>CM066251.1:5102077-6324577 GCA_033675135.1 Frankliniella intonsa
CGTACAAATCCTGATTGCTCACCAGATCGTGTATCGCGGCCCCGGCCCGGCCCGGCGAGCTGGAGACGAGGGGGGGGGGGGGGGGGCACAGTAATCCTGACCCATCGAGAGAGAAAGAAAAAAAAGAAGAGAAAAAGGCAGCCGCGACACAGACCTCATTCTTTCCTGCTGATCCGCCCCTACCTCCTCCCTTCCCTCCCCCGGCGCCACCGCAAAAGACCCGTCTCGACAAAAATCACCCGAAGTCCGCAAATAGTATCCGCCGCGTTGTCGACCCCAGGTCCCTGATCCTCCAAAATCCCCGGGGCGGGGGGTGGGTGGGGCTTGGGGGTGGCGTAGGTAGGGGAGGAAGGGTGGGAGGGACGGGGAGGGAGGCCGTCCCGGGGACGTCCCAAGGGCGAGGCCCCGAGGGCCGCGGCGGGCAGGGCAGGGCCGGGACGGGCCGAGCGGGGCAGGGCAGGGCCCACGGCCCACCTGCCTCATCCTCGTCCTCTCAGAGCCCCTCATTTCGTACATCTCCCCCTCTCCTATATTCCACCCCAGGGCTGCGGTGCGGCGCGCCTCCCCGTCCGTCCCGTCCGTCCACCTCCGTCTCCTGCTGTCCCCTCCGTCTACATATTTTCCGCAGCTTTCATTTCGAAATATTTCTCGGCGCGCGTTCTAGTACATCGTCGTAGGAATTTTACGTTTTTCTTCTTGCTCGCCTTCGAACCCACCTTCGGCAAAACCTCCGAACTTTTTCCTACATTACTATGGCACCCCTATCGCCCTGCCGTCTCCCTTTCCTACCTCCAACCACGCACAGGCATACGCGGTTTTCTCTTGAAATGGAATGAAAACATTATCATATTAAATTGCGGCTATGATGTGTCAGTTGGAGTAGGCCGTTTCTCAATCCAAAACGATGATTGGCCCTCATGAGAGAGAGAGAGAGAGAGAGAGAGAGAGAGAGAGAGAGAGAGAGAGAGAGAGAGAGAGAGAGAGAGAGAGAGGTAGCGGCGCTACCCCCGGCGCTGGTTAGCAAAACACACGGAAAGTAAACAGAGGCCCACCACGCGCGGGCCTGCGGAGAAAAAAGAAGCAAAACCAAAACATATATCGGTAAAGTGAGGATGGCAGACGAAGAGATGAGGGAGGGGAAAAGAAAAGAAAGAATAAAAGAGAGAGGGAGAGGCCAGGGTTTGTCTCCACCTTGGCCGGCCGCCGGCTGGGGCGGGGGCCTCCCTGCGTCCTCCTGATGCAGCCGGGACCAGACCAGGGCCACGCCACGCCACGCCACGCCACGCCACCGGCCAGCGAATGGGAAAAGACAGCGAATTTGAAATATGGCGGGGGAGATAAGGACAGCAGGGGCAGGACAGGATAGGGCCAGCCAGCCAGCCGGGCCGGGCGGGGTCCGGCGTGTGTGTGCGCGCGCGCGCGTGTGTGTGTCCGTGGCGGCGTGTGCCTGTAAATATATGATGGCGTGCGCGTTCGGCCAGCTACAACAGCGGTGGCGACAGGTCCGCCGGCCCTCCTCCCCTCCTCCTCCACCTCCTCCTCCTCCTCACCCGCCAGGACCTGCTTCCCCACCACCCTATCCTTGCATCTGCGCCTCCACGCTGCTCTCCTCACTTCTGTTTCTGCTACGCTGATTGCCCCATAAATCTATGAATGAGAATTAGTAAACTATACATCGCGGTATGAATGCTGCTCCTTCGTACTTATTCCCACGCGCGCGCGGCTGCTCGACCGGCGCGGCGCCCACCCCGCTGACTGCGGACACACATACATTGGGCACAGACTCACACCGACTCACCTCTAGCATACACTCTCTCTCTCTCTCTCTCTCTCTCTCTCTCTCTCTCTCTCTCTCTCTCTCTCTCACACACACACACACGTACGGGGCACACACGTGATGCCACCCACGCGCACTTGCAAAATAATGGGCACGCCGACATAACAGTAGACAGAAAATGGCGTTATTGGAATCCCTTTTATTGCATCCTAAAACAGCAGCAGCAACGGCGCGGCGGGGCGGGGCGGGGCGCGGGGCGTGGCGGAGCAGCAGGGGCTGCGGGGGCGTCAGGGGGTTGGGGGTGGGAGATGGGCGGGGAGGGGCGGAAGGGTTGTATCAGCGCGTGTCCAACGCGCCCCCAGCAGCAGCAAAAAAAATGAATCACAGACCGTAGCCGCAGCAGCAGCCACTGCTGGCGCGACCACCACTGCCACCACCCCCACCACCCCCAACACCACAACCACCCCACCACTTCCACCCAACAGACATTCCCAGCCGGCTGGTGGCCGCGCGCCGGGCCGGGCCAGGCTCACAGAATGCATTTAAATTGGCGGCATTTCTAGTACCTGACCGGGCAGGGCCAGGCCGGGCTAGGAGGGGCCGAGCATCAATACGAAAGGCTTCGCCCGCCTTCCCTACTACTACTGCATGCTGCTGCCGCCGCTGCCCTCCCCACGGACAAAAACAAGTTCGCGTTTCTGAAATTGCAGGAACACGGCCGCCTCCTCCTCCGCCTGCCTCCCCCGTATGCCTGCAGTCCCCGCGCGCACATCCTCCCTCCCGCTCTCAAACTCTTTCTCTCTGCGTCCTGAATAGGCGCAATACCGTAAGTACCTTCCGTCCCTCCCCCCTGCCCGGCCCGGCCCGGCCCCGCCGCTATACGCACGCCCTTCAAGGGCCGACGGGCCGTGCCGCGCCGCGCCGGCCACGTCGGGGTCGGGGCGGCCACCCCAGTAGCCGCGCACCATAACTGGATTTCCGGGATGAGTTTTTGTAACTTATTTGCGTGGTGGAGGCCCGGCCCGGCCTTGCCTCCTGGCGCTGTTCACGGGGAGGGGTTGTGGATCGGGGCTCGTTAAGGCGCCCTCGACGTAGGGGAGGAGAGAGGGGAGGCGGGCTGGGCGGCGGGGCAGGACGCTACCCTACGTGCGGCCCACCCTGCCGGCAGGCTACGCAATTTGTAGCGGGCTGCCCCTCGCTTCCTTCTCGAAGCAGGTTAGGTTATCCACCCCCTGGAGTACCCAATAGTCCACATCTCAATATTCTCCCGTCAGCATACAGCACCGGCGCAAGAACACAATGCCGCCGGCGCACACGAAAAAACGAAAAGAAGGACGACCACGACGACAAAAGAAAGGACTTTTCCTGCAACAGTTTCGAAACGCAGCTCGCCAGTGATAGGACACGGCCTGCTCGGCCTGCCCGCACTGCCCTGCAGCTGGCGTCCTGCTCCCCCTCCCGCTGTCGAGAGCGCTCCGCCCTCCGCCCCGCCCCGCCCCGTCGAGTGGCCAGCCAAGTACACTGCCGAGTGATAGGGCAGCGCGCCCGGCCCGCGGCCCACGTCCGACTGCTGTCACGGGATGGACGATCGATACACATTTTCGACTCCCCAATCTAATGTCACCGCGTCCGAAGAACGCGCGACGTCATCCTCCCACATGTATCTCGTCTTCTTCAGGGAAGGTTACACTCATAGTGGGTTCAGAGGACGTAGTCGAGAGTACCAGATTTCGAGACATGAGTATGAGCGCCTAATCATGCACAGACGCCAGCCAGCAGCGCGAGCTGGTCCTCGCCCTCGCGCGCCGGCCGGCCGGCGGCGCAGGACGGTGAGGGGGTGGGAGCGGGCCGGGCCGACCGTCTGTTGCACCCCGGGCCGCCCGGCCGCGCCGCGCCGCGCCGCCCCAACCCCCGGACCGATTGACCAACCGCCGGGCCGGCCGGGGCCGGCGGCCAGCCCCCCACCCCGCGGCCGGCCTCCCCTCCACCGGGCCGGCCCTCCCCTCCACGCGCCGCCGCCGCCCCTCCACCGCCGGCCCGGCCCGGCCGAGCGCGGCCGGAGGGGAGGGAGCACGAGGTGGCAACGCGGCGCGGCGGCCGCCAGCGCCGTCGCGGCGCCGGGGGGAACTAGGCGCGACTGTGGCGCGCCGCGGCGGCGACGCCTGCAACCACTGCTCCAAGGGTTGAACCACCGGCCTCGGCGGCTCCGTCGGTCTCACCCTCACCCTCCGGAGCGGTGTGTGTGTGGGGAGGGGGTGGTACGGGGTGGACACGTGACAGGTGTGCTCAAGGGCGGCCAGCGCCCAGACGCGCCGAATTTACTGTCGGCAACTTCCGTTTCGGAGAGACATTTTCGTTTCGTCGATGTCAACGCGTAACCACCGGCAGCACACAATCCCGAAACCTCGCGTTGAACAACGACTGCGAGGGAATGTCTTGAGCTGACGCGGAGGACAGGAGACGAGGGACCAGGCGGCGGCGACGAGGGCGAGGAGGCGAACCGGGGCCGAAAAGGACCACTGGATGATTGTGTCCACCGGGGGGCCGGGCGGGGCCGGGCGGGGCCGGGCGGGGCCGAGGCCGGGCGGCCCTCGAGGGCCCTGGAGCCGAGGCCCGGAGCGGCCCGGAGCGGCCCGACGTGCCGCCCCTCTCCAGAGTGTCCTCTCCAGCAGACGCGCCGACTTGCTGAGTTGGCTCTTTGCGGTACACAACTTGGATGAGGCGGGGCGGGCCGGGGCAGGGCAGTGCGGCGGGCGTGGGAGGGCGTCGGAGCAGGGCCTCCTTGTCCAGGCCGCCACACCACGCCGGACACAAAAGCGCCGCTGGCCGGGTCCGGCCGGGTGGTCGATGTCCCCATACTCCTCCGCCCACCCCGCTCCCAGCACCGCTGCTCCAACTTTTTCGCCGGCGCCTAGACTGTTTCTTCCTCCCTCCCTCTCCCTTTCTCTCCCTGGCACAACATGGGCGGGCAGCGCGGGGCTGGGCCGCTCCCGGATGTTCTTACGGCGCGGCGCGAGGTAATTTGCCCGTGCCCCGCACCAGGGCCCCACCAGGACCCCACCAGGGGCCGTGCCAGCCTGCTCGGCCCTTGTTTGGCTTGGCCCGCGCGTCCTTGCCCCACATTGTGTGTCAAAGTGAATTGCCCCCATGTGGGCGGGCAGCCGGGCCGGGCGGGACCGGGCGGGGCGGGGCGGGTTGCACAGCACACCAGCTACTCCGCCACTTGGCGAAACAGTTCTTGGCGGCGCGGGGCGGCGGCGCCCTGCAGCTGCAGCAGCAGCAGCGGTCTAGTAGTTTAGTGCCGGTGCTCCGGGCACATGCGTGTGTGTTGTAGGGCCCCATTGAGGGGCTGAAACAAAAGTTTTGCGCGCCGCTCTTACACGACATAACTTAACACGTATGTCGTGGGCACCCCGCCCGCACCCCGCCCCGCCACGCCGCACCGGGGCGAGGTCAAGCACGCCGACACCACGCAACGACACGCCCCGTGCCGCCCTCACACACTGACACACTGCATGCGCATAACCTCCACCCACCGCTCCGCCGTGTCATCGTCAACTCATATCGCAAATTGACAAATATTTGATATCGTAGCGGGGACGGCGTCGGCGTCGGGGCGCACCAGCACCAGGCGTCCTCCGAAGAAAACAAAAAAGAAACAGAGACAGCAGCACAGCGTCGTCACGGGTGATATGAAAGAAAAGAGGGAGTGGGGGGGGGGGAGTAGGGCGGAGGTCGCGTAGACAGAGGAACAGGTATCCAATAACAGTCCATCTGACACGCCGCCGGCCCCAGGGCTGCTCGGCCCGGCCCCGGCCCTGCCCTACCCCGGAGGAGTATTGAACATTCATGACATTTTGCTTCCCATTTCACCCCCCTCCCCCTCCCTTAGATGTGCACGAGCGCCGAGAGCGGCGCAGGAGCATGCGGATCGCAACCAGCGGACCGGAAACACACGAAACAGCATCGTTTTTCATATTTCACCTTTCGTCGTCGTCATGCATCTACGACGTCATTGTTCAATTCCAGGAAACTTTTGTCGATATGGATTTCCCATCTCCATCCTAGTTTGCCCCGTCGCTCTCTCACTCTGTTCAGATTTTTTTTGTTTGTTTTGTTTTTGCCTCTCTGGTTCAGAAAATACAATTTCAGTATGAGGTGAACTGAAAGAGGTAGAGCGAGAGGGATGACTGATAGAGAAGAGCAATAAGAACACATCACCCCACCCCGCCCTGCCGCGCCGCGCCCCGCCCCGCCCCGCCCCGCCCCGCCCCGCCCCGCCACGAGGACGAAACGCCAGCGATCGGCCGCCGCAGCGCGCGCCCCGCCTGTGCCACAGAAGCCGATGGCAAAAACAGAACAAAGCATCATTATTCGCCGAGCAAGAAGCGAACTTCCCCACAGGCCGTTACGCCCTGCCGCGCGGGCCGCGCCTGCAAGCCCCCCTGCCGCCTCGCCTCACCGCGCCCTCAGCGACCTTTAATGGACCAGGTCACCGAGGGGGCGCGGCGGGGCGGGGCGGGGCGGGGCGGGGCGGGGCGGGGCGGGCTGGCGCAGGCTCTGGGGAGACATCGCAGACCCATCGCATAGCCCGAGGTATGTATGCAAAGTAATTGGACAAGGGGTGGTGGAGAAGCAGGAGAAGGGACGTAGGGACGTCCACCGGGCCCCCTCTGCCGAGCCAGCCGGGCCGGTCAGGTACAACTAGGCAGACAGACGGCCCCGCCCGCCCGCCTCTCTCTCTCTCTCTCTCTCTCTCTCTCTCTCTCTCTCTCTCTCTCTCTCTCTCTCTCGTCCCAGCGCACCCGCCCGCCCGCCCACCCCCGCCCGGCCAGGCCGCGCCGAGCCTAGGGCCATTTTGGTGGTGGCCCTCGGTGCGCCTTGCCTAGCCCTGCCCTGCCCTGCCACTACGGCCTGCCCGGCCGGCGCGGCCCAGCCCGGCCCTGCTCCCCGAGCGGCTCCCCTCCCCCGCCCTGACCAATGGCTGAGTGTGGCGGGGCCAGCCCAGCCCAGCCCAGCCCGGGGACATGTCCTCCCTCCGCCGGGGCGGGGCGGGGGAGGGTGGTCGACATCGTTATCTCGAGCCCCTCTCGCCCGCCCCCGCACCACTCACCCCCGCGGTCTCAGCGGGCAAGGCAGCAGGGAGAGAGAGAGAGATGAACAGTAGGAGAGGGAGCGAGAGAGAGAAAGAGGGGGTGAGGAGGAGGGCAGTGCCAACAGGACAGAGTCCTGTGTCCTTCCTGCCTCGCCTGCCCTCGGGCCTTGAGGCTCATTGGGTTGGGGAGGAAGAAGGACGACGGAGGGGTGGGAGGGGGAGGGGAGCGGGGAGGGGGGAGGGAGGGGGAGCTCTGACCACGCTGTAACAGTGAGGCATAATGACGGTGGGGGAGAGAGGGACGGCGAGGAGCGAGACAGAGAGAGAGAAACAGAGGGAGAGAGAGAGCGAGCGAGCGAGCGAAGGGAGAGAGAGATTGCTACTTGGCGCCGTGGAATTGACATTGATCGAGGTGCAGGCGCAACGAGCGTGGATCCATCATGAGGACGGTGCCGGTAGAGGGTAGGGGGTGGAACCAGCTAGAATTACTCAAATCGTTATCGATGGCCGGCGCTTTTGACTCTCGCTTTATTTTCGAGGCGATTAGAAGAATGGGACGCGGTGGCGGTTCTTTTTTTTACGGCACCGCGCTGGTCAGCGCGGTGCTCCGGCTCAGAGGAGACAAATAAAAAAAAAAGCCTACTCGATCTGCATTTCACACGTATTCGCCTACGACCGCTATTATTTTCTTTTTCATTTTCTTCTGCTCTCCTTTCCTCTAACAAACCCTTCCTTTCGCTAATTCCCTCCCCGTCCCCGTGCTCTTCTCCACTGCACTCCGCCGCCGCCGCCGCTGCGGCTCCCGGCTTGTTATCCTCCTCCGAGGCTCAATCTGGCCAGTCCGCCAGGAGAACGAGAGAGAGAGAGAGAGAGAGAGAGAGGAGGAAGAGAAGAAGGGAAGGTAGAAAGGTAGAGAAACAGAGACGGTAAAGGGGGGAGTCGAGCTCGGACGCGACCGCGTCCAGCCCAGCCAGCGGCGGGGGCGGAGAGCCCGCGGGGGCCAGAGGGCCGGGCCGCAGGTAGGGGGTGATTTATTTCGGGGTGGGAGATAGCGAATGGGGTGGCGAAAGCAAGGTGGCGACGAGACTGCCAACGCTGCCCCGCGCGGCCCCGCCCTCGCTCCACTGCAGGCGCCGGGCAGGGTAGGCAACTCGCCGTACGCGGTAACTTTTTCCACAACCGCGACGGGGGAGTAAAAGGGTATCGCGGCCGCGCGCAAGGGGTTGAAAAGGGAGGTAAGTTTCGCATAAGTGCGAGGACGGCGCATGAAGTATTTTTGGAAAGAGAATAAAGGCAGACAAACGCGGAGGTTCTCGAATTGTAGCTAAATAAAATAAAAATAAAATTTATTTTATAACTCTTCGTAAATCTCCTTGAATCATTTCTTTGCTGTGGCGGGCGGGGTTTTCGGTTTTCGCATCAGCTGTGACGGCACCGAAGCTCTGCGAGTACATGTTGACGAGGGCGACACGTGGTGCTGTGGAGCGGACGGGCGTTTCGAGGCGGGCTGGGGTGTGGTGGGGCGGGGTGAGGTGGGGCGGGGTGGGGTGGAGGGCCGAGAAGTAGTTAGTTGTCAGATTCGATTACTGACATGGTTAATCGCGCGCAGTGAGGTGCGGTGCGGTGCGGCGCCGTGCCTGCGCGCTACTTATTTGCAATCGAAATTAGTTTTCGCCCTCCTCGCTGCCCCCTCCACTTATCACCGCGTTGGACTTTACCGCACTACATGACGCGACCTCACGCGCAACTTAGACACCTCATCTGGGAGCGTGTGAGTTAGAAGTGAGAAGGATGTTCAAAACTGAACTTTTGACCACGACTAGGGCATGGTTCCCGATCTCGGATTAGGTCCGAACGCGGCTTGTTTGCAAGGGGGGCAAATCATTTTTCAAACAAGCCTCGTTGTGGCCCAATCCGAGGTTGGGAACCATGCCCAAGTCCTGCTCAAAAGTTCAGTTTTGAACATCCTAGCGTAAGTCCTCCCTTCCTCCATAGCAACAACAGCATGTGGAACTTTAGGCGAGGACGGCTCACGATCATCCATCGACACGACGTAGTCGGCGAGGGGCGGGGTGGGGCGGGGCGGGGCGGGGGGGCGTCTTAGGGACGTTTAATTTGCAATCAACGGAAAGAGAGTGCGGCACGGGCAGGGCCTGCAGGCCGGGTAGGGTAGGGGCAGAGAGGGCTGGCGCGCCAGGCCGGGCGGGGCGTGGCGGGGCGGGGCGGGGTGGGGCGGGGCGGGGTGACGCGGCGGCAGAGGGTAAGTTAGGGCCCGGCCGGGGCGTGGCGGGGCAGGGCGGAGGGGGAGGGAGGGGTTATCTCTGGGCCTCTGGGTGTGTGGTCGGGGGCCGGCCAGCCTCGCCCCGAGTCCGCAGCCGCCGCTCGGCCGCGCCTCGAGGGATGGCGAGGGGACACAGCCCTCCCCACCCCGCCCCGCCACGCCACGCCGACTCTGCCCGTGGCCCTGCCGCCAGCCCCTTTAGTTCCATTGGAACTCCAACTTCGAAAATAGCGCCGGGCCGGGCCGGGCAGGCAGGGACGCAGCCCAGGGGCGGGGCGGGGCGGGGCGGGGTGGGGTGGGGCGGGGTGGTCGGGCGAGGCGGTTCGGGTTGGGCCGGCGGATTTTCAGCGCACGCGAGGAGGGTCCTCCACCCCGCCGCGCCCCGCCGCACAACTTGCGACAATCTACACTTCCTGTTGTCCGCCGCGCCGTGCGGGGCGGGGCGGGGCGGGGGCCCCGTATTAAACTCGGGGATAAATTAAAGAATAAAGCCCTGCGCGATGCGAGTTCCGGGACGCCCTCGCACGCCGTCGCCACCACATTCCGCGTGGCATACACGGTGAAAACTCGTCCCAGGTTACCAAGGTCGTTTTTGCCATTTGTAGGAAAAGCCGTTTTGTACGGCGCAGTGCCGTGCGCCGGGTGGAGAGTGAAGGTATGCTGTCGCGCAGGGCAGCCGTGCAGCCTGGTTGCCTACTCCTACGGCGTACAGCGGTGCTGCTCCTGCTGCTGGGAGAGCCCCGTGTGAGTAGGCAACCCGCCCGCACCCGTGCGGACGGGCCGGTACACCCACCAGGGGCACAGCAGCGCTTATTTCCGTACGGTCGTCGCTTTTTTGAACAGTGTTAGGGTCTTGTCTTGCGCAGGATTGGGGGGGGAGGGAGGGGGGGGTACGCGAGACGCCGTGAGGGCGGGGGCGACGCGGGGGCGTGGCCGTGCGCGCGCGAGAGGGAGAGAGAGACAGAGAGAGAGAGAGAGGCCAGTGCGAGCGAGAATTACTGTGATGAGGTAGCGTGTGTAGTTGTCGTTGTGATTATAGTGGCCATGTTGAGGATGGAGAGAGAGAGAGAGAGAGAGAGAGAGAGAGAGAGAGAGAGAGAGAGAGAGAGGGGAGGGGGGGCGAGTTATGGCGGGTGCCGGCGCGGGGCCGGGTGGCAATGGGTATATTCCCTCCGTCTTATCTGGCCTTCCGCCACCGTCCCTTCCCGGGTCCCTCGGCAGCCCGCCCCGCCCCGCCCCGCCCCGCCCCGCCCCGCCCCGCCCCTGGTCTAGTCCCCCGCTGCCCATTCATCACAACCGGCAGCCCAGAAACACATCCTGTAATATTTGTTTGCAACTGATTCGTGCAGGGCGGCGGCGAGGCGCCCTGGCTGCGGCGTTAATCGCGATGCGCATGTGGGGCGGGGCGGGGCGAGAGGCTCCAACACACTCTGCAATATCAAACTTCGCTTCTGGGCCAAAACGCATAAAATGAACGTATGTGACTGTTGGTCCGAGTTAAGAAAAAATATTCGCAGGGGAACGCGAGAAGAGCGGGTCTGGTGGTGTAGGGACGAAAAAACACACGAGCTGCACAGCATAGTGCGCGTGAACCGGCCGGACAAAAACACAGCAGAGGTCCCTCTCTCTCCCTTCCTCTCTCCCTTCCTCTCCCTCTCTGAGCTGTCCTGCAGGAGAAGGGGAGGGGGACCACCGCGAGGACCCGCGGGGACCCGCAGGGACCGAGGAGGTGGCGCTCATCCGAGAGCACTGGAGCAGATCCGAAGAGCCGGCCATATAATGAAAATTATGGCTTTGCGCTCCTCTCCCCCCTCTCTCCTCTCCTCTCCCTCTCTCGTGAGCGCTCCGCCCACTCACACACTCACACTGGCCTCTCGCTCTCTCAAATTCAAAAGATCGCACGCGCCTAGGGATGCGGGCCAGCAGCAGCGGCCCGGCCGCGCAGGAGCCGAGTGACCCTCCAGAGGGCTTAGGGGCGTGCGGGAGGGAGGTGAGGTGGTACAGACGCCATGGAACGCCAGCCACTGACGACTTCGTGGTATGATTTCTTTTTTCTTCGTGCAAACATACATAGTAGGAGGGAGAAGAGATGGAGAAAAAAGTTTCAAGGTTCCTCTTTTCGCATGGGACCGCGCCTGTATTTCCGAGCCGAGATTCGTCCACGCATGTATGAGTGGAGGAATTCGGTAAGGGACCTGGAGAAGCAGGATGAGGGGGAGGAGGAGGAGGAGGAGGACGCGGCGGCTGCAGGATTCCAGACCAAGGCAGCGGTACTGCGCGGGGCTGGAATGCGGCTGGAACCTCTGTCCTTTTCTCTCGCCAGAGTGATGCAGGACGAGAGGGGGAGAGTAGGAGGGAGAGAGAGAGAGAGAGAGAGAGAGAGAGAGAGAGAGAGAGAGAGAGAGAGAGAGAGAGAGAGAGGGGGGGGGTAGGAGGGCGGAAGGGTCCTGGAGGGGAAGGGGGCAGTCCATTCGCCAGCGCGGCCCAAAGGGCGAACAGGGTGGCGTTGTTGGTCGCGATGTGGAATGTCCTCTCCCCCCACCCTCTGAGGTCCTAACACAAATGAGGCTCGGCCCATGGGCCGGGCCGGGCACAAGGGCGGCGGGCGGCGCGGGGGTGGCACTCTGTGCAAGAGAGAGCGAGAGAGAAATAAATAGAGAGAAGGCCGGAGGCGGCGGCTGCGGTCGCAGAAATAAAAGAAATAGGTAAGAAAGGTAGGGCCTCAGAGGCTCGCCGACGCCGCTGCCGCGCGACCGCCGAAAAAAAAAAACATTAATGCGAAACAAAAAAAAATGTATAAAAAGCAACGAAAAACAAATGAGAATCCTTGCTACGAAAATGACCGCGGCCGTCAAGCCCTGCCGTGGCCTGGCCTGCCCTCCTCGCCCGGCCCCCTCACACGACGGACGGCCCTTGTCATCTTTCAACCCTTACGATGGTAATGAGAAATCTCTGACATGCGAGACAGGACGCAGGGCGGGGCGGGGCGGGGCGGGGCGGGGCGGGGCGGGGCGGGTCCCTCTAATGACTCGTAGGGGCGGGGCCAGAGCACCCACCCAGCGCCACGGACGGACAACTTCGGAGCGAACACTGCTCATGTGTAACTATAACGCTCACTTTTGCCATATCATTCGCCAAGATTAAAAAACAACAACATTGAAACAGTTGTTCCAACGAACGAAAGCAATCCTCATTTTTTACCTCCTCGTCAGCGTATCAAGGCTCTCGCAGGTACACTGTCTTACAGCGAGTGTATGACGGCATACCGAATATAGACCACCTACCTCTCCCTCCAGCACCGCAGCCACACACCACACACACAACACAATCGTGGTGCCGTGGGCCGTGGGGTTGCGGGGAGGGGCGTTATTTCTGTCGCCTGATGATCACACCTGCTCGCCCCGGCCCGGCCCGGCCCGGCCGCGCACAAAGCCCTGCCGAGCCGTGGTAGGTGTCCCGTCCCCTACAAAGGGCCTACCTCCACCTCGGCCCGGCCCTCGGCGCGCGCGGGCAGCCATTCGTGCATTCACACTCCGGCAAACCGCATCGCTAGCGCGGGCCGGGCAGGGCCGGGCAGGGCCGGGCAGGGCCGGGAAGGGCCTATAATGGCCACACATTCATTACACACACCCAGGCAGACAGTTTGAGATGGAGTGAGAGATACGGACAAAGAGGCATATCAGCAGAGGTGGCTGCAGAGAGAGAGAGATGGGGAGAGAGAGCGCCTGGCGCCGTCCCCACCCACCCCCTGTACGGTGCTGTGCCCAGCGCCGCGGCGCCCCACACGGCCAGCACCAGCCAGCCCCGCCCGGCCGAGCCCCGGGCCCCGCGGCCACCAACCCGAATCAGTTTCGGAGTAAGCTCGGAAGTTATCTGATTCCGCGCGCGGGGGAGCAGCAAGCCCCACCCACCAACCGCCAACCACTCTTGGTCCGGTCCGCCTGCGCTGCGCTCCACAACAGCCCGTTTCTCTTTCTGTTTTACGCGGAGAAAAAGTAAGGATAGAACGCACCCTGGACGACGATGGAAATGCCGAAACTCCGAATCCCCCCGCCTTCCCCTCATGTCTGCCTCGCAATAAAAGGCTTGTCGTGGCAGAGTGCGCGCGCGGTCGGGCCGGGCCGGGGCCGGGCAGGCCAGGTGCGTACTGTCGCATGACAATATTTCACTTCCTCGTCGCCCCTCCAACTCATTTGCATTCACCGCATTGAATCTGACGGGCTCTGCTGCTCCGCTCCGTCGCCGCGAGCCACCACCCCGCGCCCGCGCCCGCGCCCGGCCCGAACATGTGTCTTCCCCTTCACCGCTGGACGCAAACGCTCGCTCGCTCGCGTCGGGAGCACAGCGGGCGCGGGCGGCAGGGAGACGCGACGCGCTCCGATACGTCTCCGAACGACAATAATAGCCGCCCGATACGTCAATCAGAAATGTTGGAAGCGCTCCACTCGCTCCAGCAGGCGGGCGGCCGGGACGGGACGGGATGCGGAGCAGCTATGCTGCGGCATTAATTACGGACACCTGAGGGGGAGGGGGGGGGGGGGGTTGATGGGGAGGAAGTGAGCCTCGGAGAGGAAGGGGTAGGCGTCGGCCGCTGCCGCCGAGCAGCCCAGCCCAGCCCGGCGGTCTTTTGTGACGCGGTACGCACAGGTAGACGACGACGACAAGCAGGCAGGCAGGCGTTTGGAAATGACTCACCGGACAGTTGTGATCCAGCTGCCGCGCCGCACGGACGACCCCTACGTAGCAGGAGGGCAGCAGGAGCAGCAGGGACAGCAGGAGCAGCAGAGGACGGTGTCGCGAGGGCGGCCTGCGACACAGGAGAAAAGAGTTTCGGATTAATGTAGTGTCCAGTCTGCAGGTAACACCAAAGCCGAAGACCTCGAAACGTGAAGCAGATATATTTTCTTTCGTGATATCATAGTGCCGAGGTGAAGCAGTGACCAAAGTGTACAGGGACGCAGTTGGAAAGTTTTACTGTCGTCCCGAAAACGTTACATTTCAGCTGGTATCCACGTCGCGGACCTCACCATCATGGCCGCCGCCCTGTCGCAGTCCTCCCCCACCCCCACCCCGCTCGCCATGCCGGCCCATGTCACCAGGCCGGCGCGGACGAGGACGGGGTGAAGCCAATTACAAGACTCGGGCCAAATCAATTAGTACCCCTGGCCCGCGCGGCCCGGCCCGGCCCGGCCCCGCCCGGCCCCGCTCGGCCCGGCCCCGCCCCGCCCGGCTAGGCTCGGTCCGGTTCTGCGTCCTGTCCGCGGGCGCGGGCGCGCGCTGACCGACCGGTCCGGTTGTGGTTCGGCTGGGCCACCACCCCAGTCCAGTCAATACCTCTGCCATTACATTTACATCCCTGAGCACCGTTTGACGACCGGGGCGTGAGCTTGGGCCGACCGGGCCGGGCCGGGCCGGACCGGTCAGCGTCTTATTGCATATGGATGAGCCGTGTTTGTCGGCACGGATGACGCTTTCAACAAATAATCAATCACCTTTCCCCCTTGCACACGCGTTTGCCAAGAGTATTAGGTGTATTTTAGGCTCGGGTGTGTGTGTGTGCGCGTGTGTGTGTGTGTCTCCGCGGGGCGGCAGGCCATACACGAGGCTGCTCCGCCAGAGTAACTTGGTGTGTTTGAGGTTAGCGTTATGAGATGGAAGTAATAAGTGGACGGGTAAACAAATGGAGCGACGCCGCGCCGTTGGGCGTTCCCTCCTGCGCCGCCCCCGAGGAGAGGGTGTCCCGCCCCACCCCGCCCCGCCCCGCCCCGCCCCCGCCGCACATAGGCCCGTACTGCTTGTTTTCGATGCCAAGAAATGGGGCTGCTTGATCCCTTCCCCCGCCCCGTTTCCCCTATTCCGCTTCTCTCCTGCTCTACTTCTCTTCTCTTCTCTTCTCTTCTCTCTCTCTCTCTCATTTTCTTAATTTCTCCCCCTTAATCTCGTTCAGCCGCAGTGACGTCACCCCCGCCCTTCCCGTAAATGTGTTACAATTGATTCATGATCTCCATTATTCAATCTTGAAAAAGAAAAAAAAAAAAAGACAACCCTAAGTGAGCAGCGCGCGCCAAGGTGTCAGACATTAACGCAAAGCGGTGACAGCAACAACAACAACACGCAACAGATCTCTTCTCTCCCCCTTGGCGTGATGCTGGAGACTTGTCCAGCAAGTGTCCGACCCGGTCCGGTCCGGTCCGGTCCAGCGACTGGTCCAGCAGATGAGCATGCAGCCGAGGTCAAAGCCATTCGCTGCTCGTCGAGGTGTTTGCCCACCACAATTAGGAGTCAATTTGGAGCCGGCCCCCCCGCGCTGACCCCGCCCCGCGCCAGCGACCACCGGCAGCATCCCGGCCCAGCGACTGGTCCAGCAGCCGCAACCTGACACCGCTGGCGCGGGGTCGCAGAGGTCACCGCGGCGGCGCGGCGGGGTAAGCGGGTGCATCGTATCCCAATATCATCAGAATGCATAGATAAATGACTGCCGTCACCTTGCGGGGAGGGAGATGCACCGGCAGACACGGCGGCGCGGGGAGGAAAGCGCGTCGGGCAAACGGGGACTTGTATGTGCGAGGATTTATCTGAACGACCGGCGGGTGATTGGTTAGAAAACGAAGTCTCTTTGCGCAGCGCCGGGCCGCAGCGACGGGGATTTAGCGGCCCCTAAAAGGCCAGCATCACCTTACAGACTGAAATTGCAGTGCCGGAGAAAACTAATACTGTCGTGGCAGCGGCCGGTGGGGAGGGGGGGGCAGTGGCAAAACCTCAACCTACAGATCGATGGGGGAAAGGGACTGTGGAGCGGAGCAGGATAAGGAGCTAAGAGGGAGGGAGAGAGACGGGGTGGAGTGAGTGAAAGAGGGAGATAGAGAGAGAGGGAGAGGGAGAGACAGAGAGCGAGAGGCGGATTACACAGAGCAGCCCAGCGGGAGCGGGGCGCGCGGCGGGCGAGAGGAGGGAAGGACAGGGAGACCATTGGTCAAGGATGGGGAGGGAGTAGGAGGGGAGGGGGCGAGGCCTGCTGGGCCGGGCCGAGGCCTGCGTGGATATTACACAGCGGCGCGGTGGGTGGTGAGGGGGAGGCAGGCGGCGTGTGCAGTAGTACTATTCAACTACAGCAGGGCTACACTCACAAAAACAAATGACACGATATCAACTATGGGGCGAAACTGCACTACCTAAAGTGTACGGCAGGCTACAGCCATGCCATCTAAAAATATGAATATTTTAAAGTTTCAACTAACTGTCAAAAGTCCCACAATCTTTTTTTGAAAATTTTTTATTTTTCTTAACATTTGCAGCTTATCGCCAAAAACTTATTGCGAACCAAACTGTAGTAAAGCAATTTATTTTTAAAGTCCAAATTTGCGCGCAGAGTCGATCGTTTGAAATTTGAGCGCCGTGGCCTGGCCCCGGCCCCGGCCGTGTCCTCGAGCAGTGCAGAGAGCCCAGGCCCAGCCCGGCCCCGGCCCCGGCCCCGGCCCCCGCCCCGGCTCAGCCCCGGCCGCGCGGGGTCCGGCCCGGCCGGCCGGCAAACACTTAGGCCCTCTGTGCCCCGCCCGCGCCCGCCGCGCCGCTGTTTGCTGCTGAGGCAGCCGAGCCACCCTCCGCTGATGGGCGAGGCGGGGCGCCGCACAAAATTTGGAGCGAAATCAATGGAGAGGTACTTGGAGGTCGCCGCCAAAGTAGTCGCCTCCTCTCCTCGCTGGAGAGGCCCCGCGAGCCGGGCCGAGGAGGAAATCTCGGAGGAGACCTAACTGAGGGCCCGACTTTGCCGCACGAGCCGCTCGATATAGCGGCGTGCGCAGTTTTAATTTCTGTCTCTTTTTCCCCCACATTTTTTCGAAAAATGTATCCTGGCTCGGCACACATAAACATCTGCGCACGCACGTCGTATTTTTCGTGCGCGCGTACGTGCTGAGTAATAATTTCAATCCCCGTATTAAAGGCCCATAAACTACAACGCTCCCTCCTGCCCCGCCGCCCGCCGCCCGCTGCTGCCGGAAACCGGCTCCATATTTCATATTTCGGCGACCCGGAAGAGTTCGGGAGGGAGTCGTATTCGCGGTGCGGGTCGGGTCGGGCCCGGGTGGTCAGTGCCATGGCGCGTCCAGCAGCGCGTCCGGCCGGCAGCCGCCATAACTCTCCCCAGGCCCGCACCAACCCTTCGCAACGTCAGCGCGCGACGCTCGCGGGGCACGCGCCGCGACGCGGGGACCGCCCTTAAATGTTTTACTGCGCGCGACCATCGTAAAACTTTCAGCGTGTGCGAGGGTTTGCGACCATAAAACCCCTTTTTCCCCAGTAACAAAGAGGGAAAAAAAGGACGTAGAAAGGTAAAACAAAAATTGCATACATTTTTTAAGTAAGATAAGCAAGCGAATTTTCAAACGGTTAAAATAAAGCGGCACTTAAGAAAAAATTGAAGTGCGATTCATCTGATTTGATCTTGTTTTGTTGTCATTGATAAACCTTTACGACGCCGCGTCGTGTTTAAGGACAGTCCCCCTCGCCCCGGTGGAGGAGCTGTTCTCTGCAGTTGCGCGTCATTTTCTGCGATTTGCATACTCCGGATTAATACTTTGGCCGAGCGGCGTGAGCTGGTCGTGAACTAGTTATTCGGCGGGACATACATCAAACCGCCCGACACGGCACGCCCGGCCCGGCGCGCTGGGCTCCGAGTCGCGTTTACCGTTTTGCATTTCCGGGACAGCGGGAGGGTGCCTCCGGGTGCCTCCGGCCCGGTCGCGCGGCCGCCGCCGGTCTCCCCTAAAACTGACACGGGCAGCATGGGCGCAATATGGCCTCCGCGATCCATCCGGGGTATTTTAGACACAGAGTCAAGTGTGGCAAGTACTTTTTAGTAGTTTGGCAGCCCTCCCAGAAGCACTTCTACTTTATTGCTCTTTTCGATTTCGTGCGGCGCTGGTCTATTTGTTTGGCCTCTAAACAAAAAAAGGAATTGTTGGGAGGAGGCCATTGAAGTTGTGCGCTCCGTGTAGCACGTCATCTGGTCGCGGACCGCATCGCATCGCACTCCACTCGACGTTATCAGCCACGGAATCAAACGCTCTCGACGCAAGTGTGTGGTGCATGCCCGTGCACGCGCGGGGTCGGGGTTAGATGTTAACAACTCTACACCTCGATTCAGGGCTACAAAGCAGGCGATACACGGACATTTCTGTGAATCCCGAAATCTGAATCATGTTGGGACCACATGGACCGGTGTACAGTCGCATAAACTTTTTTTACATTAGCCCTGGCACGCATTTATATTCACCCGGGTTTTAAAGTTGTAGAGGAAAAATAGTCAGGCAGGAGGACCAGCAGGTAAGACGGTATCCCTACACGCGTCTGGAGGAGCCACCCCTCTCTAATGCTCCCGACATCAAACAACGGACTGAGGGGTCTTAGTCAGGCGGAAGCAGACACCTCGTCGCAAAGGGAAGGGAAGGGCTGAAAAAAGGAAGGGGTTCTTTCGCTTAGGGCAACTAATACAAAATACGCAACAGGGAAAAAAATTTCCAGCAAAGATATTATTAATGCTATGTTTTAAGGAGACATGAACCCATGTCTTTTTTTAAAACAAGACCGACCGCTTAAAAATCGAAATGTGTTTTGTTGATCAGCTTTGTGTTCTGTTGCAGTTGCAGTGCGGGTGCGAGCGGGAGGAGCGGGTGGAGCCACTCTGCGCGCCATCTTGGCTGCGGTAGGGTGGGGGCAGCGCGCTGGGCTGCCGTCCGGCCCGACCCGGCGGGGGAGGGGTGGGGGAGGAGGGGTCGCCATCATGCCGCTTTGTATCTGTTTATAGTGTGTGAGACAAGTAAAGGGAGAGAGAGAGAGAGAGAGAGAGAGAGAGAGAGAGAGAGAGAGAGAGAGAGAGAGAGAGAGAGAATACGTCGCGCACCGAGGCACGCGGTGGAAGAGATAGGCCCTACGCACGGGGCGCGTGGTGAGGCCGCATAGAGAAGTTGACAGACGCGCGAAGTGTTTAAAAAAAAATAATACTGCTTGCAAAGGTATCAATGTATTTGTAATATTTATATTACTCGCCCAATGAGCGCCGTATTTCCCACAGAGGCATGACGGTTCCTCCAATCTCTCCTTTTTCTTCCTATCTCTCTCTCTCTCTCCTTCATACGCGACGCAGGTAAAATGACTACACGTGACTAACAAGAGCCGAGCTCGCGGCGCGGAGGACGAGAGGTCCCGTGCATCGGAACTGTCAGCTGGTCCGCTGCGAGCTCAGCCGGTGCCGGTGGCCTCGGGGCTGAGTGAGCGAGTGAGCGAGAGTGAGCGAGCGAGCAGGCCAACGAGCGAGCGAGCGAGTGAGCGCCTCGTCATGTGGCTGAATGCAGCGGAGCACGGCCGCGTGCACGGCCAGGGGACATTGAAAAGCACGTCAATTCCACCTGGCTTCTCTCTCTCTCTCTCTCTCTCTCTCTCTCTCTCTCTCTCTCTCTCTCTCTCTCTCTCTCTCTCTCTCTCTCTCTCAGCCTCCTCGTTCTTCGCTGAATGACTCCCGATGGCGCACACATGCGCCCTCTGTCCTGCTCCCGACATGCGAGCTGCTCTTTCGAGACCTTTATCCACCGCTTTCATTCTTGCTCTCTCTCTCTCACACTTCTCTCTGCCATAACCTCATGACAGACCGCCTCGCTTCGGCTTATTCGTGGACAAGATTTCACCCTGCTTTGAAAATCCTTCCCGACTTCCTCAGGTTTCTCAGTAAGTCGTCGTCAAAAAAATAATCATTAGAATGCCCGCGGTGGTATGTGTGCCGTGCGTGTGGCCCCTAAGGGGCGGGGGCGGGCACCCCCACCGGCACCACCAGCCCGGGCCGGCCCACCAACACCAACGGCCCGGCCCCAACTATTGTCGACTGCTGTTTTCGACTAGTTGTAGGGCTGTTGTGTTTGCGTACCCAGCAGCAGTGGCAGGAGTTCGCTCCCATTGCACTTGAAAGTACTGGCAGGCAGGCAGGCGGGGTCAGGGCCCAGGGACTCCTCCCCTGCCTCATACACGTACACACACACACACGTCTGCCACGGGCGAGCGTTCAGAGATGCGGAGATTTGCGAGCGGTGCGCGCCGCGCGGGGACATAATGGCCCCCACGGCAACTTTCGGCCGTTGGTGAGTGAGCGTGTGTGTGTGTGTGTGTGGCGCGCCGCATAAGGGCCTAAGGGCCGAGCGTTAGTAATTAAGAGCAGCACGGGCCTTAAAACGACGCGCGCGGAGCCCAGCCCGGGCGGGCGAGTCATTTGGTGGTGCTTGACCCGGGCGGGGTGGGGCGGGGCGGGGCGGGGCGGGGCGGGGCGGGGCGGTAGCCGCGTCCACGTGGGATAATGACACCTGCCCTCGCTCTGTCGTATTATGTTTCGGGGGCTGCTGTGAGGCGCGAGGTGAGCGAGCAGGACAGAGAGAGAAAGAGAGATAGCGACAGCAGAGAGTAAGAGCGGGCGCGCGAGGAAGTGAGAGAGAGAGAGAGAGAGAGAGAGAGAGAGAGAGAGAGAGAGAGAGAGAGAGAGAGAGAGAGAGAGAGAAGCAGGCGTGAGGGAGTGAGAGAGTGTTTCATTTAGCGGAGAGGGGCTTATTCGCACAATGCCTGGTGGCGGGCTGGGCTGGGCTGGGCTGCAAGCGTCAAGTGGTCTCTCCGGCGCGGCCTCCAAAAAATTAATGGAGGTCCGTCTGCAGCTGCTCTCCTTTATATGGCGCTTTACTTCGTTATTTTGAACAGAGAGAGAGAGAGAGAGAGAGAGAGAGAGAGAGAGAGAGAGAGAGAGAGAGAGAGAGGTGCGCGCCGGGCCGGGAGAGGTGTAGCCGGGGACGCCCTGTGGACCTCGCCACAAGAGGCGATTACACAGTTTATGTGCTGCTGTCACACCAGAGACGCGAAACACAAAACCAGAAAACATCAGAAAATTTAAATTTGCATACTATAAAATGACTAAACTTGTTTAATAAAAAGCCATATATGGTTCGTTTAGCGATGCTCGCTCCTGCGAAAACGGCGCGTTGGAAGTAAAGCATCAGCTTCCTTCAACTAATTCTCTGGAAATTCATCATTCTTGTTGGGGGAAATCTGAGACGCGTGCCGCCCCGCCCGGCCCCGCCCTGGTCCTAGTGGTGCGCCCCGCCCCGCCCCGCCCCGCCCCGCCCCGCCCCCTTGCCCGGGGGCCACCCTCGCGGGGCCGAGGCGGGGCGAAAATTGTGACCACGATGAATTGCATGTTTACGAGCGGCGCGGCGTCTTAATTCCAACAGAATGCCCGCGAGATAGCGACCCCGTGAGGAGGAGGAGGAGGAGGAGGAGGAGGAGGAGGAGGAGGAGGAGGAGGAGGAGGAGGAGGAGGAGAAGGAGGAGGAGGAGGAGGAGGAGGAGGAGGAGGAGGAGGAGGAGGAAGGAGGGAGGAAGGAGCGAGGAGGAGGAGGAGGAAGGAGCGAGGAGGAAGGAGGAAGCGGAGGAGGAAAAGGAGGAGGAGGAAGAGGAGGGATGGGAATGGGGAAAGGGTTGACCGACGATATATCTATGATGCAGGGAGAGAGAGAGGGAAGGCCAGGCAGGCAGGCCCCAGGCCCGCGGTGGCTGCTGGGACAAAAGGGACTCGGTGACGCAGAAATCTTAGCATCGCCGCCGAGACAATGTTGTCGTTGTCGGCCACCAGCCATCTATTTCAGTGAGAAGGAGGAGGAGGAGCGCGCGAGCGGAAGGCGAGAGGGAGCGCGAGAGAGGGAGGAAGAGGCAGGGAGAGAGAGAGGAGAAAGGGAGGGGGTGATGAAGGGGGGATATAGAAACGTCGCCACTAACTGCAATAAGCAGCCCGTTTTTGTTTGTAATCGCCAGCAGGAGCGGATTACTGCCGCAGACACGCGCCGCCGGGGCCGCCGGGGTAGTCAGTCAGGATCAGGCGCCCCGCCCCGCCCCGCGCCCTGCCCCGCCCCGCCCCGCCCCGCCCCGCCCCGCCCCGCCCCGCGCCGCACCCGCATATTGGACACAGGAGCTATCCCCAGAGACGTTCATATCCGGCACGCGCGGGGGCGGGGGCGGGAAGGACGCCTCTCGCGGAACCAAAACGCCACCCCGCCATGGGAAATTTATTATTGTTTCACGTGTATGACGTAAAACTCGGAGAGCCGGAAATTTCGTAAACGTCCACCCTGGGGCACCCGACCCTATACACCAGCCAATCCTTAAGGAAGCCGACGATCACCCTGCAGCCGTGCACCCCTATGCACCCATACACACCCTCCCCCTCCCCTCCCCGCGCGATAGCAGCGCGAACAATGACCGCTCGCGCGCCACCCCCGCGGGTCACAAAATGGCCACCAAAACTACCCCTCCCACCCCTCCTCCAGGCGACGCATTCATGACCACCGAGAGCTGACCGCGCGGCGATCAGCAGCGCGCTGGAGAATATTTCATTTTTCATCTGTTTCAGAGAGGCGCGGCCAGGCCTGGTGGTGGAGAGCAGTGGCAGATCGTTACGGCGATAAGCCCCGCGCGAATCCATCAATTGGAGATCCATTCATCGGCAGCCGCAGCGGGAGCGAGAGAGATAGAGAGATACGCGCACAGAGCGTAAAAAGTTGAGGGAGGGAGAGAGAAGGAGAGAGTCACACATACACACACACACACACACACACACAGAATGAGAGAGGCAGCAGGGAAAAACAACCAACTCCGCTTCGCAGAGGTCGGGTCGCGTCGGGATTGATTAGAAAAGAGAAGTGAAGGGGACATGGTGGCCGGGGCCGGGGGCGGGCCGGGGGCGGGCCGGGGGCGGGCCGGGGGCGGGCCGGGGGTGGGCCGGGGGTGGGCCGGGGGGGGCGGGCGGAGCGCTCGAGTGTATTATACGTACGGTACACATCCACTCCACTCGTCAAGTCAACAGCGTTGGCCTCCCAAAAACTTTCTCAATGGCGTCGTCCTCTCGTCGTCGTGCAGGGACAGAAAAAAAATAACCGCCCAACCGCGCGCACCTAATTACGAGTCGCGGGGCGGGGCGGGGCGGGGCGGGGCGGGGCGGGGTGGGACTCGTGAGTTGGGCAACGCACACCCAGACCCAGCAGCGACTTCCGGCTGCGCTCTGGCCCGGCCCACCCGACTGCGCTGCTGGCGTCGACGACAACGCAAGGGCCGTTTTGTTCTCGCCAGCTCACACTCACACACACATTTTAATAATGGCGAATATATATGAGTAGATACAGAGGTTACGAGCACTGAGCCTGATGCTTCATGAAAAAAGCAAAGAAAATGCTTCGCAATACGCAAGGCTATCAAAACTTTACAATTTGCAAACACGAAGCACAGCCTCGCAAGACCACCAGGCAGGCCCTTCAGCAGCCCCGTGAGCAGCGGACCAAGCTGCTGGGAGTGAGGCGGGGCGGGGGAGAGAGCGAGAGGCCGCTAGCGCCCGGGAGGTAGGCAGCCGGCCAGCACGCCCGCGCGCCGGGCCTTGTTGTGTCGGGGTCGGGGCGAGGCGAGGCGAGGGGCCCTCGGCACGGCACGAGGTCGTTGGTCATGACGGCCTCCGACACCCTCGGCATGCCGAACACGTCCGGGTGATTGGCCACACCTTGCGCCTGGACGCCGCCGCCCCGCCCCGCCCCGCCCCGCCCCACCCGGAGCACCCCGGCGGCCGGCGCGGCAGCCCCGCCCCGCCCCGCATCTCCCCCATCCATCTAGCTGTCCCTCTTGCGGGGCGCCGAGTCAGGGCAGCGTAGAAACTACCTGAAGTAAAGCGGGGCGCGCTATTCTGACGGAGCGTTTACACAGACGGTTCTGCAAAATTACAAACTTCATAATAATGCGACAGAACTACACCCATCTTTCCCCTCACTACAGCTGATTTTCTCTATGGATCCGCACGAATAACGTTCCCCCATGGCACAGTCCGGGTGCGGGACCGCTGGCCGTACAGTTCTGAGGGAGGGGGCGGGGCCGGGGCAGGCGGGCCGCACTGTGCTCTGCGACTGACTGACATCTGCATCTCGGTTTATTAAATCAAGAAAACGGGACGACCCTTTAATTAAATCCATTTCCAATCCCAAATGCGAAGCACGTGACGTGAGTGTGTGTGAGTGTGTGTGTGTCAAGCGTGCAGGGGATAGTTAGGGACTGCGAGCCATGAGGGATATGACGGAAGGTCGTGCAGGGAAGGGGTAAAAGGGCATGGCGAAGGGGTGAGGGGGAAGGGCAAAGACGGTAGAGGGAGGAGGGAGGGGAAGGCAGAGAGGGAGAGAGGGAGAGAAGGAGAGAGGGAGTAGGGGTGGGAAGCAAGTGACGATGACGGCATGAGGAACAATCTGCAACGCAGGCGAGGCGGCGCGGCACTACGCACATGAGAGAAAAGCGGTCAGCTGCACTGCCGCGCCGAGCCGAGCCGACCATAAGCATCCGCGCGGTCATTAAAACTTTCTAGCTGAATGAGAGTGGATGAAAGAAAGGTTTCAAGATGGCTATAAAACCCCTAGGTCGCCTCCCAGGGGATTACATAACACTCCGTCGGCGTAAAACCCTTAGTGGGGTGGTGGGCTTCACCGCCGTTATCCGCCGCCCGTCCCAACATTATCCACCGCCGGAGACAATGTGTAAGACGTACTACGCCTGCACGCACGCACCGTGCGCTGGATGCAACAAGAGCAGCAGGAAGTGCGCGGGGCTGGGCTGACCGTGCGCCCGCCGCGGCCGCGCAGACCAGGACCAGGCCAGGCAATGCTCGCCATGGAAATGAGGCATCCCGACCCGTCCCGACCCGTCCCGTCCGCGCCGGGGTCGTGTTGACGGAAGCGACCCTGGCTGGCCTACCCGGCAGCCCTGCCCGGCCCGGCTAGGCGCGCTCATCCCCAAAATCGTACGCGGCGCGGCGGCGCGTCGTACCGCCGTAACTCGAGGCCGCCGCCGGTGCAGATGCGGCTGGTAGTTACCCTTCTCTCGTCCGCGGGCGACCCCGCCCCGCCCCGCCGCACCGCGCCAGGAAGGACAAGGCAAACCTGTCCTGTCCTCTGCGGCCGCCGAATACATTACGCAACCGTGTATACATCCGTCACCCAAAGTCTTCACTTATATTTCCCCCCACCACCCCGCGCGCGTACGTCACGTGTGTAGCAGCACTACGATGCAATAATGTACTCGGTAATGGCGTTGTCCGCGCATATAAAACCGGCCGAAAACGAGTAAAATATTAAATTTCCGAGAGGCCGCTCTTAATGTGTGTGTATACGGCTTATAGGGGCCGCGTGGTATGGTAAGGTTTCCCTTGCGGCTACGAGGAAATACTGCCCTCGGTAAGGAGTGGGGAGGGGGGGAGGTCACAAGGCCGGTGCGGATGTCGGAGTCGGCGCAGCACACAGCATCCAAGAGGTTCTTGTAATCCAATACGCCAGACGCTCCCCCCCCCTCTCCTTTCACCGCCCCTGCTCGCTCTACACGTGGATCGATGCCGCGTGCAGGTGCACACCATTTCTTACTCGCGTCGCGCTTTTGTTTCGTGTCATGACGTCAGCCCACGACTCAAATATGAAGTCCATCAAGGAGGAAAAGTTTTTCGAGATTATTTAGTTTAAGCGTTCCTCTTTCGCTTCAAGCCGGACACGTTCTTGGCCCTACCCGAGAGGGCCCGGACCAGCGACCACGCGAGGCGAAGGCAAGGCCCAGCTTGCCCGGCGGCAGTACGGTACGGTGCGGGTCTCCCCCTCGCTCTCTCCACCTATCATTCATCCCCTTATTCCACCTCTCTCTCTCTGTCTCTCCTTCTCCTCCCGCTCTCCTTATATTCCCCCCCCTTCGGCTTCGGTTCCTGCTCAGATTCCTCTGATATTAAAACGCCGCTGAAGCAGGGAAGAGGGACGCAGGAGAAAAGGAAATCATTTGAAGTTGCGTGGGCTTCGACCCTGCGCCTCCGCCGCCGGCCCGAGCCGTGTTCTCGTCTTTCCGCCTCCTTCCCTTCCTCCCCTGGAGTCACGTGAGTGGCGGGGCGGGGCGGGGCGGGGCGGGGCGGGGCGGGGCGGGGCACCCGGAGGGCCGTATCATCCATCCATCGGGAGATGCAATTCTTTTGGCGTATCACAGACGCTTTGCGGCGGCCACTTGACTCCGCCGCGCCCTGGGGCCCAGCCCAGCCGCCCGCGCCACGCCGGGCCACGCCTCAGAGCTAATTTGCGAACCTTTGACACATAACGAACTGTAAAATGTGAGGGGTTAATTACCCTTCTCCCCTAAGCGAATGCACTTGCAGGGCCACGCCCGGCCCAGCAGGGCCTCGCGGCCCGGCCCGGCCCGGCGGGGGCCAAAGGGACCAAAGGCCGCGCGCGGATATTTTTTTTTTAGCGCGGGGGAGGGGGGGGCGCAAAGGCGCTTTGCGCTTTTGCGAAGCACCCGCACAATGCGTTCGCCATGCGTTGTGCCGGGGAGGGGCGGAACCGGTCAGGGTGAGAGGGGCGGCAGGCGAGGGGAGGGGAGGGGGAGGCGAGGTGAAAGGGCCGTGGTGCAGGCGCGTCACAAAGGGATCGCAGCAGAAGACGACTCACGCATCCTTTGCCAAGGTAATGGTAAAAGTGCCTCTCCCTCTCTTTTACCCCACACACACACGCACGCACACTCCTAATTTAAAATTAAATTGTTGCTTCTGACGGTATGGGGCGTTTTCCATGAAAGTTCCCGATCATTTAATTTTTTTTTTTTTTTTTTTAGTGGGGCCTAACAAATGAGCCCAGTTGATCCAGATATTTTTTTTCCCGGAGCTTCAAAAATTTAGCTATGAAGTACCCGTGATTCGGCTGTTCCGTTCACAGCGTCGGGCACTGCGGCCCCTGGCCGTGTCGAATGGGTTGCCTACCCCCCAGGCGCGCGCTCCCCCCGCCGCCTCGCCTGTCTGCGCCAAAACAATGGCCGAGCCGATGATTGTTGGCGCTGATTGGTCGCCTCATTGTTGGCTTTACTTGTAGTGAGCCAGCGATGCGGAGGACAGAGAGGGCGGGGGCGGGGCGGGGCGGGCTGCGTCTTGGCCCCGACGACCCGGGCGGGGCGCCTGGAGGGCGGGGCGGGGCGGGGCGGGGTAGGTCTGTCCTTCACGTATGTGTGAATGGATGGGACAGGCCAGAGATATGGGACGGGGCGGTAGTCCCACCGCAGCACACCCAACCGTGGGCCCGCGCCGTCTGCGGTGTAGGTGCTGGTCTGCACTTAACGGTCCGGAGGGTGCGGGCGGGGTGCGGGGCAGGGTGCGCTGGCGAAGCATGGAGCACACAACACGCGCCATTTTCTTATCCGAAACGCATATTTTCCCTATGCATTAAGCGTACTTTACAACAAAAATCTAATGCGCGCGACGATAATCCAGACATAAGACGACGCGATTGGCAATGGCGACGATGGTGTGGCGGCAGTAGTGGCGCCGCGAGGAGGAGGGGAGGGAGGGGAGGGAGGGGAGGGGAGGGGAGAGGAGAGGAGAGGAGAGGAGAGGAGAGGAGAGGAGAGGAGAGGAGAGGAGAGGAGAGGAGAGGAGAGGAGAGGAGAGGAGAGGATGAGGATGAGGAGAGGAGGTCCGTAGAGATACTGAGTCCTCCCACACCGCCCCGTTCCGCCCCGCCCCGCCCCGCCGCGAACCGTAAACAATGATATGCGATGGAAATGGAGTGCACGTTTGGCGAGAGTCCTGCTGCTGCTCGCTAATTAAACCGCAGCGCAGAGGGCCTAGACTTTACGCGCCACCGAGCGCCGCCGCGGCGCCCGCTCCGCCCCGCCCTTATATACTCGAGATACAATCACCTGGCTGGTACCGAATACCCGTCGCGCGGGGACGCTACTTGCTCGCGCAGCGGCGCAGCGGCGCAGCGGCGCAGCAGCGCAGGCCGCCGCAATTCCATTTCGCGCACACACGGGCCCGCTGTTGGAAAATTTCTGCGCGCCGACTGCTCTGCTGCTACGGCTCGAGTACTACTCTGTATACCACGCGACGCGCGGGGCGAGGCGGGGCGGGGCGGGGGATGTTTCACTTATTTCGCGCGCCCAGCAGGGCGGGAAAGGGTTAGAGTTTGTTCGACGGAGCGGTGCGGCGTGGCATGATGCCATGTCCCTGTGCTGGCCGCGCGCAACCAGCAGCTCGCAACCAGCGCGGCGTGGCGCGGCGCGGCGTGGCGGGCTCATGCTAAAATGGGGTGAGCGCGTTCATTAAGGCAGTGGACTGCAGTTGTATGTGGAAGTGTTGGGATTGCTATTCCCCAGAGTGCGTGGCGAGGCGGGGCGGGGCGGAGCGGGCCGAAAGGGAGAATTGGAGAAGGGAGAGAGAGAGGGAGAGGAGTGGTGCGGAGAGAGACAGCAAAAGGCGAGAAGGGTGTGTGAGCAAAGTGTGGTCAATTCCCTTAATTAAGCCCATAACTTGGGCCGGCGCGCTCTGCGGTGCGGGTCAGGCTGCAGCAGCCATGGCGGCGGGGCGGGGCGGGGCGGGGTGGGGCGGTCTGGCCTGCACCGCGCCACCAGTTCACCCTGTCCGGCCCAGCCCGCCCCATGGCCACAACTGCACCAGCCGAACAGAGCATCGCGCGCGCCGCAAAACTATACGAAAAACCTGATCGTCTATCAAAATTCCATAGAATACATTCCCGGATAAACCTGTAAACCTCATATAGTGCGGGGGCGTCCCTCACTAGTGTGCCCACCTCACCACACGCGCACGCACCAGGCTAGGCGCCCCTCCCCCGCACACGCACACACAAACACACACACACCGAGCACTCCATCCTACCCAACCCTACACCGCTTGCCGCTGACTTTTGCAGTAGATTAATCTTGGCCTGGGGCGGGGCGGGGCGGGGCGGGGCACAAGGGTGCTGCTGGGCGTGGCCACGGGGCTGCTCGCTCACCCGCGCCACACACACACACATGCGCGCGCGCCTTACAACCCGCCCGAGCAGGCCGACCGAGCCGAGCTCGCGCACATACATGCTCCACGCCACGGCAGGGCACGCCAAGCCACGGGCCGGCTGACGTGTGAGAAGCCACCACCACAAGGGTCACGAGAATACATACGAGCAGAGGGGGGCGCCAGACTCGACGCCCGCCCCGCCCCGCCCCGCCCCGCCCTGCTCACGACGCCATCGGGTACGTGGAGGGCACGGGCACCAGCACATACTTGTATTAGCGCTCGCGCGTGTATCTTGGGAGTGGAGTCCATATTTCACAAATTCTCTTTCTGTTCCGGTTTATGTTTTCGGCGAGAAGGTGAGGGGAAAAGGCAGTCGGGGAAAGAGGGTGAAAATGGACGGGGGGTGAGTCTTCGTACCACAAAGCCTACGGAACGACACGGACGAACATAATGACCCAGCGATATCAAAGGGAAAGGACCCGCCGTGTGTGTGTGTGTGTGTGTGTTTAGGAGCCTGTCCTGCAATCTGATCTGCATGAGTGCAACCATCATCGCTCAAAGCCGTGTGACACCGAGCTGAACCGGGGCGGGGCGGGGCGGGGCGGGGCGGGGGCGGCGTGGCGGGCAGCGGGGCCGTGCCGAGCCGCAGCAGGCAGGCGGACAAGGGCATGTTCAAGTCAGGGGCTGGGGCTGCTCGACTGCAGGGCAGGGCAGGGCGGGGGCTGCCGGCTGCCGGCCGGGGCAGGGCTGGACCCGCCGAGTAAGAGGGGGAGAACGGGAGGGAGAAAGAGAGAGGGAGAAGGGGGAGGGGAGTGTGTCGTGCAGTCATACATCAACCGCTCAGCCGCACGCTCTCCACGGGGGATGTCGGCCGCCCGCCACGCCCCGCCACGCCCCGCCACGCCGGGCCGACATTAACACCCACCCACACACCAAAGCGCCATCTTGAACACCACACCCAAATTATTCCAGAGCACCCCCAAACAAAAGAAAAGGGGAAAAAAGTGCCAAAAATAATATTGGCTGAATTTTTTTTTCAGTGCGTTGCAATGATAGGCAACTATGCGGAGAAAGCCACGACGACGTTGCTCGGGTCGTCGTCAGGTGGGAGGGTGAAAGAGCAGAGCAGAGGCCGGGACACACACATGAATACTGCAGCCTGCCCGGCCCGGCCCCGGCCCCGGCCCCGGCCCCCCCGGCGGCGCAGCAGGGCGCATAGGGCGACTCTATTGGCCTCCGCCTCTCCTGCTCTCTCCGGAAGGAGCGCGAGCAGAGAGAGAGAGCGAGGTGAAGGGAAGAGAGTGGAGGTACTGGTGCAGGTGCCCGCCCCGCCCCGCCCCGCCCCGCCCCGGCCCGCGCGCATTGTGCACAGCGCGCCAAAGGGCGACGCATCGCGAGGGGCGGGCCAGCAGAGCGTCCGTCCGGCCCGCTCTCTCTGTCTCCCTCTCCCTCTCTCCCTCGCATGCTCTCTGTACACTCGCGGGGATGAGTTTGCGGGCGCCCAAACAATGGCCGTGCGCTGCATATTGTTCCCCGTCGTGGAGGCGCCCGGCCCCGGCCCGCCGCCCGGCCCGCGCGCCCCTGGCCTGGCAGGGCAAGACATCATACATGACATCCCGGCCATCCTGTCATCGGCCGGCGCTGGACCAGCAGAAGAGCACGGCGCCGGGTAAAATAGCGGACACACTACGGACTACCGTAAAATGTTGGTGAAACGACGTCAAAAATTAGTGCGAAGCGGACGGAAGTCGGTGCGCTGACGCGATCAGACAGCGGGCACCAGGCCGGCGCGTTGGACACTCTGTGCTCCGCAGGAGGCGGTGCGGTGCAAGGCCGTCTGGCGCGGCTCGTACCCTTTGTCCCGTAATGACGGGCGCCTCATCAGCGTGGTCCTGCACATGGTGCCCGCCAGGACCACGCGGCGCACACCCCGCCATCACAGGGCCGTGCTCGCCATCGCCAGCGGACACACTCTCTCGCAGCCCTTTCACGTCGCCGCCGGCCCGGCCCGGCCGGCCCCCGCCCCGCGCTCGGCGCGCACAGTCCACTGCCAGCGGGGCGCGCGCCGTTCGTCGACGGCCACCCTCCATCCCATCAACTCGAGCGCGCCCCACGCCCGGGCCGGGCCAGGCCGGAGAAAGGCACGAGGGGGAAGGGAAGGGTGTGACAGAAAAGTGGGAGGGTAGGAATTTGAGCTGTATGCAGCTCGGACGGATGAGGAGAAAGACAAGGGCCTGGTGTCCTGGCCGGGCGGGGCCAGGCGGGGCCGGGCCCAGCTGGGCCGGGCTATGGGCCTGTGCTTCCCTGCAGAGCGCGCGCTTTTGTCCTTCGCAGTGGTTTGGGCCATTATGTCGTCCATGCTCGCCCGTCCCCGGGCCGGGCCGGGCCGGCGGCGTACCTTCCCTCCTGGCGTCCTCTCACTCTGGACAGCCCCCCTCTCTCTCCCTCCCTCACGAAAGACCCAGCTGGAGCTCGCAGAGAGAGAGAGAGAAAGGGGGAGGGGAGAGTGAGGCACGAGGCAGGCAGGCAGGCGTCGCCAGCGACGCTTACAACCGTCAGGCGGGGCGGGGTGGGCAGGGGCAGGACGCTTGGCGCCGGGACGCCCCGCTGAGCGCATTCCGGAGTCAAAGGCGAGGCAATGGCTCCTCGCCCCGCCCCGCCCCGCCTGGTCCCACCCCGCTGGCCCCACCCACCCGCACCCCGCCGGGGTCCTTTCATGAGGGGGTCCGTCCTGAATCGGCCAACGAACGGGGCGGCGGGGCGGCCAACTTGGCCCGCTAACCGCTCGGCCAAACCCCCCGCGTGGCCCCCAGGAGGTAGGCAGCCCAACGTACGCTGCGGCCGCGGCCACCATCGGCCTGTCGGAGTGACCTTTGCATGTGACCAGGCCGGGCCTAGCTTTATCGGCCTATATATGTTGCGAGACACGACTAGCTCATAGCATTTTCGGCGCGCTTGCCTCTTGCCCTGGCTGCTCGGTCTGTCCGGGCGGGGCGGGTGTTGCGGGTTGCCGCCGGGCCGGGCCCAGCTAGCCTGGCTAGGAGCGACTAATTTCATTTACGACGTTAATTACGCTCGTCACAGCTGGGCCAGCGGGGCCTGCGCCACGCTCTGCCACGCCGCACTACGCCGGGCTGCGTCCGCGACGCGGGAAATCAGTCGGCGGCAGTTTCGAACGTGACCGCGCCGCGCGGGTAGAGGGCTGCTTGGTTTCTGGTGGTAGGACCGTAGGGCCGTGCAGGGCGGGGCGGGGTGCGGCGGGGTGAGGTGAGGTGGGGCGGGGTGAGGTGAGGTGGGGCGGGCGGGGTCGCGTGGGTCGTGGAGGGCGCGAGAAATGAGAGGGCGTCGGGAAGAGCCCCGCCCCGCCCCGCCCCGCCCCGGCCCGGCCCGGCCCGGCCCGGCCCCGGTCGGCGGGGAGGGGGAGGGGTACGGGGCGAATTGGGCCCGCTAAGTACGGCACTTGTGTTGCGATGTGAAAATCAGCGCCTACGTCACAAGCAGGGGTGTCGTCGCGGGCACCCCGGCCCCGGGCGGAGGGCGGGGGAGGGGGGCAGGTGACACAAGTGGGTCAGGGACAATCCGGTAATCGCGATATTTTGTGCTCTCCTCGAGGATAAAGTGACGGCCGCAATAATTGCGATGTTTGACCAGGACGACTAACATTGAACAATAACGTCGAGGTAAAACACTTACCAGCGGAGTCCCCCGGGGACGTTCATCCAGTCAAAATGGCGGCTGACATAGGTTACCAGCGGCATCACGTAGGCAATCTTGACATCACACACAGTCCCGATTTAAGACTTTTACCGAAGAATAGTCTAACCTGACACTACTTGAATATCTTATGTTCACGCTGATACTTTGCACGGATGCTAAAAGTTTTGTTCAAACCGCGAAAACGAATAAAAACGCCGTACCGAACGAGACGAGACGCCACCGAGCGCTGTTCATTTTTCAAACTGTGAAACTGTCCCTGTACCCGTCACTGCAGAGCTGCCAACTTCAATCCAACCTAACCACACTCGTTACTGATGCATTAAAAGTTTCGGATTTGAGCGGGTGTGCTTCCTGCCATTTTGGCAATGAAAGCAGATAACGTGACGGGAAAGATATTTTTTCTTGAATTATTATTGTATAATTTTCGAAGAATTTTGCAGATTTGAAAGCTGTTACTGAAGCTGGTCGGGTCAGGACAGGGGGTGGGGTGGGGGGCTCTCGATCCTCTCGATCCATCACAACAATCAAGAGGATCGTCTGCTGAGACGACTGTAACTTCATAAGCTAACAATAACAAGGGACGACTCGGAAAATCCAGTGGAATTTCGGAGAAATCGACAGGTTTAGACAAAGATAGATCGGAAAATCTACATACACCCTACATGATTCCATAAGTCTTACTTTCGAATATTTAGCAGGTTCATAATGCAGGTCACTGTTATTCGACCGAACGATCCTGGTCACGGAGGTTAGGTTAAAATTTCACTTTGATTTACTGATACGCTTTTCGCGAAACTTTTTTTTTTACAAGGAGCCAATGTTCAGCATTCATAAAATTAGTTAATCATAAGTGCGGTATTTCACGCAACACCTGTGACAAATAAGTTATTTAATCTTTGTTTATCTAATATCGGCTGAGGTATTCGGTATATTTATTACGTTTCGGCCCCGACAAGCTCGGAGATATTCCAGGCACAAAATACTATTCCTGGCAATGAACTCGGGTTCATGTCCCATTGCCCCAAAATACTCCCACAATACGTAGTTCAGTCAACAAACACTCTATAAACTTTAAAATATAAAATGTTATCACTCACCGGCCGCCGGCCATTCCGTTCCGTGTTGACTCGTCACTGCTCGTCACCTGACTACGCCTTCGAACGCAACGTCAGTATGGAAAATTCAGCGGGCAGCGTCGCGCCATAGATTCAAAAGCAGTAAACGACAAACGGGCCTATCGAATACAAATAGCTATGTTTTTGCTCCTGCAGCGATTTTTTTTAGCACGGCTGCTAAATTGGCCAGTAAATTCAATTAGCACGGACCTGATTTTTTTTTGGCCTGTGTCTGCATGTGCACTCGAGACCCTTTTTCCACCCCCTCCCCTTACCGGCCTCCTCCAGCAGCCTCTCTTCCGCTGCGCGGCGGAGAAACATTTTAATCCGCCAAGCCGACATCATAAGTGTAAATTCGCTGGCGCTGCAGTTGCATCGCAGTCGCGCCGCGCAACCACTGAAATCCTTTCCAAACGAGTCCTCTCCTCTTCCTCGGCCCCGTTCCGTCTCGCTCAGTGTGTCTCGCTCTCTCCCTCTCTTGCTTGCTCGTGTGCCGCGGCCCCATACAATGTCCCCGCTGCCCCCCCCCTCCCCCCCCTACACCCGCACCTCTACAGGCCCAGCTAATGAAAATGCTGCGAATTAGGTCGAGTTTATAAAATTATGTGCGGTTGGCGTCCCGCTTTGCGTTCACGCATCGCGGCGGATTGGAAAAGGGAAAAGTATGAAATCAAAAGAGTCGGACCACTCCACGTGCATGAGGTCGGGTGGCCCGGGAGAGGGAGCGAGAGAGAGAGAGAAAGCGAAGCGGGATGAAAAAGAGAGGAGAGAGGGAAAGTACCGCGGGTATTCGTAACGCACACCGCGCTGCTTGGGAGCGAGACGCGGGAAAGAGAGAAAACAGGGAAACAGCAGAAGAGATTGATGAATTAGAGAGGCCGTTTGAAGGCCGGCGGTGGGGAGGGGGCTGCGGTTTTGAAGATGGAGGAGCTGGAGGAGTGATGGAGGAGAACCATACTGCGGATGAGTTGAATGTGAAGGGTGGAGAGAGTGGTGGGGGCCGGGGAGAGGGAGAGTTTGAGAACCAGTCCAGAGGGCAAGGGCGGGACGGGAGAGAAAAGGGAGATGTGGAAGGGAGAGGAAGTTCAAGTGCCCTTACTTTCCTACCCTCTGGACAGATTCAAACTCGAGTCCCTCCCCCTGCCCTGCCCTGCCCCGCCCTGCCCCGCCCTGCCCCGCCCCTTGGGTCCCACCCACGTCTCGGAGACCGCAGACCCGGCCCCGGCCCGGCGTCCCTAGCCGCCCCTAGCGCAGGCCCCTCGCCCGGCCCGGCCCGGCCCGGCCCAGCCAGACCAGACCCCCCGCGGACTCAAGAATTTCCTAGACAAGGGTCGGACCTTCCAATTGGTCGTTGCGAGCGTGGTAGGGTTGCTTTTGGACAAAGGTGGGGGAGGGGAGGGGAGGGACCCTGTCCGGTCCGCAGAGAAGGGTGAGCGCGGCCCCGGCTCCGCGCGGCCCCGCCCCGCCAGCGCCCTCCCCCCGCGCTACGCCGCGCCACGCCGCCGCGCGGAACACCGCGGCCGCCGCCACCAAGGGTGTGAAGGGCGGGCACTTTCTCCATCGCCCTGATGTGTAAAACAATAAGCAGGTCTTGTTCGTGGTGTCCATAATGGGGAGCCGACGCGACATAGCCCCCTCAGCGCTGCCTAGTGTGTCCGTGCGACCTAGACTCCTAGACCTGGTCGGCCCCACCGCGCCACCCGCCGCCGCCGCCGCCCCCGTTTCAAGTGGAGTGCCTCTCCGGCGGGCTCTCTTGCCGACACCTCCGCCGCGCCGGCCCCGCCCCCGCCATGCACCCTCTCACGGAGAGGGGACACCACACCGTTCTCTGCCCCAACCAAATCGTAAGACCTCACCGAAAAAGGCGAGTAAGTTGTCTATTGCAATAAGTTGCGGGAACTTTGGAGGCTTAGTACTGTTGATATGGAGGGAAGGAGTGGAAGGCGAGACCGAGTGAAAGGCAGGGGGAATACCCGCAGCCGCCCAGCCCGCGGCCCCGCCCCGCCCTGCCCCGCCCGCGGCCCGCGGCCTCCGGCGCGCTCGCCATGACGCGCCGATCGCACACACAAATAGACAACGCTGACAGCGGTTTTTCTCCCAAAGTGGCGTGGTTGGGGTCGGCGCGGTCGGGCCGGGCCCGCAGCCAGCTGTTGTGGCCGAGTCAGATTCAATGCACACAAAGCAAACGGTAAGAAGACGAGGTGGCCGAGTGGTTAAGGCGTTGGACTGCTAATCCAATGGGCTCTGCCCGCGTGAGTTCGAATCTCATCCTCGTCGTCGATTTTTATTTTCTTTCCGTTTTTCAGTTTTTGTTGAGTTAATTAAGTGATGAGGTGTCTGTTGAAATGTCATTCACAAATATTTTAAAATACAAAATTTTACAAAATAAAGTGTTTTTGCACAACGAAATATATTTTTCAGCCAGACCCAATACTTTAAAAAAAATATATTTCACGAGCAAAAGGTTTCCGATCCTGCCAGGATTCGAACCTGGAATCTTCTGATCCGTAGTCAGACGCGTTATCCGTTGCGCCACAGGACCGCTGATGAGAGGATTGTTCCCGGGACTGGTCTATAGACCCGAGCCCCTCACCGAACAACACTGTCCGCGCCGAAGGCAAGGCGAGGCCAGCTGTCGGCCGGGCTAGTTTCCGTCACGGAGGGGTGGAGGCGGAGGGGTCGCGCGCGCACTCCCCTCGGTTACATTGAGACGAGGTCAGGTAGCTCCGCGTCGCGCCGCGCACCTGGCCGTCAGCGAATTCCTTCGTTTCTTTTGCGCGCCGGTTGGGTTGCCCACCGCGACGGGGCACAGCCAGAAAAGGTGCGTCGCGTCGGTTGGGTTGCCTAAGCATCAGGCTGAACCCTATTCGGTTCGCGCTCTGCTGCAGGCCAACGAGCGCGTGGAGCAGGACGGCGACCGGGGCGCAAGGGGTGATCACCCTGCCCTACAACACGCGCGCGATCCCGTCCCGCTCCGCCCACAGGCGCCGGCGCCAGGGCCGGCCAAAGACACCCCCGCAGAAACACATACCTACGTCCCTCCCAAACCCCGCCTTAGCCCAGCATTTCAACAATACCCTACACCACCCCATTGTTTCTACACAACGCTCCCATCTCATCATCAGATCATCAGTTTCGGCCTCAAGTTCAAAATTTTCCAGTGAATAAAACGCAGCAGAAGAGGGCCGCTTGTGTGAGTATAGCGACCGGCAGCTTGGCTGACGCGTGGTGCAATGCTTTGGTGACGTCGCGTCGCACGACCCCGGCGCGAAGCCCCTCCTCACTGTATTGCAGAACGCGTGGGAAAAGAGCCGGGTAGGGGCAATCTGAACGCAGCCGGGCGGGGCAGCGCAGCGCCATGCCATCGCTGATATGAAGCACCAAATGTGTACCCTAAGAAAGCCTTTCAGATAAATTACCCGCCACCGAATCGCCAAAAAAAAAGAAAATAATAAAGACATCCAAGGCTGAGGCGCGACGACAGACTCGCGGACATGTCGTGCTGGAAATGAGTAGCGATGACCCTTGGTGGCGTGTGATTCCAGGCAGGGAAGACCTTTACCCGCCGTCCCGTCCCGTCCGTCCAGGATGTCGTGGGGTCGGGAGGTGCGCGCCGAGGACCTCATGGAGGCGCTGTTCACCGAGCACCCAAGGCCGGCGCCGATCCAGCTGCCGGGCTTCCAGAGCTCGCCGCACACCTGGAACCGCAGGAGGCTGGGCCTCGACTGCGACGAGGTCTACCCGGACGTCTTCATCGGCGACGCGTTAGTTCGCCGCCCGCGCAGGGCGCACCTCTGGGAACGTATCTGTGCATTCGAGACTCGGCAAAGACGCGTGTACTCACCGCAGCTCCACGGTCCGCGACAAGCAGTACCTCAAGGAGATCCGCATCACGCACGTGCTCAACTGTGCCGAGGGCCGCCGCGCCGGACACCTCAACGTCAACAGCTGGTACTTCCAGGACGCCGACATCAAGTACATGGGTCTGCCCCTGGAGGACATGCCGTCCGCCAACATCGAGGACTACTTCCAGTGCGCCGCGCACTTCATCGACTGCGCCCTATACCACGGAGGTGCGCTCCACGTTTACCTGGAACATAGAACACAACACATCGTTTTATTTTTATTTTTTTTGCCGGGACAATGCTTATGCGAGGCTCGTGCCCCGTACGGCTCCGCATAGGCAACCCGATCGCACGCTTGAGTGGCGGTACAGTAGGACTTAGAACTGAAGGCGCGCAGATGTCATGGCTGCGGAGGACTCGCTCAATGAAAACCGAACAACTACAGAAAAAAAGGGGATATGAGGGGTGGAGGGGAGTCATCCCTTATAGGTCGTCCACCACAAATAGCCCCGGCCGCCAGCGTCCGCACTGGCGCACTGCGGCTGACGTCAGAAAACAAGCCGCCCTCATGACAATTAAAGCCCAATTACACATCGTTCTGCGCTCAATGATTAACCTCCTTTCACCCGCGTGTGTTCCCCGTCCCGTCCCGTCATTGGTAAAACACAAAGGCCTATTTAAACCTAGTGGCCCCGAGAGCCCAACCTCACCGACGCAGTCGAAGTTTATAATCCGGGCCAAAGCCGCCGAGCCAGTTAGCGGGCCTAGCGATGCGCGGCGAGTAAAGCAAAAAGAGTCCTCCTCCTACATCCGACGTGTCTTGTCTGCGCTGCGCAGGACGCGTGTTCGTCAACTGCATGATGGGCGTGTCGCGGTCGGCCACCATCGTCATGGCCTTCCTCATGCTGCGGCGCGGCATGGGCGCGGTGGAGGCCGTGCGCGCGGTGCGCCGGCGCCGTGACGTGTGGCCCAACGCGGGCTTCCTGCACAAGCTGGCCGCGCTGCACAACCGGCTGCGGCTGCAGCGCCAGCAGCACCTGGGCTGCACCCGCCGCAGCTACTTCTACCTGCCGCTGCCCTACGCGTCCATCGGCGCGCCCATGGCGCAGCCGTAGCCCCGTCACACCGCTCAACAGAGACTACCGCATGAAAAAATAAAAACTAAAAAAAAGAAAGGTTCCACCGAGATTTGAACTCGGATCGCAGGATTCAGAGTCCTGAGTGCTAACCATTACACCATGGAACCCGGTTGAACGGCTCTCTCTGCTGTAACGAGCTTAAATGGGGGGGATTCCGAAGCATACGTGGGCCCCTCACCGCACTACGTGTGGTATGCGGCCGGCCGCGGCCGGGCCGGGCCGGGCGGTCGCGTGGCCTTGAGATGGGCGACTCCCCCACCACCTCCCAGGCCCGGGCGGATAGGGCGTTCTGCTCGCGTGGACATGTGGACGACGTGGACACTACGTGGTCCGCGGGTGACAGCGGCGCACTCAACGCAGGAGATTAAGCTCGCAAAAATCAAATTTAAAATTCATTGGTGTCTGCCCCAGTGGCTTAAAATTAGTGCTTAAAAAATAATTTTTAAAACGTACCGGGTGCAAAAGAATGGGAAGGGGACACCCGGGTTTGAACCGGGGACCTCTCGATCTGCAGTCGAATGCTCTACCACTGAGCTATATCCCCTATGTGATGCGCCTCGCTCGTGGTAGTCATTTTGAAGTCAGCGAATGCTCGAGTATACATGGAGAGGCGCTTACGCGCGGTTTCTGATACCACGCAAAATAGTAAAAGGAATCGGAAGGGGACACCCGGGTTTGAACCGGGGACCTCTCGATCTGCAGTCGAATGCTCTACCACTGAGCTATATCCCCTTGATGCGTGCTGAGCAGCAACGCAGCTGCTTTGTAGTGAAGAGGACCGCTGTCTCAGCGCGCTCGGCTCAGGCCGGGGCCGGGCCCCGCCCACCGGGACTGGGCTGGGCGCCCACGCGGCCGCCGTCGGCCTGGGCCAGACAGACGGACAGTCCGGCGCGGGCGCGGGCGCGGCGCGGCAACGGGCAGCTGCACCGTCAGCAGGTGTACTTGGAAGTCGAGGGGCAGTGGCTCGCAATGAGGACAATGCACTTATGTTTAGAGACAAGACTTTATTTGCAAGAGTTTTCAGTGGAGGGTGGGGTCGTCGTGGAGAGCTCGGTACAGGTCGCGGTGGCGGTTCGAGTCGGTGTTGGCGAAAGGACGTACTCAGTGGTAGAAGGGGTAGCCGTAGCCGCCGTAGCCCCAGCCGCCGTAGTAGCCGTCGAAGGGATAGCCTGCAACACGACGGAGCCGGTGAGGACCAGGCCAGGAGACTGGACACAGACACCCCTACCCTGACTGACGGGTGCCGGGCCAGCTTACCTCCGTACAGGCCGTACACGCGGTGGTAGGGGTAGCCCCAGCCTCCGTAGCCGCCCCAGCCGTAGCCGCCGTAGCCGCCGTAGCCGCCGTAGCCCCAGCCGCCGTAGTGCGAGGCGGCAGTCTTAAGGTCACCGCTGCCCTGGGCGTCCGCCTCGGCCGGGGCGCCGGGGGCACCGGGGGCACCGGGGGCGCGTCCAGGGGTGGGTCCGACGGGGCGGGGGCCGGGGGCGGCAGCGGGGTTGGGGCCGGGGGCGGGGCGCGGCAGGCCGTTGGCTGAGCTCATCACCGCGCAGGCCACTGCGGCGAGAACCTGAGGAGGAGGACACGGCGAGACAAATGCAAAATTAGACGAAAACGAGCTTGTCGTCGAGTTCCTGGCGCGCGCACGCACGCGACGCCACGTCCAAGGGCACGCGACCCGCTGACACCTCGTCTCCTCGTCACATATCGGCGGTAGGGCCAGGTGCGCCGTGACGGCGTGGGACCGGGCGCGCACGTCACGTCACGGGGAGCACGGCACGCGAGCGGGTCACGCCCGGGCGCGCACGCGCACGCACACGCACGGGTCGGGTCAGCGCCGGGCTGGACAGTGAGTGCATACACCGGCCGGCCGCTCCCTTCAAATGGCCAGGTTCAAAGTACATCCAAATGAAAAGGGGCGGCCGGTGGCGGAGCAGGTTTTGACCAAGGAAATGCCCGGTTAAGTCAAGGCTTAAAAGACCCGCTTAATTAAATTTTACTCCCCGAAAGCAGGAACATTTTTGCCCCTACATAACAAGTGATTAGTTGTACTGTCCTCTGTGGGATAATGTATACAGTTTGCCGTGCATTTCGTGAAATAAACCAACTTTTGGCTGTGGGGTGCGGTGGCAGCGCAGGTACCTACCAGCACTCGAAGGGTTGCGCTCGCCATGGCTGCTGTTGCCGTTGGTGTTCCTTGTCGCTAGGCTGGGCTGGACAGGACTGAGTGACGATGCCATGTCCAAGCCAGCATTATATACCCCGGCCTGGGCCGCCGGCTATCATGCTGAATCCTGGAAGACATGGAGGAGGGGAGCCAAGGGAAGTGCAAGACGCGGGGGCGGAGGGGGAGGGGAGGGGCACACTGAGGACTCGCGTGGTGGGTCGGCATGGACGGGAAGAGACAAACACTCGAGTGTTAGTGTTCGGTAGACGCATCACTTGGATCAATGCAATTTAATAATAGGTTCCTCGCATTCGGGAAAGGTGTTCACGATATGTGTGGTGTCTACCTCGGGTAATCAGCGCTCAACCGATGTCCGCTGTCCACTGTGCTGGTCACCGATTCAGGGGCGTCGGAAGTGGGGATCAGCCTTCGGCTTGAATGCTGAGCCCAATCCCGCCTTAAACTTGAAAAATTATGTACGTGCTCTGCAAGTGAAAGGGTGGCGTGAAAACATGGAAAATTTTTGCGACAGTAAACCTCCCGAAGGAGGTTGCGGTTCCCGCCAGGCACAGGGCTTTTACCCCCCGTGGCAGCCAGCTACTTCGGTGTTCTTATGGGAACCGGTGCTTTTCTGACTGCGATCCTGTCGCGCAATTCGACAGATTTGATCCCCGTACTGCCAGATTTAGTCGTACGGTGGTTAACCGAACTGCCCTGTCCCCAGAGCATGGAATAGCTATTTTTGGAGCCAGATTCTAGGACTTATGACCCCACGACCGACCACCAGTCGTGGGCACGGGACGGAACTTCCTGGCAACCCGCTGTCGCTACCAGTGAAGAACCTACCTGGGTTTGAACCAGGCCCCATGTGCCGAGTCTCACAGACACCCCACGGCTTTCGCGGCACCACTAGACCACTAGACCGTCGGCTATTCCACGAGGGAGCTCGGTTGAAATGGGGGGCTTGAATTCCACTCTCCAAATTGTTGTCCTTAGAAAAATTAACTTTTTCGGTAAGATTCGAACCTCCGTCCTGCGACACTCCGCGCGGACACTATGCTGGCACGGCTACGAAGCCACGGTAGCAGTGGCGGGACCACTAGGAGTCATGCTGCGCGAGAAGCCACAGTCACCGAAGAAACGAACCCGGTGTCATCAGTACGCCTGCTCTCCGTGCGCCGTCAGGTCGGTCGCGTAGCGTCATTGGTATCGACACTGCTCATAGCACTAAGTGCCTAAGTGGGCAGTGGTTCAAAAACCGCGTATTTTTTATTTTTTTTTTTTTTTCTGTGGACCAATTGTTCTTTCCAGCTAACCGTCCTTGTGACTCGGGCAATTGCAAAAAAGCACATCGACTGACTTCTTTTTAAAAAATAAAATTAGGGGAAGGCAAATGGGCAGGGCAGCAGACTACTTTGCGTATAGATCTTCCCAAGGCTCACCTTGACACCCAAAATATAATGAATACCTGTGCATGCGTGGCTGCACACACGAACGCACACATGCCAGAGCGTGTCTGCGCGCGCGTGGCGGGGCGGGGCATCCAAACATTGTCCAGTCCCAGTCGCATCCTCTCGCGCGTCCCCCCTCACCCCCCCCCTCCCCCCTTTTCGTCGCGTCCCCACGACCTAGCCGGTACTCACGCGAACTTAGCGTGGCCCTTGAAAACGAGTCGCAGAATCTCATCGTCCCTGGAACAGACGGGAAGAAGCGACCTGACGTGGATGTAGGTTGAAAGTTGTAGAATTGTTAAGACTCATTAATTTGTTCGTGACAATGGAAATGGAACGACGGATAATTAGTCGGCTGCTTGGACAGATAGACAGACACACACATGGACGTGTCGTTTATGTATTCGGTAGGCCCCGTGGCCCTGGCCTGGTGCAGCACAGCATCTTCTCCAAGACGCGCCCGGACGGAGCGCCCCGCCATCGGCCCGGCCCGGCACCGGTGGGTGGTGCGGGGAGAAGAGAAGAAGACCCTGCTTTCTCAGAGCCGCGCCCGCACGCCGCGGGGCGGGGCGGGGCGAGGCGGGGCGGGGCGGGGCGGGGCGGGGCGGGAGGGAGGGACCCCTGTCCAGTCACGGCCACTGCTCCCTGTACAATCTTGCCGCTCATGCAATGTCACATCCATGCTCACGCAGCCACTGATGCATGCAAACGTCAACCGGGCCGCGGCCGCGGCGCGGCCACTGTCGCCGTGGCGATGACACCAGTGCACGTTGGGCTGCCTACCTCCCCGGCGGCTACCTGGCCAGGTGAGAGAGAGTCTGGACAACGCGTCACAGTTGTTCGAGAATTGCGATTGTGACTAACAACGCAGAGAGCGAAACGAGGTATTTTAGTTGCATAAGATGCAATATCCGTCCACGTACCGTTTACGATTAGTAGGGCTGGTTGCCTGCCTCCTGGCTCGGGGCCACACGGCACAGGACAAGAAAGATTCCATTTTTCCCGGCCCCCCGCCCCCGCACGCCCGCATACATCTTCGTAAAAGAGTGAAAAGAGAGGGACAAAAGAGAGGTGGTGAGGTCCTTACAGCCACCTGGTACTTTACTGTCACCGTTTCTGAGTGCTACTCTGACAGGGGGCAGGGGGACTTCCCTTCTCCCACAATTTTACTTACTAACTGATTAACATCGATAGCACCTAAACCACGGTAGAAAATTCTTATTAACCTCAAGGAAGAAAGATTGTTCACGTATTATCGCGTTTCAGCTTTCAAGAGCATTTTTTCGATCTATCGCATCAGATGCCGCTATTATTGACAGCTCTACAAGCCAGCGCGTTGACCGCATTGGGGAGTCCGAGTCGACCGAGCCGCCGAGTCGGCACCACCACGCAGTTCCACCGCGCGCCGCTAGGGTTCGTTGCGAGCAAGCCCGCGGCGCGAGGGGGAGGCCCGCGAGGCCCGCGAGGCGGGGAGGTAGGCGCGGAGCGGCGAGCCGGCGAGGTTTGAAGAGAATCAGCTGTTAAAAGATCAGGGCACGTCACACCACTTAAATTCATTGTTTGTAAAGTATCATAAGTGTTCGGCGGTCGGGGCTCGATACTCGTGTACAATACTCTATACAATTCCATATTCGTTAAAAATAAATTCGTAAATGGTCTGGCCTTTTCTGAAAAGCAGCAGCGCCTTTTGACATATCACAGCATGGGGAAACCCCTATCCTTTCGAAATTTGACAGAAAGTGTCGTGGACTTCCCTCGCGCGCCGCGTCTTGACTTTACCTGGGTGCCTGGCGAGCGCCCGCGCACCTGAGAGACGCAGCACATCCGCCACGCGTGTCAAGTGGGTTGCCGTCTCTCAGGAGCCTGCTCCGCCAGACATTGCCTTGTCACCTGGGGATTAGTGAGGTTCATGAGTGCAAGTGGATTTTTTTTTTTTTTTTAATGTGAGTGGATAGGGGACTGAGTATGGATGAAAGAAGAGTACGTCAAGTTTACTACAATTTTGTAATTTCTTTCCATGGTACAATACATATACAAATAAATAATAATTATAATGTAAGTAATAAAGAGTCACAGTGAAAAATAAACAAAAAAAAATCTTTTACACTTTATCTTCTCTTATATGATACAAGTGACTTTTGCTATACAATTTGTGGCAATATTCAAGTTTCTTCACCAAGAGACAAGGGGGTAGTCTTTGTCCCTGCTTCCCAAACAAGAATTGTGATACACACTTTACTACACACATATATATATATATTTATATATATCCAAATAATAATCTGTATGTTTATTCAACCAAAACAACATGGGCAGGACATGAAAAATATATTACAAACTATAGTGTATGGGATTTTCTCATAACACAAGATTTTATGTTTAATTATGCACAACCATCCTAACAAAGATCAGAAATTCCTAATACATTCTAAGAAGGTACATCCTTGCCACATTTCACATTAGCACAAGGCCATGAATGAACACAGCCAAAAGCAGAATGCTTTGAGCCATTCAGAAAAAATGGACAATACATACATCAACCATAACTTTAGATATGCGCAGTTTCAGTGTAGAAATCTCCAGATACGTCCATATGAAAATTAAAATACTATTTTAATAATAATTTAAATATATAGAGAAGTATTTTAGTACCATTTTGACGTGCCTGGGTACTTCTACACGACTAATCAAGACAACTTCTAGGCAAGTTTTGTAGAAATTTCAAACATTTATCCACTTAAAAAGTATTAAACTAGAGTGTAGTAAACTACTCAATCACCTTTTGAAAAAATTATGCATTTCTAAACAGAAACCAAAGCATAGGGCAGATCATAGTTGTGTGGACATAAGCAACATGATTCAAGCACCCTGATATTATGCGGAGAAAGGTAGACTCAGCTATTGAGGTGAAGCATGAGAATACTATATGACAGCTCTTCCTCCAGTTTCTATCTAACAGGTAAATTAACCAACAAGACTATTTTATTTTTTACCCTGTAAAAATAAGTGTCCCCAATGTGGCACTTGTTTTCTGAAAATATTTTTTGTATCCAAGATGTAATAGGAATGTGACTACTGACAACTGCTATAAATGAAGATCTTTTTGCAACATTTGAAAACTCACAACTTTACTGCTTCCATCTTGAAATTTACCTTCAATGCTCAAAATTCACAATTTAAGTATATTGGGGCGAGTTCTAGATCATTTGTTTGTATGAAAAACATGAGAATGATGCGTAGGTGTTTCTACAATACTTCTGGACTAATCACAGTACTTTATATGTATGATAAAAATGATGTAAAGATCGCTCCAGGCTATTTAGGGCCTATACAGAATTCAAGCAAAGGAAGATTTCTGAAGCAGGGTGATGAATGTGGCGAAATAAGATCAGCTACGACAGATTGAAGACAAGATAGTAAACTTTATTTTTGAAATATATTCTATGACCAATGCCACATTAACGCCACAGTTATTTGCGAGCAGTGAGTGGCCATATTAAAAGTACAGGTCTGCCGCTCCTATTTTTATAAAATGAATTTTATGTACACATATACATTCATATACACTCTTTATACATAAACAAATAAAACAAAACAAAAACAACTTGATCCCTAAACAATCATCTCTATAAACTTTTCCTGAAGCTTACGCCCCGTCACCGGTACTGAGTATCCATGCGCGCCTCAGAGCAGAACGGAACAGGTCAATCACAACCACTACAACTACAACAGCAGTCTTTGAATGGAATTGTACGGTGACAAATGTGCCCTTCTTTAGAAAAATTCAGAAGGACAGGCTTAAAATGCATACTAGCGGAATGTTCGATATGATATCGTTCAACTATTGGGAAGTTTAGTTAGTTCAAAACCGAAACAAAATTTTACTTTAAAGGCTCTGGGTTGAGCAAATTTTAACCAGTGACTTGGCAAAGGTAGAGGAATCAAGCATGCCAAGCTTTCTTAAATTAAATAATATTAAATAGGAACAATGTGTCACCTATTTGTGGTGACACTTTGAATCTGAACTAGCCTTCAAATCATAGGATATGCCAAACTTAATTTCAATAAGAATATATAACTAACGAAAACATGAACAAGTCTGGAGAGTAAAATATTTTAACATATTTACATACAAGAGTGTTAGTCAAACAAAATTTTTAAAAAAACAGCGACAAAAACTAAGTTAATTTTTGGCAAAAACGTGTTAGTAAAAATCACACAGTTTACGTTTTTGGAGCTGGAATTCACACCCCTGGACCAGTTCAGTCTTAACAAACAAAACAGTGGGCTTTCATGTGCAGAAATGAACAATAAACAATACAATAGCGAACAAACCAAAGATAGGCATAGCAAAACAATGCTTGCAAAACCAGTTTGACAACAGTGAGACACAGTTAAAAGAAAACAAATTTAACAAGTTTGAATAGGTCGTCCGAGCACTTTTTTAATTGATAAAACACAGAGATGTATCCTTTCCATTAATCTATCACCCTAGTAAGATACAAGATCGATATCTGAATCTTGGCTTTGGTATAAGTTACAAGTGTAACATCATTCACTTAACACAGAGAGGATACTGGGGGAAATCCGTACCTCATAACTTCATTTAAACTTCCTTTAGCTATAACTACACTTCATAATTTTGGTCTCTCTCACGAGTGAACGAATCGCTGTGTTCGAGAGCTCAACAACTTGGCACTTAACTGCTTGTTGCACCAAGCACAGTAGGAGGAACACGATTAAAACCACTTAAAAGTACGAGGTAAATGTGGACTCAAAGCCACTTAGGAACTTGGGCCTGGCGCCTCAACACGTACAAGCTTTTGTCGAGTTGGCCGAATTCGACCCATTCTTACCCTAAAACGCACAGAGAAACAATTTACTTGAATTGAACACAGAGAGAAATGGCCGGTTGACAATGATTGGGTCGGTATCGATTCCACGTCATGTTGCGTGACAAATCGAGACCGATCCAACGTTTACATCAGGCCAAAATTTCTCACTGGGACAGTGTCTGGGTGAGCTTCAAATAACATATTTTCTTTGGTTCGCGCAAAAATTTTACAGCAATTGGCGAATCCTCTCGGTCGCTCTAGATCACACATCACAAAAAAGAAACAACAACAACGCATAATCACGTTCCCCGGTAACTTGTTCAGACTTATAAAGGGGCTGAGTCCCCGCGAGACAGTGGCCCCGAAGCAAACACAGAAGGCAACATACAAATTGACGTCACGTTTGGTGTCAACTGACACGCAAGTCGCTACACATCAATTTGGCTGCTTGTGTCCCACTGTGACGTGTCCTTCGCGTTCGAGAGACTCGAGTCCTCATCCCCACTCATCGAAAGAAAGTGGTGGCCACCATTTGCGTTCTGGTTGACCACGCACTTTCTCATGTGCTTCTCAAGCGTCGAGGGAACCGAGAAAGGCATCTCACAAAATCTGCACCTATAGACGTCCTTCCCTAAGCGGCCATGCGTCTTCATGTGCCTGGTGAGTTTTGAGCTCTGCGCGCACGCGTACGGACACAGCTCGCACTTGTAGGGCTTCTCGCCCGTGTGCGAGCGCCGGTGCACTGTCAGGTTGCTGCAGTTTTTGAACACTTTGCCACAGAACTCGCAGGTGTCGTTGCGCCTGCCGTCCTTCTTGGGCATGGACGCGCCGACGGGCAGGCCCAGGTTGAGCGCGGCCGCGGCGGCCGCCGCGAGGGAGGAAGCGCTGGGCCCCGCCTTGGGCCCGTTGCTCTTGAGCAGGTCGCCGGACTTCCTGGAGCCGAGAAGGTCCATGGAGCCGTCCGCGCCGGGGAACAGGTGGTGGGAGGTGGGCAGCCAGAGGCCGGCGTACAGGCTGTCCGCGCGGTCGCCGGGCCGCCCCAGGGGGCTGCCGTGGTCCAGGTCCAGCTTGAGCCTCTTGCTCGCCGTGTCGAAGGGGTTGTCGAACGGCGCGCCGGGGCCGAAGATGCCGTGCGGGCCGCCCACGAGGTCCAGGGGAGGCTGGCCGGCGGCCAGCATGTTCTTGGCGAACTCTTCCCGGAACCGCAGGGCGGCGGCAGACTTCTCCAGGAGGCCGTTCTCCAGGCCGGGGGTGCGCGGCAGCTTGCCGATGTTGTTGTTGTCCCCGAGGATGAGGGGCGACCTGTGGAGGAGGTCGTCCTTCATTCCTAAGGGGTGGCCGCCGATCACAGACTCTTGCAGCGCTTGCTTGTACGCTTCGCTGTACTGGGCAATGTGGTTCAAACCAAACTTGTCCATGAGCTCCCCGACCAAGGAGCCCGTCGCCACTTTGTCCAGCGGGGTTGAGGAGGGCGTCGGCCTGGGCGAGCCGACGTTCTTGTCGCTCCCGGCGTTGGTGTTGTTGTTATTTGGAGGGGTTGACGAGTTGGACTTGGTGGTCAGGTCTTCGGGGGCGTCGCCGCCGACGTCGTCGTCGTCATCGGCGTCCTCGTCCTCGAGCTCCATCTCCTCCTCCTCGTCCTCCTCCTCTTCCTCCTCCTCGTCCTCATCATCGTCGTCGTCCTCGTCGTCGTCATCGAGCGTCTCGACCGAGCCCGCGTTGGAGAGCTGGTCGGTCGAGTGCTCGCTGCCGTTGGCGTCGCGGCCGAGACGATGAATCTTCATGTGCCTCTTCAGCTTGGACTGCTGGGCACAGGTGTGATCACAGACAGAACATTTGTACGGCTTCTCGCCGGTATGCACCCGCCTATGGGCGATGAGACTGCTCTGGAAGCGGAACTTCTTGCCGCAGAACTCGCAGCCGTGGATCCGCTCGCCGTCGTCGTCCAGGCCCGTGAGGGACTTGGCGGAGCGGGAGAAGTCGGTCGGCTTGTCCGCGTCCGGCGGCGTCGACGCCGACCTCGGGGTGCTGGTGATGGCCATGGTAGGGTTGCTTGGGGTTTCGGCAAGCTGGGATTGTTTCTCAGGTGGTGTCAGCGACTGCGGCCGTGGTGGCCGAGTCTCGCTATCGCTATCTCCACTGGTGTTGTTGTTCAGCAAACTCGTATTGTTGTTGTTGTTACTATTATTGTTGTTCACAGCATTCAGGTTGTTATTGTTGTTGACTGCGGTAGAGGAACTGGAGGAGGTGCTGTTGGAGTTGTTGCTGTCCTTGGAGTTGTTGAGCGAGAGCGGAGTCGCGGCGGCGGGCGCGGCCCCGGGGGTTGAGCTGCTCGAGAAAGGGGGAGTGAGCAGCCCCTGACCCTGCCGGGGCGAGGGGGAGGGGGAGTTCCCGTTGGCGGCCGAGGCGGCCCCGGGACTCGTTGCGCCCGCCAACTGCCGCAGCCGCTGTGAGTAAAAATCCAGCTGCGGTTCCAGGTTGAGGGGAGCTGGTGGCGCGCCGGTGGACGGCCTGCTCGGCGTCGAAGTGGGCGCCACTGACGTCGACGTCGGACCAAAAGGGGAGACCGGAGGCGGGGGTGCGATGCTGGTGTTGGCCGTGGCGGCGGCCGCCAGGCCCAGGCTCTGCGTGCTCAGCCGGAACTGCTCCGAGACGAGCTGCTCCATCCGGAAGTGGTCGTGACTAGAAGGCCGGGGAAACAGCGGCCCCAGTCCCAGGGGGGACGACATGGAGGTGGGCGGGAACGGGTGCCGCAGCAGCCCTCCCACGGGGAACGGGTGGTGCATGGGGTCCAGCAGGGGCGAGGACGGCGGCGGGTGCGGGCCGCCGTGGGGGTGCAGCCGCGAGCTGGGGGGCGGCAGCGACAGCGGCGTCGTGGGCCCGGGTAGGCTGCCGCTCGAGCACGCCGATGACGACGAGCAGTTGGAGGACGACGAGCGGTTCTGGCTGTCCTTGTGCGCCTTGGAGGTGTCCGACGAGGGCGCCGCCTCGACGTAGATCTTGATGCCGTGGCTGTTCTGGACGTGCTGCACCAGCCGCCACGCAGAGTGGAGGCGCTGCTTGCACGTGCTGCACTGGTAGTTGTTGGGCTCTGCAACAGAGAGAGAGGAAAATAGTCCGTTAGTAAGTGATGACACATTGACTCATCGATCAACTTCACCTCAGCCAGGCCTCGTCTCGCCTCGCCTCGCCTCGCCGCCGAGCCGCGGCCCCATTAGAAGGCCTGCCGGGCCCGGGCTATTAAGCGATCAAGCAAAAAAATTGAAGCAGATCTTTTGAGTTATCTGCTGGGGGCAAAGTGGCAAAAATAGGCGACTCGCATTTCTTGATCACGACGAGGCCTCTCGCCGCAGAGGCGGCTCTATCCCCGGGCGCCTGCGACCCGAAATACCGAGAGGAATAATTGTCACAAATGGGGGAGGGAAGGGGGGCTGAAAGCGACGGACAGTAATCAGCACGGGCCGAAAAACGCAGGGAAGGACAAAAGGGCGAGGCGAGGCCGGGAGGGCCCATGGGCCATGCGCCATGAGCGCCATGAGCAGGCCAGGGGACAAACAAGAACAAAGAGGCTCTCATAACAATAAGTGTACGCTTCGATGGACAGGGACCAATCACACCCACAGCAGAGAAGAGGCGGCACGGGGGAGAGAGAAAAAAAAGGAAGAAGGTCCTCGTGCGACTGAAAGAGGTCGCCACGCCACGGCGAGAGAGGCTGGCATAAGTAATAGTCACCGCCGCGCCTGAGAGGGTAGGCAGCCCGCGAGCGCCGCGATCAGCAGGACCGCCCCGCCCCGCCCCGCCCCGCGCCACGGATGGCGCGTAATTATGATTACGGCGTGCTTGGTGGGGACGCCGACCGCCCCGGCTCGCCCCTCCCGCCCCTGCAGACCCGCCGTGTTACGGACGCCGTACTCCTTGCGGAGTCAAACCAGCTCCTTCTGACCGTTTTGTCCCCACTGCCCCGACCCGACCAGACCGGGCCCCTCTGTTGCTGGCTCTTTGCTTCTTCCCCCGATACATTTCCAGGGCGGAGGTCGCGCAGGGCCGGAAAGCGCCGTCGATTCAAGGATTCATTAGCGATGGGAGCCGGAGCGGAGCTGAGGGGATGGCGGCGGGCCGGGGCGGGCGGGAGGCTGCGGAGGCGGGGGCGGGGGTCTCGGCCCGGCCCGGCGACAACAAAGGGGGCTCGCCAGACTGCGGAACAGTTTGCTTCGCGGCCCAAAACTCGGCCGACAATGGTATGGAGATAAACCAGAGCGACGAGCTGTAGTAGCGGCCGTGCCGAGCCGAGCAGGCCCCCAAGTTTTAGCACAGCACAATTTCTAAGAAGGCAGCAAGCAGTCGAGAGGGAGATTCCTTCTTGGCCTCTCTCTCCCCTTCCCTACCCTCCGCGTTGCGCCCCTCGCCCCGCCCCGCCCCGCCCCGCGCGCTCTCTGTCTCTCTTTGCATCTTGCGGTGAGCGACGCAGTGGACGATAAGGCCCACATCGCGGGCCCAAGCCCAGGCTCACAAGACCGCCTGACCAGAATCAAAACTTGAGCGAGACTTAGCTCGACAAAGAGTCTCGCCCCGCCCCAGCCGAGCCAAGCCCGGCGCAGGCCATCCCTCCGCCGCCACCGCGACCGCCGCACCGCCCTTGCGGGGTCAGCTTTTTACTTCATTTCCAGTCGACCGTTTGGGAGAGAGAGAGGCGAGCGGGCGGGCGATAAGAGAAGGGAAGGGCCCACCCGGGCCGACACGGCGAGAAAGTTAACAGTGCGACTACTACATCCCATTCATTAAAGTAAAAATACTCAAGTGTGTACGCGGCTATTAAGAAAGGGGAAGAAGGTGCGCCGCGCCCGCTGGACCAGGGGTGGGTGTGGGGAGGGTGTCCCTAAAGACCCTCTGGAGGTGAGGGCCGGGCCCCGGGCCGGGCGCCTGCAGAGAGATAACTCAAATGAAAGAGAAAAGCACTGCGGGGGGGGGGGGGGCGCCCTGCCCGGCCAGACCAGGGGATGAGGGTGGCGAGGAAAGGGTCGAGGTTTGCTGTGGCTGCCTGGAGCGTCTGGAGCCTCGCCGCGCCTCTCCAGCGGCTCCAGTGCGGCCCGGCCGGGCCGGGCGGCCGTAATTGCGAATCTCTTTCTGGCCGCGCCGCGCCGCCCCGCCCCGTCCAGAGACCCACCCGGCCCGCTCCTCCGAAACTGACGAGCATATTTTCAAGACGTTATCAACACCCGCACCAGCCGCCCTCTAATCGACATGGGAGGGGAGGAGTGGGGCGGGGCGGCCTTGACAGGCGGGGCGGGGCGGGCGAGCTCTGGACGCCAGCCAGACTGCATCACAATTAGGCGCAACTGCATGACTGCATATGTGCGTGCCGTGCCGTCTGCTTGCAAGCATGCGGACAGCGCAGCGCCGCGGCCCGCCGCCCACCACAGTGCACGCGCCATTGATTTATAGGGAAAGGCGGGGCGGGGCGGGGCGGGGCGGGGCGGGGCGTGGCGCCGAGAACATACAGCGAGCAATGCGTGCGCCGGCAAAAGAGCAAGTAAAGGTTTGGGAGGTGGGCGAATGACCCAACCGAACCGGGACGTCGGCCGAAGGAGCAGAGCAGCGGCGGCGGCGGCGCAGCAGGGCGTCACCCGGGCAGGCAGGCGGGCAGGCCCAGCCCGGCCAGGCGTAGCCCCGTGAACACGGCAGCTTATGAGGCCCAAGGTGGGGCGGGGCGGGGCGCGGCGCCTCGCTGCCCAGACGGTCCGCCCGCTGCCAAATCACCGTGACGCGACAAAAGAAAACAATCGCCACCGACCAATCTTGGTGACCCAAGTACCTCCCACACCAGGAGGCGTGAGCGCATGTGTGTGTGCGGGGCTCGGCGGCCGGCGCGGCGCGGCGCGGCGGCGCAGCGTTCGAGTGCCCCTGAATGGAACGCCCCGCCTTGCCTCGCTGCCCCCGGCCAGCCGGGCCCGGGGCGGGGGCCCCGGGCCCCGCACCGCGACAAAAACGGGCGGAAAATTGGGCGCGACAAGAAGAAACGGGCGACAGTGCGCGCTTTAATTCCCCGCCCGGCTCGGCCCGCGGGGACAACCAGGACCCAGGATGACGACGACACGACCGGCTGCACTCGCTGCCAGCCCTGTGCCCTGCCCCGTGACCCACGACAGACCGCGCGCCGCCCACCGAGACAGGCCCGGCCCGGCCGGCCCGCGGCTCTGCTAGAAAAACCCGGGACCTGAGACAGGATATGGCAACGGTTTGGCGCAGGGTAGCCGTCGGTCCGGCGCGGGCGCGGCGGCGCACAGCTGAGCTGGGCTGTACCTCCGAGGGGCCCCGGGCCCCGCCCTGCGCCGCCCCGCCCCGCCCCGCCCCGCCGCCGCTCACCCCTGTCCACCCTTTGACGGTGGCCGCCCCGCCCAGAGACAAGACGCCGCGGGGGCTTGCGGAGCGGAGCCCGAGCTTAGCATGCGAGCCCCATGCTGTTTGAGGCCGGGGCGGCGCGGCGCGGCGCGCAGGAGTGGACACACTCGCTGCACGTCGCCGATGTGTCCTCGCCCTCTCCCCCGCGCCGCCCCGCCCCGCCCCGCCCGCCCCCGGGCCCGCATATCTGCGGTATCACATCGCGCGGCACAACAGTACCCCCATGTTTCAACGCAAAGCGACGAGAGCCGCGCCCCGAAAAGAGGAGAAAAAAACCACGTTAACCGAAAAAAAAAGTCTCGCCACTCAGCAGCCAGGGTCCGCATGTAAAAGAAACGTTGTCCAGAACAAAGAAATGCGATAATTGAACCGCGCGCAGAAACGTGATTTAATAGTGAATGCGGCGTGTTTCTGGCGGTTTATCACCCTGCATCTCCTCCTCCCCCCCGCACCGCCGCTCCCTGCGCCACCCCCGCCACCCTTCCGTGGAGGACCTGACCACTCAACATTTATGAAAATGCTGCGAGATTCCTATCAGGTCACGTCTCCTCCCGGGCGGGGCCGGGCGGGGCCGTCTGTGGCTGTGCCCTGTGCCCTTGCCTGTGCCACCGCGCTCCGCCACCCCACCGCACTGTCCACCGGCCGCAACCCAAGAAAATGACAAAAATTATAAAATAATAAAAAATAAATTGATTTTTCTTTTCAATTTTCCCTCTCTCTTTCCCCTTGCCCGAAGTCCGAGGAGGGTCGCCGCGATTTAAATGCGGAACGAAAGAGATCATCGCTGTCTGTCCATCACGCCTCAAATGGATGGGGTGCAAACAGCTACTGTGGTCAGCGGCACGCACACCCTCTCCCTACAACTTTTCCCCCGCGGAATTGAAAGATATCGAAAAAAAAAATCAGTGAATAAAAAAAAGACACACACACACACACGCTTACTACTCCTACTACCACCGAAACCCCGCGAAAATCCACGATGCGGTATGTTGTTAAGGATGATAATAACGAAGGCGTGGGGTGAGCAGGGGAGGGGGGAGGGTAGCGCCCGAGGGGGTGGCGCTCGGCGGGGAGGGGAGGGGAGGGAGAGTGTGCAAGAATCGCCGCATGTGTCCTGGCCGTACGGTCCTCCGTGTGCCGCATAAGAATGGCGGTGGACATTCAAAATAGCCCCCCTCCCCCCCCCCCACTACCTCCCCGCGGGCGCGGCGCCCCGCGCCCCCGCCCCACGCCTCATCCGCGGCCATATTCATATTTTTATTGTTTCCGACCAGTGTGTTTGGCAGCAGCTGGACCGCATGCGGTGTCCATGTGTGTCTTGGTCCGCCATACCAAATGCAATTTTCGTGTCGGTGGCGACCGGGCGGCGGAGTGAGGCAAGAGGAAGGAAGCAAGGAAGGAAGGAAGGAAGGAAATAGAAGGGAAGGGCGGAGAAGGCGCGGGGCGGGGCGGGGCCTCTACCCGCGGCGAGGGCACGGCATTGCTACCCGGTCCAGCCAGCCGGTCAAGGAGAACACAGGCTAAAAGGGGATTCCGCACACAGAGCGTAGCGTCTGCTCCACAATCCGAAAGAAAGGCGCCGGGGGGGGGGGGGGGGGAGGCGGGGCGGGGCGGGGGCCAGGGGCGCTGCGGGCCGGGCCGGAGGGTCGGAATCTGCATGAAAGAGGAGACAAAAGCAAGGACAGGCCAGGCCAGGCCCAAGAGAGCGGGCAGGGCGGAGCGGGACGGGGCGGGGGCGGCCAGCGCCTCCATGCCTGCCAACGTTCTGAAAAGGATGAGAGCTTAGGTCAGCAAGGGTCAACTTTAGGGTCAAGATGGAGAGTCCCTCAGTGCGCTTGTGTGAGGGGGCGGGGTGGGGCGCACAGCGGCGAGCCGGGGCGACCGAGCGCCGGGGACGGGGGGGACCTAAGTGATGAGCGAGATACTGGCAGTCGCGCTCAAAAGAGCGGAGGAGGAGAGAGGAACGAAGAGCAGCGAGAATGGAGGGGCGTAGGGGCCTTAGGCGAGCGAGGCCAGTGTGGATGTCCCACAGCCATCGGAAAACTGTCACAATACGCAAACTGGCCCGCGTCTGCGCTATTCCAACCCCTCAGTGTGCGCGAGGCAGGGCGCGGAGAGAGAGGGAAAGATAGAGAGAGGGGGGAGGGGTTGATGGAGCAGGAGAGGAGAGAGCGATGCTGTACACCGCGCCGCGCCGGCCGCAAGTGCTCCCGATTCACAGAGGACGCTGATGCGAGTTTAAAACGACGCTGCACCAAGGCGTAGCGGGGAGCGTGGCGCCGCGGGGCGGGGCGGAGCGGGGCGGCGGGGCGTAGCCGGCGCCAAGTGAAGGGGTAGTAAAGGAAGAGGCTTATACCATACGCTTCTTATTCCGGCGCGCTCGGCCTCTCCGCCACCACTGCCCACGCAAGGCCGGAGGGAAGGAGAGAAGGAAAGAGGGTGGGAGGGAAGGAAAAAAATTCTCAAAATAAACACAAAAACGTTGAAAAGTCATATTTTATAAGGCCGCAATATGGTGGCCAGGCCAGGCCGGGCCGGGGGCTGAGAAGTCTTTATGGCCCTCGGGAGAGTGTGGTGGTGTGGCGGAGCGTGGCGGGGCGCGGCGGGGCGTGGCGGTGCTGCTGCTGGGGATGGGGCGTCGCCTCGCCAGGAGGTGGGGTGGGGGCGCGGGGCGGCGTCCAGCAGGTCAGAGAGGAACTCGAGGCCTTATCCTTCTTAATCCGTCAATCCATTATGGCATCGAGCTGCCCCTTTTTTCTCTCCCTCCCTCTCCCCTCCCCCGCGGCGCTGTCCCTTTCGCGCGCAGCGTCCGAGGCGGCAGGATAAAGTATAAAATATAACGCCCCTGCCGGGCCGAGCCGGGCCAGCCTGGCCTGGGCCGAGGCCTGCGGACGCCCCCAGCAGAAGCGGCAGCTGCCCTGCCATAATACGGGTTTTAAAAAAAGAAGCAGCAAACCGCCAAAAGGGAGAGGAAGAAGAGAGAGGGGGGAGGGGAGGGAGATAGAGAGCAGAGCAGGGCGAAAGGGGAGGAAGGCGGAAGGGACAGCTCACCCACAAAAGGACCCGCCGGGGCCAGCAGGCGAGGCCCGGCCCGGGCCCAGGGAGATGTAGATGTCCCCGCCTCGAAAAAGATGGAAAAGTGAAAAGCAAAAGGCGACGGTCGGGGCCCGGGGCCCAGGGCCTAACGCTACACACTCGCGTCACGTCCAGCCGCCCGGCCGGCGTCACGTTCAGCCCGTGTCGTTATGGACGGGGTCCGAGCCCAGGGCAGCCCGGCCCGGGGCAGCGCCCACAGCGGCTATCTGCAGCCTCGCTCGCTCGCGCCAGATGGGAGGGGCGCGGCGTGCCACTTACGAGTGCGGCGGTACTTAACTGAATTAGTGTGATCTCGGGGCGGGGCGGGGCGGGGCTTGGTGCGCGCGCGTGCCAGAAGCAGAGCAATTAGGACCGTAACACCTCCGCGCCCCGCCGGACCGGGCGCGAGCGAGCGCGCGGGGAGAGGGAGGGAAGGGAGTTGAGAGGGTCAGGGAGGAGAAGGAATAAGGCAGACTGCCAGCTAGCCAGAGGACGGCGGCTTACTTTTTGACGGTGGATCCCGGAGGAGTTGAGAGGAGCGGGAGGAGAAAAAGATGGAGCGAGAGAGGAAGACGTCGCGTGAAGAAAGGAGGAGGTGAAACCCTATTGCAGTCAGTCAGGAGCCGGGCCGGGCCGGGCAGGGAGGCGTCCACGTCCTGTCCGCGGAGGCTAGGCTCGGGGGCGTCCGTCAGCGAGAGCACGCCGCCCCGCCCTACCCCGCGTGGGTGTGTTGAGACGTTGACGTCCGAGGCGTGGCGTGGCGGGGCGGGGCGGGGCTAGGCGCCGTCATGCAGTGGGCAGCCTCTGCCTGAGCTGCCGGAACGCCCCGCGCCGCGCCGCGCCGCGCCCCGCTCCTCAATGCAGACAGCCTAATTGGTAGGGGGTGTTTGACGAGCCGTCACATCACCTGACCTCTCGCGGAAGATCTCTGCCCTCTTCTATCTCTCTCGCACACGCACGCACGCAGACAGACACCTCGCTCGCTCACCGGCGCGTGCTCTTGTCAGCGGCGCGTCAGGGGCGGGACAGTGTCCACACAGCGCAGCGCGGCCCGGCCGGGGCGTCCCCGCCGCCAGCGGCCCACAATGGGGCCTAAATGAAAAACAGTTGGACAACACCCGCGGGAGACAAAGACACGGAGCAGACAGACGGACAGACAGACGCACGAGGCCCGGTAAAATAGCGCGTCGATGAGCCCCGCACGTATGGGAAAGGGGCCCCGGTGCAGGCGTGACGGCGACACAAAAGCAGCGCCACATGGATATCGTTGCAGTTCGGCCGGGGCCGGGCCGGGTCCTCGACGGCGCAGCACCCGGCCCCGGCCGGCCGAGCTCCACCGGAAGAGGTCCTCTATTGGACATCCGGCGCCGGACCGGGCCGGGCCGAGCAGGCGTGCGGAGGTCTCCGCTACGCGCCGCCACGCCCGCATGGCTACATCACGTCATCCTCCGGCCCGGCCCGGCCCGGCCCCGCCGTGGGTGTGCCCCGCACAACGCCTCGAGGGGCCGCCCCACGCTAGGGCCCCGCCCCGTGGAGATGGTCACACGGTACGCCCGAACCATTTCCAGATAGAGAGAGAGAGAGAAGAAGAGAGAGCGAGCAGGCAGCAGGAAGACCGCGGGCCGGGCCGGGCCGGGCCAAGCGGAGGCGACCTGGACCTGTCCGCGGTCACGACGCCGAGCCGCGCGATGATTTAAGGTCACCCTTTGAAGGCGTTTGGGTCCGCGATAACCGGGCGGTGGTCCCGCAGCCAACCCCCCGGGGGCCTGCCTGCGCCCTCCGGCCCGGCCCGGCCCGGCCCGACCCGCCACGCTCGCGGCATTGTCCGGCAAACCATAAAGCATACACAGGAAACAACTCGGGGCGCCGCGGCGGGGCGGGGCGGGGCGGGCCGGAGGGAAGGACCCCGACGGCCACCGCCCCACCCCGTCCCGCCCGCGCCGCCTCCTTCGATCGCCCGATAAGTGGTCACACGCCATAAATCCCCGACGCTAAATACATTATCGCGGAGTGGCCCGGCTGGGCCCGGCGTGGCGCCGCGCCGCGCCTGCTCCAGGCTCCAGGGCGGTGCGGGCGGAGGAGGCGCGTCTCCCATTCGCATCCCCATTCGTCTTGGTCCTGCCCGGCCCGCCCCGGCCTGGGTCCTCCTGCCCCGCTGTGCTGCAACCTCGACGGCTCTGCGGCATCACGCCACTTTCCAAATGTCACACCGGGCCGGGCTGGGGCAGCAGCGGCGCGGGGCTTTTAAAAATCTCCTCGTCGGCCAGACACTTTCTCCCCGCCGCGCCGCGCCGGCCCCGCACGGCCCCGCCTGGATGAGAGGGCACATATCGTTTGGCACTACCACTATACACACATATTGCGTTACGATTTGGGCGGAGGCTTTTGTCTATCCGACAGACATTGTGGGGCCTGACACGCACCGGCCGGGCCGGCCGCCTACTACTACCCTACCCTCCCACAAACCCGCGGTGAGAGAGGGTTGTTAACCATTTCAGTCACACGCGGCCAAGTTATAAAGTGATAAGGGCCAGCGGGGCCGGGCCGCGCCGGGCCGGGTCGAGGGGAGGAAGGACACCGGCGGATGTGAGCAGGATGAGACTGTTTTTACGAGCCGACTCCGCTCCGCGCCGCGCGCCCAAGGCGTCTCGGAGGCGCAGGCGGTGGCCGCGAGCCGCGACCAGCGGGGCCCCGGCCCGGCCCGCGCCCAGCCCAGCCCGCTGCGTGTTTTTACCCTAATCTACATAATTCAGGCACGTTCCTCGTCCTCAAATCTTGAGAGTTGATGCACGCCAATGGCACCCTATAAAGTATGCAACAACTGCGACACCAGGCCGTCGAGGTGGGGGAAGGGAAGGAGGAGGCGGACGGAAAGTGGCCATCAGAAGACCTCCGTTTGAAAGCCCTTCGGAAATAAATGTCGACTGGGCTATAAAATGGTTTAGCAACTAGAGTCTCCACGAGAGGAGAGGTCGTGCCCCCTCTTTCAGCTCCTGCGTTAATAAGGTCGGCGTTGGCCAATCCCCGGCTCGCGCGAAGAAGCGCATATGCCCTCGAATATTTCCCAAGGCCGCTATAGGCGCGAAGCGCGGGGAGAGGCAGTCCACCCAGCCAGGTGCAACAATGTCAAACACTTTACAATATGGCGCAAACCAGACAGGACGACATAACCTCAAAAATGCCTGACCGGTAGTCAGCCAAGCCCACTATTCTGATGAGAGACAACCTGCCGCCGGACAAGGCGGTCTTCCAGCAAGGTTCGGACGCATAGTTATTGGACGCCTGTCCCTGAGTCTGCCGCGTGCTGACGTCAAAGACCACATTTCTGACACGGCCGGACCGCGACAGGTCGTCACCCCGCGCGAGCACGACTCGCCCCGCCGCCCGGGGGCGTTCGCGACGGCGGCGCTGGGCTGAGCGGAGCGCCTTCGCGCGGGCCCTCGACGTCGGCGCCGCGACCCGCGCCCGCCGCGGGCCCGTGCAGGACCACGAGGGCCATGGCGCGCAGCAGGTGGCCCGCGGCGAGCCGCAGATCGCGCTGCCCGGCGAGGACTCCGTCGACGACCTGCAGCGGCAGGGCGCGGCGGGGCCGGCGGTGGCGCGGAGGTCCGCGACCCGCGTGCCGTCCGCGGCCCTGCGGAGGGCCCGGCTGCGCGTCGCCGCCCCCGCGCGGCTAGACCTGGCCGTCCTCAGCGCGGAGCTGCACCTCGGCGAGGCCAGGCGCCGCACGGCCGCGGCCGGCATGAGCGACGAGGCGGAGGACACGGCGGCAAGGCCCAGCAGGGAGGGAGCCGGCTCGCGGCTGCTGGCGCCCCTCGGCAGCGTCCTCAAGAAGGACAGCAGCGCGCCTGGGACCTCGCGGCCCGTCAGCGTCAAGTTCAACCTCGACCCCAACCAGGAGCTGCGGGCCGCGGCGCTCGACAGGGAGCTGCCGCCGCTGCCGCCGCGGCCCATGTGCGTGCGCCTGGTGCACCGCGAGTTCCGGGACGCGGTGCAGCGCGCGCGCAACGCCGAGGAGGCGCGCCTCAAGCTGGTGCGCCGCGAGTACCAGGAGGAGCTGCGGCGCGCGCGCCAGGTCTACGACGACATGGCGTGCAGCCGGGAGCAGTTCGCCGAGCGGCAGCGGCGCGCGCGGGGCAACCTCACGGCGCAGGTGTCGGCCGCGCACGCCGAGTGCCAGCGCCAGATCAAGGAGGCCGCCGAGCTGCACGAGCAGCGCAACCGGGAGATAGACGAGTACATCAAGGCCCGGTCCGTCCGCATACTGGCGCAGGCCAAGCACGCCTACTCGCCCGCCCCGCCCCCGGCCCCGCCCGCCACCGTCGCCGTGCGGAAGTCCGTCCTAGAGGCGGTGCCCGAGCCGCCCCCGGCTGCTGAGCAGGCCGAGGAGGAGGAGGCGGCGGCGGCAGCGACCCAGGAAGAGGAGGGCCATGTGCCAGCGGTGTCCGAGCCAGGTCGGGGTCGGAGCTGCCACCTCGCTAACGACCTCTGGACGGGCCCGGGACCCTGCTCATTTACTGTCTGACCGCAGAGCCGGTGCCGGAGGCGGCGCCGCGCCCGCGCCGCCCCTGGACGGCGCCTCTGCGCTCGCTGTGCCGGCGGCTGGTGCGCGCCGCCGCACGACTACGCTCGGGGGCGGGCGAGCGCTGGAGCGCCGTGTCGGGGCGGATGGCGGAGCTGCGGCTGCGGGGGCAGCAGCTGGCGCGGCGGCTGCGCGGGCTGCGGAGGCCGCGGCGCAGGGTGTGGCGGCGGCACGGGCGGGCGCGGCGCCGACAGCAGGACCCGCCACCGCCGGGCCCCGCCGCCGCCGCGCTGCAGTCCGGCGCCGAGGCCGAGGGGACGCCGCTGCGCCGCCGCTCCGCCACCAGCACGTCCTCGCAGACGGTGGAGAAGCGCGTGTCCTTCGCGCCCGCCGGCGTGGCCGAGCCCGGCCCCGAGCCAACTCCCGGGCCGGGCGGCACCACCTGGGCGCAGGAGTGGACGCAGCGCTGGGTGCAGGAGGCGGCCCGCGCCGGCGCCCCGCGCTCCCCAGTCTCCGCCAAAGTGTCCACGGCGGACGCGCAGGGCGGCAGCAGCGACGCCGCCTTCATGGTGGACGCGAGCACGGACCCGCTGGCGCCGCCCCCGGGCCGGCCGCTCACCGTCCGCACCTCCCGGATGCGGGTCGAGCTGAGCATGCGCGTCATGGGGACGGTGGGGAGCGTGCAGCACGACCCCGTGGGCAGTGTCAAGTCCTGGCGCCGCATGCTGTACGCCTCCTTCGTGTACCTCAAGAACGAGTCGCTGGCGGCGCGGCTGCGCAAGCGACGCCGGCTGCAGAGGCGGCGCGCGGCCGAGCGTCGCTCGCTGGGCGTCAAGGTGGTGCCGCCGCCGCCGCCTGAGCCGCCGTCCACCGACCTGGCCGAAGTGACCTCCGACAAGAGCTCGGCGCTCGTCACGCGTCAGTTCGTCGAGAGCGTCATGAAGAACGTAAACCGGCGGCTCACCACCACGTCGGAGACAACCGAGACAACCGAGACAACCGAGACAGCCACTGCGTCGGATGTGGCCGGCGGGGATCCCGTCGAGGGCGGGGTGGACCTCGCCATGCCCGCGCCCTCGCGCCAGAGCCTGGTCGAGGCGGCCGACGACAGCGAGGCGTACACCACCCCGCTGAGCGAGTCCACCAAGAACAGCTCGGTGGAGGAGGTGCTGCTGAGGAAGTGGAACATCGACGAGCCCGCCTCGCAGGACAAGGTCGCCCCCGCGCGGCCCGCCGAGCCACCCGCTCCGCCCGCGCGCCACCGCACCTCCACCATGGAGGCGTCCAAGAGCGAGCCCGTGGCCACGGCGGTCACCACTGCGGCGGCCGCGCACGCCTGCCGCCGACACGTGTCGGAGACCCAGCTCCCGCCCAGGACCACGGCGTCGCGCGGCCGCCACGAGCGACGCCCCGACAGCGACGCCCGCATTCGCATCGAGCACAAGCCCAGCGTCACCTCGCACCAGTCCTCGCCGCCCCCCGCCCACGGCGCGTACGGCGAGACGGCGTCGGCCGCGTCCTCCGACAAGCACAGGAGCGACGCCGAGCACCTCATCACCATCTACAACACCGAGTACTCCATGCGCAGCTCGGGCAGCGCCACCACGGCTACCACCCAGAACGAGCCCTAAAACACTTTCTGCAACTCGCTTGTCGTCTTGTACTTCCTTTGTAACGAGAACGAGAGAGAGAGAGAGAGGGAGAGAGCGCCCGGGAGACGAAAAGCACGCCAGCATTCATGTGTCAAGCGCGTCATACGACTCCCATACGCGCAAACAGGCCCCCTCTAACAGGCCCGGCCCCGCCACTATCCACATTGTGCTCGGAATAGAAAAAGCAAACGCCCCATAATGGAGCAGAGCAGAGCTGGTCCTGCAGGAGACCGCGTGCGCGGGGCGGCGCGGGCCGGGCCAGGTAATAATAACACGACTTGCCATGCCGGGCATGACCCCGCCGCCCCGCGCCGCCCCGCGCCCCACACGGACAGAGATTACGGGGAGGGAAGAGCAAGACGAACTGGATAGCTGGGGGGCTGAAAAGGAGAGCGAAAAGCCCCGAGGCGTTTCGTTTCATCCCCACGTGTCTGCCCGGCCCGACCGCGGCACCATCCATACCCCGCGTCACGCGCCCCGCAAACGCGACTCGACGACGAAATATCAATCAGACTCGAATCACGGATCATTTGGAAATCAATATTCCCGACAGTATGGTGCCGCGGGGTGGAAAATGGGGAGGGGGGTAGCCCTGAGGCACAGACAGACGGGCAGACGACGGAGAGAAGGGACTGATATAATTTTCGTTCTCGGTCACCGCCACAGGGCAGGGCCGGAGCCTCGGCCGGGCAGGCCGCCGCCTTGCCGCCCGACAGCACGGAGTCGCGTCACGTCAGGCCAAACCGCGCAGAATGATATGGCTTTAAATTGCATTAAAACCATCATCAAAGTTTCGCTCCTGCGGTGTGCCTGGCCTGGCGTGGCGGGGCGTGGCGCAGCGCGGCGAGGAGGCCGGCCGTCCCTTTGCCGTCGTCGCCACCAAGATCGGTCCCCGTAGAAGACCCGCCCCGTCGACCATGGTGTACTGCCCGTCAATTTGCAACAGAACAACTCCCATAAAACAACGGCAAAAACGACGAATAAAAAAGAAAATCCACGTCAAAATTAAACCCTGAAAATGTATCGCGATGTGGGAGGGCACAGAGGAAACAGCCGACCCGACCTACACCGACCTGACAGGGATTGTGCCCTCCCGCCCCGCCCCGCCCCGCCAGCACACGAGCCACACATGGTTATTGGCCTTCTGCAAATATTTGTCAAAAGACGACACGGGACAAAAATGTCGTTTGATGTCCTGCTCCGCCCCCGCTGCACACTGCAGGCAGGGCTGCGCAGCGGGGCGGGGCGGGGCAGGCGGGCAGGCCTGTGGAAAAACAATGCCGAGAGGCGAACACCCACCCCCTGCCAGCACACCCGCCCCGCCCCGCCCCGCCCCTCGCCGGCGCACAGAGCCCCTCTGCCGCTTGCTCCGCGCGCTCTCCATCGTTATGCAAAATATTCGGGGAAGGCGAGCAGCGCGCGGGGCCCTCGTAAAGCACATGTGTGACGTCACGGGGGGTGAGCCATCAGCGCGGCGGGGCGGGGTGGGGCGGGGCAGGGAGGGGCACCCATTATGCTAATCGGCCGGTGCCGGTACCGCGCGGGGCCCACTCTGAGGCCAGCGAGCGTCATCTCGCCGACAACGCGTACAGGTGTTTGCAAAAAAAAAAGAGAGCGCATTGGAGATTCTCAAATGAACTATGGTGACGAAAGATGAGGAGTGGAATAAGCGGATGGATCCACCCGCACCGCACCGCACCGCACCGCCCCGTACGCCACAGCTGCCTCGCCTCGCGCTAAACGAGAGGGCAGAGACGGATGGGCCTGGTCGGAGCCATTAGCATATTGATCCGAGCGCGCGCGCGTGCGTGTGTGCGTCCACCTCAGCGGGTCATTAGTGTGTTTGCCGGAGGACTGGCGGAAGGAGGAGGAGCGACGAAGAAGAAGAAGAAACGATGACACGGACGGCAAAAAGTCCGACCCCCGCCCCTCCGTAGCCCCCACCCGGCCCTTCCCGCGAAACTGTGCTCGTACTCTACGCCCCCTCCCCGGCCGGGCCGCGCGGCGACGATCCAAAGTTTTGCAGTTCCCGACAAAGCGGCTCAGCAAGACGGCGGGGACGACGACTTGGGGCGGGGCGGGGCGGGGCGGACACACTGACCGGACAGGCTCGGGGGCGGGGCGGGGCGGAAGTTCCAGGACCGCACATGGGAGTCGGGCTGGACGGCCCCGCCCCGCCCGGCCGGCAGACCCGACGCTTGCGGTCACTGTGCAACGACGCCGGTCCCTGGACGGCTACGGCGTTAGCGAGTTAGTCGGGCGCAGCGCAGCGCCGTTGGCGTGGCGTGGCGCAGCCGCTGCGACGGATTTGTGGACCGACGCCACTGTCAACCACCGCAGGCCGTCCGTCCTGGACATCAGCGTAATAACAACGTGACCGCAGCGAGAGCGGGCGGCGTCTGGTCGAGAGGGACGCTGGATGCAGGACGGGTGGGACGGGACGAGACGGCGCAGACAAGGGTATTCGTTTTTCCCCTTTTCTTTTTCTGCCCAACTCCTCCAGCCGCAATTTCCCTATTTCTGCAATTTCCAAGTTGTGCAAACGCACGGCTCACCGCACGACGGCACGCTGTACGCGCTGTAAGGCTGCGGTGCCGCGGAGCTGTACCCACCTGCAACAGACACGAGCACGCGAGGGGTTAGCTTCCATAAATCACACTCATTACCGCAATTATCCTAAGCGACTATTAATTAAGGCGGAAAATGAAGCCCCGGCGTCGGCGAGGCGCGGGCGCATCTAGCGCATCGTAAAACAAACTCGGCTACACTCTCCCATGGGCCGCGCACAATGCGTTAATCGGCCGGACGCCGCCCGGCCCGGCCCGCCGCTTCTCAAGGTAATTTAATAGGTCAGCAGCAAGCGGCCCTGGGCGCATCGTTAACATGAGGGGGCATGAAACGAAATAAAAACCAACAAACTAGGTGGAGGCGGGCGTGGGGTTGGGTGGGGGGCACCAGATAACCCCGCGTGCGGGGCGGGCCGGAGAAAGCCCGTGCCATGGCCCTGGCTAGCGATATTGGGTCCTGCACGCCCGCCTGACCGACCAGGCCGGCGCGGCCGCCCCACCCCGCCGCACCACAGGCCGGGCCGGGGCTACCCGCATCTCTCATGTCGAACAATACAGGTGATTGTCCATTGTTTTGCCCGCCGCCCTCTCCTCACCTCAACCCGTCACCAAAAAGTTTGTCCGGGCGTCCGGGCCGCGGCAGGGCGGGGCGGGGCCGGGCGGGGCGGGGCGGTGTGTGACAGTACTGTACACACACGGGCTGACAATCCGTCCAGACCCTGGCCCGGCCCGGCTGGGCTGCTCCCCGCTCAATGTTTATGTATGGACTAATATGAGCCGATATGTTTATGGATGTGGGCCCGTGCCCCGTGCGGACCGGCCCGGCCCGACCCGGCCGCCGCCTCCCCCCACCCCCACTCCTCGTCTCATGGTGTGCTCTCCTCCCCTGAGGCCGCGACTACCGGTGTGGAAGGTCGTGGAGGCCCCCATCGCGGGCGGGGCGGGGCGGGGCGCGCCGGCCGCGCTGTGCCGCCCCGTACGCTGATGTGCGCTACGCTATCGCCCCGCCCAGCCCAGCCGCTGCTCTTGTTTTTTCGTGCGGGGCCGCGGGGCGGGAGAGGGGCCAGGAGGGGCGGGGCCGTACGAGCGCCGCACATGCGGGTGACGCGTTCCGAAATCGATCCGCAGCAGCGGCGCTGGCCTGGCGCTGTCCCCTGCGCTGCCCCCTATTTACGCCCCGCGCCCCCTTACGGGAGCCCCCTCCCCGCGGGCCTACGGTGGGCGTGGCGCGGCGCGGCGTGGAGGGGGCCCTGCCCCTGCCCGCCGGCCCGGCCCCCGTGCCCCCTCCACGGCGGCGCCCCCCGCTCGGCCAGCTATGCGCTTTACGGTTGTCCTGACATCGATTCATAATATTAGCGGCGCGGTGGTCGGCTCAGCCGAAGGAGCGAGCGAGATAAGGGCCTCTGCGTGTGCGAGTGAGAGAGATGGGGCATATTAGCATGGCGCGGGCCCCGAATGGCTATCGGATGGGCCCCCGAGGCTGTCCCGTCCCGTCCCGCACGCCAAGCGCGCACCATCAAGCTGTCCCTGATGCGACGCAGGGGCTCTGATTTACTTTCAATTTGCCGCTAGTTAGTGCCTCCTGCCTGCCTGCGGCCCGTCCGGGCCGTGCCGTGCCGGGCGAGGCGAGGCAGGTCCCATTCCATCGACACCCCATCAACCTCGCCCATCACCGTATCGGTTACGGCCGGTCAGTAGTATTACGGCCCGATCTCGTTCGCATTATGCCCGATACCTCCACACGTATGCCTCTTCTCTTCATCGCTTAAAATTTATTATTTTTTCCTTCTTTTGTTTTTTTACTGGCGGCCGGGCCGGGCCGGCACGCGCTCGGACCTCCGTGACGACACCTCCCTGACCCGGCGCGTTGCCCAACACGCGCGGAGCGGGGCAGAGGTGAGATGATGCACCCCTCGCTCCTTTTGTTTCAAATCACCGCGCCCGCCGAATCTTTTATCTTCCACACACATTACTTTTTTTTCTTTTTCATTTTAATCATCATGCTTTTAATTTTCCTTGCGCGCAGCCAGCGGCGTGACGCTCCTTCAGATGTCCCTCTTAATATTTTTTGTTGTGTTTTGTTTTCGGTAGCCCACCGGCTGGCCGCGTCTTTGCGTCCGGCCAGCAGCAGCAGCCAGTCAGGTGGCCGGCCGCGGCCCCCTGCGCGCCGAGCGCGCACCCCCACACCCTCAACCAGGGTGTGCATCACGACATCTCCCACAGCCCACCTCAGCTGCCCCGCCCCGCCCTGCCTAATCCTCCCGCACCCTCCCTCCCTCCCGGCGCATACGCTTAACCCTTCTCCAGCCGGGCCCCGGGCCGAGTGGTCGAGTCCCGTTCGGCTTTTATTTGGAGCAAGCCGAGCGGGTGACGCGTGGAGCGGGCCGCGACACACACACACACACAGACTTGTCAAGGACCAGCCGGACAATGACCGGGCGGGCGGGACGAGACGACAGTTCGTTGAGATGAGCGGCGAAGCGCGAACTAAAACTAATCCACCCCCGCACCGCACCGCACCGCTCCGCAGCACAGTGCTCCGCGGGGCCGAACGGGCCGGGCACAGGAGCGTCCAGCAGCTCGCACGGCCAGCAGCTTCCCTCATAAATCAAAACGGCCCAGAGGCAAAAAGCGACCAGCATCTCTCACGGCGCGTCCCCGCCCTGCCCGGCAGCAGAAGAAGCGATTGATTGAAATTTTACGCGCGCGAGGTCCTCGCGACCGACAGAGAGCGGGCCGGGCCGGGCCGGGCCGGGCGCGCCGCTGCACATCACAGCAGAGGACGACATCCGTCGTCGTCGACGTGAACGTGCTCCGGCGGGGACCTCTATCAGCCGGCCAATAGGACATAAACACGTCCTTTGCAGGACACTTCGGAGAGACCTTTAAAGGGTACGCCACCGCAGGCAGGCAGGGCCGGGAGATTTCACCTGTGCCGTGTCCTGCGGGCCCTGCAGGCGGGTCCTGCTGCGGGCCAGGCCGGCAGGAATGGACCGCGACCTCGCCGCGCCCGCCGCGCCTCGGACCGATAGATACCCCACCGCGATAGCCCGCGATAATCCCTGATGCACGTCCATCAAGTCCAGCGGGCCCGGGGAGGCGTCCGCGACGGCGGCTCTGACCGGCAAGGCCCGCGCCAGCCGGGGCCGGGGCACCTGCGCCCGCGCCTGCCTTTTTTTCCTCCGGTCAAAGCCATTTCGGACGCGGCCGCGAAAGGGCGCGGCGGGGCGGGCCGCAGAGGGACCCAGCGCACCTTTATGGAGGTGTAAAGTTGGATCCACCGCGGCGATAGCGATGGGTGAGGTCGGGACGGGGCGGGCGTGGAGTGTATGAGAGAGGTATCGGCAGAGAAAGAGAGAGGGAGAGGGAGTGGGGGGGAGTGGACAGGGGCAGCCCGCCGCGTCCGTATGCCACGTTCAGGACTCCGTCCGCGTCGCTCAGAAATCCCGGTTCGCGTCCAGCTCCGCGCGAGGTTATACCAACACCCACGCATCTCGGCGCGCGCGCCGCCACAGTTGCGTGAGCGCCGGTTCTTTACGCGCCTCAATCAAGTGTCGCAAAGTGGAAAGGCAACGTCAGCACGCGTCGAGAAACACACGCACACGAGAGTGGACACGGCGCGAGCACGAGCACGACAGTCCGGATGGACGGAGCATGTTGGTGCATTATTGAGGGGACCACTCGCCTCTCGTCGGCTCGGACCTCACGGGGGACTTGTCAAGCAAGTCGTCGACTACTTTCTGATACCGGCCGACCCCCCGCGCCCTCCCCTCCGCGCCGCCACCCCCGCCCCCATGCATTTGTCATTGTGCTGCTACTACCGGTTCCACTTCAACGAGGACGAGGCTCGCTCACACACACACACACACGGTCGACCACGCTCACGTTTCAGTGACACCCGGCGTTAACGTTTAAAAAATAAAATTTTAAAAAAGTCCATCCTACTTCGCGCACCGTAGACTGTTTTTTTCAAACTTAATTAAAAACATAGCCTCTGTTTAGGGAAAAAAACACATAGTCGCTGACCTGGGTCAAACAATGGCCTGAGCCGCGGCGCGCCGCACCCTTCCTCGCGTGCCCGCCACGTTCCTGCTCCTCCTCGTCTTCGTCCCTTCCCTTCCCACCTCGCGGTCGGCCCGGCCCGGTCTCGGTTACCGCACGTGTCCGCGTGGCGCGGCGCGGCGCGCGGGATGGCACCGCGACAAGACAACCCTTCGCCCCTGTCCTGTCCTGTCCTACCCTCCGCGACGGCCCGCCCGGATCAACCCCCTTCCGCGCCCGCGACATCACTTTCTTTCTTTCTCGTGTTTCACAAGTTAATTTTTTTTTCGTCGTCCGCGTTGCGCGCGTGCTCCTTTCGCGCACTGGGCAGAGGCGATGAGCGACTGCGTGCGACCACGCGGGGAGCGTATGCGTCGGCTCGGGGTCGAAGGACACTCCGGCTCAGCTCAGCTCCCCCACCTGGCCAGCTCAGCTCGTAATGAGGTGGACCGTATCGATCACCAGCTTGTGTAACGGCGGGGGTGGGGGGAGGGAGGGGGGTGTCACTGCCGCGCTGCTGGTCCGGGAACTCTAAACACCTGGCGATGAGCCGCCCCCGCGCCGGCCCCCGCCTGCCACCACCCCCTCTCACCCTCACAGCTGATGGTCGAACTGAACTGCGCGCGAGGTAGAGAAAGGGGATGAAGACGGGCGGGCGGGGAGGGAGGGAGAGAGGGCCGGCGAAGGGCAGTACTTCCAAATTGGCCACTCCGTCGTCAGGCAATCAATCGACTCAACTGGCCGCACGTAAGGGTGGCCGGGCCGGGCACGGCGGGGTGGAAAGGGTGGCGGGACGGAGCGGGACGAGACGGTAGGGAACGGGGGTGGAAAAGAGGTCGAACAGGAAGCGCGCAGCATGACCACCTCCCCGCCCCGCCCGCCCCGCCCCGGCCCCCGTCCGCCGCACCCGCGTGAGCGTTTTGTTCTTCCACATCATACGGATCACACACACACACTCACCCACCCCTATCTGCCATCAAGTACTACTACTGCGAGCAGCCCGACCGATCCGGACGGCCCGACACTGACAAAAATCACACGTGGGTAGATTTCACGGTCGGCCATACCTACCGGGTTCCCTAACCTTAACCCTTTCCCCTTCCCACCCTGCTGCGATGCTATAGCGAGGACCGTGACGACAATAAAAATAATTTCCCTTTAATTTGGCCTGGCTGGCTGGCCGGCCGAGCGCTTCCACGAAGCTGCAAGGGGCCCTGGGGAGTGAGAGGGGCAGGGCAGGGCAGGGCAGGGCATTCCTGCCGCATGCATTGGCTGCAGCAGGAGGACCGTGTGCCCTGCGGGCCCTGCTGCGGGCCCTGCTGCGGGCTGGCTGGGCTGCAGGAGGCCAGGCCTGCGCACACGTGTCCCTGCAGCAGCCGTGCTGCGCAGCGCAGGCCGTCCGAGTTATGCCCGCAATGTGGTCAGAGCAAGCGGTCAGAAAAACCTTGACGGCTGTGCCGGGCGTGGCGTGGCGTGGCGCGGCGTGGCGGGACCGGGCCGTGCGGTGCAGGCAATGGACGACACCTGCGCGGGCGACGCCGCCCCGCCGCGCCGCCGCGTGGACAGGAGGACAGCGCCGTCGCGACGACGCCAAAATAAAAAGCGCAGCCGCCTCGCCCCGCTCTGCCTGTCCTTTAGCCTTTCCCAAGCCGTCGCTCACGTCACGTCCACTCCGCACACGACACTAGCGCGCGATGGAGAGGGACCTGGCGGCCGCAAACAGCTGTCCGTCTGTCCGCGTCTGCCCTGCCCCTACCCGCGCGAGGACACGGACAGCGGCCGCAGGCCAGACGGGATCATTACGATTTTCGTCGATCACGGGCCTTGAGATAGCGCGGTTTGCATTCCCGCCAGCTGCGGTCGCGGGCCGGCAGTCGACTCTGCAATCCCGATATGAATGTCGCGGCACGGCAGCAGCAGCGGTGGCGGTGGTAGCGGGGCGGGGCGTCGTCGTCCATCCCAGTCGACGGGGGGCCAAAGCCATTGCATTGTGTCCCCGGCCGGGCCGGGTCGGCACGTCATTTCCTCTGTTTCCTCAGCGGGTGCCCCGCCTGGGCGCGACACGACTTGGGCGCCCCGTGACCGACCGGGCCGGGGACAGGACCCCCTTAGGACCCCCTTAGGGCCGGGCCGGGCAGGCCACGGCATGGCCCTGCGCTGCACCGAGTGCTTTTCATTTTTCATTAGCCGTGGCCGCTCGGGAGCCGGGGGTCGCCCAGTCCCGTCCCGTCCGCGGCGGGCACGAGTCGGGCGCCAGCCAGCAGCAGAGCCCCCGCGGCCGTGCCCGCCCCGCCCCTCTCCGCCACTCGCGACCCGGCCGTGGGATCGTACCGGACCGGCCCCGAGCGCCTCGGCCCCGGACCCGGCCGGACTCGGTCACGACTTGATTTTATGAGTCGCGACAAATTTCAACGGGATCACACTCGGCGGCGCCTGGCTGCCGGGTTCCACCAGGGCCCCGCCCTGCCCCGCCCCGGCTCCTCCCCGAGGGCATCGATCTAGTTGTGCTTATCCCGGCCTGGCACGCGGAATGCGAGGAGCCCGATGAGAAATTGAGCAGAGATAACGAGAGTCCTGCCGAGCAGCGCCGAGGCCGAGGCGGCGGGCCGAGGCCTGTCCGGCCCGGTGGGTCGGGTTCAGGGGCCGCACAGCTCACACGGCAGCCGGGAAAAACGTTAGGGTCCCACGAGTAGAGCAGCGACCGTGTGCTCGTGTTCCGTCCGGACCGGACCAGACCGGACCTGCACCCGCCCGCGCCCTGCCCTGCCGCTCGTCAGCGCGAGGCTACAGGCAGGCGTCCGCGACCAACACGAAATACTGCTAATTAGGCAGCCGCGGCCCCGGCCAATCGCTGCGGTCACATTTGCTCCGAATATGCAAATCGCGAGCGGCGGTCGTGAGCCCGCTAGAGAGGACGAGGTGGCGCGGCGTGGCGCGGCGGGCGGCGCCCCACCCCGCGCCCTGCCGCGGCCGCGCTGCTGCCAGAGTGATGAATCCGCGGCGCAGCAGCGCACCATCATGATGAAGTGTGACCGGCGCGGCGCCGCACCGCGCTGACCCGCCCCGCCGTGGACAACGCCCGCCGCGCGGGTCTTTCACAGGCGGGCGTCCCGTCCAGGCGAGACCAGCGCAGCGGCGCGAGGCCCCCCGGGTCTTTTGACGTGTATTGATGATAGGCCCCACCCGGCCCGGCACGGCCCGGCCCGGCCCGGCACGGTCTCTCGCTTGACGCAAGTGTTGCTCCGCGGGGCCCCACCACGCCCGGCCCGGCCCGGGCCCGTCCGCGCGCGATCCCATACCCGCGGCCGGTCAAACCATTAAAAGCCTATTATCTGACACATATCGCACCGGCCGGCTCGGCCGGGCCTAGTCGCCGCTTTTATACGACTGCTTCGAACATGCTCGACGCGCAGGCCGGGCCGGGCCGGGCCAGCCTGGCGCAGCCGTTCTCGCCCCGGAATGTGCAAATCGACCGTGCGCGGGGCACGCGCGCGAGCGCCTCGGCCCGCCCCGCACCGCCCCCGCGCACGTAACTACGTTCTTGTAGGGGGAAAGCCCCGCGGAGTTACGGCAGCGACCGGGCCGCGGACACGGCGCCGGCCGGCCGCGACAACGCCGCCCCGAATCGGCGACCTGCACGGCGGTGACCTTTGGCTGCTGCTGCCGGGTCCGGCGAGCGCGGTGACCAGCGCCTGCGGCTGGAGCGGGGCTGGAGCGGGGCTGGAGCGGGGCTGGAGCGGGGCTGGAGCGGGGCTGGAGCGGGGCAGGCAGGGCGGGAGGGGCGCGGAGGTCGTCACCTCCACCAGTGTATAGGCCGGGGCCGGGCTGGGCGGACGTTTACGATCAGTAGACATAAGGAGCGAAATAAAACGCGAACCCAAGGGGCGTACACAATACGGGACGGTCCCGCGGGTCCCCCTCTTCCCACCCCCCTTGGCGTGTCCAGGCCAGCGGGGCAGAAGCCCCCCCGGAGGACAACGCCCCGCGAGTAAAAAGCCTGTCAGGCCGTCCGCATTTTTGCCTGAACTCTTGAACCCGTGTGTTGTACCCTACACTAGTAACGACCGCACCAGAGACTTTTGACGCAGCTACCATACGGCACATAAATTACCTGCCCGCAGGAATGCCTGGAGGATGAGAGCCGTCCGGTCCGGCTCCCGTCGCGCGGCCCCCGCCCCGCCCCGCCCCCGGCCACCACCTGACCCGGCTGGAGCCGTGCCGGACACGTCCCGCGGTGATTGCCTGTGATTGACCACGACCTGCGCCCTGCGCCCGCCCGCCCAGCCCGCCCCGCCCGTATGTGTGCCGAGCACGAAGTGCACGAGGACATGCACGTGCACGGAGGCGGACAGGACAGGGTCGGTGAGCACGTGCAAGTGCACGGCATGAGCCTGCAGCAGCACACAATAGCACCCGGGGGGCAGGGCAGCCCGGTGGGGCCGCGGGGCCGGGCCGGCGGGGGCCACGGCGCGCGGGTACCTGCCCAGCCCCGCGCCCCCGCCCCGCCCGGTTACTCCCCCACACGGCACGGCGCGGCGCGGCGCGGGGCAGATGCAGCGCGATCCAGTTCGTGCCTTATGCAAATGGGACTAGGCAGCATAGAGCTCCGCCACGCCACGCCACGCCACGCCAGGCCTGCGCCAACAGGCCCGGGGCCAGGCACCGGGCCACAAAGCAGCCGTGGGTGGAGGGCAGGCAGGGCCATCGTCATCAGGCAGGAGAGCCGAGGAATCAGAACTAGATGAGCCGCCGGACCGCTCGGGCCGGGGTGGAAGGGGCATTGTTGCTAGCAGGGTCCTCTCAGGGAGATTTCTTCTCGGGTCGGAAGAGAAATAAAAGCGAGCACCGCGGGGTGGTATCACGTGATGGCTTTTCTTTGTGCGGGTCATACGGCGCCCCGCCCCGAGCACGACGGCGCGGCGCGGCGGCGGGCATAAAAACATCCATCGCGCGGATCGAGTCCCTTTCGCGATACCATACTCACCGGAATTGATGGTGTTGGACTCGGCGTCGGCCACGTCGATCCTGGCGAGTTTCGGGCGGCGCGCCTCGTCCGGCGAGGAGTCGGCCGACGCGGACTCGCCAATGTTGATCCTCGTCATGGGCGGCCGGACGTCGTCGTCGTCGGCGAGCAGGCCGAGGTGGTTGCTCATGGCGGGGAGCGAGGACGGCCGCAGGATGGGCGAGGACGACCGGCCCCGCCGCTTGATGGGCGTCGAGCACCGGGGGTCGTCCGCGTCCAGCAGCGACGACGGCGGCGTGCAGAGGATCCGCACGGCCGACGAGGTCGACGACGGCACCAGGGACTGCGAACGACGGCGGTATCGGTTAGCGCGGGGGCTCATCACCGGCACTCGGGAGCAGCTCATCGGCACGCCGGGACGCCTCACCTTTTTGCTATTGATGGGCGCCGAGATGGACGGCCTCCTGGAGTTGACCACGCCAAGGGGCAGGGTGCCCTCCTTCTGGTCGTCGCTGTCGCTGCCGTCGTGGTGGCGCGCGGCGTCGCTGTCGCCGAACGCCGCCAGGTAGTTCTCCTTGTTGCAGGACGCCACCTTGTGCTGGATGAACTTCATGATGTCGCCCAGCGCAAAGGGCTTCTGGCAGACGCCGCACGTCAGGATGTCGGGCTGCGAGGGCGCGACGGCCGCCTCGGAAGCGTCGGCTGCAACACAGAGAGAGGGCGACGGTTAGTTATTGGCGGTGAAACAAGCAAAGAGAGAGAGAGAGAGGCTCATGCGAAACGAACCACTCGTCAACAACAGAGGCTGTCCGGCCGCGGGGCGGGGCGCGGCGCGGGGGGCGCGGGGTGGCGACCGGGACCGGGCCAGCACCGGGCCGCGGCACTTGAGCGGCCAGACAAAAGGGTTTGTTGTGACCGGCGCGGCGAGAGCCGCGAGCTCGCCGAGTAGTGCCTCCCCTTCGCGGGGACCGTCAACGAGCCGGCTCACTCGGGGCGGGGCGGGGCGGGGCGAGGCGGCACATCAGCCCGGCCCCATGTTCGATTCATGACGGACGTGCGTGAAGGCGTGGCCAGTGCGGCGCCGCCGATCCGCCCCTCCATTGGTCAGCACGCCCCGCCCCGCCCCACGCGTCGGCCAGCGGCCGGCCGGTCACCAGGCGGGCCAACCCCCGCCCCGCCCCGCCACCCCCACACACGCGGGTCGCATCGCCCGGCCCCGCCGGCCCTCCCCCTGCCCTGGGCCAGCCTTGGGCCTATCTCCGTCCGTCCGTATCTCCATCCTTCTCCCCCTCGTTGTCTCGCTCCCTGTGCCTCCCTGGTGGTGGCTTTCCGCTATCGACCGGTTCCGGCCTCGAATAAAAACCTTGCGACCGGGCCCCGCGCCGCCCCGCCCCGCCCGCGCGCCTCCCCCCACATGGCGCTGTTGGGCCCCTCCGGCCCCAGACTCCTCTCCACCGCACTCTGAATTAAACAAAACAGGGAATAGTAGGCCTTGTTGCTGCGCCGCGCCGCACCGCGGCTTCTTATAAGAGGCGCGCACCGCCTGGTCGCGGAGGACGACAATACCGCAATAAAGTCGGCCAGCCCGGGCCGGGCCGGGCCGCGCTCCAGCGAGAATGCCGCCCCGCCGCACCGCCACGCGGTAGGCGCGCCCCGCCCCGCCCGGCCACCACTATTTCAGACGACGCGACGGTCCGGTCCGCAGACCGCCCGGCCGGCCGGCACGGCACACGGCTCCGCTCGCATCGCGTAATGCAAGGGACGACGGTAAGTACTTCATTACACAGGGAATTTACTGCATTTTTCTGTTGATTTTGTTGCCCTTTGTTGGCGCTTTTGTGCCCGGCGGCGGCCCCCCCGAGCCCCCTCTCCCGCCGTGCATACACCCCCCTCCGAGCGCGAAATAAACTTTGCTTTGAGAACTCAATCGACCTGAAACGGATTTGGATATGGACGAAGGCGAAGGCCTGTTTACGGTGTGGTCAGCCTTTATCGTCTGACCACGACTATTGTGCATGCCGGGGCGGGGCGGGGCGGGGCCCCATACCTGCGCTGCACTGCTGTTGCGCTCTCAGGTTCGTCCGGGGCGGCGCGGGGGAGGAGGAAGGCCAGTGCAGGGTCCAGGCCATACCTGCATCGGACGCCCAAAAGGGCATCGAATATCGCCTTGCGTAAATCTGCGCTAAGTCGACGGCCCGGCACAATGATGGGGAAAAAAGGCCGAGAAAGAAGAAGAAATGTTTTTTCACCTGACGTCTGGACGGCCGGCCGCCCAGGTCAGGTCGCATTACCTTGACCCGAATCACGCCGCTGCCAGCCATCACATCGGCCGACCGGCAGGCGGGAGCTTTCTCTGAATGCGCTTTTATGCAAAGAATTAGAGCGGGATTATTTTACGCCGGAGAAAGAAAGAGGCAGAGCGAGAGAGAGAGAGAGAGCAAGAGACGGGCTGATCTCATCTCTTATTTTTTCCCGGTCCCTTCTGTCTCCCTCTGGCACATGTGGATGCGGGTGGCGGCCCGCTGTGTGACGCGGCGGCGGCGGCGGCGCGGCCAGGGAGAGGAGGAAAAACATGTCGCCGCGATGCACCACGTGACAGGCGACGCTCTCTAGCCTTACGTACCACCGGTCATAAATGTCCGGCCGCAAATCTAAGTGCGGGAGTCCATTATTAAACTCACTACGCCACAATTTCACCCTCTCTCGCTCCCGCCCCAGAGAGGCAGCGGCGCACTCAGGTCCCGCGTCTTCAAAGAAACTTGCCAACTTTTCGCCTTCCCCCCTCACCCCCGTCTCCCACGCCAGGGGGACTTAAAGGAAGCCGCGCCGGCGCGGTGAGAGAGAAGAAGAAGTCCGATGGTTGCGCCCGCCCGCACCACCCCACCCCAGACCACGCCGCCCCGCCGCCGCTGACCACCGCGGTGACCACCGGGGACCAGGCCGGGCCGTAACCGGGGAAGCAGGAGGGCTCTTTAACGTTCTGCCGTGCGCGACAGGAAGAGTTATGACGTTGGTATGAGAAATACGGCGGTCGTACAGAGTGGCCGGCATAAAGGCGCGGAGCCTGCAGAACTCACGACCCCGATGACGACCACAAGGAGCAGCAGCGGCGGGCCCGGGGGCCAGGGCGTATATCAGCGGGGGTAGCCGTGCCGTGTGCGTACGGCACGCCGGCCTCTCCTTCTCCACCTCATTGTTTTTTCTCTCCCTCTTTCTCCCCCGGTCGTCTTTATGGCGGCGCGACCGGCAGTGAATGAGGAGGGGCACAACCGCTCCCTCTGCGCATCTCCCCCCCACCCTCTCCGCGCCACACATACGGTGCCTGCGCGTCGGCCCTCTCCGCCGGGGCCGGGGACCGCATGTCACGGGGGGATTCAATGGAGGCGGTCCGAGTTAGCGGTTGCCCAATAGCCGAGGGGCAGCTCGGCCCTGGGCCCGCGGCCCGCCCGCGGTGGGGGTGGTCGCCGCCCTCCCTACCGCCGCCCCTCCCGCGGGCCTTACTGGGGGAGGAAAAGGAGGCCGCGCACCGGAAGGAGACCACCTCCGCCATCCCACCGCGCCGTGGCCTACCCTCCAGGCGCCATCGCGTCAATACCACTTCATTAGTCCCGGCCGGCCGGCCGGACCGGAGCTGGGCGTCGAGGACGTGTGGGACTGACAGACAGCACAGCACCGCGGGGAGAAAGCCCCGCCCCGCCCCGCCCCGCGGACTGAATGCAGTCAATGGACGCGAGGGCCTCACGACAAGTGGTCCAGTTTGTTTTCTCCCACAAGGAGCCCGTCAATAACGCGACGCGGTCCTCCGGGGCCAGTCCGCGAGGTGTCCCGTTTCACGCCGTCCTTGACAGACACGCACGTCTCAGTTCAATGAGTACCCCTTTCAGTTCTCTCCCCCGCGCTTCTTCATATCTGCGCTAGGGCTGACCCGCTGCTTCGCAAGTATAACCCGGCCGGTAGCAGCCGCGCCCGCCATGCACCGGTCTAATTGACAGCCGAACACGCCGGGGCCGGGGATCGAATCCCCGCGGGACCGGCAAAACAGGAGACGCTCCATCACCTCCCAGTGCGCCCGGGGGAGGTTGCGCCACGTCGCGCCGAAATCCGATCCCGGTCACGTCACAGGAGAGAGAGAAAGAGAGAGCAAGGGAGAGAGCGAGAGAGAGGGACGGCGCCAGGACTCACGCGGCCTGGTCGCGCCAAGCCCACGCTCCGGGGCTCCGGGGGCGCGAGGCGAGGCGAGGGTCAGATCAGAAGGCGAAGACTAGCCCCGGGCTGGCACGGCGCGCAGGGCTGGCGGGGGACGTGAGGGGGTGCTCGGCGCGGCCCGGCCCGGCGCGGACCCGCAGGACCCGCCGCCTCCGCGCCTCCACGCGCCGCCTCGCCCCGCCCCGCCCCGCCCCGCCACGCACGTTTCGTAATAAAAGTTAGAGGGTATGAAACCCGATACCGACGACGATCCTTTAATCGCAATCAGTTGATGGAAAATAAAATTAAAGAGACGCGCGCGCACACGCAAAAAAAAAGAGACAGACACAAAACATACTCGGAGGACGACACCGCGAGCAGGACGAGAAGGGGCATCGCGTCGGCCAGGAGAGGCGACCCACGGCGGCGACCCGCCCGCCACACGCGCGTGTGCGCGCGCGCGCGCGCGACCCTGGAGGGCGCCGCGCTAACGGACAATGCGAGGACGCGCAGTCATTTGCATACGGAAGTACGTACGACGACGACGCACACGGCCGTCTATCTCTCTCCCTCCCTCTGTCTTTCTCCCGATGACTCCCTTTTTTTCCCTTGCCCTGCCCTGCACCCCACGCTCCCTCCCTCCCTCCGTCCCCTGCTAACGACGCGCCCGCCCAGCCCGGCCACACCCATACGCCACTCAATGCGCTCGGCTCGCGCTGCAGTTGCAGTTGCCACCCCAAAAATCGCGCACCCGATGCAACGCATACACACACTCACACACACACACACGCCACTGACGCGTCCCGGGCTCGTTTTAGCGCGATTCAAGCCTTTTGTCCGGCATCCGCGCATTGCCCGGAATCAATACACACACATGCACACACGGGGCGGGGCGGGCCGTTTTTATCGGCGCGTGTCGCGGTCATTGTGGGTGCAGCAGCTGCCGGACCGGCTCGGCCCGGCCCGGTCCGGTCAGCACGCGACAAACATATTCAGTCGCAATTTCGCCTCGTTTCCGGCGAGAAAGTGACCCGCCCGCCCGCCTCCGCATTGTCCGACGACCGACGACGGGCCAGCACATCTTGTTGGTCATGTCCGGGCGTCGTCGTCGCCGCCCCGCCCCGCTGCGCCCCGCCGCGCCCCGCCGCGCCACACCTGTGCAGCTGCTTGTTGACGGATCGCTCTGATGAAAAGTCCACACGGCATATTTCTCGCGCCTTCCCCCTTCCGCCCCTCTCTCTCCCTGCTTCTCTCCTGCAGCCGAAGCCCCTCGTGCTCTCTCTCTCGCTCCCCCTCCCAACTCAACCACCTCGTCCCGCCCCTCCGGCAAACAGAACGCACATACACACACATGCGCGCCAGCTCACACACACACACACTCACACACGCCGAGCGGTGAACCCCGCCGATATGTGGCCGCCGGGCCGCGAGCCTCACGGGGGTCACAACGAGCCAGACAATGGCGGCCCGTCCGTCCGCCCGCCCGCCCATGTGTGTGTGCGTCCGTCTGTCTGCCTGTCCATCAATCCTGCCCCGTCCCGGCCCCGGCCCCGACCAGGTCCGTCATATGTACCGGCCGTTCGGTCGATCCGATCCGAACACTATGCAGGGATCGCGTCCGGATCGGCCGCGCCGCGCCCGGGCGCCCAGCAACGCGCGGCCGACAGCCCCGGACGCAGCCCAGCCCGGCCGCGCCGGACAGTGAACGCCTCTACTCGCCTAGCTCACCCCGACCCGCGGCCGCTAATAACGTAAGAGAGAAAGTGCAGGGCTGGCCGGGCGGGGCTGGCCGGGGAGGGGCGCACTTCCATACGCCACGCACCAGCCACTCCGCACAAATAAAAAAGGGGAAAAAACTCGCCGCCGTCGACGACTTTGAACCTGCGACATTCCACCTGACCTGTTAGTTTAGCACATGAGGATATAGGGGGTCCGGAGAGGGCGGACGGGACGAGACGGGGACGGGACAGGTCTGGTCCACCGGGACCGCCTGCGGTGCCAGAGGAGGCTCCCCCGACGTGGACACCGGCGACATGACGAGTCCAGACCGAAAAAGAAGATGACGGCGGCGAAGAACGCAGATGACTGAGGGCGGCGCGGCGCGGCCCTCGGGCCCTTCGGGGGGAGGGGGTGGGGGAAGGGGCATACGTGATTGACAGCGGTATTGTGTTCGCCAGGAAGTTCAGTAGGTCACGCCGACACGGCGAGAAGCAGCGGACCCGGGCCGGTGGTCGAGGACCCGCCGGGCGTGGCGCGGTGTGGCGTGGCGGGGAGGACCAAAGGGCGCACCCGCACGCATGCGAACAAGGAAAAACTGTCCCCGGCAGCGCGGCGACAAAAAGGATAGAGCACCTCGCGCCGGGGACCGGGAGGGCCAAGGTCAAGGTGCGCGCCGAGCTAAAAGAAGCACCTCGGCGTCGACGACGAAGCGGACATGTCGCTTGTTTTTCAGGTTAGCACCGGCAGCCTTGGGCGCTGCGTAGAGCGCAGAGCGCAAGAAAGCCGAGCCGAGCCCAGCAGCAGCGGTAGTGAGACCCGCGCGGTTACCCCGGGAGGACCATGAAGCTATGGACGCCAATCGATTCCTCACACACACGCACACACACTCGGGCGGGACGTATTTGGTCGGCGTGGAGGTGCGAACGACCCGACCCGGCCCCCCGGCCCGGCCGGCGCACGGCAGACCACAGCCGCGCTGTTTGGACCCGGCGGGGCGCGGTCACCACCTCTGCACTTGCGCCCTCCTCACCTCACGCCTGCTGGCAGAGGCGAGAGGAGGAGAGACTAGAGAGACTGATGGCCGTCTGTCAGTCGCGCGGTAATCATCGCCCGGCCGGCGACAGACTTCGAGAAGAAAATAATAAAAACCAGCGACATATCCTTATTCATTTCCGCTATGGAAACATCAAGATGGGAAAAATAAACCTTGAGGGAGGTGATGCTATTGTACCGCGTGTGCAAAGCGGTAGCGTCCATGTAACGAGACGGAAAAAATTTTGAACGAGTCGCGAGCCGGGCCGGACAGGACACAAGACCAGCTGGGGCCGAAGAAGGGGCCGTGCCGGGGCTGATTGGTCGATCGCCGCTTGCCAGTCTGCTGGTCCCCACCTCCACGAGGTGCGTGCGTGCGTGTGTGTGCGTGTGCGCGAGTGAGAGAGCGGACGTACGAACACGGGTGTGTGAGAGATTAATGAACTGTTGTTGTTGTCGGCTTTCTCGGCCTCCTCGCCGTGCGCTAGGGGTGCGCCGCGCCGCGCCTCGCCTCGCCGGGCTGACCCCTGGCCTGCAGGGCAGGGCCTAACCGCGCCGCACCGCGCCGCGCAACCACAAGCAGGTCTCTAAAGGTGACCAAAGCAAGCAGGCCGCAGGCCGCCAGAGCAGCCGTCAAACATAAATCCGTTGGTCATCCCAATAAAATATATCGGCACGCCGCGAACAAAACAACCAGAGCTCAAAGTGTGGCGAGAGAGCGCGCGAGAGAAAGATACGGAAAAGGAGAGAGAGAGAGAGAGAGAGACGGGAGAGCAGGCGGTAATCAAACTCCAGCGCCGCGCCACGGCGCGCCACTTCGGCCAATACCGGACTGGACCGCACGCCGCACCGCACTTTGGCCCCGCCACGCCCCGCCCCGCGAGGAGAGAAAAGGATCGTTACATTAAAAGCGAGCAGCAGGACAGGACGGGGTCATCGGACGCGGCGGAGTACCTGCGGGGCCGGGGCGGGGCGGGGCACACGTGACGACGCACATACCGAAAGCCACGAAAAAAAAAAATCCACCACTTTCCGAGACGGCGGCGTTGTCCTGCGGGCGCACCACGCCGCGCCCTATGACGGCCGTGACGTCACGCGACCCACTTTGATAGCCGTGACGCGGCGCGGGGCGGGCGCGGGGCGGGCGCGGGCGGCGCCGAACTGGATCCCACTGGCTGGAGGCGCCACCATCGCAGCCCAGCGCAGACCAGACCAGACCGGAGGACTCGACTTCCTGGCGAAGCTAATACGCCCCGTCCCGTCCCGTCCCGCACACCGCCTTGCTGACGTCGCGCTCTAAGTAAGTAGACCAATGGCGGGGCGGGCCGCGGGCCTCGCCATTGGCCGGCGGCGTGGCGCGGCGAGGCGCGGCGCGGTCCAGCGCAGCTTCCCCAGTGGACACTGTCCACCGCTGGTCCAGTTGCCGCACCCCGCCGCGCCACGCCACCCCGCGAGGAGGGAGGGGAGGGGAGAGCGGCCGCCCCCGTGGCTCCGTAGGGGAGGGGGTGCACGACCCCTCTCCCGCCGGAGGGCCGGTCCATGAGCCTCAATCTCTCATACCCCGACACACACGCACGCACGCACACGGCTCCGCCCAGCCGGTGACAGCTCACACGTGTAACCCACCGACATTACTGCGCACTACAACGGTAATGACGACTCGGAAGGGGTCGACCCGGGTGGCCGGGCCGGCTCCGACCAACCCAAAAGTAAAAGACCAGGGGGAAAAAACCGAAGGATCAGAAAAAAATATACCTCGCTTCAATGGAAGAATAGTATGTAGCGTGATCGCGCCCCCGCCTCCGCCGCGCCGCCCCCTCGTTTAAAAAACCCTCGACATTTTTCGGGGGAAATGATAATAATAATAAAAGCGAGACATTGTCACCACACATATTATTCCATCTCCTGTTTCATTCGATTCTTTTCTCTTTTTTTATCTCTTTTCACCGCGTGGGTGCAATATGTGCGGCCGGGAATCGTAAATCGCCTTCCGAACAAATTGCAGAGCGCGATTTTTCTTTTCCCCCTATTTTGCGATAGTTTAAAACGCGTCTCTTCGGGAGCGGCGGAGAATCACTTATTACAAACCATACGAATGTACAAGACGATAGCACTGCAGTACAATGACGACGCCTATCCCCGTCCCGTCCCGTCCAGTGCCGTCGCCACTGCTGCTGGAGAGCGGCTCGGAGGCCAGGGCCTTATTCCTCCTTCTCACGAAGTTCGTGATGGAAGGCGAAGGGCCGGGCCGGCCGGCCGGTCGGCTGGTCGCTGGGCTGCTGGCGGGCTGCTTCCGCGGCGACCATTACACCATTACCCGCCCCGCCCCGCCCCGGCTACAATTAGCGAGTAATGCATATCAATACCCGGCCATCTATTGTTCGGCAGAGACGGAGGAGATCCAGGAGGAAGAGGAGGAGGAGGAGGAGGAGGAGGAGGAGCCAGAGGAGGGCCGAGCACCAGGCCGATAGGACCGGAGGAGACGCCTCGCCTCGCCACACGAAATGAAGAATAAATATGATATCGGCGGCGTGAGCGATGAGACAGCAGAGCAGAGCAGAGCAGAACAGCGGTGGCGGTGACAGCGAGAGGAAAGATGGGAATTATCGAAGGCGGGGAGAAGTGGGGCGGGCGAGAGCGCGGAAGTTGAGTATTGCAGATTTGCCGGTCCATTTTATCGGGGGAAAACAAAGACAATAACCGCGAGGGGAGCTGTGCGCGGCGGCGAGGGAAGGGAAGGGAAGGGGCGACCACGCCGGGGGGTGGGGACGGCGGCGTCGTCAACGACGACGGAGAGGAGGACGAGGAGGAGGAGGAGGAGGAAGAAGAAGAGAAGGAGGAAGTGGATCGCGCCGCGTCGCGTCCCCCGGAGTAGTAGTGTAGTATAGTGTGTAGTGAACGCAATTCGCCGGCCAATTCGTCCCCCGATTTGGCTCCGCTCTCCGTCGCGTCCACCACGCCCCGCCACGCCTCACACACACACACGACAGCAGCAGCAGCAGCAGCAGCGACCGCGGGAACAATCGATAAGCAATCGTCGTGCGAATCAGAGCTCGCCATCCAGAGAGATCTACCCGCTGCCCTCCCCTCCCCTCTCTCTGGCCGGGCCGCGGCCGGCAGGGCGTACTACAAGCCACCTCTAATTAGAGAAAGATCCCGATCCTAATCAGGCTGCCCGGCGCGGCCCGGCCCGGCCTGCGCCGGCCCTCTTCATACGGCCAGAGCCCGAGCCTGGCCCACATGACATGACTCAGTCACTCACCGGCCCGGCCGGTACGTACGCGCCTGCCAAAGGCCAGGGGCCGCGCCAGCAGCAGGCGTGAAACAGATGAAACCGTTGAGGCGGCGGTGGCGGCAGATCAGTCTGCGATGGAAATGTAATTCCAGGGAGAGCGGTTTGCTTGCACAGAGCCGGGCGGGCGGGGCAGAGCGGTGGAGCGCGCCGTCCGACTGACAACGAGTCAGTACGGCCCTGCCCTGCCGGGCCCCGCCGGGCCCGAGGCCCCCCTGAGCGATGACGACCAACACACATCTACACATGTATCGGCGCGGCGCGCCCCGGGATATTGAGTGATTCCAAGAGAGCGAGAGAGAGTGAGAGAGGCAGGAGTAGGGAGGGGCTGGCTGGGCGCGGGATGAGGCTGCCTTATAAGCCGAACGCTCTCCTCAATTTATCAGACTCGCGTACGGGGCGCAGTGCCGCAACGCCCCGCCCCCATAGATTTATACACTTTCGGTCGAATCGCGCAGAGTCGGGTCGGGGCGAGGTCCTACGCCGCGCCGCGCCGCTCTGGACAGACACCAGGATAACTGTCTCTGGCGTGCCGATATCCGGCGGGCTCGGAAATGATTCCGGCTGTGGGAGAGAGAGAGAGGGAGAGAGAGAGGGATGGAGAAAAAGAGAGAGGGGCGGAGAGAGGGGAAAGGACGCGAGGAGGAGGCGTGCGACAACGAGAGAGGAGAGATAGAGAGGACGCCGGCTTCCACGGAAGGGAAACAATTTCGTGTAGGTATTGGAAGTGGGAGGCCGGGCCAGAGGGTGAGGGGGTGGAGGGAGGGAGGGGGTCGGGAGCGCCCTCACACCGCCATCGGCAGATTCGCCGAGTTTTCCCCCTTTCTTTTTTCACCCATTTTCCTAGGGTGGCCCCGCCCAGCCCCGCCCGCCCACTCGGAGCTGCTCTGGCCCTGAGGGCACACACAGGCCCCTACCCCGCTGTAGCGGGCGACCTCCTGACCATATCAATCCACACACACACACACACGCTGCGGGCCGGGCCGCCCGCGTCCGTCCCGTCCCACCTGCCCTACATGCGGGGCCGCGGAGGGAGGGAGGCAAGGACAATTAGACAACCAATTCGGACTCGCATCCATTTTCGCAGCTTTCCCCGCGACCCGCTGCCGACGGGCTCTGCCTGGGCCGGCCGATATCTTTGTGGGGCCGCGCTCCCGCCTGCCTGCTACCGCCGCAGCTCGGCCGTGCGCGCCTAGCGTCCTTTTTTATGTGCCCGCCAGGATACCCAGGCAGCCCGGCCCAGCCCGGCCCGGCTCAGCTTAATCAACCTGTACGATTCAATTATCACGAAAAATACGGCCTAGTAATGGACGCCGGCCTGGCCGGGGAATGCAACAGCAGCAGCAGCGGCGGCGGCGCGCACCGCGGGAACACGTGTAGTTTAAAAGCAGAGCGGCCCATATAGCAATCGAGACGATAAAAGTATTGCAGCGGCCGGCCGGCCGCGCGGGGCGGGGCGGCAGCAGCGACGATTACGCCGCTGCATATAACCGCAGGGCGGCACGAGACGCTATTCGCAGCGCAGGTCGGTCCGGCCCGGGTCGAGCAGCGGCTGACGCGGACGCTCTTCAACTCTTTTCGCACATTCCCGCAGCCGCCGCGACGGCCGCCGGCCCGTCGCCCTCGGGGCAGCGCGCCGTCGCTTGCCCGTTTCCGGTTATTGTCGCCGTTACGGACCTCCGCTGTGGGCGCGACGCCGTCGGTTTCCGGTCGCCAAGAGGTCCGGGGCCATAGCGGCAGCAGGAGGGCCGGGCCGGGGCGGCGCGGCGCGGCGGCGCCCCTCAGCCACCCCTTCAGCATCAAGAAGGGAGAGATTTCGTCAGCGCGGCCATTCAACGAGTTAATAAAACGGACGGCCTAGCCGGCCCGGCGCGCGCGTCCACCACACCAAGAACACACACCGCTCGGACACACACGCTCACGAGGGCGTGCCCGTCTGGAACAAGCACAATGAGCCGGAAATTTTGCAAGGCGAGCCCTTTAGGCCGCGCCCTGCCCTCCCTGCAACCCCCGGTGGTGGTGGGGCCGAGGCGGCGGGCGGGGGCGCAGCGCAGTGCGGCGCGCAGGTGTCCATGCAGTGTGTGACCATACCCGCACAGTCCAGGCGGAGAGGAGTATACAATAACAGGAGGGGGCCACAATGCCCAGGGGGGACACGGCAGGACAAGACGCTGGGACGGGACGGGACGGGACGCTCGTCACAATAAGAGGCGGACTAGGTTCCCACAGCTCCGCCCGTCCCGTCGTCGTCCTACGCTGCTGACCAAATCCGCATCCAAACAGCCTGCCCCTGTCCTGTCGCGTAGGGCGGGCGGGGCGGGCCGGGCCGGGCCCCACCCCCCGCACACGGGCCCGCCCCCTCCGCCCCGCCCACGCCCAACACAAGGGAAAAACTGTATATAAAATCCATATTTCGTAGCGTTCCGCTCTGTGTGTGTAAGATTCCCCAACACGGCTGCATTATTCGCCCTTCGGAAGGGATGCATATTTTTAACACGTGTGTGTGTCCCATTGAGGAACCCCGTCGCGATAATAAATGACCAGAGTGAAAACGACCGTCGAAAAAATAATAATAAAAAGAGCGAAAAAAATATATTCGAATGTCAGAAGGCAAGACTCTGCTGCGCCCCAGCTTCACGCGCCTTACTGGCCGGTCGGAGAAAATGCGAGGCTGCGCGCTACGCTACGCCACCCCCTCCCCCTACCACGCGCTTTCCCGACGCATGTTGGAGAAGAGGAGAGGAAAACAACCCTCGGAAGAGGTTCGCCGAGGGGAAAGGGGGGGTGGGGGAGAGAAGGGGGCCAAGATGGAGAGGGAGATGGCCACGGCTGGGCCGGAGGCCGAGCCTGGCCGCGTGCACCTAAAATATTGGCAACATGGGATGAATGTGAATGAGGTGGTAAAAGGGAGACGGTGGGGGAGGGGAGACGAGATGGTGCTGCTGGGTGGGGTAGGGGCCGCCCCGCCCCGCAGCAGAGGCCTAGGTGTCGGGGGCGTGCAGCTGCGCCACTCTCCGCGCGAGGAGAGGAGCTCTCCGCCACCACAACCGACCCCTCGCCTCGGGCAGGATGACGCGCCAATAATAAAACACACGCACGCGGCGCCACGCCCCGCCACGCCCCGCCACGCCCCGCCCCGCCACCGGCCGCGCGACGCGGACGAAACGCACGCGGTAAGTAACCTGACGTCTACATATTCATTTCGGGAGCAGGGCGCCCCGCCCAGCCCCGCCCCGCGGAGATACTGCCGGCCGTAAGCGCAGAGGAGCAAGAAGGAGAAGGAGAAGAAGGTTGGAGGAAAACGAGCGAAGAATGCGCGGCGCTCGCGGCGCTTGGCACCCCGAGAGGAACTGTGTACGCGGCAAGGTGGAAGACGAGGAGGACGGCGGAAAATAAAAAGCGAGAGAAAGAGAGCGAGAGAGACTTTGCGCGATCGTCACAGGCGCTGTCCCCGTCTGTTTCGAAGTCACGTTATTGGATTAGAGATGGCCTCCGGACAGCGAGGGGCGCGGCGGGCCGGGCGGGGCGGGGCGGGGCGGGGCGCCACACACTCACACACGTACCGGCCGTGGCGCCGCGCCCCGCCCCGCCTCGCCCCACCGCTCTAATACAATCAACCAATGACGGTGAGTTAAGTTGTCTTTGTGGTTGTTCGCCGTAAGGCAGGGCGTCCTGGGCCGGGCCGGGCCGGGCCGGGCCGAGCGAGCCGACGCCGTGGCGACACTTGTGTTCCTCCCGCCCGCCGCCACACCGCAAACGTAATTTCGTCCGGAGAGAACATCAAAACCAAAATCCCCGACAACGCCGTCCGTGCCGGGGCCGAGGTCGGGTCGGGGCGGGCGCGCGTCGGTAGCCTGACGGACCCGGGCCGGGGCCGGGGCCGGGGCCGGGGCGTGGCCGGGCACGCCGCACAAGCACACCGCCGTCATTACGGCCAACGAGATTTGTTCGCCTCGGCGCGCGGAGGTCCGAACAAAACTCGACGACGGATACCCGGGCCGGGAAGAGCGCCGTAACTCACCAGGCGGTCCGGCCGAGATACAGGACGAAAGAGAGGGGACGGGAGGAGAAAGGGAGGGAGCGAGAGAGAAAGAGAAGAGAGGCTCAGCAGCCCGGCGAGGGGGGAGGTCCAGCGTCGTAATTAGCACCCGGGCGGGGCGGGTCGGGACGGCGACGCTGACGGCGACCACGCTGCGATTTGATTGGCTGTCGTGTCACGTGACGGCCCCCTCCCTCCCCCGGCAGTGGTCAACAGCCAGAGCCTTTTGCGCAACGCACAATGCCCTGCACCGGGCCCGTCCACACCAGCTCTCATTTATTCATCGCCTTCATTAAGATGGCCGCCCCGCCCGCCCCGCCCCGGTGGTGGACACGAGTAGTTATCATGCAGCCAATGGGCAGGCCGGATGAGGTGCATATGGGGAGCGGAGCGCGGGGGAGGGGAGTGGCGGGGCGGGGCGGGGCGGGGCGGAGGGTCGTAATCGCCGGGGTGTAATTCGGGCACGAGCAGCAGGCCCTTCCTCGCACCCGGTGCGCCCGCACACACACACACACACACATCGACCCGCCGCGGAAAAAGGGGTTCACCAATTTTTTTCTTCCACCACCCATCCCAGATCCCGACACTACCTAACATCTACACCCAACTAACTAACCCGACCCAAACCCGAGAGAGCCGGCCCCTGGGGCTACAAACAACAGACTTGCAGAGGCGCGGAGCTATCCTCTCTACCGGGCGGGGCGGGGCGGCTGCACACACACACACACACGCTCTCGCATACGAAACGAGGCGCGTGCCGGTGAGGGGGGGATGCAGACGAGGGCGTAAAACACCTCCGCGTCGTACTCCAGATCGGGGGAGATAAATCCGAAAACTTAAGCGCAGCGGCAGCAGTGAAGGGCGGCGGTGCACTCCCGGGCGGGGCGGGGCGGCGCGCGAATCACTAAAGGACGCCGTGAGCGAGAGAGCGAGAGGGACGGAGAAAGGGTAGGAAGGACGCGGAGAGCGAGAGAGAGGCGGCAGCACGCGTGCGCGGGGCGTGCAGCAGCAGCAGCGGCGGCGGCGGGCCGAGGCGGACGTGGCCGATTAAGCTGAGCCGTGACGTCTAGAGAGGCTTTTTCTTCATTCACTCGTTGATTCATTCATAAACTCACTCACTCCTCACTCATTTCCCTCCGAGTACGGGACGCACGGGCCGGCCGGGCCGGGCCCTTCACTCGGTGCGGTACGCGTCGCGCGGCCCTTTGTCTCGGGGACCGGGCCGCGCCGGCCTGGCCGCGACCGCAGCGCCGCGCGCGGACCGGCAATCACTACAGAGGGGCCTAAACACCGGCGGCGCGCCGGCCGGGCACAGGGCACAGGGCGGCGCGCGCCCCGGATGGACCGAAACCACGACGGCGGCGTCGGCGCGGGGGACAAACGCCACCGGCAGGCACACCGCACCGCACAGCTGCGGCGGGGCGGCGGCGCTCTAAACATGCCATGAACAGAGAAAGAGAAGGGCCAGCCGAAGTAAGCGATGAGCCACCCACGCACTACAGAGCCAGCACCGGGCCCCGGTGGCGCCGCCGCCAAGCCCTCGGCGCGCGCGCACACACACACACACTACCTAGCCTCCTGCAAAGTCCTCAAAGGGCTCGGACAATTACCGTTTGTCACGAGGAGAGGGCCTCCGGGGCGTAAAAGTGTCACAGCCCCCGCTGGAGCCACACCCGGCCGCGCTGGCCGCCCCCGCCGCCCCCGCCGCCCCCGGCCCGCCCCCGCGCACCACCGGCTCTTGGACTTGATCTGTCGTGATTTGTGCCTCTCGGCCACCTCACTCCCTCGCCCTGATTGGCCCCGCGCGCAGGTCGCCCCCGCCTCCTCCCGCCCTGTGAGCAGAACTCACTCCGCTACTGCCCCTCCCTGCGCTGCCCGGCCCCGTCCCGGTGCGGAACGGAAGATATGTCCCCGGAGCGACGCGAAATTAAAACGGCAGAGAGGTCCGAAGAACTGGAAATTTACGAGAGTAATTCCAAGGACCGCGGTTTTTAAAAGAAATACGACTAACTAATCACTTACAACCCGAGTGAGACCTGTCCTTTGCCTCATTCGCATGCACAACTTCCAAGTCCCCTAACCCGACAACGGAACCATTAAGAACTGTGAAGCTCACCTTTCCATCGCTGCTTCATTCTTTTGATATCCACATCGTCGTCGTTGTTGTTCAGATTATGGTGGTAACTGTTGACGAGAAATCCAGGGGCGGAGGAAGAGCGGCACGGGTGCGCCATGAGCTTCATCTTGAACTAATACTCCGAGATGAAGTCTCACAACACACAACACGCTGAACTTCAGCAAGAATAATCCGTAAGGCCTGCACTGCACATCACTTCACTGTCACTCATATCCTCGGACGAAAGCGTACACAATAATCCTCGGGGCTTGCACAATCACTTTGAGCACACACACACACAGAGTAATCCTGAGGCAAAGTCCTTGTCAACTGTTGCGCCGTTGCGTCCGCGCGTCGAGACGCCGTGCGTCGCGTCCTCAGCGTCGTCTGCTGCTGCCCAGGGGCCGGCGGTACGGCGAGGAGCGCAGCACGTCCGCACGCAGCGATGGCCAAACATCGAATGAGCCCACTTGGATTACTCACTCAATTTTTTTCCGGCCGGCTCGCTCTCTCTCTCTCGCTCTCCCACCCGGAGCGGTGTTTTTTTTCTCCCGTGCCGAGCAGGCCGTGGGTCGGGTCGCTCCTTCCTTGTCCCACCCGCGGCAGAGACTGCACCCCCCTCCCTCCAGAGAGGTCCTGCCTGCCGGGCCCGGGCCGGCCGACGCTGCCCTCGGCCCGGCCGACCAGGCCAGGCCTACCCCCTCCACCGCACCTTCGGCTCCGCTCGGACCCGACCCGACCGCCGCACGGCCGGCCGGGGCGGGGCGGGGCGGGGCGGGGGCAACATCACACATGTTACCTGGATGCATCCCGGCCCGTCCCGGTCCTCTACCTGGACCCGCAGGAGGAGGTGGACTCACCTAGCTCACCCTTGCAACCCCCGCAATGCCAGGTGGCCACGCCGATCAGCCGGCCCGGCCCGGCCCCGGCCCCGCCCGGCTCGCCAGCAGCATCCAGAACCCGACACGCATTTTTTAAGGTCGCATTAAAAAAAACGTTAACGCTAACGCTAACGTGAAAGCAGATGACTTTTACTTTGTACGTTTTGCCTCAAACGTTGAACTTCCTACTTCAAACTCAGAACTTTAACCTTTTTCGCGTTAACTTTGATCGCTTTTACTGCCTTAAGCTTTTAGTTTTAGCGTTTCAACTAGTAACGCAAGCAGCTTAACTTTGAGCTGTGTAACTTTTCTCACGAACTCACAACTTTTCAACTGTCAACGTTTCAGCTTTTAACTTTTCAACTTTTAACGTTTTAACTTTAAACTTTTCAACTTTTAACGTTTTAACTTTTAACGTTTTAACTTTTAACGTTTTAACTTTTAACGTTTACTGCTAAAATACTGGGATTCATTACGATATAGCGCAGCGTGACGCCGCGCGGCGTCGCGGTGTGGCGCGGTGGAGAGGGGGGGGGGGGGGGGGTACAGCGGACGACTAGTGTTTGGGGTTATGGGTCGTAAAACGGCAATCAATGCATAGGGCTGTGCATAGGGCGGCTGCGGGCGGCAGCTGAGTAGCGTCCATGCTTGAAGCACTACGAGCTGCTGGCAGCCTGAACAGCACTACTGTGGCGAGCAAGCGAGCACGCAGCGAGCGAGCACGCTGAGGCCCACTGTCGCCGCGCTCCTATATATATCTTTAGGCAACTGCTTTTTCAACTTTAACTTTCCTACGCTTAACGCTGGACAACTTTAACTTTAACAACTTTAACTTACGACGTTTCAACTTCAACTTTTAACTTTACTTCAGTACAAGCTGCTGATACTAACGTATCATCTGCTAAAAAGGCACCAGGGGTCACGGCGGGGGATGCCGGCTGGCTGCCAGCCCCGGCGGCGCGGCCGGGCCGCCGCCGCCACAGGAAGCGGGAGAGACAGAAAGGGTCAAAATGTGCGCACAGCCTGCGCCGCCCCGAGTTGGGTCCCACTCTACCCTACCCGCCGGGCCGGAGCCCCCGCCACGCCCCGCCACGCCGCGTTAGTCGGCAGGAAGTGCAACACTGCAGAGGGGCTGTGAGCCGCCAGGGCCCTCCACGCACAGCTTGCGCAATCGCCGAAGATGCTGCTCTGCACCCTCAGTTTCCCACAAGTTGTCTCTCCTTTTCATTGTCACTAGCGCGGTGCTTAAAATGCAAAACTGTCTTGTCCTCGTCCGGCGGCCAGTTCGCGGGTCGCACCCCTGCCCTCCCCGCGGGTCCGGCCGCGCCGGCCTTCACGCATGTTGAAAGGTCGCCCCCTTGCATTGCCTCCGGAGGTGCGGTTTTGAGCCAGAAAACGAATAAATCGAGGTGGACATCCCTCTGTCCTTTCCCCGCGCGCCGCGCCGATGAAATAATAAAACCCTCGCAAGTGGCGGGCAGCGGCGTGGCGGATACGGAGGGGTGCGGGTCACCGAGGAGCGGAGCGCGGGATGCAAATCATACGGCATGAGATCCGCAAATATCGCCTTCCGCGACCTCCGTCTCCTCCGCGTATCTATACGGCTCGGGGCGCAGAGACAAAAGCCGCAGGCGGGTAGATTCGAGAAGGGCAGCGTCAGACCGTTGGAGACAGTGTGTGTGTGTGTGTGTGTGTGTGTGTGTGTGTGTGTGTGTGTGTGAGAGAGAGAGAGAGAGAGAGAGAGAGAGAGAGAGAGAGAGAGAGAGAGAGAGAGAGAGAGAGAGAGAGAGAGAGAGAGAGAGAGAGAGAGAGAGAGAGAGAGAGAGAGAGAGAGAGAGCAGCTCACGCGGTAAATGTGCGCGCCGAGTAATAAGAGCGAGAGAGAAAAATAGCGGTAAAATATTTTCCGTTAGAAAAATTTGGATTTAAAAAAGAGGGGAAAAAATAAGCGAACGGTGCGACAAGGCAGCCCCGTAAATTAATTAGGAAACGAGAACAATCACTTCCCCTGTTTTTACGGTATTGCATTTCCTAACGATCAGACCAACAGACGTTGTTGCGCACATAAACAACCTGTCATTAATTTTTTCTCCAACTTTCTTCATGCGCCATGCGACACATTACACACATATCGTGCCCAATTAAAAAAAAAAGTACGGTGAGATACTTTTGCTATCTTACACAAAGACTCAAACCGCCAAGAGGATCCTCCAAAAAAAATCAGAGCCGTCTTGTATCAGAACAGGGCTGAGCATTCGTCGGGTAATGAAGTACCTCTCCTCCTATTAAACGCCATATCACAGCCAAATGCAAAGCTCGTCAGGCTCAAAGACAATGAAACGCAACGAATGAAAAAAGTGAGGTAAAAAAGTCCTGGATAACACGCAAATATTTTGGACGGCCGGGGGCCTATTGTCTCGCCACCCAAACGTCTCCTAAAAGTTTTTTGAACGCATCTGTAACGAAGTTTTTTCCTCCGTCCTCATAAGTCACAAGCTTCTTTTCCTCATCCTGTACCGACCTGGTTTGCATGTAATGTGGGAACGCGGGGTGAGAAATCGCACTAGTCCGTAATGAAACGTCAATGAGAAAAAAGAAAGGACACATTTTTTTCCGTCCGTCCCCCTACGACGCACTAAACGCACGTATGAAAAGTGCAGCGCGGTACATGCACGGCGTCCGAGGGTACGGATTTTTTTTCTCCATGGGAATACGCGACAGATGAGACTCGCCTATTAAAAAACCGTGTGGGTCAGGGGAGCCTCGCCGAGCCTAGGCGCAGCAACTAGTATTCATTTTTTTATCCGAGGGGTGGCAAGCGCTTACAAAAAAATCGAGATGGGGACGCAAGATGCAATCCTCAGGCTACCGGATAAGAATTCTCAGGCTGGGCAGGGCCGGGCCGGGTGTACATAAAAAGAGCCGAGGGTGAGGCCCGGGCTACCGTACCTGCCTAGAACAAAAGGGTCGCCCTAAAAAACGGTACAAGGTAAAAAGGACGGACCCACCCAGAGAGGGGTCGAAAGGAAGGAGGGAGCGAGAGAGAGAGAGCATGAGCGAGAGAGACAGCGACTCTGAGGGAGTAGGCTAAGGTAGGGAGGGGGTAAAAAAATTGTGCTAGTCCTTATAACGGATCCCCAAGACGATCCGTTGGACAACGCATAGGCACCCAGAGGGGCACCCGGGGCCCGGAGAAAGAGCGAGAGAGAGAGAGCAAACGTGCAAAAAGGGTGCAAATAGGGTCTGCCTGGGGCCGGGGCGGGCGGGAGCCCCAAAGCCCGGGCCGCACCGCACCATACGCACTCCCACGCTGATCGCAAAAATAGATCGCCATCCTCCACATGGCGGGGCGGGGCCACCGGCCCGAGCAGACACCTTTTGTCACCCTAAAGACCCCTCTTCTTTTTTTTAGACCCCTTTTCAACCCCCTCCCTCTGTCCCTCCCCTCACCCGGCCGCGGCAACATGTGACATGCACCAATATTATCAGTCTATAACTTATCTGGCGGCATCGGCCGAAATAAAATAATGTAAAAGCGGCGTGCTCCGTGCCAGGCCGCGACACACAGCTGTGCCGCCCGCCCCGCCCCGCCCCGCCCCGCGTGCTCTGCGGTGGCCACAATCGCCACACAAACAGGGCGGTAGACAAAGCGCGGGCGTGTCGCGATGGGGCTGCGGGGACGGGGCGGGCCCTTATCCCGCCGGACTCGCCAAATGCACGCCCCGGCCCCGGCCCCGCGCCATCCCCTTCTTCGGCGCGGCGGCGGTTGTGCAAGAGGCCGTGTGCGGGGTCACATCGCCCTCCTCCGAGCCCCCACCCAACCCCCGCCCCGCGCCCCGCCTCGCCACTTTTACGAGCTCCTTTACCACCCCGGACATTGTTTTCTGTCATTTAGGCTCCCCCGCGCGCGATACGACCAGCGCGCAGAGGCCCGCCCCACCGCGCCCCGCGCCGCCTAACGAAGCGAACGGGCGACCGACTCGCTTTGGGGTCAAGCTGGTCGTCACGGTCCGACCAGCTCAGCTCAGCTCATCCCGCAGCCGAGCCCAGCCCAGCCCGTTCCCTCGCGGATCCCTCCCCGCCCCGCACCCAACATCTCGATGGGGATCGGGACGCCCATGGGATGACACACCGGCCGGGACCGGACACCTCGCCTCACCCGCACCGGCCATAAAGCCGGACCAGACGGCAGCGGGGGGCCGCGCGGCCGCGACGCGTCCTGCAGGACCGCGAGAGTCTCCTCACCTGCAACAAAGAGAACGACGAGCACGTTAGAGAAAATCCGGCAGAAAACTGGAAAGATGAATATGATTGTCCTTGCTCTGTCTCCGCGTTTATGAAAAGCTTTCGGGAGGCTGCGCTGGACCAGCGCGCCCCCCTCCTCTGTCTGTTTGCATCCCGGCGGAAGGAAGAAGGGGTTGAGCAGATCTCCCGCGGGGATGACAGAGAGGGGGTGACACGGCGGCTCACCGGCCCTGCCTGCCCTGTCAGCACGCCGGGCCTGGCCGGGCTGTCTCCCGCGGGACGGAAGAATGGAGCCACAATGCGTGAAGTGAAGACGACGGCCTCCGAAAACCTGCCCGGTACCGTTTTCGCCCAAGTCTTTTCCGTAAACTAGTCGATCAACTACTGTCCGCTCCGCTCTCAGCAGCAACAGCAGCGGCAGCAGCATCCCTGCGGTCCAGATGCTGAGAAAAACACGCGCAGCATAATGCTCTTCCCACGAACTGGACACGCCGATACATAATCAATCAGCAGCAGGGGCGGGACAGGTAGGGCAGGGCAGCAGCTCCCGGGGGACCGTCGCGTCGAGGACCGCCGTATCTCTGCACGACGGCCACCGCAGTTACAGCGCCGGGCCGCCGGGCCCGGGCCGGCCAGCGGCCACTCCAGAGATACGGCACCACGATGGAAGAATCTGGAGCGGTCCAAAGAGCTGGGGACAACTTTTTTTTATACCTTCACGGATGAGACTTTTTTTTCAGATGTGGATGAGACTCATTTTTTTTTCTTTCATGTTGCGTCGTGTTGCAAAGGGGTGGGGTGGGAGGCTATATCGGACAAACGCATCACGCACAAACACAGCGGATCACCGCAATAATGTAACTTTTTCCGGCTTGGCCTCGCGAGTAAGTAGAGGGAGAATGACGTATGCCGGTAAGAGAGAGAGAGAGAGAAAAGAGCGAGGGCGAGGGGTTGAGGGATTGCAAAAGGGCGTCCTTCTTGTGCTGCTTGCAGCTTCCGGTCCGTTTCGGTCATCGCGCCGAGGCGAGCCCTCCGACCGGAAGGGGCCGTGCGGCCGAGGGATTAAGGGAGATAAACAGCCAATACACGACAAAAATATAAACACACACACACGAACAGTGCGACGGGGCTCAGTGTCGTGCGGTTTGCCTTGCTCGTCCCTTCCACGTCAGCGCCATCCTTTGCCTACCATCAAAATATTTCGACCTGCTGCTGTACTACGGCTCTGTTGTGAGAATACGGAAAAGAGAAGAGGACGCAGATAACAAAAAAAGCAGCAGCAGCAGTGGGAGAACGTGACAGAAGAATACAGTACAGTAGCCTCCTGGTTGACTGCGGTGATCTGTCGTCGTCCAGTCCGCTTTTGCTGTTGCTCCTTTTTCGAGGTAAATGGAAGGACCTCCTCCTGACCGAGCTGGGCCGGCGGACCTGCTGACTTATGGCGAACCCCGACCCGACCCCGCGACGGCAAATTCGGGCCATTTCTCATCCTCGGCCGGGAGCAGACCAACAGCGGCCACAGGAGGCCCGTGCGACACGGGGCGGGGCGGGGCGGGGCACTTAGCTCATGTTATCGACGAACATGCATGCCACCTACCAGTCCCGACCGGACCGGACCAGCCCGGGCCGGGCCGGGCCGGAGGAGCACGGCGCTATCGAAGGCGTCCGAGTGTCATGCGCGGCGCGGTCCGGCAGCAGCAGAGAGGTCGTGTCCCCCGCTGGCCCCCGCGCAGTACAGTATACTCGAGTGAGTACACAGCAAGAAATAAACAGCGACGACATCGCGCACGTAGGCTCGCTGCGCGCCAAGCGCGGCCAATTATTATTGTACTTGCACGGGCGGGGCGGGGCGGGGCGGGGCGGGGCTGGACGCGCTATCCTGGCGCCCATCGGGACGCACACGCCCGCGCACCGTACCGCGGCGCGGCGGTAGGGAAGGGACGAGTGACGAGGACATCCTCCGTGCTTTTGCTCTCAAATTATACCGGGTGGAGCCGCCCGCCCCGCCCCGCCCCGCCCGGAGGGTTCCCACGGCCGCGCGGCAGCCGAGCCGTCCCCACCCCCGCGACGGTCAGGTGACCCTCCGGGCGGGGCGGGGCGGGGCGGACAGCTGACCACCGCCACGCCGCACAAACCCTATCGATACGGCGAATAACGTCAATTGAGAGCGACGGCTCCGCTCTGCTAAGGGAACAGGGACCGGCGGGGGTGGGTGTCTGTCTGACTCTGACCCCAATCCCCCCCGCCTCGCCCACACAGCCGCAGCCCCCTGCCTCACCCTATTCCTCACAACTTCTTCGCCTCGGGCGCGCGAAAGGAAGGGAGAGCAAGAGGGAGAGAGAGAGTGGGGGAGAGAGAGACACTCGCGCGCAGGCCAGAGAGCGCCAGCAAGTTGGCGGGAGCGGGAAAGTTTTTTGGGGGAGAGTGCGAGAGACTCGCTCCGGGGCGCAACCACCTCATCTCCACCCCCGCGACACACGTACGCTCTCTCTCTCTCTCTCTCTCTCTCTCTCTCTCTCTCGCACATGGCCTTTGGCAGCCGCCACGCCACGCAGCGACGCTCTCGCACCCCCTGCCCGCCACGGCCACAATGCGGGAGGACAGCGCAGACACAATCGCACCTCTGGAGGGGATCGCTTTTCACACAACGTCAACAACAACGCCCGCGATTTAACCCGGCGGAGCACGTCCCCGCGAGTGCGAGTGAGAGAGATATGGGGACCGCGGCAAGGGTTGATCATCGCGGAGGAAGTCCCACCGTGCGCAGCGATTAGTCCAGCCAACATTTATTAGTATTTTTTATAACCAAAGAAAAAAAAATTGACGTCACAGCGGACACGGAACTCGAATAGAAAAGGAATTTACACCATGTTTCGCGAGGGCTGCCAGCGTGTTAGCGCCCGGAGGAGCGCGCGCGCGTCACTGCCGCGGCGTCGTGTCCGGCGCGGCGGACAGATGGGCAGCTCCGTCCATAAAACAGAGGAACAGACACAGTGGACCGATGGGCGTGGCGGGGCGTGGCGGGGCGGGGCGGGGCGGGGCGGAGGTGTGAGGTGGACAATAAAACGGGCACGGCGCGCGGCTATGTCCGTCCTCCCGGGCGCCCGGACGCCGCGCCGCGCCACGCCACGCCGCGTCGTGCCGCGCCCGTCCCACGGTCAGCAGGGGTCATGGGAACCTCGACGGCGCCCTTTGCGGGCAGCGCAGCGCCACTGTCCCCGAGACGGGGCAAGCGCAGGAATGAGGAAGGACAAGGGACCTCCACCGTCCTGCAGGTCAGGTCGACGCGATTTACAGTGTCAAAAAGTCGCGGACCAGACACGCGCGCGCTGGCCGAGAACATGTAGAGCAGCGCGAAGCTGACAAACCGATGGCGGGTCCGGGCGGGGCGGGGCAGGACAGGAGGACGTCAGGCGCGCAGCGGCCCGGTACAAGATGACCGCGGTAACCAGCAGACCAAGACATCAAGCCCCGCGCAGCGCGCAGCGCTCGACTCATAGCAGCTGTCCAGGCTGTCCGGACCGGACCGGACAGGACAGGGGCCCAGCCCAGCCCCGCCCCGCCCCGCCACGGCCCGCGCGCTGTCCACTCGAGCCGCCCGACCCGAGCCAACCTGCCGAGATTTATCTGGTCGAGTCGTCCCGTCTGCTAATACGGCGGCGGGTCCATAAGTCAGCTGACCACCGCGGCGCGCGGCCGAGCCGAGCCGAGCCAAGCCGAGCCAAGCCGAGCCCCGCACCGCCGCTCGGAGCACAGCCGAGTGGTCATTGTGCATTCTGCTTCAATTTCGAACCCGAGTCCTTAGTCGGGCCGGAGAGCAGCAACAAACGTCTCTGTCGGGATGGGCGGGGCAGCGCGGGGCAGCGCGGGGCAGCGCGGGGCAGTGCTGCGCTGACATTTTCATTGAGCGCTCAGGCAGGCTCAGGGCGGAGTGCGCCGCGAGTCAGTCAATCCCACGAGCCCAGCGCGGCGCGGGGCGGCGGAGCGGTCTGCTCTGGCTGATCGGTATATACACGGAGGCCGACGGCCTGGCCTGGCCTGGCCTGCCCCGCCCAGCCCTGCCCCATCTCCTCCGGACAACGACGCTCTCCAAACGGGGCGTCGCGACGCCAGCCGAGGCCGGCCCACGGCGTCGGGCGTGGCGGGGCGTGGCGGGCTCCGAATAATGCTCTCCACGGGCCGTGGCGCGGCGCGGCGAGGCGCGGGGGCGTGGCGGGGCGTGGGTGAGGAGAGGCCCCCTGCCCGGCCCGGCCGGCTGGGCGGAGGCGAGAAAATTGCCGGTAAGCGGTCATTTAGATGTCTAAGTGAGTAGCGCATGTCGGCCAGCCGGAGTGACCATTTGTCTACTACTAAAGCCCCGCGCTGCTTACTCTCTCTCTCTCTCTTCTTTCTTTTATTTTTTTCTACTTTGCTATCCTAGCTCTCTCGCGCCGCTCTCTGTCTGTCCGATCGCTGTGCAGGACACGGAGCAGCGGCACGATGAAGGCTCGGGGGAGGACGGCGACAAGGAGGAGGAGGGAGACAAACACTTTGGCATTTTGCATTCTGCCGCAGATGGCAGAATACGAGGAGGAGGCAGATGTCCTGAGCAGCGGGCTGGACCGCGCCGATGCACACACACACACACATGCTCGCGGCCGCTCCCACGCACATTAATTAGTACGCATGTTCACGTTCGGGGATAATAATAACACTGTTAAAAAAAGAAATGCTTTTTAATTTATGATTGCATCCCGCACGACGGAAAAGAAAAACGAAAGAAGAAAACGTACGTAAATGTCCATGCAGGGCGGATGATATTGGGCGGGGGGGCGCGCGCGCGTGCAGCGCTGCAGCAGCCGGATGGCTTTCTCTGCCATGAATCATACGGGCCGTACGTCTCGGGCGCACAGCGCCGCGCCACGCCACGCCGCGGTGCAGTGGCTCATGAGACGCTCATGAGCAGCAGGAGCTGCGCGGGCGCGCGGGGAGGAAGGGGAAGACGCCCCGGCCCGGGACACACTTATGGAACTTGGCCGGGGCGGTGCTCGTGGCGGTGCGCCTCCCGCAGAGTCTCGTGCAGTCTCTCGGGGACCAGCGACCTGTGCGGGACGGGGCGTACCGCCGCACCGCACCGCGCCGCACCGCGGACATGAGCGATCGGGCGCGGTCGCGGCGCGCACACACATGGCCCGCCCGGCCCGGCCCGCGCTTTCGAGTGGGCGAATCAACTTGATAAATTGTGTCCGTCCTGCGTTTTGGGGCCGACAAGCTGGCCGGGGCGGGGCGGCGCGGGGCGGCGCGGGGCGGGGCGCCGCAGCAGCAGGGGGGCGTCCGCGCCGCGGCCCCCTCGGTATCCCCATTGATAAAACACGTACGTCTACCGGGCCGGGGCGGGCCGCGCGCGCAGCGGGGCACCACCCCAAAGGGAGCCCACTTACGCCCTTGGCCGTGTCACAACATGCGCCGCGGGGCTCCGCCGCCCCCCGCCGCACACCCCTTTCTCCGCTGCGACGGGGCCCCCACGGCCCCAATCGCCGTGCATTAGCATAATTCAGATGCACGGTTTTGGCCCGGGGAGGCCGAAAAGCAAAGGCACCACGAGGTCCGCCCGGCTCGGCCCGGCCGCGCCACGCCCCCTCGGGGGCCACGCCGGCACGCCACCGCGACCGAGGGGCCCCGCCCCGCACAGCACCGCCACGCCCAGGCCCCACTGGGGGCCCCGCACGCCAGGACGCGGCCAGAGACTTTAACGATGGGCAGCGACATGAGCACGGGAAAAAGAGAGAAAGAGAGAGAGGAAGCCCAGCGAGAGCGAGTAAAAGAAAGAGAGATAGAGAAAGAGGAGAGGAAGAAAGAAGAGAGCTTGAGACGAATGAAAAGGGTCAGTTTCGCAACGTCCAGCCTGATGGTCCAGGCAGGCAGCCTCCCTGACGGATGGGTGATGGCTCCCTCCCTCCTCCCCCTTCCCTCTCTTTTCTTTCCCTCCGTGCGATGCGATATGTGAACACAATACCGCAATGTCATTAAAATGCTGTACCATATCGCGCCGTCTCGCTCGCTCTCAAGGGCCCTTATTCCCCCCGCCGCGTCGTAAAGAAAACGGTGGTCATCACGTCGCGGAGGTCGGCGGCGGCGGGGCGGACGGTCCGGCCCGGGGGCCGCCAGGGGCGGGGGGCGGCGGGGCGGGGGCAGCAGCAGCAGCAAGAGGAGATGTTGGTACCACTCCCACGCAGCAGCCCCGCCAACCGAGAGGCGAGGCGAGGCGATGCCAGCGGGGCTCATCCAGAGGTTGGCAAACCTGCCCTGCCCTGCCCTGCCCTGCCGTGCCGCGGTACGGCTCATCGTCCAGTCCGCTCACGTGCCTTACTGCCCGGCCGGCCCGGCCCGGCCGGCGGGTGGATGCCTGCCTGCTGGATGGCACGGCTAGCGACCCGGTTAGCAGATTTCGGAGAGGATGACGCGCATCGTGGCGTAGCGTGGCGCGGCGTCGCGCGGGGCCACAGTGTGGCCGGGCCGGGCGGCGTCCAGGCCATTCCAGATCCCGGCGCCGAGATACGACCGTTTGGTGTAAAACAAGGATGTTTCCTGTCCACTCTAAAAGACTTCGACCCAAAAGAAAGAAAGAGAGAGAACGGAGCGGACAAGGTTTCTCCTCCTGCGCCTCGGCAGCAGCAGCAGAAACAAGAGAAATAAAAATTTGCAGCTCTCGCGGAAAGAATAAAAGTTATGAAAGTCGCGACGGAGCGCGCGTGTGGTGGACGTGGAGGAGGAGAAGGAGGAGGAGGAGGTGGAGGAGGAGGAGGACCCCCGGCCCGGGCCGATGCGACACGCTAAGGAGGCCCCCGCCGCTGCACCGGACATGCAAGCATGCAATGAATAATTAATAAACGTAATGAAAGAGAGAAGAGGAAGTCAAGAAAAAAAAAACTTTGTATACATTGTCTGAGCGCACTCATACAAGCGCGCGCGTACTCACTCTCCCTCACACACACCTGTGATTATTGGGACTTTGCCAAAATTTATCGCCGAGACTCGTGGGTGTGACAGACTGGTCACGTGGTCACTAGAGAGCGGAATTAATGACGCCCCAGCCCCAGCCCGCCCCACCGGCGCCTAGTGGACGGGGGATTTATGCGCGACCAGGCGAGTGTTTTCACTAAGCAGGCGGAAGGCGCGGGCTTTTTGAATGGGGCGGCGCCGCGCGCGTCCAATTGATTTGGCAGACAGGTGTAAAGAATCCTCTGAGGCAATCCCAGTCCCCCATAAGCCAGAGCGAGAAAGAGAGAAAAAGTAAGGCAGTGTCTGCGAGAGCGAAAGAGAGAGAGACACAGACACTGTAGCACAGTGCGCGGAGAGCAGGATGACCGGTCGTTAGAGTTGTCATAAGACGCGACCCGTCCGACGGCTCTATAAGGACCTCAACTCATCCCTAATAGCCGGGTATTAGGCGCCGCCATCTCACACACGCACGCTATATGAAGTGTAAGTGCGCCTATGGCTTTCGCGCCTCTTCCATCACACACGCACGCACACACACACGCAGCACGGCGCACCGCCTCTGCCCCTGCTGCCCCCGCCGCACCGCACCGCACCGTACCGTACCAGTCGGACCCACATTTTCGCTTCGCGCCTCGACGTCAGAAACGAAATGAGAATTAATCAGTGTCCCGCCCGAAACCCTTGACCGATCCCTCCTCTCCTTTCGCCGCGGCTGATTTATAAGTCTCTGGCGGGGCGGGGCCAGCGCCGCGAGGCTCCAATATTATTATGATCGGTATAATTACCGTCATCACTGTTATTGCGCGCCGGCCGGCCGGCCGGGCACGCATGTGCTTTACGCGCCGCACCCGGCCCCGCCCCGCCCCGCCCTGCCAATATCCAGTGATATTTCCCGCAGGGAAGTAATAATCGTAGCAACGCAGGCAAATGAATCGAGAGAGAAGTTGGCGCGGATACTTTTTTTAAAAGCGTTTTATTGAAGGACGAAGAATAAGAAACTCGCGGCACATGCACGTTCCCAATGGATCGGTCTAATCAGCCGCGAAGACATATGAGCTGCCGCCTGGACGCTGCGCCGGTGAGACTCTGTCGTCTGTCTCTCTCGCACCTGCGGCCGGGGCCGGCCAGTGAGACTCTGTCCGTCTCTCTCGCACTCACGTCCCGGCCTGGCCCGGCCCGGTCGGTGGGAGATGGATCGCGTGCTGATTGCCCCTCTGAACCCGCGGCGGCGGCGCGGCGGCGGCGTCCAGCCAGCCGGCCTCATACGTACGCCGCGGACCTTTTTCTCTCGCCTTCCAGGGGGCGGGGGAGGGGGCGGGGGCCCGGGGGCGGCGCTGCAGTGTGTGGGACAGGGGGCGGCGGGCGCGGCGGGGCGAGGCGGGGCGGGCACAACCACCGGCAAAAGGGACGAGTCACGGCTTCATTGAGCTTGCTGTACTTGCCGTGCCCAGTGCGGACACGGCCCGGCCGAGCCAAGGTGCGACTCGCCGCGCCGGCCAGGGGTCAGCCCCGAGGTCGCCTGCTGACTGCGGGGCGGGGCATGGGCGTTCCGCGGGCCGAGCCAAAGCACTATCCGCCGTAAAAACCGCACCCCGCTCACTCACACTCACACACACACCTGTTCACACACATGCACACGCATGCACATACTCTCACGACAGCAACGGTGGCGAGCTTTTATGTACACCATTACACCAGCGACACGCCACGCCACGCCACCGCGCGGCGCGGGAAAGTGCGGCGCGAGGAGCAACGAGAAGAGGAATGGGAGAAGGGACTCGGCAGGAAGGGGATCGGCCGGGGCGGGGCGACCAGCCTCAGCGCAAACATTTCATAACACTGCCGATACGCAAGAAAGCGACATCATAGGGCGCGGCAACCCGCAACACATTTTTATTTATTTCTCGCGATTTTGAATAATGCGGCGCGAACTGAAGAAAGAGCAGGGCGGCGTGCGGGGCGGGGCGGGGAGGCGAGGGGCGACCATATGCGGCGACCCTGGCCGGCCCTGCCCTGCCCTGCCGTCCTGGCCCGCGTCCAAGCGCCGCCGAACAAACGGAGTAACATGTAATGCGCTCACCGGGAGGGGAGGGGCATTACTCACCGCGTCAGCCCGCACACCGGGCGGGGCGGGGCGGGGCCGCGGAGTCTACCCCGTGCGGAGGGCCGGCAGCACCAGAGCTTACAGCCGAAACATCCCCGTCCTCTGTCTCTCGCACACACACGCGCAACAAGCCCAATTACCTGACAGCGGGGCACGCGTCGCAGCGGGCACAAAAAAATAAAAATAAGATAACGCTATTTCGGAATAATAAACAACAAGGTACGGTTGTATGCTAATGCCGAGTGTGTCGGGGCCGGGGCCGCGCCCGGGGACACAAGTCTCGACCCGCGCCGAGTCAGGTCCCGGTCGGCCACTTGACGGCGACTCGTCAAAACGCGGAAACGACGCGGAGTAGGCCCGAGGAAGGAAGGTGGAGGTCGGGAGGAGGGGGAGGGCGGAGGGCGGGCCGAACAAACAGCGAGTGGGTCCCCCCGTCCCGTCCCGTCCCGGCCAGCGCCGTAAAGATCAACCAACAATGACCTTAAAACACACCGCACCGGACCTGCCTGGACCAGCCAGCAGGCCAGGTCGCAAGTGTTGCCCGGGCCAGGGGCCGGCAGGGCCGGCAGGGCAGGGACCTGCCTCCATTAGGCCTGCCTGGCGGGCCTCGCCGGCCTGCGACAAAGACTGAGCCGAGCCGGGCAGGCCAGCCACGCCCTGTGTGTATCTATGGCGTTTTATGGCCCGGCCCTGCCCTCTCGGCCGATGGCGTGGCGTGGCGGGGCGTGGCGGACACTGCTGGCCAGCGAGCCCTGGCCTGCCTGCCTGGCCCGGGGGGCTGACGGGACGGGACGGGACGGTGCCGCGGACCGGCCCGCCCTTCGCGTCGTTTATTGCTTTACGACGGCGGCGGGGCGGGGCGCGGGGGGCGGAGGGGAGGGCTGCAGGGCTGCGGGCCGCGCAAAGCGTCGCACGGCACGGCCACGGCGGCAAAGTGCAAAAGAGAAGCGGAAGAGACTCGGCCCGGCCCTGAGGGCAGCGGCCTGGCCGCCAGCAGGGTCCGGACCGACCGGAGGAGGTTTCGGAGAGGGAGGGCCCGATGCAAACAGACTGCAGTACAGACTGTGTGTGGCCGGCCGCGCCGCGCCCCGCCACGCCGCGCCCGGGTGGCGCCAGGAGGTACCCCGGTGACTGAGCCGGCCGGGTGTGGCCGGGCCGGGCGGTGTCCTTTGAGGCCCCCCTCAACACAGAATGACCTGACGGTGCCCCGCCCGGGGGACCGAGCGAGAAGGCATCAGAGGATGGCGTTACGCAAAAAGAGACGAGTGCCGAGGGGACGGCCCGGCCCAGCAGGTAGACGACGACAAGCCCTGGCCGATAGGCCGGACCGGACCGCGGAGCTCCGCCTGCAGTGCCGACTATACTATACCTCACTCACATTCAAGTATACTACACGCCAGGCTGGACGGAACCAATTTAAATTCGCCGAAGGTGGTGCGGTGCGGGCGCGCTGTACTGTACGGCGCCGTCTCCGGGGCAGGGCCGGGGCTGGGCGGAGTGTCCGGCCAGGACGCGCATGCGCCGTCCCGTCCCCACGGCGAAATGAGAAAACATACGCATGTGCACGAGTGCGTGCGGTCTGTCCCGTCCGTCCGAACATCGCGGGAGGGGGCCCCGGCCCGGCCCGGGCGAACGCCTTATTTAACGTCCCGTGCGATTTATGCCTCTCCCCTCCCCTCCCCTTTCCCCCCAGCCCTGCTGCCCTGCCCGCGGCCCCGACAGCATATGCACACGCTGGCCAGCGCGAATAACATGAGATATGGGTCATTCCATACATCTTCCTCCACCTCCACCGCTCCCCCACCTCACGTACACACACACACACACATCCTCTCCCGCCGTTCACCTAACGGGTGGCGTTTAACTCAGCTTACCGAACTGCTCGACACGGCGGGCGGCGCGGTGCGGTGCGGCGGGGCGGACGGGACGGGCATCGCATCACGAGGAGCAGGAGGAGGAGGATGAGGAGTGGCCCCGCTGGCCCGCCCCGCCCCGCCCCGCCCCGTCCGGCTGCTCCAGCTGGTCCGACCCGCCTTATTTCCGTTCCCCGAATGGACATCACACGTGTTTGTGAGTCGTGTCCGCGTCCGTGTCCTGGCCTGCCCAGAGGGCCGTTGCTGATAGCGCCGCACGTCAAAGCCCGCCCCGCCTCACCCCTCCCCGCACCTGGGGCCCAGCGCCGCGCCGCCCTCCGCCCTCCATCGCGGCGCAAACGCGCAACTTTGCCTCAGTATCCGCTGAAATATTCATTGTAAATGAAACGGCCGGTCGTGGCGGGCCGGGGGCGGGGGTGGGGGGCTCCGGATGGGCTCATCTCGTCCTCCCAATGACCCTCCCCCTCCCGGACAGCGCGCCGTACATAATGAACGAACAGCCCCGCGTAATAAAGCAGAGTGTCAGTTCCCGGGCGGGGCGGGGCGGGGCGGGGCGGGGCGGGGCTGGCCGGACCTCCCCCCCTCTGCTCATTGTCCAGACGAGCGGCGCAGCGCACAACTTTTGCTAGTGGGATTATTTGTCGAGTTTGACGCGACGAGTGAGCCGAGTGACCGCCCCTCCCGTCCCGTCCCGACAGACAGCGTCCCTCCCTCCCAGCAGAGCGCGTTCATTGTGTGTCCGATTGTCCAAAGTTTTTAATTAGCCGAGCATCAGACGCACGGCACGGCCCGGCTGAGCGTGGACAGGACAGGGCAGGACGGCTCAGCCGGCCCAGGCTGCTCAGCACTGACTGCTCAGCAGCACGCAGAGGGGCTGAGGGCGACGGCCCAGGGCCGGGCGGGCGGGTGCGGGCACGTGGCTGCCGTCGCCGCCGCCGAGGACGCGGAGGTGACCCGGCTTATGTGTGCGCGCCACCGCGGGTCGGGTCGGGTGCTTCGGTTTGCACAAGTTTCGTCACACGCGCGCCGTCCCGTCACCTCGCGGGGCTTATCGCCGGGTGACGCCCGGCCCAGCGTTATTTACAGCTGTCGCGGTGTAGGCCGCGCCACGCCACGTCCTGCTCTGCTCTGCCCCGTGTCCCCCGGGCCGGGCCGGGCCGGGCCGGGCCCCGGGGAGGACATCTCACCGCGGATGTTCAAACAAGGCGCGTCGCTTAGCCTCGCTGCGGGTGAGGTGAGGAGCGGCGATTAACGGGAGCACTCGGCCCGTGGGGACCGCGAGGCGAGAGGCGCGCCCGCTTATCGCCGCCATGCAAATAGCAGAGATTTATGGCAGATACACTTCATCGCTGCTGCCTCATCATGCCACCTACCCCCACCTCACCGCCGCCTCCACTAGCGCGTCACGGCAGAGAGACACACTCACCTGTCAACCGACACGACCCCGCCGCGCCGCCGGACTTCATAAAATGGGCAAAGCTCCAAGGAATACCTTTTCGACATAACGTGGACGAACGGGAAATATGAGCGAGGATACGTGGCCGCGCGCGGGTGAGGGACCTCGGGGGGGCCCCGCCCCGGCCCGGCCCGGTCAGGCGGTCCGGTGGGGGCCCCGCCTGGGGGTCCGCGCCGCGCCCTGGCCCGGCCCTGCACGGTCACAGGGGGCCCTATTTGGTCTCCGCGTGTGTGTTTGCGATGGCTTTATGACGAGATTACAGGGACGAGGCGCGGCGCAGCGAGGCGTAGCCCGGCGGGGCGGGGCGGGCGGGCGAGGCCACCCCCTTCCCTGCCCATTGTTTTATGGAACTGCCTTATCCTTTTGTCCACTGATACGGGGAGAGTACATCGTGTCGCCAGCTCGTCCTGCCCTGCCCTGCCCCGCCCCGGCCAGCGTGGATGTCACACGAGCGTCCGTCCTATCGCGCGCCCCCGCCCCGCCCTGCCCGCCGGGGCCCCACGGGGGGCAGCGAACACGACGCAAAGCGACGCGACGGAGACAAAAAGCGCTGCTCCTGCTGCGGCGGCGGCGGCACGCGGAACCAGCGGGGCGGCCAGGCTCGCGCCAAAGGGGCCGACCACCGCCGCGGCCCGGCCCGGCCCGGCCCGGCCCGGCCGCTTCTTCTCTCGGGAGGTTCTTAATCCGCCGTCAATCATTTCCCATAATGCATCGCGAGCGGGACCCGTGCAGCGCGGCGCAGCGCGGCGGCGCCCACCGCAGCTGGCTGCACCTGCAGGTGCACGCCGCATTCCAGCGGCAGCGACAGCGGCGGAGAGAAGATGTTTCATTTTTTTCTGTCGCGACCCGTCCGCTTTGATCCGCGGAGGACGAGGACGTTACGGCCGCGGACGCGCCGGGCGGGGCCCTGGGGGCACACGTGTGTAGGGCAGGCACCTGCGGCCCCAGCCCGCACTGGACCCGGCCAGCGGCCCCGGCCTGCGAGCGCTATGCCATTCCTCCGTAATGCCCCGGAATGCCCCCGCAGCGTGACGTCACCATCACTTTGCACGTGCACGCTATACTGCTACTGGACCTCACGGAGACGACGCGGGCGGAAAAAAATAATCACCATGGAAAGACACAAGCTCGCGCGGGGTACTTGAGTGTAGGTATTTTTTGAAACACGCCGCGCTGAGGCGAGGCGAGGCGGAGCAGCGGGGATATTATCGCGAAATAAACTAGAGCGCGCGTTTCGCGTGCGTTTGGCGCCCGCGGTCGCGACCGGCTCGACCGGACCGGACAGTGCCAGTGCCCCTAGGAGCCCCGGGAGCGCTCCCGCCCCGCCGCGGCTCCCACGCCCACGCTTCGAGTCGAGTCACACTAACGGGCGGCGCCCGCCCCGCCCCGCCCCGCCCCGCGTCCAGCAGCGGCAGACAGGCGCCTCGCGCCGACCGGACCCGCCCCGCCGCGCCGCACCGGCCGGGCTGGACTCCAACGCGATCGGACAATCACGACAAATGGGTGGGAAAAAATGGTATCTTTAGCGCGCGGTCCCGCGAAAAGCGACGGGTAATGGGGGATTCTAAAGAGAAGTAATTACAAACTAAAAATATAAAAAAAAGTAAAAGAGACGTCACCTTCTACTCGGTCCATGTTCGAGCTCACGTCCAGCTTTTGGATCTTGTCGCAGTACGTCTTGAGTTCGTCGTCCTCCGTGGCACCCTCCATACCTGCGGAGCAGAAAACGAAACACCGTGAAACTCGGCACTTTTCGCCTATGAATCAAAACAAGCCAGGCAGCAGCAGCAACAGCATCATCATCAGCATTGCCAGCAGATCCCGCACACTGACGGGATTAAAAGATCCCCTTGCTTTTGCGGGCGCAAGACACCGTTAGCAAAGAGAGGCAGGAGGAGGAAGAGACGGGGAAAACTAAGAAGAAATCCCTTGATGTAAGCGCCGTTTCGGGACACGCAGACGCCCTTTATCCACAGGGACGTTAATAGCAGAGACATTCGACTGGACATAAAGTTGGTATTTCCTCCCTGCTAGAGATCAGCCCTGCTCATTAGCCGAGTGTTTACGGTGTGCGCGCCGGCCCTGCTCGGCCCACGCACTGCAGACCGGTTTGCTCGCCGCACTACTCATACCCGAGCACCCGCACCCTGCACGGTACTGCACCTCTCCGTCGGCCCCCACCCCTCCACGGCCCAAAGGCTGTCGTGAGCCCAACCGGCCGCGGGGGCCCGGGGCCCACCGAGGCCCCGCCACGCCACGCCCCGCCACGCCACGCGCGGGCAGCCAATCAAACCGATCGGCCGGCCGCTGCCCGCGGCCAGCGCCCGCTATTGGCCACTTGGGCCGTACGAGCATACCAATTAGACCGGTCGCGCCGCGCCGCGCCACGCCACGCCGCTCCCGATCCACTAGAGTCACTCGCCCCTTCTACTCCTCGACGTGCAGGAACTCCTAGGGGAGGCGACCGACCGGAAGGGAAGGGCGGGCTGACACCACACGTGTCTATGCGTGTTGCCTACCCGCCCGCGGAGTGCAGCTAATTTACCTGGGGCCTACTCACACAGACACACCCCTATCGGCCAGCTGACACCCCCCGCCCCCCGCCGCCCCCTTGTCATATCCCGGACACATACGCGCATGACATGACGGCCGCGGCGGCGTAATGCTCTACGTCGCTGTGCAGCCAACCGGTCACACTCACATAGCGGCGGAGAGGGGGGGAGGCTCTTTTGTTCCGTCGAGAAAAATCAGGCGTTTTGTCGCCAGGGCCAGACCACGCCTCTACATAAACCGTCCACCACACTCGCCGCCGTCGCTGTGTAGTACTTCTCCGCCGTGCTCTCAGACTTGGCGCGCCAGACTACATTAGCGATTGCGTCAAACTTTCGACCAGTCTATGACCCTTGTCCCCGGTGGCCGGGCCGGGCCGGGCCGGGCCTGGCCGGCGCGACGAGACGCCGCGGGGCGGCGCAGCGCGTCGTCCCAACAAGACGAGCTGAGCGTCGCGACGCCGCTTACCGATTCGGCGCGCCTGATTTTGTCGCCTACTGGCCCATGGCTGAGCCGGGCCCGGTCTGTCCTGGGCTGGCCAGAGCTTCGATTGGTGGCCGCCGGCGCTCAGCCAGCAGGACACTTCACCGACGGCGTTTCGCACTGACCCCTCCCCCCCCCTCCCACCGCACTGGCGCCCCACTACTCGCCGCCACGCCCCTGCGAGGCCAGTCAACCGCCAACAGACGCCCCCAGACCCCCCACCCACCGCCAATTGCAAATGGTGTCGATCGGGCCTACCGGAGAGCTACTGCCAGTCGTACTGTACCCGCAGCGAAAAGAGTCGCCGTAAACCCGCGCGCTTTCATAAAATACTCGTGTGTACGCGAGGAAATGTCAGGACTGCCTCGGACTACCCGGCCAGCCCGACCCCGACGCGTACCTCTTGGCGTGGCGTGGCGTGGCGTTGCGGAGCCACGCACAGCCCCGCCGCGCCCCGCCGAGCCACGCCCCATCACTGCTATTTCAATTTGATTTGCGTTCTGTCGGTAATAGACTTCGTGCGGATGACACCGCGTGGCTGCCGGGCCCGGCGGGGGGCGGGGCGGGGCGGGGCGGGGCGGAGGCCACGGGGCAACCGGTCGGGTCGGGCCGGGCGCGCACCGCACGACACTTGCGTGAACGGGACGGAGCTGGGCGGGGGGCGGGGCAGGGCAGGGGCGGTGGATGCTGCGGTCGCGAAAACGCGCGTCGCATTGCGGAGAGAAAGAAAAGAGAGATGGAGATAAAGATAGAGGATGAGCGAGAGGTAGCGGCTGTATGCGTGACGAAATGCGCAAATAGAGACGTCTGGCATACCCTACTCCGCGTAACTACTAACTGTGCGCCCGCCCCGCCCCGCCGCGTCCCGCCCCCGCGGCTCATGACGCTCCATGCAAGCAGCTTTTAAGCCCAACCAACAGCACCGCCACCAGCAATTTACAAAGCGAGTCCCTCAGCCTTTTCAGCAAGCGGGCGGGCACGGGCAGACCTACACCTACACCTGGGCCCGGGCATGCACAAGGGCGGTAGGCAGGTATACAACAAGAAGAGATGAGGTGCCCGACCTGGTTTGAGTCGGCAGTTTACGCGCGGCTCCGCGGCCCGGCGGCTGATGGGCGACGGGGGTCGCGGGGCCAGCGCGGCCAGTGAGGCCCCGAGCGGCCCCAGCGAGCCGAGGGGTCCCAGCGGGCCCAGCGGCCCCAGTGGCCCCAGCGGCCCCAGCGGCGGGCCCAGGGCGCCGAGGCCGGGGCCCGGACCCGAGCCCGGCCCAGGCCCGGGGCCCGGGCCGGCGGCGGCGGGCCCGCAGGGTGGCCGCCCAGGCGCCACGGCCTCGGCGACGACCCCGCCAGCGGCCTCGCCGGCGGGCTCCATCATCCTCAGCGGGGTGACGAAGGTCGGGGCGAGGCAGAGGCCTCGGGGGGCTTCAGGCTGCAAAACCAAACAGGGCTCAGCATCACATCATCAAGGACCTCCTCCTCCACCACCAGCCTACCGCCAACCCAGCTGCCGGCCTCACCGCGACCTCCCGCGCGCGCCGGGCCAGGCCGGGCGGGGCACTGAGTGACACGGGAGGTTTTGGGGTTAATTGGGATCAGCTATCGCGGACCAAGGCGTGGCCGGGCGGGGCGGGGGAGGGGCGGGGGCCGGCGGCGGGTCAAGCGGCCAAACCTACTCGAATAAATCATCGAAAATACCAGCGCGCGTCAATTGGAAACGTGTGTTGTTGGTCGCGGGGCCGTGTGTGTGAGAGCGCGGGTACCGGTGCGGTGGGATATGATCGCGCGGGGCGTGGCGGGGCGTGGCGGGGCAATGAGATTGCCAGTAGGGCCGCTGGCCGCGCAGCTGGCTCTGTCCAAACACAATAGTGTAGCAGTCCAGGCCGGCGAGGAGAGAGGGAAGTTCGTCAAACCAACGTGTTCACACGGCGCCCGCGCAGAATGGAATTATGGAATCTAGGCGAGCAGCGCCGAGCGCCGCGCTGTGAGGCGAGCCCGGCTGAGCCAGGAGGAAGAGATGGACACAACGATTGTGGACGGGACGGTCATTCGCATGTGCCCCAACCCGCCCCGCCCGGCCCCGCAGCCGCGTATACGAAACTCTTTCAGAATTAGGTGCCTCTGTTTCCCTCGTAACTCGTGGGCGGCGCCTCTATCGCGACCGTGTGTGTTACAATTCAGTTAAAATAGCCCGTCCGCCCCACGCCCCGCCGAGCTGCCAGCCGAGTACACACTGTATACCACACGGCACGCAGCCCTACACCGCGGGTCTGCCTACCTACAAGGGGCTCCTGTCCGGATCGCATTCCCGTCCAGCGTGATACCACCACCAGGCGGGCCGGGTCCGGCCAGGCTGCATATTTCGGTAAGTGGCCCCGCGCGCTATCAGTATCGAGGCACGCGTCGTTCCCCCACCCCAACTTCTCCCCCCAGAAAATCTCCAGGGCACGCGGCTTTTAGGCTCCTGCAGTCCGTCGGCCCGGGTTCAGGTCGGACCCGACGGGACGGGACGGGTGTCTTATCGAACAAGCGTGTCCCCCCGGCCGGCCGGCCGACCGGCCATCCTGCTGGCCGGAGCCGGCTATCAGTAAGTGCCCGGAGTACCGGAGCTGCGCCGGTAATGCGACCCGGAATGCGTGTTAGCGTGAGCGTTACATCTCCGGAGGCAGCCGAGCCGAGTCCACTCCGGGTCCGGGGGCAGCGTGGCGTCGCGGCGCCGAGGGGGCCTTTGGCGTTCTCCGAGGACGACGCCCAGCCCGGCGGCCCCTGCGACCCACCCATGTCGCGACGCGGGCGCTGTCACCGCGCCCAGCCCAGCGGTGTCGTCATGGTGGGTACCCCGCCTTCCCAGAAGCGAGCAGCAGCCCGGGCCGGGCGGGGCGGGGCGGGGCGGGGCGGGGCGGGGCGGGCGGCGTCGTGACCCTTTGATTGCACGGCTGTGCGCTGCTGAGCGGCGCTTTCCAGCGGCAGGCCGTCCCGTCCCGTCCACCCACGCACCGCCAGGATCGCCCCGCTAAATCTCCTATCCAGCCCCGACAGTCACAGCCGCCGCAGCCGCTGCTGCTACTCCGACCGCCCGGACAGCTACAAACCGAAAACGGAAGCCCGAGATTTTTTTTCCCCTCCATCTTATCAGAGGCCTGGAGGATATAGTTTTTTCCGTCCGCGCGCGGCCAGCGGCGGCAGCAGCAGGATGGTCGCAGTGGTCGGGGCAAAAGGAGTTGTTAACCGGAAATGACCCCCAGGGAGGGCGGCCAGAGCGAGCGGGCAATCGTGCATACAACAAAAAACTAAAACAAGTAGAATAAATCTCGCTTTTCGAAAAGGCTGGGTGAAAAAAACAAAATATCGTGGTCGTGGCGGCGTTCGTACTGTGCAGTTAAGTTGTTGCCGGTTGGCGCTATCACTTCGGCGGCGGCGGCGACCTCTTGCCGCGTCATGGGCCTATCGGGTACCAGCCGCCCCACTCGCCGCAAAAAATAATAAAAGGAGATCGACAGACCAGCGCGAAGTGGCGCGGCGCGGGGTGGCGCGGGGGGCCGCGGTGGAAGCGCGAACCTGGGGGACGGCGACTCCTTCTCTCCCACCCACTGGGCGCCGCCGCGGTGGAGGGTCCTAAGCCGCGAGGGGGATGGGGGAGGGGGGGAGTCAGTGAGGCGAGCAGGCCTGCCTGCAGCAGCAGAGGCACTTTGGTGACGGCTCCGAGCCGTGACCTATGAACCGAATCTTGAGCATCGCGACGCTTGACCGATCAGGTTGTAGTCAGCGTCAGCTGCACGTCCGCTCGCCCGCCCCGCCCCGCCCCGCCCTGCCCCGCCGGCCACGTCTGTCCGTCTGTCTGTCTATCCGTCCGACCGCCGCTCTCCAGCAGCAGCACCACAGGGTCTTGCACAAGGCCGCCGCCGCCGTCGTCTACCACCGCGTACTCCTATCCCATTCTCTGAACGCGGGATGGTCTGCTTCATTCATCACCCGCCCACCTCCCAATTTCAGGCGCATTTTCTCAGCCAGGGTCCAAGTCAAATATACCCCGCCGAGCCGAACGAGCGGACGCTGCAGAACGGGGGGTCGCGTCAGAGCAGCTTCCTGCCCGAGCGGAGGGGCAGGGGCGCAAAAAGAGAGGAGGCCGAGCGAAGGGGACGACAAAGAGAGAGAGAGGACAGTGGAGATGATCGTAATGAGGGAAGGGGATTCTCTCTCCGCGGGGCGGAGCGGGGCCGCACCGGACCGATCCGCGCGGCTTAATCGCAAACCCGGAGCAGCAGGAAGGGAAGGTGAGGGGAGGAGCTCAAGAAACAGTTCGAAAAATTTGTGTCGCCGTCGTCCTGGCCGCCAGGCCGTACCGGACCGGGCCGGGGCGGGCGACTCGTGTAACGAACCGTGATGGACGGTCAATCACTGGACCGCAGCCTCCCGGACACCTGGACCACACAATCGGCGGCGGCAGCCGGGTCAGGGGGCGCAGCAAGCAGATCAATCGCAATCAGAGTCCGTATTGCGGTACTGTGCGCGGCACGCTGAGGTGCGGGCCGGGCCGGGACCGTCAGGGCATTCATTGTAACGCGGCGCAAAGCAGCGGACTAAACGCCGCGCATTGTACGCGCCCAACAGCACCAGGGCCGGCCCGGCCCGGCCCAGGCAGGCTCAACAAGGGTACGTACCTCTCGACCGTTTTGCATACACGCCGAGCACCGCGCCCCGCCCCGCCCTGGCCGTCTGACCTTTGGGCGCGAGCGTTTTCTCTTCCATCCTTATCTCGTTTAATTTTGATTTTTTTCTCTTTCTCTCTGCCGTTCCTTCAGCAGGTGAGTGGTCATCGCCCGCGCCCGCGGGCCAAAGAGGGTGGACCGCATACGAGTGGGCAGAGAGTCCTGGTGCTCGCACGGCCGACGCCCACGCGGCCCGGCCCGACCGACCCGGCCTGCCCGCGGCGGGGCGTGGCGGGGCGGCGCCGGCCAAAGGGTTTCGCGGCGTGGCGTCGGTCAGCCGCCGCGCCGCGCCGTGACCAACGCCCCGCCGTCAAATTATCTACGGACGGTACACAGGCTGTGCGCGCCGCGCGGCCCCGGCCCGGCGACGTGCGAAAGACCCCGCGCCGGCCGGCCGGCCGGACAGATTCGTCCCGCCGCGCTCAAGTCCCTCTCTCGAATTTTCAGAGGAAAGTCAAAGATTTTTATCGGCGGTCCGGGAGGGTCTCGTCTGCATTTGGCTGCGGCAGCCACACTTTCATTCAAGGCGTTGCCCATACAGCGGGCCCTCCTCGCGCCAAGAATTTTATTTTTATTTTCGTGTTATATTGAGGAAAAAAACGCTCCTCTCCCGTCTGACACGTCAAGTGGCGGTCCCGCCCCGCCCCGCCCCGCCCCGCCCGCTCCCCCGCGGTGACCGCACGCCCGGCCCAGCCCGTCCAGTCCGCAGAGAGGTGAACCGCGGGCTGCCCTCGCCGCGCCTCCAAGCATTGCCAGGCAAAAGGTTAGAGGGCGGTCGCCCATATTGGCCCCTTTCACCGCCTTCTCAAAAGGTTCCACTCGTCGCCCTGGCGCCGCGCCGCGCCCTGTACCGCGCCTCTCAGGTCGACATCGAGTGGACAGCAGCTTGGAGGAGTGGACGTCCCGGGCGGGGCGGGGCGGGGCGGGCATAACGCCCTGCGGGGGCGGGGCGGGGTGATTGGTAGCGGCCAGCGCGGTCCCAATAAAAGCTCGGGCGAATCATTAAACGGACGGCGGCAGCGCCAGCAGCAGCGGGGGGGTCATTACCTTGACGAGGAGCGCGTCCTGCCTGCGCCGTTGCGCCGCACACCGCTCCCCCCGGCGGCGCGGCCGGCCCCGGGGGAGAGGGGGGAGGGGGGGGCGGTGGAGAGGGGACAGCGCAGCGCGGCGCTGCGCCGCTTAATATTCATAAAGCCCACAGATGATTTAAGTGGGGCTTCCAAATAAATTCAGTGGTCACGACTCGATGTGTATCGTAGCGTGCCGCATATTTCACAGTGACAAAACCACAAACGGGGCGGGTCGGCGCGCACGCGCAATCAGGATCGGCCTAATGTCGACCTAATCGTCCAGACGGGGCGACCAGGGCGGGGCGGGGCGGGGCGCGGTGTGGGCAGTGCCGAAAGCATGGGCGTGACCGCGCGCCGCGGCACATACTCCAACCTGCGGCCAGGCCAGCCCCGCGCGCTCGCTACCCGTCTCCCTCGCACGCACTGTCCCACCGGCCCACCGCGCGCGTGCGAGAGAGACAGACGCACGCGCGCGCAATTAGCGGCGCAGATGAGGGATTATGGGGGGATCGCCGCTAGCCAGCCCAGCCCAGCCCAGCCCCCCTTGCAGCCGGGGCCCAACAAGGCCTAGGCTCGGCTCACACGTACACAACACTTCCTGGCAAATCAAGATCCACCGACACCCACCGCGGGTCGGCTCGGGTCTGGGCGGGCGCGGGACGAGACGGGACGGGACGGCGGGCGCGCAAATTGCGGGGCCCCTGCTTATCATAAGGGCATCAGGCGCCCTCCTCCTCCTCCGCCCCCCACCCCCCTCCGTCCCCACCCGCCCCTCACCCAGCGCGTAAACTTTGCCACTTGCACCCATTAATCATAGCACGGGGGGCACGGTGAGTGAAGAGGGACGGGCGGCGCCCCGCGGGGCAGAGTAAGAGAGTGAGAGAGATGAGAGAGAGCGGGAGGAGAGGAGAGAGAGAGAGAGAGAGGAGAGAGAGATGATCAGGCGTGATGACCACCGCGGCGCTCGGCGCCTGCCTGCCTGCTGACCGCCACCATCACCTCCTCCAACACCTTTCCGTGTCCCTTTGTCCACCATATCTCGTATCATATTTTATCTCCTCCCGCAGGAATATGATGACCCTTTCGGTCCCTAAATCACGGGTGAGAAAAAACATCCTCGCGGGAATGTCCTACGGAAACGGCGTATCCATCATTTGGACAAGTATCGCGCAAAAGGGCAGAGGTCCCCACTGATTTTCGGCGTCTCCCTCCCTCTCTCCCTCTTGCTCCCCTTAATAATCCCTTTCTCCGAGAGCGAGCGGACACGCGGTGGGGTGGTGGGGGCGAGTACACCGCCGCGCGCCGGGCAGGGCACCAAGCCGGAACATGTGTCGTGCCGCATACATTTAGCGACCGTTTAACTTTTATTTACGGCCAGATTAATCTGCAACGACACACTGCCGCCGTATCGCATGCACGTCTATGTGTATGTGAGCGCATAAGAAACAGGTAATAATTGAAACGGAACACCGGCTGACCTCGGCGGGCCGCGGTCTGGTCTCCCTTCCGGCACCGGCCCGGCGGAGGGGTTGTTTCCCATGCTCACCCCCGCCCCGCCCCGCCCCCGCGCCACCTGCGCCGTGACACCCGTGTCGCACAGTGCCAGGCACGGCGACGGCGCGGCCGGGGCCGGGGCCGGCAGAGGCCCGGGGCCAGCAGAGGCCGGGGCCATTCTGAGCGAAAAACGACCCCCCAAGCCTTGCCTTCCCCGCCGCCGAGTGTTGACAGAGCGGCTCCCTTTGACCGCGCCCGGCACGGCCCGGCCCGAGGCCCTGCCCCTCCTGCTGCTGGACACGGCCGCGCCGCGTCCAGAGCGCCCTGCTCTTCTCCTCCACTCTCTTTGCGGCGTGCTCTCCGCTCCGCCAGAGATAACCCCGTCGCGCTCTCCCCTGGACGCCGACGAGGCTGCGGCCGGGATGAGCCGACCGACCACTCCGCCACCCCAAAAGGACCTTTTTCACCTTCCGCCGGGGCCGGGCCGAGGCCTGGAGGACCCCCAAAATGGAGGCCACGGCCACGACCCGCCTCTCTCTTTCTGTCTCTCTCTGTCCTACGGACTGTCGGCACTCGCCCCTTCTCCGTCGCACCCCTCCTCAAACACGGCCATCTCGCATTCGGCTTGTTTTCTTAGGCCGCTACATTATTTTCACAAGCCGCTAGCCGCGCCGCTGCGGCCTGACCTATCACCGCCCACAGACAGGGAAAACAACTACAAAAATTCGAGGAGGAAATGTGCGACGAGCGTACGAATTTGGAGAAAATAGGGTGCCGCTGAATGTCAAAAACCTAGCATGTCGGGTTGTAGGTGGCGGGTCCCGGCCCCGGCCCGGCCGAGTCAGTACGCCGCTAAATTGCCACTGTTCCTGCCCGCCCCTGGCGTTGGGCCCCGCCCAGGACTGCCCCCGCCCGTTCCGCCCCGGCCAGCAGAACGATTGCCCCGTAGGCCAATTACGCCCCTTTGACGGCACGCTAGCCGCGCGGGCCCCGCCCGGGTAGGGGCGCTCAGCACCCTCGTAACTCGGCGCGCCCGTCGGCCGAGTTACAGGCGCCTGAGCGAGGGACACGGTTTGGCGATTTGGAAGCCCCAGCCCCGCTGCCCGCCGGGGCCAGGCCAGGCCGGGGGCGGAGGGGTCCGATCCCCCGGAAACACCCTCGCCGTCAGGAGGCTGGGATTAGGACCAGGACCCCCACACACTCACTCACCATGGAGCTCTATTTGCTGGGTGCAGCGCGGCAATCCCGGAGGTGTGGGGCGCGGCGGGGCGGGGCGGGGCGGGGCGGGGCGGGGCGGGCCAGGCGAGGCACTAGATTACGAGGCGAGAAGGACACATCCAATTTGGAAAGTTGCCGCCGACGCCCTCCGTTATGGCCATTAACGGTTGTCGTTCAAGTTTGTCCGAATGGGCTGCAGGACACACGCACACGCGCGCAGGCACGCAGGCGGGCCCTCGCCTCGGCCGACTCCCCCGCGCCGCAGACCGCCGCCCGCCGCACCGGGGCCCCCAAAAAGAACAGGTTCCAAGTTGTTTGCATAGACACCATGTCCAGTTGTGTTGTGTTCCATTATCATTTCCCCCCTGTGTGTTCCATCGGACGTGATCATGCCATTGCTCGTTCCTAATCCACGGACGACGCCCAACCGGTTTTTATTTCGAGAAACGCTGCTGCGGCGGGCGGGCGGGCGGGAGGGCGTACGGGCAGCGTGGCGGCCGCACCTATGAAATATATGAATATAAGCTGTCCGTCCGTCCGTGCAGTACCGGCCAAAGTTATGGTCCGTCAACGCTCGGGCCGGGCCGGGCCGGCCCTGGCCTCCTCCTCGGGCCCGCCTTGACCACCTCGCAACAAAGTCTCTCCTCTCCTCCGACTCCTCATTCCGTTTTGGCGCCCCCAGACACAGGCGCGCCGTCCCCTCGCTTCCCATGCACGAGGGATTTCCTTCCTTTTCGGCCATAAAACCCTCCTGCGCGGTCCATCCCATTGTGGCGGCGTGGTCAGGCGCGGCGCGGCGCGGGGGTCAGCGGGGATAAATCACCAGCGACCTGCCCCCCATTAGGACTGGAGGGATCCCCCCTATGGATGGACAGAGATGCAGATAGCATGCAAATACCTGCAGCAGCCAGACAAAACGGACACGCTGGACCGTTCTTTTCCACACTGGCCGCTCCTCATTTCTTCCCCTATAGCCTGAGGTCCGCCGCCACCGCCACCACCAACACTTTGCATCTTCGCCGGCGCGACCCCCGAGATGCGGGGGTCCAGCAGGCCGCCGCCGCAACCGCGGAGAGTTCTTGGCGAAACGGTCGAAACCATTTCCACGCAATCTCATTCCGAGAGCCTGTGCTTCCGGTGCATGTGTACCGGGCGGGGCGGGGCGGGGCGGGGCGGGGCGCAGACAAAGACGTGAGCGGACTCAATGGCCGCGACGTCCTCCACCCTTACGCGCGGGCCGGGCCGCGGGCGGGGACGGTCCGTAAGCGCGCGGCGACACGTGCAGCTGCCGCCCGGCCGGACCCGCCGCCGGACCTACACAGCACCCACTGCTGACCCGCACCCTCACGAGGACCGCCCGGCACGCCGCCGGGGCCCCCGCCCCCGTACCAGCGACCAACAATTGACTCGTCTCAACAGTCTGATTGTCCGTGTTGCGCCACAATGCCAGTTTGTTTCACGCTGTTCTGCTGGTCCAGACAGGTGCGGGGGCGGGGCGGTGCGGGGCAGGGAGGGGCTGCCCGGCCCGGCCGGCGCACCGCGGTGTTTGCCGCCACCTCATTGATATCGCCGCTTTGTTACATTTTCAAAAAGCTACTTCTGGAGCTGCCGCTGTGCGGTGCGGCCAAGTGATTGCAGCCGCCGAGAGGCCTCCCCGGGTATTGTCCGCCAGGTGACAAATACCGTCTGGGAGGCCAGACGAAAGCCATTTGTAAATGGACTTCTCGCTCCCCCGCCACTTCCTCCACGTGCCCTGTCCGCCCGGCCGCCTGCCCCGGCCGGTCAACAAGGGCCCAAAGGGATAGGAATAGAGGAGAGCCACTGAGGCGTGCGCGGCGCGGCGGGGCGGGGCAGGGCGGGGTGGGCGCGCGGCCCCCGCAGGGCCTGTCTGGACACCTCGACAAAAGACAAAAATGTTCCCGACTCCGGCCTAGTCGTCGTCCTCCAACAGGGCCCGGGGCGCGGGCGGGGCCGCGGGGGAGTGTTAGGGGACAGTCATCGGCGCCTCAAACTTTCCCCATCGCGGAGGGTCGTGCGGGTATTGTCCTGATCCACCTGCCTCCCTCGCGGGGGTTGGAGGGAGGGGGCGCTGGCCGAGGCCTTGGGTCAGGGCTGTTCGATATAGCCTGCGAACGGCCGAGGCCCCGCGAGGCCCCGCGAGGCGAGGAGGGGTGAGGCCGCGGCGCGGCCGCGGTGCCAGCGGAGCCGACCGCATGTCGCGCACGCGGCGCCGCGGCGGCCTGTACCGCGCCGCGCCGGGCAGTGCCATCCCCGCGAGCGCCATCTAGCGGCGCGGAGGGCGAGCGCAGCGGCTCGGGAGCCAAGCCAGGCCAGGCGCCGCCGCCACCCCTCCGCTGCTTCTCCAGCCAGCGGCGCCGGCGGGGAGGGAGGACCGGCGCCAGCGCGAAGGGGTAGCGGCCGGGCCGGGCCGAGCACGCGGGGCGGCGGGAGCGGGCCGGGAGGAGCGCCGGAGGGGCGGTGGAGCCTGGCGCGAGGCGCGGGGCGCCGCGGCGCACGCTCCTCCCGGCGCGGTGCGGCGCGTCGCGGCGCTGAGTTCGAATGAATGAACGGCGGGGCCCTCCCCGCCAACCCTTGCACATCGCCGGCAGCCTTACCCCCGCGCCGCCCGTATTGCTCACAGCTGTACGCGCCTGCATGCGCGTAAGCGCGGGGGCAAGGCGCGGGGGCACGGCCGCGACTCAGCTCAGGCGCGGGGCTGGCGGGGCCCGGCCCGGCACGCCCGCCGCATCCGCTGTACGGCTGACGAGCTCGCCGCCCGGCCCCGCCAGGCCCCGCCCGGCCCCGCCCGGCGCGACGGATGGGACAGCGACCAGCCAGATGTCCGCGGCGTAATAGGCCGTCATCGAGGTAATTAACTGGCACGAGCGAGGCATATCCGCCAGGCCCCGCGTGCCTGACCCGACCGGCATGTTTGCGTGCACGGCGCTGGCCGTCGCGCCCCGCCCGCCCCGTCCCGCCACGCCGCGCGGCAGTGTGAGGACAGGTGTCGTCGGGTCGGGGATGACCAAACACTCCACGTGTGATTGACACTCGGTACGGCACGGCGGCGTTACACGTTCGGGGAACGACGCCGTGCGCGCGCGCCGCCGGGTCGCACGACGTTTTCGCACAGCGGCCGCGCGTCCCCGTTACGGTGGGCGCGTGAGAAAGCGCGGCCGGTCGCCGGGGCGGGGCGGGGCGGGGCGGGGCGGGGCGGAGGCCGGGGGGCACGCACTCACCAAGCCCTTAGACCAAGTTAGTTAGGCTGGCACGCGGATAATCACGAGAGAGGAGAAGCAGGAGACAGGCCGGGCCGGGCCGGCCCAGCCCGGCAGCAGCACCGCGTAGCACCGCGTAGCCGGACGCACCGCGGCGCAGCGCGGCGACCAGGACCGCCGTATCTCCGCGAGCCGAGGAGCCGAGTTACAGTAGCGCTGGCAGGCAGGCCCGGCGGTGTGGTGCATCAGTCGGGAGATGGGTGCGCCGCCCGGCCCGGCTCGTCCCGGCCGTGTGTACAGGTGCACCGCCACGCCGCGCCACGCCACGCCGCGCAGCGGTGGGAAAAGAATGGCCCGGCGTCATAACTCGCCGACCATTCCATAAGTCACAGGCCGGCAGCGAGCCGGGCCCGGGCCGCGCCGCGCGCAGGACAACAAGTGCATAATGATGGAGGAGGATGGACCCCGCCCCGCCCAGCCCCGCCCCTCGCGCAGGTAAAGGGCTGCCGTGCTGCGCGGATGCGATTACAGGGTGTCATTACGCTAAGGGTGGGTCCGGCTGGACGGACACCGGAAGGGTGGACAATGCGGCACACCCTACTCCTCGACGGCCAAGTGCCCAGCGCTGACCCTTTGTGTGGTCATCGGGCGGGGCGGCACTTTCTCCTCTCCACCTCGTCTTCCGCGACGCACACACACACACACATGCGCTCACACACGGCAGGTTATTAGGTTAGGGTGGAGCACGCCTGCTGATGTTCTTTTGTCCTGCGCGATGGACGCGCCTCGGCCTCGCCCATCACCCACATCGGGGCCGTGCTCGTCCCGCGGGCGTGGCGTGGCGTGGTGGCGAGACGCAGACGCCGTATGGCCTACAATACTGGTACTACACCGCCCCGACCCTCCCCAACGTCATGCCCGCCAAACTTGCGCGATTCGCAAGCGCGTACGCCCGCCCCCTCCCGGGGCCCCCACCCCCTCCGACAAACTGAAGACGCGCGGGGGAGGGGGGGGGGGCGGCAGAGGCGCGCGCGGGCGCGGGGGTGGAGAAAGAAGTTGGCCCACCTCTGTTTGCCCTTCGTCTTACTTTCCAGGCCCAAGTTCAATAAATTATGCACAGCTTAGCACCACACACACACTCCGAATGTCACGAGGAGGCAGAAGAGGGATAAAGTCTCGCAACGTATCCGCCGGCCGACGCATTTCAAATGCGTCCCCGGCGCACGAGGACGAGTACCTGACGACGATCGGGTCGCTCACGGGTCCTCCTTGACCTCCCGTGACACGAGCGGGCCGGGCCGGGCCGGGGGCGCCCTGCCCCTTATCCCCCGGTACTGCCCAGCCCAGCCCGTCTGGCACTCAGCCACGTGAAAGGGTCACTCCTTTTTTATTTTCTTTCTTGCGCGCACGACGGCGAGGTGGCCGGCCCGGCCGCGACCCGGAGCCCCGCGCGCCGTGCCGTGTGGGTACAGCGGTGCTGCTGGCGAGTATTGGTTTAAGCAAAGTAGGTGTGTGAAGCGAGCGGGGCGGGGTGGGGCGGGGTGGGGCGGGGTGGCCGCAGACTCTCCTCCTGGACCGCGGCGCAGCGGCGTATATTTGCCTGACTGACCCGCCGCGCCGCGGCCGGTGCGCTGGAGAGCTGCTGGAGGAGAGATGAAAAGGAGACGAGTCGAGACAGCCCTCGCCGTCCGTGTCACGGGGACTCGAATCCAGAACGCGGCATCGCGGACATTCCAAGGCGTCATAACGTCAACCCAGCTTGAGGAGGAGGGGGAGGGGAGGAGGGAGAGTAGGGAGAGGTCAGAGGGCGCCGCTCTGCGCGCCAAAAGTAAAACCTGGTACCGCCGCGCCTCACTTCGCCTCGTGACATATCTCCCCCAGGACTGGACTGACGCGACGAGCCCACAGAAATATGCACAGACGTCTGTACGCGACGATAGCATGCAAGTGACCGACGGGGTAAATCGATGGGGCGCAGTTTGCGCGCGCGCAAACACACACACACACACACATGCGCTCAAACACATGCAGGAGAAGAAGGTTAGAAGAGAGCTTGCGAGGCGGGGCGGGGCAAGGAGGTGGAGGGCCATCACATACTAGGCCTTGTGGGCCTGGCCACTCGTTGGCTGTCCGGTTTTTATGCGCAAAGCAAACAGCGCGCGCACACACACACACACACATACATACACGGGGCCTAGAAGCGTGAGCAGGCAGACGAGGCGGGGAGGACGACCCCCGTATCTCCGGCCGGCGCCCGGCCCAGTTACGAGCCGCGTGCTAGAGGACGAGGTAGGAGTATATAGGGAAGCTGGTAGTGCATGAGCCGGGCCCCGGGCAGGGGCCCCGGACAAGCATGCCATGTCGGCCATGCCACGGGAGTGGCTCATAGTCAACACGATGCTGCCCGGGCGGGGCGGGCAGGACGGGGCCCCCTCTGACGGCTAAAAAGGACCATGCACGACTGCTGCGCTGCGCTGCCCTGCCCGGGCCGGGCCGGGCCGGGCCTGCCCCGATACGAGGATGACCCCTATCCCGTCCCGTCCCGCCCGACACCCGCCAATTCCGCGTCCCCCTCTCACACATGGGTGGCCTGGCCCAGGCCGCCGGTGCTGGTGTCATTGCTTGCCAGGCCGGGGCCGGGCCGGGCCAGAGCGCTTGGACGGAAGTCGGCAATGAGTACGACTTGTCCTTGAATTGGCCAGTCACCGAGCCCCGGCTGAGCCCTGCTGCCTGCCTGGGACGGACGGGCAGCGCGGCTTTGCACTCGCTCGTTGCGCCCATTTGGTCCATTTGGTGATGTGGGGCGCACCGCACCGCACCGCGCCGCACACAGGATGACCGACGACCGGTCTGCTACAGCGGAGGGTGCAGTAGTAGTGCGAACCCTGCCTGCGGGACGGGGCCATCACATACACACATACACGACGAGGCTCGCTTGCATATCGCCACCTGTCCATCCTCATCAGAGAAATGAATGGCCTATGCCTCCCTCCCTCCTCCATAGACCTCCTGACAAGCCACTTGGCTGCATACGCAAAGTGGTCAGCGGTGCCCCGGCCCCGCCCGGCGGCCCCCCGTCTCCATAGACGACTTGGAGACACACGCATTTTCATTTAAGCCCCCCCCCCTCCCCCCGGTGCCCCCGCCGCTGGACAGGCCGCGCTGCGCCACACCACGCCACTTAGGCGGGATCACAGAGAGGGGATGGGGGCCGAGCGGCGCATCGCAGCGGCCAGCCCGCCTGTAATTGCAATAAAATGACTCCCTTCCGAGTCACTGGCGGCCGTCCGCCCGCCCCGGCCCCGGCGCCCCCTCTCACCAAATTGCGTTTTTAATCTATTTCCCCGGATCCTTCAGACCGAGTGACCGCGCCGAGCAGAAAGGACCAGCACTACTGCAGCACCACTACTCAACGTCTTTATACAGCCATCTTCCCCCTTTACAGTGCAAGCCCCCCCCCCCCCCCCAACACTTCCCCCGGACACAACGTGCTGCTCCCCACATTTTAGATTTAGCAGGGGCGGAGAGGCCACCTGTCGGCCCGCTGCTCCCCACCCCCAGCCTGCGCCGGGGACCGGGGGCGGGGCGGGGCGGGCGGGGGTGGGGCAGATTGCACAGTTTCCGTCCGCCCCCGGGCCGGGCCTGGCCGGGCCCAGGTGAGGTGCACGTGCAGCGCAGGAGCAGGATGGCTGGACCCCTCCGGTCCGCTTCGCGCGTAATCCGAAACTAGGAGCCGCGCGTCTCTATAAACCTGTAAGCCGAATCGTCCTTTCCTGCATCCTGTTTTGCACACAATACCCGCCCTGGTGCTGCTGCGGCTGCAGCCCTGCCCGTGGGTACGTTATAGTATTTGCTTTATGCCGAGCGCTGAGCGCGGCAGTGCTGGAAAAATACGCGACGTGTATAGGTCGGAGGCGGGAGGCGCCCCCTAACTCACAGAGCGCCGCGCGGCGAGGGCGGAGGAAACTAGACCGGCGCCCACAACTGTCCTGTCCGCCACCGAAGAGGAACGCGACGACCAAGCGCCCGGCCCCGGCCCAGGCGGATGAGATGGGCGAGTCGAGACCCTCCGCGACGCTCCGCGCGCACCCTGGCGGCCAGCACCGCCCAGCCCGGCCGCGACTCACCCCCTCGCCCCGCCCCGCCCCGCCCGCCTGCCCCGCCGGGCTGCACCGAGCACTTTGTTTGCAACTGATTGCGAAGTCGCGTTCGCCGCGGCGCGGCAGGGCGCGGAGCTGCAGCACAACCCCCGCCTGTATCACACACGTGCACAAGCAAGAGCTCAGCAACCTAAGATACGGACTAGACGCCGCAAAAATCTAAAGACGCAACTCTTTTTCTCAACAGCAAAAACAACACCAGCACCACTATGAAGGACCACACCACCACTCACACAATTTTTTTCACGTCTCTTTACGCACACCTATATCCGTCCCCACTATCCATCCCTCCCTCCCCGCCCCGCACACGCCGGCCGGCCGGCAGGCCGCGCTCTCTACCTGACCCGCCCCGCCCCGCCCCACCCCGCCCGGCTTAGAGTCCTCCCATTTCATTGCAGCCCTCACCCCGCCCCGGCCTGGCCATTCATCGTGGTCCGGGCCGCGCGCACTTGTTCCTGGTGCCGGGCCAGGCGCCACCGAGAGGCCAAAGTGGCCCTCCCCGCCCGGGCCGGGCCGGGGCTGTCCAGGACCCTCTGGCGCAGCGCAATTAGGACCGCCAGCATTACCCGGACACCCCTCCCCACCCCACCCCACTCGTACTCTACTACCTGGCGTCCGACTCACTCGCTGCCCTGCCCTGCCCTGCCCTGCGGTCCGGGGCGCCCGCCCCTCCCGCCTCCCCGCGCGCTGGAGTAGTTAGCGCCCTGTTTGCTTTGCCTCGCAGACTTTTAATTTTTAAGGCCAGCGTAGGGTGGGCGGCCCGGTCCAGCCCGGCCCGGCCCTGCCGCAGAGCCGGCGCGGCGGCGCACCCCGGCCGAGCAGTGCGACGCCCAGCGCCGCGACGCCGTCCACCCCTCAGCGCAGCGCGGCGCCGCGACGCCGGGCCGGCTCCGCTCTGAGCTCCAGCCGCGCCGCGCCGCACCGCGCACGCACTCACTCACCCCCGCACATCAAGCCACACGCAAACACACCCTCCACTTACCTTGGCTGATTCTCACTGCGGGCATCTTTATCCTCATTTTCGCAGACGTCGTGCTTGTGGGCGACACACTATCACTGGGACTCGGGGGCGAGGGCGGGAGGGAAGGACTCGGCTTCCTCGCCGGCAGGGCCTCCGTCGCCGTCGTGGTCATCCACGTGTCGTTAGAGTTAATCCGCACGACGTGTCATCACTGTCGTCAGTTCGCCGTCATCGTCCGGCCACTCCACTTCACCACTCACTCGCACTACACCAGCACTGCTTAATCCTTTTTGCGGGACGAGCTCCGGCGCGCCGACCTCAGGTCGCCGGCGCAAGGCATGGCAGCGCGGTGGGGAGCACCATGGGGCGCGGCGTGGGGAGCACTGCAATCCACAGAGTTAAAATCCACAGGGCGTCGACGGGCACAGTGTCACTGCCGGTGAGGGAATCCACTCGAGGCGAGCGTGGAGAGGGGCGTAAGTCCAGAACAGGCAGGTGCACGGGGGCGGGCACGTGCGTCGGCACGGTCAGTCACTGAATCACTAGGCACGCGACGCGAGCGATGACAAGCGCCCCAAGTCCAAGTCCCGCGGTCCGGGCGGGACGGTCGCGACTCGGCTGCGCTACGCCGCGCTACGCTACGCTCGGCTCGGCTCGGCGAGGGTCGGGTCGTCTCGTCTCGTCGCTTAGGCTCGTCGTGGCGCTTGGCTGTCTGCCAGCCTGCCTGCCTGCCCGTCCGCCTGGGAGGGCCTCTGTGGGTACACTGACTGGCTGCCTGCTTGTGCCGTCCTGCCCCGGCCCGCCCGCCCCGCCCCGCGCCGACCCGCTTAGGCGCTCCGCTGCCGGCCTGGCTGGCCGCTCCGCGCCGCACCGCCGCCCGCGCCACCACCCGCGCCGCGCCCAGCCGCGCCTCGCCGCCGCCCTCCCCCATGACCCTCCCCCTCTCGGCTCGGCCGGGCCGGTCGGGCCTCCCTCCCCGCTGGACCGGGTCCTCTCGCTCGCGCTCTCGCGCAGGGCGACGCTGGGCGTCGCGGGGGAGCGTCGCGGGGGAGGGGCGGGCGGGGGAGGGCGCCGCCGAAGGGAGCACGACCGGAGGGGAGGGCGGGGGTGGCCTGTGGTCGCGCAGCAGCCCTTCCAGCGCCGAGGGGAGGAGAGGGGAGGGCGGCAGCGAGGGCTCGCGAACTCTGCATGCGAGCGCGCTCTCTCGGACACGGAGGACAAGTCACCCCGTGTGCGAGCCCGCTCCGCTCCGCGGGGGAGGGAAAGGGTTGTCCGTCCCTGCTCGGGCGCCAGCCAGAGTCCTAAGTCCGCGGCGTGACCAACAGCGGCAGCGAGCGAGGAGACCCTTTTACTCCTTCGCGGACATGGCCACGCCACACACACACAAAAAGTATCTCTACAGCAAAATGATCCCCATCTAATTAATGCCACCCGACCCGACCTTTTTATTGTGCCGTAATCACCACTCCTTTTGTTGGACCACGCACTCACCCGGTGTATAATCCTCCCTCTGTCTCTGTCTCGCTCGCACACGTACATCCGACTCTCTCCGACTCTCTCTTTCCCTACCTACCGCGGGCGGGGGGAGGAGGGAGGGGGCTGCCCCGCACGCGCACACACGCCGCGCCGCCCGCACCCGCGCCACCCCCTGGGTCCGCTCCGCGGCGCCGCGCGGACTCTAGTTCATCGGCCGGCCACCGTCCCCATCAGGGCGCCACCGTACGCGTAGCGGACCACCCCCACCCCCGGGGCCACCCGCCGGAGCAGGCCGGAGCCACCCCCCGCGGCCAGGGGCGGTGAGGGGCGGGGCGGGGCGGGGTCAGCGGCCGGGACGGGAAGGGTTGACTCAAGTGCGCCCAGTGGGGGTGGACGTGGACACGCTGGCCAATCGCATGACCACCCCGGCCCGGGGGCGGGGCGGGGCGGGGTGGGGTGGCGCGGCACCCCGTCCTCCATCGCGACCAGGAGAACACAAAGGGGTTCGAGAGCGGGCCGCCCCGCCCCGCCCAGGAGCTAGTGCCCGGCAGCACACGCACGCCTCGCGCCCCGTCGGCAAAGTGTTGCTAACTCGCGGCCGCGGCCCATTCCAGGCGGCGCCGGCCCGGGCCGGGATGCAACAGGGGGAAACTGGGGGAAAAGAAGCAGAGGAAGTACAGCTGCAGGCGGGGCGGGGCGGCGGGGCAAGGCGCCGGGAGGGGCGGGATCAATAGCCATAACGTGCAAACATCTCAAGACTGCGCGACGACGCGCCATGCGGCGCCGGAAAAAAAATAAAACACTGAGAGAAGTGCGGCAGCGACGGCGAAAGACAAAAGAGAGGACGACGATAGAGACGCGGGCGGGCGCGAGTGAGAGGGAGGGGGTGCGCGGCGGAACGGGAACAGAATAATAAAACCTCTACTCTAACCGGCGCGGCTGCGCCGCGATCAGCTGACGAAGAGATTCCCGCCAAATGAATGGCATTATCATCCACTTGGCTCTGCAACAGACGCCCCCTCCCCCTGGTTTCCCCCTCCCCCTCCCCGCGGTTCGAACGTCTCGGTCGTCGAGACGCCTCCACCCCCTCCCCTTCGCCTCATTGCCACCCTACAACCAGACGCCCCCACCCCTTTCACTCCCACTCCCCCTGCCCCTCCCCCTCCTCAGTCTGCGCAGTTTTATGAATGAAGCATTAAGAAAAAAGTTGTTGAATGAAGACAAGATTGCGCGCTACGCTCAGGCGCCCGGCACTCTGGGTGAGTAGGGGATGGTGGGGCTGGTCCTGTTGGGGGTGGGGGAGGCTTGGGGGCAGCGCTTATATCCTACCCCTGGAGTGTTACACTTACCTCAGGATCGAAGAGCGCCGCGCTGCCCCGCACCTCCATGACTCTTGCACCCTGAAAAGACATACACATTTTAGAAAAAATATGTTCACCTGGCTTAGTTACACACGCAGAATAGTGAACCGAAAAACAAACTGCGCCTCAGACAAACAGCATGTGATTAACGTACAAGACGTGCCCTGGGACATTTTCAAAGCGTATAAACAATAGCAACCAAATGTGGTAGAGTAATTACTTAACCAAACTAAATTTTATAGTTTAAATTTAAGTTTCTGAACATTATACTTAAAGAATATCAATCACTTTTCACAGTTCAACAATTGACGTTCCAAGTGAAATTTTTTGATCAATCTCAGGCATTGTTTGAATTTATCTCATACATAGAAGCATGTTCAGGGGTTATCGTAAAATTGAACTTACCTTCATTGATTTGTTTATAATAACTTCAAGCAGGTCTGTTATGCAGTTGATTCAGACAATAATATGGAATCATGGAAGCCGCACTCTTGACCGTTTCATCCATATTTGTCTTTGGCAATGAAATATTTTCCCCTAAGAGTCCTTTCTACTGTATTTATAGCAGTGCTATCTAGTCATAACCTGCACAAACAAAGGACCAACATCAACGACTCTCGTCTCGATAAACAAAACCATTCCCTTAAAAAATGTAAGTGAAGAAAAATGCTAATGACAACACCAAATTACCTCCTTTTAGTTTTTTTTCAAGTTTTATATGGAGAACTTCAACATATTTCACTTTTAAAAAAAATTGGCGGAACTTCGATTGATTTCAACGGTGCAACGGTTATGGTTATTACTTAGACTAAAAAACAAAAAAAGAAAAATAAATTATCAAAATAATTGATCTTGAAGAATATAACCACCAATAAACTTGCTGATAACTGCAATTTCTCTGCCAGAAGATCAGTAATATATCTAAAAAATTTAAAATCTCGTTTTAATTTTAATTCAAAATACTTTAAATGAATTCAAATAATATTATAACGTGCAACGTCCAGAATGTTCTTTTGTACAGTACTCACCAACAAGTGAATCTCGTATCCCGCCTAAGTAACGGCACGTAACGGCGTTCGGTTTCGTCCAAAAAGTTTTAAAAGTTTATTATAAAGAATAGTGAGTGAAAAAGTGTTAAAATTCATCTTTGATGGTATAAAATCAGTGTTAATTGTTTTTAGAACTTATAATGTGATAAATGAGTTTGTTTCCACTGATAACGGTAAGCTACAGGTTAGGGGCTGTTCCCCATTCTAACTTAATAACTTAATTAGGTGTTAAAAGTTTGCTCTAAACAGTTCCCAACGAAATAAGGCAATTTTATAATGTGGCTAAAGTGAAAATCTTTGACTAATTTTGTTGATGAAAGTTAATATTTGGTTCAAGAAAGGGATGCGTTGAACATGTAAGAGCAATTTTTATTGAATTTCTTTGTCTTTGTACTCCCTCTCTCTTCCTAATGCATATGGGTGGCTCTGATTTATTTTAAACCTGCTCAAAGCAAATTTAAGAGAAAATATTTCATTCTCTTCATTGTTAAAACCAAAACATTTTGTTGCATGGGGGAATGACATAATACTGTAGGATCATCATTTCTCGTTGAACTTCTTTTCCTTTGCATAACCATTGGTATTTTTACTTTAACTTTGACCCAGCTAAAATTAATGTTTTAAATTTATTAATATAAACATATTCTGTTTTGCTTTTAATCCAGAAGTGCTTCATTTTTTTTTGCGGTCCGTACTTTAGTGATATTATATATTGTGTCTACACGGATCTAATCAAGAGATCTTACAGAAAGCACTGCGTATATTGAATTCATAGTGTTCCTATGTGTGATCGTAGGCTTCTGATTTGCTATGATGAAGAAATTGCACAGCCTCTATCTTATTCCCAGTTTGGTCAAGAACTTTTATTTCATGTGTCTAACAACATAGGGCTGGATTTGAAAGGGTTATATGTGTTCCAGATGGGGGGGCCTCGTCCTCGTCCAGCTCGGACCCTCAGCAGCTGTCCTGTCCGCGATGGTGACCAGACCAGGGACTGTTTGCGGGCGATAGTGGTTATCTCCAAGGTCGAGCCGGCCCGGCGCGGCGGGGGCGGGCCTGCTGGTGCAGACCGGGGCCGAGGCCGAGGACCGTACCAGGAACCTACCCGAGCAGGTAAGTCCAGCCGGCCAGAAAATCGAAAGGAATTTCTACGTGTGGTGGGGGGGTGGGGGACAGTTTATGATACTGATTACGAAAAGTTTCCTATGGGAAAACTACCGCGCCATTATTTGCGTCTATCGTGGCGTGATTAACGCACCGCTTACGATGGACAGAGGGACACCGGTCCCCGCTGATCCCCGCTCTGCCTCTACTCTCGGACTTTATTGATTTTGGCGCGGTCGTAACCCGTGACCCGCGGGTCAGCCCCGGGGCCGCGTCCCGTGTCCGTCTGTGTGTGTTGGGGGGCGAGGGAGGGAGTGGGGATCCTCGCCTCCAGGGGGATCTGGCCGGATCCACTCCGTTGATTTACCGCTATGTACTTACAGGCGCGCGACACGGCCTGTTTGTACACCCGCGGCCCGCCGCGCCCGGGGCCGCAAAGTGTTTTATTACTAATTTGGGATGGAGGGGATTATTGGGATATTACGTATGGTCAGTCGCAGCTCAACCTGTCCCATAACCGTAGCTCAGTGGGCATCTAAGTCCCTCCCGCCCCGTGTAAAGTTGTCGGCAACATTCGGCCGGACATCATAGTCATCTATACCGCCCCCCACACACACACTCGCACCTGTGGGATGGCTGCTAGATGGCTAATCCTAGAAATGCGGTATGGGATGGGATGGACGGCTTGCGGATGGGATTCCAGAGCAGCCGAGCGCTTGGGGCTGAGAGTGACCATGCGCTGCTGACAGGTGGCCGCCGACACTCCGATCCTCTTCTCACTTTCCCTGCGATTGGCCCGCCCTGCCCGGCCAGCCCAGCCCCGTAAGGCCTATACCCTTCATTACTGGTGCAGTGCCCGCGCGCGCATGTGTGTGTGTCCAGTTGTTCTTGCAACTCATCACGTTCCCGTTGCCGCCGTTGTCCTGCTGCAGGGCAGGCACCGCGCCCTGACCCGCTCAGCCCGCGCCTGCGCCATACGCTTGCCCGCGGACCCTCGCGGCCGAGGCCGAGCGCGGAGCCTCTGGCACTGCTCCTGGCGGCGGGGGCGGGGGTGTCGCCGTGTCCTCGTGGAGGTCAAGGTAGTGCATCACACTCGCCTTGAACTGCGGTGTCCCGTGCCCCGCCGGGTCCCGCCCCGCCCCGGACCCGAGCGCAGCTCTCGTTCGTTTTGCCGATCCGTCACTGAACCCATGCAAATCCCTGTGTCCGGGCCGGGGCCGGGCGCGCGGGCGTACCTCGCTGCAGTGCAGCGGCTCGGCTGACTGATCCGATTTGGGCGTGGCGGTGCGCAGGGGCGGGGCGGGGTGGGAGCTGTCCGTCCCGGCCGGCCTCCCGTTACTAAACGCCCTGCCCCGCCCCGCCCCGCACAGTGCACCGGCGCGCTGCGTGCGACCCTCGACACGCGTGCGTGTTATCATGTCCACACGCACGTAAGTCAATACGGGCCGACCACCCCGGCGCGGCCGGCGGCGTGCAGCGTGCACGCACCGCTGCTGCACCTCGCCGCCGTGCCGTGCCGGGCCGCGTCATGTCCTCGACGAGACGGAGGCGGCCGGCGCGATGCCTGTCCCTCCGCCGCCCTCTTTTTTGCGTCGTGTCGGTAAAGGATAGTATCGTCTCGGTGGAACATATCGTTCCAAAAACGAAGCGGAAGGCAGCGTCGCCGCCCGCTGCAGCATCTCTGGCCAAAATAAAGGAAGGCCGAGAGGAGAAGATCGGCAAACTGCAGCGGTGCGGGCAAAGATTTGGGCGGCGGCGGCGGGGCGGTAACCCGAACCGCTCGCCTCCACGGTTCTGTACGGTTTCGCCAAGGACAGCGGGTTTTTATTCACCGGGCACCCGCCGCCGCCACCCCGTCCGTTAGGGAGGGCTTTGAACTCGCCGCGTACCGGTATGAGAAATGTGCGTCCCTTTGGCCCGCCCTGGGGCTCTCAATCGCGGCCGCACGTGTCGAGGACGCGATGCTTGTCGTCGACTTGTGGACACAGGGCGGCCGTCCCGCCCCGTCCAAGGAGACCAGCGGCACAGGTGCTCAAACACGACGCGGTGGCCGGGCCGGGGCCGGGCCGGGGCCGGGCCGGGGCGAGCAGGTGGTCAGGTCACGATCGACGCACAGAGCATCAGAACCGCGATCAGGAGTACGTCTTATTGGTGAAAAGTTCTGGGGGCGGCGCCGCCCTGCCCGCCAGTCCGCAGCGGAAAAATATAGCCACCCGGTCGGCGCGTTTCTTTACAGCGCGAGCGAACGAGGTGTCGATGACACAATAAGAAATGCTCGCGTGTGATTGCCGTCGCCGAGCGAAAGTGAATTCCTGGACTTTAGTTGCTCAGTTGTTCGTCGTCCAAGAGGCGCACCCGGGCCTTGGTTGGGTCGGCGCTCGTCGCTTCCCCCGCGGCCGGTATCTCCCCACTGCCGGTCCCTGACCTCTGCCCCTCCCGGACCGCCGCCCCGCCCCGCCCCGCCCCGCGCCGTGCTTTCGGTATGATCGCCCCGGATTGCCCGGACGCGTGTCCCATACTGATCAGGCGCACAGCGCTGGCTGGCCATTGTCTGCGCTGTTGGCGCTGACCGGGAGGCGGGGCGGGGCGGGGCGGTGTCGCCGGGGCGCGGCGGTGCGGGGCGTGGCGGCCCACACCTCCCTACAGCACACGCGGCTCGGGAACACGTGTCATTAGCGTGTCAATCTACATACCCCTTCCCCTCCTCCCTCTCCCTTCCTCCGTTTCCTCACGGACCGTCCGGCCGCGCTCGGACGCGTCCGGATAACGCGGCCCCCTGCTCGTCCAGCAGCGTTGTGGCCGCCGCGGCCGGACACTTTTCGGACGCGCGCCGATTATGGGGCGTGGTGGCGAGGGGCCCCACAGAGTCATTGCACCCTGCCCTGCCCTGCCCACCAGGCGGACGTGCGCGAGTGTGTGCGTGCGTCCGTGTCGACGCCGACGACGCCCTGTCCGACGCTGCGCGTACGATTTAAATTTTATTAGGTCAAAAAAAATTATCCTTGTCCCGGGCTGGGCCGCCGGGGTCGCTTCGGGCCGGGCGCGGGCGCGACACGGAGGTGTACGATGGTGGCGATAACCAGGTCGCCCCGCCCGCGGCCGTGACGGCAGGTGAGCAGGTGAGGCGTGCCGCACCGCGCTACACGTGTGCTGCAGAATGCCATGCATCAGCACCATCAGCAGCACCAGGGTACGCCTGCCCGGCCCGGCGTGTGCGGTGCGAAGCGGAGGTGCTGCTGCTGCTGGCGTGGCTGACAGTATCGGCAGCGCTCAATCGGGCCGCGCCGGGCTCAGCCGCTGCGCAGGCAGGCAGCGCTGTGGCGTGTGCTGCCGCCCCGCCCCGCCCAGCCACCTATCGACGCCCCTTAGCGCGCGCGGCCTTGGCGTGGCGGCCGGGCCGGCCCTGCTCAGCTCGCGGCCCGTACCCGTCGCGTACCCGCGCGGTGCTGGTGCGAGAGAGACGGAGGCACGCCTCGTGCGCACGCTCGCCACGCAATCCCCCATCATCGCGCGCAGTAGGGGCGGCCAGGCCCGGCGAGGCCCGGCCGCGACGCGTACGTCCACCGCCTGTCCCTGTCGCGTCCGCGTCGGGCCGGGCCGCGGAGGACTCGCGGTTGCGTTTCTTATGGGCGGTCACACAGTACGCGGACGACCGGTAGCTGCCCGGCCCTGGGCCCGCGCCGCCGTTCGTGTCCGTGTCCGCGCATCGCTTGAGTCGGGGCGGGGTGGGGCGGGGCGGGCTGTCCGAGGTGGCACCTGCGCCGCGACGCCGCTCACCCCGACGCGACGCCGCCCACCCGAAAACTTGTCAGTCACTCAAAGCATGGCATGCATATGCCGCGGGCCGGCTCCGACGGCACGCCTGTGAGCGAGCGCCTTCCTGGGAACCGAGGTGGCGACCGACGCACGCATAACTACCTCCTGGCCAGGAATAAACCAACCGACCAACTGGCGCCCGGCTCGGCCTGGGCCCGCCCTGCCCCGCGCAGCGCCGCGCGCGCAATGTCGTGTAATTTGTTCGGGCAACACCATCATCCCCAGGACCAGGACCACCGTGCTGCAGCCGTCGTCGCCATGGGAACGGCCGGCCCTGGCCCTGGCCCTGCCCTGCCCTGCTCTGGGCTGACGGCCCTTGCGATTCCTGCTCCCCCCCTTCTCCCCTCCCCTTCTCCCCTCCCCTTCTCCCCTCCCCTACTCAAGCTCTGCCCCTCGGGACCGTATACCTCTTCGGGATACGTTGTCGACGAGCGTTCCTGGGACCCCACGTGTTTTCTATCAGGTTCAGGAGAGGCACGCAGCCTGCGCACGGTCTGAGTCTGCTTTTGGCTCCCCTGGAGGGCGTGGCGTGGCGCGGCGTGGCGTGGTCTGGGGCTGTCCTGTAGCTCACCTCGCCTCCCATGGACCGTGCGCCCTGCGCTGTCGTCCCTGGGTACACTGCCATGAGCACGTCTGCTACGTCTGCTGTGGCCCCGCCCGCCCCGCCCCGCCCCGGTGCTTGGGTAACGCGTCATTTTATGCGAGACACATCGGGGCTTACGCCGCCGCCTGCGTTGTGCCCGCCCCGCCCCTCCCGCGCACCGCCGCGCCCTGCCCGGCCCGCGTCCCTCGCAAATGAAGTAAGCGCGACGGGCCGCGCTGGCGTGGCGTGTCGCTTCGCCCCGCCGTTGTCCTCGCAGACTCCTCCTCCTCTTCTTTTTTGCCCCCCGCCCCGCCCCGTCCGCGGTCCACCTCTCCCCTTCCCTGGGCGGCTGGCCGCACCGTGATGTAAGCAAGAATAGGACGAGATTGAGGCGATTATTCACCGTGGTCGTCGCACAGTAGTAAACCCTGTGTGTGGCGGGGCCAGGCCGGGGGGCGCGGGCGCGGCGGGCGGCTGTCTGGAGGGCGTTCCGCGCCGTGCCGTGCGAGCGACGACGCTGACGGCGTCCCATACGTACTTCGCCGTAGAGGAGGTATGATTTGCGTCGCGCCCCGCACGCGCGCGTTGTCGGGGACGGCCGGTGCGGCGCACGGGAGGGAAGTCACCGTGGCCCCACACAGGTACTCGCGGCGCGCGAAGCAGGTGTGAAATAATGCGCCTACTCGCTACCTACCTGTCGGTGAGATTGGGTGTTTGGGGTGGGGGGATACCAGAAGGTGGTACAGTGTATGTACCGCGGCTGCTGCTGCCATCAGTGGCACGGCAGAGAGAATGCGTGCGTGTTTTGGGTTGGGAACGATTCGGTTAGGCGGATCCCGAAAGCAACCGGCTTCTCCTCACGGAGGACGTCTGGGGTGGGAGGGGGAGGGATGCGTTACGCTCGAGCCGGGGGCCGCAGGGCAGGGGCGCAGCCAGCCGCTCCCCCTCCCGCCCGCTCCCCGCCCGCGCCCCGCCCGGACTGCACTGCCACCACCGCCCGCCCCGCGCCCCGGCCAACGCCACCGCCGGGGCCCTTGCCCTGGCCTGGGCCCCCTCGCCCGCCGTGCTGTCCACATGTGTCCCATGTGTGGTTTGTCGACGCCACAGCATGTCCTGTCACTCCCACATTTCCAACTCTGAATTCTTTATATTTGTTGTAATTACTAAAATTATTCTCCGTCACAATTTTTATTAGAAGTGTAGTAATTGACGCCAAGTAACTTTGGTAATGTCGCGGTCAATATTTTTTTAGGCCCCCGTTAGGGGTGCCTATTGCTTTCGCCAGAAAGTTTTTTATTTTTTATTTTTTGTTTGGTAGAGAGGGGTAATTTTCCGAATTCTCCTAGCGTCCGGGTGGATGACGTAGTGCCTCGTTCGCATTGGTCCGCCGCCGGGTCGCCGCCGGCTCACGGGGGCTCTCGGGCCCCTCGCCACGCCGCGCCACGCCACAGCGCTGGTGTTGACACAAGTGTACGACTGTGCGACCGCCATGCGACCGCAAACATGGCCGCCCTGCCCTGCCCCCGCCCCGCCGGGCGCGGGCTGAGCGCTGGCCTGGCCGCGGGGCCGGCCGGGGCCGGCAGGCAGTGACGCCAGCGCGAACAGGACGCCAATCAGGCGGGCGGGCGGTCCGACTCATGGGCGTAGCAGCGGCTGCACGCTGGATCGCGTGAGCCCCCCGCCCCGCGTGGTGGAGGGGCCGTGTCGCGCCGCGTCGCCCCTGTGTGGCGGGCGGGGCGGGGCGCGCGGCGAAAGCTCGAGGGGAAGACCGGTCGAGGGCCACAGGGATGGGGATAATTTTAGCCGCATCCTTGTACGTTGTTCTCTGGTGCTCCATGATGCGACACGCGCCTCGCCCGTCCCGTCCAGACCTCTCCTCTCCTCTCTCTCAACCACGTACGGTTCATGTTTGTCTTTTCTCGTCGCCACAAATTTTTTTTGAGGCAGATTGAGTTGGGGGGAAAATATTTTTTAACCGGCACCTTTTCCTGTTGCTCTCCCAACGGTTCTCCTCGCCTTTCGGGTTGGGACCTTTGACTCGTCGCAAGAATTAGAGCAGCAGCCGGCGCGCAGCCGCCCGGCCCGGCCCGGCCGGCAGGACCGTAGGCGGCGGGGCGGCGGCTCCCACCGGATACGCCCCGCTGTACGGATAAGCCCTAGGGCCCCGGCCGGCAGTAAGGCCCCTGCTGGCCTAGACCGGAGCCCCCTCCTGGGGACGCCGAGGCGACGGCCCGGCCCGGCCCGGCAGCCAACGGCTATCACCCCGGTGACGACGTGCGCCCGGGTCTTTGCGGGCAGGAAGCCGACCTTCCAGGCCAAGCCAAACCAACCAACCCTCCGCCCCCGCTCAGCGGCGGCCCACATCCGTAAACATAGTTGGCGGCGGCGGCGGGCGGTTTGGCGGCGGCGTCCTCTTGTCGGCGGGTTGCGTGTGTGTGTGTTTGGGGTGCGCCTGACGGGTAGGCAATGCGCCGGCAGGGATGTGCGGCGGGTTGCGTACCCCGCCCCGGCTGCGACGGTGTGCGGTCCGTCGGCCGGTAATCCAATAAGGCGCACGGCACGTTCGCTCTGATTGGGCGCATGCGTGTGCACGGGCCCCGTACCGCCGTGCACCAGCTGATGCGCCGGACCCGGGCCGGGCCGCCGCTGCACCAGCTGGCCGGTGGGGTGCAGCAGGGTGCAGTGCGCCACAGGTGCAATCCGCGTCCAGTCCGCCCGGAGTGTTTCTCTCTTTTTGTGGTTTATTTATCGTGTAAAAGGCAAGAGGGGATACGGGGGCGGCGGCGTCGTCCTCGGCAACTGAAAACTTGAAACAATTATGATGGGTAATCGTACGCGCGCTCCTCAGGGCGCTGCGCTGCTGCTCGCCGTCAGTAACGAACATCCGCCTGGCCGTGGCGGCCCAGGCCGGGCCGGGCTGCCCCCACCCCCTCCCCTGCCATGCGACCGCAGCACAGCCCCGCGCCGCCACCGCCGCTGCAGCCCAGCCCCGCTGCAGACGGGACGGGACGGGGCGTTGTCGTCCCCCGTCGTTCTTCTTCTTTTTGCGTCGGCTGCAGAGGAGGATGCTGGGCAACGGGTGTCCCATGGGGGCCCGGCCCGGCCCGGCCCATAGCGGTGGGGCTCGAGGCATCTGGCCATCTGGAGGCGTCTGCCGTGGGGGCGGCTGCGGGTGGGGGTGGGGGAGCAGCGCCGTGGTGTTTGAACCCACAACCTGGTGCGGCGATACTTCTCGCGGCTTGTATCACGACGTCGTGCTGGTGACAACTGCGCTGAGCTGGACGGCGGCGGCCCCGCACCTCCCCGGCACGGCGCGGTGCGGCGCTCCCTCCACACGCACTGTGGTTATAGAGCCGCGCCGAGTTATAGAGTAATTTCCCCCATCACTTCCCTTCGTATCCGTAATGGACGCCGGCTACCCTGTACTTAGGCGCGCGCGTCCGGCGCGACGGTCGGCGCGCTGCGGTGCGGTGGGGCCCCGGGCCGCCCGCCCGCCCAGGCCCGGGCCGGACGGACCCCAAATGGGGCCTCGGAGCCGCCCTCAAATCTATACCGGCGCGCGTGGTCACGGCAAGGGGCGCGGGGCGGGGCGGGCGGGGCCCTGCCCAGTGCGTGCCCCGTGCGTTGGCCGGCCCGCCCCGGCCCGGCCCCGGCCGCGCGACCAGCGCCAGATTGTCCACAACGAGCGGCCAATTCCATTGTTGTCGCCGGGGAGGTGTCATTGTCTGACCGATTATGTATCTGACCGCCCCGGCCCAGCCCGGCCGGGCCGCGCCATGCAGTCACCTGACGGACCAGATGAGTGGGTTGCGCGTACGTCTCGTCTCGCGCGGCGCGGCCACATCGCGCCCAGGCCAGAGGTGTGGGGCGGGGTGAGGCGAGGTGAGGTGACTGACCCCCTCATTCACGCGTCCGGTCATTTTCGGGTCATGAATGAATGAATGGAATGACCATGCCGCGCCGTGCCGTGCCGCGCCGCCACCTCGGCACGGTGAGTCATTGACGCCTTTGAGGCCGGCGCGGCGCGGCGCGGGCCAGGCTAATGCGTGTTGTGTCTGCGGGGACTGCTGGGGGTTGCTCCTCCCCGGCCCCGGCGCATGCACTTAGGGCCGAGCACCGCGATTTAATGCCGTAGGGTGGTCCGGGGCCGGCCGCCGCCACGCCCCGCCCCAGCAGCTTCCTCCTCTTCCGCCAAAAGCGCCGCCGCCAGGCCGCCGTCGATGGCTCTGCAATTATCGCTTCTTTTCTTGCCGCCGTGTGTTGGCAAATTGACGGGAACGGCAGACATATTGCCGGCTGCTGCTGCTGGGACACTATGCCGCCCGCCCCACCGGCCTGCCTAGGCTTAGCGCCACCCGCCCCGCCCCACCGCCCCGCCCGGCACAACGGCTCGCCTAACAAATTGCGCGTTGCCTGTTATGGAGGTTCCATCTGAAGGAGGTTCCGGCCTGTAGACGGCGGGACGGACCCCTCGGGGGGCAACGCCGGGTGGAGGGGGGCGGGTGGCAGAGCAGACGGAACCCCTCCGGACTCATCTTGCACATCCATCCATCTATCCATCCATCCGCCCCACCCCTCTCCGCCCCTCCCATCAGCCCTTGTGTGTTTACACTGCCAAAACAACGCGGCGGCTTTGGGAGGGAGTAGGTAATTTGACCAAACCGTCGCATCTTGTGTTTGTCTAAAATCCCTTGCGGTCGGCGCGGCCGGGCCGCTCGAGCCTGTTTCCGCTCCCGTGCAGGGCTACCGTTGGTATTGCATCTGGAGGAGCATCGTAAGGCGGAGGCTTGTGTGACACAAGCGGGGAGTAGGCCGAGTGAGCGGGGCGGGGCGGGGGCATCGCATCTGCAACTTGACGACGTAGGCGGCCCTTTTACCTGATTCGGCCCGCTGCGGCCGCCCCCGCCGCTGCTGCCGCCTTTTCGAAACCCCATGACCGTTTTGCGGTACGCAAGTGCGACCGCACGGGAGTGCGTGCCCATCTGTCGGGATGGCGAAGAAAATAATAAAAATAGATGGCGGAACAGCGAGACACCGCAGGCAGGGATTGGAGAGGACACGACGCGGTGGCATGGCGACGCGACGGCAGGCCAGGCAAGGCGTCTTCGGAAAGTATATTCCGGTTAATTTGGCAGCAGCGCGGCGCACGGGGCGGGGCGGGGCAGGGGTCATTACGTTCATTCTGCACGGTTAGTTGCTGCCTGCTGCCTCCTGACCGCAGGAGGGGAGGTCCTGCAGGAGCCGCCTCCCCCGCAGGACGCCTGCCTGCAGGACGCCCACAGGACGGCCTGCAGCATGTGGACGGACGGCTCTCGGCCTGGTTTTCCTCCCGACGTGTCGTGTCATGCGGTCCCTGCTGGCTGGCCTGGCGGCCGATATGAGGGGTGACATGGGCCCAGCCCAGCCCAGGCCGACCCAGGACGGGACGGCTTCCAGAGAAAAAGACCCCCAAAAATAAAAATAAAAAGTCGCCGGGCGGCGTGGCGACGCGGTCCGTGGAAATGGGTTGTGTGTAGTAGGGGTTGCTGGGCTGGCTGACCCCTGGCAGCCACGCCCCGCCCCCGCCCCGCCTCGCCCGGCCCCGCCCCGCCCCGCCACGCCCCTGTCACAAGGCCAGACGCCGTGACCAATGGTCTGAGAAGGGGTCGGGCCGCCCGATAAGTCAAAGGAACACAAACAGGTGCCGATTTGGGTTGGACATCCGGCGGGGCGGGTTTTTGTACAGCAGGGAGGAAGAAATTAGTTAGTGACTCGCTGATGCTGTTGGCTTTGTGCGCTGCGCGGGGGCCGAACTCGGTTTATCCGCAGTGGTGAAATTTGCGGTTGAAATCCCGATTCGGCCAGTTGGTCCGGAGCGGTGGTGTGCGGTTAGGTTCCCACGAGCCGCGGCCCTAGCAGACCCTACCCTAGGCTGCCAGCTGGACCCCGACGAGTGCAGAGTGCAGGCCACCTGTCCCCGGGCGGGCCGGGCCGGGCAGGTCAGAGCTTTGCACAGCTTTGCCCTGGCGGGTTGGGCCGGGTCGGGCCGGGGTCAGGTCAGCTCCCCCGCTCTGCCCCTGGGCAGGTGTGACCCCGCGCGTCTCACGGGGATCAGCAGGGAGGGGACGCACCCTGCGCCGCCAGGTCGCGCCAGCGTAGGCCCCTTGTGTGACGGGTAGCCCACTCGCTGTAGCTCAGCTCGCCCATCTAGTACCGATTCTTCCCGTGGCGATGTGAGTGAGTTTACTATTGTAGCGGGGCTCGGGGGCGGGCACACATACGCACGATGAGCGGGATCATGTGTAGCTCTTTCGGACCTCGTTTGAAAAATGACATTATCGTAAACCCTTCGCTCGGATTATACACCCACCGTATTGCGAAATAGAGCTGACAGCCCGAGATATAGCTGCCGTCCGGGTCGGGCCCCCGCCCCCCGCCGCCTCGGCCCGGCCCGGCCCGAGCAGGCCCCGGGTGCACACTCGTCCAGACGGGGGCCCATTGTCCATTATCCTGGTCACCTCCGGACCACAGCAAAGCTGCCCGAAAAGAAAGGCCGGACGAAATCCGATCTTTTCAAGCGCTTAGCGATAAAGGAGCCGGGAGAAAAGAAAATGAAAGCGATAAAAAAACGCTGGCTGCCCCGGGTCGTCTGAGATTTCTGAAACGATCTGCCTGTCTGCACGTCCACACACACACACACATGCAGTATGGTAGGTGTGGAGGTGTCCCATGCCGGCCGGGCCGTGCAGGAGCCGCTCGACTGGCGCGGTTCAATAGCTGTCGAGGCCAGTGTGGTGTGTGCGTCTCTGTGCGCGCGCGATAAAAAAGCGACGCAATCCGTACGCCTTTCATCGTCATTCTTATTTTTACACGTAATAATCGGTGGCGGCTGCTCATTTGGCCTCCTCCTCCACGTGGGTAGAGAGGGGCCTAAAGGCGCTCGTAAGGCGAGCCGCACCATGTGTTGGGCCCCGCCGGCCCCGCCCCGCCCCGCCCCGCCCCGCGCGCCGCGGTCCGACCGAAGGACTTACAGGCGGGGTGGGGAGGAGGAGGGCTGGAGGTCCACGACGACGGAGGGGAGGGCGGCCAGCTAGGCCTGCAGGGGCAAAAAGAGACGAGCAGGGGGGCGTCTGTGTCGCCATGCAGCAGCGGCGGCAGCGGCGGCAGGCCCCATGGGGGGACAGACACCGCGGGGGACAGAAATAGCAGCGCGCCGCGCCGTGCCGTGCCGTACCCTCCGCTTCCCTTCGGCCAGCAGCAGCAGGCGGAGGACATCATCATGGAGCCTGCCTGCGAGGAGAGGACAGGGCCGGGCCGGGCCGGGCTCAAGTACACGGTGGGTGCACCTCGGCCCCCGCCCCGCCCCGCCCCGGCTCCCCTCTCATTGTAAGAAATAGAACGCGGGGGACATGTGTGCGCGGGGCGTGGCGGGGCGGGCAGGGCCGGGCAGCGTCGTCTGCTGCCACCGCGGCGGGGCTGGGCGCGGCGCAGCGCAGTGGGAGGAAGCGATAAATTACCCGCGATGCTCCAGTAAGTGGCGGTGGTAACAGCGGGTAACAGTCGTCTCTTTTCGGCTGGAATAAAACGCGCGTTTAAAAAGGTTTTTCGCTGCCTCTTGTCATCACGGCCTGGCCCGAGGCCTGCGCTGGCTGGAGTCAGTCGGGGCCTGCTTGTTGGCTGGCTGGCCCGCACAGTAGTGGGCGGCTCTGTGCTGATAACGCACACACGCGGTAATGGTCGGGCAGGGTGGGGTGGGGCGGGGCGGGGGGCGGTCACTTCCAGGGCAGCGATAACGTCCTGGAGGAGAAAATGCTGCTGCTGTGACGCTAGTGAAGTTTTGTGGGACAGCGGGGCACAGCTTTCAGGCATCAAAATGATGTCAGCGTTGACTGTAAGAGTTTATTAATCGCTTGTCCTCTGGCAGCATGGCCGTGTCAGGGTGTGCCAACCGCGCCCGGCCCGCCAGACACTGGTCAGCTCTGGGTAGTGTTAGCCGCGGCTATCAGCGCTCCTCCCGGGCCGGGCCCGGCCCGGCTGTCAGCAGCTGCTCCGTCATAGGCGTAGCTCAGATAAGCACGTGGGTGAGAGCGAGCGACCCGCTACCTCCACCGTCCTTGCGTTGGAGATACGGTCTGCTACGCCGCCGAGAGCCGCCCGTCAGCGAGGGGGGAGAGGCCTGGACGCTCCGGTGAACGCCCTCTCTGCTCCCCTGAAAGGATTTACGCCCCTCTGCTGTCTCACGATTTGCTAACGGCTTTCGTCGTCCCACCACGTGGTCCATGTGCACCCCGGGGGTGCGGCGGGGGGTGTCTGGCGTGGGGGCGGGGGCGGGGGCGTCTGGCCCTACAGACACGGCGGGGTGGGGCGGGGGCGGCAGCCTCCCCTATCTGAACCTCAGCCGCCTTTTCCTCTCGCGCAGGGCGGGGCGGGGCCGGGCCGGGCCGCCCCTGCCTGGACCAGGATGCTGCCGGCTCTAATGGAGTGCTGAAGTATGCTGGTGCGGACGGCGCTGTGCGGATGCCGTGGGAGGTCTGCCAGGACCTGCGCGTCGACCACCGCCGCCCATGGCGATGGCGGAGCAGCAGACGCATAAAAAGGCCAAGCTGGCCAGGAGTAACATCAGCAGCCGGCTGGGCGCGGGGCGGGGCGGGCCGGGGGTTTCCTGCTGCTTATCACTTTTTGCACTCTGGCTCCTACATGGCGTGCTTTTAGAGCCGTTTTCGGGTGAGCCGAGGCGAGGCGAGGCGAGCTGTCGTGACCAGCGCGACCAGCATGACCCCTGGCCTGCTCCTGCCTGCAGCACCGCGTGCAGGTAGCGTACCGGGCGGCTCGGGCGGCGTGGACATCCGTCTCCAGACGGGAGGAATGTGGATAGCGCCGGCCCGGCCCGGCCCGGCGGGGGGCCACGTCCATTAGACATGTGTGGCGCCACTGATGGACTGGCCCCGGCCCAGCCCGGACCCTCGGCGCTACTGGACACTCGGAAAAAAATATATATGTGTAGGAAATCGTCGCTGGTGGCGTCGTTAAAAGACCCTGCGAACAGCAATCCACCGCCGAAAATGTGTTGGCATTAAATTTTCGCGGGTGTCGCGGCTGCTGGTCTCGTGACAGGAAACATACTGGTGGGCGATACTGGGCCTGTCCGGCCCGGCCCGGCCCGGCCGCGCTGGGGGCCCAGGCCCGCTGCTGGGCGGGGGTCCTGACGCTATCAGTCGCGGACAGGAATGGGCCGCGGGGGACCGCCCCGCCCCGCCCCGCCCCGCCCGCGCGCTCGGTGAGGGGGGAACACACACGCGTATCGCCGATGTGGGGCACATGGTCGAGCGCGATATAGGAGTGGACGGGGCCTGCCCGTGCCAGCCGCACCGCCCGACTCCCGCGAGGCACTGGAATCGCTGGCTCATGAACCGAACTGACGGCAATCATTTCCGTCGGCCAGCTGTTTTCGTCACCTCATGACGCCAATGTGTTATAATTTACGCGAAATTTTTGTTACTCTTTTCTTTGTGTGTGTGTGCGGCTGCTCGGTTTCTTTGGAGCGCCTGGCGAAAACGACAGTTTTACACTTTACAGCCGAGTGTAACGGGCGCGCCGCCGCGATATACTGAACACTCTGTCGTTGGCGTTAATTCCTGGAAGTGCTGCTGTAATTTTCCTTCTTGAGATTTTTATTTTATTTTGAGGTCACTTTGCTGCTGCTCCTCTCTATATTATTTTTTTCTGCGGGAGGCGGCGCGGCGTCGCGTCGGCGTGACCCTCTGCTGTGGTACTCGGGCTCATAAGGCCCGGCGCGGCGGGTCCAGCTGGTGACGTCTGTACAGCCTGAGCCTGCCTGCCTGTGCAGCGGGAGTGTGCGGTTTCCGTTCCGGCCCGGCCAGCAGCGCCGCGGCGCGGGGCGGGGCGGGGCGGCGTGAGCGTCGCGTCACCCGGGGAGGCAGGGCAGCAGCCGGTCGCAGCCGGCCCGCACCGCCTCTGAGCGGGGCCCTGCCCCAGGCTGCCCGCCCCGCCCCGGCCCGGCCCTACGCGTATCCGCTATGTATATCCACGGGATTCACACACGCCGCATTTGCACCAGCTTTTAAACGATTGGCTCACGCACTTCGTCAGATTGGACTTGGCCTTTACTAGGCACTAGGCTACGAGCGAGGGCAGGATTCGTCCTAGCATCGAGGTGGTAGCGCTGCCGAGCATTTGTCGTGAACGAGATGGCGTTGGGCAGGGCAGTGCGGTGGGACGGCATGTAGGGCGTCATAACGAGGACAGTTTCCATTTTTGGGGTGCTAATTGCATCTCGTGCGGCAGGACAGGGCCGGGCTGCTCTGCGCGGAGGGCCGCGGCCCGGCCCGGCCCTGCGCCTTGTCTAGGATGGAGGAGAAACGTGTCCACGGCCCCTGACGCCATAGGCCCCCTGGTCGGCACCGCATCCCCTGGCGCGCGCGGCGTCGCGGCGCCCTGCCCAGCCATGCCCTTTGCACTGGGAACTTTCCCGATAAAACGTCGACCTCTCGTCAGGCTGCGACCTCGCCGATGGCATCCGCCTTATGGCCGACGCCGGCGTCCCCTGCAATCCCGTGTCCGACGGCGTCCCCTGCCTGGCTTTGTCCTCTTGCTCTTCGCGCCGTCGGGTAAGTCGCCCCTTCTCCGTTCACCTTTCCTCTCGACGGCGACCTCCGCCGCCCCGCTGCGACCTCCCTCGACTCGACGGCGGCGGCCTCCGTTTTCAACGACAAAGTGTTGTCACTCTGCTGCGGGGCGCGGCGCGGCGAGCCCCGTCGTATTCTCTTTAATTGCCGCCGTGAATGATCTCTCGAGTGAAATCGGCGTGGCGTTGTTGGTGACAGTGGTTGCGCCGCCGTACTGCGCGGCGGCACTGCGCACTGCGCATGCGCGCCCGGCCGGGCCGAGCAGGCAGGGCGCGCGCGCTTTATGGCCTTCATTACGGGGCGACAAAGAAGAAGCGGTGATGAAGAAGAGAAAGGGAGAGGGAGGAAGGGAGGGTGAATTCACACACACTCACACACGGGGGCGCGCGCGCGCCCTGCCTGATAGTTGGGTGTATGTAGGACACACTCGGCGGGCCGGTCAGTGCAACAATGTAGTCGTTGCCTGACCATAGCCTGCCTATTGCCCCGGCGGGGCGTAGTGGGGCGGGGCGGGGCCCCTATGCCGCGTCCAGCACAGGTGTGATGGACAGGGGGCCCTCCAGCTCCAGCGCGCAGCGCAGCGGGCCGCGGGGAAAAGAAAAGTTCACAGGGAGTTGGCAGCACTGCCCAGCTGTTGTTCCGTGTGTCCTTGTTGTTGTTGTTGTTGTTGTTGTTCGAGTGGCCATCAAGTCATCATCCGCGGGGCAGGGCTGTGTGACCTATGCGTGTGTGTGTCCAGAGAGACAACAGCTGTCCGGCTCGTTACCTCATGGGCGTTGCTTATTGCCGCTCCTCGCGTTCGTCTGTTCGTCTGTTCGTTCGTTCGTTTCGTCGCGCTTGCGTATGATTTTCAAACAGTTATAGTTCACGGAAGAGGATGCGAGGATGCCCGCCCGTCCCGTCTTGCATGTGTGGCGAGAGAGTGTGAGCCACGCCAAGGGCGTATGACGGGACGGTCGGGTACACTCGCTCTTATTTCAGTTTTTTTTAATAGAGGTTTTTTTAAAAATTTTATATGATAGTAGCTCCGCTTGTATGATAGGCTCAATGAAAGTGATTGCGGGACGGAGGAGAAAACGGCCGCTGCTCTTAGCCGGATGCGAGGTGAGGTGCGTCCGGAAGTCGGGTCCGCCCGCCCTCTCCGCTGGCCCCATCGCGTTGTGCGACGAGGACCTCCCCCTCCTTCCCCCCTCCTCCTCCTGTTACAAAATTGCGAGAATCGCCCAGGTCGGAAAGGTAAATAAAGGCCGCAAGTTAAAAAAAAAAGAATGCAGAATTACCCCTCGGCGTTAGTGCATGTGTGCGTGCGTTTGTGAATCTAGGACAAGGCTAAAGAAAAGAAAGGGAAAAAAAATTGGACTCGCCCTCGCAAGAAAGATAAAGGAGCCGAACGGATCCCGCCGGTGGATAATGGATAATACTGACCATGCAGGGATGGGGCCCTACTCGTCACGCACATACGGTTCCTTGCCTTTTTTTTTTCGTAGTCGGGACACTCAGGTCAGCTTTCTTTATAATTTTTTTTTTATTCCTCCCTTTTTATTTTTCCGTGGAAATAACGATGATGCTTTTCTCTTAGACCGATCGTCCGTCCGTCGGCGCTTGTTGTGTTGTGTGAAGTTTTTCGGGAGCTTTCTGCCCGGACACACCCACACTTATCCCGGACAATCAGTACTTGCGTTTATTTCCTATGTGTGTATGCAGGTTGCAGTGCGTGCTCGGCGAGGCACGAAGCAATCGGGCGGGGCGGAGCGGAGCGGGGCGGCCGCTGGACTGGACGAGCACCTCGTTGTTGACGGAAAATAGAGGCAAGAAGCCAACGGCGCGAGCCATTGTCTTCCTATGATGTCTGCTTTTCTTAACTCGAAGAAAAGAAAAGGCAGTTGAGAGGGAAAAATACGCCGTTTGAACGGTTAGTTTCTGCAGTTGTGTGTTTAACGTAAGCGTAATTATATATCTTCTCGTTGCAGCGAGAAGCGAGTCATTCGCGGGTCCTGCTTCTGTGGTTCGCCCACATTTTTTCTTTCGTTTACTAAAACAAAAAATCCGAAGGTAGTTTACATCAGGCGTCGTTTATAGTAGTGGGCTGTAAAATACATTTTGATGCTTATCGATTAATAAAGTGTGTTTGGGGCAGGTCGCAGGGGGTCACGCCTGAACAAAAGGGCTCATTCGCATCCTGCGAGCGTCCTGCGCGCGTCCTGCGAGCGTCCTGCGCGCCCGCCCCGTCCAGATCCTTAGGGAGATCCTTATCCTGCATCCTCATTGGCACCGGCGGCGTGCTGGTACTGCGGCTCCCTGCTTCACGGGATCATCAGCTTCTCGGACGTAAAGGTAGGACGGCTGCATGGGACTTGGAAGTAGAAAAAAAATACTCGTTGCTCTTTTGATGCAACACTAACTACCCGGGTCACCTGATCTGACCTGACCTGACCATTGTGCGGGTGCAAAGTTTACGGCGCGTTTTTACTTGGTATTTATATTTCTTGGAACATGGGAGCGGAGGAGTCGCGGGTTCAATACCGTAGGTTCTTTTGCCCCCTTTCCCCCTATTTACTCCGGCGTGTAACCCCCTAATTGCACTGTCTCGGGGACAGGTCGGGGCAAAATATTGATGCCATTAAAACGGCGAAATGTTATCGACGTATTCCCACGCCACGCCGCGGCCGTCCGTCCCGTCCAGGACGCTGGCCATGTGTGTGTGTGTGTGTGTGCGCGCGCGCGCAGCGCAGGTAAGATTGACGTAATGGAAGCGCGCGCGACGACTCGACCGACCCTTTCAGAAATTGGCAGAGGGTTGAAGGCTGTTTCGCAACCTGCTGTCATTTTCACAGATGGATGCAGTTGGTTCTGGGAAGTCGCTCTGGCCGCTCTGAGATCATTGATACCGGTGGCCGTAGTAGACGGGGTGGGTCACCTCACGGCCTGGGTCCGGCCGGCCTGGCCCGGAGGCATTGTGCATGCCGCGGCCACGTGAGAGAGTGAAGGTATAAAAAACGGCTCCGTGGGGTAGCGGACTTTTTATGCTTTGAATACTTTTTTTTTATCTGTACACCGTCGCGGACAGGGACAGGGGGTCGCGGCGCGGGATCCGTAGGGGGTGCGCGCAGGTAAAGAAGAGAGGTGTGGGGGAGGGGAGGGAGGGGGGATTAAATGTAGGGGAGGTTGGGGGTCCGAACAATGCCGCCGGCCCGGCCCGGCCCGGCCAGCGACGCGCCGGAGAGGGGATGCGGAGACGTGTGCAAAAGGGGTGACCGAAAAGTCTTCACTTTTTTAAAATATTTTATTCCGAGGTGCACTTGGACTGGCCGTCGCGTCGGTCGTCTTCACGGTCGTGATGACGGTGATGAAGTGCCACAAGCGGACCGGAAGGGGTGAAGAGACTAGACCAGTCTGCCCCCCCCCCCCTCCCCTAAGGTCCGTCGGTCGGCCCCTTTTGGGGGCGAGAGGCCCGGCGGCCGGGGCGCGCCGAGTCCTCGCCGCCGGAAGCGCGCTGGATGAGAGTCTGCACACACCTGGTCGGGCAGGGCCGGGCCGGGCCGGGCGCTCGAGGAGCCCTTTGGGCCCCGCCCCGCCCCGCCCCGCCCTGCCCCTCGCCGGAAGGGGATGTGCGTGATTAGAATTCGGCGCGGGGGAGGACTGGCGAGGCGGGTTGGATCGTCGTGGTCACCCGGCTGTGGTCAGGGACGCTCCTCGTGATGCTGCACCCGCGACGTCACGTATGACGTTCGTCCTGGCAAGTGCATTATAGTTCCGTTTCTTTTTTTTCTTTTTCTTTTTTTACAATAAAGTGGGCGTACTCTGGGTGCTGGTTGTTGGCGCGTCTGCGGTGTCGCCCTGCTTCCACGCGTAGCGGCGCACCCCGCCCCGCCCCGCCCCGCCTGCATCTCGCGCGCACCGCCGCCGTGTCGCTTTTCCGCCTCGCCGTCGTTAAAATAAGTCACGGTGTTCGCGGGGCCGGGCGGGCAGCGAGCGAGAGGAGAGGCACAAGGCAGGCAGGCAGTCCGACACCGAGAATATTAATGAACACCCGGGAGAGCGGGAGGAGAAGAGAGCGGCGGGGCGGGGCGGGGCGGGCAGGGCGCGGGGGGCAAAAGTGGGAGAAGAAGAGACGTAAATGGTTCACTTTTTTGCGTGCGAGTGTGTGTGTGTGTGTGCGTGGACTGCGGTGCGCGCGCCGTGCATCTGCGCGAGCTGGTGTGCGAAAACAAAAGTAAGACGGGAGAAGGGGGAGGGGCAGGGAGGAGAAGGAGGAAAAGGAGAAAAAAAAAGAGTGAATCGCTCCGCATTGTAATGGCATGATTTTCATGACGCAAATTGACGACTCGGCTCGCAAGTGACCCTCGCGCTCAGAGCGAAGTGCACGACGTTGGTGCTGCGCTGCTGGCGGAGGGAGGGAGGGGAGGGGGGAAGGTGTTCTCGTTCGTTCATTCCGGCGTATCCCATCAGCAATTTTTCATACCCACGACGACCTCATGCAATCGTAAAAGAAGTGCAAAGGATGAGAGGCCCAGCGTCCAGCTCAGCCAATCCGCTCCGAGAGTGATGGTCAATAACTATGCAGTCCTGAGCTCGGGCCTTACGTTATTGCAGTTGCTTCTTTTTTTTAATTGCATATATCCCACTCCCGAAATAATGTTGCTCTAAAACCTAACCACTGATGTGGGTCTCGAAACTATTTTTTTTTTTTAATTTTTTAAAGTGGTCCGGTGGGGCCTCACTTCCGTCCGCTGCACGGTTTTTCGGGGGGCGATAGAGCCGGGCAAATAAGATTCGTAGATAAAAATCCCGATGACCTACTTCCCGATGCGGCCCATATGGCGTCTATGACCCTCCCCGTTATACATCCTGGACCGCGCGTGAGAAGGAAAAAGCATCTGTGTCCACACACACACGGCACCCCACGGCCGCCCCGCCACCCCAGGCCTTTTTACCTGCAGGGTCAGCCAAACATTAAAAAACAGCCTGACCCCGCTGCTGTCCGTGGGAATGCAGCCCGGGGGTTGAGGGTGAGACGAGGCCAGACGCACGGATAAGTCTCCTCGTCTTGATTTACCATTTTGTTTCGCTCGTCTACGATTGATTTTCGTCTGGACTATTCTTGTTCCTGACGTTGGCCATCTGCAAGAGAGGGACACTTCTTTATGTTTAATTTGTAAAATATTGCAGTCTGTCTAACCGTGTCCCTTATGGACGCGCACTGTGATCGCCACCCCACGCTTTCACACGCTGAGTTTTTTTTTTCTTTACTCTCCTTGTCCGGTAATTTTTTTTTCTCTCTAGAATAATCTACTGACCCACTTCGTTAGGGGTAAGAGGAAGATGCACCTCTCAGTTTCCGTCCACAAACAGTTTTTTTTCGTTCGATGATTTTTTTTTCACCGGCTCATTCCTTTCTTTATCTCGGGTAACCGTAGAGGGTCCTTGTAGGACACTTAGTTTTTGTTTCCCTCGTATTTATGCGTTCAAGTAGAGTTCCATGATCCCTGGCTGCTATGTGACCCGGCTAGACGGGGGAGATTTCATTCCAGTTTGACGAAGTTTATGTGGCAGTCGGTAACGAAAACCTGGTTGCGGAGGAAATTAAAGAACAATTACAAACCGATGCTGGACTTGCTCGTCGTACACGTGATTTAAGTGATGGCAATTTTCAATTCTTTTTCTTTTGCGTCAACGCCCGCTGCTCTGCATTGCGCCGAGCGCGCGCGCGCACGCACGCGAGTGACGTACAAATGAGTGTTTTATGGAGTGTTTTACAGCGCTGCATGACCGTTTGACCAATAAGTGTCAGGGGGTAGTCGTAAGGAGATCGAGCGCGAGGTTCGTCTCGTGGGTCGTGGTATTTAATATCGCTCGGAGACGCGCGGAATTGAAGTGCGCGCGGCCGCGTGGGAACCGACCTGCGCGCCTGTGACTGCGATTCCCATTGAGGAGCGTCACTATATGAAACGGTACGATCACTGACGGAAAGCTTACAAGTCAGGAAAAGGAGTAGTGCCGGTACTTCCCTGAGCTCAAAAACTTGGTTGGTGATTTTCTTGGCATGTATACCTAGGAGACAGTTTTTGTGTCGGACCAACAGTATTCTAGGTTTGGATCGTTTTTGACCTGACGTCTATTACGTGTCGGTAAAGTGAAGCGCGCGCTGTGGAACCAGCAGTCCGTTTGTGAGGCCGTCGTGTGGTTCGTTGAATGCCGGGCTGAGCGTTGTCGCTGCGGGATCATCCCGCGCCGCTGACGATTCGTCGGACCACGAGGCGGCGTGGCGTGGCGCGGCGCGGCGGGGGCGAGGAGGGGACTTGAACGCACGAATGACAGTAGAGTGTGCGGGGCAGGGCCGGGGCTATCTGCATATGACAAGGTGCTGTGTGGTATTGTTGTCGTGGAGTGGACACGGGTATCTGATCTGATGGGCCGGGCCGTGCCGGGCCGGGCGGGGCGGGACGGGGTGGGCCGGGCCGGCTGGCACCGGCTGGCACGGCGGGGCGGGGGCGCGCGCAGGTGCTCGCGCGGGGGTGGTGGCGCGGCCCGGTGCGGTGCGGTGCTCGCGGTGGTGGTGGTTGAGCTGCTCGATGATCTGGAGCGTGACGCTGTGGTCAGCGCGTGGCGCGGCGTGGCGCTGCGGTCACCCGGCCCCGCCCGCGCGGAGGCGTCGTCTGCTCGCCTGCGGTCGGTCACTCACTGCGGTGGTCAAACTGTTTGACCATTATTGAGCTGTCAGCGACTCGTGCCGTCGTACCCTTGCCGCACGCTGTCGAACAATAACCTCGAAAGGTGAAAAAATAAAAATAAAATCAACCACGCGAAAAGTTAAAAAAGAGGTAAAAATACATGTACATGTGTGAGTATGTTCGTGTTTCTTTTACGAGGATGCGCGCGCATTACACGTCCGGTTTTATTATTTCGACGGCGATGAACGGTAATTTCTGATAATCTGTACCCACTGAGCAAACACGTCCGCGCCCTGCGCGCCGGCCGGCCGGCCGGCTGGCTGCCGTGCGGTAATGCCATGCTGGGTAATTGGCCGTATAAAGCGGATCAATTTCACGCCCGGCGGTGCGGCGTGCATGGCGTCCCGGCCCGGCTGCCCCCGTTCGTTATACACGTTATTCGGCTGCTGCGGGCGGGGCGGGGCGGGGCTGGGCGGGGCGGCGGCCCCGTGCAGGGAGGAGGGAATTCCCTGGAAGGTGCGCGACGACACGGCGCGGCCGCTGCTGGCGCCACCACGCTGCCGCGCTGCACCAGTAGCGCCCCGGCCAAACTCTTCACGATTCGCTATCGTGATCGATAAATTCGAACCAAATTGCGACATATCACGTTGCTGGCGTGGCGCCGTGAGCAGCGCCCCGCGGGCCAGGGGGGCCGGGGCAGGGCCGGGGCAGGGCCGGGCGCCACCGCTGCACATTAGGCGCACGACCTGCACCGGCTGCTGCTGCTGTCTGAGGTTCGAGTCTCGCCCAGGCCACGAAAATAATAATAAAACTTCTGAAGCTGGAAGGGTTTGCAGAAGCTCTGGTGGGCCGGCCTGACCCCTCTGCTAGGCCTCGGGCCGGACTGGGCTGCTGCGCGGAGCTGACCTGGATGCAGGCCCCCGCCGATGGTCTCAAAGGGCACGGAGGAGCAGCGATTGGACCTGGCGGTCGAGGTTGTTAGCCAGCCCGGCCCGGCCCGGCCAGCACCCAGGCCTCTTACTCTGTTAGAGTCCCTCTGGCTCGGCTGGCTGGCTGGCTGACTGGTCTCAGCATTGTTCCCGGCGCGGTCGCCCGCGGGGCGGGGCGGGGCGGGGCGGCGCATCGGCCCATCCCAGCAGCCCAGTCAGTCCTTTTTGCAGCTTGTACTGCTGCTGCTTCCTCGCTCTGATCGCACTCACTTAGCGATGAGCTATTAGTTTATCTCTGGGCCTGGTCTAAAAGGGCCAGCGCAGCAGTTTTATGGCGATTTGGATCGGGCCGCGGCCGCGCCAGCAGTGCGGGGCGGCGCGGGGCGGGACGGTGAACGGTCAACGGGACCGACCTCACCCCGGCCTAACCGCGCGGTCAGCGTCCTCTGAGCTCCGGGGCGGAACAGAACCTCCTCAAACATCAGCCAAGTCGCAACCCTCTAACTCTCCTACCGCCCCTGGTGGGTAGGCAACCCCTTCCTCATTACCGGACTGGCGGAGCGCCTCCCAGTCGCCACCACGGCGCGCTGCACTGCTTGGAGGCACACCGGGGCGCTAACTGCTACAAATCGAGAGGGCGGAGGGGGGGGGGGGGAGGGCAGGCCAGCGCGATGGTATCTGGGCGCCGCTAACGGACGTGTATCTGGAGGCGGGATCGGGAGGCTGCTGGTGCTGGTGCGCTCCCGTGCACTACTGCTGGGCTGGGCTGGGCGCCGCGACGCCCCGCGACGCCGCATCGCCTAAAAGTCATCAACCCCCTTGACGGCGTCGGGCGGGCATTGTCCATCGAGCCGGCGTTACTCACGGCGCCCCCACCGCCCGCCCCGCCCGGCCCGCAGCCGCCTCGGCCTCGGAGGGGAGAGGGAAAAAAAATCAGTGGGGACAAGTTAATTGAAAACAAGGAAGGAGAGGTGGTTTGGTTTTTTTTTTACATGAAACGACTTCATCCATCGAGCTGATGGTTGCGGTGGGTATAGGCCCCTCATTGTATATTTATATGTAAGTCCCGCGAGTGGAAAAATCAGTGACGGATTGAGCCGGTGGGGCAGCGGGAGAGGGGGTTACGCACTGAGCGGACAGCAAGTAAGGCAACGGGCGGTCGCCGCCAGTGGTAGTGGTACTAATATACCGCACATCTCACGATTGTTTGTCCCGTCATCGTCAGCGTGGGGAAATGAAAAATCTGGTGCACCGTAGTTTGAAGCTGTGTGTCTTAAGTTTCGCGGTAAAATCGTATCACTTCTCGCGAGCGGTGCGCGCGGTGCGGCGGCGCGCGAGTGTGTACGACTTTCTATATGTGAGTGCTGTGTCCATGCTCGCGTTGGGAACGGTCCCGCGGGGCCAGGGCGCGCGGCGCGGCGCATACATGTGCAAGAGCGACTCGTGAAATGGTCGTGAAACGTGCGGTTTATCCGTCATCCTGCCGGCCGGCCGGCCGGTCAGGGCCGGGGACGGGGACGGGCCCTGCCGGCGCCCGCAGGGAGGGTTTATAAGCCCAGTTTCGAACGCGGACGATCCATCTCTCGCCGCGCCTCGCGGCCTGCGCAGGTCATACCACACGGCGGCGGCGCGCAACATTTTAAGACCTGGCCGGGCCGGGCCGGCTGCGGCCAGCGAGGCTGGGAATAGTGTCGCGGACGAAATAGTAAAAGGCGCGCTGTGCGCGAGCTTTTACTCCACATGTGCGGCGTGTGTGGAAAAGATAAGGATGTCGTCGTTATTTGTGGTTGTCGAATTATGTCGCGATGACTCGGGACGAAACTCTTTTAGACTATTGTGGCGCCGATGGCCATCGGCTCGCTTTCCCACTCTGCGGGCGCGGATGGGGCTCTGGCGCGCCGCGACGCGCTGTCCATTAGCGGGAGGACGCTACCGCCCCGCCGCGCCCCGGCCGGCCGCGGGGCCGCCTCCGAGCCTGCCGCCCCGCCCCGCCCCGTCCCCTTTCGCACCCGGCCGTAAACATGTGCTGTAGGTCACCTCTCCCCACGGCGCGCCGCGGCGGCGGCGGCCCGACCGGGCGACTCGATTCGCACCTATAAAATTAATATGCTGCTGACGAAGAAATCACTTTGCCCGCCAAAAAACGCGGTCATGCCGCTGCGCGGCGGCTCCTCGAGGAGGCCGGGCCGGGCCGGGGCGGGCCACGCGCGGCGGCCCGGGCTGAGAGGTCAAGTTATTCAATAGGTGCGAGCGAGGCTCGGCGCGGCGCGGCGCGGCTCAGCGGCGACGTCACGCCCCGCGGGTGCGCTGCCAGGCCTCGCGCACCCTGCTGCCTGGCGCTGTAATGCTTGCGGAGCCTCCCCCTGCCGTGCGTGTCTCTGAGCCGGTAAAGTAGGCGATAAGTAGACTAAACGCAATGGAGTTTACCGGGCTTCAGCTGCGCGCCTGACTACTAGGCAACATGTACGCACCAGTGCGAGGGTGCTGCCTAGTAGGCAGGCGCAGCTGCAGCCCGCTTTACTCCACTGTATTTGGGCGACTTATTGCCTCCTTTTTGGCGAAACTGTCTCCGAGCTGCGCACGCACGCACGCACGGCTGTGTAGGGCGCGTGTGTCGCCGCTCTGCTCCGCGTCCTCTGCCGATCGCCCTCGATCACAAGGCCCGCCCTGCCCTGCCGTCCGGCCCTGGCCGTGTGCGGTGTGCTGTGCTCAGGCACGTCCCGCGCAGGCAGGTCGCGCACCGCCCCGGCCGGGGCCGGCGTGTCACGCGCTGGCCGCGCCGGCCCGAGCGGAGGGCGTGACCAGCAATTGATCACGGTAGAGCCGGGGGCGGCGCAGCACTCGGTACGAGGGGGCGTTAGTGGAGTGATTCCGGGCGCCACCGGCCCGCCCCGCCGCGCGTCGCTGTGCACTGGGTTGCCTACCCGGGCCGGGGACCAGGCAGGTCGCAGGTCCTCCCGCCCGGCCCGGCTCGTCCCTTCCCGGTAGTGCAGACCATTACGGCCCGGCCCCCGGCACGACGGTCCACGCCGCTGACCGACTCCTTCTTGACTCCCAAGGGGCCTTCGTCTCGCCTGCCCGTTTTTCCTTTTTATTTATTTGGCTATTTTATAGTAGTTGCTGGCCGGGCTGGGCCGGGGGCCGGGCTCGTCCGATGGCCGATGGCCCCAGGCGATATGGTCAGGCCGTGCTGCGCCCGCCAGCATGCCAAACGCCCTGTGCTGCTCGACTACCTGTTGTGGGAGCCGTCACTCGCCCCGCCGTCATGTATCATCTTTTATTTTTATACTTTTCGTCTCCCTCCTCGCCTCGGCCCCCTGGACGCCTCTGGTGCGCTGCGACTCGCTACCAGCAGCGCTCCTTTGCGTCTCTTTCAAGTGTGACCTCGCGCCCTCCGTGCGGTGCCGTCGTTAGAGAAGGGGCCGTCTCAAAGTTAAACGGTTTGGAACACGGCCTGGCCTGGCCTGGGCCCGCGCGGCGGCCGCCCCCGCTCTAAAGGGGAGAAAGAGAGAGAGAGAGGACAGGTTACCGCCGCCACGCCCCGCCACGCCGCGCCACGCCACCCTGGATGGGTCGGGTTGGTTTCGCTCCCGCCCAAACTCGGCTGCGGCGGCTGCTCTGGGCCGGGCTGGGCTGCGGGCAATCTGCTGGTGTGTCGCATCAGGTGCAGCAGCAGGAGCAGAGCAGCAGGTCGCAGGTGCAGTGACGCCATCTGGGCCTGGCGGGGCGGGGCGGGGCGGGCGGGGCGGCTGGGCTACCTGCTGACCATCATTATGTGCCCGACGCCATGTGGCGGAGGCCTGGACGGCCCGGGACCCTGCCCGGCCACCCCTCGCCCCCGCCGCCCGGGCCCAGCCCTGGCGTGCCATGCCTTTGGCTTGCCCATTTCCTAGCATCCCGTCATAATACTTGAGCAGGGGCGGGGCGGGGCGGTGCGGGGGTGGGTGAGGGTGTAGTGGGCCCGGAGGCCGTAAGGAAGGGAAAAAAATGTGCGAGCGCAGGGCAGGGATCAGGTGGACGAAAACGACCAGCACCTCGCCAGGCCCGACTCTGCCAAAAAATATAGTTGAAGTCGTTCTAGACGTTCAATCACCTGGTTTCAGTGTATTTCTTAAATTGAAATGATGTGAACGAAGTCCGGACCGTAGACCAAACACCGTGTGATGGTAGGTCCATCGGTCACGGCTAGGTGTGCCGTGCCGCGGGTCCTCGGGCAGCCCCGCCCCGCCCCGCCCCGCCCCGTCCAGTCACGCTTCAAGGTGCGTTCTCTCCGTTCAATTTCAGTTGGGCCAACTCCATAATGGCCGCGATTATGCTCGGTTGCCGCCCCTCCGCGACGTGTTGATGGAGTGTTGCGGGTCCGAATTTCTGTTTTGTTTCCTCCGTCTCTCGCCATTTGCCAAGTGCGGTGGGTAATTAGTGCTGCTGATGTGTCCATTGCGACGTTTTGATATTTTACTTGGAGGTGGGGCGGCTGCTGGCTGGCGCCTAATGATGAGCTTCGCGCCCGGTCCGGTCAGTCGGGCGTCCTCAGGCATGATGAATTTATTTCTGTCTGTGTGTGTGGGGGGGTGGGGGAGGATTTTAGCAGGACGTTGCAGTGGGGATGCGGCGGTGGTACTGTGCGTGGGAGAGGTGAGGTGAGGGTGAGCGAGCAGCAGGGTGACCCGACACGGTTTCCAACTCCCTTTTATCGAGGAGGGAATTCGTGGCTTTTTTTTTTCATAACAAAGTCTACTCCGATTGTCCGCGGATCTCGGATTAAGGCCGGCTGGGGACACGCACGGCGGCGGCGGTCCTTTCTTGTCGCGGCCGTCCAGGCGGGGGCCCCGCAGGGCCCCGTCAACCGTCACGGGGCCCCGCTGACTTATAAAGAAATTATACAGGATAGAATGTTGCCCCCGCGCCGCGGCACGGCGTGCAGACGTACGTACTGGACTTAACCGTGTGCGCTTCCCACGTGGATGACGCGTTCCGTTCCGCGCGCCGATGTGAGGACAACGTCTGCCCGGGCCGGGCCGGGCAGGTATGGCCGGCAGCGGCCGAGGTTATATGGGGGTGTCAGCTGATGCGCTACCCCCCTTACCCCTCTCCCGCTCTTTCGAAAATTACACCCCGGGCGGGGCGGGGCGCTCGTCTCGCAAACTGATGACGGAAATAAGATTGAACGTAATGCTGCTTGTTTCTCATCTGTTTGGGAGTGGGCCGGGCGGTAGCCGCCGCCCGGCCACACCTCCACCTGTGCTGCGCGCCGATGTCCGTGCGATTTTATCACTGCACGGCCAGGGCCGGGCCGGGCCAGGGGCCGGTCGGCTGGGGGGACGATAACTGGAATCGAGACTGGAGCTGGGGACCTATCACAGGGCGAGATGTACGGCCCAGGCCCATCTGGCTCCCGGGCCGGGGTGGGGCCTCCGGAGGGCCCCGGAGGCCGCCGTTGTCATATCGTTAGTATTCCGATTGGGCCCGGAGGAGAAGCGAGGCGATCCATCCCGGGGGGGATCGGCTCCGGCTCGGCTATCGCTTCTTCGGAAGCCGGTGTAGTAGTATAAGCGCGGTCATAACAATCATTGGGGGGAGTCGTACTCCGGGTTAGACAAGTGGACGTGCGCGTCGGTCGGTGCGTGCCGTGCGCGCTGGCCGCCCGGAACCGGAGCCGGAGGCTGATCCGGGCGGCGGATAGCGCGCGCGGCGCGGCGCCTGTCGCCCGGACTCGTACAGCGTGATTAGCACGGCGAAATGATGATTTTCGCGCACTCGCCCGGACACGACGTTGGCCGTCGTCGTGTGTTTGAGGGGTATATGGGCTGCTGGTCCGGGGCCGGGGCCGCCGACGTCATCGCGGGCGGTTATCTGTCGCCAGCGTGCAGCCCCCGGGGCCGGGCCGGGCCGCACCGCCGCCGCTGACGCATTCCTTACGCCCCGAAGGGCTGCAGTCGCGCGTATGAAGGGCGAGGCCGGGCCGGCCTCGGATGAACGGAAAAGAGTTCTTGATAAGAAAGAAGAAATAATCCCGCAGGGGGATTCTCTGGGCCCGGCCGGTAAAGGGGGTTGACGGAATGGGGTTCAGTGAGAAAAAAACACAGCTGGTCGGCTTTCAGTAGGACGGCGGGACGGGTTGGGCCGGCCCGGCGGTGGGACAATTCTTTCTGTCCACGCAAGAGGTCCTCCGGGCAGAGCAGGGCGGTGCGGGCGGTGCGGGGCGGGGTGGGGCCCACAGCAGGGCTCTGGCCTGGCCCTCGGGTCTCCGGGCGGGGCGGGGCGGCGCGGCGGGGTCGCTTCGCTCCGGGCCCGCTCCGGGTCGACAGAACAAGAGGGCTATTGTGACCCCGGCCCGTGTGGATGTGTGGATCAGGCCGGCCCAGGGAGGCCCTCGCCTCGCCCTGAGCCCTTGCCTTGCCCGAGGCCACGGAGGGCAGAAGGGCCAGGGCGCAGGACGCGCCGGGCCGGGCCGGCCGGCCGGATTGGATTCTGCCTCCCTTTGTTGTCGGCTGGGCCCGGCCAGATAAATCCCTCCCCGACCCGACATCGCCAAAATTTGAACCGTGCGCTCTGTGTCTGTCACGAAAAGTAAATCACTAAAAAAAGACACAAAATTGGAGTGGCCCGGCCGTGTCGCGCTGCGCGCTCTGGGTGGCCGCGTCGGGTGCGGGTGGTGCCGCTGCTGTCGGCGGGGGACAAATTCAAGAAAATATGATGAACTGTCTCGGGGGCTCAATACACCCACGCCCGCGTGCGCTCCCGACGATCGCCGGACACGATTGGTGCCTGGATTTATGTATGTTGACCGACGTGCGGCGGGGCCGGGCCGGGGCGGGGGTGGGGTGGAGCTGGGCGGGGTGGTGGTCGGTGGCAGGCTGCCTATGGCCCGCCCCGCCGGCCCCGCCCACAAGACGACATGAATCAGCAGCACCCATAAATCAGGCGCCTATTAGCATATGTGACCCTCATGGGACACGCTTGTCTTGTCACATATGAGACACGCTTGTCACTGCAACGCCACGCCCTGCAGGTGGACAACAAGGCTTCCTCGTTATCCGAGCTCCCCTCTTATCCGGAGCCCGATGGGCTGCCTACCTGCCGGGGGCCAACAGTGTCTCGCGTGTTTTTAAATTGTTTTTATTTTTTCGTTTTTTCATCTCGTGGAGAAAATGTGTGGCGTTATTGACGGGGCTCGTAATGAGGTGCGTATTATGCGCGCGCGTGGGTATCGGGTCGGCTTACGTTCTCGGAAGGCCGAGTTGCGACGTATGGAAGGTGTTGGTCCTGTCGGGGTCCTGTCGGGGTCCTGTCGGGGCGTCCTGTTGGGACGTCCTGTCGGGACGTCCTGTGGCGGCGGGTCGCGCAGGAGGTCGCGCCGTCCTCAGGGAGGTGATGCTGGTCCGGGCCGGGGCCGGGCCGGGCTGTCCGTCACTAGCTCCGCGCCGCGCCGATCGGATTGGACAACACCACACGATTGATGGGCGTGCGCCCCGCCTGACATCCTAAGCGTGAGATATGGGATCCGCGTTGTCCGAGCCTGGGCCGGGCTGGGCCCCGGCCTTATCGCCTGCCGTCCATCTCGCCCTAGCCTCGCGCCAGTCCCCAGCCTCTGTATTCACACGAGCTAGCGCGCCGAGTGGCGTGGTGCCCCGCGGTGTTCTCCGTGTGGGCGGGCCGGGCCGGGCCGGGCCGCTCGCCACCCTTGTGCTGTGTGAGCTGCGCCCGCGCGGGCGGATCGGACCCGACCCGCCCCACAGAAGGTGCAAGATGACGATGAGGAGATTAATTTCTCGACGATTTGCCTCGCCCGCCTTGTTCTCGCAGTGTTTCTGATGCGAAATAATGCAGTATGTGGGTCACGCCGCTGTGGCTGCCCTACTTCGCCGGCCTCCACCCCTCTTGTTCTTGGCGAAATTGAATCCGTTCTTTTCTCCTCCGCCCTGCGGAGCCGGCTGCCGTCCGCCGAAAAATGATGAGCTGCTCGACGGTCTGGCGGCGGCGCGGTGGGTGGTGTGTTTGGGCGGGGCGGGGCGGGGCGGGGCGGGGCTGCTGGAGCGGCCAGGGGTTCGCCAGGGCTGCTTGCGGGCCGAAGATGCAAAGGCGAGTTGTATCCGTTCCGTTCTTAATCCCCGACCCGACATTTTAAATGTGAGTAATGCTAATCCAGGTGTTTGTAAACTGGAAAGAAATTTAATCAGATACCATTCATTCTATAATTGCTGTTCGATTTTTGTTGCCTCGACTCGGCGGGGGAGGTGTCTGGTTGTTTTTGGGGTGGGTCAGTTCGCCAGTCATGGCGGGGGCCGGGCGGACCTGCCGGGTGCACACGGTAGGGCGGTGGGGCTCAGGGCAGGGCAGGTATTAATTGAGGACTGCTTGATACAAAACATGGGAAAACGATGACGATCACTTTCAAAAGCCACGCACAGGCGAACGGGTAGAATTTTGAGCCGTAAGGCTACGGCGGCTGTCCTAAGGCGAAATGAGGTAACGGTTATAACAGGTGTGGCGCGGTGGGGCCTTTCATTCTCCACTAAACAAAGGCGCCGTACTATTAGCTGGACGCTGGGCTGGGGCTATCGATACCTGTTCCTTTTATCAACGCCGCACCCAAAGATTTCAGAATTAGAAGGAAGCTCCGCGGTTTGGGGCCATTTTTCGACCCTTCCGTGTCGACGGCAGGGGCAGGGGCGGCCGGCCGGGGGTTAGTTTTGTTGTCGGCGGACTTTGAAAAGCGCCGCCGCCCCGCCGCGCAGCACACAAGAAAGGCCCTAAACCTCTTTCCCAGCCCCAACACGCATTTTTGCGTCACTGGGGCAGGATGCCACCCACCCACCTGCCGGCCCGGGGCCCGGCCCCGACGGTCCTCCAATCCGTGCAAAATGGCTAGATTTATAGATCCCAAAGCGGTGGCAGTGGCGGCGGCATAGCGTCCAGGAGGGAAATGGATGGAGCCTGTCGGCCACGGCCACCACTTCCGGAAATGGAGTGTTTGATCCGGGTGGCCACTGCACGGGCACGCAGGGCTATAACTCAGATCGAGTGCGAGGGAGAGAGCGGGGGTGGGCGGTGCGAGACAAGGACAGGGCGTGGGAGCGGCGGGGGCGGCGGGGCGCGGCGGCTTTGAGGCAGGTCTGGTCCACCGGGTCCACCCCTCCAGCCCGGCCCAGGCCGGTCGGCCGGCCAGGTCCGCTTTGTCGGCTCTGTTTACGCTGCAAGGTAAACAAACGTTTGTGCGTATCGAGTGCGCTGGGCTGCGCGCCGCCCCGCCTCAGCCCGCCTCACCGCCTCTTTGATCCGTCGTTACGGAACGGTTAGTGCGCCGCTCCGCTCGCTAGCTCCGGGGAAATCGATGGATTAGTTTATGGCTCGGCCGTAACATGCGTGCTCATGGGGTCGGCCTAATGGCTCGGCCCGCGCCGGTATTCGAACCCGGGCCGGGGCCGGGCGGGGCGGATGTTAGGGGTGGCGCGGGCCGGCTGCGCTGCGGCCATGGCCGGCCGGCCGGGCTGGCCGGGCGGAGCGCCGCGCCGAGCCGGGCCGGGCCGGCGGAGGGCTCTTTGCAGCGTCATGCAGGCGTCATCAATCCGGGGGCCGTTGATGCTGTTCTTTTGGGGACGAAAATCTGGAAAGTCTTTGGAAAGCAAAAGCGCAAGCGGCCACGCTGATTATCGGGCATGTTCGCGCAACAGCCGGGCCGGGCGGGGCCGGGCCGGCCAGGGGTCTCACTGACCCTCACAACGCGTCGGCGAAAATTTATTCAATGGTTTACCGAGTTGTCAAAGAATTATTGAAATGAAGTATATACTGTGGCGGCGATGAGCGACGCAGTTGGGCTGCTGCGCGCTGACCCTCCCATTACTGATGCGCGTCGAGGGTCCCCGCGGGGGGCCCCGCCCGGCCCCGCCCGGCCCCGCATCGCGGATACACACAATGCACATTCCTGAGGGGCGCGCCCGCCGCCACGCCCCACCCCACCCCACCCCGCCGACACCTCGCCGGGGCCCCACGGTTGCCCCCTCGGCTGCCCCCTCGGGCCTGCCGCGGCCGGCCCCCGCTGCCCCCTTCGGGGCCACTCCCCAATCACGTCTCTGAGTTACAATCCTTGCGGTCCGGTCGGGTCCGCCCGCGGCCCGCCCCGCCCCGCCTGGCCACTTTGGTTTCCTCTCATTCGTATGCGGACGCCCTGCCCTGCCCTCTCGAGATCCTCGGCGCCTTGAGCGTGGTGGACGCGACGCGCCGCGCCACGACGGCGACGTTACCGTTTTCATTCAGATGAGTTGTTGTTGCGCGGCTGATGCCATGCCCCGCCCGGTCATTGTTTTGTCCGGCACATCCATCTGATGTGCAGCGCGCGAGGGACTCGCTTCGTCTCTTTTCTACCTCTCTCTCTCTCCCTCTCTCTCTCATCACACGCTCTCACACCCGCCTCATCAGTTGCATGTCGGCTCCCAAGGCTTTTGCTTTTGAACGTAGGGCGTAAGTAACGTTTAAAGAGCGCGAGCCGGCTGGTCCGACGGTTACGACTGGACCGAAGGCCGAAGCCACCCCGGCCCGGCCCGCGCTTGCCTTCTGAATCAGTTCCGTTCCGAGCGCTCGAGGATTTCTCTCTCCTCCCCACGTCTTTACAATCTGCTCGCTGCTCGCGAGCGCTGTGCCGTGCCGTGCCGTGCCATGGAGCGTAGAGCGCAGAGTGACGTGGAGAGCGGCCGGGACGGGCCAGGCAGTTTGCGGCGGAGCGAGAGTCAAGTCCTTTGGAGGAGTCCAGATAAAACACTTTCTTTGACATTTGGTGCGCGGACGTGCAGTTATGACCCAACGATGTGAGTCAGCCCCGCCCCGTCCGGCCCGCTCCGCGCTGACTCACACGACACGCGGGCGGGGACGGGACGGGGCGGCGGACTTGCCAGGGAGCAGCTCGCCGGTTAGGTTAGGGCGCCTATTTGCAGGGACCGCCTGTATTGCCGGCATGTGAGCGTGGTCAGGCCGGGCAGGCCGCGCTCAATGTCGCCGAGTAAAACGCAACAATAAATAGAATGAATTCGAAGCGATATATACCGGAGGCATGCGGCCTGCAGGCCGGCCGGCCGCGTGCAGCCGCGCGCCGCCGCGTAATGCATTCATTCCCCGGCGAAGCATTCCATATACGTTTGCTGCAAGGAAATGGGGCATTTGGAACGGTACAAAGAGAGGGTCCCCGCGGCCCGGCCCGGCCCGGCCCGCTAGAGAAGTCAATATGAAAGCCCGGTGGAAGCGGAGCAATTTGATAGCGACATGTCCACGCGCGCTGCGGGGACGGGGACGGGGGGCCCCGCCCGGGTAACGAATGGTCATCAATGTGGTGGCATGCGCGGGGCTGTCGCGGGGCTGTACGTCTGTGACTGGAATAAGTTGTCAGGCTGACATCTGAGTCAGAGACTGGGGGCCGGGCGGGGCGGGGCGGGGCGGGGCGGTGCCGGGCTGTGGGCCGCGCCTTCGCGCTGCGCCTCGGCTCACCCCACCGCACCGCGCCGCGGGTTGCTTGCACGAATTAATATAAATGTCTGACCCACATGGTTGTTGGTTTCGGATACCTGTGAGAAAAGTGCTGGCCGCACTGAGCGGGCCGTGTGGTGCGGTGGGGCCCGTCGCGTATAGTCTTGTGAATGGCGATAGGCGCGCACGTCCGTCCATTATGCCGCGCGCGGTTTGGGGCGTGCCCGCCCGGCCCGGCCCGGGCTGTGGTGTGGTCATTACTCGGAGGCTAAAGGTTTAAAACGTCGAAACCGGATACTCCCGCGCCCGATCGGAGCTGTTCTTCTATCTCAGCGATATGAGCGCGTGCCGGGGCGGGGTGGGCCTCGACGTGAACCTCCGCCGCGACCGGCGCGGCGACCCCGCCACGCCCTCGTCCGGACCCGGGCCGGGCCTGGCCGGGGGCCACCTGGTGGGCTGCTAGACGTGTAGGCCGCACCCTGGGCCGGGCTGGGCCACCCGCGACCACACGCGGGACTTCGACCCCGGCCCGCGACCCCGGCAGGGCAGGGGCGGGGCAGGGGGGGCAACCCCTCCGGTCCGGAGTCACGCCATGGGTAACCCCCTGCTGCATGACGGGCTGTCGTTGGTCGCGGCGACCTTGGAGGGCGCGGCCGCCGGCGCCGGCCCGGGCCGATGACGTCCGCCCAAGGGCCGTCGCGCCGCGCCGCGCCTGGGAGTTCCCCCGAGCTTTCTTTGGGGGGCCTCGAGGGGCCCGGCCCGGTCCTGCCGCGCGACGCCGCGCGCTGCGGCGGTCCGTCCATGCCACGGCATACCAATCAGACCAGGCCGCGAACCAGCAAACAGGCGGGCCGCGTCCGCGCGGCGGTGGGGGCGGCGGGCTACTCGGAGACGGCCCGGCCCTTTGCTGCCTGAGGAGGTGAGCGCACAGAGTTTTCGTCTCTGCGTCCTTGTCACACTCGGACGGTACTGCCATTAGTAGCGAGAGAGAGATGACACTGCTGAGCGCTGGTGTCAGCGGCACTCAGTGAGCTCGCTCGCGGCCTTCTCGCCGTGGCGCCGCGCCGACCCGACCCCCGCTTGCCTCTCACTACAAACGGCAAACCTTCGCGACGTCGTCGTCGAGACGAGACATGAGAGACTCCCCCTCTGGTCGGCCGGTCCTGTTGTGGGTTTCATCCTGGCACATAAGCGAACCTCTGGCGCGCTCGACCCAGCTGGACCGTGTCGTCGTGGTGGTGCTCGAGGGCTGACGTCTGCCCGGCCCGGCCGGCCGGCAGCCCCTCCCGTCCGTCCCCTCCGCGAGTGTCACATCCGTGATGTCGGCTTTGTCCGACGAGTGGACCGCAGCTAAAGTCGGACGCAACGCTGTCGGCTCGGCTCGGGGCTCACCCTCCCGGCCCGTGCTTCGTCATCCCCGCGACACTAGGCGGCCGGCCGGGGCGGGGCGAGGCGGGGCGGTCGTGCCCGGACCACAATGCGCCGAGGAGCCCGCCCGACCCGAGGGCACCGGGGGGCATGCTAAGCGAAAGACACATAGGATGCTGCAAATTCTTTACGGTCTTGCACGGGAAAAACGTGCAAAGAACTGGCGCGCGCGCGGCGGCTACCGGCGTGGCGTGGCGGGTCCGTGACGGTCTCTGGGCAGAGCGGGAGCAGCAGCTCCTGTACAGTAACGGGACGGCCGCAGCCGTTTCCATGATCTCGTCCCATCGCGTCGAAAAATCGCTGGTGTGGGGTGGGTGCTCCGCGTCGGGGTGCTGAGCAGCGCGGTGTAGGAGTTCTCGGCCACCTGTGTTTTGGTATTTTGACTGATCGCTGCATGTTTCTGCTCCCGGGGGAAGGCCGCCGCTGATGTCACCGTCGTCGCTCGCTGTCCTCGCCGTCCGCGTCGTCTGTCCACCCCCTTCTCTCCCCCTCGCGCAGGGTCCATTCCCGACGGACAGTGCAGCGCGGCGGCGCGCTGGGACCGGCCCGGCCGCTGCGAGAGAGATGCAGTTGCAGTTTTATGGCAATAAAAACGGGAGAGGAGTCGGCCTGCTGCAATTAACACGCCGCGTGTGTGACGCAAAGGTGGCAATAATATCACAATGTGCCATAACCGTTAACCTCTTTCTGGACGCGCAAGTCGATCACACCGTCTCTCTGCTCCGAGGTCAGCGCCCGGCCCCGCGCCCCGCCGCACCCCGGGCCCGGCCCGGCCGCCACGGCGGCGACCTGCGCGATGAGTCGCGGCCCGGGGAGAGCCCGGCGCTGGGGTTGGCATGCGGGATGCGCTTCCGGTCCGGAAGGGAAAACTGTGAGCAGCGCCGTCGTGGTCCCGGCCCTGTGCGCCGCGCGCCGGCCCGGGGTCGCAGTGGCGGGGCGGGCGGGGCGGGTCACCTGGAGCAGGCGCGGGGCCGGGCAGGACAATGGGCCCCTGGCCTTATACGGGGCACCACTCGGCCCACCAGGCCCACGGGGTGCGAACCGGCGGGCTGCTGCGTTTGCGTTCCGAAACGCCGTCACCTGTCTCTCTCGCACTCGCGGCCAGGTGCGCGGTGCTGTCACTCGGCCTGGCCGGCCCGGCCCGGCCCGGGCCCCGCGCGGATGGGCTGACTGATGTGGTGCTGGGTCAGACGGTGACCCCCGCCCCGCCCCGCAGGCCCGTACTGTTTTATGGCGGCGATCATGTAGATTGATCTACAGGCAACGGGATGGACAGGGACGGCGCGGCGCATCGCGCCCCAGCGCTAGAGAGTCGAACTCCTTTTTCACACGTCAGTTTCCCCTCCCCCCTCTCTCTCTTTCTCTCCCGCACGGTATGGTTCGCGGGGACCTTTCGCAGCTGTGCGGTGTGTGTTGCCTACCCAGCCCGCCGTACCGCCTATATCTGTATACCGGCGTATTTAGGCAACAGGTGATTAATCAGTCTGTTATGTCGGGGTGGCGGACAGGACAGGTGGGCATTGCCTCTTCACACTGACCCAGCAGTATGACGGGTCAAGTCCGCCCCGCCCCGCCACCCCCGTGCGCTGCGGCGCGCTCAGGCCCCGGGGCGCTCGCCTCGCCTCGCCTCTCTCGATCGAGTCGTCCGTTCCGTGAATCCTCCTCTCTTCTCTTCTCTCCTCTCGTCTCAGTATGGGTCGAGCATGATCCATCATCTCTCGCTCAAGACAAGACGCAGCTACTTCTTATTGTGCGTCTGCCGGCCACAGCCCGGCCCGGCCCGGGTCACACAAATGGTTCACACCTCAGCACCAGCGGCCCACGGCCCACATGGACCAGTCCGGCCCGGCCCGGCCGGGGCCATCACACATGAGAACGCGAGTGAGAGCGCCGATCTCAGCTGCAAGGCGATTCTCTCCGCTCTCGTGTTGTTGGTCCACGCCGCCGCCGCGCTGCCTCTGGTCCGGCCGGGTCGGGATGGCCGCTGTCGCGCGAGTATGATGGATTGCAAGGCGCTGGTCAGGAGCCCCGCGGCCAGGGCGGCAACGGCTGCCGTGACGAGACGTGACGTGACACGACGTGACGTGACGGTGTGAAAGAATGAGTGTGTAACTTTCGAAATCGATGGGGACGCCGCACACGGCTGCTGCTGCCGCGGCTTTTAGTTATTGTTATTAATTATCGTTATACGGACGCTTTGTAACGTTATGTTGCGAGGAAAGGGAGGAGTGTGATTTTGATTGTAATTGTTTTGCTTTATGTGTGTGTGCGGCAGGTTGGTTTGTTGGTTGGTTGGTGGTCTCCCGGTGGTGGGCTGGGCTCGCGGTGCGCGGTGCGGGCGCAGCCATCGCTCGTTGTTCCGGTGAGTGATTTGAATGCGATAGCAGCCGCATCTCTCTCCCGCGCGGGGATGCGTAGTTGTCGTGGTAAATGTACTTCACCTGTCAGGGTGAGCTTTACGACAACACGTAAGTGGCCGGCGCAAGTGCGCGTGCGCGCGCGCGCCCGGGCCCGGGCCCGGTCCCGTCAAATGGGGACGAGATCCGCGCGCGCTGTCTGTATGGTAAATGGCGGATGCCAAGCCGGCACACGTAAATTGTAAATTAGTGTGCTGATGAATTGTAGAGAAAAACTCCGTTGATTTTGTGAAAGCCTGCGCGCGCGCGAGGAGGGTTCCCTGTGTCTATCTCTGCGGTTTGTTTTTGCCTTGCCGGGGCTGGGCTGGGATAGCATACCGATGACCCCACATGGCGCAATGCGACGCAACGCCAGAACGGCTCGCTCCTCTCAGCCTGCATTCTTGCGGCCACAGGCAAATGCAGGGCGTGGCGCAGTGCGGCGGGGTAGGGCGGGGCGGGGTGGGGCCGTGCTGGGCGAGCGCAACTTTGACGTACCTATTCGCCATGATGGACAACCGAGACATCGGCGCCCCATACCGCGGCCCTGCCCCGCCCCGCCCCGCCCCGCGCGGCCCCGCCCGGGAAAAGGTCAGCCCAGCCCGGCCGGCCGGCAGTGTGTTGCTATTCGATTGAACAGACTGGCCCGTCGTGGCGTGGCGGGGCGTAGCGCACTCTCTCGCGCGTACGCGCCGCGTGCCGCGTGTTCCGCGCCGTCACGCTCGCGGGGGGCGCGGCGCAGCGCATTTGCCGCCAGATCATTTCAAACTGCGCGCGTCTCTCTTTCCGGGTCCGCATGCCTATCTGTGCCGCCGCCCGGCCGGTAGGCAACGCCTGCACGCGCGCGCCCCCGGGTTGCCTACCGCGCAGGCGGCCGGCCGGCTGCAGACCGAGGCTGCGGGACTCATCATCGCGGAGGTATTCGGGCCGCCCCGCCCCGGCCCGCCCCGGCCGGGCGCGGTGACCAGGGCGACGACAAGCCCGCGGGGACCCAGCCCAGCCCAGCCCGGTGCGCTGGGCGGCGCCGCCGTCTGATAATTACGAGCACGCATGCAAATATACCCCCCGACGTTATTGGGGCCCCGGTCCTAAATCACTCCGCGACGGCTACCATGTGGCCAAGTGCCCCCCGCCTCTCTCCCGCCGCAATCCCTTCCCCTCCGCCTCCCTTTCTTCCGCCCTTCGCGCGCGGTCCTCTTTTTCGCCGCTGCGCCGTGCCTTTCTTTGCCGACCAGCCTGCAGCCGGGCCGGGTCGGTCTGTCACGGTGATTGGTAGTCCACGTCCGGTGGAAGCCTTTTGCGCCATCAAAATATAGCGCAAATCATGTCTGCGAATCGGGGCGGGGCGGGAGGCGGTACAGGACCGGGCCGCACTCATAATAAAAAGCGGCAAAGAGTGAGACTCAGGCCTGCGGATCCAACGCACCGCGACCAGTTTCCGGCCGCGGGCCGGGCGCGCGCGCGTTGCCGAAATATCGGGCGTGTACGCATGGTGCTCTCAGCGGGCGCTCTCCCCCTGCCTGCACGAGGCCGCTGACGCGCCCCCCGCCCCGCCCCTCCCCTACGTGATGGAGCAGGACCTTCACCGTGGACTTGAGCCCCAGCCCAGCTCCCGCTCCCCCCGGTGATCGCGACAGAGATGGCGGCCGCGCGTCTGTCGGACAGAGACTGCAGCAGCAGAGACGTGTGTGTGTGTTGTGCGTGGCGTCGGAAATAGTAGTCTGGCGGCGTGCCACGGGGCGGGGTAGGGCGGGGAGGCGCCTGTCTTGAACCTGCGCGCGGTTTATGAGCGCGGGGGTTAGGGCCGCCGCGTTGTGTTAGGCCCTTCCATTTCGCCCCGAATGCATGCGCCCGCGCTGCAGTATTACTGCCCTTTGCCCGTCACCTGCTTCTTGAGGGTTTTTTTGGTCGCGGAGACCTCGGCGCAGTGCTGCTGCAGCTCGGCGGGGGCGCGCGGCCGTGACGGCGACACGGAGAGCTAGGCGCCGCGAGGCGTGGCGCCACCACCTGCGTGTGGACACCAATTAGAGTCCCCGGCCCGGCCCGGCCCGGCCTGGACAGGACAGGCCCTGGACACGCCTGAGGTGTCGTACGGTAATGTCCATCATCCAGAGCACTCGGCGCCGAGCTGTCCTCGCGCGCACCAGAGGCCCTATGCTGCTGTCCGCCCGCGCACCGCGGCCGGGCTTCCTGCTTCATCCCGGAGCGTTTTGCTCCAGAGTGGTGAGCTGGCCGTACCGCGCCCCTCAGCACAGTGGGCGCGGCGGCACCGGGTCCGCACACTGCTGCGCGTGCGCGAAATTTCTTTCGGCGGAGTCCGCGGGACGCCTAGGCCAAGCCAGCCGGGGCTCGCGTGTGCGTGTGTGCGCGGCACGCCTTGTCGGGTCGCCCCACCCCGCGCCGCCCCGCACCCAAAACGGTTCCCTGCCAGCGGCTCTAGCGGGGACCTGCGGCCCGCCCCACCCCGCCCCGCCCGGGGACACTATCGCTCCGGATCTGGCTCGCGGGCGCGACATGTGTGACGCGTGGCGTGAGCGTGAGGGGCACCTCGGGGACAAGCACCCCGCCGAGCGGACCGCGCGGGGGCCGCGACCCCCCGCCCCGCCACGCCCCGCCACGCTCCGCTCGCGGACCGTATGGGGCGCTCCTCCGCGGGGGGCGGGGGTCATGAGCGTCGCCGCGACACCGCGCCCGCCGGCCCGAGAGTGGCGCGGGCGTCGCCGACTCATCAGGCGGCGGCGGGGCGGTGCCGGGCGGTGCGCGGTTGGCGTATATCGGCGTGGCCATCTCGTGTGCACACTGTGACCGGACGGGACGCACAGTGTCATCGTCTCCGCGCTGCTGCCCATTTCCGGTCCGCCCCGCCCCGCCCGGCGTGTCCCATCAGTCTAGTGTCGTCCGCTGGATGACGACGGCTCGCTGAGGAGGCGCCCCCTTCCCCCGGCCCCCTCCGGGGTCAGTAGACTCTGGGAGATTATCAACGTGCTGGGCGGTGTGCCGCCCGCGAGAATGCACCGTACCATGAATTCATCGCAAAATGCCTCACGGACGGGAGTGTATGACTTCTTCTAGCCGAGCGGCCCGATTGAAATTCTAGCTGTGTGATCCCGCTCCGTGATCGGGGCACGCGCGCTTCCTTGTTCATAACCTTCCTTTACTTGGCGTGGTGGGCACGGGCGGGGCGTGTCCTCTCTCCCCGGGCCTGTCCTCCGTCTCCGTCCTCCTCTCTCTCCCTCCCCATCTCTCCTTCTCCGCGGCGGTTTTCGTTATTCCGGTCATTGCTTCCCGTGCTGAATGCTTGACGTACGACCGGGCTGCGCCGTCTCCCTCTCTCTCTCCGCCTCCTCCATGACCCGCGCGGGCCGGGCCGGGCGCGCGCCCCACGAGCGGACACGGAGCGAATACAGCATCACTTGTCCTGTCCGGCCGGCCTCTGCGTGGAGGCTCCGGGGCGGGGCGGGGAGCTTGTCCTCTAGCGCGGCACTCGTCAAAGCGCACCCGGCGACTTTCAGTAATGGTCCTTGAGGGCGTAGGGCTATCCTCCGCGGCCCGGAGCCAGGCAGGCGAGGCGCGCGCGCACTGCAGCGGAGGCGTGTTTAGCCCATCACGGCCACGCTGCGCTGACCCGTGCGCCGAGCTGAGCCGTGCCGAGCAGGCGTCCCGGCCAAGGCGCGTGCCCAGGTGAGTGACACCCGGCCGCGTGCGCGGCGTCCTGGCCGTCACGGCGGCCGTCACAGGCGACCGTCACGCGCTCGCGGCCAGGCTCGGAGCGACGGCCGGGCCCCGGGCCGCACGCGTCCACACGCCCTGGTGGCACTCGCCACGGTCCAGCTGCAATAGCGACCACGGCAGGCAGGAGAGCGAGCAAAGTGCAGGCGGGGCGGGGCGGGGCGGGGCGCAAGGCTCGAGCACCGGGACACCTCTGCGTGGGGCGAGGGGGCGGGGGGACATGAGGGCGTGGAGTGCTTGGCGCCGACGGCTGGCCGGGGCCCCAAGACCATCGACAATTTGTTCCCGTCGCGATGCGTGTAGGGCGTGGCTCGGTGGCGGGGCGGGGCGGGGCGAATACCCCGCGCCTCATCGGCCTTTGGGGTCGGGTCGGACCCCGCGCCCCGCCCGCCCCGCCCCGCCCGCCGCCTGGCCGGATGGTCCAAGAGCCCCGCCCCGCATCAGCGCTGCCTCGCGGGACCACCTGAGGGGCCCAGCGTGCGCGCCCATATGTGTGTGTGTGTGTAAGCTGCTCCCTGATCTTCAATGGGCAATGTATGGCCCACAGCAGTCCTGCCTGATCTCAATTTCGACAAGGCGCCTCTGAATGTGGGCACGCGCACGGGCCGGCCTGCTGGCGCGCCACCAAACGTCAACGGCGACTCAAGATGCGACGAGATATCGGGGGGCGTATAACGCGGCCGTTTCGACCTCTCGAATGCTGGCCCCGGACGATTCTAATCCGACGATATTGTCTCTGCCGCCGCCCGTGCCGTGGGGGGCTCCGGGGATCGTCGACGAGACGCTCAGCTGCTGTAGCCTGATCCCGTCCGGGTGGGTGAAGGAAAGAGATGGAAAAAGCGGATAGTTATTTTTTGAGAGTTTTTTTCTTCTTTCACTTGATGATGAAAAAACCTCCGTGAGCATGTGTGATGGGCAGCGGGCGGGGCGGGGCGGCGGGCGCCCCAGCCCCCAGCTGCAGCGACCGTTCGTTCATCCCGACCCGACCCCGCAGCCGCCTGCAGCCGTTCAACCCTTTGGCTGTGCCCCGTCGGGGTGCGGTGGCCGCCCCGCCCCGAACGCCCCGCGCGGCGTGCCTGCCCTCGGGGGCGCCATGACGAACCGACCCGTTCCATAACGGGTCCGCTAGGGCGGGGCGGGGCGGGGCGGGACGCCCCTGACAAATGGACCCGTTTAATCACCCTCCGGAGCGGAGCGTGCTGCGTTTGCTTGCAGCAAACCGGAGTTTTTAACGTGGTTTTCAATTTCCGCCCGCTTGATCTCGGGCGGCGCTCGGCCCGGCCCGGCCCCGGCTTCTCCGTGGGGCGCATCGGGCGAGGTCACCTGCCGGGCATCCGGCCCCGTCCCGGCCTGCATTTGTTGTGCAGCAGCAGGGCCGCCCCGCCCCGCCCCGCCGCCGCGCCTTACCTGTTCCGGCGGGGCGGGGCGGGGCGGGGCGGGGCCGTGACAGCAGCGGCCGGCGGCAGCGCCTAAAACACACATTAGCCCCACCCTTCTGATATAACGAGCGTTTTGACTCAAAAATGAGTTTGACGCCCGGCCCAGCCCGCCTGCCCGCACCCCAGCTGCCGCCGCGCCCCCGGCCCTGTCGCCCTGGCGTCCGCCCCGCCACGCCCCGCCACGCCCTTACCCTTTGGCACCTCAACAAACCCCCCGGTAATTACTCGGCCCGGAGCCTGGCGCGTGCCGAACCCAGCGCAGCCTCTTTTATTTATACATAAATATTTTTTTATATACCTTCCCGGAAGATGGGACGGAAAGAGTATACGATGGCGTTGGCCAGCACGCGATTGGATAAGGCCCATGTCGGTGAGGTTGGGCGGGGCGGGGCGCGGCTGCGCTTTCTCCGTTTAATGGAGGCGCTGCCTCCGCCCCGTGCCGCCGCCGCCGCCGCCGCGGCGATGAGGCTTGAGCCCGCGCGCTTTAGCCGTCAATGAAACTCTGGGTGGCGCTGCGCTGCCGCCCCGGCCCGGAACCTCCGCGAGCTGTTTCACCGTTTCATGTGGAAGGACGCGGCGGGAAGGGGAGGGCAGGGCGCCGACCTCAGCGCGGGTCTGCGACGCGCCGGGGTTGCCTAACTACACGATGCCGTAGGGGTTGCCTATCTGCACGGCGCCCCGCGAGCTTCGCTCCGGTCGGTAAAGCACCCTCTCTGTATGGGGCAGGTGGCGGCGGCGCAGCTGAGCACCCCGACCTCGCCCTCCGCGCGCCCCCCGCCCCGCCCGCCAGGTGGCGTAATGAACCGATAACGCGATCGAATTATCTGGAGCATCACCGCTCAGGCGCGCGCGCGTGCGCGCTACACCCCGCGCAATCTAACGTGTGCACACGCCTGAACCCGGCCACCAAGGAAAAAACTATACCCTTCGAGAGCTATCGGGTACGTAACTGACGAAAAAAGACCAAGGGGCGTTACGACAAAAAATGAGTGAAGAGGGGCTGGTGATCGGTCGGTAGGCAAATAGGGGGCGGGTAAACGCATGGCGTGCGTCGAGGCGAGGCGGGGCGGGGCGGGGCGGGGCGGGTAGCACCTTGCATCGACACACGCCTTCCATTACCCCCGCCCCCAGTCAATAACACACGCCTCACCTTGTGCCCCTCGCTTTACTGCTCCATCCCCGGGTCTCTCTCTCTCTCCCCTCTCTCTTGCTCTCTCCCTTTCTCTCTCTTCTCTCTCCCTCCCTCCCTTGACGTCTCTCCTCCCTTTCGTCCGGGGCAGTGGCCTCGCAAAATCATGAAAATCGCGGCGGAGTACGTACTTCCCTCGGTACTTCCCCTTTTCTTTTGCTGCTGCTTCTGGTGCTGCCGCCTTGGTCTGTGTCCGGGCCGGGTGGGGCCGGACTGCACTGGCTCTCATGGGAACCGTGCATTTCGTTCCCTCTCCGTCCCTCGCCCTGCCGGTCCGCGTGCTCCATCTCTTTCTCTCGCTCGGCTGGGCTGCCGCAGCGCTCTCGGACGGCACGGTGCGCTTTTAATTGCAAAGCCCCTCGGGCGGCCCCTACTACTCTGCCCCGCCCCGCCCCGGCCCGCCCGGTCAAAGGACGCATACACGGCAATAAAGCAACGTCTCTCGGGGGGGCAGCGTCCACCACAGCCGCCCGGGCCAGGCCGGGCCAACCGGTCGGGGACCGCGTCATTCACATGCACCGCCCTCCTGTGAAGTACGGGCATCTTAATAATAAAGTGCGGATGTACGCCCCCTTTGGTGCGTGAAGCACCCGCGCCCTCGAGTGCGCTGCACGTGCAGGTGCACGTGCACGCTCAGGGGTGTCGGTGTGTGCGCGGCCCGGCCCCGCCCGGCCGCTGATGAGCTCGCATTGTCTCTGGTCCGGCTCTCGCTCGACGGCTCGGAATGCAGTGCGGGGAGGGCCTATGGCGCGCCTATGGCACTGCGTGGCGCGGCGCGGCCCTGATGAGCCATCACGCCGGTCGCCGCCGATACGTTTCACACGCTGACGGGCGGAGCGGAGCGCGCAGGATGCCGCCGGTGGTGCTGCTGGATGGGTTGCCTACCCTCCCGGCCAGACGACGCCCCTTTCAGGGGGCGGGTCTTTGACCTCGACGCCGAGGTCCCCGATGACGACGCCCCTGGGAGGGGGCAGGGAGGAGGATGCGTGTGACCGTGTGTGGACGCGACAGGAAGCTGCTGCGCCCCTGACTTAGGCCCGTCCCGCGCCGCGCTGCACTCAGTCACTGTGCCACATGAGCCTCCTCCCCGCCCGGCCCGGGCCCCGGTCTGCTGCTGGGGTTGAAAAAAAAATAGGGCTGCATCTGGCGGCGCGGCTAGAAGGGCGTAACGGACGCGCATACCACCGCCCAGTCCCTTATTGCTCCTCGCTCTGGTGACGGAAAGCGCGCTCTGGCCGGGGGGAAATGTGGATGGCGTGAAATACGTCCGAAGGGCATTGCGATATGGGAGGCTGCTTGAGGTGGCGGGAGTTTGGTTTTGTGGTTGACGGCCACCCCGCGGGCTGCACCGCACCGACACACGTCGACACGTTGTTGGTCGGACTTCATTAGTGGTCGTCGAGTTTCGTTTCCTGGAGCAGTAGCGGTGGTGGTGGCTGCATATGTCGTGTCGTCCTCGACGATCTGTCACTGCATGGCGGGGCGGGGCGGGGTTGGTGCGCCACTGGTGGGTGGGTGTATAACGACCCCGCGTGGGAACGTTGATCGGGGCGGGGCGGGTCCGTCCACGAGGCTCTCATGCCCTCTCGTGAGGTGCGGTCCTCAAAGGCGCGCCGCCGCACCGCACCGCACAGTACTGCCGCATCTGCCTGCCGCCATCTCATTGGTGACATCGTGACCCTCACCGCGGCCACGTCCGCCCGCCCGCCCGCCGCGTCTCGTTTGGCCCGCCGGCCCCGCCCGGCCCCGCCCGGCTAGTCGCGGGGTTCAGATACCTGCCGTGCCGGCAGCGCTGTGCCGCCCCGCCCCGCCCCGCCCCGCCCTGCCGGGCGCAGCCTGCGCGCGCTGACCCACTTGGTCGGTGAGTCAGCCCGAGAGGGAGTGACTCACGGGGGACCAGTCTGCTGTTATCGGCCAAATTATATCAGCCGGCGCGGCGCATATCGTATGGTGTGCGTCCCGCCCCGGCCCGCTGCTGCGGCTGCACGCCGGCGAGGGTGACGTCGCCCCGCCCCGCGTGAACCGGGGCTCTACTGCGGACTGGGTTAGGACCTGCGGGTCCCACGCCCTCCCTCCGCGTCCAGTGCGGCTCTCCGCAGGCTAGGCCGCGTGGTCCAGGCCCAGGTGTCTGGTTCAGAGCACGGCCGCGTGCGCTGCTGGGGGCTGGCGCGGGCGGCTGCTGTGAGAGCGAAAAGCCTTTCAGTGTCCGGAAGTCTGCCCCCCCCCCCCCTCACTCCGTGCCCATTAGGTCGGGCGGCCAGGGCGCTGCTCCTAGACTAAACAGACACACATTCGCTTCGCGAGGGCGCATCAGTGTCGGAAGGCCGTCCCATCCCGGCTCGCCGTGGACCCTGCAGGGCCTAGGCCAGGGCCAGGAGGCCTGGCCCAGTCCCGTAAACACAACGGCTGCCCGACATGTGGGGGCTCTGCGCTGCGCGCCGGGATGGACTGGAATGAAAAATTCCAGAAAGGGTGCGCTCCTCGGCCTTTGACATGGTTTTGGAGTAAAAAAGTGAAAAGTCGTTAAAAGCGACGTAGCGCACTTAAAAGCCCCGTGTTTTATCGTGCAGCTGGCCGGTGAGTGTGCGGCGCGGGTGGCCTACCCAGCCGGCCAGTAGTGTGTGCCCGACCAGCCAACCAGCGGTGCTGTCGCGGTATTTGTGTCCCCTCCCTGGCCCTGCCCTGCCAGTCACTGCCCCGGCCGGGGGCCCAGGGGGCCCAGGGGACCCTCGGGAGGGGGCGGGGGAGCCCTTCAGCCGTTGAGGCGAGCCCCCCCCCCTCCCCTCGCGCCCTCCGCCCCGGCCGCACGCACTTACACTGACACCCACCCATCGCGGCTCAAGATGAACGGCGCACATGTGGTGTGCCTGCCTGCCCGGGCTGCGCTGCCGCCGTTCTCGCCAGTTAGGCGGGGTCATGTTCTGGAGCTCACCGGCGGGGCGGGGCGGGGCGGGGCGGGGCGGTGCAGGACGCCGCCCTCGAACCCTTCCACTCCATTCCCGCCCGCCGGCTCTGTATGTCTGTCCCCCGCCGCATCCTCCCAGCATCTGTGTCGACGGCGAGAAGGTCCCCGTGTGAGGGGCCCGTGAGGAGGGGTCAAGCAACTCCCAGCAGCAAGAGCACAGGCAGGCGTCGCCGTGTGCGTGCGCGCGCTCGCGCGGGTATTTATAGTATTTCGGTCCAGGACAGAGAGGAGCGGGCGAAGGGTCGTCGCCGGGCAGGGCAGGGCCACCGTCTGTGCGGGAGGCGCATGTCTCCCGCGCGGGTAAAAATAGCCCGGTAGGGGGACAGGGGGCAGCGCGACACGACACGGCCCTTGGGAGGCATCGCGTCGTCCTGCTGCGCTAGGTCCGCGCGCAGAGGCGGCGCTCGCTGCCGTGGGGCCCGCCCCGCCCCGCCACGCCCGCTCAAAACCTCATCACGGGCCGCGGGGCGGGGCGGGGTGGGGCAGCCCAGGAAGGCGATGGCGGGGCGGGACGGGACGCCCGCTGTGCATCCGGATCGTACGAGCCGATTGACCAGATGAGGTGAACCTGATGCCGGGCCGGACCATCCATCACCGGGGCGTCAGCGTCGTCAGCCGAGGCGTCGGGACGCCAGTCTCCTGTCGACGCGCCCCGCGCGCACGGCCAAACGGAGCGGCTCGGCGTCTCCGCAGACGCGTGAGCGTGAGCCGGGGTGGTGGTGGTCGACGCCTTTGCTGTCCGCGTCCGCGCGAAAGCAGGTCCAGAGACGCGCGAATATTTAAACTAAATAAAATTGCGTGATCGTGACGACGTCTGCAAACGAGTCGGACATACGGATATGTTATGTTTGTTTTACGCAGGCGGTTGACCATATCGCCAATATCCGCGAGGCGGTGAGTGCCGAACTTTTTTCACCCCCTGGGCAACAGAGGTGTTAATTAAGTATCCTCACTGAGTGACGCTCTTTAATCACCTGTTGTTTAGTTCCCAGCGTCACCAATCACAAAGACCCCCCAAGGCCATATGCCTCTCGCTTTTTGCAGGGATGGTTTTTCAGATCTCATTGATCCCTTCCTCGACCCTCTATGGACAATGGATTTCGGTTTTCGGCACCGCGGGTGTCGTCAAACTTCGACAGGATCTCCGTCGCGACGCGGAAGGTGATGCAGGTGCATGTATGCGGGGAAGATTTTCTCCCTTATCGGGCGTTTCATTTGCTACCACCTAGATAGTTGTAGGTTAGTGTTAGGCCGTATTTTAGCAGCCGATAGCTCTGGCATGCGCTGACGTGCTCCTCATTTCTTTGGCCTGTCGAATGATCCCCGATTATGCCGAAGTTCGTTTTTGGTCAAGCGGCGCAGCATGACGTTTGGCATTGACGTCGGCGGCGGGAGACAAGTGCGCGCGGGGCCCGGCCCGCGGGTCGCCCGGGGCAGCAGCATGAGACGAGCCGAGCAGGCAAAGCCAGGCCGAGCCGAGCCGAGCCGGGGCAGGCAACGCCGCCAGGAATAGCATCAGTCAAGGTGAGAGAGGCGAGGTGCCATGCCGCGGGGCAGCCAGTGGAGTGCACCGCTGGGGTCAGCCGGGCCGGGCCGGGCCGAGCCGGGCCCCGGGTCCTGCACCGCGCCATGGCGACGCAGCTGCGCCTATGGCTTTTACCAGTGTTGCCACATAAGTAGGCGCAATTTCCCTCAAATTCACCCGCCTGCCCACTAGGTACTTCACACATGAGACTACCTTTCGCCTGGTAGGCAGGCGGAGATACCCGTCAGCTGTACACGGGTGTGTTCTTATCTGGCAACACTGGCCTGAACAGCAGGGCCTCGACGCACACTTCTCTATGACCCGCCAGAGTGACCCGAAGGTGGTTGACGGGACCGTGTCCTCACACGCATTTCGACAGCTTTGGTCATACACCGAGTTTTTTTTCCTCAAAGCGGAAGAGCCTTATTTTGTTACGAGTCATGCGTGTGTATTTTATAACGCGCGGGCAGCATGGGCTTGCGTCGGCAGGCGACTTTTAGTTTTACGGTGTACAATGGCGTAGCGCCGCGGGTCTCCTGCTTCACAACTTCCATTAATTTCCGCTGACCTCACGCGAGGAGAGGTCTACCCCATCGTTTATATAATTATAATTTAATGTATTTTCACCTTAAGAATCAGAATCAAACACTTATCATTAAAAAAAAAAATAGTTTTGGCGTAGAGGCTAGCGTGCCTGAGAGGGTTTCGCCGCTACTTTGCAGTGTACCCCGCGCACACAAGTCAATCAGAGCGCATGTCCCGCACACGTGTCGCGCGGCTAAGGTTTTTGCGCGGCCGATATTTACGGCGTCAAAACGAGCGTTATTGGTTCCGCAATGTGCCGGGCCGCGCCAGGGCGGCTGGTCAGATGCTAATTGACCCTCTTTTTTTGCCTCCTTTTTTCATTTTTTTATTGGTAGGTGTATTGTGGGCCACCGCGGAGCCTCGCGGTGCGAAGGCCGTTCGAGTCATCTTCGCGTGTCCGCGCGACAGGCGGCAGGCGGGCACCCACGGCTGTGTCACGTTCATCAAAATCACGCTAAGATGTCAATATGATGATTTTTTTCCCCCGTTCGTCCCCGCGACATGCCTGGATTCTTCCAGCCGCCAGCAGCTCTGGCGTACTTCCTCTGTGAGGCCCCTGGTGGTGGTAGGGGAGGGGGGGGGGGGGGCGCCCCGAGCCCGAGAGGTCGCCGTCGGACGCGCCATCGTCCGTTTTTGTTGTTGTACGTACAGCCCCGCGGTGCGGCCCAGCCCAGCCCGGCCCGGGACGATTGAGTAACGAACTGACAATGGGGTATGGTAATGCCTCGTCTGCTGCCAACACACGTGCACACGTCTGTAGGACTGACTCACTGGCCGGTGGGGCCGGGCCCGCCGCGTCCTGGAGGACAGAACAGACTTTGCGCGACCTCAAACATTTCTGCTGCTGTGGGGCGGCTGCTATGATGCAGCTCGCGACGATACTTTTTTTTTTTTTTTGCGGCGTGCGAAACCAAAGCGTCGCCGCCACCGCGAGGAGTGAGTTGAGTTATCAATCAAACCCACCTTGACGCGCGCCGCGCGCAATATCTCCTCCATAAACCTCTTTTCATTTTTTTTTGACAACATCCAATTTTCGTACTCTTATACTGCACTTTATTATTATGATTGATTCATTTTTTGTTGTTGTATTTTTTTAAAAATTTGTATCGTTCGTCATGAGCGCGCGGGTTTGATAAGCTGCACGGTCGGTGTGGCCGTGTGGGTGTGCGGCGTGGCTGCTTTCTCTGGGTGTCTTTCTCTCTCGGAGCCAGCCGGTGCAGCGAGAGCAAGACGTCATCTTTAAAAATATGTAAATGCTAATGCCGGCGGTGCCAGCCTGGCTGACAGCGCCCTCCGCGGCCCGGCCCGGCCCGGCCCGGTCTGGTACGGTCGGGGCGGACCGGCCCGGGACGCCGCCGTGCGGTGATTGCAAATAAAAATAATAAAAAGGGTGAAATAATAATAATATTTCGTTGAAGCGGCGTGCGGTCGCGCAGCGGCTGTCGTACAGGAGCATGTATAGCGAGCGTACAGGTCTGTTGTCCGTAGCGATGCCTATCGCCCGCCCCACCCCGCCCCGCCGGCGAGTTCCCATCGCCTGACCGGCGGGGCGGGGCGGGGCGGGGCGGGGCGGGGCGGGGTGTCCACTCTGACCTGATGAACTAACTGCGCGCCGCATAACGAGGCGGAGCGAGACGGCGCGAGGGCCGCGGCGGCGGGAGCGACGGAGAGGGTCCGCCGCTCGTGTAGCTGTCGCCGTTATCGTCCAGGGACATCGTATATCGATATCGCGATCGGTCTATCGTCGCTATCGTCGTGCCGGCAGTGGCTGGCCGGGCCGGGTCGGGGCCGTCCCCGTGACGGCGTGCCCAATTAAGACGTCTGACCGACTAGGTGCAGGGCAGGCTAGCGGCGCGGGGCGGGGCGCGGGGCCCTGCCTGCAGCCAGCAGCTGACCGTGTTGTCCCGGGGTGCCCTGCGCGAGGCTAGTCCGCGCGCTCACGAGCGCCATATTGCCGTCTCATTAGAGGGAAGTCCGCACCCGGGCCGAGCACATCCCAGGGGCCCGGCCACCCCTTTAGCGGGATCACCTGAAATAAAAATAAAATGCCGTTCGCTGCGGCCCGCGGCCGGGCGGTGTGCCTCGCTCCCGCGTTTACATCTCTTTCGCATGTTTGCAATCGCGTTCCTTTGTATTTTCTAGCATTAAATTTGTTGAAGTGGCTGGGCTGCAATTCTTTTCGTGGCTGATAAATATTTTTATTTTTCTTGCTTCCGTTGCCGTTGCGAATAGCGGGGTCTAGTTTTCTCTCTATGGGATTCGGATGAAGCCTCTAAATGCTGCTGCTGGGTTGGTTCCCAAAGGGCGCGTCCGACTTTTCTCTGGCTCTCTTGTTGCAGCGGCCCGCTGGCTGCCTGCTGGCGCGAGTCACGTGACAAAGGCGCGATGCTATTTGGATACGCGTTAGGCCGGGTTAGGCTAGACTAGACGGACGGGCGTCAGAGCGCCGCCCTGCCTGCACCGTAATGGCTTTATGAAAACTAGACAAACGAGTTGGTCAGTGTCAGGTCTGCACCCAGAAAAATAGATGGTTGAAGCAACCATGCCAGGGACAACCATACGAAATATGGTTGTTCCAACACTCACATGGTGACACCAACAACGAAAATGCTTGTGCTTGCTTTTCTTGTAGTTGGTACAACCATATGAGAGTCACCTCAACTATATTTTGTATGGTTGTCCCTGGCCTACCATAATATGGTTGCTGTAAGTTTCTATTTTTCTGGGTGTGGTCTAAAAGTCTGAGACAGTGCGACAGGTTGGCGATAATCACGAATCAATCGCATGTGCGCTCTATGATTTGCCCTACAGCTTGCGACTCCGGCGACATTTACTACTTGCGCCCCAGCAATCAGATTACAAAACTTTTTGGTTTTGCAAAAATAAAAAATAAAAAAATCTTATTTTTAAAAAAATGACAAGGTGGGGAAAAACACGGTGCGCGAAAAGAAAACACATGGCACGGCACGGCGGCATGGCAGCGCACGGCACGGGCGACTCGGCTGTGGGGAGAAATATACGGCGAGGGCCGGGCGGTCATAAAACCTGCAACATAATTCAGATGCGCCTTACTGGGGCTTAGGAGGACCAGCGGCCAGGCCCGGCCCGGCCCGGCGCGGCCCCGGTGCTGCGGAGGTGTGCAAACAATGGCAGTTACACACACACACGTACAGCAGGGCGCAGATCTCTGGCGTGTTGGCTGCATCCCCGCGGCCCCACACACAAACGCACACACACTCACACAGTTGCCATTTTACCGCGTTGTACAAAACTTTTAATTAAGTCCTGCTCGCCATATTATGGGCGCGAGACCCGAGCGCGTGTCTCTGGCCTTCCCCCTCCCCCGTTTTCCACCTTGCGTTACAAACTCTAGGAGAGGAGGCGCCTCTAACGTGAGAGCCTCACATTTATTCGCCGTTGTAATCTTCCTTTATTTAATTACTTTATCCAAATGGTATCGTGAGTAATTTTTTTTTTTTTTAGTTGGGACTTTGGGTTTTTGCTTTGAGTGCGACTAGGCTGTAGAAAATTGAAATCTCCGAGGACCTTATTTGATAGCTGCGTTGCACGGACGGACCGCGTCGTCGGGAGCCCGGCCGGCGGTATGTCGGGGCACGCACTCGGTGGCGCGGCGTGGCGCGGCTGTGGGAGTTTGTTTTACATTGAGACTGAAATGAGTCGCTAGGTGGTCTTGTCTGTTGGGACTGCTGTTACCCGCCGCTAAATGGTCTTTCTCTCCTCTCCCTCTCTCTCTCTCTCCCTCTCTCCTTGTCGCTCCTGTTTGTCACTCGCCCTCGCCCGCTCGGCTGCGCGGGTGCGGGCGGGGCGGGGCGGGCCTCTCTCAGTCTTGTGCATGCGACTAACTCGCTGCTGGCTTTTACTCGTAGGCTCGGCGGCGCGTCCTTCCCCAGCGCGCCAGCGCCACGCCCTTCTCTCGGCGCCTTTAGGCGTGGCTGGCTGGCGGGCTGGCTGGCCTTCCATTACTTTTAGGCACGAATAGAGAGGCGCGCGAAGCGCTAGCGGCGCGGCGGCGGCGCTAACCACACGTTTTGCCGCCGCGCTACGCCGCGCCACGCCACGCCGCGCCGTCCCGCTCCGCGCCGCAGCAGTGACACCAGGGACACATCCAATCAACACAGCAGGCGGAATACAATTTCACGACGATGCGCGTCAAGGCAATCACACCTGGCGACGGCGTGGGCTCCTCGGGGCGCGCGGCGCGGGTGGCCCGTCCTGGCTGGCCTCGTGCTCAGCACTCTGGTCTCCTCTTGCTGGACCGGGAGTCAGGCATAAAAAAAGGACCTACTCGTCGGGCTGAACACTTTGGTCCCTCGCTATCACCTCGCACTGAATACTTTGGTCCTTCGCCCCTGGCCCCGGGCAGACCTCGTGCTGGACCTGCCCGTCTTCGTCCCTCGTGCTGGAGGCTTTAGTCCCCGCACCGCCCCTTTATGCGGCCGACCTCACCTCAGGCCTGAGGCTCGACCTCCGCCTGGCGCCGCGGCGCGCCGCGTCGGGTCGGGTCGGGGTGTCCGCCGTGGGCAGCGTGGCCTGCGCTGCGGTCAGCGGCGGCGCCGGGCGGGGCGGCACGGCGCGGCGGTCAGGGCGTCAAGTGAACTCCTCGACGCCCGACCCGACCCGACCTCAGTGCTTTAATAACGACCGTCATGAGCGCGGCCGAGACGGCGAAATACCGAAATTCAATTAGCGAGAGTCCGGCCCTGCCCCGCCCCGCCCCGCCCGTACGGAAGTGAAGGCTCGTGTTGGCGAGGACGGCCCGGCCCGGCCAGGCTGCTGTCGTGCGCCTGCCGGAGAAATTCGATGCGGGTTTTTACCGACGCGGCGGTGACTTTGGCCGTCGGGTCGTCGTCGCGTTTACAATCAGGGAGTTGCTGACTTACGACTGCATACGGTCCGGCCGGCCGGGTCCGCGCTTAGGATCGGCTGCTTACCGGTAGCGGCAACGGCGGCTGCGCTGCGCTGCCTGCAGCGCCCGCGGTTGGCATTTCAAAACGCAGTCGACAATTCCCCTCCCCCCGCTCCTCCCCCGTCGCCCTCCCTGCGAATCACGATCGCTGGCTGCCTGCTTGACCCCGGCCCGGGGCCCGGCCCGGGGCTGCAGTGCAGCAGGGGACCTCTCTGCAGACTAACCAGCCGAGCTCTGGAAATAAAAATGCAATCTGCTGGTACGGGGCGTCGCGCCGTGCTGTGCGCTGGAATTTGTGAACGTGTCGTCCGTTTCAGTAAATGCATGCATACAATAATTGCTTTTTTCAATGTTGAGCGCGCGCGCGCGCTTTGCTGTTGGGACTGGCGGACTTGGGCGGGGCGGGGCGGGGCGGGGCGGCCAGAGGGACAGGACAGTCCTGTGGTTTGCTTCTTTCAGGTCACGATGCCGCTTGACCGCACCCCGACCCTCCGCTCCGCTCGCTCTTGCGTCTTTTTATTATTCTTATTCTCCGCAGCGAGATGCACCCGGCGGGCGGGCGGCCGGCCCGACGACATGATGGGAATGAAGGTGGATTAAAGGCCGAGGGGTAATAATTGCAAGGGGGCTTATGATGGCGGGCACGCGGCGCGGCGCGGGGTAACCGCCTGCGGGGTAACTCACATCACACCCCGCCGGGTAAGTTGCTCCACCCGGCCGGCCCGGCACTGCTGTCACTTCCGTCCGAGCTGATACTCATTTACCCGCACGTCGTGACCCGGCTTAGTCCAAACTCGGGGGGGTCATGGCGGGGCGGGGCGGGGCGGGGCGGGGCGGGTGCCTGGACGGCCGCCTGACTGGCCTCCTTGCCTGCTGCCTTGTGAGGAAAGCGACATCCTGTTAATTTGGCTCTTAGCGCGCTTATGGCGCCCTAGTGCTGCTGGGATAGACGCCGCGCCGCTGCGTAGAGACGCCTGGACTCTCGCACGGACTCGCGAACTCCGCGGCACGAACCGAACGGGACGGGACGGGGCGGGACAGCATAGGGCCTCCGACTGAGGCGAAAGCAGCGCGCAGCGGCCGGCAAAGGGCGCCCCGCGACCTGACCCAGCAGTGCGCCCTTTTATGGTTTTATATGTGTGTGTGTGAGAGAGAGAGAGAGAGAGAGAGAGAGGTCAATCGTCACCTCCTCTCGTCGCGTTGCGCTGTACAGTGCCTGCCTGCTCCACGACGATGGCTCTGTTTAGGGGTGACCTCCCGTATGCTTTATCTCCGTTCCATCGCTGGCAATAAGTTGGGCCCCGGGGCTCGCCCGGCCCGGCCCGGTCCGGCCCGCACCGCGTATGCGAGTGTGACAGAGAGCGACGATACGTGGCCCGCGGGTGCCCCGTGGGTGCGACAGAGAGGGGGCGACGCGATGGCAGCGAGCAGGACACGAGCGTGATAACGCCCAATTTACAAGGCCCGGCCCGGCCCCGCACGGACGGGGGATAAAATTTGTCCGTCGTGCGCTGTGCCACGCGGCGCGGCAGGCCGAAAATGTTTTTGTGTTCCTGGGCGAGTCGGTCCCGGTGTAACTGCGGTGCAGGTGTTGGGAAGATACGTGGCTGCGGCGGCGTGGCCCCAGCCTCGGCCCCGGCAAGGCAGTCGCACGGGGCTCTTTGTGTGTTCCGGGAATTTGTCCGAGCGAGCTGGTCACTTTATGTCCGACGAATTTCGAACACGTTTTTGGCGTTAGTGGTGTACGGCACGCCGCCGCACTCCCCTGCCGCGCCGGCCGGTAGCCCGCGGCGCCCAGGCCCTCCTGCCTCTCCTGCACGGCGGCGGCCTCCAGCCCCCCCCCCCGGTCAACCCGTTAGCAAGACGTTATGGCGCCGTTTTGTTTTTATATATTTGGCCATTGGCGTTCAAGTGCGCCGTTTCGGGCGCGTTAAACACGTCCCGCTCGCCGCGTCGCCTTTCAATCAATCGTCTGCTGGCGTCGCGACGCCGCGACGCGCCACGCCACGCCACGCCACGACGCCCTCGGGGTCCTCTTATTACCTTATTCCGAGGCCGCATTTTTCCAGTAGCAAATCGTCTGTCTGGAGCGGGCTTTTCGTTGTCGCGCTGCGTTCTGGCGATGCAGCACGGCGGCGGCCCCTTTAAAAAAAATAAAAAATGAGATGAGGCTGGACGCGGTCAGCGCGTCGTGGTGTAAGAGGATTAGCACCCGAGCCGAACAATTTTGGGCGGCCGGCGCGGGCTGGCAATTTACAGTACAGAGGCACTCAATAATCCGCCGTGTTCCATGCTTCTCCCCCCCCCCCCCTTTCGAGTGTCTAAACTCTGTTATTCGCAAGCAAGTCTCCTGATGTTTCTTTAGAATGACCACGGACACTATAAAAACCACCCTGCAGCGGTCGTGTGGGCGGACTCGCCGGGACTGGGCGGCCGGCAGGCGGGACCTGTGTGTGTAGAGGGGTCAGGGGGCCTCCATTTGTATTCGGACTCGCTCATATTTTAGGTAGGGGTGGCCGGGCCGGGCTGGGCCGCGACTCTCTCTCGCGCTCTCTCTCTCGCTCTCCGTGTGTCGTGCGCGCGGCCGGGTCGGGTGCGAGAGAGACGGACGCGCTTTGGAATCAAAAGACATTAGCGCGCTCGATTTACGACGCGAGGTGCGGTACTGGTCGGGCAAACCTGGGCGGCTCGCGGGCAGCCGAGGTGGCGGGGCGGGGCGGGGCGCGGGGAGTAGAAAAGGTACTCCTCTTCCCCAACCCTTCAAATCATCGTGGAGAGGGGGAGGGAGGGGCGTCGGGTCGGACTTCGTGGCGGCCACCACCACATACCATCCCGCCCTGGGCTGGGCTGGGCAGGGCCGGACAGGGCCGGCCTCTCCGGTGACCACCTCGCGCCGTAAGCCGCACATCAACTTATCTGCACGTGACAAATGACCGAATGGCCGGGCCGGGCCGGGCCGGGCCGGCGCGGGGGGCCAATGGGTCCCACGGCCCCGCCGCGCCGCGCGCTGCGCCGCCGACCGGACCTGTAAGCGCGCCGGAGAGAAAAGTGCGTGCGTGTGACATTCAGCCACTATAGCGAGTGTGCTAGGTTGGTTGGAAGAGGAACTGGTGACGACTATTTGTCATGGTCACCCCGCCAGTCCGATGTACAGCTGTTTAAATGTTCAGTTTTCGCCTGTTTTTATTTTTCAAAAGTGAAAGCCATGTATGTCTTTCTGTGTGTTTTCAGACTCGGGAGCCGGAGGTTTATATCAGTTTCGGCTCGCAACGGGACGCTCGAAGAAGAGCGCAGAAAGAGATACAAAAGAGGTATGTGCTGTTGTGACCCAGTGTGTGTGTGTGTTTGTGCGCGTGCGCGCTCCCAACGCCAAGAGGAATGTATATAAGGCGTGATTTGTCCCCTTTGGTGGTCAGATAGCCGGTCAAATGGCCGCTGCCATATGCGCCCTTTATCGCGATCTGCTGCGACGCAGGCGGTGGTGTAGTGTCCGACCGGCCCGGCCCGACCGGCCCAGGGCGGCCAGCTCCTACACTGTTAAATACTAACGAAAACATCAGGAAACAAGTGTGAAAAGCAGGTACACACACGCGCGCGCGCGCGAACGGCGTCCGCTCCCGCCTTGTTATCGTCACATGAGGCGCGAGACATCGCGCGTGTGTGTGTGTGGCACGGTAGCGCCGTCCACAACGAGCTATCGCTAACGGCGCCCGGTCTGGCCGGCCGGCCGGCTCTGGTCAGCAATAGCTTAAGCGGCCGTAATAGAGGCGTTCATCGGGAGGGGCGCGTGCCTCGCGCGCGCGCGCACTGGATTCCATAATGAGAGAGAGAGAGAGAGAGAGAGGTGGGGGGTGCGAGTGACACGACACGTAGTCACGCATGTCGTGAGCGTATAAGTGTGTGTGTGTGCGTGTGCAAACCGGTTGCGTAGCAAGTGCACGGCGGCGGCGTCATGCTGTTGCTGTAGTGTGTGTGTCTGTGTGTTAGAGAGAGAGAAAGAGAATCTCCATTGACCATCGTCACGACGGCGCCGCCGGCGCTATTGATGTCGCCTATATGAGGAACTAATTTGGCGCGGCGGCAGCTGCTGGGAATAACGGAGTCGGGAGATATCCGCAGGTGCCGCCCCGCCCCGCCCCGCCCCGCCCCGCCCCGCCCCGCCACATAGACGCGCGGTGCGGCGACATCTCTCGCCCCCGTGTCGTCGCCGCCGCCGCTGCGTCGTCGTCGTCGTCTTTCGTGTCGCTGCGGTCTGTGATGGTAACGGGCCGAAAATTGCGTGCGCCGCAAATGGCTTTCCATAGAGGCGGCACGGCGGCGCGGCGGTGCCGCGGGGCGTCAGGGGGTGAGGTGCGCTCAGCAGCAGCGCCCCTGTGGGTAGGCAACCTCCCCGCCCCGCAGCGCACGGCAGCGCTCTCGTTGCCTACCGTTTAGGCGCTCGCGGTGTCCCATTGGATAGGCAACCTCACCGCTCCGCTGCGCCCGGCTGCGCTTTGTTACCGCCTACCGGCGAAGCGCTTAGTGCCCCTGTGGGTAGGCAACCTCCCCGCCCCGGAGCGCACGGCTGCGCTCTCGTTGCCTACCGCCCAGGCGCCCGGGGCGCTGCGGCGGGGCGGGGCGGGGCCGACACTTCGACACCGAGACTGTATTTTTAGGGTCTTTTCTAACGGCGCGGTGAGGCGCGGCCGTAAAGACGCTGGTCCCATTGCCACGCGAGGGAGAAATTGAGAGGGAATGACAGGACAGGAGGGAGAGAGGCGGGACGCGGCACGGCACCGCACCGCAGGTGAGAGGTCACTGTACCTTGTCACCTGTCTGCGGCGGTGGCGCGGCAGCGGGGCGTAGCGCGTCGCAAAGAGAGGGAAAAGGAGAGAGGGAGAGAGGAGGGAGGGAGGGAGGGGAGAAGTTGGAGTCAAATCGACAACTGCAAAACTATTCGCGTCCTCTATCATTACCCACCGGCTACATGCATAATGAATTGCGAGATCTCTTTCTCCTCTGTCGCCGAGCTCCTCTCCCTCCCTATACCTCCCTCCCTCTCTCCCCACTCTCTCTCTCTCTCTCTGCGTCTCTCCCTCCTTCTCTCTCTGTCTCTCCCTCCCTCTCTCTTTCTCTCACCGCGGGCGCCGGAATGTTCATCGCGCGATAAAGCGGATTGCGTGTGGAGTTGCGCTCGCGCGCACCCGCCCGCCCGCCCCGGGCCCGGGTATTGTCCTCACCCTGCGAAAAATATATATAAAAAATAAAAGGAGAAAAAAAAATCGAGGGGAAACGGTGGAGGACGAAAAGGGCGCCTTGTGACCGCGCGACCCCGAGGCACACCGTAGCATCACACTGTGTGTGTGTGTGCCGCCCGGCCCGGGCTCACCTGCTCGCGGGGGCGTGGCGTGGCGTGGCAGGCCTGGCCTGCGAGGGGATTGGATTTGCGGTGAGACGCAGTTATAGGCATAGCGGTGCCACTAGGGCGTCGTCGTGGAAAGGGATTGAGACGTGGCGCGGCGTGGCGCGGCCGCAAGGTGTGCACAGGCCGAGGCGCCAGCCGTTGACAACGTTATAATAGTCCCCCGCCCAGCCACCTCGCACTCGCGCACGGAAGGCTTCCGCGCTGCTGTGGTGCGCAGGGAGGCGCAGATGGGGTATTTAGCCCTCAAGAACGTCGCAAACCGATCTCGCGAGATCTCGCACGCAACATAAAAGAGTCAGTGTGACGATCGTAGGCGCTTATATCGCTCCTACTTCGTCACCTGCATTGGACGTCGCACTCGGGCCGGGCTCGACCGACCCACCCCTCCGGCGGGTAGGGGTCGCCCGCCCCGCCCCGCCCCGCCCCACCCCGCCCGTACTCGGCACGACGCCCGCGGCCCATGCCGTGGACGGCGACCTGGAGGGGATCCCAGCGCCAGGCACCGCGCGCCCCCGGGGGTGGGGTAGGGGCGAGAGGGGGGGGGGTGGGCTAATGCCCTGCCCTTCCCTGCCCGGTCCCGCTCTGTCTCTCACGGACCTGCCAAATAATTTTCAATCACACCGGGCGGGGCGGGGCGGGGTGCACTGGCCGGCGGTGCTGCGGGGCGGGGCGGTGCGCCCGCTGCGCATGCGCCAGCCTTTATGGAAGATGCAAATTCCGCTGATGCGGTTTGGCTTTGGCGCGCGGCTTTCTCTTCCTTATATTTCGTCGCAGGACTGGTCATGATATACTGGACGTTTATTATTCGAGTCGAGTGACCCCTGCCCGGCCCGGCCCGGCCCGCGCCTACACCTGTGTGTGTGTGTATGGGTGTGCGTGTGTGTTCTGTTTTTCTCTCTCGCTCTCCTTCACGGTGCAGCCTCGTCTTGCAGTTTCTCTCTCTCTCTCTCTGTCTCTTTCTCCTCTCGCTCTCCGTCGTCGGATTGGCATTGGCAGGTTCGTCCCGCAGAAGGGGGGGGACCCCGGGGGGAGCCCGCCGAGAGTTGCGAGAGGGCTTTCTTCCCCCACCCCGCCCCGCCCCGCCCCGATGCATGTCCACGCACTGTCTCGCTCGCTCTGTCCTCCACTGCCTAGTGTGTTCTCTCTCTCTCCACCTTTCTTGCTCGCTCGCTCCCCGGTTGCGATACCCGTCGCCGCAGTGACCGGCGCGCCCTGCCCTGCCCCGCCCTACCCTACCCCCGCTCTGCCTGACCCCGGCCTGACCCCGCCCTGCGCCTCCCGTGCAGCGGGCTCTGCCCAAAGTGTTACATGCAGAGGCCCGAACCTCCACCAAGTAGGCCAGCAGCCAGTACTCGCCGAGTGTTAAGAAAAAATACACACAGTCTAAGCCTTTGTAAACTATAACGTCCATCGAAAAGAACCTATTTTTTAACACTTTGAGTGCGCGGCATGACCTCTCTATGGTCAGGCTCCCGTGTTCAAAAAGTCCCGCACTAAATAAGTTTTATATATTTTCAAAGAATGTTTTTTGAATCGCATTTGTTGAGATTCCGACCTACTTTCTTCTTTTACCTATCGACCGGTAAGAGCGGGTAAGAGCTAATATATATATCGATATGATGACTACCACGCAGGCGTGTGGCGGGGCGGGGCGGGCTCCGGGTGACCACCATCCCGTCCCGTCCCGAGGCGCGCGTGATCGTCACCTGTAAGCAGGAATCTCCATCGCCTCGGCCCGCCCCGCCCCGCCCCGCCCCGCGCCGCACGTACTGCCCCGCCTGCCTGGCCTGCCTCCCCCACCCTCCGTAATGACACGTCATTAAGCCCGGTGGACGCGCTGGAGTGCGTGTGTGTGCGCGCGCGCGCGTGCCCCGGTCACGTCGCGGCGGGCGCGTGCCGCGGACAGGACGGGCTGGCCGACCGGCCGGCCGGCCGGACCCGCCGGACTGGTGCTGCGCTGTACCGCCCCGCCCCGCCCCGCCCCGCCCCGCCCCGCCCTGCCTCAGAGACAATGTCGCGACGCTTCTCGCCGAGCCGACGCGTAAAGGTGTCATTTGTTTTAATACGATGTGCAGGGTAAAAAGAAAGATTCTGGCATCGCGACGCTGCGCCAGCGGGCAGGGAGGTCGTCCGAGACATACCGGCTTCAAGCTTTCTGGGTGTGATATTATCCGTTCTCAAGAGCTGCCATCCGTCACCTTTTCATTTTACCGTTTGGAAGTGTTTACCCGTCTTTTTGTCTCCGTCTATTCGACGCCCCGCCCGGCCCGGCCCAGCCTCCTAGAGCCCCCTTCCCTCTGGTCGAGTTCGCCTTGGCGACGCCGTCACCGTCGACGGCGTCTTCGCCACAAGCGTCCGCACGCCCGCCCCGCCCCTCCTCGCAGCGGCCGTGCCGTGCAAATAACGCACCTTGGTGTCCGCCCCGCCCTCGCCGGCGCGCCCCGCCACGCCCCGCCACGCCCCGCCTCCTCGGTGTGGATGTGCCCGCCTCCACCCCATGTCATACGAATCGTGACTGACGGGACGACAATCGCTTGAGGCCTAACTCCAGCCAGCCACCGAGGTACGCAGCGCCGCACTAGTACACTGTCGCCAACAAAACAGTCCTCTTGCCCGGTCCGGCCCCCCCGGCCTAGGGTTATTATTTCGCACGGCGAGTTTTACGTATCGCGAGTGCTGCAACTTTTTTAGGCCCCCGTGCCTTATTGCTTTCGCCCGAAAGTTTTTATTTTTTGATGTTTTTTGTTCTTTTGAAACGATTTTGGAGTTAAAGTACGGGATTGGCTCGCGCTGCGCGCATGGCAGTTATATATGACCCGCGAGCCCGAAATATCCGGCACGGGTCATGCGATGGTCCCCGGCGGGCGCGGCGCGGCGCGGCCCGGATGCGGCTCGTGCAGCGCGGCACGGCGCCGCGGCGGTGCATGTGCCATTGGGCGCCATTATCCAGCGCGAGCCAAGCCTAGCCGCCTGGCCTAGCCGTGTGATCGCCATTTAGGCGCCATTCTCATCACGAGGAGAAGAGAAGAGATGACGCCAGTGTCCCTTCCAGTGTTTTCACGGAAACGCCTGACTGGCGCGAGGAAATTGGCTCGGCGCGCTGCGGTGCAAGTGGTGGTGCTGCTCGTCGTCTGCTGGTCCCGTCCCGGCCCGGCCCGTCCCGCTAGCCGGATGCGTCCACGTGTGAGCCCGGCCCGGCCCGGCCCGGCCCCGGCCGGTGTGATCACGAACACGTCTTGTAACGGCGACCCCTCCCGGCCCGGCTGCAGCGCGGCCCTCGCGGTCCCGGCGCTCTCTCGTCGGCCTCCCCCGCGCGGCCTGGTCTTCCCTCCTGCATGGTCTGCCGCGTGAGTGAGCGAGGGCCTGTTTCCATATCTGCTGGAGAGGAGCCCGCTCGTGTATAGCCTCTGAAAATGGTTTACCTGCCCACTGACTGTCTCATCTTCTCCGGGGCCGTGAGCCGCCGTGCCGGCGTCGTCGGGCGTCGGGCCGGGCCGGGCCGGGCCGCCGCGCCGGAGAGGACAAATCGAGGACTTCGTGCCGCTATTGGGGGGCGTGGCGCGGCGTGGCGCGGTGCGGCGCGGCTGAGGTAAGAGGGACGGTCGGGAGTGACGCTCAAATTACAGCCCGGCTTGTATTAAACTGACAATTGAATCCACGAGATCCAAACCGCAAACTGAATGGCAGCCGCTGCTGCCATGCCGCCCTCGCGTCCCGTCTCGCTCGCTCTCTCTCTCCCTATCACGGCCACGCCCTTCTCTCTCCCTCTCTCTCTCTTTCCCCCTGCTGCTCACGCTCGACTGTTGGTTTTTTCAGGCCGACATTTTCCGGTCAGTCTGCGTCGCCCTGGCTCTGCCGTCGGGCATGCGCGGGGCGGGTCCGGCGTCGCTGATCTCGCTACAGCGCACGGGCAGCAGGTCTCTGCGCGGTGCTTTTTGCCGCGCCGCCGCCGCGCCCCGCCGGGCCGGGCCATGCTGTGGGTGCCCTCGACCCCGCAGTGCGGTGTGGTGTACCCTATAGGACCCTATGGGACCCCTATAGGGCACGACACTCGAATGAAATCGTGATTCACGCAAAGCCTGTCGAGCAACGCTGCCGCTGGGGGCACCTCGCGCGGCGCGGCGTGGCATGGCGTGGAGTGGCGCGGCGCGGCGGTCCGCGGGGACCTTTGCCTCGGGCCGGGCCGTTCCTAATGACACGCCGACATTCTGCCGCAAACCAATGGCCACTGAGCCGCGGCGGGGCGGGGCGGGGATGCCCCCCGGTGATGACATAAGCAGACGACACGGGGCATTATCGAGGTGACCCGGGATGGATGGCGCAGCAGCGCACGGCGAGCGGCAGGCCGGCATTGAGATGGACTCCGTGAGCTCCCCGCCCCGCCCCACTCCGCCCCGCGCTAACGTACCGTATAACCTCTGCAAAATTCTGAAGAGTACAGAGCAATACTACGTACTTCAAGTATCGGGGTGGGGTAAGCCGCGGCGCCCAAGTAGCGCACGACGGCCTGGGCTTTGGGCCTCGGCAGCAGCTGTGGTCACGCCACGCCCGGCCACGCCCGCAGTGCGCGACACGACGCCGCACGCGCTGCGGTGCGCGGCTCGGCGCGGCGTTCACGCACCGCCGCGGGGCCGCGGCCGCGGGCGCGCCGAGGTGAAGGCGCTGCGGCCCGGGCGGGGCGGGGCGGGGCGGGGCGTCCTCCCTGCGCCGTGGTGCGCGGCGTCATGCAGCACCCAGTGGATGGGTATTTGGACCGGGTTTGCTTACCCGCCGTAAGGCCGAGTAAGGCTGCCTTGGTCACTTCGGTACGCAGCCCCGATTCTGTTACGTGTTCTCTGAGGCGCCCGGTACTCATACTGTAGTGTTTCTCTCGTCGGCGTGTACGCCAGATTTTACTGCTTGTCTGCGCGCTTCGCGCTTGCCGAAACCGCGTGGCGCTGCTCGCCCGCCCCGCCCCGCCCCGCCGCCCAGCCCGGCCGCTGGGTTAAAGGTAAAGGTGGTCGTGCCCCGTTCTAATGAGGCTTGCTCCCGACGGGGCGGGACGGGACGGTCCTGAGGCGACCTCCTCGTTAGCGCCATGTAGACCGCGCGGCGGGGCGGGGCGGGGCGCGCGGCCACCACCAGCGCCGTGACTCTTGCCGCGCCCGCCGCGCCCGCCGCTCCGGTTCACGAGTTGGCGACTGGACAATCACCAGTACGGGCAGGACGGCGCCGGGCGGCGCGGCCGCGGCCTGACCCCCGCGGTCGGTCGGTACGGAGCAGCCTCCAGGCACGGGCCCTGCTTCACCGCCGCCACCGCGCCGCCGGGGAGCTGGATTATAATAAAATAAAATAATGCGACATGGAGACAAATGCAGTGGTACAAAATACACCGGAACAAAGGACGTGTGTCGGTCTGATTGCGCGGCTGCTTAGGCGGGTGCGGGGTGCGCCTGCCCGCCTGCCTGCTGCCGTATCATCAGAGGCTGCTCGTCCTTGGCGGCGGTGGCGGCGGAGCCGGCAGGGAGACCACCCGCACTTGTCCACGCACCGCGCCGCACCGGCGCACGCACAGCCAGCAGCAGCGCTTTGCGGCAAATAACCACTGCAGTTACCGATGCGTCTCCGCTCCGCCGGCCCGGCCAGGGCAGGCCCGGCCTTCCCTCCCTGCTCGTCCTCCTCCTGTCCCTTCTCTGTATCTACCCGTCCATCTGTGCCTGCAATGCAGAGAGAGAGAGAGGGGGGGGGAGAGGGCAGAGCGGCTGCGTCATGTCATCTCCGGGACAGGCCCGGGGCGCAGTGCGCGCTGCCCTGCCCGGCCCGGCGGCGGACATCGCATTGCGGGGCGAAGTAGTGTTCCCACGTCCAATCGTAATTGAGATGATCCAGCAGCGGGCGCGGGGCGGGGCGGGGCGGGCGCGTCGTAGTAATCAATCAGCTAATGCGCCTCGGCGCGCGGGGTATGGCCGGCCCGGCCCGGCCCGGCCCGGCCAGGCACCTCCCGCCCGCGGACCTGCGCTAGCTGGACACGCGCTGACGGAGACGGAGAGGCGAGTAAATAATACGCGGGGCGGGGCGGGGCGGGGCGGGGCGGAGGACGTCCACCGGCGCGCTCCATTAGCGCAGTGCATTCGCGGACGAGTATGAGAAATATGTGTGTCCAGTGACGTGCGTTACGGCCGGGTCTGGCCTGGCCTGGCACTCGGCCCGGCGCGGCCCGGCCACTCGAACTGCCCCGGGGCCATTCTGTATCCAATTAAAGCTGGCGAGTGGGTCCGCAGGGGGGTCTTGTGCTGCTGCAGGTGGGGCCGGGGCTGGGGCCGGGGGGAGAGGACCTCGCAGTCACACAGGCGGTGATGTGCGTTGAGCTTTATTGTCAGGTGTTCGGAGAGGCGTCCGCGCGTGTGTGAGGTTGGCGTCATGTACTACGTGAGGTAGAAGAAATGAGAAACAGATCGGGCGCGGCGGGCAAAGGTGGCCGAGGAGAAGGATAGAAGTGTGGGGCTCGCCTCTGCGCCGCGCTCGCGCAGATCCCGACTGACAGGCCCTCTTCAGCGCGCTTGTACTAATGAAGAGCGCTCCTAATGAATTAATACAGCCGACGGCCCGTTGTCCGAGGCGCGGCGGGGCGGGGCGGGGCGGGGCAGTGGCCGGCCGGGGCTGCGGGGCTCACATACAAGTGGGTACCTGGTACTGGTGTGGGAACGCCCGGGCCGCCCGGCCGGCCGGCCTGGCCAGTTAGGTCTAGCGGGGCGCGGCGGGGCGCGGTGCGGCCGGGGCCGGGGCCGGGCCGCTCTAGAGCCGATTTCTATACGACTTGTCTATCATTTTCATACCGAGTCAGCGTGCGAATAAGAGGGCGGTAACGAGAGCTAGGCGGCCAGGGCCAGCGCGCAGGGGCGCCGCGCGGTCCTCCCGGGGTCCTTTTCCGCCGGGCCGGGCCGGGCCGGGCCGGGCTCCTCCCAGGAATTAAGATAATGGTATCGGCTGCGTTGTCTTGATTTACTTTTAATGGGGATGCAATTAATTTCACTTTGGTCCCCGTAATAGTCGTGGGGGCGGCAGGGCAGAGGCGCTGGCCGCGGCGAGGCTAGGTGCTGCCGCTCGGGGCGGGGCGGGGCGGGGCGGGGCGGGGCGGGGCTCGCGCCGCCAACTGCCCACCGGAAGGGTATGTGATACGCCCTTCTGCTTTGTTGTTGTATGAGTTGTTTGTTTTGTGTGTGTCTTTTATCTAGCCGTCAGAGTGCATATTAAATCTTGTTATTTTTCCAGCTTTACTACCTGCTGCACGTCTATTGTGGTTCAGAAATTTTGCGAACAGGTCGCTCCGTTCGTACGGAGTGGCCGGGGCCGGGCCGGGCGGGGCGGGGCGGGCCGGCGAAGCTATCGTAGTGCCACATCTCCTCACCCCGCTCCCGCTCCCACTCCCGTCCTCCTCGTACGTACTCTCTCACTCCTATAATGGCACGACAGGCCTCAACATTTTCCCTCGGAAAAATAAAAGTAAGTCTTCAAAAACGTTCCCTTGCGCACTGTGTGTGTGTGTGTGTGTGTGTTGTGCGCTCGCGTCTTTGTTTTGCTCGAGAGAAATTAGTTTTGTTTTCATTCCTGGCGCTCTGGGTGGTGTCCGAAACTAGACTCATTAAGATAAACCCTTTTTAGAGTTATGTCCCCCGATGACACTCCCGGAGGCCGAAGAGCGGGAGGTTTGGGAGGGGGGGGGGGGCAAGGGGACAGACGTCGTGCGAAATGATAATAATAAACGACGCCAATGCCGTCGGAGCAGTTTGATGATGTGTTCGGCCTGGCCGGGCCGGGCCGGGCCGGGCGGGGGGACCTCGGTAACCGTGTGGTGCGCGTGGGACACTCGGCGAGGCGGCACACGACGACGACGACGACGTTTCGAAATCATTTTGATGTCCCAATTTTATGGCGTCGCCGCGGGCCGCTGTCGAAGTGCAGGAGACCCTGAGCATCGGCCTGCCAGGAGGGTCAGGCGCGTCGTGGCGAGAAATAATCTGTCCCGGACGACGTGTGGCCCGGCCCGGCCCGGCCCGGCCCGGCCTGTACAGGCTGGAGGCTAATTTTTCACGAGGAGAATACCGTTAACTTGGTACGAAAAGTGGTATGTGACTGACCTGGAATAATTTCCACCCTGCGTCTGTTTGCTGTCGCTGCGACATTAGTTTCGTTATATATTTGCTCGCGCGGGACCCTCGGCCCGCGGCCTCGGCTCGTCATCGTCGCGACTGTACTCGAGCCTGTCATCCAGAGCGATGCGATGTCACCGTCGGGTGGCGCTGGTGACGGCTGCGGCGGACGGGGCGCGGCGCGGCGCGGCGCGACGGCCAGGGGCGGCGGCCTGCCCCGCCCCGCCCGATCCGCCCCAAAAGGGTTGGCCGGGCCGGGCCGGGCCGGGCAGGGCCGCACTCACAATATGTATGGGGCTAATGCGTTAATCTCGGCTGGCTTGCGTCGCGTCCCGTCGCGAGGTTGACAGCTTGACAGCTGCCCTGCGCGGCCGGGCCGGGCCGGGCTGGACGGCTCGTGCAGTGACAGCCACGACAGCTGCACTCGATATTGGCGAGGCGGGGGCGGGGCGGGGCGGGGCGGGGCGGCGGGCGCTCGCGGGCACGCGTGTCTGATATATCGCACAGGTGAGCCCTGGTGCTGCCCGGACGGGGGTCCTGCCTGGCCCGCGTCCTGCTCTAGCCTTTCACCGCGGTGAGAGGCGACGAGGTGTCAGTCACACGAGGCGCATGCGAAACGCCCTTCCTGGTCGCCGCCGCCGTGGACCGTCGTGCCTTGGCGATCCTCGAAATGAATAATAGTTGCGGTGAAAGAGAGAGAGAGAGAGGGAGAGAGGTGGTTTAAGTGTAACCTTTCCCGCGCGGGGCGGCGCGGCCGCGCGAAATGCAAAGTGCAATTAAGCGATGTATTTGGTCGGGCGGACACGCTGTCCTTTCCTGGTCGCCGGAAGGGGTATCTTCTTCTCCTCCGGCTGGGCGCCGCGCCGCTGCGTACACGGCCTTAGCGGGCGCTCCGGCGGGGGGCCCCGCCCCGCCCCGCCTGGACCCCTCCGCGACCTGGTCGTGGACAGGAAGGACGTGTCCAGGACGTGGCCCCGCGGGGCAGACCGTATTTGGAGGACGCCCCGCCCCACGGCCAGCGCCCGCCTCATCCGCAGGACCTGCTCTGCAGTCTGAAGGCGACTCGACGGTTTTTGGCGAATACTTTTGCTGCTGCCTGACGGCGGCGGCCTGACCAAAGACACGCGGAAGGCGAGGCGCACGTGTTATATTTGTTGTTGCCGGTGCGGTGGCCGCCCCGCCCCGCCCCGCCCCGCCCGCGGGCGTATGCGCTTAGTTCCCTCGTGAGACTGGCCGGCCTGCTCTCCCAAGCTACACGCCCTCCGCTACTGCTACTTTGGAGCGGCAGGGATACACACACTCACACATGCACTCGGCAGCACAGACACACTAGCCGCACCGTACCACGCCGCTGCTCAAAAATTGCCCAATGGAGCACTAGGTACTACTACTCGGCTCTAAAGAGGTACGGCACTTACACTGCTGCAGGCGGGCTGCTGCTGCTCGCCCATGCATTGTTGTACGCATCGGACGGTTACTAATAAATATTTCATAGGCGGGGCCGGCCGACCGACTGGCCTGGTGGGGCGTGGCGCGGCGTGGCGCTGCGCACGAAGGCCGAACACCGAGCGCCGCCCGCGGAATTGGGACTGGCAAATTATTTGCAGGGACCTGCTGCGGGCGCGTGCAAAGAGGCTCGTAGTAAAAGGAGAAAGGGGCACTACTGCACGAGGTGCGCGCCGCCGCGCCGGTGACTCGTAAAATTCCTGTCTCAATCCGTCTGAGACGCTCATGAAAGTTGCGCTTTTTTGGTATTATTTACGTGGCGACATGGTGCTCACACATGTGTGGTCAGCTGGGAGGGGCGGGCCGGGGGCCGGTATAGCAGCGTAGCGTGAGAGCGGCCGCCGCGGTCCCTCGATACCCGCCGCGCCGTCACGACGCCGCGTTCTGTTCGCGCCCCGCGAGCGCGCGCGGAAAATTGCGGGATGAGTTATCTCTGCATGACTCCTCTCGTGTGCATGTGTCAGGGCGCTAGGGAGGTAATAGGGGATTGGAGATGGGAGGGGGAGGGGGCTCTTTTGGTCCGGTTGGCGGGGCCCGCGGGTTTCGATTTGTATCGAGCTCTCTCTTTGCCGCTCTCTCCCTCTCCTACGGTCCTCGGCGACAATCGACGCGCCAGGACATTTCACCAGTGACAGCATCGCTCTGTTCTGAGCGGCCGTAGGTCAGATCCGATTGTGGCCGCGCGGGCGCGACCGTTCGCGGAGTACAATGAATGGACGTACAAGCCGGACGTGTGTGTGTGTGTGTGTGTGTGAAGGCGTAGATTGGGCTCGGTCACGACCGTAATCACACAATCAACCGCTATGTGATGTCGATGAGTTCCTGCTCGCGCTGCAATTCTTGTGATACTGTGCATCATTTTCGTGATAACACACACTCACACACACACACACACACACACACACCTCTCTATGGGATGCACCGGGCCGGGCTCTGCTCGCCCTGTGCATCGCGCACGCCTTCGTGTGTCTGTAAATGTCTTTCTTTGTTTTTGTTGCAGTGTACACGACGAGCTCGCTGGCGCGGTGGTCGGGGCCGCGGGCCCGGGCCCGGGCCGGCCGAGTTACCCTTGGCGCCAGAAACAGAGAGGTGCATCGCCCCGCCCCGCCCGGCCCGCGGTGCAAATGGCATGGCACTGCACCGCCCACGCTAACTAACTGCCTCCCGTCGTTTTGCGCGGCGCGTCTTTTCCGAGCAGCGGTGGCGCGAAGCAGGGCAAGGATACCTCCACCGCCGCACCTCCCCCTCCCCGTCGGTCTCCTCCGCCACTGCAGCAGTCCGCCCGTCCCAGTGCAGCACGCCGGTGAGTTATTTGCACAGCTCTAGAAAAATTAAGTAAATACAAGTTGGGTTGTCCGGCGGCGTGGAGACGCAGCGGATGTTCGGTGCGGTGCGGTCCGCGCGATTCCGTTGCCTGCTGCCCGCGCTTCACGTCTCGTCCGGCGGCGGGGCGGGGCGCGGCGGGGCAGCGCTCTCAGTGAGTTCTCACGCTGCTTGCTGGACAGCCCGCCCCGCCCCGCCCCGCCCCCTTTGGGTAATGATGGCACCTCGCCAAAGAGGCCGCTTGGCGCCGGACGCCGCCGCTGCGCCGCCGGTGCGGTGCGGTGTCCACCTGCGGACCACACCGCGGCAGGATGGTGTGCGAGTGCGAGGCTTACAATGTCATGTAATACGTTTATACGTTTTCTTGTATCGGCCGTTTGGTGGTGTGACTGTCGGGCTGAGAAGTGTTATCGCGAGGAGGTCGCGCCGCGCCGAGGACCTGGCAGGTGGCTGCTGCTGGACCGTCTCAGCCAGGGTCGTCGTCGTGGACATAGCGGACACTGCTCCTCCGACCGTCGCGTTGGTTCGTCCGCCCCGCCCCGCCACGCCTTGTTCGGCCCCGTCGAACAATTGAAGGTGGTCGCGCCGCGCCGCGCCCTCCTGCGGGTGCTGGTGCTCACCGTGAGAGAGGCGTCGCGGGGCCGGGCCGGGCCGGGGCGACGCGCTCACGACGACACCTCGCAGGGCGTCGCGACGCGCGACGCCTCCAAACCCCCCGTGAGATTGATCGCGCGCGGGGCGGGCACGACCTGAGCGCACCCTGCGGTCCGACACCTGCAGACCTGACGACGGGTTCAGATTCGGATTCAGATTGGCGCGTCTCTGCTCCAGCGCGCTAGCTACTGCCCTGGGCTTGCTGTACACGCGCGCGGACGCTGGTTGCGAGGTCGCCACGCCGCGCGCCGCCGGGGTTCCTATTGCACGTGTGTTACGCGGCGGCGCCCCGTGTTCCTTTTCTTGCATCGTGTGTGACGTTATTTCGATTCCCGCTCGGTTGCGCCCTTTCGAGATTACCCGCTCGCTCGCTGGGGCCGGGCCGGGCCGAGCCGCCGTTTTGTTTGGCATGCGATGCGCAAAGTGGTCCTCCTGTGCAGCAGACGAGTGTGCCGCTCGGCTCGGCTCAGCAATTACCGCGGTCTGGTCCGGCCGGGCCGCGCGCCGCCACGCCACGCCACGCCACGCCGCCGGTATTTGAGGACTTCTGTTTAATCCCCCCCTGCAGGCTGCCCACACACGAGCACCGCCTGCTATACTGGCGCGCTCGATGCGAATTTTGAATTTCCTGAGAAAGTTTGATGACAGGGGGGGAGTGGGGGGTGGCTACTGGCTGCTGCTGTCTGCGCCGGCCGCACGACGACGCGATGCGACGACGACGACGGTCACCACCGACCGTCACCACCTCAATCTGTCGGACATTTGTCATCGGGGCGTTCTCGGAACCGGCCGGCTGGCCGCACCGACCGCAAGGACGCGCACGGCCCTGGACAAACAGGGGGCTCCCGTCACCACGGCGCAGCCATGCCATCACTTCGAGGAAACTGTACTCTATGATGACGGCTCATGACAATCGAGCCGCGCGGCGCGGCGCGACGGGGAGTATCTATTTCCATTGTACCACTTACGGCCGTACCAACTTTTTTCCCACTTTAAAAAAAAATATTTCGTAGTTTCTCCCTTGTAAATTTGTAAGGTGTTTTATGGAGCACTCGCTTCATTTGTGGAGAACAAAGACGCGCAGCACTTGGTGAACGGACAGTCGTGGGGACGTGGACAAGCAGTTCGGGAAGGTGACCATTATCGCTGGGTGTTGCCCCCCGCCCCCTCCCCACCACCATCCCCGTCTCCCGCGGGTCGCTGTTGCCGTTCGAGTAATTTCATTTGATTTGATTGCTGCCGCTAAGAGGCGAGCTACTCGCCAGGTCTTTCTCTCTCTCTCTCTCGCTCTCTCTCCTCTTCTCCGTCTCTCTCCCAGTATTGTCCGCGCTACGGAGCGTCTTATCAAGATTTCGTATGGTGGCGGTAAAAGCAGAGCCACCGCCCAGTGCCCCGTTGGCTGGGTGGTTTGGTTTGCTACTGGCGTTTTATTATTGCTGATGATTCTTTTTCTTTATCCTTCTTTACAATGTTTTTTTGCGTCGTGTTTTCTGCCGTCGACGGCCATCCCTCATGGTCCGCGGCGTGCCGATAGCGGAGTGCTGGTCTGGGCTGGGCTGGGCTGGGTGCGCGTCTCTACACGCGGGCCGGGTTAGTTGTCGATCATGAGGTCATAAAGTTGTGTAGAGGTGTAATTCTACCCGCCCCGCCCCGCCCCGGCCCCGCCTGACGCGCGAATGCTCCTTGTCGCTGATCTCGGCGCGCGAACCTGTCGGAAAAATTACAAGGATATTGTCTGGAGCCCGGCGAGGGTTAGGCGAGGACCGTTACGCTGCGGTAGTCGTGCCAAGCAGCCGACGCGGGAACGGAAAAAAAATGTCACGGATAAGCCGTCTTTAAAAAATATTAACGAAATGTGTATGTGGTTATGAGCTAAGTTTACGACGTGTTTTCCGCCTTTTTTTCTCTCGTGGCTGTTTGGTTGTGTCGCCAGGCGCGAATGCTTAACGAACTGATGCCTTTCTCGATACCGAGGGGTCTCATTAGACCGATAGACGCACCGGGCGGGTGAGTTTGAGCTCAAAGCGGACATGACTCCTGGTGGGCAAATACACTCAACGGTACGGCATAAATTATATTTTAAAAAAATGGGCTAAAGGGTCTTTGCGCACAGCTTAAGGGGCTCATCTCTGCCGAAAAGTGACGAAGCCTGTAAACGGATCCCGGCGCAAACAGACGCGTGATGTGTGGCGGTTTGCATACACACATCCCGGGTAACCAACCGTGTGTGTGTGTGTGTGGCTGCTGGGGGTCAGGAAGATGGACGACCCACAGACATAGAAAAACAAAGAGACGGAAAAAAGGGTTGTGTGGGGTGACGGAGCTGAATGGAAAACAGTGTCGGCAGAAGGGGTGGCCCGCAGCCCCCAGACAATGAGCGGCTCGCTCCAGGTGCGGAAAGGCTTGTCCGCTTCATAATAAAAAAATGTCCGGGTGTAAAGAAGAAAAAAAATCCCCTCCCCACGGACATTTATGCAAACCAAGCGTATAGAAAAAAAGCTGGCGGCTATCGGGCGCGCGCATGCGCGCTCCAGGCCTCAACCCTTTTTATTACGACGATGGCCGTGTGTGTATTTTAATTTATGAAAGCGTCCATTGCTGGCCGACCTGAGGGGACGCGCGGCATAGGGGTGTGACTCGGCGAGAAGAAAAAAAAACCCTCTGGGTGGGGACGACGGAAGGGTTAAACAGGCAGGCGCGGGCTGATGTGTGATCATATGCGATTACGTGTGGACCACGCTCTTAATGGATTCGGTCCACTTTGATAAAGGATATTTAGCCGCGGAGGTCCGCCGGCCGGAGGACGCCAGATGAACATTTAAACAAATATGGCGAAGCTGGGCGATGCTGCCAGTCATGGCGGCGTGACTGGCAGATGCGCTTTTTACAGCGTCGGGCGGACAGATGTAGTTCCGTGCAGGCGGGTGTAATCCTTTGATTTTGGTAATACATCGACGTGATACGGTGAAATAGGTCATCTTGGGTGTAAGGCCGAGCAAAAGGGTGACAAAAATTAACAATTAAAAATTTGCGTCACTCGTAAATTGAATGGTCAAGCACCCGTCAGAATAATCTTATGGCCATTCCTTGCGACGCGACGCCAATGTTTCAGTTTTACGGTCCGGCGCGGGAAAAACGTTCCTATCACATGACGTGTCTTAATCGCGCGCGGCGCGGTCGTCGTGTGGGTTCATCGGCTTGTACCAGCATCCCTCGCCACATTTTAATAAACACGTGTGACATTGAATATCATTACATATCTGACATTATTATCGCGCGGTCTGGTTTTTGTCCCACATAATAATGGACCTACGCGCCGCCGTGCGTTTGTTTGCTTAAAAATATATATACATTTCCATGCACGTCGTTAATGTCTCAAAATTAAATGCGGCATAAATCACGGGCCGGTTTACGCATTGACGTTGGCGTGCGCGTGCGTGCCTCGCGGGGCCGCGGCGTGTCCGGCCGGCCGGGCAGCCACTCGTTTCTCACCTCGGCCAAAGGGATTTGGGCGGCCCACAGGGCGCACGCAGCAAGGGCCCCGGCCTGAGCCGCGGAGCGGACGGTGAAAAATGTCCCCCCGCCCCGCCGCGGATTACAGCGCCGAAAAAAGGAATCAAGTCTGACTCGTGTGCGTGAGGTTTGGTCATCGCATCGTGCGGGCTTCTTCTTGTCCACGGTGTACCTTATAATCACCGCGACAGGTAGTGCTGCTGGCAGCGACAAGGGCCCCTCTGTGGTGGAAGGATGCTGGGCTGGGGGCAAACAGGCCGCCCCGCCCCGCCCCGCCCCGCCTCGCCGCTGATAAGTGATAAAGTCATTTTTCTGGGAAGGTGCACCGCTGCGCGGTGTGGGCCGGGGACATCCGCCCCCTGCCCCGCCCCCACCTCTACGATGTCGGTCTTCACCGAATCACGGCACCTTTCACCCTGTGGAGCGTGCGCCCCGGGCCCCGCCCCGCCCGGCCCGGCGCTGCCCGGAAGGGGGAAACGGCCTCCCTCTACATTTACGCCCAAACACCTGGCCGATGCTATCGCCGGCGTGAGCTTATAAGGGTGCGGTGGCGGTGAGGGATGATGGTGCTTCAAACAAAACACCTCAGTCGTCATACTTGCTTTTTTTCTTCTTTTTTTTCCGTCCTGAACTTGAGTTTTGGTGTCCGAAAAAAAAAGGTCTGCGCGAGTACGAAATTTTTAGTAGCGTGGTCTGCAGAAGGAACATATTTGTCTTGCCTCCGACGGCTCTCACAATCTCTGTGATAACGCTCGGCGGCCTGGACCCAGTGTTTTTCTGAGCCACATACCCTGATAAAGTCGGGGGCAGACCTCGCAGTGTTTTGTCCTTAGTGGACAGGCAGGCAGGCAGGCAGGCAGCCCCGGGCAAACTTCCGCTGCCCTCTCCCCTCTCCCTCCCCCTCTCCCCTCGCACCACGCGCGGTTCCGTCTGCTCCGGCGGCCTCCGGGCAGAGTCAGGGGCTGATCCGGTCCGGAGCCTTTTTCTTGATTTGATTGTGGACCGCGCGCCGTTGATAAGCTGCTCCAAGAAAACGCACCCACCCACCCGTTGTCCTGCCGCGTTGGGATAAAACAAGTACTCGTTTGTTAATGACGCAAGCGAGGAGTAGCGTTTCCTTTTGTTTTATTACTTTTCTGTGAGGCGAGTTGGCGGGCAGCGCGCAAGTGGGCGGGGCCGCGGGAGCCCCGTGACACACTATCACAAGCACACCCCCTCGGTGGCCCCTCGGGCTGTCCGCCGTGGCTCTGCTGGATTACGCTTCTAATTCCATTACATCTGTCTCACCAGAAGCGTCTCACCCCCTGCCTGCCGATGGTATCGAGAGAAAAAAACAGCGGCCGCCCACGCGAGAGATAAATAAAAAAAAATCTGCCTCGCTCCTACTACGCGAACCCCCCGAAAATAGTCCAGCACATCATCGTTAACTGCCGCGATGACATGTTTGCCCCCCTCCACATGCTAAGTATGCCCGTTCAAGGTAGAACGAAAAAAAATATTTTTTTCTATATTCGTATTTCCATCTCCCAACTCTGAAGTAGTGCGAACGTTTGGCGTAGTTTCGATGGTCGGACGTGCATGTAACCCTCGTGCAGGGCGAGGGGAGGGGTCCTGGCGGACTGCCGCTGCGCGCCGCGCCGCGCCACGCCGGGGTCAGAGGTGAACCTGAGCAGCGCGCGGACAATTTTATGAGGCGTCACAATCGCATGATATGCAAAATGCGGAAATAGATGAGGGGGGGGGGGGGAGAGGAAACACAGATGCGTCTGCATGAATGGACCAAATGAGGCTGAGGTGCCAAACGTTTTATCATCCTCCCCATCGAAACCTTTTCACTGCCAAACTCGCAGCAGCGCTCCACCCAGCACGGAGAGGCGCGCGCCCCGGCCGGCCGGCTCGCGTTTTGCGTTAAAGTATATTCTTCTCGTTTTGTTGCTTCGTCCCAGCCAAGTACAAAGTCTGTACCTAGTGACTGTTGCCGCAGAGAGAAAGAAGTGTGTCCCCGGCCCCGGCCGGCCGCGCGGCGATTTAGCCAAAGTTACGTGTCGGAGCTGCGGAGCGTCATTTGGCCGTCACCTACACTCGCGCGGCCAGTGCAGGGCACGCACAATGAACGATTTGCATACGATTACGCTCGCGAGAGAGAGAGAGAGAGAGAGAGAGAGAGAGAGAGAGAGAGAGCTGTTACGGGGCCGTAGGCGGGAGAGGGAAAAGAATGCTGGCCGCGAACCCGACACGACCCGAGGCGATCCGCGGGTCGCGCTCGCGGAGCTCTGCTCTGGAGCGGATAGCAAATGCCGCCGCTGCTCGCGAAACGAACAAGCTGGCAGGGAGAGAGAGAGAAATATGCTGGAAAAAGTGCAAACGGTCAGTGTGTGTTGCGGTAATAGTGTGTTGGAGGGGGGGGGGGGTCGTGACGACCTTTTGTTGGGTTTGTCGCCCTCTCCTCCTCCTCCTCCTCCTCCTCCCCCTCCTCCTCCTCCTCCTCCTCCTCCTCCTCTCGGTCGCGGCGGTAAAGCTTTGGCCGTAAAAACGGGCAGCGTCACCGGAGGAGGACCGGGGGAGCTTTTGGATGAGAAAGTGAAGTGTCGCGCTCGACTTACTGTGATCTTAACTTGATTTTATTTCAAATTTATTTTTGAAACTTAGAGGAGTATTTTGACGTGTTGGCAACAATTTACACAGGTGGATTTGTGAACACAAGTATTGTTATTCTAATTCTTTGCTGGTAATGAAAGTCCATTTTTTTTGTCAGTGTACAAAGAAGGACAGTGGCGGCGGCTGGTCGCGCTGGCCCCGCGGCGAGCAGGCGAGGGTCGAGCAAGGAATTAGGAAACGGCGCGCAAAATAAGAATATTAGGGGACATTTCCTGACGCGCGTGTGTGTGTGTGTGTGTGTGTGTGTGTGTGTGTGTGTGTGTGTGTTCGGCCGGCCGGGGGGATGGCGTGGTGTGGAGGGTTGGGGTGACCCTGTGACCTTTTTTTATTGACGCTACGCAATGACCAGCTCAGGCCCGCGAGACAGAGCAGGCAGGCGGGCAGGGCATGGCACCACCCTCCACGAACAGATCCATTGTCTTACGCCACGTGCCTCTTCCCTCTCCGTCTCTCTCTCTCTCTCTCTCTCTCCGTCTCTCTCTCTCTCTCTCTCTCTCTCTCTCTCTCTCTCTCTCTCTCTCTCTCTCTCTCCTGCTCTGCCCCATCCGGCCGTGTCGCGTCCGGCAAATAAATGATTTGCGATATTGTGCGGCTGCTGGGCTTCTGTAATCCGCCCTGCCTGCTGCCGCCGCTGGCCGCTTTATTTGCGTCATATTTATTGATTTTTGCCGCGGAGCGCGCGCGCGCCTCGTCCTGTTTCATTCTTTTATTATTCGATACCTGCCGTACTTTTCTAGCCGAAATATACCGATGAATAAGCTACAGCACATGCTTGATGTGTAAGTTTTACCGTAAAATATCGCTTTGAACACCTTTGGCACGCGTTCGAAGAGGCCAAAATGCTAGATGTCCTCTGGAGGAATCCCTTATTTTTTTTCATCGAATAAGCGACCACAGCCTTTAAAAAGTAACACTCTTCATTTTTTTCCGCTGTTTGGTAAATGTTTGGCGCGCTGGAGTGCATGCGTGTGTGTGTGTGTATACACGGCCGCGCGGCCGGCACCCACAATGCCGCTGCAAACACGTCACGTGCGTGCGGACAATCCTGGACAGTTGTGACGCTGTCGCTGGATGACGCCCGCCCCCTTTGTACAGGTCGTCCTCGCCACTCCGCACCGCGCCGCACAGCGCGCGTCCCCTTTTTACCGGTAAAATGGTGCACATGAGCCGACTGTACGCGCGGGGCGGGCCGGGCCGGACACTGGTGCCTGTGCCGGCTGGACAATAATATGCGGCGGTGAATGACATAATGGGACAAAACGATCCTTTTCTGCTCGTCTTTCATTCATTATAAGATTCCCCCTCCCCCCGCACGCACTCTTGTTCGTCCTCCCCGTTCTTATATTCTTCCCCCCGCTGCTCGTGCCCTCCTCTCTAGATTTCGATCAATCAGTTAACTGTCGTCTGCTTGCGATAAACCTCGCCAAATTTACTGCAGAACGGCCCCTTCCTCGGCCGCACCCGCGAGGAGGAGCTTCCCTCTGATAAGTTATTTTAGGACGCAAAACAAACCATTGGCGAAACTGTCCCGGGACACGCGGATAAGTAGCAGTGGAGGGGAGCGCGCGGACCGGCAAAAAGGGAAGGAGAGGGAGAAGCGAAAGAGAATATGTAAAAAAAAAAAAGCCGGGGCGATGAATAAGAATGCTGGCCGCTTTGTTATGTTTGCGTAAACCGCAACTAGTGGAGACATAACAAGGGACGGACATCTGTCCGACAATAAGTTAATTTGACCCCCGGTCACTGCGCGACACCATGATCAGGGGAGAAATCGAAGGGTCGGGAGCCCAAAGAGGGGAAGAAAAAAAGGAATATCGTAGGAAAAAAGCCGGTGTTTATTCGCGAGTGAGGGGGAGATGAGGTGCTCAGGGGCGGGGGTGCGCCTGAGGGTGTCGGGCAGGGTCAGCGTGGTGTGAGCGCGGCGCACATCAAGTAATTACCTACCGTGTCCACTGCTCTCGCCCCGGGCTAGGTTTTTTTTCGGCCTGACCACCCACAGCAGGAATGCTATGTATTTGACAGATTAATCACTTCCATTCCGATAATTTTTTTTTACATTTCTACTTCGAAATAGTTTACGAAAAACTTACTAAGAATAAGTGAAAGAAAAGTGATGAGAATATTCAGGTTGGGCAGGCTTCCCCACGCTGACAGCGCTGGCTGCTGCCTTTCCCCTCTCTCCCTGTCGCGTGCACGAGTACCCCCTCCCAAAGCGAGCCCCGGCCGGCCCGGCCGTCGCGTGATCAATGCTGTGAACTAAACAGCCGTGTAATTGTCGCCGGGTTATCACATCACCTGCGCCCGCTCCCTGCGCGGGGAGAAAGGTGGTCGGGGGGAAGGGGGGCGTAGGAGCATGAAGCTCAAGGGGAGGGTACCGAGCTGACGGTTGTTGGGAACTCGTATATAGGCGACGTGTGGGTAGCGTATTGCGGCATCGAGCGCGTTATAGAGTGCTCCAGGAGTACTCCTCGTCGACTTGCGTCCCCGCGCCTGTTCACGGTCGACGGCACTCGCTTTTGTGGATATGAAAAGAACAGTTTTTGATTGGAATCAGCGATAAAGGCGGAGGATAGGAAGTGTGATCGCATTTGCATGCCCGGCGTACGCGGTGCGGGGTGAGTACTCGCTCCGGGACTCACCCTTTAGATTATTGCTGGCCGCTTTTTTTTTTCCTCCGTGGACGCTCATGTGTGACGCCGAGTGAGTGTCAACCTGTGAAGGTGGGTCCGTGGGCTGCTCGCCCCGCCCCGCCCCGCCCCGCCCCGCCCCGCCCCGCCCCGCCCCGCCACCGCGCGCCGCAAGTTCGAGGGGGAAGACGTTAACACTTTGGGCAAACAAGAAACCCCCTCCGCTCCCCCGCCTGCCTCCCGGACATCCCCCGCTTGATAAGAACGGCCCGGGGCCATGGCCGCGACGAGCAGGGGCGGGAGCAGGATGGCGTCGCGGCGGTGGAGCGCACGGCGCCCGGACCTGGACCCGGAGTGCTCCCGGAGAATTTGTCTCTGTTTCGAACGCTGACTGCGGGTTTGGATTAGGTATATACGGAGGAAGGGAGGTACGCGAAAAGAGGTATCGAACTGGAGAGAGAGAGAGAGAGAGAGAGAGAGAGAGAGAGAGAGAGAGAGAGAGAGAGAGAGAGAGAGAGAAGAGTACTACACATGTTGCGACATGTGTTCCTTGTTCCAGCGCGGCTCCTGTGCCCCGTTCCCCTCTCCGATCCCGCCGTGCCCCCTCCCCTCCCCCCTCAATCCCTCTGGGTCCCCGAGCCAAGCCCAGTACGGGCAGCCCAGCATTCCCGGACCAGGAAACAGTCAGGCACACGGATTGTCGTGCCCTCACGACTCACGCTTCACGAAATCTCTTCGCTCCCCGTTCCTCTCCTCCTCCTCCTCCTCTCCCTGGCCTCACACTGTCCCCCTCCCCCTCTCTTTCTCTCCCTCTCCCTCTCTCGCGCTCACTCCGTATTGCCCTTTTCTCTCTTCTTTTTTTTCCCCATCCTGCCGCTGCTGCTTTCTTTTACTTATTTTGTTGGTTGTCGCGAGGCAAAAGGGTCGGTGCTATTACATATGCTGCACGGAAAATGGATAACCGAGCGAGTGCTTTTTATTATGTTTCCCCCCGCGCGCCGGTGTTTCGGTGGGATCGGTGGCCTGATGCCTCTCCCCCGCTCTCCCCCGCTCTCCCCCGCCCCCTCTCTCCGTGTAGCGGCGGGCTGATGCATGATAGTGCCACTGCCCTCCAGTGGGGACCCTCCGGGCGCGCCGCGCCTGCCTGCCTGTCCACACGAGCCATTATAATTCCTTGAAAATTCGCCCGGTGCCTCGCTATCGGGCGCTTTTCGGGGAATAAAAACTTTGCGCTATGAAATGGTTGGAGAAGACCCTTGCTGCTTGTGGTGCCTCCTCGACCCCGCGACGTCTGTTCTTTGGCTTTAGGTGGTGCATCACCTCATTTGTTCTCTGTTGTTTAGAGCAAATGTACGTGAAGTTTGAAGATAAGTTTTGCTCTACTTTTGGAACCTAAGTGTGCGGCAGTTTTGGTCAAACGTGGGAAGAATTTTTGTCGTGCGTTTTGCAGTGTGGAGTTCTTTGACAGCTGCGCGTAGGCGGCTCATTTTATATGAACTGCCGAAAGGAAACGCGCAATCATTTGCTCCGCCCGTGTGCTTATGCCTTTTATGCATGTTTCTCATTTTTTTTTAAATAGGAAAAAAGTATAAAACGTGTGCTTGTGAGGTGAGGGGACGGTGTCACTCTGGGCGGCCGGTCCCGTCCGGTCCGATCCTTATGGCCACTTAGTGACACCTCGACAATGCTGCCGGGGCTAATCTGGAGCGGGTGGGCGCGCCTGGCCTGGCCGCCCCTGCGGTGTCATAGGATGACGAGGGGTGTCCTGCGGCAATGGACCGTGCGGACCGCCTGTCTGTCTGAAAATGGGATAACCGTATATGTGTGTGCGTGTCCCCGGCACAAAACTGACGTCAGCTGGTCGCGCGCTGACCGCATCGCATCGCACATCCTTCGGCGGGGCGACGTGTGAGGCGCAGAGAACTGCTCCTCGTGGACGTTCCTGTTATGTGTACCGCTGCGTGGTTGAGAAAATTTGGCCGCGAACGCATGGTCTTAAGGGATGTGTGCTGGTAAATACACCTGGACGAGGTGTCGGGAATTAATAGCTAATCTAAATCGTGAGGGAATCTCATGTTTGCCGCGTTTATGAAGCAGCTCATCTCGAATTCCCTTCATTATTTCGTATACAACAACTAAGCCCGGCTCGCACGTCACATACGACGAGCACCGCGTCAATTTTTTTTTCCCGCCTTCTTCTTTTTCGCTGCTGCTCCATGCATTTCGCATTTCTTTTATTTTTTTCTCTCCTCGTGGTGCAGCGAAAAAGAGTAGTGACAATCATGGTCTTTACATCGTGTCGCGCAGCTCTGGCCGTCCCGTCCCGTCCTATCAAGGAGGAGAGGGGCATTGTGCTCCGCCGTGTCCCGTCCAGCACTGGAGGGAGAGGGGGGCGGGGGGTGATCGGCTCGCCCGGGGGAGGGGGTGGCAGGGGAGCCGAGCCCGATGCCTTCAATCAAAGCCATACAGACACTCTCTCACGCACACACGTGTATCTCTGATTGATGTCCATGCAGTATACCTGACCCCGGCTCGTCCAGCGGGGAGGTGAGGGGGGGGGGGGGGGTGCAGGGGTCCGGGCACAATTCATATAGAGGCGCGGGGCGCGGGGGACTCCCCGTGCTCTGCCCGCCCCGGCCGCGGCCGTGCGTTCCGACCTGTTATAGGGTGAGGGAATTTAAATGTTTAAAAAGTCCCGAAGAAGCGGGCGCAGCGTGTGAGAGCGGGCGGGCTGGGCTACGCGACGGCAGCGGCAGACTCCCGCTGATCGGCGGCCGGGCCAGCCGCTATACCGCGCTGTCGGTTTGGTTGCCTACCTTCCGGCGCACAGGGCGCGCACCGCACACCTTTCGGTAGCCTCCGTGTCGCTGGAACAATCGCCTTATTTGTTTGCCGATATGTTCTCCGCGACTACCGCTCCTGTTATCACAGGCCCGTGGATTCCCCCCTCCCCCGGTTCCTCGGTCCGATTTGAAAGGCGAGTGACGCTTTGTATTTTTCCAGTTTTCCGCATAAAATGTGTACCATGTTATTTACTTTAAATTACCGCTCACGCCGACGGTTGGCGCGCGTTTTTCAAGGTTGTCCTTGTCCTCGGTGCTGGGTGGCGTGCGCTGGAGCCGCCCGCCCCGCCCCGCCCGGGCCGCGCCGGGTCACGTCGTGCCCCCCCCCCCCGCACCCCGGCTGCCACTTCTGCTGTCGTGACGTGGATGGGCCTGGGCTGGGCCGGGGCCGGGGCCGTCCGCTGGCCGCAGGCTGGTACAACTGGGTACCGCCGGGGCGTGGCGCCGCGTGGCGCCGCGTGGCGCCGGGCAGTGGCGGGGGGTTGGCGTGATGTCCGAGGAGGGTGCCACCCCTCCACGCCCCGCCCCGCCCCGCCCCGCCCCGTGCCCACCAGTGACAAGCCCGACCACCACGGGGCCGCGCCGATCGTCGTGCACACGACATTTTTATATAAACCCCATACCACTCTCGTGCTGCCCGCCCCCGCCACGCCCCCGGCCCACCCCCGCCCCCGTTGCCCTCTACCCCTTACCTCGCTCAGGGCCACCGGGGTAGGGGAGAAATTCCCTGGGACTCAAACATGGAGTTGGTTTTGGGTGCCGGTCCGGGGCGCTGCTTGCTGCTTGCCAGTCCCGACTCAAATTTACATAAATATATATCCAGTGAAAGGTACGCGAGTTGGGCGGCGGTGCGGGGACGAGGTGTGCGGGTGTGTTTTTGCGTCAGGGACTGGCACCGCAACCTGGAAAGCTGTCCCGGCCTGGAAGTCGGCCAGCAATAAATCGCAGGCAGCAGTCGGGCGGGTGGGCCTTTGCGTGCCCCCGGGCCGAGCGGGGCGGGGCGGGGCGGGGCGGGGCGGGGCGGGGCGGGGCGCGCAGCCCCTAGCCAGCCAGCACGGCCAGCCCAGCCCCTAGCCTCCGTCCAACCCTCGCCGCTCCGCGCCCTACCCCCGCCCCGCCCCGCCCCGCCCCGCCCCTCCGTACTGGCCGGTGCCGGGCGCTGGCCCCGCGTGCCGCACGTCATCCCCTAGCCGTGGCCTGTACTGCGGGGCCCGCCCCCGCCCCGCCCTGCCCCGCCCTGCCCCGGCCCGGGGCGGCACCACCGTCACACCAGCGACGTCCCCACGACGGCCGTTCCGGAACTGCCGTGCCGTGACTCCCAAGAGAGGAATAATGTCCATCGAAAGTAGAGGAAAATCAACCCATAAAAAATTTGCAACTACCAAGAAATAACTTTTTGTTTTTTTAGTATATTTTCATATATGTCGACCGTTTGCGGCGGCACAGGTCCGTTTCAGGGGTCGTCGTTCTTGCTGGCCCTGGGGTTGATGGTGTACAGGATGCTGCTGGACTCGGTGTCCGCCACGAAGCAGCCCGTGTTGGCGAACACCTTGGGCGGGTTGTTGATGATGCCCGCCATGATGTTGGTGCATACCTCATTGGTAACAACATTATGGCACATAGAAAATACGTCAGTAAGGAAATTCGCTTGGTAACGATCTAGTTGCTTAACTGTACGTTTTACCTGCAGTGAGTTGCCAATTGAGTTGACGTGGCTAAACGACAGGCAGACCTGGAGATACTTGTTGACGGCCGGGATGTAACAAACGGGTAAGGGCGATTCACCTAAATTCAATTAGAGGAAATAATCCTAGTGCAAACGGCAAAAATTTCGGAAGTCGTGTGTATACCTATTAAAACTTACCTGATAAATCTTTCTCGAAAACGACTGTATAGTTGTCGTACCCCGTAAAGTGCACAGCCATATCCCTCCCCGCAAAGTCGACCACGATGCACGCTGCCAAAGTTAGTCGCGTTTCCAACAAGTGATCGCTTTATTCGGCGAGTAGAAAGAAGATGAGAATGTCTGATTTTGACTCACGTTCCAAGGCGACCACCCTGCTGCGGTGGTCCTTGACCATGAGGGTGGAGCAGGCCTCGCACTTGACCCCCAGGCAGGACACGATCGCCGGCATCCTGATGGGCATGTAAGCCTCGGCGGCGGCCAGGAGGAGGACGACGAGGACGGTGCGCAGGCGGCCGGTCACCATGGTGCCCGCGCTCTTCTGTCCGCGCAGGGCCGTCGGCGCCGCGTTTTATCCGGACGGGGGTGGGGAGGGGGGGCAGACCATCATGAGGTGTGTATTCATCGCGATGACAGTCCGGCCCCGGCACCTTCATTTAGCTGCAAAGTGGCATTTGTACGCGGCCAGCGCGACGCGGCGGCGGACAGGTGAGATGCCGGATGGGTTGCCTATCTGCCGGGGGCCCGACCGTAATACTGGTGCTGTAGCTTCGGGCTTCGGGCGCCCGTCGCCGGTGTGTGGAGGAACCTCATGACGGTTGTCGTGTGTCTTGAACGGGCAACCCATATAAAATGTCGCCGACCTTTCCGTGTGCGGGGGAGGGCAGGTTGCTTGCTTGCGTGGCTGAGCCGGTGGTTTTCTGGGTCGCGTGGGAGGGGATGGGGGGGCGCGGCCGGGCAGAGCTGACCGTACCAGTCGCCAGCCGACACCCCCCTGGCCGGGCCCTGCGCCCTGCGCCCTACCCGCCGTGCCTCTCCCACGGCCTCTCCCGCCCGGCCCCGCCGCGCTCGCGTGACCACCGGCACTCGCCAATGGCCACCCAATCACACCGACCTCGGCACCGGCGCCGCCCCGCCCCGCCCCGCCCCGGCCACCCCACCCCAGCGCAGGGCGGGTTGAAGTCCTGTTCGTGATGGGACCCTCTGCCACTGCCGGTACGCGTGCCGTTTCAGTGAAAGCGCGGAAAAGCTTGGTTAATGCTTCCTTTTCTGACGGGGGTCGAGGCTGTGCGATGTGCGGCCGGCTTGGTTTCTTTCCTGCACCCTCTTTTCTGCACCTGCACCCTCGACCCCCGCTGACCCCGGCAGAGTTTCGCGTGCCCTTGTGGGAGCGGCCCCGCCACGCCACGCCACGCCGCGGTAGGCAGTCGATAGCTCTGCAGCGGGTGGTGCAGGGTGGGCGCCGGCACGGTAGGGGCAGAAGAGTCCCGCAGACTATAAAAATTCGTCATCGGGTAACGGGGCGGTAGCACGAAGTTCGACTAAGTGTCTGGCGGCTGGCCTCGGCAGATCGTGTTGGTGAAAGCGTGGGGGTTAGAAGTCGGTTTGAGGTTGCACCGTGTGGATTTCAAGTTTCCCACCGAACGTACTTCAGCGATCTGAGACGCCTGTCGGCGATCGGTCTCATGACTTTGGGGGTCGCCAGCCCAGCCTGGGCAGCGCGCCGCAGCAAGTCAGTGCCTCCCGCGGGTGCGGTGGTGCCCGGCGCGGCCCGGCGCGGCCCGGCGCGGCCGCGCGCACCCCCGTAGCAGTTGGGGCGGCGGCCGCTAGAGGGCACCACGGCACGGCTGCTCCGGGCGGCGTCGCGGCGCTGCTAGTGCTGTCGATGACGCGACGCCGACCGGCCAACGCTCCACCTCCGGCTGAAAGGGTGGTGGTGAAGACGGCGGGGAAACTTGGCCGGAATGGTTGTTGACTCGCGTACATCGCCGGCGCAGCGCGGCGCTACAGGTTTTAAAGTGCCCGCTCTTTAGCCGAGATAAACCGCCTTATTTAGCCGGGCTGAAAATTTAAAACAGAAACAGGAGGCTTGTCTACCTTTTATTCTGTCGACGTTCGCACGTGCGAAATGAGCGCGCACGTGGCCGCCGGTGCCCGGCCCGGCCCGGCCCGCGCCCCGCGGGTCATTACTTTAAGACTCCTATTTATGGTGTCCAAAGTTTATTTTTTTACGATCCTCTGGAGACGATTAGGGCGCCCATCTTGGCGTCGTAACAAACCGCTGTTTGTTCTTTATTAGCCGCCGCTAAGGCGCCGCCCCTCCCTCACCCCCTCACCCTGCGGACGCCCCTTTCCCCGCCCTCTCTCTTTCGTTCCTTGAATTTTTATTCTCTTTATTACGTTTATTCCTCTTTCGAGTTTTATTGCTCCTTCCTCGGCGACGCTGCCGCCGCGCGGACGGTCGGACGGATGGACGGTCAGGCCAGGGATGAGGTGCTGCCGGCCGGGCCGAGCCGCGCGCCCGTCCTGACGGCACGGCACCGGCACGGCACGGCGCGGCGGCGTTTGTTTTCATTGGCTGTATTATTTGCAACGACCCACCCGCGCCGTGCGGCGGCCGAGGGGCCGGGCCGGGCCCCGTGTTGCGCTGGCGCGGGGTGGGCCTCACCTGCGCGCCTCCAGAGCACGTTGGGTTGCCTACCCTCAGGGCGGCCGGAGAGTTCCGCCGCTGCTGCCTTCCTGCAAAGGTCGTGTGAGACTGGATTGTGTGTGTGTGTGTGTACGAGCGCGCGCGAGAGAGCGAGAGGGAGGTGCTCCTCCGGGAGCGGAGGACACATTCCGTTCCGCCCTTAGTCCCCTGGCTCCTCAACGAGAGCCTCCTCCTCCTTCTCCTTCTCCTCTGGCGCCGCCTCCTCGGCGTCGTCGTCTCCATCCTCCGGATGCCCTGTGAAAATCGCCTGAGGCGCATACTCGTCTTCTCTCTCTCTTTCTCTTTCTCTTTCTCTCTCTCTCTCTCTCTCTCTATTTCTCTTTCTCTCTCTCTCTCTCCCTCTCTGCCCCGCCCATAGTCCCCTTTCTCCCCGTCACACACACACACACACACACACACACACACACACATTCACAACATCGAAAGGAAGACGAGACGCGAAAAATCGCAAAAATGTTCGGGCGTGTAAAAAGGAGCGCGGCGTGGAGGTGCGGAGAGAAAAAAGATGAGGCGCGCACCTTGAGTGGCGAATGGAAATGGGGAGGGAGGGGAGGGGAAGGGAAGGGAAGGGAAGGGAAAGGTCGGCAGGCGCCTGATATGATAGCCAGCCGGGCCGGGCCTGGCAGGGTGGGCTGCTCGGCCCGGCGCGGCCTGGGGCTGGGCTGGGCTGGGCTGGGCTCGGTCTGCTGGGCTGGGCGCTTTAGCAAAGGCTGGAATGATTCAGGGGCGGGGGGCCAGGCAGGCAAGGCAAGGCAGACTCGGCCCGGCCCGGCCCGGCCCCTCGCCTGGACGGGGACGATAGCAACGCCAAAGCCGTCCTCTCTACTTCTCCCTCACCCTCGCCGTCTCTCTCTTTCTCTCTCGCGCGCGCTCTTTCGCTGTAGCCCTCTCGCTCTATCCCAAGGGCTCTGCCACCCCGCCCCGCGCCGCCACGCCACGGCACACCGCGGAGCAGCCTCAGCCCCGCCCCGCCCCACCCCACCCCGCCATGGACCCCAAAAGGGCCTTGCTCGCGCTCTCCTCCCACCCCTGCCGCCTCAAAGGAGTGCCGGCCCGGGCCGAACCGAACGCCCCGTGCTCTGCTCCTGCCAGCGGTTCACCTTCCTCCAGGGGTTGTGTCCTAGCCCGATGGGTTGCCTACCCGCACGGCGCCCGCCGAGGACATACCCCTCGCCGCAAGCAGACACGTTGCGAAACACCAGTACAGTGGTAACTTTACCTCCTGCATTGCAGCTTCTGCGCTAAGTCTACGAGAAAAACCACCTCAGTTACGCCTTTTGTTCTTTGGTGTGTTTTTTCCTTGATCCGGCCTTCCCCCTTTTTTTCCCACTATTCTTCCTCCCCCACGCTATGTGCGGAGCCGTCCAGGCCCGCCCGCCCCTGCCGGCTAGGAATCGCCCCGCGGACTCTGCCAAGCAAGACCACCCCCATCCACCCACGGCGGCGCTAGCACGGCACGCCCCGCCCCGCCCCGCCCCAGGGGATTCCGTCCAGCAGCGCGCGGCGCGCCAAATCACCCTCCCTGTCCTTCCCTCCCTCCCCGTCCCCGCCCACCCCTCGCGCCCTCCGCGCCGCTCCCCTCTCGGCCCAAAACAAAATGATTCCGACGGCCCGGCCCGGCCCGGCCCGGCCCTCCTCACATTCGGGAGGGGAGCCGAGCTGCTGCAGGGCCGTGCCCGCCGCGGGGCGGGGGTGGACTATAGGCCGCGCCTCGCATGTGTAAGGCCGGGGCCGCGGCACCACCATCGCGAACAGTATCGTGGAATGTGCCTGATGAACGCCGTGACCACCGTGCCGGTGTTGTGTTTTCGGTCTGCCGCCTGCGCCCTGATGCTTTCGCCCTTGCGCGGGGGAGGGGTGTGTGGGAGGGGGAGAGACTCGACGCGGTGCTCGCCAAATCCCAACCGTCCGCCGCGATGGGATTGTGTACCGACCGGAGTTACTCTGAAATCGAAATACGTTGGCCTCTCTCCCTCTGGCTGTCTCGCTTCCTCCTGCTAACTCCCCCACCCGCTGGGCTGGGCCCGAGAGACACCATCACAGAGGGAAGCAGGGCGGGGGCGGGTGTGCGCGGCCCCGGTCCCCAATCCCCAGCAAGGACTCCAGCCGAGCAGACTGTCCTCCGTGGCGGGGCGTGGCGGGGGTTGGCAGGCTTTGCAGCACCTGGGACCAGTAGCAGGCATAGTGCGGTGCGGTGGTGTGCGGGCGGGCGGGGCGCGCGGCCGTAACGGGGCGGGGCGGGGCGCGGCGGGGCACTGGGAATTATAGAGGGGCGTGGCGGGGTGGGGCAGGGGTAGGGTGATGCTGGGTGCGGGGCGGGGCGGACCTGGCCAGGCCTGGCACCACTACCAATACTATACATTCTGCTTCTCCAAATTGTCTGCGTCTGTTTCTGCGGATGGAGGGGGCGGGGGAGACTCTCGCGCTCGCTCGTGTTGCGGTGTCGCGCCTGGCGGGCGGGAGTCTCGTTCTCCCAGGATGAAAAATGCAGCCGGCGGAGCGGAGGGAGGAGGCGCCGCGTGCGAACAGCGTCTGCTTGCGCGCCCCGGCCCGGCGCGGACACGGAGAACGAGAGTGAGAATCGGTCGGAGAGTGAGAGCGGCGGACTAGTCTGCTGCGCTGAGCTTCCTTCCACCCCTGGAGCGATGCGTGTCGAATGAGTTGCCTACCCAGCCGGGCGCTCTCTAGCATACCGGACTGGCGGATAACCGCGCGTCACTAAGTATACGCGGCATGATCGTCCGCGAAAGATGTTTTCTTTCGCCTCTTTATCTGCGTCTTGCCTGCTGTGCTGTGCCAAAGTCCTCCCCCTGGCCCAGCTTTCTCTCTCTCCTCCCGGCGTATTTCAGGAGCAGCGGGACGTGTCTTTTTGCGATTGCGCTGACCTCCCCGTCCCTGGTCGGGTCGGGCTGGGCGGGGCCGGGCGGGGCCGGGCGGGGCCGGGCGGGGCTGCGGGCCCCAGCCTGCTGCTGTGCGCGTGCCCATCCCACCCGTCCAACCCCAGCGGGCCTTGAGCGCACACACACACTCGTCTCGCCCTTCTTCCCCTACAGGCCCCAGGGCCTAGCGCGGCCCCGGGCCCCAGCCGAGGCTCCGGCCCCGCCCCACCCCGCTCCGCCCCGCCCCGCCCTGCCGTCCTCTCCCGCTCGGAATCTTATCAGAATGCTTTCAGCTCGGGCTCTGGTCCCAATGGTCGCTAGCAGACACACCCTTCCTGCACGGAGAGGGGTGGTGGACCCCGGGGAGGGTCGCGCGGGCGGCCGGGGCCGGCCCGGCCCGGGCGGAGGGAGGGAGGCAGGGAGGGTGTCGGGGGACCCGGCAAAGGCAGGAAACGCCTGGTAAGAAAGGGGGAAGGCGGGGCGTGGCGGGGTGTGGCGGGGTGGGCCGCGCGGGGGTGGCTGGGGGACAAAGGGACGGCCAAATGGGTTCGCGCACGTGCTTCTCTCTCTCTCTCTCTCTCTCCCTCTCTCCCTCTCCCTCCTTCACCTCCTCCCCGTCTTCTCTCGCTCTCTATCTCCCCGTTTTCGCCAAACCCCTTGTCCTTCCGCTCTCTCCCCTCTCCTCTCCTCTCCCTCACACACAGCGCCTCTCCTCACCTTATCGCCCTCCCCCCTCTCCCCCCACCCCCACCCCCAGGAATGAAACACAATAAGACAAGTAACGACCCCCTCGGTGGGCCCTCACTCACTCACGGGCCCGCGGGCGGGGCGGTGCGGGGCGGTGCGGGCTGCAAGGCCCTTTATCATCTGCAGGGACGGAATGGAAACGGCTTGAACGGGAGCTGGGTGGGTTTAATTGAAAGGGTTTCAGCGCGTTCGAATTACGCCGTGTGACAGTGTGCTCATGACGTCGCAGTACGTATCGTTAAACAGTATCAGAATTTTACTCATGAATATTTCCCTTTCAACGCGCACAGAGATCCTTTCTTATCCTGAAAACATCTTCCGCCGAAGTATTTAAGTTTGGTGATGTCGTGCACATTGAGGCGCACTGCGGACAGTGTTGGTCTCCCCACTGGGCGTGGTTACGCCGGCCCTGAGGTTTGCTCCAGTTATATCGAGTTGGTCGGGGTGGGCGGGGCGTGGCGTGGCCGCGGGCGGGCCTGGCCTGGCCGCGTCCGGGGCGTAACGAGGACACGCACACACGCACGCACGCACACAGACACACGCGCACACTATCGCGGGAACATACATCACCCTGGTGACGCGGCACATCACCGCGAGAGCAGCACAGATCACCGCGCCGCTACGCCATGGGCGAGCACAAAGGCGGCGCGAAGCCCTCGGCGGGGCGCGGCGGGGCGGGGCGGGGCGGGGAAGACCAGCAGGGCCGCGCAGGGCCGCCCTCATTGAATATTACGTCATCCATCACCCGTGGTGGCGCGGGGCGGGGCGGGGCCGCGGGACGACGGAGTAGTGCCAAAAGGGTTGGCGCGGGTAAGGCCGCGGAGAGTCCGTCACACCGCGCGCCCTCAGCCCCGCGGCGGGCCTATGCCCATTCAAGGAGCACAATTTGTTTTTTGTGCCTATAATTATAGCGCTGTGAAAGCCTATGAAATATCCTGTAGTACATATCACTCATGATTCGTGCTGGACGCCAGGATATATCCCTGAATTTGAATGAAAGCTATTATCCCGCCTCCTCACCTCCTCACCGCGACGACAGGTTCTTCTTCACGCCGCTCAGGTTCTTTTTTCGCCACACGACCATTTTTTTTCTTTCTCTTTTTTCGCACAAGATGGCGACGCCTCTCCGTTTGCCTTCATGATTGATGCCCGCCCCGCCGCGCCCCGCCGCGCCCCGCCGCGCCCCGCCGCGCCCCGCCACGCCCCGCCACGCCCCGCCTGATTGAGTCCGCCTGCCGGGCTCATGTGTGAGACGCGCCCTTATCTCTGCCACCCCGCTGCGGTGCTGTAGCGGCACTGCCACAAAAAAAAATAGTAAACTGTAAAGTGGCATTGATGTATGTAGTTTTGCCACACTCCGTGCGAAGACTTTTTCCAAGCTTGACTACGTCTTGATAAAGGCGTCGATTTGTGTCCGCGGCATGCCGAGTTTTGGAAAAATTTTGTTTGCTATGTTGAGTAAAAATATTAATGTAGCTTCTTTGTCTTGTTTCAGGGGTGACGCAGCGCGACGGCTCCTGTCAGGTAGGCGATCTCTCAACCCCTCTGCGCGCATGTTCGATGGGTGGCCTACTCTCCCGGCGCTTGCCTGCGCGTCACGGGCTCGCACCGTAGCGAACGTGTCAGTGCGAGGGAAGTATTGCCGAGGTATTGTCTCCGCGCGGATAGGGTATTTCTCGCCGCCGAGTCGCTCCGCTGTGCGGTGTCCTGACGGGGATGACGATGGCGGCGGGCGCGAGGAGAGGCTGGAGGAGTCTGTCTGCGAGGCGCCGCCGCGGAGTTTTGTTCATGTTGAAGCGGAGCTGCGCGACGGGGGCGCTGGGCCGGGCCGGGCCCGGGGGCGCCGGAGAGAATCGATTTGTTTTTTAATTGGGGCGGCCTTGACCTAGACGGCGAGGCAGACGAAAGGAAAAAGGAGCAGCAGCCGCCCCGCCCGCCGGAGTTATTCTCGTTTTCTCGCCTCGAGGCCGTCGACCCGAGCGGCGTCGGGGTCGGGCGGCGGGGGGCGGCGCGAGCGCGAGGGGGTTGCAAAGTCTAATTGCACAACCCCCGCCACCGCCGCTGCCACCCCCGCCGCCGCCAGCAAGGCTGCTGGCTCAGCCGGCGCGAGTTTGTCTGTCGACCGAGCGCGGTCCGTTGCGGAAGATGGATTTAATTTTTTCGGTCGATGCGGGTTATTGGGTTAGGATCGTGCAATCATGGTTGCAGTGGAAAATGGTCTCGTTTCATTGTTTTTGCACTGCTGAGGGAAATGACTGATGGTGCCGCGTTTTGTGCAGACTATAATGGCGCACGGAAAATGCAGTCCTCTTTAAGGCACTACGTGCGGCAGTTTTGCTTAAGTTTTGCCTCTCGTAAAAAAATTGCCGTTACGCTGCGTGTCAGTAGTGCCACACACGCCAGCACACACACACACACGTGCACACAGGCACGTCGAGCAGATTAGAGGAGAAAGAAAGCTTCTCGCACCGCCATTCAACAAGTTATGCCAACTTTCACTTACCCCCCCCCTTCCCCCTCTCTCTTTCCCCCTTCAAACTCCTCCGCCCCTTCTCCCTTCCTTTTCCACAGCAGCAAGCAGCAGCAACTTCAAGTCGATAAAGAAAAAACATTGAGAGGAGAAAAAAATGTATGTATAAAAAATAAAAGAGAAGCAAGGGAAGGAGACAGGAGACGCCGAGGCGCCGGGCGCGACGCGCCGGGTGACAATTACAATCAGCTGGGGGATATAAATTAATTAAGCCTCATTAAGAAAAGAAAAGAAAGCGGGCGGAATGGGGAGGGGGAAAGGGGGATCGATTTCCTGGGACTAGGGCACTCTTCCAGCAGTTCGCCAGGCTCTGTTCCTTCAGGGTTTTACGCCGGGCCGCCCCCTTTCTCCCCCCCCCCTCCCCCTCCCCCATCTCGCTGGCGGCGTCGCGGATGTTAATTGCTGCTGGGTTTTATGTTCTTGGTGGGAGGCGAGGGAGAAAAAATGTTATTAAAGGGGAACTCCTCAAGAATAAGGGAGATGTCTGAGGTTCGTTTGCTGTTGGCGCGCTCGTTGGCGTCGCTCGGCGAGAGTGAAATGCAATGCGCCGTGATTACGCGAGTGGTTTCCGTGTGTTTTACTCGGACGAATGCATATCAGCATGGCCGTTGGAGGTGTCACAATGCTAACGTAGTAAGTGCCTAATAATCGGCGTTCGAATTTATTAAGAAAAACATTTGGCATGAAATATGAGTGTGGGCATTGAGTACCTTGATTCTAGCACCTGTTCAAAGACGCGTCGCCCTCCGAAAAAAAATCACAAAAACTTTGCAATCGCACACATGAGGGGTAACGTGATCGCAAACGCACTATACTCGGGTGGACCCATTTTACTGGCGGTCCCTCCCTCCCCAGCCAGCAGCGCGGCGGGCTCGCCGGGCCCCTCCCCTCCCTCCCCTCTCGGACTGTGTGGTACAGCGGTGACGAGGGTGCGACGCGGCGGCGGCGGGGTAGGAGGTGGTAGCAGCGGCAGCAGCAGCAGCACGCTTGCTGTCTGTTTCTCAGGAAACAAAATGGCGGGCGGAGGGCGAGCGGACGGGCGGGCGGACAGGCGGACCGCCGCGCCGGCCTGATCGATTGGACGTGTAGAGAGACAGCGGGGCGGGCAGCGGCGGGCCGGGTCGGGCCAGGCCGGGCCAGGGGGAGGGCCGTTGGCCGTGCGTGGGGCCGGGCCGGGCCGGGGCCCTGCTGGGCGTGGGCACCGCGCCACCTGTGTGTGCTCCTGCTACTCCTCCTGCTCCACACATATTCAGCTCCTCGGAGCCCACGCCGTACCCTCACCAGCCATGCTCTAAATTTGTTTTGTTTTTTCCTACCACGTCACGGCACGGTAGCTGAAAACTCCCGCCTACTCGTGGGTATACTATTCCGCAACGCTAGCGTGTAGGCGGGTTGCCTACCCACGCGGCGGGGGCGAGACGCGCGCGGCGGCGCGGCGTCGCGCGGGTAGATTCAAGGTTTACCTGCGGGACGTAGCCGCTGCAAACAGGCGGAGCTGCATGGTTTCCAGGCACCTGGTTCAGACACCGCTGCTGAATTTAGTCAGTCGGATGAAAGCGGGCGGGAAAAAGTGGTCCGGGGAAGGCAGGCGGTAGCGGCGGCGTGCCATCCTCGCGCGGGACCGCATGCAAAACGCTTTTAAATTCGAGGGAGATGGGGCGGGGGGTGGAGAGGGCCGGGCCTGGGTAGAATTGTCATCTCTGCGGCGCGCACGCGTTGGCCAGGAAATAAAAGGGGACTCGATGCTATCTGGGGGTCATCATTCAAAGCATTTGGGCGCGTTAGCCGCGGCGGCGGGGCGGGGCGGGGCAGGGCGGGGCAGGGCGGCGCTGCACGCAAAGAGAGAGAGGCGAAGACGCGGCAAGCGGCCCGGCCCCGACACGAGAGTGAAAATCCGCGTATCTCCGCCGCGGAAGAGAGGCAGTTACGGTGCGCGGCCGCGGCCGGCTTTGCTGCGCGCCGCTGCTGCGAAAAGGGCAAACGGGTGATGACGACGAAGTGGAGATAGAAATCTGGATGGGCGATGGACCGCAGCGCCTGGCCGCCGAGGGGAGTGAGGAGTGAGTGAGTGAGTGCGAGAGCGAGTCCTGGAGAGCGCGCCTGGACGAGCAGAAAATCGCAACATCCTCTGCGTGCGCGAGCCGATGGGTGCGGGGACGTACGGTTTGTGCATAAATTATATAGGAGCCGGGACTTGGGTCGGTCGGGTAGAGGAGCGGAGAGGGAGGCAGTGTGAGTGTGATGGGATGGGAGTGGAGGAGGTGGAGGGCCGCACCCCCAGGACCGCGGCGACGTCGACGGCCGCGATGGGACGGGCGCCCTCTGCGAACACACGTCTAAACGCGCGCCTGCACTACCGTGTTCCCTGCCCGTGTTTGCTTATGGAAATAGCTTCGGCTCGCTCTGTGCTCGCTGCCTCTGGTCTGGTCTCTCGAGTCCTGCGCCCGGCCCCGGCTCGGCTCGGCCCGCTCCCGGCACGGACGGGCACGGCCCGGCGGGGTCGCGCACGCTCGACTCGTCAGTGGGGGCGGGCCGCTCCGGGCGGCACAGCGCGTCAACCCCTCGCCGCCGCCACCCTCTGGGCCTGGGCCAGGCACGCCAGCGCCTCGGTCCTTTTCCGGGGGGTTGTGGAGCCCCGCCGGAGCCCTGCCGGAGCCCCGGGGCTCCGGCTTGCCTTGCAAACACACGTGGCTGTCCCAAAAATGTCTTATCTCGGCGAGCTGGGGCGAGGCGGGGCGGGGCGGGGCGGGGCCGGGCCGGAGGACGTGCTCCTGTGCTCCGCCCCGTCGTCCGTATAGCCTCCATTTATTCCGGCGCTAGAGTGCCGCCCCCGCGCCGCCCCCGCGCCGCCCCCGCTGTGTGTTGTCTGCTCTGTGAACTCATCGGCCGGAGGACCAGGCAGGCTCCGGGCCGCTCCGGGCCGCTCCGGGCAGGAGGCCGCCTAGGCCACGGGGATTACGTATCGACAGGAGCAGAGCAGCACTCCCACTGATTGCATTCGGGACCGCGGCCCTGCCTGCGCCCTGCTGCTGCCTGCTTCTGGCCCGCCACGCCCCACCGCCACGCCCCTCCCTCTCTACGGCCCTTCGCGCCCCAACGAACGAATGCGCGCTACCACTGTTTTTTTTTTGGGAGGAGGTTGTTGCCTTTGTTGCTCTGTTAGGGATTTCGAGGATTCTGTTTGGTTGTAGCGGTAATAGTTCTAGCTGTCCTTTTCTTTTTTTGCGTGCTAAGGGATGGGAGACAAATTCCGCACGACGCTCTCTTGCCCACACTCCCCCGCCCGCGCCGTCTCATTTCGCGAGGCGTGGCGGGCGGGCGGATCTGTCAAGGTGCGCGGCGCGGGCCGATGCCTGTGCTGTGCAGCTGTCAGAGGGTCCCTTCCGGTGCCGCGCCCGGTGCCGGCGGGGCGGGGCGGGGCGGGGCGGGGCGGGGCGGGTGGAGGTGTGCCATTAGGGTGGCACAGCTCAGCCGGGTGACACAGTCTCGAGCGTGGCACCTGGTCGTATCACGTCGACATCACAGTCACCACGCTGCACAAAATTCTACGTTTCGAATCTGTGCGTTCCATTGTATATATTGGTGCATTTTAAACTTCGGGTTATATGTCGACGTGATCTCACATTCTTCTCCGCTTCGCCCATTTTGTGGGGCGCCTATTTTATTTTTGTTCTGATGTGCGCTGCCTCCTCTGCGGGACATGCCGGGCCGGGCCAGCAGGCCGCGCGCACTTCCTCTTTCGCTCGCTTCCCGATTCCATCTCTCTCTCACACACACCCTTTTTCTCTCACGTTCTCCCTCTCTCTCTCTCTCTTCTTCCTGCCCGCCGCGCCTTTCCGATCAGTCAAAAGCCATGTTTGCGCCGATCTTCTGTTACGTCCTCGCGATATTCAAAGCACTCTCTTCCGCCCCACTTCTCCCTTATTTCTTTCTTTTCTCTTCCCTTTCCGGGCCGCGCGCCAATAGGGAAATTTCACCACACACACACGCACTCACACCCGCACGCACCCTGCCTCACACACGAGCCCACACTCTCACGTTTCCGCACCATTTTTTCCCCACTCGTTTTTTTTTTTCGTTTAGGCGCCGTCCTCCTCCTGAGGGGCGCTTCGTCTGCGCATTTTATTTTGTGTTTGGCGTTTTATAGGCTGTAGTTACTTGGAGTGGCGAGAGGGGGCAAGCTTTTCTTTGAAGATTAAATGTGTGGCTCCATCTGAACGCAGTGAGGCGGGGCAGAGGAGGGGGAGACGGGCGGGGCGGGGCGGGGCGTGGTGGGGCCGCCGCCGTCGCCGCTCTCGCGGATCGCTCCCTTCTTTTCTTTTCTCCTCCTCCGCGTTCCTCTGCCTCGCATCTTCCATCTCTGTCGCGCCGCCGGCGGTCGCTGGCGGCGGGCGCGCGCGAGAGAGAGAAGGACGGCGACAGCGGGACGTGACCCCGAGAGCAGGAGAGAGACCCCCATCCGAAAAAGCTTTGGAATGTGTCGATATGTATAAGCTTTTTTATTTTTTAGGGCGCCGGGCCGGGCCACGGGCAGGGGCGCTGTTGTGCGCGGGGCGGGGCGGGGCGGCTGGCAGCGCCGCTGTGGTGGTGCGGGCCGCGGCGCGGCGGGGCGGGGCGGGGCCGGGCGGGGACCCTCTTGCAGACCGAAGCAGTATTTTTCATACTTTCTGCTACAGTGAATAGCGCGCTGGGGCGTGCTCGCGGCGAGCACCCCTTCCTCCTAAACACTCTCCCTCCGCCCCCGGCCGCCTCCCTCCGCCCCCGCCCCGCCCCCGCCCACCCCCGCGCGCCGTCCTCTGCTTATTGGATAGCGTAGAAACGTCTTTCGTTCTCCTCCCCTGCCCGCCCGGCCCGGCCCGGCCACCCCGCTGCTGCCAGTGGACGGGGGACGGCCCGGCGAGGGTGGCTATGCCGCCGGCGTCGTGGCGCCCGCCAGTGGACGCCGGGAGGGTGGCGACTCTGCCACAAACTGCACATATCTACCCGTGAAATATGCGGAGAAAATCACTTCGATTCTTTCATTCTTAATTTTGTTTTTGGCTGCGACATCGAGCCGAGCAGTGCTAATTTTTTTACCGCATATTAGAGTTTCTTTTAACGATTTTAATTTGTTGCACTCCTTGTACCGTTTTCTTATCGCGCCTGTACGGCCGTTTGCATGTGAAGCAACACATTCTGTCGCGATGGGAGATCGCGTTTTCGGAGAGGAGCTTGTCTATATGTCGTACGGCTTCCCCGCGCGGCCCGCACGCAGCATCTCGGAGGTGATGAAGCACCGTGAGAACCCTTCCGCCGCGCGGGGCGGGGAGGCCGGTCCGGTCCAGCAGAGATCGACCCTCGCGATCAGCCGCCAGGTAGTCAACCCTTTACCGGGGCAGATTATTTAAAGGAGCTCGGGATGGCCGTCTAATGAGGGAGGCTGGGGTGCGCCGCGCTATCTGATGTAACGGGCGCGCTGTTTGCACGTGCATCGGTTATTGAAGCGACCTGAGCTGGAACGGGGTCGCATCCGGAGACCAAATAAGCAGAGTTTCATTTAAGGTAAAGCGAGTTCGAATCGACATGACGGCCGTTCGAAACGTGGATGGGAGGATGCCAAAGTCGGGTTGTTCGAACCGATTGGCCTACTTTCGTGTGAAATCGATTATATGTTGATTGACCGACGATAAGTTTTGATTTTATTACATGCTCGTTAGTTCTCGGAAAAGAAATGAAGTTATATATAATGTGCGGCAAATTTAAATTAAATTTTGAAGTTTCATAGTTTTAACGCGAATAGGTATTATGCTGTAGAGGCCGTGCAGCGTGTTGAGTTACCCGCGCAGATATTTTCCCCGTTTTTCGGCGCGCCTCGGTTATGGCCCACGCCCTCCTGTCCTGGGCCCCTTGGGGCGGACTCACATATCGGGCAACATGCAGCACCCAGCAGAGTGCCGCCCCGCCGCGCCCCGCCCCGCCACGGCCGTTGGACTAGCTCCTGGGAAATGTCATACCCCCTCGGGTCGCGCCGCGGATTTTGCATAGTCAACACCGTGCGAATGTATGCAAAGAGCTCCCCGCCCCTCTACGCCACGCCGCGCTGGGCCGCGGGGTCCTTTCTGGCCCGGCCGGGCTGGGCTAGGCTGTTCGCGAATATCGTGCGAGGCAAATAACAAAAGGCTTATTATTCATACATTCGATCTGAAGACGATTCCGACCTGGCGGGCCGGGCCGGGCCGGGGCCGGGCGTCCCCTTGGCCCGCGGGCGGCGCGGCAGGTATGGGAGGGAAGGGTGCCGTCCGGAAGGGTTGGCGACGCTACCTGTCGCCCCCTGCCGTCGCGACGCCACACCGCGCCCGAGACGTTCTCATTTGTCCTCTCTCCCCCGTAGTTTAAAAAACACCCCTTGGCGAAAAGCATTTGGTTATTATATATCCGCGACCCGCGTGTGTGTGAGAAAATTTGCGTGAGTCCGATTTGCCTATTCGGTTGGCACATTGCGTAAGTCGAAAGGGTTTGATCTTGCGATGGGACGAGGCGTGAGGCGCGGGGTCGTTGTGAGAAAGGGATGTCCCTCGACGTCGACCTCGAGACACCGTTTCGTTAGTGGCTCTTCCTAAAGCCGTTCTCACGGCGTCTTTGCGACGACGTCCCCGCGCGCGACTTGATTCCCGGGGCAGGAGCGTCCTGCCGGCGCGGGGCGCTATTCCTCTCTGTGGTGGTGTGACGTCCTCCCGGGCCCCTGTGGCGTCCCCGCGAAGACGTCTCTGCGACGTCCCGCGCACGGCGCGGCGCCCTGAGCTGCTCGGCCGAATCTGCATGATGGAGGAGGAGGCGAGGCGGCGCCCCTATCCCCTCCCCCTGCCTGCCCCGGCCGTGTCGCGCCGTAATAGGGCGAAATTGACGAACGTCGTCGTCGTCCCTTTCATCCACTTTGGACACCCCGCCCCGCCCCGCCCCGCCTCCCCCACTCGCGCGCTCCCCTCCTCTGCGCACGGTCACCGCGTCCTGTAGCCTCAGACGTGTTATCTACTATCCTCTATCAGTTTCCCTCCTCCTCCTCCTTCTTTTTCCTCGCGCCTTCTTTCCTCAAAGGCCTTCTCTCTTTCTCTCTCTCTCTCTCTCTCTCTCTCTCTCTCTCTCTCTCCTCTCCTCTCCTCTCCTCTCCTCTCCTCTCCTCTCCTCTCCTCTCCTCTCCTCTCTTTGATTCTCATCCCTGAGCGCGCTCGCACGTCGCCACGCCGCGAGCTGGTCGGGTTGATTTGCGTTTATTTTTCGCGATCTCTCTTCTGCTGGCGCGCTCGCCGCATGAATGGAGCAGTTGGTCCCCGCCCCGCCCTACGCGCCGCCCTACGCGCTGCGCTACTACTCCGCAGAATCCTATTTATCAATTTGCAGCTCCCGGCGCGCCGCGGCGTGCAGGCCGTGCAGTCAGGCAGTGCGCGGCCCCGCGGGCTCGTAGTACATAGTGTGTAGTGCACTATCCACGAGCACGGCCTGTTTGCACAAAGCGCCGCGCGACTGAGTTGAGTCGCCTAAGCAACGGGCTCATAAATGAATACGATGACCCAAGTACAGCGAGGAGGCTCACCCAAGGTTGGCGTATAGGTCATTTGTGGTCAGGCAAGCTCAAGTCAAGTCAAGTCAACCGAAGGGAGTACAAGTATGTGTAATGTGTGGCACACGCCGAGCTGAAGAAGCTCCACCAGCTCTTTCATTTAAAAACAAAACGACATTTTTTTTTTGTGTTGCGGGGGTCGTATACTTGCACGGCGCGGCGGCGCGCTTCTTGGCGGACAGCGGTCATTTTCTGGTCGTTTGCTCCCCCTCCCCACACACACTGTGTCGCTTCCTTATTGGCGTGCACCTGTGCCGCCATTTGCATAACTGGCCGAGCCGGGCTGCAAGGGGGGAGGGCTGGGCTGGACCCGCCGGACCAGACCGGCCACCGGCGGGGCGGGGCGGGGCGGGGCAGCGGCGCCACCGGCACAGGACAGGAGGAGCAGGACGTTTACATTTAAATTTCCCCCGCGGTGCCGTACAGGTTCTCCTCTCCTCCCCGCAGCGCGCGGGTCACGAAGTCGGCGTCGACGGCGCCCTCGTGGTGTGTGTGTGTGTGTGTGTGTGCGTCTTATTTTACGGTCAGGTGCAGCGGCGGGGTGGCGGTGGCGGCGGAGGCTGCAGCGGGGGTGGTAGTGGCGTGCAAGTAGTTTTGGTGTGTTTGCCTTAGATTACCCCAGCACGGTGTTCGGGTGTGTTTGCGTTCAATATTCGTGTTTATCTTCCTGTCCAACCCCGCGCCCCGCCCCTCCCCTCCGCTCTCCCTGGCGGCGCCATATTGGTCGCGTCAGCGTGTGTGTGTGTGTGTTCAGGGAGGCGGGTGGGCGGTGGGGGAGCAGGAGTAGGAGGCCCTCATCAATATGGCTCGCTCCCAGAGGACCGCGCGGTGCGGCGTGGCGCGGCGTGGCGCAGCGTAGGGTGCGCGGGCGGCCTGGGCTGGGGTGGGCTTTGGCCCTGCCCTGCCGTGCCGCGCTCGGCCCCGCTGCCTGCCACCGCGTCGCCGCTGGCGCTAGCTGCTGTTTCAGACTCGGTTTGAGGGACGCAGGTTGTTCGGCAGCTCGTGCATGTCGGGTGCAGGATATAGTTGAGGCTTTTTTCTTTATTTTCTTATTTTTTTCTTCGTTACTTACGCCTACTAGCTATATTTATTTATGTCTATTTCGAAATATTTTATGGAGAGGGTTAGTGTGTACTTTTCATTTTCGTTTCCAAAATATTTTATGGAATGTGTATTTTTCGACCGGTAATGCTCGCCGGCAATGAAAGCTTTCCCACACAATCACGGGGGCGACGCGTAACTCCCGCTAAACTTTCTCTCCAAGTTGTCAGCCGGACAGGGGGGAGTGGGACCTGCCCGCCCCTGCCCGGCCGGCGGAGGGCGGCGCCGCGGCGGTGAGGGCTTGACGTCGCTCGACTCTGCGCCCCGCCCCGCCCCGCCCCGCCCCGCCACTTCTCCTGCCTGGCCCACAACCACCACTCTCTTGGACAGGTGTCTTACTTTTTCCTCCTCCCGCCAAACAACGCGAAATCTCGCCCTCAGCCCCCCCCCCTCTTTTTTTGTAAGGCGAATTTTTTCCCTGCGGTTTTGCGTGTACCGTAATCGCATGTAACCGCATTATTTCACCGCGATCTGCTTTTTCACCGAACTGTTTAAGCATAGGCATTAGTCTTAATTTTTACCATGCCGTTTTCTCTCCGCGTTTCCCCCGCGGTGCGGGTCTGCCCCGCCCCGCCCCGGGGAGCGGTCTGGTCTGGTCTGGTCTGGCGGACACCGGCCTGCATTATTGAGACGCCGTTGTCTGCCTGTCTGCCCCTCTGGGCCGGGCCGGGCCGCCGGGCTGAGCCGGCAGACTCACCCGACTTTGCACTTACTTTTTGGCGGGTCGGCCGCGGCTCGGCGCGGCAGGCGCGGCAGGCGCAGCGGCCCCGTGAGCTGCGCTATACGCGGCCGAAATGCATACCGCTGAGGTGGGTGTTCTTTGTGCGGGCGCCAGCAACCCTCGCCACCACCCGGCCGGGCCGGGCTGGGCCGGGCTTCGCAATGCATTGTGGGGCGCAGCCCGCCCCGCCCCGCCCCGCCCCGCCCCGCCCGGCCGGCCCAGCCACCCCCAACAAACGGGCCCGAGAACAATAGGCCATCAGGCGATATGCAAACACCAGCCCATTCCAGCGTGCAGGCCCCGGCCCGCCCTCACCAGCATGGCGGGCCCCGGGCGCCACCCCCGCACTCACGCACACACACACACACACACGCGCGCGCTGGGAACCAACGCACGGGGAACCTGCTCTTCCTCTCTCCTCTCTCTCTCTCTCTCTCTCTCTCTCTCTCTCTCTCTCTCTCTCCCTCTCCCTCTCTCCCTTCATTTCCAATTACCCTCCTATTTCTGCCCCTCGTCACCCCCTCCCCGCGCGCCGGGACCCACCCCTTCCTGCGCTTTCACTTGTGTATGTTCGCTAATTCGCGCGCGCCCGACGCCAATAATATACAATTTGGTCCGCGCGGCGCCCCGCCGGCCCCAGCCAGGCCCGCCGTTAATAGAGTGCGCCTGTTTTGACAACAAGACGAACCCTTTCCCTGTCGTCCCCCGACATACGGCGCCCCGGCGCCATGTGGCGCGAGAGCGCCGCGGCGCCCCCTCAGGGCAGCGCGGGCGCGGGGAAAGGGCTGCTGTATTTTACCACTGAAATATTCGACGCCTAGTTTGGGGCGGGGCACCTGGGCACCACTCCGGCCGCCGCTACTGCTCCCTCCCGCCCCCCGAAAACAATTGTCCTCTCGATAAGCCCACGGGCGCAGCAGGGCCCCACTATGCTGCAGCCACGCCCCGCGCCCGCCTCCCCCAAGAGCAATCCCCACCTTTGCCTCTCTCATTCCAAACCCCTTCTGTTCTGGCTCGCGCGCGCTCCACTAGCGACGCCGCACTAGCCCCTGCTCCTGTGTGTGTGTGTTACACGTGCGTGTGCGGGGGTGACACTTGTGCAGAAATGGGCCATTTCTGCCTTTGTAGAGGGCGGGGCAATTTGCGAGGCACTCGGTTGGCCGCCGCCACGCCACGCCGCGCCACGCCGCTCCACGCCGCGAGGGCCTTCCCTCTCCCCGCAGCGGCCGCAAACGTGCGCGCGCGCGCGCGGAATATTCGCGCAACTTGCGCCGCCTGCGGCCCTCCGCGCGTGTACTGCTGTAAAGTGTCGCGAGTTTCATACATACGACCGGTGAAATATTCGACCAACGCGTTGGAATCAACTTGTGTGATTGAGAAAGAGAGGGAGGGAGTGAGGGGAAAGGACTTTTTGGGCGTCGACTTCTCTCGCCACAAACCACTCGGCCGCCGACGCCGCGCGCCTTTGAGCTGTATTGAGCGTCCTTTGAGCGGGGCGTGGCGGGGCGTGGCGGGGTGCGGCGGGGCGTGGCGGGGCGCTCGGGGAGTGGGGCTTGAGTGATGAGAGGGACGGAGGTATGGAAGGCTCGCCCGGCCGGGTTGCACCCCCAGGGCGGGGCGTGGCGTGGTGCGGCGTGGCGCGGTCGAAGGGGTAAAAGCAAGACAAAGAGGAGTGACAGAGAGAGGAGAGGGAGAGAGAGGGAGAGAGAAAAGACAGAGGCGCCGCTCTGTATGTGTTATGTGTACGTGTGTGTGCGCGTGTGTGTGTATGTGTGTGTGTGTTTATGCTTATCAGCCTGTATGCAAAGCCGCGGTCCGGAGATTGGCTGGGTGGCTTGCCGGCCCTGCGAGGGCTCCGCTGAGCCCCGCCCTGCCCGCGCCCCGCCCGCGCCCCGCCCGCACCCCGCCCGCGCCCCGCTCGCCCTGCACACCGGCCCCGGGATTTTCACCCCCTCCGCTCTCCGCCCCTCCTCACGCTGAGCCCCTCCTCGCGCCCACCCCTACGTCACCTCGCCCGCCCCCGCGCGCGCCTAGAATTCTATCGAATGGCGTACTTAGTTAGCCCCCGCCCCCTCCTCCCCGTCCCTCGCCGCTGATGAGTACCACGTCACGCCCCGCATAGCTGACACTAAGTGGGTAAACTACCAGCAGACGACGTTTCTCTTCCCTCGGCAGCCCGCCGTGGTCGTGGTGGCATCGGAATGACGTGGTTCGCTGTTGTCGTGGAGGAAATTTCTTTTCGCGACGGGTCGGGGTCGGGGTCGGGTTGCTGGCGTTTGTCATGCAGCGTGCAGGCCTGTGCAGTCCCCGAGAGCTCTGGCCGCGATGGGTGATAGAGGCGGCTGGGATGGCGGGGCGGGGCGGGTCCTAGGTGTGGTGTGGCGCGGCCCGGGCTGGGCCCCGGGGCCCTGGAGAGCGCAGAGATTTCTATCACGCCGTATGGCTTGTGGGAATTACCTGTGGGAGGCTCTGGATGCTCGCCGATCCGCGAGGCGCCCTAGCACACATCCTGCCTGCTGTGCACGGCGGTAAGTAACGACTCACTGCCACCCCTTCAAAAAGGTGTGTTCTCAATACAAGAGCTGGACTTACATTTTTGAAAACAGTTTCTTGTATTAAGGATCAAATACGAGTTAAAGTAAGAATGCTAGTCAGGCAGGCCTTTGGCCTGTATGCTGAGCGCGTACTTTAAAGAAATAATCACTTTATATATATGTATTCCGTGATGGTCATACCCCCCAACCGGCATAGGTTTGGCCAGGGGGTATAACTACCTCCGCGTGATGGTCGTACCCCTAACCGGCGATAGGTTTGGCCGTCCCGTCCCGCGGGGCGAGAGCGCGGCGCGGTGTCCGTGTTTCGCCTACGGCGTCACTCATTGTCGTCAGTTTTGCATGCGTTGATATTTCGGGCGGGGCGCGGCATGACGTCATTGTGAGCATTGTGCGTGTGTGTGTGTATAGGTCTGTGCGTGTAGCCCTTCGATATCCTCCGCGTGTTGCGTGCGCGGTGGTGAAAGTCCCGGAGCCCGCGGAGCCGGTGGTGAACTGTCGCGCAGCGCCGTTGTTTACCTGTGATGATCCCCCCCAATCTCTCTCTTTCTGCATTCGATTTTCCCCCGCCACGCAGCTGCGGAAGGATTACTATTTCCATCCCGTGTTTTGCATACGCTCGCCGCCTAGCTCTGTCGCTCCCGCCGCAGCGGGCTTGCCTGCTCCCCTGGACCGTCCTCCTCCTGGACCGCGCCGCCACCGACCTCATCTCTCTCTCTCTCTCTCTCTCTCTCGTTCTCTCGTTCTCTCGTTCTCTCTGATCCGGGGTCGACGATTCAGGAGCACGCGGAGCCACCCGGAAACGCGCAAGGTTGTCATCCCCGGAGCCGGGTTGGGTCGGGTCGGGTCCGGGGTCAGGCCGAGCCAGGTGAACCCGATGCAAATGAGAATGAGACGCACGCTAATCTCGGGCGGAATGACGCGCGCGTTGCTGTGCGTGCTGTGAGTTTCGGAGAGAGAGAGAGAGAGAGAGAGGAGAGAGAGAGAGAGAGAGAGGGGGGGGGAGTCGCGTTAAGGGATAGAAACGCGGCAATTCGCAAACTTTATTCTTATTTATTTTATACATTTTCTTTTTGCCCTCTTGAATAGCTAGAGTGTGAAGAGAGGCGACAGACGTGAGTGTGTGAATGTGGGTCATGGAGGGCGTTATAAAACGCGGCTTTCTCTCACTCCTTCATTTGACTGACATCCGGCCCGGTGGCCGGTGCGGTACGCGCCACGCCCCGCCCGCGCCTCTCTCTCTCTCTCTCTCTCTCTCTCTCTCTCTCTCTCTCTCTCTCTCTCTCTCTCTCTCTCTCTTTCTCTCTCTCTCTCTCTCTCTCTCTCTCTCTCTCTCTCTCTCTCTTCACACTTTTATTCTCGCCCCCTCGCTCGCGCCTCCCGGGCGTCGCGGCGGTGCGGTGCGCGTCCCGACGGCAGCGCGCCGGTGGCGGGGTGTAGTTCCGTCCGGGTCGCGAGGAGAAAAAGGGTTGGAGGGACACAAAGGATTTGGGATGCGGCGCGACGAGGCCCGGGGGATGCGACACACACACACACACACACTCGCGCAGGGGCGCGCATACAGCAGACAACCCAGGTGGTGTGACGACCCTATTTATGTATTCAAGAGACGACAAAAACTAAATTAGCAAATTTCACTGAGAAATGCGACGGATGACGGTGGTGGTGGCGGTGATGACGGTGGATGCGGGAGCTGCTCGCGGGGGATGACATCCGGCGTACGCTATGGCTGATGCAGGCGTCGCCGTGCCTGGGCCTGGGGCGCTCCAGAAAACCTGGCCCCTTTTTCGGTAGAATATGCCAGATGTCGGCCAAAAGTGCAAAAAGTATTTTTTTTTTAATCACAAAATTCCCAAAACAATTTTGTTTTAAGCTCTCTTTTCTCTTCGAAGTGTAACGTGCGAAAAATAATAATGGTCCCCTGTGTGTCTCCGCGCGGGGGCATTCCTGACGCGTGCGTGTATCCTCCTCCGACATGCAATATATATCGCGAGCAGCGGCACACGCGCGCCCCGCCCCGCCCCGCCCCGCCCCGCCCCGCACGACATACCGGAGCCAGTCAAGTGTCAGCCCCGCACCTTATTCATACCGTGAGTCTGCCGCGGGGCGGGGCCGGGCGGGGCAGGGCGGCGCGGGGAGCTAGGGGCAGCGGGAGGGCGAGCCGCTTCGTTAGGCATCGCTCCTGCCAGTTTTCTATTACCGGCTGACATCTCGAAAGCGGGCTGTCCATATTGATTAGCGGTGCCCCGCGTATATACGCCTCGCTCGCTGTTCGCTCGAATACCATCGACACGATGGCAGCAGGCGTGGCGTGTCGCGACGACACGTCCAGGCGCGGCGCGATACGGGCGTGGGAGAGAGAGAGAGAGAGAGGGAGAGAAGTGAGGCAACGGGAATAAAAGGCGCGACCATGCTTGAGCTTGACTCAATCTACCGCTGAGTTTAAATTAGCTCGACACGACGAGAGGAGAGGCCAAGCTAGTCTCACCACCACGATGATGCCAGTCTTCTCCCCCCCCCCCTCTCTCTCTCTCTCTCTCTCTCTCTCTCTCTCTCTCTCTCTCTCTCTCTCTCTCTCTCTCTCTCTCTCTCTCTCTCTCTCTCTCTCGCTCTTCCGGCTTGCTGCCAAATTAATTGTCGTGGGCGTCCCTCTGGTTTTTCAGCCCCTGCTCTGTCGCTGCCGCGCCGCCGCATTGCCCCTTTTTCACCCGCTGTCGGGTCCCCGTGGCCCGCGCGGGACGCTCTCTCTCTCTCTCTCTCTCTCTCTCTCTCTCTCTCTCTCTCTCTCTCTCTCTCTCTCTCCTCGCCCCGCCGCCAGCCGTGGTGATCACTTTTACTTTATTAACGAAACGGATGAAAAATTTATGTCAGACAGAAGGGGCATCGGGACGCGGAGGCGGGATTTCCCCTCACCGCGCTCCACTTCCATACTCTGTTTTCTGCCGCCGCGCGACCCCAGCTCTCCCCCCCCCCCCCCCTTTTCGCTGCTCGCCTACCTTTAACAACTATCGCACCGGTAGGGGAAAGGGGGTGGAAGGGGTTGGCCGAAAGTGGGAGTAGTGCCTTTCGAGGACTGCTCGCCCCTCGAGCACTTGCCCTCTCCCCACCCACCCCTCTCTCTCTCGCTCTCTCGCTCTCTCTCTCAGGTCCGGCAAATGGGGCCTCTCCACGCCCGCCCCCGCGCTGCGCCCGCCCCATAGCCACTCCAGCGGAGAAGTGGGATGGGGCGGTGGGGATGGTGTAGCGACTCGCGGGCCACTGCTGCAGCCGGCTCCGTTATGTACGCCGCCTAATTTTGTGTGAGTTTGTCGCGAATTAAAAGTGCAAGGGTGGACAGGGTGGAATTGAAAAGAGTGGGTGGAATTGTTTGGTCTCGTTTTTATAATATGTAAGGCGAAGTATGGACTTGTGTAGTGGCTGCCCTGGCTTCGTTTTTAATGGCACTTTATTTGACTTTCAATTAATTTAACTTTAAAATAAGTATGGCAAAAATTTAGTTTTTTGACAATTCTTTACTTTGGGACACAATTTAACGACTGTAAGTGCCTCTCATACCTTGGCGCAAAAGTGCGAACCTTACTATAGCAGGTGTGTGTCCGCATCAATCCGTATATAACCATCTACCTAGCCACCCTCCGGCGCATCCACCCCTTTGTTTACGACTCTGTTGCTGTAAAGCCAGCAGAAAAGAGGAGAGAGAGAGAGAGAGAGAAATAGAGGGTAAGGATGTGACTCGGTACGAAGCGAAAGAGTGAGTGCGAGAGAGAGCGAGAGACAAAGTGAGGCGCAGGCGAGGAGAATGCCGCGATATGAGAAATGATGCGGCGCGTTACATTGATGCGACGCAACTACCTTACTTGCGCAAGATTTCGAGACGGAAGTAAACGAAGTGGAGTGCGCTCCCGCGCGCGCGCCGGCGGCTCCGGGCGAGAGGTGCCTTTATGTGCGGCTCCGCTGAAAGGGGCGGAGGTTACGCCCTTCGTAAAAGTCGCGCCGATAAAAAGCCGGGGCTTATTACTGTGTTGGTACTCGGGTCCGTTTTGGAGACGCGACACTGCTGCTGCCTCGCGCCTTCTGCCCTTGCCGCCTCTCATCTCTGCCTCCGGTGGTGTGGGGATTTTCCCGGGTCGCCGCCGCGGCGCGGGTAAATGACGAAACAGTTTATAGAGATAATATACACTCCGCTTGGAGAGGTGTATACGGTAAACACGCCAAGGCCGCGAGCGGGGCTGGGCTGCCTGCCGCGGTCACCACCGCGCCGCTTCCCCCACCACCCCTCCACGACACGACCCCTCTTCTCGCGTTTTTTTTTTCATTCATTCATTCAACCCTTTGCTGCCGTGTCTCCCTCTATTAATTTACATGCCTACGCATATGCGTGCGAGAGAGAGAGACTGAGAAAGGGTTGGTTATTGTGCTTGGTGGGAGAGAGAAGGATGTAGGCGAGGATACCAATGATGCAAAAGGGGGAAGAGAGAGAGAGCGATAGGAAGAGAGGTGACGCTGACACGGAAGCAGACAAACGTGCGATGGGAAGAGGAGGAAGGGGGAAATGAAAAAAGAGGCCCGGGGGTTAGGTAGGTACGAGTCGTTAGGCAGATTCAGTCTGGAGCTCGCACCGTGTGCGTGATGATGTGCGTGCGGGTCCAGGGGAGCTGAGCTGAGCTGACTCGCGGGTCCAGCGGGGCGCTGGAGATGACGGATGCTGCGTGCGCCCCGCTCTTGTGAAACTGAGTGAGTGAGTGAGTTCTGCGCGCGGCCGCTGATTGCGCACTGCTACTAGTACTACGCCCTCCGTCTCACCACAATGTCGTCTGCTTTCATTCAGAAGTTGCGGCGGACGCGGCGGCGACCTCGCGCGGATACGCTCGTATTCGCGGCGGGTCAAATTGCGGCCAATCGCGCGAGCGACGATAACGACCACGGCGTGACATCACCGCATAGGACTTTTTGACGCGTCGTTTGTGCAACAGTGTGAGTGCGGCCGTGGATTGTGAATAATGTGAACCGCAATGATGTCGTGGTGGGGCCCGCGGCCGCCCCAGCGGGGGGCGCCACTGTCGTAACCATCCGGCCTGCTGGAACATGTGGTGGGGGCGGGGGCGGGGGCGCGTCCTCCGCTGCCAGAAGGGGGTCCCCCGTAATGGACGCCCCCGGGTCGCTGCCGCGCCGGCCGCGCCGGGACGGTCACAAGTTTTCGTTCCCCTTTCCTGCCCGCAGCACCCCGGGCGGGGCCCCCGCCCGCCATCACACCGTCGTCTTTTGAAAAGGGCGCAACGGCGGGGCGCGCGCGCGGCGGGGCGGGGGGTCGGTGTTGACGTCGAAGCAATCCGAAGGCTGAATAGAGTGGATGGTTTAGGCCCCCGGGGTTGTCGCGCCGCGGTGTTGGTGATGGTGGTGGCGGTGGTGATGGTGATGGTGGTGCACCAATCGAAACTGGAGCGCCCCGCCACGCCACCCCTGTAGTGCCAGTCCTCCCGGGCCGTGCCCAGGCGTGGGCGGAAGACAGATGACTCGCGGCGGTGGCCCCCGCGCCCCCCGCGCCCCCGCGGAGGGTTGTGCCAACATACCGGCGCCATATTACACCGGAGGTGCGCGCGGGGCCGGGCGGGGCCGGGCCGGGGCCGCAGTCGCGTTGAAAAAGTTGTGCTCATTGCCCGGGCTGCGGCGGGCCGGGCCGGGGGGCGCGCGTGACGAGCCGCGCCGCCGCGGCCGCGCGATGCGAAATATTTCCACCATTCCGCCGGTTTTTATTTTGGCCCGCTTTATACTACATGTCGCACATTGCGCGCCCGGCGGCGCGGTGCAACCGTCGCGCACAGCGCCCTGGCCCGCCCCGGCCCCGGCCCCGCACCGCCGCTTTACATTTTTGCGCCTTATTTCCCTCAGCCTCTTCTCTCCAAGCCGCCCTTTTCTCCTCCTTTTATTTTTCATCTTCCGCTTTGCTTTCCTGTTTTCCTCCTCCACATTGCAGCGCTTTCTTTTTCTCTCTGTACGCGCGGGCCGGGCCGCCGCTCGCGCTCACGTTAATATGTTTGCCTTGTCGCATGAAATATTATGGCCTTGTGTGTGTGTGTGTGCGCGCGCAAATTTGTCCTGTGATTCCTATGGCACACCCCGTGTCCGTGTCGTGAATAGCTCACGTTGAGCAAACTCGCGTCAGGCCTGAACCGCGGGAGCTGCGGCCCGCGACAAGAAACGTTATCCGTGCTGCCTTTTTTAAAAAAATACAGTCCCTTAGATTTCGTCCATCATTTTTCGTCGTCTGTTAAACATTTATAGATCGCCGTGGCGACTCTCGTCCTCCGCTGTGTATCAAACTAAACTGGTTTCGGTATTTCCCCCCTTCCCTTCCGCCCCTGCGGCGCACTGACCAGGAGAGCGGAAGGAAGCGCAGCCCGCGCCCCGCGCCCCGCGCCCCGCGCCCCGCGCCAGGGACAAAGGAGGAGCAGCATTTAAAACAAAAGCTGACCAGGGAACAAAGGGGACACCACCTTAAAACAATGCCTCTCCCCCTCCACTACCGGCCCGGGCAGATAAATTTCCTTAATGTGTCCGACGGTTAATTTCGGGACAAAGCTGTGTCTGGGTTTAGGACGGCAGGGGTAGGGGTTGCGGGGCCGCCGGGGTCGGCTCGGCCGGCCCCCCTGCTGCCCTGTTAGGGATATAATGTTGCGTCGTCTGCAACTTTTCCTGTCGCCCCGTCTCTTTCCGTCGTGGAACTCTCTCTCTCCCTCCCTCGCTGCCGGCCCCGGCACATGGAGAGATGGTGCCCGGACGCTGAGGGTGGGAGGCTAGGCTGCAGCCCCACCCCCTCCCGCGCGGCTCCCGTCCACCCTCCGAGTGGAGTGGACAGTCCGCCATTTTGCAGCGCTGTTCGTGTGCGCCGCGCGCTCGCCGCTTCCCCGCCCTTATCGCGCCGCGATATTTCGCTTATTCGTTACACTGGAAACCCAATGATGTTAATTTTTTAGGTGAGCGAATTCCCATTCGTGCACTTAAACAAGGAAAGGTTTGATGTGAATTTTCTCAGGAACACTCAAGAAGGTAGAAGTGTTCGACTGAAAATTATTTGGGTTTCCAAAGTACAGTGTATCAAAACTTCAGAGGTACTGTATACAAGTAACTATCGAGTAAAAGTGCTGCTGTAGGAAAAAAGAATGATCTCCGCATTTTTTTCCTCGTTCTCCCTGTCTTTTTAAGAAAAGATGTGGGATACACCGGACCCCACCCCACTTTGCTTGCTCTTGATTCTAATTTGCGTCATGGAATTAATATTTTACTGGCTGCTTAGCGTCGTCGCGGCCGCATCATACACCGTGAATCTGCGGGCGGCGGGTGCACCACCTTATTCCGCAAAGAATGTCTTCACCCCCTCCCCGTCCCTCGTGAAACTGAAAAATTAATCCTTTTTTGGCCTCCAGGAGCCCCCCCCCCCTCTTTCTCTCTCTCACTCTCTCTCCCACTCTCTCACTCTCTCCCTCTCCCTCGCCACTCCCCGCGCGCTGCCTCCTGGAGAAGGGTATCTCTTCTTGCCGAGCTTTCTAAAGGCCATGAATAAAAAACAACTCTTTATGGGACCGAGACGGATGGAGCTGCCAGAGGCAGAGAGGCTGTGCGGAGGATGGCATGGATGGATGGATGGACGGATGGATAGATAGATAGATTGCTGGATAGTGCCGCTGTAGGATACCGCATGGCGGACGTTGCCCGCGCGGCTGCTGTAGCAGGGCGTTTTTGTTTAAGCTGGAACACCAGTTTTTTTTCCGCGTCGTGGAGTATAAGAAATGGACAAAGAAAAAAAAGAAAAAGAAGAGCGAATAGCCAACCGCAAAACGCGAAAAGCCAGCGCCAGCAGCAGCCGCAGCTTGTCGTGAAACATGTCACAAAGTGCGATGAGAGGGGCGGTGGCGCGCGGATGGACAGAAGAGGGCCTAACAAGGCAGTGCGGGCGGGGTGGGGCGGGGCGGTGAAAGGAAGGCTGCTTTTTAAAGCTCATCCTGAGTGAATGAACGCACCGCCGGGCGACCAGGGATGAACGAGAAGGAGAGAGAGAGGAGACAGAAACAGGGAGATTTGGGGACGCTAATGGCGAGCGCGCGCGAGAGAGTGAGAGAGAGAGAGAGAGGGACGCGGACAAAACGTTCGCGCCTCTGGCTTTTCACGCAGCAGTGCTGTCTTGTGCAAACAACAAACGCGCCGTTCATTCACATCTTGGTGTAGTAATTACCGCGCGTCTCGCCCAACGAGCAGACGGGCAGCAAAAAGGAAATGATGAAGATAAAAACTTGTCATTAAATGTAGTGCGTTTACATGTGCTGTGAGCGCGCGCGCTGGCATGGCGCAGGCAGCCTCCTGACGCGCGCGGCGCCCTGCTGATGACGCTCTGTCTGCATGGCAGTCGACAGGTTGTGTGGTGAAAGGTTTCGCGCGCCCCGCTGCTGTGCTGAGTTCTGTGGCGCCAATTATAAAAAATGGTTTCCGAAAACGCGTTATTTGTGAAGCGTGGTGATGAGTTATACATCTGGCGCTGCTCACGGCAGTGGGGGAAAAAAAAAGAAATAATCTTGTAGCAGCGAGGACTGCGTGGTCCGGCTGGCCGGTCCTCAGGAGTGTGAATAAACACTTTACGGCGCCCAGCGATGCTCATCCTAACGCCTAACGCGCGTGCGCTTTACGGCCGTAACGCTACCGGGGGAAAGGGGCGGGGTCGTTTCTCTGCAAAATGGACACACAAAAACTCTTCTGTGTGTGTAAGAGAGAGAGAGAGGGATGGTGGTCAGAGACGGGAGGGAAGAACTGTCGTAAATCTTTGATGGATCTCCTTCTGCAGCCGGGCAGGTCGGGGTGAGGTCAGAGCTTGGCCCTCCCCCGTGATCCGCTGCCCAGTGGTCAGTGGACGTCAACACACCGCGCCCGGGACGGGGACGGGGATATTTATCTTCTGTTTGCCGTTCCGAGGGCGTGGCGTGGTCTCCTCCTGCTGCATGCGCTGCGGTAGGGTCGCAAGCGCGGAGGGGAAAAGTCTGAGTGTGTGTGTGTGTGCGCGCGTGTGTGCGTGTGTTTGTTCAGCGGGCCACAGCCCTAAGTAGAGTTATGGCGACATCTCTCTCTCTCTCTCTCTCTCTCTCTCTCTCTCTCTCTCTCTCTCTCTCGCACTCTCTCACTCTCTCACTCTCTCACTCTCTCCGCTGTCCGCGAGACAAAGTACGGATTTATGGCTGGCAATAAGAAAAGCAAGGCGCTCTTTCATGTGTGGGGGGCCCTTTTATAGTACACATAGGCAGAGTATCGCGCCCAGACAATAAAGAGCATCTTCTCGCGTATGACGGAAGCGCCCCGATGGAGTACCGTCCCCGGAGAGGAAGGCGGTAAAAAGCAAGCTGAACTTTTTTAAAAATCTATAAAAGAAATTTAATTTTATTTTGCAATTAGTTTTGATTCTGTTTGTTCGTTTTTTTTTAAAAAAATTATTCATTAAAAATGTTGAAATTTGAATTTTTTTTATCTCAAAACGTCTCAATTTTTTTTTCCAAAACCGTTCTGTAATTATTACTCCGCGCGCGAAAAATCTAGTGATTAAAACAATTTCCCGCCTGTTCCTGGGCGAGGCGTGCGTGCTCGTGACGAATGTCACTGCGTCCCGGTCGGCTCGGCACGCGCGTGCATCTGGCGCGTCCCCGATGGACGAGGGTAGAGAGGGTCGCCCCGCCCCGCCCCGCCCCGCCCCGCCCCGCCCGCTGCCCAGGGGTCAAGCGATCATCACGGAGATACATAATAACAAACCCCCTTCTTCCTCTTCCCCATTCCAACCTTTCTGCTTTCTTCTTTTTTTTTGCGCCTATTGTGTGTGTTTGCGTGCGCGCGTAACCCTTTCGGGCCGGCCGGTCCGCACCCGTCCAGGAAGCGGCAGCGGCAAGGTTACGGTGTAGACTCGGTGACCTAGTTGCTGTGTGCGTGTGTGTGTGTGTGTGCGCGCGCGCTGCGACAGGATGACCCACATATTTTCGCAGCCGGGTCAGACCAGTTTGGCGTCCAGGTAAATGTAACGTGTGACACGCACGCGAAAAGGATCGGTTTACGCGCGCGGCCCGTTAGATGCGGAGCAGATGCGTGCGGGGCGGGGCGGGGCGGGGCGGTGCGCGCGGATGCGAATTTGCTACACTCGCCCCCTCGCCGCTCCTTGATTGCACCCTTTATGGAGATGACGAGGTCAGCCCGGCCCGGCCCGCCCAACGCATGAATCGCGTCTCGTTTGCAACTGAAGCGAATGGTAATTTGAATTATTTTTTTTTACCCCTTTTTATTATGATTATATTTCTGTGCCGTCTTCCGCTTCCGTCTCGGGTGACGCGCGCTGGCGATTCCTCGTATATATATGCGCTCCTCACTTCTTTCGCGCGTATGGAAATGGTGATACGTGGAGCCGCGGTCTTCCCCCCGGCCCGGCCCGCGGTGGCGGCGCCGCGGCGCTACCCCGCGCGTCGCGCGGCCGGGCCGGGCTCATGGAGGGCGCTCGCGATCGCGGGGGGTAGCAGCGCCCCATCGCGCCACTGCGCCAATAAATACAGTCACTTGCAAAGTGCAGAGATCTGGGCAATAAGTCTTTCAAAATGACGCCTTTACCCGTACGGACTAAAATTGTCCCTATACGATTCGGGGTGTCCGCGGTCCGCGTCGTCCCTCGCCCTCGGCGACCCTCCGCCGCGCCGCGCCGGCCGGCCAGTGGTCAGGCGGGGCCATAAATAACCCCGGCGCGGCCCGGCCCGTGACCGCCGCGGTGGCCGCGGCCGCGCTAATTCGCTTACACGTGTTTGTGCGCGCGCGCCCCTCCTGTTGTGAAATAGACTCGTGCGGATGTTTTACTGCCGAGTGGAGAGTGGAGTGGAGTTCGCGCCGTTCTGCATATGCAAGTAGCATAGCGGAGCAGGAGGAACACGAACATGAGCGGTGTGGAACCGGATTCTTTTTCGGCTAATGCCGATATTATGTGGTCGTGTCGATTGAAAAATCAAGCCGGTGGCGCAGCGGCGTCGCGCGAGAGGCGTGCCATGCGCGGCCGAGGGCGAGGCTTGCTCCCCGTCCGATGTGTGTGTGTGCGTGTGTGAGTGTGGGTTTGGGCAGCACTCTCCAAGACTCCGGCCTCGCCCCGACCTGAGCCCCCCGGCTTATCAGGCATCTCATATATTGCATTTATGAGTCTGGCAGAACGCTTGCGAGATACAGTTTCAGCCGCGGGGCGGGCCGGGCAGGCCGGGGAGGGATAGAGGGGGAGGGGTTTGCCGCGCATTAAGACAATGGAAGGTAATCCCCGCTACACTGCCATCCAGCCAACCGCTCTGCATGGCTAGAGCAGCAGCAGCAGCAGAGGTTGTGCCGGCCGCCGCCGCCGCGCGGGACGGTTGAAAAATAATATAACAGTGTAGGCGGCGCGGGAGTGCAGTGGTCCGGGCCGGGCGCGGCGCGGCATGTGCGTCTGATGTGCCCGCCCGCCCAGGCGGTGTCCTCGGCCCGGCCCGGCCCGGCGGGCGCCCTGCTGCTCGCAGACACCGCAGCGCGCCGCCGCCGCCCTTGAGTTTCGCAACTTTATCGAATTTGTCTCGTTTTATTGAGACCTGCTTTATTTCCAGGGAATGTATTACTCCGGGCTGAGGTGGCGCGGTGGCTGGCGGGCCTGGCGGGGCCGGGCCGGGCCGGGCGGGGCCGCAGCTCGCCTCGTTCGATTTCTCCGTAACGCTGTCGTTGTAGTCTCTCTCTCTCCCTCTCTTTTGCTCTTTCTATTTTTTTCCCTCCACTCTACTCGCTCTTTCTCTCTCTCCCCCCCCCCCTCCTCCTGCTCTTACCGCTTATTGCATTTCAGACCTCAAAATGAGAAGTGCGGCGAGACGCGACACGAGTGGCAATAATCCTGTCCAGTCCGCGCCGCACCGCGCCGGCAGAGCGGAGCCGACTGCAGTGCGTATATTTAAACATGTCGAAGCCGTTCTCGTCGTGGGAGCGGAGCGTGGCGGGGGCGGCGGGGGCGGCGGGCGCTGCTGAGGCGGCCGGCTGCCTCCCTGCTTTATTGCGCGCGCCCAGATTAAATTCGAACTGTCACAATCAGCACAATCACATTACGTCTGTCGATGGTCCAGCCAGCGCCAATGGCTGCTGCCGCCGCCGCCACCGGCCGGCCGGCCGCCCCGCCCCGCCCCCCGCCCCGCCCCGCCCCGCCCCGCCCCCAGGGGGTGGAGGGATGGGGAGGGCTCGCCATCGATTCGTCCCGCCCCCCACCACCTCCACCCCCCGCGAGACAACATCCTGCCAGTGGTGGTGGTGGTGGTGGTGGTGGTGCATCCCCCCCACCCCCTCTCCCCTTCCGTTTGTTGCTCCTCCCCTCCCTGTGTTATCTCCCCCTCCCCTCCACGTCGTTTGGCGCAGAGAGGCTGTGTGTTGCGCGTGTGTGTGTGTTGGAGAGAGAGAGAGAGAGAGTTGGACGAGCATAAGAGTGCGACGGAGAGCGGGATAGGGCGCGTGCGGATGTGTGCGTGTGTGTTTCGCCGCGTGGCCCTCACGGCTCGCTCATACTCCCTTCCAAAATTGATTCCCAAAGTTCGCTTTCTTTTTAGTTCCGTCTCAGAGTGTGAAGGAATATTTCATTTTTTCGACCCAAAATCGGCGTGGTTTTGACGTTTTGGTATTGCTTACGAAAATCGCTTGTTTTTTTTTTTTTCATTGAAAGGAAGTTGTACGGTTCACTCTAAACTCGTATGCGGTTCTGTTTGCATGCGGGAGTGTGCGCCTCGCGACCTCCCCACCCTTCCCCTTTTTTATTCCGCCCTGATTTGAATTTCCCCTTTCCCTCCGTTATGTGGTCAAATAAAATGTTATGGTGACTGCCAAAGGATACGCACTGCCCGTGTCTGTGCGGCATGCGATGTCCAGGAAAAAAAAATGTAAAGGGGCAGAATAGTAAAAAGTGGAGGAGAGCAGCGGGAGGAGGCTTAAAAACTTGTACAGTATTGGTAAGGTTAAAAAGAAGACCTAATATGTTTAGGGAAAAAAATATTTTAATTCTTATCTCCTTGTTTTTTTTTTCTCTTCTTTCTTTCTTGAGCTTTACCCTGCGTATCTGTCTTTGCAGTGTACTCGCATAAAGTGGCCCGGGGCAGCCGCGTGGTGCCGCCGGGGCTGGCGCTTGGCTTGGCATTTGATCCTTTTCGGAATTAGAAACGCCCAGCAGGCGTCCCTGGCAGCCCTGTGTGATCCCCTGCTCTACTCGTGTGTGTGTGTGAGGGAGAGAGAGAGGGATAGAGAGAGAGAGCGAAAGGTAGAAAGATAAGGGCGACAGGGAGCGAGCGAGAGAGAGGAGAGGGGCAGGACAGTGTGGGTGGTGAGCGAGAGAGAGAGAGAGAGAAAGGGAGAGAGAGTGTGTGTGTGCGCAAACGCGCGCGCAAGGTGGAGGGGGTGGCCCGGCCCTCGGCCCCAGCTAGCGAGGGTGGGCGGCCATTTTGTGAGACGGCCCGGCCCGGCCCGGCCCGGCCCCGCGCGGCCGTCACATGTGGGACCCCACCCGGACCCACCCCTGCACATGTGTGGATGACTCGCCCCGCAGGCCAATTTATACTGTCCGAGCCGAGCAGCGCCGAGCCGGGCCGAGCCCAGCCGGGCCGTGCGGGGCAGGGGCGCGCGCGCGCACACACACACACATTCGTTTTCCCCTGTGATTACGCGCCGCCCTGCCGCTCGCTGCCGCCGCTGCCCGGGATAAAATAACCATTTCCTTATAATGTATGCTCCGTACGGAGGCAAACATTTTCACAGCAAACACAGCAGCAGAGCGGACCTTGCTCTGCGGGGCGGGGCGGGGCGGGGCGGGGCCAGCGCAGCCCCATCGTCTTAAATAATGTAGACCACCTTACCAGCGGCCGGCGGGGCGGGGCGGGGCGGGGCGGGCGGGGCCAGCGCAGCCCCATCGTCTTAAATAATGTAGACCACCTTACCAGCGGCCGGCGGGGGCGGGGCCGCTGCTCTCGGCGCGATGGACGCGCGGAAGGAGTCCATACATCGCTGGCCGCGCCGCCTGGCCCCGCCCCGCCCCGCCCCGCCCCGCGCCTCGTATAAACCACACTCGCCGTACAGTCCTCCTCATCAGGCCGCAACTTTTCCTCTTGGCTTTTCTCTTAGGGAGGCTGATTTCAAGCAGAAGCAGCAAAGTCGTCTTAGGACTCGCCCCATCCCTTCTGCTTCTGCTGCTCTTCCTCCTCCGTTTTCCCATCACATGCAGGGGTCGCCAGATGTCGCGCCTCTCGCCTCCGCCCGCCTTCCTCCGCTCCGCGGGCGCTTCCGGCGCGCCGGTGACATTCTCTTTCTCCTTCCCTCCGCGAAATGAAAATATTGGCGTTTGGCGTCGCGAATAAGTTTGGGGCGGGCGTGTGATATACACACTGCGCGCGGAGGAGAAAGGGAGGGGAAGGGAGGGGGGGTGTAAGTTTGGCGGACTTATTGGACATCGAGACAATAAGGTGGATCTCCAGATGTAACCTGCGGGGGGAGTGGATGGAGGGGGAAGAAGAGAGAGATAGAGAGAGTCGACTCAAATTTCGCGAAGAGTTGGTCTGTTGTTGTTGCTGCGAGTGCTGCTGCTGCTGGTCGAAATTATTCAAATTGAGAGCGATGAGCCGCGCGCGGTGGCGCCTAGGAATAGGGATCGTGTGGAAGTGATGGCTGCGCGCACGCGAGGGTCGGAGTGGGGAGGGGAGGGGAGGCACCCGGTGTGGTGTGGGCTTGATGCAAAATTTATATCGTGGCGAAAAGAAAAGTGTTCGATGCCTTGATCGCACCGAACGACGGCGGCGTCCCACGTCCCACCCTACAGAGTCCCTCCCCTATTTCTTTAAACCCAGCCGAGGCCAAGCCAGCCCAACCCGGCCCAGCCCAGCGCCCCAAAACTCTCCACCCCCTCTCTCTCTCTCTTACTCACTTTTCTCTCCGCTCTGCAGGGCCCCTCAGGCTTCTCTCTGTCTCTCTCCCTCTCTCTTTTTTTCTCGCCCCCTCTATCTCTCTCTTACACACACACACGCTCGGTGCAGCAGCGCCCGATCATCATTCTTTGGAAGCTGCGCGAGCCGTTCGCTTATCTTTTTCAATCGCCTGGAGCCGTGCTGGAGCCGTGCTGGAGCCGTGCTGGAGCCGTGCTGGGGCTCCACGTCAGATGACTTCCTCCCCCTCCCCCTCGTCCTGCTCCTCCTCACCTCCCCGCGGCGGTGGCGGTGGTGGTTGTTTGGCGCTTGCCTGCTGGCCGCGGAGGCCAAAATAACACATTTTTTTTTAGGGACATTAGGCCTGTCCACGTTTTCGGGAGAAGGTCCAAAATGCTGCACAGTGAAATGGCTCTTTTATTGCCGGGCCAGGGGACCTTTAGTGTTAGCACCTGAAAGGTGAGACCCCCTCCCCTTCTCTTTCCTGTTCGTTTCTCTTTTCTCTGGCCTCTTATCCCGCTCACTCCCCCCCCCCCTCGGCCCGGCGCGGCCAGCATAGCCATTCAGCGCCTCGCCACACCGCAGCAGGTCTAGGCCGCATGGAAATGCTACTACTGCGTTGTCTCCTCTCAATTTAATTTTTTCCTAATTTTTTCGCACTTTTTTTTCTTGCTCTCCTCTCGTGCTCCGCTATAAATGAACACAGGCGCGAATAACTTAACCTTGGCTTACACGACCCTCGTATCCGTCACGGCTATCTCGCCACTGCGGAGAGGTCTACATCCATACGCGCGCGCATTCCCATCGCACAGTGTTTCTGCCCTTTGCGTGGCGCTGGCGGGTGGTGTGCAGAGGCGCGGCGGGAGCGGAGGAGGAATATTTCATCCCGCGGGGCGCCGATGTGATGATTGCCGGGATTTAGCGTCCTGGAATTGGAATGTTTGTGCCGCCAAATCACATGAGGGACCCTCCCGGTGATCCTCCGGGGAGCGGGATGAAAGTCTACCAGCCACAACCTTTTTGTGCCGTAGGATGAGGAGAGAGGGAGAGAGAGAGAGAGAGAGAGAGAGAGAGAGAGAGAGAGAGAGAGAGAGAGAGAGAGAGAGAGAGAGAGAGAGAGAGAGAGAGAGCGGCAGCATCGAAACGCCATGTCAGTCGAGAATAATTCATCCTAACTCCCTTGCACTCGATGTGAGGGAACATCCTCAGGACGGGGAGAAGGTGGCAGCGCCTTGCGCACGCGAGCCGAAACGAAAACTCACTTTTCCGGCAGTAAAGGTCGGAACCCGCGCGCGGCTAGAGCCGAGTCGAGGCCAGCGGCCAGCGCAGCTCCCCCTCTGCAAATGACGGCGGGGCGTGCGCGCTCCTTTGGTTCCGGGCCGGCGCGCGCGCGGCGTGGCGTGGCGGGGCGTGGCGGTCCGCTCCGCCAATCACGTGAGTGGTCAGCGCTTTCCGGGCCACTGCTGACCCCTGCCTGCACCGCCGCCTAATAGGGGAGGCGGGTCGGGCCGGGTCGAGGCGCGGTCAGCGTGGAGCGAGGCCAGAGGGTCCAGGGGTGGGCAGCGCAGAGGCCGCGGTGCCCGCCGACACGTACGCGACAACGAACCTTGAAATGTGTCGGCCGCGGGCGCGAGTGTAGTCTGGGGTGGTGGCGAGGGAGGCAGACGGGAAAGCCGGAGGAAAAGGTTGCTGCTGGGCTTCGCCGTTTGTGCCTCACGGCCCTTTGGGGACGCTGCCGAATTATTTAGAGGGAAATCCGTTATGCGGCTCGGAGAGGCATTGCACGCTGGCAGCGCCTCACACACAAGCAGCACCCCGCGGGAGAGCTTCCGGAGAGGGAGAGAGAGAGAGAGAGAGAGAGAGAGAGAGAGAAGCTGGCGCGGCTATACGAGGGCGACCCTCGTCGTCGAAGGTTATTGATTCTGCCTCTAGCCCGGCACATATGCAGACCAGCTTGGAAAGAACAAAAGAGAAAAAGGGAATAAAGAAAGAACGTAACCCTTTTTTTTCTCTCTTCTCCTCTCTGTCTCTTTGGCTCGCCGTATGCAGAATGCGCCAAAGGGGTGGAAGGGTCACGACGTCTCTTACCTTTTGGGCCCGCGGGGAGGGGAGGGGAGGGGGTCGCCTTGACGCTGAGTTTGTCTGCGCCACGCCACGCCGCCCCGTTCGGCGCGCGGGATGGGGTTGTGAAAGCGCTTCCGAGGCCGCGGGCACCTCACCTTACCCGTGGCGTGGCCTGGCCTGGCCCGGCGCGACCGCGGATACCTGAGCGCAGCCCCTCCTATGCAAATGAGTCGCGAACGTCGCGCTGCTGCTGCTGCGTTCCGCCGCGCGCGCGCCTCCGACGAGAAATTACATCCTGACGTGTTTATTTTTTTTGTTATTCCGACACTGCAGCGTTAGCCGTTACTTTTTGGAACTATATACCGCGTCGACACTTCTTTGACGTGTAACAAGAAATTTCGCAATTTATGTGTTTCAGGAACGCGCGGGCGTCCGTCATCTTGGACACGATCCTGGATCCTGCCAGCGTTGGCGTATGCGTGACAATTAATCCGCCATCTGGCACAGAAAGCGCGGAGTAGAAATAAAATAAAACAACCACGCAGACTCTATACCACCCGTGCCCTATGGCGACTTTCTTATTTTTGGCAGATCGCCCCCTACCGCGTACACCCTACTCTCTCTCCCTCCACATTACCGGACCATTGGTAGCGCAGAGTGGCGCCCCCACGCCACGCCGCTGCTGGGGAGTTTGGGAGTGATGGCCGACGCCAACCGGGCCCGGCCGGGAGTCGTCCAAATGTCGTCGTTGGGGCGGCCCGGCCCGGCCCGGCCCGGCCTCCGCCCACACACCCTCCTCCAAACCCTCCCCATCCGACTCCATCCCCTATACTATACCACTCAGCCACCCTCTCTTTTTCTTTCCCCTCCCGCCCCTCCGCTCCCCCTGTCCTGTCGGACCCTTGGGCGCCTGCCTGCGGGCCCTGCGGGGTCTCCTGCAGCTCCTTTTCTTCCCTCCTCCCCCGGACCCGCCCTCTCCCTCGCCCTCGCCCTCGCGCGTTTCACGGGGGAGGCGAAGTTTACGTCCAGATAAATCGAATTCGCTCCTCACCTCCTCACTGAAAAATGCATTTCGAGTTGAGAGCTATACGATCTCGTTAGAATGATATTCCTTCTTTGAAAACGAACGCTCCCGCGCGGGTTGCGCGGTCCACCCCTGCTACGCTCCTGCACCGGGGCTACAGCATGGCACTATACGATCGCCAGGAGGGTTTTGAATTTCACTTTGGAACCCGAGTTTTCTCTCGAAAAGGTCCTCTCGACTCTCTCATACCTGTTTGCCTTTTTGTTTCCCCGCGCGGGAGTGAGCGACCTCTCTCTCTCTCTCCAGACCCTGCTGCTGATGAATCGTCGGCCAGGCCGAGTGTTCCATCATTCTCCACTTACGTGGGTTTGATCGATCGGGGCGCAAGTCGGATCAGTATGCATGGCTCAGCGAGCAGCGCTGCACGGTAATCCACCCGGCCGTGCCGGGCCGGGCCCGCGCCACTCCCCGCCACGCCCCGCCGTGTAAGTGCGTAATGGCCAGTGTTCCCTTGCCACTAGGGGGCTTTGGAGCAGAGAAACTTTACCGGATCGTGGCGTAGCGTGGCGCTTTGATGGAAGCAGTGCAAATGGCCGACGCTGCTGCCGCCGCTGCCCTGTCCCTGTCCCTGTCAGTGGCGGGGGTGGGTGGTGGGTACACAGCGAAAAAGTTAAACTTTCGAATGCTATTGTGCACTTTAAAATACTCTGACACGACACTGCGCTTTGTACAATAGTAATAAATATCCTAGGAAATATCTTATGTCACGTTTCAAAGCGTTATTAGAATTTCTTTTTAATTTTAAAATTTATACCAAGTTAATGGGGTTTGCTATAATATTCTCTGAATACGGGAGGAAATTTCTTTAAAAAATTTGAATTTTCTAAGGTATAACTTGTCTTGGCACCACCTTGCCGTGCCCGTAGCCTCGCGCCTGCGAAACTGTGGGTAGGCCGACCCGCTGGACACGCGTGCACCGCGGGTCTGCCTATCACACAGGCGCACATGCTCTCCAAGCGAGCGACACACGTATTGCTGCTTTGTAAGTGCAACGAGTACCGCGGGCCCTCGCGCCTGTGATGCTGTGGGTAGGCCGGCCCGCCGGACACGCGAGCGCTGCGGGTCTGCCTACCTCCGAGGCGTACTGCTCCCGCCGCCGCCGCCGCTGCTTGCCAAAAACTGCTTGCCCGGGGATGTGGAAAAATTTACAGAGAAATCACATAACCCCTCGAAAGAGGAGCCGGGCGGGGCGGGGCGGGGCGGGGCGGCCTTGCGAGAATTAAGACGACACGCGGAAGCCCAGCCCGGCGCTAAATGCGGACGCGGTTGCGAAACAGTTCGCAGGGCGCCATGAATGAATCATAGCCGCGCGTGCGGAGAGGGGAGTTTAGAAGTGCACGTGGGGGGCATGTTAGTGTGGCATGCCGAGGGAATACGGGACGGGGCAACGCGTCGTACGGAATTTCAGGACGGTTTTTTTTTTTTTCCGAACACGGTTGAACACACGGCGTACCCGGCCGGCGCGGCGTCTCTCTTATCCCGCCGGGCGCCCATTAGCGCCGGGCGGGCGGCCATTTTGGTCATGAAGTATAATCCCCTCGGGGTGACAACAGCACGCCCCGCCGGCCGCGCCGCGCCACGCCGCGCCGCGCTCGCCGCGTCCACCCCGGATGGCGTATCGATTGGTCGCCATCCTCCCGCGCTCGCCCGTAGGGAGGTGCGGAGGGACCGCCGGGCGGGCGGGACACTGCGCCCTACCGGAATATTCCAACTACACGTCAAAGACATTGAGATAAAACCAGCTCTCAAATATTAAGTCACCAAAGTAAAGATTCATTGCGTTTTACCTCTTTTCCAGTGGTAGACATGTTGAGCAGGTTTCCAAGCGGTCCAAATTATTTTTATGTGTCGCAGAAATACGAGACAGCGGGACAGGTCGCGGAGGGGGTGTTTCCTGGAAGTGTAGCCGGCAGCCCTTCGAAACCCTGGCCCTGCCGCCCCCACCCCGACCCCGCAACTTCCCCTCCGGCCCCAGCTAGCGCCTGGGCTGGCAGGGCAGGGTCCGCCGCGCCGCGCCACGCCACGCCGCAGGCAGGGAGGCCAAGGCGGCCAGGCCAGGCCCCAGCCCAGGAGGGACAGCCAGGCCAGGCCAAGCCAGCAGGCCCGTCCACTTTATCGATTCAGCCCTGGCCGCCCGCGGCCCGCCCGCCCCGCCCCGCCCCGCCTCCTGCCTCCTCCCCCACACCTACCCTTCCACCCACCTCCCCCGCCAGCCCAGCCGCACCCCAGCAGCAGGAGCATACACTGCCAAAGAGTTCTCCGCGCGGGACAGGCAGCAGCCGGTGAGGCGCACCGGGTAGGCGAGATATCGATATCGCGAGCGGCAATATCGGAAATAGGCAAGGGAGAGAGAGAGAGATAGAGGGATGTAAAGAGAGTGAGGAGCCAGCAGAGAGCTCCAAGGGCAAGGCCACCATTCCTACTGCAGCGGCGCGGCATTTCAACTTCCACGGCCACTTCTTTGCTGCCGAGGCAGACGCCTCCTCCCCTCTCGCTCGCTCTCTGTCTCTCTGCCGTCCGTCTCGCTCTCGCCCGCCTCGCACTTTTCTCTTTACCCTCTCTCTCTCTTTCTCTCTCGCTCGTTCTCCGTCTCGCCGCGCCGGCCGGTGTCGGCGGCGTCGCTTTATTCTCTCTTTTCGCGCAGTGTTTGTCAAGCACTTTGCAAATTAATGAGCTGGCAAATGATCTGAGTCTTGCCGGCTTCTCTCCCGGCCGCAGCCCGGCCCGGGCGCTACAAGCAACTCTCGGCTCCGCCCCGCCCCGCCGCCCTCTCGTTAAGGGACGCCGCTCTCCTGACCAGAAACCCCTTCACCCCCGTCTCCATCCCGCCCGCCCCGCCCCCTTTCGCCGTCCTGCCTGCACCCTTTCTAGATTCGTCAATCTTATAATCGGTTCGTGGTAAATTTTCCCGAACGCCGGAAACTGTTTTGTCTTCCAGAAAAGAATTGTCTCAAGTATTGCCAAGCTCAACTACGTTTCGCAAATCCTCGACATAATAATAACTCTACTAAAACACTACCGTTTTGCTAAGATCGATATTCATCGGCAAAGTTGCATAGTAACAACAAAAAATTGAAATTCCCCCGTTTTATGTAAAGACTTATCCCCACGAACACCTTGAGTGAAGTTATTTCACAGTTTTTATTTTATTTGCGGCAGTGCCTACACTCTTTTCACTCTTCTGTCACTCTCCCCCCGCCCCGCCCGACTGCTTCGCTGCTTGTCGCTCCTGCGCGGGGCGTGGCGGGGCGGGGCGGGGCGGCGCGTGGTGATGGTCGTGGAGCGCGCGCCGCGCACGCCCGAAAAAGCGGAACCTCAAAAAAGGGAAGCCGCGCCAAAATGACATGCAAAGTTATTCTGATCCACGGGCTGGGCTCGGGCTCGGGGGGGCAGGCAGGCAGGCCGGGCCGGCCCGTGGGCCTCGCGCGCAAGTGGCCGGCGGCAGGGCGGCCCGGGGTAACATTAACGAACGGGCCACCGCCTTCCTGCTGCCCGGCCGGCCGGTCTGTCCACCGCCTTCTTAATAGAGTCATAACACTCGATAGAACTGGCGGCGGGAGGCGGGCGGGGCGACACCGGTACGGTGCGGATCCTCATTTGAATGAGGAAGCGAGTGCGGCCAGGCCCGGACCACTCGGCTCCACTTCTGGTTTGCCTCGCGATCGAGTTCATCCCGGTCGTTGTGCGTGATGGATCGGGTTGACGTGTTCCGGAGGGCGAGGTCATCTTGACAGCTGTCAAATACAACTAATGCTTCATTTCTGTGACTCTATACTTTGAGCGCTGCGGGCGCGCGGGCGCTGGCGCGTCCGCCGTTGAGCTTTGGGTGACGGACGCGGCGGCGTGGCGTATCGACTGAACTGTAAATACTGCCCCGGCAGTGCCGTGACGGTTTTTCTCTCACGCGACGTGCGTCGATACTTGTCCGTCACGCTTCGACACCGATGCGGAATTTCTGCGGCGCCCAGCGCGTTTGGTATACTTCGTGAAGCTTTGCTGCGGTCTAGGCGGTATTTGCGGTAGTTTAAACGACTTTCGTTTATTTATTTTTTTTATTTTTTTTGGCAGAGTCGGCCAACCAATAACAGTGTTACGCACCGCGGGGTGGTGGCGCAAGCCTTAACTGCTTCCGGGGTGCGTGCCGGCCGGACCGGACTCGACCGGGCCGACTGGTCCGGTCCTGCTCGGTAAACAGATTCACTTGGTTGAAGGAAGTGCCGTCCTGGCGGTGCGGGGCGGGGCGGACTGGTCGTGTCCGCGGCTTGTACGACACGCTGGCGCACTCCATTAAAGGGCCATAAATCAGATCGAGGCGTTATTATCGGCTGCTCCGCGCGCGTGCTCGCTCGCTCACTCTGAGGAGAGGAACCGGGCGCGACTTTCTCTCCCGCACGGCCGCGAAAAAATCATAAAAGTCACATGAGGCGTCATCACTGTTTTACCTCTACTCTACGCGTGTGCGCGTGGTGTTTCAATAGTCGTACGCGGCTTGGAAATTTGACTGAGTTTTCGCAGGCGTCGGGACGCGGACGACAGAGGCCTGCGGGTCGCATGTGTGGGGTGGGCGCAGGGCCGGGCCGGGCGCCGCGGCGCCGCGAACACACTGGGCGGGCCCAGGGGCGCCGCCTCCCGCCGCCAGGGACGGGGCTCTCGCGGTGAAACGGGGCCGGTCGGCGCCGCCGCTGCACGTACGCCTGGGCCGGCCGCGCCGCCGCGCTGATTTGTATTTTCGCGCCGCCGCGTAATATCCTTCCCCGCGCCCCTTGTTTCCAGGCAGGTCGGCCTCGGCCTCGCGGTCCGACCCCCGTCCCGTGCGCAGTTGGCCGAGGCCAGAAAGTTTGGCGCAGGGGCATTACGCCTGACGAGGTCCCATACGGCACGGCCGGGGCCATTACAGTGAGGGCCAAGGCCCTGCAGGGCCGGGCCGGGCCGGCCGGGGCCCCGGGGAGGTTTGAAACGCCGCCAAATGCGCCGCGCAGGGGCCACATTGCGCCCCTCCTGCCATCTCCTCCTCCTTCTACTTCTCCTTCTCGTCCCCTTGCTCCTCCTCCTCCTCCTGCAGGTGTTTCCAGCGAGCGGTCATTTGCAGTCGCCATGGTACACCGCGGGTGAAGCGGTCAAACGGCCAGCGCGGCGGGTAGCTGCGAGTCGTCCTTTCGCTGACGCCGACTGCGACGCGGAAATTTTTCGCGTCGCTCACTGCCTTCTTATATGCGAATCGGATGGCGTATAAAACATTTTGAATTTGGCGGGTCCGCTCTGCTGTGCGCGCCTACCCCTCCCCCTCCCACGGCGCGGCGCGGGGGCACGCGGCCAGGCCGGGCCCGGCCCGCCGCCAAGTGAAAGTGAGAGTAAAAGAAGGCGGCAAGATGGAGGGGAGCGAAGTGTGTCTTCACTCCTTTTATGAAAGGCTCCTCCTCCACCCCGGCCCGGCCCGGCCCGGCCGGCCGGGTTTGTGGAGTGTTTTAGTGTTTAACTTGGCAACAGATTAGGGACCTAATGAACATAAAAGGACGATTATCTGCTCGGCTTGTTTTATCCCCTTTCTCTCTCGCGATGTTTCTCTCTTCATTTATGTTATGATTGTCGCTATGCGCGTGGTGGCGTGCCGTTCTGGCTCAGGCTGTTATTTTGATACAGAAGGCTTCTCGTTGCCACCGGGCTAGACTCTCTCTCTCTCACCCCTTTTCTTTCTCTGTCTTATTCATTCTCTCCATTAGTATTATTCAACAACCTGCTGCGATTTTTTTTTTTGCGAATTTTGGATGCTGTGTTAAATCGGAAGGGTCTCGGGTCGCGCCTTGGGTTTTGACCCCGCTCGGGGGCGCCGGGCGGAGAAGCAGGGCACTTCGCGGTGCTTCGCGGTGACGGTAAGTCAACATGGTCTTGATAGAAAGTTGTTATGACCACTGCGGGGCTTATGTAAAGGTCGTGTCGTAAACGAGGCGGGATTACAGCTAAAATCATATTTACGACGGGCCGCCGTAAACTTGGCGACGTAAAAAGCGAGATGGTCCTGGATACGTGAGCAGGGGCACCGCAACGGGGTCGACGGGGGCTCATCACCGGGAGGCGGTGGGCGAAAAGAGGGGGGGGGGGGGCTTGCGAGTCGTAGCGCCCAGATATTCAGCTCGTCCCGTCCCGGGGAGGCAATGAAGGCTATCAAGTTCCAGCGACCCCGATACGAGACACACTGCTTATTATGCATGTGTGTCTTATTCGATTGTCACACATTTGCATCCTTCTAATGTGTCCTCTGAGGGCCACACCAGGGGAGACCAGAACGTGCAGGGAAAGGAGAGCGGGAGAGAGAGAGACAGACAGACAGACAGAGAGAGAGAGAGGGCGTGAGGTGGGAGGCGCCTACACACAAGAAGTACCGAGAATCTAGAGAGACGGAGAGGGCGGACACAAAGGAGAATAGCAAAATGAGAGAGGGGTAGTGGGGGCTGGAGGTCTGTGGTCGCCGAATGGCGTCTTCCCTGGGCTGCTCATATGAGCCCCTCCACCCGCTCCCCTCGCCTCGGCTCCATAGCCAGCCAGGCCTAGCGGGAAATAATTGAATCGGGCGCCCCGCGAATACCATTCCCGTAGAGGGCATCCCCGCCACCCCCACCCTCATCCCATCCTCGCAGCGCCGCGCAATATTCTTTCGTCGTTTTTTATTTGTAATCACATTTTTGAAAATCCTTGTTATTAATACTTTTCAGCATAATTGTAAGTGTTGTTTAATGCGCTGAAGATATGAGGGCGGACGCAACACGGCATGATGTGTACACTAGAGCTAGCACTAGCGGTTTACTCGGGTGCGGGCGCGCGCGCGCAGGGGCTGCTCGTTTTCCCCTCGCGATTAGCAAGGTCAAGAAGCATGGAGAGATGTGCACACTCGGTGGGGCCTGGGGCCGGCAGGCAGGCAGGGGCCCCTGAGCTCCCGCCCCGCCCCGCCCCGCCGCGGTAAGCCCCCGGGCCGGGCCGGGCCGGGCCCTAAGCCCCCACATGCACGCCCTGCTTTATGGTATAATTGCTTTCGTTCCGGCCTCTTTAATGAAAGTGGGCGGAAACTAGAGCCGAAATGAAGCCGCTCCCCGCGCGCGCCGCGCACTCACACGAGGACACTCTAACCTGCGCGCGCGCGCACACGCACACACACACTCACACACTCATTCGCATGGCATGCTCGCGCGCACTCCCATAAAGAGACCAAGAGGCCCTTCCCCGGCCCGGCCCCGGCCCCCGGCCCCGGCCCCGGCCCCGGCGAGGAGGTCGGACCGCGGCGTGGCGCCTCCGTCCGGGGCTGGTCGCGAAATTATTGAAACACCTTCATGCTACTTGTCGCACATATTTTCTCTCGTGAAGAACAGACAGGTTCGTTTTACTCTATTTTTGGGAGCTCTTTGTTAAATGTATTTCTGAGCGTGTGTGTGACATGCAGGCGTGTCGGGTCGGGTCGGGCGCTCAGCCTGTTATTGGTAGTTAGCTGGCGGGGGGAGGGCCCGTGCGCTAAGCCTCGAGCTCCAAGACGCGTGGCCCGGCCGGGCCGAGCCGAGCCGGGCCGAGCCGGGGGTCGGACCAGGTCCGCAGGGGAGGGGGAGGGGGTGAGATGTGGGGCTTTGCGGTAAAGGGTTGTGTGTGTGTGTGTGCGGGCGTAGGGGCCGCTGCGGGAGGGGTGGGGGCGGGGGAGAGAGGGGCGCCTCGCAGCGCCCCGCCGGCAGCGTGTGCGGGGAGAACAGAGAGGGAGAATAAGATGGTTTAGACGAAGGGTTGTGGGGGGGGGGGGGGGGAGGGGAGAGTACGGGGCTGAAGGGCACGCTGGGCCAGAGCAGCCACTCCAAACAAAATGGCTGCCCTCCTAGAGGCTGCGCGGCCGTGTGTGTGTGTGCGTGCGTGCGTGCGTGTGGCCGTACGAAACTGATCAGTCTTGTGACGAAGGGGTGAGTGAACGCGCAGGCAAGCCAAGCCCAGCGAGTCGACGACCTTGTCCCGATACGTAAAAAAAAAAATAAGAAAAGGGATACACGGCCGACGAGATTTTAAGTTTATGTATACACTCGCGTTTGTTGGACGTATTTTTAGTCGAAACGCGAGTCGTTAACGCGTTCCGTAATCAGGGTGAGCGTGACACGCCGCGCCGCGGTAAAACAACGTTATTCGTTGATTCATGTTAATCCGCTTTCTATCCCTCCGCACGCACACCTCACTGTTGTTGTTAATCTTCACGTGAGTGACTTGCAGGTAATTGCCTCGTGCTGCTGCCTTATTCAATCCTTTTACACTACGCGGGAGGGACCCCGCACGTCAATTTCCCTTTCTCCCTCTCTCTCTCTCTCTCACTCTCTCTCTCGCTCGCTCTGTCTCCCTCTCTCTCCCTCGCCAACACATATTGGCCACTATTCTCCACCCCCCGCCCGCACCACGCACCTTCGCGTACGCTGAATGCCCTGGGCTATGCAGATTAATCACCGAATTGTACGCGGCCGTGACGCGAGGCCGCGCTGCCTGTGGCCCCCGCCCCGCCCCGCCCCGCCCCGCCCCCGCCCCGCCCCCGCCCCTTCCCTCGCCTCACCATCGCGCATAATTTGGCCATGTTAGTTCAGAAGGGCGCGCGGGCGGGGCGGGGCGGGGCGGGGCATGGTGTGGTGATGTAGCGGATGAAAAGGGTGAGCGGGGCCGCGGGGGTGCCGGGGCGGGTGTGGTGCCCCGCCCCTGAGCCCGCCCCGCCACGCCCCACCACGCCCCGCCCCGCCCCGCCCCGCCCCCGGGCCCGCCTGGCCTGGCGTTGCGGTGTGTTTTGCCCATTGTTCGCGAGTAATTGATGACGCTCCACCACGGCCGCCCGGCTGACTGGTCGCGCAGAAGCGCGCCCCACCACGCCCCGCCCCACCACGCCCCGCCCCGCCCCACCCCGCCGTCAAGGTAAGTCGAACCTCAAATTACTGCCGCGTGTTCCCCTACTGTTGCTGCTGCTGCTTGCCTCATCACAAAACGGCGGGGCGCAGCACTATGCGGAACGCCCCGCCCCGCCCCGCCCCGCCCCACCCCGCTTCGCCTTTGCTACGACACGCTACGTCGGCCAGGCATGTATGTTGCCGGAGCCGGGCGCGGGCGCGGCGCTGGGGACTTGGGGCTTCGTCAGCGGATCCTCATTAGCTGATCACCCGTTATTGTACTCGGCGGGGGCCGGGCCGGGCCGGGCCGGGCCGGGGCCGCCAGCACAGCGCAGCGAGCGGGTCCTACGAGGAAACTCCACACAAGCTTCAGCCCCCCGGGGGGACTACCGCGGGAAAATTATTTCACGACTACACCACGCGTTTGTTTCAAGCGAAACTAGCATTTGAAAAGTTTCGGGAGGAAAATAAAAATACATTACTCTGCGTGCTGCATTGTCTCGTGTATCTTGCACGTGTACCTCCGTCACGTGGTGGTGGCGGTTGGTGCTGGTAGCGGAGTGAAAGGCAATTCATGTGGGGCGCAGTGTGTTATTACAGGCCCCCCCGGCGCCCCGCGGCCCCCGCTGGGGCGCGGCCCGGTTGGGGCCCCGGTGATCACGGCCGTATTCAAGGGGCGCCTTGTGCCAGCTCGTGGTAGTGTGCGCCGCACCGCGCCCGCCGGTCCTACCCAGCCTGTAACCGGCATCCGGCTAACGGATCAGCGCGCGCACACGCACACGCACACGCGCACACACACGCACGCACGCAGAGGAGCGCGCGCGGGTAAACGCGCCTGCGACCCTTTCTCAACCTCTGCTTTGTGTAGCTGCCAGTTTTATCACCAATCGCGTGCGATATAAAACCATTTACGGGCTCCTATACTCCTGGACTTTGGGCGGCTGCAGCAGGCGGATGGAATTATGTAGAAACGACCGTGTTTCTCTCTCTATCTCTCTCTCCCTCTCGCTCTCCACTCTCCCTGCCTCTTTCTCTCATTTTCGTCCCCGCTGTTGTAGTTCCATTTTGGCGAGCGTACAGTGTCTCGTGGGAGACACAGCAGCACACGGGTCCATGTGGCCCGGCGGGTTCCAAAAGGGGAGCTTTGTTTTGCAGGTGATTCGCCGCGGCCATGGCTGTGCGGTGTAGGCCCCGTGGCGGGCGGGGCGGGGCGGGGCGGGGCGGGGCGGGGCGGGGCGGGGCTGCTGCTCCTGGCATGGTGGTGGCGCGCGGGTGGGGGCGGGGCGGGGCGGGGAGGTTAGTGCGCTGCTTGTGTGCCTCGCTGATGGGATGTGGGTCGGTCCGATAAGGCCCAAATGTGTGTGTGCGCGCGCGCGGCGGGCAGGGCCGGGCAGGTCCGGGCAGGGCGGAGCCAGAGCCCTTGGCGGAGCCCTTGGCGGAGCCCGGGGAGTTCCCCTCTGAAGGGACGCCATCCATGCCCACGGCCCTGCCCCGCCCGGCCCGGCAGCCCACCCACCCGAGGGGATGGGCGTCGTCGTTGGGTTGAAAAGGGCCAATGCCCAGGGAGAGACGGAGCAGTGAGCGAGCACTGCCCTACCCTGCCAAAGTTGTTTCTCGAAATTTTAAATAACATCGATGGTCGCGCAGCAGGGAGGAAAATAATGTTCGGCTGAGCTATAGCCGTGGCGTGGCGTGCTGTTGGATCGGCTGGGTCCGGCGGCGGCGCGACTCGGTCGGCGAGTGGGTGGCGTTGGGCAGGACCCGGTGGCCAGGACCCCACCCCCCGCCCGCCCCGCCCCGAACCGCCCCGCTCGGCCACACCGTCCTGCTATGGCCGAGGCCGGCCCCGGGCCGGGCCGGGCGGGGCCCCCCGTACAGGTCGATCCCGGAGCGCCCCCACCACCAGCGGGGCAGGACAGCGCGCCGCGCCACTCGAGCAGACCGCCCTGCCCCGCCGCCCACGACAGTTCCACCGGGGAGTGGAGTGGAGTATGAGAAATCGTGCCGATACTCCTCCACCAGTAGTATATACCCCCCCAAGTAACGGTCCGCCATGTTTACCCCCCCAGGTAACGGTCGGCCATCTTGGAGGAGAGGTACCCCCCGAGGTAACGGTCCGCCATCTTGGATGTCGGTAACCTAACCTAACCTAACCTAACCTAACCTAACCCAACCTAAGGGCCTAAGTGACCCACAGGGTCCTAACCCAACCTAACCTAACCTAACCTAACCTAACCTAACCTAACCTAACCTAACCTAACCTAACCTAACCTAACCTAACCTAAGGGCGTAACATCGAGGATCGCAGGGGCGTAACCTAACCTAACCTAACCTAAGTGGTAGGGCGTAAGTTGAGAGCCGCTAACCTAAGTGGAGGGGCCTAACATCGAGGATCGTAGGACCTAAGAGTCCTTATGGACCTGTGTCAGGATGTCAGGATAGCCGAGCGGGTAAGAGCGCTAGCCCTCATGGAGCAAGAGGGTGCGGGTTCGAGTCCCCTCCGCCTGACATTTTTTTACAGCATTTCCATACGTAACCTAGCCGGCATGTCGAGGATCGCCGTTTGAATTTCGCGCGCGAGTATGAGAATGTTAGTGCTGCGCCGCGGAGGGACGGCGCGCCGACCAGGCAACACCGCTGTGCGCCGACTCCGCGCGGGCGCGCGCCAACGAGACTCGGGTTTGAAACTGTCGCGTGTTCATCTGTGCGTACCAGTGTCATACATAAGAGGTTGAAGATACAAGTGAGAGCTAAGGAAAACAGGTAAGTATTTTTTTTAAAAAATGTATACGATCTCTAAGCGTTAGACACCTCAATCCTGTCTTTGCCGCAGGTGAAATGGAAAAGTGGAGAGGTGAGAGTCGAACCCGCGCCACGCGGTCCGAAGTCAGTCCGTTAGTGCACGGAGCCACCGTGCCGCTTTGGCTGGAAGGCGCTATGGGTGACAAGGCAACAGTGGAGCCGCCCTGTGGCGGAGGGTAGTTGCCCCCTCCTCCCCGCTACCGCCCGGCGACAGCCTGGTCCACCCCCTCCCCCGCCCTGCGCAGGGATGCACAGAGTGTCCAAGCAGACGACTATGAGGTGAGTTTAGAACAAACCCGTCTGTATCAGAAATATGGTCGCGATCGCTGATTGGCTGAGGAGCTTAAAGCTAACAAACTGAGCACACCCTTACCGCCGCCGGAAACCCTCGACGAGGTAGGTCAGTATTCATTGCTCAACAAGTCGCCGAGATGGCCGGACGGTGTGGCTATGCTTCATGCGCCGAGTGTCCAACTCTAGAACTGCACCCCTCTCCACAAGAGAGAAATGAGATGGAGAAATTGTTTGTAAGTAGAGTGATTCATTTTGTGGTGAAGTGTGATGTGAAATGTTCGTGGGTTCATGAAGTGATCGTGGGAAAAAGTTTGCTTCTCAGGGTGAGGGTTGAGCCTGTACATTGAGCATATAAAATTTCAGTCTTTTCAAGTTTTGTGGTATAGTTGTGTGATAAAATACTGATCTATATGTGCTCGGAAACATCTGTGAAGCATTAATTCTGTGGGTTTTTGTCAAAATACGTCTGAAAAGAGCGTGGGAAAGTGTCGAAGTTCAGGTCCCAATATGGCGGCCAAATTCTGTTCAGGGCTAGAAATGTCGTATCAGAGTGATGGGGAGGTCTGAGACCTTACTCAAAATGTTTCTGTGATTCAGTCATTTGTCGTCGTGTGAAAAAACCTGATAATTTTTGGTCAGAAGTTGGAAAAATGAGGTTTGTCATTCCCCGCTCCCCCATCCTTTGTTCACTGCCGGAGGGGAAAATTCAATGATTTCAAGTTCTGTGGCATAGTTGTGTGATAAAATACTGATCTATATATGCTCGGAAACATTTGTGAAGCAATAAATTTGTGGGTTTTTGTCAAAATACGTCTGAAAAGAGCGTGGGAAAGTGCCAAAGTTCAGGTCCCAACAAGGCGGCCAGACTCTGTTGAGGTTAGAAACATCGTGTGTACGCGATAAGACAGGTCGGGACCAGCGCCAACGACCCCGTCCTGGAGTGTAACCTGAGATGTATTTTTATTTTGTTATAGGCTGAACTGGTGATTGGGCCTAGGCGCAATCTTTGTCGCCCTAAGGACCCGCCCCCGCCGCCCCCTTCACATGACCCGCCGCCAGTGATAGATCTGACCGAGGAGGACACCAGCACACCACCGCTGCCCCCGGCGCGGGTAGACGAGGAGACCACCCCTGAGGTGCAGACCAGCACACCACCGCTGCCCCCGGCGCGGGTAGACGAGGAGACCACCCCTGAGGTGCAGACCAGCGCACCACCTCCGCCACCGCCCGCGGAAGCACCGCCCGCGGCGGCACTCCCGCTGCCCCCCGCAGCGTGGACGATGGCGGCGCCCTCGGTGTCCGAGGACGTGGAGGTAAGTGCTCGTCCTGGTGCTTGCCCTCCCCGCCCTGTTCGAGCTGGTGCTCGCCCTACCCCACCCCACCGTGATCGTCCTGGTGCTCCCCCTACCCCGCCCTGTGGACGTCCTGCCCCTGCCCGTCCTGGTGGACATCCTCCCCTGCCCCACCCTGGTGCTCACCATGTCCTGTTAGTACCCCGTCGACCCGGTGCGTGCCCGTACTTTGTGCAGCATGTCACAAAACTTTTTGTGTTTGTTCACAGGAGGCCCAGCTGAGGAGGGAGGCGTTGGCCTCCATGAGACCAAGGGCAGCCCCCTCCCAGCCCCATTTGCTTAACCGGGGACCGCGGCAGCGGATTGCTCATCCCGGAGCTGAAGCCGAGGTCCCCCGGAAGAGGGTCTCCTCTGCAACCGAAGACGACGCCGGGGCGTCGTCGTCCTCCAAGCGGCGGCGCGGGAGGCGCCGCCCAGAGCAGGAGGCGGCTGACCGGGCGGTGGCGGTGGTACCGCCAACGGTGCGTGCGCGCCCCGAGGCCCGGGCCGTCACACATCGACTCTAAGTGTAAGTTGATGTCTGACTTTTTGTTACCAATATGATCTGTATAGTTGATGGGCGGGTAAGTGATAGAATATGTGTTATTGTTGCAGGCTGCCCTCCGAGCCCGACTTGGGCCTGCCCCTGCCCCCCGATGAGCGGAAGATGGCCTTTTTTTAAGTATCACTTGTTTTTGTCAATGTAAAATTTTTTAATTGTTTTAAGAGTATTTTTTTAAAAATTTTATCTCTTTTTAAGAAAAAGAAAAAAAGTAAATTTATTTTTTTGAGCATGATCTTACGTTGTATTCATTCCACTGATCCTCGTAAGTTGGCTTGAACGTTTTTCACATTGGATATTAGTTTGAAAGACTTGCACATGAAATTTATCCTTCGGTTAAAATAGGTTTGAAAGATTACAACTGATATGAATTTCATAACATATTTTACTGTTTGTGTGAATGGGTACTTCTTTTCCGAAGTTGGTCGACAGTTCATCTTGAGCATTGGTGTGTCTGATAGCAAACAGTTCTGTTGATTTCCCATTTGCAAATCCTTTTGCAAATCAAAGACCTTATTAAAGTGAAGCTATTCCAACAAAAAAATTTAATTTTGGTCAAAAATCTTTGGTTTTATAAAGCCAGATAGAGTGAAAATCTTACAAAGTTATCCAAACATGAAATTCATAGTAAAATTGTTTTTTTATCATCAAATGCTTTTATATCATGAGGGAGAGGTGAATCTTAATGATGTAGAACAAAAATTTTTAGTCTTGGACTTGTCATTTTATTGAAAACAAAGTTTGTCGCAACTCAGTCCATGGGAAACGACTCACTGTTTTTGAGCATTGGTGTGTCTGACACCAAACAGTTCTGTTGATTTCCCACTTGCAAATCCTTTTGCAAATCAAAGACCTTATTAAAGTGAAGCTATTCCAACAAAAAAATTTAATTTTGGTCAAAAAAGTTGAGTTTTATTAAGTGAGATACCTTTGAATTTTCATAAAGTAAACATAGCATAAATTTCAAAGTAAATATTAATTCTGATCTTCAAATGCTTTATTATCACAAGGGAGAAGTGTGTCTGAATGATTTAGAGGTAAAAAGGTTGAGTGGATTAAGTATTTTTATTCAAAAACTAACTTTTACATTCTGACTCCGACGGAAAATGTTGTATGTTAACTGTAGATGTACATTCAAGACAGCAAACAGTTCTCTTGATTTCCCATTCGCAAATCCTTTTGCAAATCAAAGACCTTATTAAAGTGAAGCTATTCCAACAAAAAAATTTAATTTTGGTCAAAAAAGTTGAGTTTTATTAAGTGAGATACCTTTGAATTTTCATAAAGTAAACATAGCATAAATTTCAAAGTAAATATTAATTCTGATCTTCAAATGCTTTATTATCACAAGGGAGAAGTGTGTCTGAATGATTTAGAGGTAAAAAGGTTGAGTGGATTAAGTATTTTTATTCAAAAACTAACTTTTACATTCTGACTCCGACGGAAAATGTTGTATGTTAACTGTAGATGTACATTCAAGACAGCAAACAGTTCTGATGAATTCCCACTTGTAAATCCTTTTGCAAATCCAAGACCTTATTAAAGTGAAGCTATTCCAACAAAAAAATTTAATTTTGGTCAAAAATGTTGGATTTTATAAAGCCAGATAGGGTGAATTTTTACTAATCATACACATTGCTTGTTTTTAATGGGGCCTGACCAGCATCTCCCCTGCGCCGGTGGGGCCAGCATGTCTCTCCCTGCACTGTCTTTTTTTTACTTTAAAGATTTATATTAGTTTTTTAATGGTTTTTTAACATTTTTTTTATTTTTTTTATAGATTTTTTATTTTTTTACATCAATAGATGAAATCATGTTAAGTAGAGTTTCTCGTAGGAACTCTAAATGATAAGCAAGCATTTCCTGCTTCAAATTCTCAGGGAAGAAAGTGCATTGTACATCCATGGCGTGACTAAGTGTTGTGAACAAGTGACTCTCCGGCAGTTTATCCAGATCCTTAGCAAGTGGTAGACAAAAAGATACGACATGGTTCATGAGAGATCTGTAATTTGATCTGTAGAAACATTGTGTTTCACAATCACCCAGATAATTTTTCATCAGTGGTTTAATTCTTTGTATGAATTTCCATGATGACATTGCAAAATAAATTTTAATATTATTTTTCTGAATGCACACATTATTGGATGTGGCATACGCCTTAATGTTCACCAGAACATCACCCAATTTCACTGACTTTGTGATTTTGGACTCAAAATTTTTGACAACACTGTTGTATGTTTCCTCGGAGAGAAGCTGATGAAATTCATCAGTGGTAAGTTGGATGGTTTTATTCGTGGTCTCTGACACCAGGGAAACAAAAGGTGTAAAGTTATTGAAATCCACACCAATTTTAAAGTACTTCAACCCATTTTTGATCAGGGGAAAGTGTTTAAAGTAGATTTCCCTGGGAGGTAAAGCCACATCTTTATTGATGATGGGATCAAGTGGTGGGACTATCTCCTCATCATATGCGAGACGGCGCTTGGCAGCAGGCTCGTCTATCTCGCTAGCGGGGCGCTTGTTAGAGACTTCCATGGCTGCGACGTGAACTGAACTATCGCGCACACTGAAATGATGCTCTCTCAGGTCGCGCTGTTCAATTTATACGCCGCAAATAACGACACTAACGCCGTCTATAGTGAATTTAAGGAATCATTTATTTTGAACACGTTCAAATCATTTTAGCCAATCAGAACAAAGTGTGTCTTCCCTCTGTGACGTCACCGCTCGGCTCGCCGTGCCGCGCCACAGGCCCGACCAGCCCGACATCCGTGCATGGTGGGTTGCCTAACCAAACGGCGCGAACATCCACTCGGTCCGCCCCGCGCCCCGCCCCGCCACGCCCCGACGCCGCCGCGCCCCGCCCCGCCACGCCCCGACGCTGCCCCGCCCCGCGCCCCGCCCCGCGCCCCGCCGACGCCGCCGCGCCACGCCCCGCCACGCCCCGACGCCGCCCCGACGCCGCCCCGACGCCGCCCCGACGCCACCGCGCCCCGCCCCGCCACGCCCCGACGCTGCCCCGCCCGACGCAGCCCCGACGCGCCACGGTCATAGCCAATCATAGCGCATCTTATTATAACCAATCAGAGCACAGTAATTTTAGCCAATCGCAAGGCGAACGAGCAAGTCGCTACATGCAAGTGCGCAGCTGGCGCGCGCCAGCTGCGCACTCCCATAAGCGCAATGCTAAACCGTGGTGTTAGTACCTGCAGATAGGTGGCGCTGCAGTCGCGGCGCTCCGCGTACTTAAACATCACCCCTGCTCTCCCTCGTCACCATACGAGTCACTCGCTTCGCCCAGTGCACTTCGTCGCCTTAGCGCTCGCCGCAGCATTCTCCAGTGTTTTTAGCTCCAGCCCTCGTGCTTTGAGCTTGTGTTAGCTCCAGCCCTCGTGCTTTGAGCTTGTGTTAGCTCCAGCCTTCGTGCTGTTGAGCTTGTTTTAGCTCCAGCCTTCGTGCTTTGAGCTTGTGTTAGCTCCAGCCCTCGTGCTGCTGAGCTTGTTTTAGCTCTAGCCCTCGTGCTTTGAGCTGGTGTTAGTTGTTCACCTCCATCGTCATGGACTCCTCCAAGCTGGTGGAGATTCTGGACGAGTGGGAGGAGGGAATGTTCATGTTCCCGGAATTGCTCGCTGAAGCCTACACTACGTTTCTCGGGCATCTCGTGGAGTCGGCAGAGGCAGAACGGCGGGACCCGAGGGTGATTCCGTTTCTGCTCGCGGGGTTCACAGCCTTTACCCACACTCAGCGGAGGGCTGATCCTCAGGGCGCAATGGCCTATAGGATGGCACTGGCTATGGTAGGGTGCGGTTCAAACGCCCCACCACGCCCCGCCACACCTCCCGCACGCCCTGCTTCACCTCAGGCGCGCTCCGCCACAAAACCTGCGGAGCCGCCACGCCCCGCTACTCCTCCAGCAGGCCCGTCACGTGCCCTCTCTCCTCAACCAGGCCCCTCCCGCGCCCCCTCGCCTCAACCAGGGCCGTCCAAACGGCCACTGGAGGAGGACGAGGAGGAGCAGACGCCCACACTTGAGGTGATGCAGACTTCAGAGCGCCATCTCAAACGTTTTAATGCTACATTTCGTGAGGAGCAGATGATCATTAAGGACTTAGGTGGGTCGTTGCCCTCAGGGGAACTCATGGAGTCACTATTTGACTCCATCTTGCAAAGGCAGCGGGAGGCAGTCAATGCCGCTGATGACGACCGAGCCATTGTTGAAATCTCAAGTGGGGAAAATGTGGACAACCCCATCTGGTTGAGCTTGCGCAGATGCGACCAACTGTCTGGACGCGTCGTGCTCGACAAGCTGGAGAGGGTTTTGAATTCAAATCAGTCCTTTCTCATAGACGGACAACTAAAAATAAGTTATGTCCACGTACCACTACCTCAGGCTGGAGGACGTCGCGTGAAACGCGTCGCAAATGAGACAATGGAACAGTGGCTAGAGAGAAATATCGTGGAGAAAAAGATATTTTCTCCTGATAATACGGAAGACGCCATGTGCTTAGCGAGGTGTGTTGCTGTGGCAAAAGCACAAGGGACCATTCATAAGCAGGCCTTCTATCGAATGAAGGATCCCAAGTCAGGGATTCAAAGAAAGATGGCAGAGGCTCTATGTGATAGTGCGGGGATCGACCGGGCAACACCATGTGGCGTTGATGAAGTGCGGCGTCTGCAAGATGTTCTTCCAGATCATCGCCTTTGTGTGTTCACTGACCAGAAAGGTCAAGAGTGTGTGTTCAAGGGAGAGTGGGGTCCCGGTCGCAAAAACATTAGTCTGCTATTATACAAGGAACATTTTTATTTCATAATGTATCCTTGCACCGTATTTGGGTATGAGTTCGAGTGTGAAAAATGCTGCGCATTCTTCCAGAACAAACGGGACCACCGCTGTCCAGGTTCCTGCTGGCGTTGTCTAGGCCCTGCTGCTCATGACGACCCGGCAATTCCACTAACACGATGTTCACAGTGCCATCACCAGTTTTCTGGCGATGAATGCATGGAACATCACAAAAGTGTGAAACTGCCTCACTCACAGCTCACAAAGTGCCAGACGTTTAAGTTTTGTCAGGGGTGCGAGAAAAGTTACAGCACACTCACGGGACGCAAACATGTATGTGGTTTTGTTTACTGTCGAAACTGTAAGGAAAATGTTAAGGAGAATCATCTCTGCTATATGGCTGCTTGGAGCGAAAAAGAACCTAAAAAAGGGTGGCATAGTTTGACTATATTTTATGACATTGAGACCACACAAGACTCACCTGTTCAAGGCAAAGCTAATACATTTGAGCATAAACCTAATTTAATTGTTAGTCAAACGATATGTAAAGATTGTGCTGACGTCTCACAAAACGATTACTTTTGCAGAGTGTGCAAGACCAGGCAACATATCTTTCACAACCTGGACAACCCCGATCTTAATGTTATGGGTCAATTTATAGAATACTTACAGTCCTTCCCTGCCAAATTTGAGTTGCTTATCGTGGCCCACAACTCACGCAGTTTTGATGGTGTCTTGGTCCTTCAGGAGCTGATAGCAAGGAAAATAAAGGTTCAGCCTGTGCTGCAGGGTGCAAAGATTCTCTCACTTCAGTGTGGCAATTGGAAATTCATTGATTCTCTCATGTTTTTACCCATGCCACTCAGTTCTATGCCCAAGTCCTTCGGTTTGGGTGAGCTGAAGAAGGGATACTGGCCATATTTGGCTAATAAATCTGAATTTTACCAGTATGAAGGTCCTATGCTCGACAAGACCTACTACTGTGTCACAAATATGAAAAGCAAGTCGGCCACAGAGTTTAATGCGTGGTATGACGAACAGGTTTCAAAGGGCTACGTATTCAACTTTAGGAGAGAACTGATAGATTATTGTATTTCAGATGTTACTATACTCCGTGAGGCATGTCATGCATTCAGGAAGCTGTTTCTTGAAGTTGCTGGATTTGATCCGATGTACAATTGTTTAACTCTCAGTGCTGCTTGCATGGCGGCGTTCAGGCGCAATTTCCTGAAAAAAGACACCATTGGATTAGTACCTCCAGGTGGTTATCACGGAAGGGGGAAGCAGTCGCACATAGCTCTGAGATGGCTTGACTTTGAATCACACAAGTTAGGTAAACAGATTAAAACTCTCTATACTCACCGAGAAGTTATGGTAATGGGTCGGTACGTGGATGGTTATGTGGATCTCCCTCTCCCCGACGGGAGGGTCGAGCGCCGCATCTACCAATTCCATGGCTGTTACTGGCATCAGTGCCCCACACACTTTCCTGTCACGGACGAATCATCTGAAAACAGATATGAAAGAACACAAAGACTAAGTGCACTTTTTCGTAGATCTGGATATACTGTGGTTGAAATCTGGGAATGCGAGTTCAAGAGAAAGTTGGAAAATGATCCGGAGGTAAAACATTACTTTGAGAATCACCCCACTACCAGAAAAACCCCCCTTGATCTTCGTGAGGGTCTGGCCGGTGGGCGCACTAGTGCACTCCGGTGGTACCACAAGGCAAATATAGAGAAGGGTGAAAAAATCAAGTTTGTGGATGTCGTTAGTGAATATCCTAACGCCAACCTGAGAGCAGAATATCCTTTTGGTCATCCTCAAATCTATCTTGAGGGTTCTCCTGACATTCCCTCGCCAGAGGAATGGAACGGCATGGTTAAGTGCACCGTATTGCCTCCAAAGGACTTGTTCCTTCCAGTTCTGCCCTACAAGTGTAATGGCAAGTTACTTTTTCCCCTTTGTCGGACATGTGCCGAGGTGGAAAGTACAGAGGTATGCCGCCACGAGCCCCACGAGCGCCAGCTAACGAGCTCATGGTGTGCCCCTGAGCTTCAGCTTGCCATGGAAAAGGGGTATGAGCTTCTGTGTGTCCATGAGGCACTTCAGTACCCAGGTACGACGAAGTACGATCCTCAGACACAACAGGACGGGCTCTTGTCTGCTTACGTGCGGTGTTTCATGGCTCTCAAGATCCAGGCGAGTGGTTGGCCTGCCGATTGCGAGAGCCAAGAGCAGAAGGACAAGTACATCGCCGACACTTTAAAGTATGACGGCGTAGTACTCAATCCTGCCAAAATGGAGAAAAATCCCGCACTTCGCACACTTGCCAAGTTAATGTGTAATGCATTCTGGGGAAAGTTTGGGGAAAAAACATTGAGACCCAAAACGTACCTTCTGTACGATTATGCAAATCTCACACGTCTCATTACTGACCCCACCCACACAGTGACAAATTTTCTGCCCCTGGGTGAAGACTGTCTTCAAGTTACTTGTATGCCAGTGCAAGATACTGAAGACAGTCTCCCCACTTCCTCCCTTATCCACGCAAGTTTTACTACATGCCACGGACGGCTCCAACTTTACAAGTATCTGGACGTCGTCAAGGAGAGGGCCCTCTACACTGACACCGACTCTGTAGCTTATATTAGTCGCCCAGGAGAGCCAGATCTGCCACTTGGGACTCATCTTGGAGATCTAAGTGACCAGATAGAGGAGGATTATGGGGCTGGTTCTTTTATCACAGAGTTCTGTGCTGGTGGACCCAAGAACTACTCCTACAAAGTTGCCGTGGGGGGTGACATGTCCAACATTAGGACTTGTATTAAGGTTCGGGGTGTCACCATCAATAAGTCTTGTGATGAACTTGTCACTTTTGACAATCTAAAAGCGATGGTGATGGGAAGCCGTGATAAAATCACGGTACCCATCCCTCGCCAGATAGCACGTCTTCCTGGTTGGAAAATTGTTACCAGGGACTCAAGTAAAATGTGGCAGGCTAAGAATACTAAGCGGCGCCGTGTGGGGCTTGAAATAACCGTCCCCCACGGTTACAATACCTGGGAGATGGCAGATGAGGAGGATCAGGAGCTTCTCGAGGCGATGGAGTTCCTTGCTGACGCCTAAGAGCTAGGCAATGCGCAGGGGAGATGCACGTTGGCCCCGCACCGGCGCAGGGGAGAAGCTGGTGAGGCCCCATGGCGCAAGGGAGGAGCAGGCTGGCCCTATATAAGACAGACACACATGAGTACATCATCATTCTTTACGATGGATCTCAGGTTCCAACATCCATGCACTGCCCTCGTGGTAGGTGGCACAGGGAGTGGTAAAACCTATTTTACGAAACGTCTTATTGAAAATAAAGATGAGATGTTCAACACTACATTCGAACACATTGTTTTCTATTACTCAGAGTGGCAACCTCTTTATGAAACACTTAAGTCTCAGCATGGGGTTGACTTTAGACAAGAACTCCCTCTGCTTGAGGATCACTCCCCAGGACATGGTCCTAAACTCATTGTCATTGATGACATGATGCATGAGATTAAGTCTCATCATAAAGAAATCCTTAAGTTCTTCATTAAGGGTTCGCATCATAGAAACCTTAGTATTTTTTTCCTAAGTCAGTGCTTGTTCCCGGATGGCCTACGACAAATAAGTTTAAACACTCACTACATTGTGCTGTTTAAAACGACACGAGACATGGCACAAATACGTACCTTTTGTATGCAAGTTGATCCCCAGCATTTTCGTGCACTTTTGGAGGCCTATGAGGACGCCACGCGGGCAGGGTACACGTACATCTTGTTTGACTTTAAACCAAACCAGGTAGACCACCTCCGCACACGCACGCTCATTTTTCCGGGCGAGTCCACGGTCATTTACATTCCTCGTGCAAAGTATAAAAGGGAGATGATGACAGAACTCTGAATCATTCTTTGATAATGGCTCCTGCCGTAAACACGCATAAAGCTGTGCTGCAGGTTCTTCAGTCAGCTAAGCCGAAACTCCGTAAAGCTATTCTCGAGAACTCTGATAAAGCTCTTGTGTACGCTATCTGTGAGATTTGTGACAATTTGCTTCGTGGTAATATTCCACTCAGTGAAAGCCACAAAACCAAACTAAAACGCCATCGCGAGAAAATCAGGAGGCTCGCACAGAGAGGTGAGGGTTGGCAAGTTAAGAAAAAAACACTTGTTCAGACAGGTGGCGCATTCCTCCCACTGCTGCTCAGCACCATAGCTTCTGTTCTCCCCTCCCTACTGCAATGAATCACGTTAAGAAAATGATTCTGGTGCCACACGACAGTGTGGCCAAGTTAAATGATCCTACCCCACCCGCTTCTGAGACACAACTTAGTAGTCTAGACAATGAGATGGAACTCATTATGCGCAAAAAATACGCTGATGATTCTCTCAAATGGAAATTGTATAATGAGGCTCTACAGCGCTACCTTCATTTTAAAAACGAGAGTAAAAAACCTGTGCAGATATCTGTGCAGGAGTTTACGGGTGAACCAGAAAATGTGGTGCGTCAGCAGCTCGCCGCTGCCATGCCAAAGACATATAAAGAGCCCGCACTGAGAATTTACGATTATTTGAGTACGGCAGGTTCACGAGTCACGTGGAACTCATCAGGTCTCGTATCTCTTGACGGTACACCTGTAACCAACTCTAATATCATTGATTTAATTTCGGATCTCACAAGATCACGTAAAAACTTTGAACCCGTGGGCGTGTCGAATTTTATTAAGACTCTGTCTACTCTCAACATTCCGTTAGAACTCATTCCTAACGAGAAACGTAGAGTCGCTATCATTCAGGCGCGAAATCAGGACGGCGGCGGCGCTGTGGTTCCGATTCCCGTGACTAAGCGCGTGACTAAACTCAAACGTTTAACACCCAAACGTGTCATTAAACCCAAACGTGTCACTCAACATGCCTGGCAATCTTGGGGACGTGTATCACGAGCCCGCTGACCCTGCGTCTTACGGCTCTGCTTGGAAGCTCTGGGATGCTACGGGAGGAAAGAAAGAGAAAATAGCTCAGTATTTGGAGGGTGAGGACGCGTACACACTCCACAAACCGGCTAGGCGTCGATTTCCACGTAATGTGACTTATGCCGATAATATAGATGAGAGCTGGCAGACGGATCTAAGTGATTTTCAGTCTCTTAAAAAAGATAATGATGGTTACAGCTATATTTTATGCGTCATAGATGTGTTTTCGAAATACGGCTGGGCTGTCGCTATAAAAGATAAGTCTGCCCCTTCCATCATTAAGGGGTTCCAAACCATTTTCAAAAGTACTGATAGACGACCCAGTCGCCTATTTTCTGACAAGGGGAAAGAATTCATTAACAAAACATTTCAGAAATTTCTTAAAGATAATCACATTACATACATTCACACACATAATCCGGACATCAAATGTTCCATAGTGGAGAGATGGCAGCGTACCATCAAGTCAAAATTATTTAAAAGATTCACGTACACTGAACAATACAGATATGTGGATGGACTGCTTGATGATATTGTGGATGCATACAACCATACTTATCACCGCTCTATTAAAATGCGCCCCGTAGATGTCACACCTGACAGGGTCCTGGAGGTATATAATAACCTGTACCACGGTATGAACAACAGTAGAAAGAAACCTAAGTTTAACGTTGGAGACTATGTCCGGATCAGTCGAGAAAAACAAGCCTTCGAGAAAGGATATACCTGGAACTGGAGCGAGGAGATATTTAAAATCGTTCAGGTCATTCCTCATGCGGTGCCGGTGTACCGGCTGGAAGACCTCGATAAGGATCCAATTGAGGGCACGTTTTATGAAATGGAGCTTCAGAAGGTCACCAAGCCCGAGGCCTTCAAAATAGCATATATAGTGCGGTCTAAGGGAACTAAGGGCAAACGACAACATCTCGTCCACTGGAGAGGTTATCCGAAAAAGAGTCGCTCTTGGATCTTCGATAAAGATCTTGTCTAGCATGGATTTTTACGCGTTTCTCCCAAGTAACGCCAGTCCGGAGGTTTATCCTGACAACACCACCTGTCACTTTAAGACAGAATTGGCGCAGCGCATGGAACTCCATGGCCACTGGCAAGCCGCACTCGTGGAGCTGCATTACCCTAACACGATTGCACACATAGTTCAGGGGGAAAACGACATCACTCTCGTGTCAGACACGTTTGTCGATACAGTTTCTGTACGCCCTGGTTCATATAGTTCAACAAATGACTTTGTGATAGGCATAGGAGATGCTCTGAAAGGCTTCGGAAATAATAATAATGTGGTGGAGACACAACATTTTAAACTACTCCCTGATCAGCGCATTAAGTTCATGCCATTGGACATAGATGACAAAACCAAAGTTCATTTTTCTCCCCGCCTTGCCCTCCAGCTGGGGCTAGCCCATGCTGGACCATACCCTGCCAATGATGAAATTTTGGGCGTAAAACCCGTAGACATTAGTTTGGGAGTTCCCTCGCAAATGTTTATTTACATGGATGTTCTGGAAGAACAGATTATCGGGCACACGCGGGCCCCTCTGCTCCGCACGGTCCCCGTGGACACCAAGGCACAGTATGGTAGCATGTCTATGGTTCACTTTGATCACCCCATTTACTTTAATCTTCGGACGAAATCGTTTGACACCTTGGAGATCTATATAAAGGACCATGCTGGGCGTAATGTACCATTCGACTTTGGAACGTCAACCTTGTTGGTTCATTTCAAACAACTATCATGACGCGTCAAGATCATATTACGGAGTATTACCTGCGCCAGGCCGGCGGCGGGCAATATTATGCGGGTTCAAGCTACCAGAAAGGACACGGTATTGGTTCATGGCTAGGCGGATTATTTCGCACGGTCCTTCCCCTTCTCAAGAGCGGCGCGACCGCTGTGGGGAGGGAGGCGGCCCGGGCCGGTGCGCACGTCCTTGCCGATGTAGCCAGCGGCGACCCTATAGCAGACAGTGCTAGGCGACACGCGGGGGAAGCAGTCCAGAATCTTAAGCGCAGGGCGGCATCCGCCATGAGCGGGTCCGGTAGATCTATAAAAAGGAAGAGACTTGCACCCAAACGTCATTCCGTAGCTAAAGCTCGAACGAGAAGGAGCTATCCTCCTGACTGTTTCACATAATGGCTTTCATGCATAATGCTTCAGTTGAAGCGCTCCCCACCGAGCTAAGTCTTTGGCTATCTAACGCCACACAGCTCGGGGAGGACAGTTGTCAGTGGATTGTGCTCAGTCCACTGGCTAATTTTGATTCGGCGACCACCATAGAGCTAGAGGCCCCAGGGGTGGGGTATGCTTATCTTGACCCCGCACACATGTTGCTCTACATTAAGGAAAAAATCGTGAATGCAGATGGTTCAGATATTACGGCGGCTGACAACAGTGACGCTACACTTGTCAATTACGGCATGCATGCCCAGTTTTGTCAAATTGATGCGAGTGTTAACGGTACAGTGATATCTCAATCGAGTATGACTTACCCATGGCGAGCTTACATTGAGGCATTTCTGAATTACGACAAAGCTGCAAAGAATACTCATCTACAGCAGCGTATGTGGTATGAAGACACGGCTGGTCACCATGACTCTATGGATGGTAACCAAAACATTGGACTCGCGTGGCGTCGCTCACGCACCAGGCTGAGTCGCGAGTTTGAGATGATGGGGCCTCTCCATCTCGATATGTGCAATACGGATCGTCTCCTACTCAATAATTGCACACTGCGTGTAAAACTGACTCGGTCTCGCGATGCGTTTGCTCTCATGAGTTCTAAAGGCACTGAAAAAATTAAGCTTTTGGATGTCAAACTCTATGTACGGAGAGTGAACATTTCTCCCTCCGTTCTGCTTGCTCACGCTCAAGCCCTAGAAAAATCAGCTGCAAAATATCCTGTCAATAGAGTAGATATTAAAACGGTCACCATAGCCCAGGGAATGCACTCTAAAACTATTGATAATCTATTTATGAATCAATTGCCACAGCGTGTCATCATTGGGTTTGTGGACAATCGTGCGTTTAACGGGGATTACGCTCGTAACCCCTATAATTTTCAGCACTTTAATCTAAGCTACCTGCAACTTCATGTGGATGGACAGGCTGTTCCGTCACACCCGCTCACTCCCGATTTTACAAATGATCTGTACATGGAGTGTTACAACACTCTGTTTAGCGGCACGGGTATACACTGGAAGGACGAAGGGAACGGCATTAGTTGGAGTGATTACGCCAAGGGTAACACCCTCTTTGTTTTCGACCTCTCTCCCGATATGTCGGCCAGTGAGCCTCACTGGAACCTCCAGAGACAGGGCACTATGCGTCTCGATCTCCGATTTGCCGAACCTCTCGCTCAACCTATAAATTGCGTCGTGTACGCCGAGTTTCAGAATCTTATTGAAATCGATAAGGATAGGAACGTTATCGTTGACTACAGCGTATAATGGACGGCCTAACACTTGATACGCTCATGCGGCGCGACAGACACGTCGCCCCCTTATTCGAGGGCGTGTTTGCCGCGGACACCCTCCCCCGCAGGCTTCACAAATGCCCTGCACTCCTCATATGCAATACGGACCCCATTTCAAAACCAGGCACGCATTGGGTAGCTTTCTTCATTGATAAGCACGGCGTGGGGGAATACTGGGACTCCTATGGCATGCCACCTATTGTCTCTCACCATAGAAATTTTCTTAAGAGACTCTGTAAGAAATGGACTTACAATCATACAAGTCTACAATCTATTGACTCTAAAGTGTGTGGCGAATATTGCCTGCTCTACTTGATTCACAGGGCACATGGCTACACACTCCACTCCTTTGTACATAAACTCTTTACTTCGAGTCCGATCAAAAATGATGAGAAAGTGCGCACACTTTTCAAACGCATGTTTGGAAAGAAACGCGCATGCGTCATTACAACATCAGGGTCGCAAACATGTTGCGAACGCCGGCGGTAAAGACAGGTTGAAACCTGCAGGAGCGGGGTGGGGGGTTCGTCAGCGGGTATAAATGTAGAGCGTGCGACCACTCCGGCATCACTTGTCTCGCTGACTTCGTCCGTGACACAACTCTTACCATGGCTTCTACCCGCCTTTCCCCTGACACTCGGGCGCCTCGCAAACGCCGAGCCGTCCTACAGGACCTTGTCCAGGATCTCAACATTGACGAGGGCGACTATGGTCCAGTCCCCTCTGACTTCGTCCAGGGTACTGGTTCCGCCCCTGAAGGCCCCGCCACTGCCCCTGAAGACCCCGTCGCTGACTCTATGGGTCCCGTCACTGTAGACCCCGTCACTGTGGACCCCGTCACTGTGGACCCCGTCATTGCCCCTGTGGGTACTGACCCTGCACTGACTGTACCCCTTTGGGTCCCGCCCCTGGCTCTTCCCCTCTGGGGGCTACCGCTGACACTGTACCTGTGGGGCTCATCAGGACCACTGCCCCAATGGGTCCCGTCATTCCAACCCCCGGCATCTCCCCCTAATCAAAAACAATAAGTGAAAAAAATCAGTTGATAAAAAAATTTCTTATAACTTCACAAAAAAATGTTTACAAAGAAAAAAATTTGTTCACAAAGAAAAAAATTTTGTTCACAAAGAAAAAAATTTGTTCACAAAGAAAAAAAATTGTTCACAAAGAAAAAAAATTGTTTACAAAGAAAAAAAATTGTTCACTAAGAAAAAAATTTTGTTCACAAAGAAAAAAAATTTGTTCACAAAGAAAAAAAATTTACGTTGACAAAAAAAAATTTGTTTACAAAGAAAAAAATTTAAAAGTTTAAAAAAAGTTTACAAAAATATTTAAAAGTTTAGAAAAAGTTTTACAAAAAATTAAAGTTAAAGAAAAAATGGTTCACTGTTTTGCCGATAGGGTGCGCTTCCGTCTCCTCTGATGAGTATAAATTCTGAGCGCTTGTCGTGACGGATCATTCTTGTGTCTCGCTTGGTCGTGTTCACTTCTCACACCATGGCGTACGCATTTTTCGACATGCAAATGCTGCGAGGCGCCAACAACGAATACGTGGTCAAAGAGATCAGTGTGTACAGCTCACTGTACGATGTCAGTCGTGGCACAACAGTCTTTCAGCCACCCTACGCTGAGATCATCTTGTCACCTGAGCAACGTAAACGTAATGATTACGTGAGCAAACATATACACGGGCTCAAATGGAATAGCGGCACCGTTCCGTATGAGCATCTCGGTGATATGATTCATGCACTGTTAAGAGACTATAAATGTGTGTTCGTCAAAGGGCCTGAGAAAATGAGACTCCTCCTTAAGTACGCTCCTCCAGGCATATTTGTTTATGACCTTGAGCAGTACGGGTGTCCAAGACTTAACACACTCCCTAAGCTCTTTGTGTCATTTCATGGCAGTGAGCATAGCGTCTTCCCTACTCACAACTGCGCGGCACTCAATGCAAGGCGCATAGGGCTGTGGTACGAGTTTAATAAGGTGCAGCCGAAGTGTAGATGTCGCAAATAAATTAGCTTGTCGGTTTCGTATAGGCCTCCACTAGGGGGGATAGGATTTTCCGTTAAAAATTCTAACGAGCGTATCAGCATGCCTCCTGGGCGCGCATGGAAATGCTGTAAAAAAAATTGTCAGGAGTGGGATTCGAACCCACGTCCTAAAGAGGACCCGCTCTTAAGGCAGGCGCCTTAGACCACTCGGCCATCCTGACATCCTGACACAGGTCCATAAGGACTCTTAGGTCCTACGATCCTCGATGTTAGGCCCCTCCACTTAGGTTAGCGGCCCTCAACTTACGCCCTACCACTTAGGTTAGGTTGGGTTAGGTTAGGTTAGGTTGGGTTAGGACCCTGTGGGTCACTTAGGCCCTTAGGTTGGGTTAGGTTAGGTTAGGTTAGGTTAGGTTAGGTTAGGTTAGGTTGGGTTAGGACCCTGTGGGTCACTTAGGCCCTTAGGTTGGGTTAGGTTAGGTTAGGTTAGGTTGGGTTGGGTTACCGACATCCAAGATGGCGGACCGTTACCTCGGGGGGTACCTCTCCTCCAAGATGGCCGACCGTTACCTGGGGGGGTAAACATGGCGGACCGTTACTTGGGGGGGTATATACTACTTCCACCGCAGCCGCATGGAGCATTGCGTGTAACCCCCCCCCCCTTCCCCCAAAACCTTAACCCCGTTTCCCATCACCCACCTCTCGTGTCTGCTCGGGTGGGCCGTAAAGCGAAATCAAACACGACAATGGCAGCGGCGGAGAGAAGATGCGAAATCTGACACTGTTGGAATAACGCGAACACCTCTCGGGAGCATCCAGCCACTCCTTCTTATTAGAAAATTATTATCCATTCGACCCCGGCATTGATGTTGCCCCCCCTCGTGCGCCGACCCTCTCCGCGCTCACCCTTTTGTGATGCAGTATTTGCAACACCGCCGCCCCCAGTGTGCGTGTGTGTGTGTGTGTGTGTGTGCAAAAAGCCTATAAGCATATCAGAGAGCGGCTGATACGATGCAAAGAGTTTACGCTTTTATAGTTTTGCGCGCATGCTGGTGGAATCGGGTAAAATACGGGCACAGCAATAGTAAAGGCAGACGGCCAAAATTCGTCGTTTCAAACGTCGTTATTTCGATGAACTTGTGCGTTTGCTCAAGAGCAGATAAAAAGCAAAAATCACTTACCTCGCGCTCGCCGTCCGGTCCCCGCGGATACAACAATTAGTCATATCGCGCGTTACCTCTGACACTAGCCGCGGAGCTGCTGCTCTTCTAGCCAGACGCGACCCTCTCTGAGGTCAACAACAAATGAAACGCCAGCTCCAGTGTTTGCCGCCCCGTCACATAGCGAGTGCATCATTTATTACGACATAACCTCTCGCCACCGCATCGATAGAGTTCGCCCCACGGAGACGGCCACCAAAAAAAAAAAAAAAAACTTTGAGGGGGAAAGAAGGAAAGTGAAGAAAAAGAATATCTCAGACACGACCCCCGCCGCGCCACGCGCGGTTTACCCCAAAACCCTTTACCGCTGCAGTATTGTGTCTAATATCGCGGCCCCCTGATCACCGCCGCGCCGCGGGAGCGCATGGGCTGCATGTTTAGGCGCACGCGGCGCCGCCATGGTTTAAATAACCCGCTCTGCTCTAAGCTCGAAGGGCTTTACCCGCGCGCGCTGCCTCACACCCACACGGTCGCGCGGCCCGGCGGGCGGCTTGTCTTTATGTGTGGTACAGGCTGCTCGCGGTGTTCGGACTGTATTTGACTTGCCAATTTGAGGCTGTTTTGAATACGACAAAAAGAGGGAAGCGCGCGCGGCCCGGGTGGTGGTGGTGGGTGCTTTTGGGGCTGAGCTGAGCCGGCCGGGGCCTTTGTGAGGGTGAAGATGAGGAAACGCAAGGGGTTTTAGGCCGCGTGGTGCTGGCATATCGTTGACCTAGTGACATTCTGCGAAAGTTTGTCTCTGTCGGTATTTTTATCTGTTGATTATTTTTTTCCTGAGCGGGGTTCGCTCATAAAAGGTGGCCCGCTCGGCCCGTCAGGTGCTGCTGTTGCCTCCGCAGCTTCCGAACGCATTAGCGGTTTTCTTCCCCGCCGCGAGAGGACCCCGCGCGTCCCATTCTTTGTGTCGTGTGTGATGTTTGCCTGTTTCGGGGGATTAGCCGACCCGCCAGGAGTGGTGGTGGTGGTAGGCCTGATGTCGTGGCCAATTGGATGCTCCGTGTGTATACGTTTCACGGCGTTTTTATCTCCATGTGAGGATGAGTACCGGGGAATAGGCCGGAGTGTTGCGGGTCTGCCTATACCCCGGGGGGGCTGAAGCTTTGATCGGTACTCGTACGGTGACTCGTTTTCCCGCGACTATTTTCCCTCCACTGTGCTTCTGTCCTGGACTGTGCGCGTGCGCGGCGACGCAACGGCTGCTTTGGAAAACATTAAAATGCACGTATCGCGTTCCTGGTTGATTTCGTCATTGGCTCCGCGGAAGTCAATGCGGCGGAACGGCGGCGACGCGCATCCAGCCCGCCCATATGTCAGACCCGCCGATCCGGCCCGGCCCGGCCCGGCCCGGCGTGTCGCAATATAAGTTATGCATTTGATTCGGCACGTCAAGCGTCGTGTTTCGCTGTATATCCTTCGCTTTTCCGCGTCGCGCGCGCGGGAAAGGACCGGTCCTAGAAATATCTGTAGGTGTCTCGCTCGCGCCGTCACGGGCCATCGTGGGAGGCGACGTGTCGTACGGTTTGCTGTTTTATTCGTGCGGAAGGTGCAAAGACCCTGTAGGTTTGTGCACTATTATATTTATTGTAAAACTCAAATACCGTATCAAAAATTTTCCTTTCTTTTTTTTTGTTTTTAATTTTGAAAAAAAAAATGTTGTTAAGGCAAACCACAACAGAATCCCCGAGGCAGGTGTATTTTTGCGCGTCACTCGCAGAGGATTTTTGGGTCATTTGCGTTTCGTCTTTGCACCACCTGGAGCTCGCGGCGGCCGAAAAGAGGACGCGCTGGCGCATATTAATCAGATGCATATGAGGGTGCGGTCGGGCCCCGCCGCGCCGCCGCTGTTGCAAAAATCGAATGAAATGCATGCGCGACTTCTCCCGCTGCCAACGTATTTTTTATGGCCGCGTCCTTTTAGATCCGTGTTTGTTTGGGGTCAGGGGTTCCGTGTCAGGTTATCTCCCCCTCCCCCTGGGGTGCCATCCCATTCTCACTCACCGTCTCTCTCTCTCTCTCTCTCTCTCTCTCTCTCTCTCTCTCTCTCTCTCTCTCTCTCTAAAAAAAAAAGGAAGGAGGGTCGCGCGCAAAATTTGATGTTTTGCGTGTGAGAAAAGGGTATACGCTCTTCCCGTCGCGTCCGCCGGGTCATGCAAAAGGGTTGCGAATCGTCCACCTCGCAGCAGTGTGTGTAGCTTCCGGACAGGGTCCCGCTTTGTGATTGCGATTCGGCGACCCCTCGAAAAAAAAAAAAAAAAAGAAAGGAATGGGTGGGGAAGAAAGAAGTATCAGGTCTCCGCGCTGCCTCCCCCTTTTTTTATGCGTGTGTGCGGGCTAATATATCTGCATGGACCTGCTGGGCGGCGCTGCGCGGGGCGGCGCGGGGCTGCGCGGGGCTGCGCGGGGCGGCGCGGGGCGGCGCGGGGATGGTTAGGTATATGGTTAGCTTATGCATGTCGCCGACACGTCGGGGATAACACGTTGCCAAGATAAAGCAGGCGAAGTGCGATTTGCGGAATGAGTGCGACGAAGAGAGAAATATTGCTGTCAGGAGGACGGCGGCGGCGGGGAGGAGAGGCAGTGGGTATGAGTCGGAAGGAAGGGAGGGAGGAAGAGAGAGAAAAAAAAACGTTGATTCCCAAGGGAAGAAAAAAATGGCACATATGCAAAACGAAGAGAGAGGAAATATTATTTTGGCGTATTTTCGCGTTAGCACAGTGCTGTGGAGATTTAACTCTCCACAATGTAACTTGTTGTATGACAATATTCCTCAGGTGTTTCGGCATTTATAAACTGAATCCTAAACGCGATTCACGAACATTCATAAAACCTCCGCAACTTAGCAAATTTTTTCAGCGTCGAGGCGTATAGCGAGAGATTCTCTTGCCACACGTAGACTGGGTCGTCATTATTTCAGATAGGGATGAGGGTGATGCGTTTTCTGAATAATAAAAAAGGGTTGCATCGGCGGCCCGGGCCGCGCGGGCTGGCGCGGCGGGGCCAACGGATTTGAATGGAGCGGAATTAAGGGTGCTGTCATTCTATGCCGCCTGTGGCCTGTAGGGCAGGGCAGCCCGCCTCGCGTCCCGTCATCTCCACAAAGACTCGCGACACGTATGGCTCGTTAGGCATACCGTTGGTCCTTCTGTCGAATGTATTTCTCTCAGTGTGCTGTGCAGGAAGACTCGACAGCTCGCAGAAAAATAAAAAAAATATAAAAACATTTGCACGGTTTTATGGAATTGTTTTCATTTTTCCGGAATTCATCCTTGCTGCGTCTCTTTCCTCTCTCCAGGCTCAAGGGAACTACTCGGTCCGACTGCATGCAGTGCACATATGTCGCTCCCCATTTGGGCCAGGACCTGCAGCATTTGCGAGTCAGAGCAGCACGGGGCGGGGTAGCGGGGCGTGGCCGGCTGCTAGACAAACTCAATTTATCCTCATAGTGCTCGTGTGGACACAGGGCGCACGTGTTGACAGAGTACAGCCCCTACGCCGTCGCAACCACCGGTGGGCGGCGCTCTGCAGAAACCTCCCCTCCCCCCACCCCGCTGACATTGTATCTATGGAATTAATACCGCGGTGCCGTTTGTGTGCAGACATTGTCAGCGAGAACGGGCAGATCATCGGCCGGGGCCGGGGCCGGGCCTGGGCTCCTGCGCGCGCCCACGACCTCCGCCCTCATCAAGAATTCAATTTAGCTGCCGTGGACACACACACACATACACTACGCGCTCGTTTTTGCCGTGTGTGTCTCTTTCAGTGCAGATTGCTCTACAGCTGCCGCGCCCCGGCGACAACGAATCGAGCTGAAACAATTCAAAAATTGCTTATGTGTAACGTAGCCTATGCCCGCCGCCTAGCTCTGTGTGTATTGTAGGTGCGAGAGTTCATATAAGAGCCCTATACGACATCTGAAAATAGCAGCAGGTTACTGTACACTCTCTCTCCCTCTCTGCCTCTCTCTCTCTCTCTCTCTCTCTCTCTCTCTCTCTCTCTTTCTCTCTCTCTCTCTCTGTCTCTCTCTCTCTCCCCTCATCCCCGGCCAGATAACAAGTAACAAGCGCGGGGGAGTGTTCTGCGCCGAGCTGTCGGGGCTGTCCTGTGGGGGTGGGGGTGTCCTGCAGGCCGCGGGGCGGGGCGGGGCGGGGCTGACGTCGAGCGGGTTGTGGGCTGTCAAGGCGTCAGCCCAGGGTGGCGTGGCGGAGCGGGCGGGGCGACGGAGCGCGGGGCGGCGCATGCTGGGTCGAGGGATGGGTCTCTCTCTCTCCCTCTCTCTCACACACACTATCTCGCTCTCTCTTTCTCTCTATTTGACTATTTCTCTCTCTGGCTGACGGTGGTGGGCAGGCGCTCTGATTTCGATGAGATAAGCAATCAAAGTGGCCCCTCTCCTCGTCATCAGCAGCAGAGGTCGCGGGGCGGGGCGAGGCGAGGCGGGCGGGGCGGGGCGGGGCGGTGGCCACGGCGGAGCGCGCCAATTGCTCGATTGACTCACTGACTGACTCGACGCTCTATTGCGTCCTGTTATTGGCGCCCCGTGAACGACCAGATGAGATGTGGTGGATGCCGCCACCGTAAAGTAGTAGCTCGCTATCTTACTACACCGTAAACACAAACACACACAAAAAAAATATACCAAATTGTTGTTTTTGTTCATGAATGAATTATTGCTGCCATGATTTTTATTTTCGTCGTGGTTACTGCATCCAAATGGCGAGCTCTGTCATCGAGGTCCATGAAAAAGTTTATCAGTCTGCAGTTTTCTGGGGCTGTTAATTTTTAAAGAAGTACGCCGTTAAAAATGAAGCAAGGTGGTGCCGTGGGGAAAAGCAGCAAACCGCACAGCCCAGCCTTACCCTCTCTCTCTCTCTCTCTCTCTCTCTCTCTCTCTCTCTCTCTCTCTCTCTCTCTCTCTCTCTCTCTCTCTCGTTTTTCCCGGACAACTTTGGCGCCATTTTTTATTTAGGCCTCCCGTTCTTCACTTTACTTTTGCACTTTGTTCGCACCTCTTCAGTTCGGCTGTTCGACACAGCATTAGGAGGCAAATCCCCTCCACCATTCCCTTCTGGATCCCTCTTCAACGCGTTACAACCCCAAGCCTCGAGAATTTTTTCACATTTCCTGGAACGTTTTCTTTTTTACGTTCGTGTCAAACATATTTCACCGTCTTTCGTTCGTTTTTTTCTCTCCCCTGATCATCCGTCGTCAGCTCGCCTCGTGTCTCATTGACTTATCATTGTGCTCTGATGTCATTTTGCGGCTGCTTCGCGTAGCTTTCTCTCGTTCTTCTCTTTCCCCTTTCTCCGCTTCCACCCTTTTTTATTATTATTATATCGTCCTCACGCCCGTTTCGTTCAGTCTTTTTTCTTTTTGAAGGTCTGTATGATGAACTCAACTTCCCTGCCCATCCGAATTATTAAGGCTCTATAAAAACCCGCGGGTGAAAAGAGACGCGAGAGAGTCAAAGAAGGAAAAATAAATGTCATTTTGCGTGATGATGTTTGTAGCGCCTCGCTGTTGTGGCTTTCGTCGAGACGACGCGGCCAGCCGGCATCACTCAGCTTAAGTGAAACCGACGCGTTTCCGGAGCGCGTTTAATTGCTTTCCCTGGAAAACGCAGGGATGGTTTAAAAAACACTGCCTAGGTGTCAATAGCTTGACCGTATTATTTTTTCCAGCTGCGATATGTGATGAATTTTAACCTCCCTCTTAACGCATATTTCTCTATTTTTTGTTCCAGGTTATACGCACTAAAAACCGTCAGCGTTGTTGGGAGCTGTGGAATAAGGCGACGCGTAGTCTTCTGCTTAATACCCAGCCGGCACGTCTGTCTCAAGCACCGGTTTAATATTTTCCCCGGAGGAAGAAGAAGGATGAGTGATAACTCAAGAGGCAGAGGACAGCAGACAAATGGGACAGCACGCGAGCGGCGAGGCGAGGCGCGTCGCAGGACAGCGCGTCGCACGCAGCGACAGTTGGTATTCCTGGGCGCTGTGCAGAACAGCGTACACCACTTCAGTACCTCCTCCTCCTCCGCGCGGCCGCCGTGTAAGGTAGGGTGAACAACCTATCGCATGAAACCGTTTCTCCTGGCCTCCACGACGGTGTTATACTTTTGAGTTATAATATGAGAACGCCGCTGTGGGGTGTTTCCTCGCGGACCCGCGGCCACCGCCGGAGCCACTCAGCCGGGATAACGACTCGCGCGAAATAAAATAATGAAACGTTATTAAGGCTGGCCCCGCTTCACCGAGGCTCAGGGGGTGGACGCGCCCGCCCGCGGCCCCGCCTTTTCTTTTCTGTGTTGGCTTTCATTTTTATTCCGCTGATTAATTTGCGCAACAAGTGTTTGGCGCCATCTCGTCATAACGCCAACGTGGAGACAATGGGCCAGGTCGGGAAGAGCAAGGGGGTTGACGAGAGCGGGGGAGAAGGGAGGAGGGGGGGGGGGACATAAAAAGTAGTACACTGGGCGTCGTAATGGGAGGAGGCGACGGGACGAGCTTGTTGGTCGCGGCCGCTCTGGGGTTAGCAGGGCCGCCACCTGGCGTCTCTTCTCAGACCTGAATAACCATTTAAGCCCAATGTTCAAATTTTTGAACTGATTAAGAGAGACCAAATGCGCCGCTTGCGTTTGTTACGAGTCGCGCCATCACGGTGGTCTGCATCCCGCCCATTAGTTACTGTCTGATCGTCCTGCGCCTTATCTAATTCCTCGTATCTTTGCTACCCCCGCCACATCACACACACCCACACATTTCCGAGGGCTGCGAAAGTTATGCCACCTTACGAAACGTGAGACTTAAATTTGTAACGAGATTATGGCGATTAAAAGCGTCCTCCAGCGTTCTAGTTGTAAGTTGGGATATACGCGCGCGCGCGCGTGTGTGTGTAAGAAAGAGAGAGAGAGAGGGGCGACGGGGTGGCCGCGCTCGTCCGGGAGGTTCTTGCAGTGCTCGACCAGGACCACCATAGTTTTCGCCGCCGCAGCGCTCCGAAACCCCATTACTCCCTGCCCGGGAGAATTCCGGGCATCCTGGCGGCCTGCGCCCCGCCCTGCCCCGCCCTGCCCCGCCCTGCCCCGCCCTGCCCCGCCCTGCCCCGCCCTGTCCCGCCCTGCCCCACCCCGCCCTGCCCCACCCCGCCCCGCCCTGCTCGCCTCCGGCCTGCGCCTCTCCGTGTGGGCCCGGCTCCTCCTCCTCCCCCTCCCTATATACACAGCGCCCCATGTATTTCCTGACGGCGTTATCTACCAAACCCCGCCCGCCCCGCCCCGCTCCGCCCCCACCCCGCCCCTCCGCCGCGGTCCGCTACGTTTTGTCATCCCTTCCTCCCCCTGCAGGCAGCAGCAGGGCGCGGGGCGGGGCGGGGCGGGGCGGGGCGCGGACCCTTGGGGCCGGAGTGCCCCTCCCCTCGACGACCAGGGCCGCCCCGCCCGGCCCGCCCGCACGCCCGTCCGTCGCGCAAGGGGCTGCTGGGCGGGGCGGGGCGGGGGGGCGGAGGGGAGGCACACGGTCCTCCGGAGGATTGCTCGTGCTCGAATTTGCCCGGAGTATAACGTGCCGGAGCAAAGTACGCGGCGTTTAGCTGACAGCCACCGGCGAGATATGAGCCGTGACAGCCGTCCCTCCGAGCAGGCGGCTCCGTGCGTTACGGTACGGCCGCCCCGCCCCGCCCCTGTCCGGGGGAGCATTATTCTACCTATCTACCCTCTCACAGCATTTACGTCAGTTTGCGCGCACTGTGTATGCTGCATCCCGTGACATAAGTATCTTTCTTTGCATTCGGACGAGATAGGGTAATGCAATATACGGACCCTTTGGCCTTTCTGCCTCCTCGGGCCTATTCCCTCCGCCGTGCCGGGCCGAGCTGGGCTGGGCTGGGCTGGGCTGGCTGGCTGGTCACGGGCCATGAATACATTGAATCAATATCAAGGGAGAGAGGGAGAGCGAAGCGGAGGGGGAGGTGGGTGGCGCAGGGAGGGGAGAGGGGAGGGGTCAAAAAGGGACGAAGGGCATTAGAAACCTGCGGAGAATGGCGGCCGCCGGAGCAAGAGGGTGGTGGGAGGGAGGGCTGCATTAGGTTGAGCCATGGGGGTGGGTGGTCCTGTTTGGAACTGGGTGGGCACAACGCCATGTGTGTGTGTGTGTGTGAGAGAGAGAGAGGGAGGGAGAGAGAGAGAGGGAGGGGAAGGGTGAGGGCGAGAGAGACGGCGCGGGACAGTAGGGGTGGTGCTTCTGGGGGATAAAGGGCTTTCCATCATAGCGAGCGGTCCAAGGGCTGTATCCTCGGAGCGGGAACAGTATGTGGGGGGAGGGGAGGGGAGGAAAGGGCGGACAGGGCTCGTGTTCTTGATCGATCTCACCATTGGTCCGTCCCCGGCCCGGGTCCCTCCTCGCCCTCGCCCCCATGCGTGTGCAGGGAGGGTGTGGGTGGCAGAGGGATGGAGAGAGAGAGAGAGAAAAGCAGACAGGGTAGAACCGAACGGAACGCCCAAGTTTGCAGTCTCGACCAGCGAAGCAGCAGCAGCTGCTGGTAAAATTAGCTCCTAAGACTATTACAGGGTGGCGATGGGGAGAGGAAGAGATGACGCCGCGGGGACGGCTTGCATGGAATATCAGTGAAACGCTTTGAGAGCCAGGCCCGGCCCGGCCCGGCACCCTGTGCGAGACTAGTCACGTTTGAGGGCGGCTTTGTACTTGTCGCGTCACGTCGTGGTCCTCGCGAGGACATGCCGGCGCCTGCGTCCACCACGCCGAAGAGCGCGAGCGCCTCCTTTTTCAAGCTGCTGCCTTTATTACTGCTCTACCACGCGTGGTCCTCTCTCTCTCTCTCTCTCTCTCTCTCTCTCTCTCTCTCTCTCTCTCTCTCTCTCTCTCTCTCTCTCTCTCTCTCTCTCTCTCTCTCTCTCCTCCCTGCAATATGTATCTGTCCCACTCACTCACGCTTGCCCGCGACCCCCTCCATTCATCTGCGTCGTGCCCGCGGACGAGTGTAATGTAGTGAGAGAAGACTTAGAAACATGTTCCGGGAAATTTGCAAACATTTTCTATTTGTGTTTTGTGAGCTGTTATGCCGCCTGTCTGGCGGGCCGGGCGAGGCGTGGCGTGGCGTGGCGGCAGGGCGCAGCGGAGCTGGGCTCGCACCACGGATGTCTTCTTTTGCAGAGCCGCGTCTTATAAGCCGTTTTTTCAGGCAGACGCCGCCGCCGCTGCCGTGTCTTTTACTTTTTCATATTTCGTATTTTTTCTCTTTCGCTGTCCGCTGTTTTCTTTTTTTCTCGTCTCTCTGTCTCTCTCTGTCTCTCTCTCTCTCTCTGCTCTTCCCTCTATCCAGGCTTGGCCACGGACCCACCCCGACATTCTTCTACTACCGCGCACACACTGCCGGGCAAATTTCTCCCTCCCTATATTATTGTTTCAGTACTAACCTGTTTGCGTATTAAACGCAGAAATGCGTCCCCGCAAACTTGTCAGTATGCAAGTGTCCGTATATGTTTTCCCCCGCGGGCCAGGCGGGTGGCCGATGCGGGTTGCCTATCTGGCAGGGCGCCCCGGCGCGGCGCGGCGCGGGCGGGCGGGCGGCGCTCTGCAGGGGAGACAGATGGCGCTTGCCGTGAGGGAATAGTCTGGGCGAAAACCCTCTGAGAGGGACCGCGCAGCGTGGCGGCATACAACTGCTTTTTGGTTTCGCACGAGTGCCAACATGCGAATGTGATACACACGCGCGTGCCAAGACGGCCCCCCGACCGGAGAATGGATGGATAACGCACTCTCTTCCTCCCTCCCTCTCTCTCTCTCTCTCTCTCTCTCTCTCTCCCTCCCTCTCTCGCTCTCTTTCTCACCCTCTTTGCGCTCGTGCCCGTGCCGCTCTAGGGAATAAATTCTTGCGCCAAACGTATGCCTTGCTTCTTCTCCTTTTCCATCCGGCCCTGCCCTGCCCTGCCCTGCCCTGCCCCGCCCTGCCCTGCCCTGTCCTGCCCTGCCCTGCCCTGTCCTTTGCAGTCCACCAGGAGGACGTCCACAAAATGACGTAACGCCGACCCGCGGGCAATCGGAGGCCCTATCGTGTTGATTGGGCCTACCCCTCCCCTCCTCCCCGCTGTGCGCTCTTGGGGTGGGGGAGGGGGGGGGAGGCTCCACGGCCCATTGCTCCACGCCACTACTTCACGAGTGGCGGTGAATATAAAAATCTAGAATGACTTCATACCGAAATAAATGCCGGCCCGGGCGCCGACCGCTGGCCTCCCCTCCGACCCCCGCCCCCGCCCCGCCCATCCGCCCCAGCCCCCGAGGGCCGCTCGCCGTGTCGCCCTGGGCCTCCCCCGCCTCCCCCTTCCCCTCCACCCGCCCCCTGCCGCGGAGAGAGAGAGCTCGTTGTGAATTCTGGCCGCACTACGGCCCTCTCCTTCGATTGAATATTCCAATTCTTAGCATGCCCCGCCTCCCCCCACCTTTCGGCACGTCGCCTCTCTCTCCCCCCTCTCTCTCTCTCTCCCTTCACCCCTCCCCTTTGCGTGTCCCAATCTTCCACGCGGACGGCCCATGAAATAAAACTACTTGTTGGGTCCGATGAACCTCCTCCTCACTCCACCTTCCCCCTCCTCCTCACCGCGCCCCGTAGGTTTTTTTTTCCTTTTCTTTTTTTTCCTATATATTTTGAAGGGAGGGGCCGGGTCTTTAGATAAAGGTGAGGGAACCGGAGGTGGGGCGGGGTGTAGAACGGGGCGCGAAGGCGCGCTGAATTCAAATCAATCGGGGCGCAAACAGCGGTCAAAATGAGGGACGGCCGTCGTAACGCATGGACGTGCCGGCAGGTAGGACAAGTAGGGGGGAGGGGGGGGGGCTGGCCTCCCGGAGGGGGATAAGTAAGGGTTGGAGCATCACGGCAAATGCGTTCAAAATCTTGTGTTAAATATTAACAAAAAAATAATTTTGTAAATTTTTGCTTTGAATATATTTTAGACCACAGTGACTAGACTGAGTGCCCTTTTTTCGCCGTTTACCCCTCAATCTTGGCTGCGGCCTTACTCCCAGCCAACGCGCGCAGGAGCCAATTATAGACCTAGCGGGTATATAAGCTCGGAATTGTGTTGTACGTCTCGGCCCAGGAATATATCTCCTTCGCCATCACCGCCGCCGCATCGCTCTCGCTCTCTCCCTCCTCCTCTCTCTCCCTCTCTCTCTCTCTCTCTCTCTCTCCTATCTGCTCCTGCGCCCCTCCTCCTCTGGCCTGCTGCTGCAAAGACTGATAAATCCTAGTCAAGCCTATACTTCTCCCCGCCCCGCCCCGCTATACCAATTCCAACCCCACAAAACAATTGTACACAGTTTAGCGTGGTGGTAGTCCTGACCAAACCGACAACCTGGAAAGAAAAAGTTGATAGAAACCAAAAGTAAGAAAATGACAAAAATGCGGGAAAGAGATGAACATCCGCGTACTATGATTGTTATTATTAACTATTTTTGTTAATCCTGTAGTATTGAAAAATTAAACATCGTGTAGTTAAAAATATTTGATATATTATTCAGCGATAAATTTTAAATAACTGCCCAAAAAATCTAGAAATTCCCGTGTCTTTCGTGATAAATCACACTTAAACTGTCAAAGGTCGCGCGCGCGCGTCTCTCTATGTTATGTGCGCGTAAATTCTTGCCCTGGCTCCCGTTTTTCGAACCCAGTCAGACACAAGCGCCGCCTGCTGCTGTCACAGAACACAGCGTATCGGGGGCGGGGCGGGGCGGGGCGGGGAGGGACTGCCTCGGCCGGATGTGTCAGTGCTAGTTCCACGGTATAATTGCAGTCCTCGAGTGTGGAAGTTGGACCAACTCTGCCTCCCTCCGCCCCGCCCCGCCCCGCCCCGCCCCGCCGCGCCCCGCTCTCCCCACGGGTCCAACTCGCGCGCAAAGTTACCCTCGCGGCAGAACACACCGCAAGAGCCTTCAGCCTGCTTCAGCCCAGCTTCCAGTTTCGATCAGAGTCCTGCTGCGTGGCGCGGCGTGGCGCGGCGTGGCGCGGCGTGGCGCCCCCATTCCGGGATGGGTTGGGTTGCCGCGCGGCGACAACTTAGTCGTCGTCGTCCTCCTCCTTCTCCCCCTCCGCCTCCTCCTCCCCGACGTAGTCCCGTCGTGTGGTCCCAGCCCCGCCCCCTCCTACCCCGGCGAGCTCATTTGGCCCTTACACGGCCCGAGCCTTCAGCCCCTGCGGCCCGCCCCGCCACGCCCCGCCACGCCACGCCATGCCGACTCAGCACACTGCTCCACACAAGTTTCCACACGGCCCAGGCTGCCCCTCCCCGCCCCTGCCGACCCCTCCCCTCCGCGCCGCAACTTTCGGCAATTTGATTTCGCCCCCTCCCGCCCCTTCCTCCCCCGCCTGCCCCCGCGCGGCCCCTTTGCGGTCGCGGTCCCGCACAGCCTGGCGGGGCGGGGCGCACAAGAGCTTCGCACGGTCAGCAGAGAGGCCTTGTGTGCCATGTGCCGCCCTCCCTGCACACTGTAGAAACCTTACGCTTAAATTTCCCGCCCAACTCGTCTGAGCAGTTTTTGTTAACAATTCTAGATCCTGGAGTGTTTTTGTAAGTCTAATGGTGCATCCGCCGCGGTTTTCCTTTTCTCTCTCCCTCTCTCAGTCTCTCCCTCCTCGGGTTCAACCCGCCTCTGCTTTTGCCCTGCTCTGCTGCTCAGCGGGTGCTTCGGACGGGAAGCACTTAGCGCCGGATTCCGAAAACCGCAACGCCCTCCGACAGCCCCGTGTAACCCAGCGGAGCAGGGTGGGGCGGGGCGGGGCGGGGCGGGGCGGGTGCTCAGCCGCACGACACAGCTACTCGGTGGCCTGTGGCTCTACCCGCCTGCTCGCTATGCTGCCTTTGGAAAGTTCTCATCTCTCTCTCTCTCTCTCTCTCTCTCTCTCTCTCTCTCTCTCTCTCTCTCTCTCTCTCTCTCTCTCTCTCGCTCTCTCTCATATTGGCCAACTACTACTTGAACGCCCACCCCTTCCTTCTCTGTGTGCGTGGTTGTGTGTGTGACGGGAGTGTTGGCGCGGTGAGGCGCCATCTTGAGAGGCGTGGCGTGGCGGGGCGTGGCGGGGCGGGGCGTGGCGCGGCGGCGCTGTGGGGCCTTGAGCTGGGCTGGGCTGGGCTGTCTGCACTGAACGCGAGTGCATTTGACGGCGAAACAATTACCGCCCCCTCGACATGTGCGCGCCCCCACACTCTTGCACCCCATACACACACACACACACGCGCGCACGCTCGCCCTATACAGCAAACGCGCGGCCCTCTTGTGTGGTTCGCGCGCGGGGCTGAAGCCAATAGCATAGGGAATAGGGCCAGGGGAGTATACTGCCGGGACGGGCCGGGCATCGCGTCGGAATTCCCCGTGGTATAATTATTTGTCGTTTGCCCTCGCGAGTAGAGCCTCGCCCCGCCCCGGCCCCGCCCGTCGTAGTGCTCCATACGCGTGATTGGAAGGCCGAGCCCCGCGGGGTAATCACCACTCGCGCCCACTCACCCCGCCCTCGCAGACACGCCCGCCCCGCCGCGCCCCGCCCCGCCCCGCCTCGCCCCGCCCTGCTGCCTCTTATTGGGAAGGCGTCGTCGTCCCTTCCCTGTGACAAGTATCGGCAAACCTGTCTGTCTCGGCCCAGCGTGAGGAACGCCAGAGCTGGGGTCGGGCCGGGGCGTTGCGGGGCGGGGCGAGGTGGGGTGGGGCGGGGCGGGGCCAGATAGACTGAAGGTCTCCAGTTTCTCTAGGCGGGGCCAGTGTCCTCGGCCCCGCCCCGCGGTTGCCAGCTTGGAGACCGCAACGCGGGAGCAGGCCGGGCCGGGCCGGGCCGTGCTGGACACGTGACCGGACGGACGGTGCTGCTGGCCGGACCCGCGAGGATAGGGATGCGGGGTAAGAGCGGTTCTTCTTTGTGCTTTGCATGGCCTGGAGCTGGAGGTGGGGCGGGGCAGTACTCACACGGCGCCTGTGACGCGGCGACGCAGCGCCCCGCCCTGCCACGCCCTGCCACGCCCTGCCACGCCCATCTGGGGCCTCGCCGCGACCCGTCACGCCCCGGCAAGCCTGACGGCGGGCCCCGCTCAGCTGCCACCGCAGACTTATCGGGCTGCGAGGCGCGTCGTTGTGGGGCTGTGGGGGCTCATTAGGCGCCCCGCCCCGCCCCGCCCCGCCCCACGGTCGCGCCCCGGCGGAGCAGAGAGAGAGAGAGAGAAAGGGAGAGAGAGAATGGAGAGAGCAGAGCCAGGCATGAGGGTGCGGGTGCGGCGCCAGATACGTGGGGGCAGCAGCGGCAGAGGCGCGGCGGCGTTTGCCACGGGAAACTCGTCAGAATCGACTTACTGTCAGGATCTTGTTTGTCCCAGGCCCCGCCCCGCCTCTCACCACGCGCAGCACTGCTCTCTCGTTGCAACCCCAGCACCCTGAGGCCACGGTCATGTTCTGTCCGCGAGCATGTGTGTGTGTGTGTGTGCATGGCTTTGGGCGTGGCGCTGCCGGCGCTGCTCCGGGTCGTTCTTACACTGACAGCGGTCCAGGGGCGGGGCGGGGCGAGGCGGGGCGGGGCGGGGTGGGGCTCACCGCGATAAGGCCGGCAGGCAGCATTACGGCGTGCAGTGCGTCAGGCGGGCGGGCGTCATGGTCGCACCGATACCCCCGCCCTCCACCTCCGCCCCGCCCCCCGCAGCGACAGACTGACGTGGTCGTGACGCCGTTGATAACACGGCGCGTAAAGTTTCGCGGGTCGCCAGGTGTCATTGTTGTCGTCCTTTTGTGTCGGGGGCGCCGGGGGCCTCCTAAGCCACCCCGGGCCGGGGCGGGCCGGGGCGGAGGCGTCCCTGATGTGATGTGATGGTTTACTACCTCCAGCGCAGCGGCGCGGCGCAGCGGAGGTAGTTGCAAGTAGCCGGCCTGCGCGGATGGGGAGGGGTGGAAGCATTCTGGTCGCCTCCAGGTCGGTTCCAGGTCGGACTCAGGACGGCTCCAGGCCTTCCCCAGGTAGTTTGTTAGGGGGGTTTGAAGTGAGGCATAGGACGGGATTACTGCGGAATACTGGTTGACTTCAGTCGTCCTCAGGGTGCCTCGGCGCGAAGCCCTGTGTGTTCCAGGCGAGTTCCAGGCGGTTTCCAGGCGGGCTTCATAGCTCCCAGGTCGGCCCCGCCCCGCCCCGCCACGAGGCACGGTCTTATCTGGTGGTGGCGGCGCGGTGGCTCCGGAGACCCGTGCTGCTGCTGGAGCCAGCCGTATCCAAGTTGGAACAAAAGGCCCGGCAGGTAATGAAGACAGCTTCATCAAGGCCCCCACCGGGGCGGGTGGGGTGGGGTGGGGTGGGGTGGGGTGGCACCCCACCTCACATGCCTTACAGCGCGGCGGTGCGGTGGCCCGCGTACGTTTGGATGCCATCTCCCCTGCGTACCTCTTCGATCCTCCGGGTCCGCGAGGACGCCCCATACATATACACATGCGACCTGCAGCTCTCTCTCTCTCTCCCTCCATCTTGCTTTCTCTTGCCTTTTCCCCTTCTATCTCTCCTCACGAGGGTCTCCCCGTGCTCGTCAGTATTCGAACCTGCGCTACGGGCGCCCCGAAAGTGCCTTTGTGTAAGTGTGTGAGACCGTGGGTGTTTGCATGTGTGGGGCAGGTTGGTGTGTAAGTGAAAGAGGGGGCTGGGGTGGGACTTGATCCCGCACATATGAGAGCATCCAATCCGGTTGTGTGCTTGTGGTTGGAGGGCCCTGCCCGGCCCCGGCCCCGGTCCCACCTGGGGCAAACAACATTTACGTGTTTGGGCTTGAATGCGCCCCCACCGCGCCCCCACCGCGCCCCCACCGCGCCCCGTGACGTACCGGTACACAGCGCCCCAGCCCGGGGAGCGCTCGTATTACCAGTACCCGCACCCTCAGCACCGCCGTACAGTGTTTCTTTGAATGCGAAAATGTTGCGGGTTTGCCTACCCTATTCGCCCGTAAGGTGCCATGGCCCCTGCAGCGCTGGAGAGTATGCAATCCCGCAACACTGTTACGCATTCAAAGAAACACCCGGTAGTTTCAATCGGAAACGCAAAAAGTGTTTTTTTTTTTAAATTTTATTATCTTTTTTTTTTTTGGTGACTTCGCTCTCCCGAACCGGGTCATAGGGAGTTGGTTTTACTCCCCATACGCATATCCAATACGCGAGTGAACGATTTTCGCCTCCTCTTGTCCAACACGGGGGAGTGTGCAAAACTCCCTCCAACCGCCCACCCACTCCACCGCCACCCCCACCACCACCGCGCACCGTTCATCCAGCCCGCGCTTATTTGAAATATAACCCAGTTATCGTGCAGGAGGCCTGGCGGCGGCGCCATTATGCCCCATTTTGCCTCGCGCCTAATTCCTCTAATTAATAGATGTCACCTTATAAATGGATGGTCGAGCGGGGAGTGTGGTGGTGGGGGAGTGGGGGGGGGAGGGGTGACGCGGGAGGGGGGAGGGGGGGCCGCCCTGAGTGACGAGGCAATCCGCATGTCACTTGCGTCACTTGTCACGTAGGGGCGTGGCGCGGCGTGGCGCGGCGCGTCGCGACGCTGGAGACAAAAGAGATTGCTGGAGCGTGAGGCACATCCATTCATCCCGCCGGCCCGGCCCGGCCGTACAGGGGACGCCTTCATATGCCTGCCAGGGCGCCCCCGGCCCCGCCCGGCCCCGCCCGGCCCCGCCCGGCCCACAGCTATTATTGCGAGTTTGCGATAAGCGCTTTTTGGCGTGTGCGCGCGTTAGAGAAAGACAGGGCCGGGGACCTCACCGGAGGTTGCAGCGGTTTCTCTTCAAGGATGTTTTTGTTTTTTTAATAATAATTTTGGTGTGTTATAATCGCCAATTGCAGTTAGACATTTTTTTCTTCAGATCTTTTGGGTGTGAAAATTTGTTACTAGTTCACAACGCATCTCTACCTTCAGGTTAACTGCCCCGTATGCTTCGGGATTCTTAGTGAAACTTTGTTGCAGTGTAAAACACGTCCCCTTTTGCGCCCTTTTCTGGTCCCCTCCCCTCCGGGCCGAGGCTGTAGCTCACCGGAGATCAGTCGTGGCGCGGCGGGACGCGACAGCGGGGCGGGGCGGGGCCCCTCTGCTCGCCCACCACAACCCTCTGCCGCCCCCCGCCACGCCCCGCCACGCCACGCCACGCCACGCCCCTCAACCGCGGGCTTGCGGCTTGAGCCGGGAACGCCCTTCGGCGTGCCCCGGTGCACCTGGCCCCACCGCCTTGTACGCACTGGTATCGCAGCAGTACCCCGCCCCACCCCGCCCCACGCCGCTCCGCCCGTTCAGAACCGCCATACTCCTCGCGGCGACCGTCCTGCCCTGCTAGAATCCGCCCTCTCCTCCCCCTCTCCTTCCCCCTCTCTCTCTCCCTCTCTCTCTCTTCCAAAACGAAACTTGGCGCAGAGATATTTATGGGTGAAATCTGCGGGCCTCGATATATTGCTTAGCGGAGGAATGTCGCACTCTGGCCTGCCGCGCCCCGCCCCGCCCCGCCCCACCCCGCCACGCCCCGCCCCGCCCCGCCCCGCCCCGCCCCGCCCCGCCACGCCGCCCAAATGCTCTCGCCTGAATAGTTTGCGGTGGTACAAAACCCCCGCGGGTTGCGCCCTCGAAATAGTATAGGACCGCGCGGCGCAGCGGGGCCCTGCCGCGCCCCGCCCCGCCCCGCCCCGCCCCACCCCGCCACGCCCCGCCACGCCAAGCTACAACTTATTACGCAGGGGTCATAATTAATATGCTATCGACCATGATATATTAGTATTGCGCGGGGCTGCTGCTTGTATACGCCCCGAACGGGCTGCTGCTACACTGCAAAAAGAAGGGTGGCGACTCTCTTTGGTGTCGCGGGTCGATTGCTGCTGCTGCCTAATACGTGCTATAAAAAAGTTTCACAGCTTGACTATTTTTTACTATTATTAAATCACAGTACCAAAAGAACATCCAAACATTCTTGATAAACAAATATACAAAATGTTATTTCTTAAAATTTTTATGGTGACTGAAATGTAATGGGAAAAATTATCTCTGCGCGAGATGAAAACCCGGGCGAGTGGGCAGCAAGCCGCTCTGCCTGACACTCTCGCAGCCAGACAGGTGGGCTGGTCCGAGCTGCCAGTCCCGCGACCTCAGGGCCCCGCCCCGCCCCGCCCCGCCCCGCCCCGCCCCGCCACGCCACGCCACACCGCGAGACTGCTCTGCCACATAAATCTTTCCTCCAGGCTAGTGCGCCACTGTTTCTTGCTGAAGGGCCGTCGCGGGGCGGGGCGGGGCGGGGCGGGGCGGGGTGGGGCGGGGCAGGGCGCAGGCATTAGCTGCACAAAGACCACACTGCTCTCCACGCTGCCACTGCTTTTTGCGCCCCCTGCGAATGGAAACCTTGTCAAGTCCAGCCTTTGTCTCTTGCGAGAATCTCGCGTAATTACTACCACCACCCCTTTCTGCAGAGTCGGGATAGGGTTTCTATCTTCTCGGACTTTTCTCTAACACGATATTGAGAACGGGGATCGTTAAGGGCGGTACAATAAGTTGGCGGGTCAGGTACTGTACTCTGCGGCGGGGCAGGGGAGGGGGGGACCGATTGAGACAACCAGGGGAGCTGCTGAAAAGTGAAGTCAAAACGACAAGGCCAAAGTGGGAGGGGGCGGGGGGAGGGCACGCGGCCGAGAAGGGGGTGGCTTTGCGATCCGGACTGTAAGCAGACCAAGTGCGAAGGCGAGGGGGAGGGAAGGGAAGGGGTCTGCTTCATTAAGAAGGCATGAATGCGATGTAATGCAGGTATTCCTTCCTTTTCATGTTGATCCTCGATTGTTCTTTCTGCTGCATTACTTTCCTCTTTTTTATTCCTCCTTGCTCTCTCGTCGCCTTTTTTCTTGTTTTCTCCTCTTCCTCCCCGCTGCCCTCCCCGCGCGACGGACAGAGCAGCAGCGGTAGGCGGTTTGTTTTCTTTTGCACTTTTTCGTCGTCGTCCCCTTAATTCGTGTTAGAGGGCGTCTGTTTTATTCATCGCTTACGACACGGCCAGCGAGGTGTGGCGTGGCGTGGCGCGGCGCGGCGCGGCCAGGCAGGCGCGAATCTGGCCTCGGCGGCGCGGCGGCGGGGGAAAATTGAGGTAAGAGGACTGACTGCGCTCCCAGCACGATACCTCTCGTCTCTTTCCTCGCTCTCTATCTCATTGACCGGACGAATAATTAAAAGAAGAGCGAGGAGCGAGACGAGATCAACCACTTGCCATATTTTCCAATTTTTTTTTTCTTCCCTCTTTCCTTTTCCACTCTTTCCATTTCGCTCCCTCTCTGCGACCGGCTCCTCCTGTACTTATCAGTGTCTGGTCCGCTGAAGCCAACAGCAAGCAGCAGGATCAGGGGAGTGCAGACATCAATGAGATCTTGTCGTCGGTAAGGCTCAGGCGGCTGCGCTTGCGCTATAAACTTTCCGCCGAAAACCTCTATGACTTCCTCTCTCTTTCTTTCCCTCTCAAATGATGTGGACAATGGACGCACGGCTTACAGCGACCACGTGACTCGACGTGACGTTTCTCTCGCTCCACTAGACCGCTCGGCTCGGCTCGGCTCGGCCTGCAGTCACCTGCGTGTGCAGCAACGCCCCCCGCGGCGCGCGACGCCGGCCGGTTACGTCCCTGCGCGCGGACAAAGCCCGCGTCACCGCGACGCCTCGGCCCGCGTCGCGACGCCCGCGACACGTAGAGCGGCGGCGGGGCGGTTGCACCACACGACACGCGGTGTGCGTTTCCGTACGGAAAAAAAATTAAAAGAGGTCGCGGTTTGATCTCATTCTCTTATGATTCCTCATATTGAATAATCGTAGAGTACTGTAATGAGCCGCGATGCTCTGTGTAAATAAAAAAAATAATTTCGAAAAAGCCCTGGAAATTTTTTGACGAAGGAAAGCGCCTTTTATAAAGTTTTTTCTAAATTAATTCTCCTCCGAAAATAAATTTTCAAACACATATTTTATTTTTTGTGCGATACGCCGCCTTATAGTTCAAGGCCTCCGGGATTCAGACACCTACCTCTTTACTCTTTACAAATCATAACGAAATTTATTTGGTCCCCCCCCCCTCCTTCCCCCCTCCTTTTTTTTTTTCAATTACACAGACGCTCTGCCTCGGATATGGGAGGGTAGGACAAACGAGTCATTTGGAGGCAGTCAAAACAGCGATTGTGAATAGCGGGCAGGTGGCCGGGCGCGCGGAGGGTAGAGGGTCCAGCGAGTCGCGCTGACCGCTGGTCACTCCTCGCCATAAAATTAATATTTATCGCTTATCGCCGGTGGGGTGGCGGGCTTTGAATGGAGAGGGGTGCTCTCCGTCGCCGACGGGACGGACGCGCACCCTATGTGCATGTGTGTGTGCTTAGGGACATTCCCTGCAAGTGAAAAGTGCCTGTCGCTTTCTGGTAGTTTAAGTTTCGTAAAGTCATGCATGTCGTGATTCTGCCTATCTTTTGCCGTGTGTAGTGAATGTCAAGTGAATGCTACACGGAGATAAGCCTTTTAGAAAAACTTGGAAAGAGCTACTGGAATTTATGCTATAGGTTTTACCGTTAAAGAAGTTATTTTTTTTCTCTCTGTGTGTGCTCGGCTTGCAGCCGTCGCCGGATTAGCGCACGGTCTATTTCGCCCCTGTTGTGGCTCATTTCTCTATCAGATCGGGTAGCCCCCCCCCCCCCCCTCCCCTCTTCTGTGCTCCTCTCCGTTTCCATCTTCCTCTTCTTCGCGCCAACCCCTTGACAAAACCATCCCGACCCGACCCGACCCGCCGTCACGGTTTCATTTTAGATAAGATCTGGACCGAGCGTCAAAACGGAGACAAGAAGACAGCACTCGTCGGTCAAGTGGGCGAGGCGAGGGAAGGGAGCGGCGGCTGCGGGGCGGGGCGGGGCGGGGCGGGGCGGGGCTTTCACTCGTAATGCGAGTCAAGTGCCCAGGGCAGCGCGGCGCGGCGCGGCGAGGAGATGGAGGGTGCGGGGCTGGTCCATGCGGTCAGCCGCCGAGTGCAGCCATCGCTCTGGAAATAGTTGACTGGAGGCATGCAACACCCGAGGAAACACCAGACCTTATCCCCTTCTCAGATGTATATTTTTAAATAGAATTACAAGTCATTACAGTTTGGTATACTTAACAATTTGAAATTGTAAATTTCCGACACTACACTTGGAAAATTTCCACATGACTCCTACAGACATTTTTCTCACAGTGTATACATGTTCTATTGACTGGTGTCGTGTTTTCAATTTGATTCCGCCGCACCGCGCCCGTAAATTGGATCAAATTTTTTCCTGGCAGAGTTGAAAATCCTCCCTCCTTTGGCGCCCGCCCCGCCAGCCTCGCCTCGCAGCCTCAGCCCGCCGCTCCAGCAGCAGCAGCACGCCACATCCTTCATCCCCGTGCTATCGGACCTTAACTTGAGCTGATATGTGGCTGACGTGCGTGGCGTCGAGTGGCGGGGCGGGGCGGGGCGGGGCGGGGCGGGGCGGGGTGAGTACCCGCGTATCTCCTCCGCGCGGCCCGCTCACTTACACGAGGCGCTCAGGGCGGGGCGGGGTGTATCGAGGCTCGAGGCCCAGGCAGGCAGGCCCAGGCCGGCCCTGGCGCGCAGCCCGCGAGGCAGACTAGCCTCTCCGTCTTCCCCTCTTCACTCACACACGATGTTAAGCCCCTACATGGCGTCATGTATAATAAGATCACCCCGGCAAAACCAAGCCGCCTCCGCCCTGAGCCTGCCTGCCCCGCCCGCCCCCGCCCCGCCCCGTCCCGCGCTTCGCTTTCTCATCTTCCTGCCTCCTCTCCCTCCTCTTGCACCGTGAAAAATGTCCATAGGGGTTACGGGAATATAGCCCGTGAGAAGTGTCGTACAGTTACGAGATCAAATTGTGTTATTACAAAATTGTAATTACATTTTTCATCGACTTGTCCTTATTCGTATACGAGCACGAATAGGCCTTCGTAAATTAACGATACCGATCTTAAAAGTACAACATTAATAGCAAATGACAATGTTGTAAAATGTTGTAAATTTACGAAACCTTTTTTTTTACATTCTCCCCGTATATTTCTCTCTCCACACACACACACACACACACACACGTGGCGTTGTCTTGGGCGTGCAGAGGAAGGATTTTCCACGAAGGGCAAGAGACAGGCAAGGCGGCGCGGGCTTGGCAGGGCGGGGCAGGGCAGGGCGGCGGTGGAGACCAAAAGCGCGAGGAGGGGTGGTTTCAGCCCCGGGAGGAATGGGAAGGCGAGGGAAGGGAAGGGAAGGCGAGGGAAGAGCGACCACCAAACTCCTCTTGCCGCTGCCGCAGCCCAGCCCCGGCCCGGCCCTCCCTCCGGAGCAGCCCGCTGGCGGGGCGGGGCGGGGCGGGGCGGGGCCGAGCCGAACCAGCGGTCCAAAGGGGTTGGTCGGGAGGGAGGCGCGGTTGTCCTCTGTGTGTGTGTGTGTGTGTGTGTGTGTGTGTATGTGTGTGTATGTGTGTGTATGTGTGTGTGTTGGGTACCTATGCGAGGATAAGGGTCGCGATGTAGTTTCAATAATGTTTTGAAATCCCACACCAATAGAAATGTGATTGAAAATAGGAAACTCTTGTGTGAAAGTTTGTCCTTTTAGGATCGTCTGCTCATAACATGAACCCTCGTTTTTGCTAGCCAGCTAATATTTTCTCTAAACAAAAAAAAAAAACAGTACCTGTCATTTTTATTTACATTGCAAGTGTCCGTGACAATATTTACATCGCGGGTCAGTATTGTGACGGGACGCTTCTTAACGAAAATAGAATCCATTTATTTGCAAGTATGTTCTTGGTAGCGGAGCAGGGAGCGTGGGCCGTGGGGGAAGGGTCGCGCGCTGCGCTGGGGTTGGATTAAGGGGCCGTGCGGGGCGGGGCGGGGCGGGGCGGGGGAGGGATGTGTCCCGAGGCCTGGGGCTCGGCCTCGGCCCGTCCCGCCCGGTCCAGGATGGTCTACAGTGATGGAAAGGAGAGTAACGAGCTTCGAGGAAACTCTCCCTCCTCCCTCCATACTCTCTCCCACACACACACACACACGCAGGACCGCGCGCGCCCACACCCTCTCTTCCGTGAAGAGGTTAGCCTGCCGGGCCGGGCCGGGCAGGGCAGGGCAGGGCAGGGCCTTTGTAGGGTTCTCCGAGGACCACAGCAGAGGCGAGGTGGAGAGAGGAACTGGTAAGACGAGGCCTGCGGCTGGGTCTCTCCCGCGGCCCGGGGCGTGGCGGGGCGGGGCGGGGCGGGGCGGACCCGGGGAATGTTTCGGCGCGGGTAAGGTTGCGGCAGTGGTCATAGGGGTGGTGGCTGCGCAGCGGGCGGGCGGGCGCGGGGGCGCTGCCTGCCTGGGGCGGGCGGGCGTGTGTGTGTGTGAGGGTGGGCCGCCCCGCTGTGCCCGCGGGGGAGGGGAGGGGGTACGGAGCGCCGCGTAGCTCCGCCCAGACACGACCGCCTCCCCCTCCACGGCGCTCTCCATTCGCCGCGGCACATTCTGCCCCTCCACACACACTCACACACACACACACACGTGTGCGCACGTTACCGCTACACGTACGCGGCGGACCTGCGCGAGGCTAGTTTCGCCGAGGACAAGAGGAGGGGGGGGGGGAGTACAATAAAACACTCGTGGTCGCAGCGTGGACCGGGATGATGGAGTGGACGCGTCAAATGCCGCCAGGAACCTGTAGTTTTATTGTTATATCATTCGTTTGTTTATTTTATTTGCCAGGCGTTTCGCGTCGTTTTTTGTTGATATTTTTTTTTTCAGATGCCTCTTGCGGTATAAGGCCAAATTGACACCCCTTTGCGTGGGCTTGCATGCCTGTACGCACGGGCTGGCCGAAGGGGTTGATAGGCTGCACACGCACACACACACACACACACACACATGCACCCACCTCTGCACTCACAAGTGCGCGCCTAAATTGGATCACTCGTCGCTACGAATGGCAGTTCAGCCCTGACACCCCGCCTCCTCGTCCCTACCCCGAACCACCAGTACCTCTCTGCCAGACAGGCCGCCCCGCCCCGTCAGGGCTCCCTTTTGTACCCAGAAGCCTATGTGTGCTAGGGCACACGCTTTTTGGGAAATATCTCTGTATTTCAATACCGACGCGTCACCTCCACGTCTTCGCGTCCTCCTCCTCCTCCTCCTCCTCCTCCTCCTCCTCCTCCTCCTCCTCCTCCTCCTCCTCTCCTCCTCCGCTCCTATACTCGCAGGCGGGGCGGGGGTGAGGACGGTAGGGCAGGGGCCACCCCAATGGCCTTTATGGCCTCGGACGCAACGCACGACCTCATTTCCCGCCCTGGAAGCAGTAGGGGGTCCGCCGTGCAGGGGCGTGGCGGGGCGTGGCGGGGCGTGGCGGGGACCCGCCGCCCCAAGGGGAGGAGGAGCGGGAGCAGCAGGGAGCGCAGCCGGCAGGATAGAATGCCCTTGCTGCTGCTTCATATTGGAAGTCAGGATTATATATTTGCTCATAAACTCCGCCCCGCCCCGGCCCGGCCCGGTGGTATGGCCTGTCCTGGGGTGTGTCCGCCGCAGGGTGGGTATCGCGCTGATAAGGACGCTGAATTTCTCATCTTGAAGTCGGCGTGCTTCCTCCGCGGCCGCGCCAGCGACCCTTTCGCTTCTCTCCCCGCAGCCGGTGTTGCGCTGCTGGGCGAGGCGGGGCGGGGCGGGGTGCTCCGCTGGTACGCTCACGCTCGCCGCACGCCCGCCACGCTCGACAGTTTTATTCCCGCCATGCATCTGGCGCCAGGACCCCCGCGGCCACGTCGTCGCCGTGATCCCCTCCGATACATACGGCCATGTGTGTGCGTGTGTGTGTGTATCACGTCGTGAAAGTTGCTACATATAGCAGCACTCCCTTATATAACCGCGCGTCGCAAATAAGAAATACAATTTTATCATTATTATTATTTTTTTTCCTGATGGATGCACTGGTAGTGGGAAACTCTAGTGTCCGAGCGCGTGGCGCGGTTGCGTTGGGGCCGACCTGCGACGACATTGACAGCCAATAAGCGACGCGCAGTTGTCTCCTCGCTCCTCTCCTCTCACTTTTCGATCTGATAGCGCTCCGGTAATAATCACGATGATGATTTCCGTGAGGTGGGAGTGGAGGCCACCGGCGCTCGACTCATTGATAGGAGAGAGACACGGCGGGCGGGCGGGAGGGGGAGGGAGGGAGGGAGGTTTCTGAGAGGTACACTGGAGCGAAGGAGAAAGAAAGAGAGAGAGGGAGAGGGAGAGGTGAGATGCCATCCGATCACCAATCACCGCAACGTCGTCGCGTCGTGGTGCTTTGAATGACTTCCTCAATTAGCGCGCTGCCGCGGCTGAAAGAGGGTGGGAGATAATAAAAAAAAAGAAATAGGCAGAAGAAGCGAGGAGGAAAAGAGAAAGAGTGCGAGGGAGAGAAAGGAAGGCGAATCGCAGTGCGAATAGCAATGACGCTCTGCGGGGGAGGCGTGGTGGTGGAGGGAAGTGTCTCATTAAAAAACTGTTGCGCGCCGCTCCGCGGTGCGGCCCGGCCCACCAGGGCTGGCAGCCAGCAGGGCTTGGAGACGGAAAGTGATCATCCCGTAAAGTGATTAGCGGATGTGATTAACCCCCGCGGGGATGCCCCCCGGGCCGGGCCGGGCCGGGCCGGGCCGGGCCGGTGACGTTTTGCGTCCCCGCTTGCGGCTCCGTGCGCTGGTGGAATCGAAAGTCGAGGATTTGGCCCAGGGATTTGCCGTGCGGCAGACTATCCGCGCTCTTATAAATCCATTTGTTTGTAAGCATTGTTTTTTGAAACCTCACACTTGAGCGTGGTGTGAACGAAAACAAGACTTGCGTTTTGACTCTGGTTTGTATGCAAACAGTATCCTCTCCCACCTGGGCGAAATGAAGCTCAAGAAATGCAAAACCTCTTATCATCAGGGTGTTGGAAAATATTTTCTTTTCGCCGCGCGAGCGCGAGAGGCGCGTAACTTTTCTCCCCGGTGACGTCACTCCATTGACGGGGGCCTGAAAAGGAAGCTCCTCAACAAACCTTTCATTCGCTTCCGTTTAATTGTTTTAATGGGGCGCGCGATTGTGTGCGCGCGAGGCGCGGAGAGAAAGCAGGGCAGAGAGAGAGAGAGAGAGAGAGAGAGAGAGAGAGAGAGAGAGAGAGGGGGGGGGGGTCTGGAGGCGCCAGCAAGCGTGCTTGAATAAGTGCAAAGACGCTACAAGCAGCGGGGGCCCGTCTCGTCCCGTCGTCGGCGTGCTGCCCGCCCCAATAGTAAGGGTAGGTCACGGTGCCCATTCTTAACTTTCTTTTATACGCGCTCATTTTCTCCTCCCCCGGCGCCGCGCGCCGCCGCTGCCGCCGCCGCCGCCCCCTCCGGCCCCTCCTCGCGGCGTCGCCCCCGCTCCCCCGCCCCGCCCCCCCATCACGGCCTCCGCAAGTGAAATTGCTCTTTAAAATTCTGGTCGGGAGTGCGGCGCGGCCCGGGAGCGGCGGCAGAAAAAGAGCGCCGCCGCCCCGAATGGTAAAGGAATAACAAATCGCTAATATCCGCTCTAATTGAGCGTCACGCTCAGTTTGCCGGCCCGTCTTGGCGGTTAGCTGTGAAAACGCGGAAGCGGAGAAAGAGATGCTGTCAGTGCCGGGCCGGGCACGGCGCTGCACCGGAAACACAAGTGTGTGAGTATCGCACAGTGAGGTGGGTTTCTGTTCGTTCTCCTGAAGAAGTAGCCCGTACAAAAAAAAAAAAAAAATTAAAAACGAAAAGGCAAAGGTCGCATACTTGGGAAAATTGTATGAATGAAAATTCAAACATCGACCAGCTCAGCCTCCAGCTCCAGGCGGCGCTCGCGGTGCCGCTGGAGCCGCTGGAGCCGTGCAGGTGCCGCTGGGGCTGGGCTCGGCGCTGTCGCTTCGATCGTGGAGCCCCTTCCTCGGGCGGAGGCGCGCCGCGGGCCGCGGCCGCCAGGGGGCAGCAGCTCCCGCCCCGCGCCCCGGCTGCGCGCCCGCGCACGCCCCCGGCACGCGGCGGCCACCTGTGGGCCGCGGCCGCTGCTTCGGAAAACTTGCAAAATTCATGAGGTTGTTACGAGTGTCGGGCATAAAGGCCACTGCACTACTGTGGAGGAGGCGAGAGCGGCACCAGCAGCGCGCGCGCCGGTGCGCAGCTCCGCACCGACGGAAACGAGCCGCGAAGCGAAATACGAAAGACTACTTCCTTCGCAAAGCGGGGTACCAAAATCTGTATTTTCGGTGCCGTGAAAAATAAAACTGAAATTTTTGGATGCTGGGGCTGGGGTGGGTATGGTGCTGTGTTCGAGCGCGTTGGTGTGAGCGCGTGAGCGTGTGTGTGTGTATGCGCCTGCCAGGGTTGCCATCAAACTTTGATTGCCTCTCCCATGCGCTGCACACACCCCTCCCACATCCTGCCCGGACCACCCGGCCGGGCCTCCGGGCTCCGGCGGGCTCCGGCCACCACGAACAGACCCGCCCACCCTCCGCCTGCCACTCGCTACCCCATGGCGCGGCGGTGGCGCCGGCGCCCCAATATCCCCGACGAAACTGATGAATTCGGGAGCCGACTTGTGACAGGTGATCGCTTGGCGCGCGGAGCACGTTCTCTCTCTCTCTCTCTCTCTCTCTCTCTCTCTCTCTCTCTCTCTCTCTCTCTCTCTCTCTCCCTCCCTCCCTCCCTCCCTCCCTCTCTCCCTCTCTGCCCTTCGTTCTCTCTCTCTCGGTCTCTCGCTCCCTCACAAAGCCCAGCGTCACACGCTCTCCCCGCCACTCCGTCAAGCCGTCACGCTACAAGCTACAAAGTTTGTGACGGAGCGCGTCGGTGTATGGGCTGTGCTGCACGAGGCTCTGTGCTGTGCTGTGCTGTGCTGGGACGCCATCCTATAGCTGATGAGGCGGGCCGGGTGCGGTCGCGGGGGAGCAGGGACCACTACCTTGTACCCGACAAGAAGTACTACCCCTATATTGGCTGGCGAACGATTCAGGTTGAAAAAGAATCGGCGTGGAAGTGGTTTTCCAAGTCCGCCAAAGTAAACCTCGTTCATTCCTTTGCTTTTCCTGCGTGTGATTAAATCTTGCGTGCTCCAATTTTCCTCGAAACGCTGCTGCTCACTTGTGTGATACAGCAATGCCCCCCCCCCTCTCTCTCTCTCTCTCTCTCTCTCTCTCTCTCTCTCTCTCTCTCTCTCTCTCTCTCTCTCTCTCTCTCTCTCTCTCTCTCTCTCTCTCTCCACTTTTGCCGCATTTAGTGACACTCGACGCTCGTTTGTTTTCCAGCGGCCTTTCCATGCGTGGCACATGCCCCCGTCCCGTCCGTCCCGCTGCTGCCCGCTGCCGCTGCCGCGCGTTTGCGCGCAAAAGTAGCATGTGAGGCCGAAATTGGCACAATTTGCCTCTTGCCAAGGACACACTACACTACACTACACTACACGTACACGTCGCCGTCCTCCGGCCCGGCCCGGCCCGGCCCCTAGCCCAGCGCTCCCTTTATCCACCAAGTCCCTTCTTCCCTCCCTCCCTCCCCCTCCCTCCCTCCCTCCCTCCCTCCCCTCTACCCACACCCACACACCCGCGCCCGCGCCACCCCCGCCAGCACCACAGGCCCTCGGCTTTGCTCTGGTTCGCAAATTGTCCCAAGTCGCTAACCAACTAGTGTGCCTGTGTGTGTGTGGCAGCTGAGCTCCGCAGCGTGCGAGAGGGCTTTATATGTGCCTCGGGGCGTTCCTCCGACGCCGCCCCTCCCGCTGGGCCCGCCCCGCCCCGCCCCGCCCCGTCCCACCCCACCACGCCTCGCCCGGTCTGAACCGCTTGCGTCCCATCCCCTCCTTCATTTCGCATACCTACTTAGATGACAGCACATGTGCCCCGCCCCGCCCCGCCCCGCCCCGCCCCGCCACGCTCCGCCACGACGCCACATCGGGGCGGGGCGGGCGAGGGGTGGGGGCAGGAGCTTCTTAATTGCGAGGAATACCTCTGGAGTGGAATCCACAAGAAGCAGCGCCGGGCCTGGGCCTGGGCAGGGCGGGGCGGGGCGGGGCGGGGCGGCCCCGAGGATGAGCTGCCAAGCCAACCGCCGTACCGCGCGGAGCCACTGGAGAGTGTGCGCCCACACACTCACGTCAAGACGTAAAGCCCCCCCCCCCCCCGCACACACACGTCATGTGGATTTTACCCCCTATGAGAGCCCCCACCCGCGTTTCAAATAATCCTGTTTTGCGCTCTTTCCCCTAATCAGCTTTGGTTTTCAAGCGCGCGAAGAGGTAACGCTCTTACAGTATTCCTCTTGTGTCAAACAATATTCCACGTGACTCTCCCGCGGCGCTCTCATTGGCTGGCTCTGGCTAGCTGAGCTGAGCTCGCGCGCGCCCCCTTGACTCACCTTGATGCGCCGGGGAGGAGGGGTTGCTATTACCACCGCTCCCTCTCACCCCCCCCCTCCCCCCCGCGTCCCCGTGCGTGTTATTGAATCTAGTCCCGCCTGCCCCGCCCCGCCCCGCCCCGCCCCGCCACGCCCCACAACGCCCCGCCCCAGCATGTGCCGTCGAGCTAATCGAAAGTACAAGCCACTCCCCTCATGCCCACCTACGGAAAATTAACGTCGTGAAATTTTAATCACATTTTAAATGGCGTTTAGCGCACACGCCGCGCCACGGCGTCAGGCGGCAGGCAGCGGCAGGCAGCGGCAGGCAGCGGCAGGCAGCGGCAGGCAGCGGCAGGCAGCGGCAGGCAGCGGCAGGCAGCGGCAGGCTTCTCGGCGGACACGTGAGAGACGGCCTGTCGGGCGGGCGGGCGAAGGTGGAGTGCTCCTGCTATTCGTCGTCCTCCTGCTCCTCCTCCTTCCGATTAGTGAAAAATGTCGCTTTAATTGAATCAGCCCGGCCGGCCTCGGCCACTGCTCACTGCTCACTCCCCCCGGCCCGGCCCGGCCCGGAGGTCAGCCTGGTCACGGAGGGTCGCGACACGGGTGCCAACATCGCCGGGATGACCACTCGTGACCGCGAGGGGCCGGACATTTGCATGCTGGCTCCGGGGCGGGACAGGCCGGGAGCACGCCGACGAGGGCACGCTCCCGGAAGCAGCGCAGCGCGCTCCCCTACCGGTCCGGTCCGGCCAGGTCCAGGTCCGGTGCCGCGCCGCCCGCGACCTTCTGAACCCCCAGGACACCCTCGCCCTGCCGGCCGGGCTGACCGGTCCGATGAGCCGGACCAACCCGGAACAGGAAGTCGACATTGGACGCGGCGTGACGGACAGCTGTCCGCCCGGCCCGGCGAGCGCCGCGCCGCGCACCTTGCCTATACCTGCGTGCGTAACACAGCCAGATATTTCACAATAATTTTTTCTTTAATTCTTTAAAACGGTTATGCCTTGGCTCGCGAGTTGTGTATGCACACCTTAGCTTATGCTTTCCTTCCTCGCACATTTCCACCCTACCTGCCTAGCTGAGCCAGCAGCCTCCCCCGCGGCGCACCTGGCCCCGCCCTGCGTCACGCTCCGCTGCGCTGATTGGCGCCTAACGCCTAACGATATGCGGCGTTGCGTTATCAAACTATTACGCTGACGTTCGGGGGGTGCGGCCTACCTAGTACTTACTTACCGCACCTCCAATCTTGAGGGACATGCGTAGAGTTAACAGAGAAGTTATTTGCCCGGGGAAAAAAAAGAAGGAAAAAGAAAAGTTCTAATTGAAATCACATTGCGGTCAAGGTTCTCGGACTTGGTTGTCCTTTAGGAAAATGTGGTGATTTCGTCATTTAAAAAAAAAATTAAATTATTCTCCAGAAATTTTCACAGTGTCCCCGTCACGCACTGACGCTCACGCCGCGCCGCGCCGCGCGCGCCAGGACAGATATTGACCAATGAAATCGCCATTACTCAGAGGCGTGACCGGACTGTCCGGTCCTGCCGGGCGCGGGCATCGTGACGAGCACGCGCGATGCAAATGAAGGTGGGCTCGCCGCGGGGCCGCGGGACAAGTTGCACCTCCCCGTCAACTACTTCATTTCCGTGCTTGACCGCCGCGTGGCGCGCATGCCTGCTGTGCGCGGCCAGGAAGCTACACGTTTGACGAAAATGCACCCTCCCTCCCTCGGCTCGGAGCAGGGGGGCGCGAGGTCGTATCCTAGCGCGATACATGCCATTGCTCTCTCTCTCTCTCTCTCTCTCTCTCTCTCTCTCTCTCTCTCTCTCTCTCTCTCTCTCTCTCTCTCTCTCTCTCGCTGACACACGCGCGAGCGCATTATTTTTACTCCCGTGTCGCGCCTTAATTTGTGGCCCACATTAGGCTCTCCGGCCCGCTCAGGCTGACGGGCCGGGCCGGGCGCCGCGGCGCTGCTCCGCGACATGGAGATCGTCATCACCGCGCGGCCAACTTTGGCGCCGACATGGTCTGGAACTCCCCTTTGACATGAAAGCCAAGGTGCTCTTGGCATGCCCCTTCTCCTTCAATCTCCCTCCTCCCTCCTCGTCTCTCTCTCTCCCCCTCTCTTTCTCTCCCTCACTCCCACTCCAACCCAGTCCCACCCATGAGTCTCTCCCGCGAAACTACTGAAAACTATGTGTGCGCCTGCAGAGTCCGCCGCATCCCGGCCGCCACTGTCACCTCGACGACTCTTATTCGTTTTCGATGACGATTTCGGCCGCTGGGAGGGGAAGAGAGAGGAGAGGAGGGGAGAGGACGACCCTCTCCTGTGGCGCTCTCTGATTCGCTCTCCAAAACCGCCACGGAGGGGCTGCGTCCGTGAGGAGGGCCGGGCCCGGCCGTCCCGTGCCGTCTCGGACGCAGCTACAGCGCTACGCTACGCTCTAGCCCTTTCCCTTCCGGTGTGGTCCACGGGCACTAAGCAGGGGCGGGGCAGGGGCGGGGGATGGGGCGGGGCGGGGCGCGAGGGGCCGTAAGAGGGCTTTGGCCCAAAGCGTTCCACCACTACAACCACCCGCCCGGCCCGGCCCGGCCCGGCCGGGGCCCGGGCCCCACCCAGAGGGGCTGATGAACAACAATCTAAAGGGGAGTGCTTAGGAGAGTCCTCACCAAGAGGAGAGATAACTCGACTCGGGAGCGGCGGAGCGCGGCCGGGCGTGGCGTGGCGTGGAGGGTCGGGAGAGACGGGGCGGTACCCTCAAGGGCCCTGGTCTGGTACGCGGCCCCGACCACCACGACAGGCCCGGGCAACGGCTCCCCCCCCCCCCCCCCCCCGCAAGCCGTCAGATCTTCCTACGTAGCCCCCCGGCGCCGCACAGGGCGCGCCCGTTGGGTCGGCCTACCCGCATGGCAGCGGTGCGGCGGTGGTGCCTACCCACTCCCACGCAGGCGCTCCGCCCCGCCCCGCCCCGCCGCGCCGCGCCGCGCCCCGCCTGCGCAGCGCCGCATGGCATGGCCCCGGTCGCCATGCATGGCGCCCGGCTGTAGGGCGGGGCGGGCGCTCCTCTGCTGCCCCTCCCCTCTCGCCAATCAGAGCTGTCCAATAACACTAGCGCGCCCGGCCCGATCCCGATACTCGTTCCGCGCGTTTTCGTGCAGCGCGGACAAACGCCGCGCTATTCGCTGCGAGGAGAGGGTAGGCTGTCCCATCCCACCCCGTGACCTCCGTCAGGCGCGGTGAATGAAATCAGTGCTGCACTTGTTTACGGCCTCGAGGAGGTGGAGGGGGTGGGGAGAGGGGGAGGGCGGGTGCGACCCGGCCGCGCCGTGCCGGGCCCAGCTCGGTAATGAATGGCAAAGTGTTCCGGACGAAGGCAAAGGAAGAGCCCAGCGCCCCCGCCCCGCCCCGCCCCGCCCCGCCCCTCTGGTGGTAAAGCTTTTGGGCTGAGATATAGCCGGCCCGGCCCGGCGGGCCTGGTAGGGACAGCGAGGAGGCCCGGGCCCCCGCCCCGGGTCCCAGGTGTGTGTATCTATGCACGGCCGACATAAATATTGCCTAATTAAAGTCACTGCGGTCCTCCTCTTCTTGCCGTTCTTCTTCGCCTACTTCTTCTCCTCCTTGTCCTCCTCCTCCTCCTCCTCCTCCTCCTTCTGCTCCTGCTCCTCCTCCTCCTCCTCCTCCTCCTCCTCCTCCTCCTCCTCCTGCTCCTGCTCCTCCTCCGCGATCGACTTCTGGCTCTCCATTCCGCTGCCCGTGTATCAGGTGGGCAGGATGGATCGGGCGCGCAGGGTTCAGTTTCGAAGAGTGCCCCGCCCCGCCCCGCCCCGCCCCGCCCCGCCCCGCCCCGCCCCGCCCCGCCCCGCCTCGCCCTGGCGACAGGCGTTCTGACAGCAGTGTGCAGTGACACATCACCTGATGCCGAGTCGGCAAAGTCGTTGGGAGAAAAGATGAGCGGCCTTGATCGAAACAAACAAGAACAACAACGAACGCGACAAAATAAAGTTTCTCCTTTAAAAAAAAAAAAAAAACGAAGAAGTTTTGTGCGTACATAGTGCAGCGGCAGCGGGGCCTTTGGCTCCAGAGAGTTTCTTACCCTCCTTTTTCGTTTCCTCCAACACAGTGCGCTGGGCTGTGTGCGGCGCGGGGGCGTAAGTGACCTGACCGCAGACTCGACTTGCCGCGGGCTAAGCCGGCGGGGCGGGGCTTGCGATCAGTTCGGCTCATGACATGCACCCGATCCGATTTTACATCCTGTCGAACATCTCCGCGTGGCGTGGCGCGGGGTGGCGTGGCGGAGCGCCCCCGCGCGCGTCACAAGGCGGTGAGGTGAAGTGGAGTGGAGCCGCGGTGGAGTCGCGCTGAGTGAAGTGGCTCATCAGGAGTCGGTAATGAAATCACTGCCTCATCGCCACACGTCGCGTGGCCAGGCGCGGCCCTGCCGTGCCCGTGCCCGTGACGTGCCGGGGCGCTGTCGGCGTGTCACCTCGCCGCGCCACGCCGCGCCACGCCACGCCCCTCCGCGCCTGTCCCGGATTGGATTTGTGGCGTCTCGGATAGAAACGACGTTACTTGACATCGGCACATGATATCACCGCGCGGGCGCGGGGGACGGTGTGGGTGCGGGCGGTGCAGAGCCGTGGAGCGGCATCGCATCGCGTCGCGTCGCGTCAGCCCCGCTGGTGGTGGAGTAGTGTAAGGGGGTGGCAGTACATTAGAGAGTCGCCTGCTCTGCTCTGCTCTGCTCGGCTCGCTCTTCTCCGAAGATGATGATCACATTTTTATTTTGCTCGTTACATCGATTGCTCTCAGCCTCAGCGCGCCGCCGCGCATCCTCTCGCCTATGCGGGTGAAGGTTGCGGAGAGTGTCAAGCAGCAGGTCCTCTACTGGCGCCGTCGCGTCGATAAATAGAGGTGTGTTGTGGCCGTCCAATCACTCTTAAAGTGTGTGTGTGTGTACGCGCGCGCCGCTGCTGTAAGTCAATATGTGCAACAAAAGTGCGGGAGGAGAAGGTGCTATGCCCGCAAACACACACACACACACGCGCGCGCACTTTGTTGTGATTGGATGCCACATGGGCTTTTATTTGAGGAGTGTACCGGTCCCCTCTCGCCCCCCTGGTCAAATATTTTCACGCCAAGATATTTTCCGCGACGCCCTGCTCCGCCGGGCCGGGCGCGGCCCCGCCGTGGCCCTGCGCGCACTTTTTACCCTCCGCTGCCAAGATGGCCCCACATTTCGTGGCGACACGTGACTTATCAGTGATCGGGGGTGTTCCAGAAAGGGGGGCCGTCCCGCCCCTGGTCGCCCCGCCCCGCCCCGCCCAGCCCCGCCCCGACCCGCCCCGCCCCGCCACACGCCATGAGGCGGCCTGCGCGCCCTGTTCGCCGCCGATCTATCTCTCCAGCCCGGCCCGGCCCGCCGCGCTTTGCGGTAGTGTGGCGGGGCGGGGCGGGGCGGGGCGCGCTGCTGACAATCTCCAGCTTTTTTGCACGATTTTTCTTTCCGCGAGCGGCTGCGCCGTGTCGTGCTGGGCTGCGCTGGGACGGGCTGCGCTTCAAAGAATCGGGGGATAAGAGACGCGGTAAATTCCGCGAGCAGCTGTGACCCGCCCCGCCCCGCCCCGCCCCGCCCCGCCCCGCCCCGCCCCGCCCCGCCGTTGCCGCAACCCCCGGTGCTTAGTGCCTCGCGCTCCTCCCCATTCCCTTTCGTGTCAAAGTGCCCCTGCAAAATTCGCCGATAGTAATTGCCGAATGTGAGTCGTCTTTCGTTACTAAAGATCGTGGCCAAACTGGGCCAGGCTCGTCCCAGGTTGTGCTCACCACTAAGGGAAAGAAACGGAAAAGAAACAGAGTATCTCTTGGCGTTGCAGCGGGGGCGGGGGCGGGGGCGGGGCGTGGGAAGGCGCCTCATCGCGATAGGCGCGCGGCTTCCCGGCTGCAAACAAGATAAACTCACCGTTTAATGTCATTAAGCTCGGGCGCCCTAAATGATGTTTACACTCGGCGCCCTAAACTATTCATTCGCGCCCGCTCCTTCTCTTTTTTTTTCGTGCCCCTTCAGCTTCTCTCTCCCTCTCACCCCGTGCCGCGCTTTCTTTTTTTTATTGTTCTTCTCCGGCCAGACTTATCTCTGCCGTGACGCGGCACAGGTGTGCAGAAGGGGTAGGTGGAGAGGGGTGCCATGGCGGCGGCGAGGGTTTCGGCTCTGCATTTTCGCAGGGCGATTTGCCGTGCTGCTGCTGCTGGTACGCTCGCTTGCTATGGCGTCTCCCGCCCCGCCCGCCGCCCCCTCTCGGGCCTTACCCGGGCGTTCCAAGGAGGCGTTCCTCGGGCGTGCCAGCCGGCTCATATAGCAGGGTGCTGCTGCACCGTTAAAGGGTTACGAGCAGGGCAGGTGCGGCGCCACGCGCGCTCATACGCACTCTGCATCTGAGAGCGTGATAGGCAACCCCTCACGCCCCAGAGATGAATGAGTTGCCTATGCGTGAGGCGGTGAAACTACCGCACCGCTCCGCACTTGCAGGTGGACTTTTAGGGCAATTCTACTGCGGTGGAGCTGTCAGCGCTGAAGTTCTGGGGACTTGAAAACTGTTTATGTCGATTGGTTTTCGTTTTAAGTTCTAGAGATAACTGATATTTGCGAAAATTGAAATTGGATAAGTTGGGGATTTAGTGTTGGTATCAGTCAAATCAAAGCGGCCGAATTATGATAAAAGGGTTATCTATAATTTTTGATAAAGTTAATGAGTGTAAATTGTTCGTATTTTCTAGGAGTTTGCGCCAGGACGTAGCTTCAAATGAATGCTGCCCCCTGGTGGCGTGTAGTCGAACCAGCAAGGGATACGGCCGGCCGCGGGGGTCTCTGAGTGCGAGGAGTAGCGACGGACCCGCCAATAATACGTCGCTGGATTATTTGCAGTGCACTGAGCACCCCTCGTGTTTACGTTTTTATGCGGTAGTTATTTTGTGTAAAAATGGGTAGGAAAATACCCGTGAGGAAGCACAAAGGTGTCAACGATCCAGAAAAACAGAGAAGAGTAAGGGACGCGAAGTAAGTGTGGTTATGTTTCTATGATATGACTCAATTACTAATCTTAATATTTTCTTTAGAAAAGTTAACCTCTAAACTCACATTGTGATGTATAGTTTATGTACTATTTTTGTTGTAATTTTCCTCTTCTGTGTTAATTTTTATTTTAGAGTTAAAAATCTTATCAACAATCCACCAGCCGCAAATGATGACAGTGAACCTCTCCCTCAGCGTCTCCAAGAAATTATGCGGTTACGCCAATTGGTGAAAGAAGGAAAGTTTAACAATAAAAAGAAGCGCAAAACCAAGAAGAAGAAGGATATTCAGTTGAATGCAGAGGGAAAGCCGTTACTAGATTCAAGTAACTTCATTGGCCCTCCTGATGTTAAACAGTCAGGAATGAAAAGACCAGAGAAACCTATACCAACGGTTCAGCAAAGACCTGGAGAGAAAGATCGAACATTTTTGTATAGAGTACAGCAGGTTTGTGAGGTGAGTGTAAAAGAGTCGTATGGTATTGAAAATTTTCTTTATACTCTGCTTTGATATTTACTGTATGTTATTGCTTGTTTGGTATTTAGGATGTTATGAAAGAAGTTAAGTTTGAGAAAAAGTATAAAGTTGATATTGTTCGAAATGAAGAGACAGGACAAGTAGAAACTTTTAAAAAGAAAGACAAAGATGATGTGGATGAAATGTTAAAGGCTGAGGGTAAGGAAACTATTCATATTTGACTTGGTAAATTACTTTAATTTTTTAAGTTTCATATTCATTTTTCTAATTGCAATTTTTTCAATGTAGCCAAGAAAGCTAGAGATGCTGCTAACCCTAAGAAAAGAAGGAAATCAAAGAAAAAGGAAGCTGAGGAAGCTGCTGCCAAAGAGGAGAAATTAAGGAAAAGAAAAGATAGAAGAAAGATAAAAAGAGAAAAGATAAAGCAGAAAGTTTTAGCTAAAAAGGAAGATAAAATTGGATCCATAATACGAGAAACAGTCAAATTTGGAGAGGTTGCAGATAGGCCCCCGGAATTCAAAGTGAAGCCAAGAAAAGCCATTGCTGACAGAGTAAGTACTTAACTCAACTACTAATTTTTAATGTTGTAATAATAAGCAATATGTTTATACTTCTCTTGTTTTCAGAATGTTGCAAATCTTATGTTCAATCAAATGATAATAAATGGGAAAGCACTAGAAAAAGAAATGAAGGAGAAACAAGACAATGCCAAACCTGGTGCAAAAGGAAAGCCTCTCACAAAATCCTCCCTTAAAGGAAAACGGAAGGACTTGCCAGTTGGACAGAGACGTATGCTAGAGGAGCAACAGAAATCCGTCATAGCAGCTTATAGATTAATGAAGGCAAAGAAGGAAAAGCAAAAAGAAATTGTTTAATAGTTATATATTTTCTCTAATAAATTGCAAACTATTTAAAGCCATTTTTTGCCTTGGTTGATTGTTCCCTCATGCATATGAATCTGATGTGAATATTGACCACCGCAATTCTGCTCGTCACGGCTCTCGACTCTAGTCTTGCATACAACATGCACTCACTGATGTTGCATGTAGTCGAACCGGCAGTCAGTACGCGTTGCATTGCGGCCAACGCCGCATGTCGTTACCTTGACATCACATGCAATGCGGTTATTCCGTCGTGGCGCAGGAACGCGTCGCACCGCACGCAAGGGATGCAGGTGGTGACCACGTGTCGCCCTGTCCTACGCTGCGGCGCGGCGCGGCAGTGTGAGCGTGGTAAAGGCTCACGATCCCGCGGGGAATTCCTTCCCGTTCCGAAATCGCACCAGCACCTAATCGGTCCCCGACACTGTCAAGTACAACATTTGCCAAGTTCAGTCCGCGTGCAGACATGAAATCACTACTTGCCAAAACTGATAGCGTTACGTTTCCGTTACGGCAGGGTCCGGCACAGCCCCCTTCCCCGCTTGACCCGCGGTCAAAGTACACACCCCTACCGCCCCGCCCCGCCCCGTCCCGCCCCGCCCGCCGCGTCGCCCGCCCCGCGCCACGTGCCCCACTGGGGCGTGTGGCGAGCGCCCCGCCCCGCCCGCCACGGTCCGCACGGTCAGGCTTATTCCGCACCGCCGCGCCGAGCCGAGCTGGAGGGGGATGAGATTTGCATGGCTTGTGTCAAGGACAAGTGCACCGGCGGCGGCTCTAGCAAAAACAAATTAGAGCATGGCCTAGTGGGTGTCTGTATGGTGTCACACCTTCTGACTAGACGGAACGAGGGAAGAACCCGCCGAGTAGCCGCAGGGTACTCCCGGACCTCATTTCAACGCACCGATTAGCGGTGGCCGGGGCCGGGGTGGTGGTGGGGCCGCGACCCCAGCCTCAGCCCCAGCCGCACCCCGCGAGAGCTGTGGGGCTCTTGACACATCAGCCCCGATCCCGATCTGCCGGCCCAGACTGCGGGCCGTGTTCGCCTTCTTCCCGGCAGTGGCTATTTTGATTGATACTTATCGTCACACCTCCCCTCGCCGATCTGGTGACCATGTGTCTGGCGTTGCGTGCAATAAGACGCGCAGTCAGTATCCGCGCCCGGAGCCCGGAGCTGCCCTGACCCCGGCGATATGGGGACTTTTCCCGTGAAAACCAAGTGGGGCTCGGCCGTGGGGCGTCCAGCACGGCAGGAACCGCCACAGTTTGGCTGTGGACACGTGTCTCTGCCGCGGTTTTTCGAAGATCCATCATAGTGTCAGGCCCGCCCCGGCCCCGCCCCCGAGTCGTTAAGATTATCAGCCGCTCACGTAATTCTCTCACGGGCAATTCAAATGACTCAACAGCCTGGCGGGGCGGCGCGGGGCCGGGCCGGGCCGGGCCGGGCCGGTGTCATCCTTGCCCCCAGAACGTCAGAACGTAACGTGAGAGGTGATGGTTCGGAGGGCGCGAGAGAAAGACCCAGAGGATTTCTAAGTGGGCACTGACGCAAACTAGCGCCCAGTGCAGCGCAGTGCAGTGTGGGCTTAGACCGCGACATGCCCCTGACAGGGGGAGTGCGCAGGGCGATCGCCCCCCCCCCCCTGTCGGGCTCTAATGAACTGCCTGCAATGTAGGCAGATTGCGCTACAAAACCCCTGCATGTCAGCGACCCACAGGACAGCGCCCCCCTCTCTACAGGACCTTAAAACGCCCCTGGCCCCTGACACGCACGCGATGGAGGAAACGGAGACGGACCGGCCACGAGGGAGAGGGGCGTGAGAAAATGTATCCACGCGCCCACTGGCTCGGCTCCTGCGATCACCCGATGATGGGCCGGCGATTTGCGCTACAATCCGCCAATATTTGTGTACCACGTGGGTCAAATCTAAAACACCGCAGTGTCGCGGGTCTGCCTACCCAAGGCACCATGGCGCCTCACGGGCAGATCGGATAGGCAAACCCGCACACAGGATTTTATTTTTAGAATCGGCACCGACCCGCCCCGCTACCGTAGATAGATACCTTCAAATCGTGGAAGAAAAGTGACGCAGTTTTATAGCGCCCCCACAATGGACGTTATGGAGCTAATGAGAGCGCCTGCGACACATTGGGTAGGCCAGCCCGCCAAGCACTTGTGTGAAGGTGGCGGCCTACCCGGAGAGCTCAAGCGCAGGGGGAAGCAGGAATAAAATTCCTGGTACCCAAATTTTCGTGCCGTCACCTCCCGAAGAGTTCATTGTGGAGGCACCTACAATCCCCCCCCCCCCCCTCCTGTCTCCTCCCGGACCTTCCCCCCTCCTCTCCCCGACTCTTCTCCACACTCACGCACGGCAGGGTGGGACGGGGCGGGGCGGGGCGGGGCGGGGCGCGCGCCCGCCCGCCCGGGCGGAGCGACACTTTGACCGGGCGGGCCGCGGGCCGGTCACTCTGCCCCCACCCCCGTGGGCACAGGGCCTAGGCCCCCCCAGGCCCGGCTCGGTCCAGACCTCGCCTCGCCTCGCCCCAGTCGTCGGGTCGGAGGGTGACAGGACAGGTTGGAGCTCTGGCTCTGGTCGAGACGCGAGTGCTGAGTGCAGTGCGTGGCAGTGAGTGCCACACCCACACCGCAAGTGCCACACTAGAGCGCAGCGGGAGCGCGGAGAGATACTGCTTTTCCACCGGAAGCAGCGCCTGGGTGAGTACTCGGCGTGGGGAGCGCCATGCGCCATGCGGGTGTATGGGAGCTCCATCGTGCGTTTATGAAGTCAAATTTACTCTTCATCGCATTATCTTCTCGCGGTGAATTTACTCTGTCGAGCGCGTGCGGTCTACAGACAGAACCTGATGCGCGCGGGAGAGCTGTCAGGGATGGTGTATCTCTTATTCCGTCACGCACTTTGGCGCGTGTGTATAGGCTCAATCTCCCAAGTGCGTGGAAAACTTTATGTCCGAGACGCACTCGGTTTTGGTGACACGGCGAAAATCCCGAAAATGGGCGTCGAATAAGTGGAACGTGCCTTTGAGACTTTGAGCCGGGCCGGGCCGGGTCCGGGTGGTTGCGACCCGCGACCCGCGAGCCGCACACTGTTATAACCTTGCGAAGCATCGTTGCAAAGGAATCGGATGCTTCGCAATTGCGAAGGATTTGTTTGTATTACAAACAAAATAGTTTGTAAGTATAGGAACCGCCCACCCTTTCCTCGCAAGCTGCGAAGCAAATGCTTTCTATTACAAAGCATCCAAATGCTTCGCTAGGTTTTAACAGTGCAGTCGGACTCGGACTAGCGCGTGATTCCTTGAGATTTTCGACTTGAGCGCTTGCAAATTGAAGTGAACTCGGTTACCAACGTGTGAAAACCGGGACCGTGTGCCGTCGGACTAGCTAATCAATGAAATACAGGTATACAGGCCCGACTTATTATTGTTGAGAGAGTAGTGGAAGTGTAGCGGTGAGGGGGAGTGTGTGTGTGTGTGTGAGAGAGAGAGAGAGAGAGAGAGAGAGAGAGAGAGAGAGAGAGAGAGAGAGAGGCAGAGAGAGAGAGAGAGAGGGAGAGAGTTCTCCAGACGCTTCCAGTCATTAGCAGGCAACCCTCGACAGCGGGCCGCTCTGCTCGCAGAGGCCACTGATAAGGGCCGCCCTAGGGAAGGGGCCGCGCCGGGCCGGGTCGGGCCGACGCACAGCCTCACCGCAGCGCACGCAGCGCAGTGTTGCACGCGTGGAGCGGGTATTGCGGCGGTGGAAGAACACCCGGCCGAGTGACTTTGTCATGTCACCCCACGCGGTTAGTTTGCGGGTGCGATTTGGGTCATCGGCAGCGAGTAGTAGTAATTCCCCCGCTAATGGGAGATAGCGGTCGCTGGGGCGGGGGCGGGGCGCGGGGCGGGCCGTCCAGGTCCAGCAGTGCGCCGGGCCGCGCGCATCATTCAAGGTCATCGGAGTAAGCCGGTCGGCCGCCCCGCCCGGTGCAGTGGGGCCACCCCTCGGAGCCCCGCCCCGCACCGTCCCGCCCCGCACCGTCCCGCCCCGCCCCGGCGCCCCGCACCGTCATGTCATATCATGACGTGGCTGGAGGTGCGGTCAGTAGCCGGTTTTGTGTTTTTTTTGCGCGCGCGCGATGACGCCTTTCGCTGTGCTGGGGGTTGGTGGCCCGGGCGGCTGCATGCGTCACCCGGGGGTCGGGGGCGCGGGCGGGGGCGCGGGCGGGGGCGGGGGCGTGAACGCCGAGTGCAGTAGTGGCCCAACTAGCCTTCGCTGATTGCATTTCCGTAAATACGGCTGAGTGCGGGTGAGGCATTCCCCCCCTACCCCCCCTACCCCTGCTCGGGTGCTGTGCGGGTGAATTTCGGTGTCAGTCTGTGGAGGTCGGTGACTCCCCTCCCGCACGCCCTTTGTAGGGTCTCTTTTTAAATTACAAGATAAAATGAATCAATGTCGATGGAATGATATTGTAGCACGCAGCCGCCGCAGGTGAGGCCGCGGGCAAGTGATGAGCTGCAGTCTATCATAGGGACGTGGCTGGAAGTGCAAGAGAGATGAACTGCTGCCGATCCGATTCGCGGCGACAATGATCTGATTAGTTATGGTCACGTGACCAGCCCCCCCCCCCCCCCTCTCATCTTGACCATCCGGTCCCGCTACTTGCCTATACAGGTCGTGTGACATGGATTGACGTCACGCGTCTGACCGGCCGGCTGTAGCCGAGGAGGATGAGTTAGGTAGGATTCATTTCGGGAAAACTCGTCTGCGACGGCTGCTACCCTGTCATCATTTTCTTCCAACATTTTCTCCGAGATAGAAGCAAGGCAGATGGTTACGCATTCCTCGACGGGAAAGTTGTTTAAAGGGCTCATACTGGTTCTAGAAATCAGTGCCGAGTCCTGCTTCGTCATAGCACCTCTTGCTTGTTTTCACTACCCCCCCCCCTCCCCTCGTGAATTTGTTAAATGTAACGTTATAGATAACACTGGAAAAACAAAGGTAGGACCTAATGCCTTTTAAAGGTGCCATACTCTAGTGCCTTTAAAATGCGCGATTGTGTCCAAAGGCACTAAAATATAGCACGTTTCGGCCAAATTAGTGCCTCTGAAGGAGTGCTGTTTGAATAATGCCTTTGTAAAGGCACTATTACGAGTAGCACCCCTAAAAGGGTGTTATGTCCTACCTTTGTTTTTCCAGTGAATCCGTGTTAACTGCATGTAAACATAGGCGGTACCGCGCTTGACCCGACCAAAGGTTAGCATACAGTACCGAGGATTTGCAATGCTAAGCCAATAAGATAGCAGGCCCTACACTTACTGGCTGCAAGCCGCGGGCACCCTCACCTCTTAAGCATTGTCTACAACGAAAACTGACTTCGGGGAGTAGGGAGTATGATCCAACACGCAAATCCAACACGCAGAGGAGCGAGTACTTGATGTTTGGATCATCCACTTTGCGGTCGTTCGGGTCATGACCCTTATTCTCGCGACCACTGTGTAACTGTCGAAGGTCACGTGGGCTGGGCGGGCTGGCTAGCCGCGCTGGCTGGGAGCTGGCTAGGAGCTGGCTGGGCAGCGTGGCGTCGCCGTGACCTTGACGACGACGATGCGCCCAGGTCTGGGCTGGGGACCAACCGTCGCGGTGGCGAGGCCCGCACCATTTTCGATAGCGTCACTCAAAAAACTGTTTCCGCCCGAGCGTCGGCTCTGGTGGCGCGGGCAAGTGTCAAATCCGCGCTGTCTTGAAACACGTCGTCACGTCAAATGTCATCAGCCGAGTTTCTTTGACACCTGCGTCTGGCATGTGATCAACAGAGGCGTGTAACTTTGTTTTCATTTTCATTTTTTTTTGGTTTGCTTCCAGAAACTTAGTGGGTAAACCGTTGCTGAATCACCCGTCGCCGCCATGCCTCCCAGCCAGCAGATCACGCCGCCAGTCACGGCGAAGAACGGCGTGAACCTGGCGTCGCTCGACCAGAGCTCCGACCTGCCCAACTTCTACAAGGGGCAGAACATCTTGCTCACGGGCGCCACGGGCTTCATGGGCAAGGTGCTGCTTGAGAAGCTGCTTTACACATGCCCGGACCTCGGCACCATCTACCTGCTCATCCGGACCAAGAAAAACCAGCAGCCCGCGCAGAGGCTCGAGACCATCTTTGACAGCCCGGTATGCAGATGCGCGTCAAAAAAAACTATTTTATTCCAACGCACTGGCGCGGCGCGCGACTACCTGCGCACGCGCGGCCGGGAAATTTTATGTTTTACAAATTGTGAACGGCGCTGGATGTTTAACGGGAGTTATCGGAGGGGAAAAAATACGGAAGATGATAAGAATGTTTGTTTGGGTTTCATACCGGGGCTAATGACGACCTTACACAACAATAGACAAAACTCCCCAAAACAGACACGGCAGCCTATATCGCCCGGGGCCCGGGGCTGGTCGGGGCGCGGAGCGGCGCGGAGTGTTGATATGACGGCTGCGGCCCGGCCCGGCTCGGGGGAAGACCCACCGGGCACCGACCAAGAGTCTTCCGAAGAGAAACTACACAATCAATAATGTGTCGTTATCACTCGATCTAATTACTTTCTCTGATAGCTGAAGATTTTTTTTTTTTTTTTTTTTTGACAAGCAATGTTTATACCGTAGCACAAACGACTATTACTTTTTAAAGGGGCAACTTGTTTTTAATTTTTGCAAATCCGCCCCTGATCTGTGGCGCGGAGCGTCGACATTATAATTTCTTTTATCTTATCCACAGAATGAAACCCTTAAATTTCCAACCGGCGCCCTAAGACTTTTACCGCGACTCGGCTCATATGAATACAATGCGCGCTCATTGGGGCGCGCTGTCGCCTCCTAATCGCCTCCGCGCTGCGCCGCCGGCTCTCGCAAACACGTGTGTACGGTGCGGGCCGCGGCCGCGACGCGAGGCAAGGCGGAAGGCAGACTAGTAGACGAATGATATGAATAAAACAAAGAGAAAGAAATGGTCCGGCCGAATCAGTTTGTTTTTATAGTTCCGTCATCGCGCGTGTTGACGTGTTTTTTTTTCTGGACGGGTCCTGTCCAGGTGTTCGCCAGGCTCCGGGAGGCGCGGCCCAAGTTCCTACACCAGGTCCAGGCCGTCGCCGGGGACATCGGCCTGCCCGGCCTGGGGCTGTCGATCGAGGACCGCCTCACGCTCACCGACAACGTCAATATCGTCCTCCACTGCGCCGCCACGGTGCGCTTCGACGAGGCGCTCGACCTGGCCGTCAACATCAACGTCCGGGGCACCAGGTGCGTCCTGGAGCTCGCCAAGGAGATGAAGAACGTCAGGTCCGTGGTGCACGTGTCCACGGCGTACTCCAACTGCCCGCGGGGTGAGATCGGCGAGGTGCTCTACGACATTCCGCACGACTGCGACCGAATCATCCAGATGATGGAGTCGATCGACGGCAACGCCAAGGTCGTGGAGGCCGTTACCCCAACGTGAGTATCCTCTGTTCCTTCTGGACCGGTCGGGCGCGACGGGGCGCCTGGGGCGTAGGCGTGCCTGCCAGGCACGCATGCTCGGCGGGGCGGCCTACCCGGCAGGCGCTAACGTTCTCCATTTCTTCGCCGACAGACTCCTCGCCGAGTGGCCCAACTCGTACTCCCTCACCAAGGCGATGGGCGAGGCCGTCGTCAAGAAGCACCGCGGTGCCCTGCCTGTCGGCATCTTTAGACCGTCTATCGGTAAGTGCGGTCCGGTCCAGTATGTTACATCCTCGTCGCGGTGCGCCTCGCACCTCGCCTCGCCACGCCTTCAACCTGGCCCTCCTTCCCTACTGCAGTTGTCAACTCCGCTCGCGAGCCCATGACCGGCTGGATCGACAACCTCTACGGCCCCGGCGGCGTGGTGCTGGCCTCGGGCGGCGGCCTCATGCGGGTGCTCAACGTGAACGGCAAGAGGGTGGCCGACTTAGTGCCCGTCGACATGGCCTGCAACGCCCTCCTCGCCGTCGCCTGGGAGACGGCCATCATGACGTAAGTGCTGAGCTGCACGGGCCGTACACGGTGTGGTGGTGGTGTGAACTGCGGGGTGCTGATTGTGACGCTCCCTCTCCAGACCAGAGGAGCGCGCCGCCGAGCCCGACGGCATGCCCATCTACAACTACGTGTCGTCCGCTGACAACCCCTTGACGTGGAACGACTTTATGTTGCACACCTCTAACGTCGGCAGACGCTACCCTGTCCAACAAGCCGTGTGGCTCTACAGCCTCATGCTCTGCCCGTCTAAAATACCTTACCTGTTCCTCGTCGCGCTGCTTCACTTCCTCCCCGCCATCTTCGTCGACATCGTATGTTTTGCAATAGGCAATAAATTCAGGTAGGGGTTAGCGGTTGTATTATTTTTTTTAGAAATCATGTTATTTTCGAACGCAGTGAATTAAGTTTACTGGTCTATGTTGATTCCCTATCAGGGCTGTTCCCATTTACAAGAAGATCTACAAGTTTTCGGAGGTGATTTCGTACTTCGGTCTTCGCGAGTGGAGATTTAGGAACAACCACACGAGGAACCTCTGGACACGACTCAGCCCCAAGGACAAGGAGCTGTTCTGGTTCGACATCAAGCAATTAGATTGGAAGCAGTACCTCACGGACTACGCCTTTGGCATGCGTTTGTACATGTTCAAGGAGACCGTCGACACCGCTCCCCAGGCTAGGATCAAAAACAACAGGTGAGTGCCCAGCAGGGGAGTAGAGGGCCTACAAAATCGAAAGCTCACTGTACTACAACTTGATAACCGATAAGCTCGGGAGGTCGTTACCGTCCATTCATCCCATTCATAAATGAGCGGCAGGTGCGCTTACAGCAGGATACTGATTTGGCTCGTGTCCTGTCCCCGTGCCCGCAGGTTCTGGTGGGGCCACCAGATCATCCGCGGCCTGAGCGCCTACTTCGTGCTGCGCATGTGCTGGGCCGTGCTCTGCTGGCTGGCGGCAGGGTTTATCGGCAGGCCCGAGCTGGTCGCCGCCGTGCAGGCGAGCTGAGCTGAGGAGCGCGGACGCGGATCCGGACCCGGAGACGCTCCGTGAGCGCGCCCCCGCGGCCGTGGCTTTGGCACACGGACCCCGTACAGTGCGATTGGCAATGGCGATGCAGCCGCGGGGCGGGCCCCGCCGGGATGGCCGCGGCGCGCACGGCGTTGCATCACGATTGGTGCGGCGTGGCGTGACGCGTGACCGGCATCGCCAAGTCACTCACCCTAAGCTCACGCTTCAGCAACGAGCCACGCTGCAGCATCGCAAATCACGGTCAAGATTTTGTGCGCCGATAAGAATTGTGTGTGTGTGTGTGTCCGTCGTTTCAGTAAAATCTCGAGTGTTTTCGGCAAACTCTAAGAGCGTCAATCCTTATTCCAAACTTGAAAAAAATGAAAGTCAGTTGTTGAATTTTGTACATATATACATATTTAAATCATCTAGTTTTATTGTTGTATGTAAGTCCCGGTGTGATATAGTAGATAGTTATAAAATATACGTAATGTATTCTTGTTTTAATTGATTTTTCATAGTCCTTTTATTTCTTTAATGCAATAAGGTAAGGGTTATCCACTCCGTCCCCCGAAAAAAAAAATCAGATAGAAGCGCAGATGGTACGCGGGGAAGTGTCAGAAGCGGGTTGGCGTTTCTCCAGCCGTAACAGCGAAATTCACTCCGCGGAGGTTTTGAGCACGACGTTGTAGTGGCCAGATTGGAAGCTCGCGGCTCCCACCGCGTCGGCCGCGTCCTCGGTGGCCCCCGTACTCGTCTCTGCCGGCGCCGCGGCCGTACTGGCCGCAGGCGCAGGGTACAGGCCGGGGCCGGGCGGACTGCCGGCACCGCACTTCACGGATGTGCAGTCGACGTGGACGCGTGGGCCGTCCGGCCCCCGACGCACGCCGCTCGCCGGGTCCTGGCGGATAATTCAAGACAATGTTAGCGCTATAATGCCAGGAAAGGGTCACTTCTTCACTCCTGTCAGGCTAGACCCGCACCTGCATCAGGCGCACCCATTCGTCCACGGGGCCGGCGGCGTTCCAGTTGTCCGGCACAATGTCGAAGAAGAAGGGTTCGTCGTCGTCGACGGGGTCGTCGTCTAAGTCCAGGTCCACGTCGTCAAAGGGCTCGTCGTCGTGCAGGCTACCGAGGCGGACGAGCCTCCGATAGAAGGGCGGCCTGTACCCGCCGAGCAGCGGCCGGCCCAGCTGGTGGCGCAAGGCCGTCGTCGTGGAGGCGGAGGACATCCTTGCAGCGGCCGTGGCCGGCGCCTGCGCCGCCACTCCGGGCCGGCGCGCCATGACGCGCATCTCGCCAGAGGGGTCCACGACGTAGCGGACGTCCGTGTGCACGTCGCCGGAGACGAGCGTGTAGCCGCCGCGCACCCAGCCGTCGACGGCGCGCTCCCAGGCATTGGCGACGTACGCGTCGTTGTAGCCGCCGGCGTAGCGGTCCGCGTCCGCCTGTAGGGTGGGCAACACAATCAGCGCGCGTGGCCGGAGGGCACGGGGGCACCGGGCGCGGGGTGGCCGAAGGGCGCACTCGGTGGCGATGCGCCCACGCCCGCCCACCTGCGCCCGCGCCTCTCCATGTCACTCGTGGAAGATGCATCACTCACTCACCAGGGCATCCGATATGCTCTTAGCCTTGTTGGTGTCGGCCAGCGCTGCGCAAAAGAGGCAGAGCAGGGGCCAGGCCGCGCCCGCGAACACGTGAAGAGCCTGCATGCCAGTCAACAACACGACTCTTACTTGCAACGCAATGGGAACCGACATGTCAAGCTGGTACTGAGAAATGTTTGTCGGGGCTATGGGAAAATTTTCCATGCGAAATGTCGTAAAGTAACGACATCAAACTGTAAAACTACGACATAGTAATTGCACTACTTGGTATCAATATATCATACTTAAAAGACCAAAAACAGTCTGCTAAATGTGATGCCTAACACCACGCGCCCCTTTTCGCTCCCGCGTCCCTTGACTCACCTGACTGGAGTCCATGTTGGAGTGCCTGCGAAGGGTCGTGAAGCAACACTTTATAGTGTCGGGGCTTTGGGCGCCGCTCCGGGGCGTTGAAGCGCGAAGCAGAGTCATCCGTACGGAAATGACCGAGCCCTGGTGCTCTAGAGGCTCTGGAAGGACGCCCTGGATGCGTTGTTTAATTGCGAAACACTTCGAGGGTCCATCTTCCGCGGCCAGTATCAGAGGTTCTGGAACCAACACCGGACCAACCCCCGAGCGTTGGTTCATCCTCAAACAGACGTTAACATCGATAAAAAAGAAAAGGATTTGACTGGGACTCGAAGTCTCAACGTCGAAGGTAAACATAAACAAATTTTCCGACCGAAAACCGTAAAAACCAAACTTATAGGTTTCTTTCTTCAGGGTCCAAAATAGATGAAACAAGTTCAAGAAGCCCGATAAGAGACTCAATTCTCACCTCGCATTTGGTCGCAGCAGGGAATCACCAGATATGAATAGCTGGTTTCAGGCTCACATCACGGTACGGCCGCAAGATGGCGCTTTAAACTGACCCAGCGTTGTTGTGCGCGCGGTGCTTTTAAAGCATACTCGCGCATAAGTACTGTATGCATTCCCTTATGCTCAGACGGTGACATAGCTCAAATTTCCTTCGCACGACTGGAAAGTTTTGTTCCCAACCTACCATATTAAACTGTTAACATACGTTGGCTCTCGATTCTGAAATTGAAACGTCCAATAACCAAGTCCAAGTTTTTCGAAATATGGGCGAAGGGTGAGTCAAAGTTTCCCAACCAAGTCAAGTTCAGTGTTTGCCGATGAAACTTATGAAATGTTTTGCAATGTCTACAAGAAAAATACGTGCGCATAAGTCACGCATCTAGAGCCGGTTGAGGAGAAAAGTTCCCCCCGCTCGAAGCAAACTTGGACTAGGCCCTATACCCTCTGCCTTTAGTCAGTGTGACAGTTCTGGTACAGAAGTGTGAACTGTACTCCTAAATCTCAGTTGGGCAGCACTTCCTGTCATTAAAACAACAAAGTTGGCATAATGTCTGTAGGGTTATGGTGCATTGTTTTGATATGGTATGCTGCAATGATGCCCTATGAGAGGATTTAACTACTGACTGCAGGTGGATGTATCCTACAATCTTTCAGTTTTGTAGCAACCTAAGGTAAGCAGGTTTTCGTGTTGCCAAGGGTTAAGGTCACAATTGATTTCAAAATCAATATTTGGAAAATGCTTTGATATTCTATTTGTTTCAAAGCTTCTCCTAGACCAATACACCCGAAACCACCAACCCAAAACATACATTAACATTTAATCCCCCTTTGTTTTTGTTTTTTAATTTTTACTCGTTTTCCTTTTATTTAATCAATGAATGTTGCCTTATCTAACCTAATCTGTTTGTGTTCTGGAAAAATATTACTTCTCACTGTTTCTCTGATATCTTTCTACCCTAAGGATTTAAAACTTTAAAGAAATGGTTATTTCATGGAAGTTGATGCGGTTCCTCATTACACAGCTGTATATATAGTTAAGTAGTGACATCAGTTCATCACAAGCACGTCCCTTACTCAAAGTGTTATATCTTTCTTTCAAATCTTAAAAAAAACAAAACGAGAAGTTTCTTTAATAGTATATGAGCTATGCTGGTTTGTGGAAATATTTATACATGTATAAAAATGTATTTTTCTAATTTAAGGGTTTTGGCAACCATGTTACTATTATTGTACTGAAGTACCACCTTTTTCTTTTAATCTGACAAATTTAAGTTCGACTAAGTGATCTACAATCATTGTTTCCATTTATTGCAAAAGTTGTTATTTCTGATCTGTTATAATAAAGAGTTAAACATTTTTAAGGTAGATGTTAAAAGAAACCACATAGTTTGCCTTTGGTATAAGCCATCATTTATTGTTCATTGTTTTTATTCGCACTATTTACTAAGGGAAAGCACCTACCTCATATGCCAGTAAGTTATAACGATACTGAACCTCTGTTCGATTGATTTTCTACTTTAAAAGTCTGATGTGTATTCCAGAAGTATGGAAATTTCTGAATGTAATTGTTTGTATGGGATTTAACTTATGTCTTTTTCCCCCTCAATTCCCTGACAGATGTTATGTCAGATCTTACCCTTTCATTTTTCTTTTACTTGTGACACTGTGATAAAATTATTTTGTTAAGACTATTAAAAAGGACCTATGTACATATTTTTTTCTTTTCTGAGCAGCGAGTTTTATATTAAAACCCCCGAAAGTAATGATGTGCATAATCTATCATATTTAAGTGTGAAAGATTTGTGTTAGGTCTGTCGTATAGAAAAATAAAAAGACTTTACTATTTAACATCATCGTAGGTATTATTTCACAAACATTAATTCCCCCCATTTCTTTGCTATCAGTCCCAACTTCAGAGTCCTTCTACACAACTTTTGCTCCAAAATAACGGGGGTTGTGCAGGTTCGAGTCTCAGCCGTATTTTTTTTTTTTTTCGCCTTTAATATGACTTGGGTGGGCAGGGGGGACTCTTATGTGCCCCTAGACCAGCCCCCGACGACTGTTTAGTCCAAAAACCCGCTTTTACATCGAAAAAAAAATAAAAAAGAATCGGTCGGGATCGAACCCCCAAAACGTCTCGACAGCCTAGATGGTATTGGGACGGGGGGCAAGGGCGATACCACTAGGCTGTCGTGACGCACACCTTGCGGCGGTGCGAACTGGAATCCCTATCTACCGCATGGACGGAGCCGACAGAGGCGACTTCCGCTCCGACTCCGTTCATGCCTCTTGGCGCCGAAACTGGCCGGTAGATAGGGATTCCAGTTCTCATAGCCGAACAGTGTGCGTCCCGCCAGCCGAGATGGTTAACGCACCTTCCCCCCGTCCCAAATCATCTCGGCTGGCGAGACGTTTTGCAGGTTCAAGTCTCGGCCGAATTTTTTTTTTAACTCCTCCAATATGACTGGGGTGAGCAGGGGCACTCTAATGTATCCCTAGACCGATCTCCGAGGGTTAATTTGTCCGAGAGCCAGCGTTTACATCGAAAAAAAAAAAAAAAAGAAGAACCAGTCGGGATCGAATCCGCAAAACGTCTCGACAGCCTAGTTGGTATTGGGACGGGGGGCAAGGGCGATACCACTAGGCTGTCGTGACGCACACCTTGTGGCGGTGCGAACTGGAATCCCTATCTACCGCATGGACGGAGCCGGCAAACGCGACCTCCGCTCAGCCACCCGGCAACGCCATCTATTGGCCGACTCGGTAAACGCTCCTCCCGCATCGTCTTGGGAAAACGCGAAAAAAACGCGATTTTACCCGGAGGTCAGCAGGAGCGAGGAGGTAGCCTCTTGTGCAAGTGTGCGTTCTCCGGGTCCAGGTCGGCCGACAGATGGCGCCACTATGCGTTGTTGTTGCGCGCTAGGCCTCGACAAGGCAGAGCCTATAGGGCCTAGTCCAAGTACGCTTCGCCCGGTAGGGGAATTATTTCTTCCTCAACCAGCACTCGGCGCGTAACTTAGGCGCACGAATTTTTGTTTCGATCATCTAAATGATGAGGGAACCATATTATATTGCTTCCACTACGTTGGCTTTCGGTACTGACATTGAAACGTCAAATAACCAAGTCCAAGCTTTTCGAAGTTTGGTGGAAGGGTGGGTTTTAGTTTTCGAACCAACTCCAGTCCAGTGTGTTTGCCGATGAAACTTAGGAAATGCTTGTCAATGTCAACAAGAAAAATTCGTGCGCATAAGTTACGCGCGGAGTGTTGGTTGAGCAAGAAAAATTCTCAACCATGCGAAGTGTACTTGGACTAGGTCCTATAGGCTCTGCCTTGTCGAGGCCTAGCGCGCAACAACAACGCATGGTGGCGCCATCTGTCGGCCGACCTGGAACCGGAGAATGCACACTTGCACAGGAGGCTACCTCCTCGCTCCTGCTGACCTCCGGGTAGAATCGCGTATTTTTTCGCGTTTTTCTCGCGTTCTTCGAAGATGGTGCGGGCGCCGGTACCGCGGTCCGCCAACAGATGGCGTTTCAGGGTGGCGCCATCTGTTGGCCGACGCGGAAACGGCTCCCACAGCGCCTTCAAAAATCGCGACAAAAAACGCGATTTTACCCGGAGGTCAGCAGGAGCGAGGAGGTAGCCTCTTGTACAAGTGTGCATTCTCCGGTTCCAGGTCGGCCGACAGATGGCGCCACCATGCGTTGTTGTTGCGCGCTAGGCCTCGACAAGGCAGAGCCTATAGGACCTAGTCCAAGTACACTTCGCATGGTTGAGAATTTTTCTTGCTCAACCAACACTCCGCGCGTAACTTATGCGCACGAATTTTTCTTGTTGACATTGACAAGCATTTCCTAAGTTTCATCGGCAAACACACTGGACTGGAGTTGGTTCGAAAACTAAAACCCACCCTTCCACCAAACTTCGAAAAGCTTGGACTTGGTTATTTGACGTTTCAATGTCAGTACCGAAAGCCAACGTAGTGGAAGCAATATAATATGGTTCCCTCATCATTTAGATGATCGAAACAAAAATTCGTGCGCATAAGTTACGCGCCGAGTGCTGGTTGAGGAAGAAATAATTCCCATACCGGGCGAAGCGTACTTGGACTAGGCCCTATAGGCTCTGCCTTGTCGAGACCTAGCGCGCAACAACAACGCATAGTGGCGCCATCTGTCGGCCGACCTGGACCCGGAGAACGCACACTTGCTGAAGAGGCTACCTCCTCGCTCCTGCTGACCTCCGGGTAAAATCGCGTTTTTTTCGCGTTTTCCCAAGACGATGCGGGAGGAGCGTTTACCGAGTCGGCCAATAGATGGCGTTGCCGGGTGGCTGAGCGGAGGTCGCGTTTGCCGGCTCCGTCCATGCGGTAGATAGGGATTCCAGTTCGCACCGCCACAAGGTGTGCGTCACGACAGCCTAGTGGTATCGCCCTTGCCCCCCGTCCCAATACCAACTAGGCTGTCGAGACGTTTTGCGGATTCGATCCCGACTGGTTCTTCTTTTTTTTTTTTTTCGATGTAAACGCTGGCTCTCGGACAAATTAACCCTCGGAGATCGGTCTAGGGATACATTAGAGTGCCCCTGCTCACCCCAGTCATATTGGAGTAGTTAAAAAAAAAAAAAAAAAAACGGCCGAGACTTGAACCTGCAAAACGTCTCGCCAGCCGAGATGATTTGGGACGGGGGGAAGGTGCGTTAACCATCTCGGCTGGCGGGACGCACACTGTTCGGCTATGCGAACTGGAATCCCTATCTACCGGCCAGTTTCGGCGCCAAGAGGCATGAACGGAGTCGGAGCGGAAGTCGCCTCTGTCGGCTCCGTCCATGCGGTAGATAGGGATTCCAGTTCGCACCGCCGCAAGGTGTGCGTCACGACAGCCTAGTGGTATCGCCCTTGCCCCCCGTCCCAATACCATCTAGGCTGTCGAGACGTTTTGGGGGTTCGATCCCGACCGATTCTTTTTTTTTTTTTTCGATGTAAAAGCGGGTTTTTGGACTAAACAGTCGTCGGGGGCTGGTCTAGGGGCACATAAGAGTCCCCCCTGCCCACCCAAGTCATATTAAAGGCGAAAAAAAAAAAAATACGGCTGAGACTCGAACCTGCACAACCCCCGTTATTTTGGAGCAAAAGTTGTGTAGAAGGACTCTGAAGTTGGGACTGATAGCAAAGAAATGGGGGGAATTAATGTTTGTGAAATAATACCTACGATGATGTTAAATAGTAAAGTCTTTTTATTTTTCTATACGACAGACCTAACACAAATCTTTCACACTTAAATATGATAGATTATGCACATCATTACTTTCGGGGTTTTAATATAAAACTTGCTGCTCAGAAAAGAAAAAAATATGTACATAGGTCCTTTTTAATAGTCTTAACAAAATAATTTTATCACAGTGTCACAAGTAAAAGAAAAATGAAAGGGTAAGATCTGACATAACATCTGTCAGGGAATTGAGGGGGAAAAAGACATAAGTTAAATCCCATACAAACAATTACATTCAGAAATTTCCATACTTCTGGAATACACATCAGACTTTTAAAGTAGAAAATCAATCGAACAGAGGTTCAGTATCGTTATAACTTACTGGCATATGAGGTAGGTGCTTTCCCTTAGTAAATAGTGCGAATAAAAACAATGAACAATAAATGATGGCTTATACCAAAGGCAAACTATGTGGTTTCTTTTAACATCTACCTTAAAAATGTTTAACTCTTTATTATAACAGATCAGAAATAACAACTTTTGCAATAAATGGAAACAATGATTGTAGATCACTTAGTCGAACTTAAATTTGTCAGATTAAAAGAAAAAGGTGGTACTTCAGTACAATAATAGTAACATGGTTGCCAAAACCCTTAAATTAGAAAAATACATTTTTATACATGTATAAATATTTCCACAAACCAGCATAGCTCATATACTATTAAAGAAACTTCTCGTTTTGTTTTTTTTAAGATTTGAAAGAAAGATATAACACTTTGAGTAAGGGACGTGCTTGTGATGAACTGATGTCACTACTTAACTATATATACAGCTGTGTAATGAGGAATCGCATCAACTTCCATGAAATAACCATTTCTTTAAAGTTTTAAATCCTTAGGGAAGAAAGATATCAGAGAAACAGTGAGAAGTAATATTTTTCCAGAACACAAACAGATTAGGTTAGATAAGGCAACATTCATTGATTATTAAATAAAAGGAAAACGAGTAAAAATTAAAAAACAAAAACAAAGGGGGATTAAATGTTAATGTATGTTTTGGGTTGGTGGTTTCGGGTGTATTGGTCTAGGAGAAGCTTTGAAACAAATAGAATATCAAAGCATTTTCCAAATATTGATTTTGAAATCAATTGTGACCTTAACCCTTGGCAACACGAAAACCTGCTTACCTTAGGTTGCTACAAAACTGTACGCTGTACTTTGACGCTGAAGACACGACACGCGAGCGCCAAGCTGCCAAGCTCAAATGCTGGGGAGGGGGTTCTGGCTGCAGCTGCAGCTTCGACAAACAGTCGAGTCGGCCGAAATTCTTCGAGTGGCTAATTTTTCATACTTGAAGTTCCTCTGCGCTTTACGGCACGTTCACAACTCTGGTACGGAGTCAAATCTAGCCTGTCTGTCAGGCACCAAGGTTCTTTTCTGGTCGGTGTCTTCTTCGTGTAAAGTGTATCACAAAAACCCTCTAAAATGTTTAAGAGACTTATGAAGTAAGTGCATACTGCTACAGGTCAACACTTAATGATTTGATGACATGTCGCGTCCTGATACCGGTCTGCATTATATGATGTTCTCATTTGAAGGTTATGAGGCTTCTGCTTTTATATTGAGTAATTTTTATAATTGATGTTTATTTTTGGATTTGTTTGTTGTCAGAGTTGGTATTAAAGCCAGCATCTTAACAAGTGCAGTCTATTATACTATCGACCAAGGTCTTTGGGAAGATACGGAGAATGCAGACAAGATATATTCTGACATATATCAAGCTGTAGCACCTTACTTCAAAGAAGTTCCTCTTGAGGTAGTTATTATTCTTTGTCAAAGTATTTTCTGAAACAAGTCACCATACTCTCATAGTTTTCAATGCAGGTTCCAGAACTTCCATCCTTATCTGATTTTGCTGCATCATCAAAACTTTACTACAATCAAGGAATTATTTCCACTGGAAATTTCTTAAAAGACTTGCCGTCTAATGCTGCATCAGTAGCTGGAGAGTTACAATCTACAATATCAAATCTATTAGAAGCCCCACCATCACAAGAAAATCAAGCGGACACAAACTCTGGTAAATCATAGTACCCTCACTTCAAAGAACACTTGTAGAATATTCTTATTTGATTTGGCAACCTTCAGATTGCAGTAATATGTTTGAACTAACTTCCAATTGTACAATCTCTAAGAATAAATAAATTGAAGCAAATCTCCAATTCATCCTTTTAAGAAAAACAAATTAAATCTATTTGAAATAAATTAAAAGCAAGAATTATATATATATATATGTTACCGGTAATGACCGACGGCCCGGAAAACCTAAGATTGCCTAGGAAATGTTAAGAGTGCCAAATTCAGTTTAGGAAATGTTGAAATATTAATATCCACCTAACATTGCCCAGGAAAATTTGTGTCAAACTAAGATTGCCGAAATGCCGTCGGCAATCTTAGGTTGCCTAAACAACATTTCCTAAAATAACATAAAAAATACAAAATAATAGTTTATAAGTAGGTTTATTCACACAGAAAACTTCTAGCTTCATGGGGGCGATAGCACACAGCCCCGCCGTGGCGGGGGAAGCCCCTTCGGCCGTCGCGGTGCAATATCACCCATGACACCTATGTCGATCCGCGGTGCAGCATCACCTATGACACCAATGGCGGGCCCTTCATTTAAGGGGTTAAGATGAGCAAAGTGGACGAGATCTGCTTGACATATGGCAGAGAGCACACTCTTGCATCATTGTACAAGCCGTATGCAACGGCCTGTCACATGTCAAGCAGATCTCGTCCACTTTGCTCATCTTACACTGCTGCACCGCGGATCGACATAGGTGTCATGGGTGATGCTGCACCGCGACGGCCGAAGGGGCTTCCCCCGCCACGGCGGGGCTGTGTGCTACCGCCCCCATGAAGCTGGAAGTTTTCTGTGTGAATAAACCTACTTATAAACTATTATTTTGTATTTTTTATTTTATTTTAGGAAATGTTGTTTAGGCAACCTAAGATTGCCGACGGCATTTCGGCAATCTTAGTTTGACACAAATTTTCCTGGGCAATGTTAGGTGGATATTAATATTTCAACATTTCCTAAACTGAATTTGGCACTCTTAACATTTCCTAGGCAATCTTAGGTTTTCCGGGCCGGCGGTCATTACCGGTAACATATATAAAAGAACACTTTATTGCAAGATAAAGGATAGTAAACACCACATTATAACCATTGCATGCTATGGCACCTTAGCACCCTTGTTCGTTTCTTGCAGAAAAATTTGCATATGAAACAATGTCCAATCAAAAAAACACGCCTCCTTCGACAGAGTGAAAATTTCTACCAGCCAAAGAATGCTTTCAGATAGAATATGAGCCCTTAAGAGCGGTCATTTAAACCCTAATCACATTCTTCAGCTAGTCTGACTATAATATAGATTGGCATACATTAAAACACAAGAACAAGAGATACGATGATACGGAATGAGAACTTTTGATTGGGTAAACATCACAGATTACAAGTTTACACTAAGGATAATACAGCTAAAAAAAGAAGAAAAAGAAGGGAAAGGAAGACTTGGTGCATAGTAACCTAAAGTAAAAGACATACTCCCAATACATTGTTAAAATTTAGAAAGCAGCTTGAATTTAAAATGAATGGCACACAGTTCAATACACTTACAAGCAATAAATTTTGATAAGAAAATTCTGTCTAGGCAGCTAAATGCTGTAACATGATTGGAAATCTAAGTCATCCTCAGGGCAGTAGACTTTGTGTGTCCTAAATCACTGATCCACTTAAATATACATTGCAAACCTAGATTGTCTACAGTAACAAACATTAACAGCATACTAAAATATGAGTACGCTTGTAGCCTGCAATTATGAGCATGCAGTAGTGAATATGAAACACTTTTGAAAGAGCAGCCGAAGGAGACTAGTAATCTACCAAATAAGAATTATTCAATATCATATATTGCTCTACAAATAAATGAATAGAAAAATATAAATAATCAAATTACAAGAGTGGCAAAATTGACAAACCACATAAAACACTTAAAAAAAAAAAAATTCTTTGGCAGTGAGTCACTGACTAATGGACCACTTATCCTTACAAAACATTACTTCTCAGCCAGAAACATTCACTATGGGGTGTTGAGTGTCTTGAACTCATGTGAAGTGAAAAAAAACAGTTCCAATACGCATGAGAGATATTTCTAAAAATTGAAAAAAAAAGTGATGAGTGAAAAGACAAACAATACCAGTGACATATTTCAAACTTAGAAATTACAAGATTGCTCTCAAATGAGTATGAAAATACGTACAATGCACAAGAAACAAAATCAACAAAAAATAATAATTTGAAGAAATTATGTGCTTAAACATTAATTAGTAAGTGAATGAAATTAATCTCTTCAGAAATACTGTTAATTGTTGTAAGTAATTTGTACTAAGGCAAATCATCTACACCATACAAGACGAACACATCAAAACAATAAATACGGGAGGGAGTATTTTAACTTCTATTCAACCTTGTTTGTCATGCTATAGAGCAGTAATTAGATAGAAGTGGAAAGTACGTGCAGTCGATCCCTGATACAACAGATACTCGGTGATAACGTCACTTTTCCCAATTCTAAACAGTAAAATTCTATAAATGAGGGATAACCAATATTACGATTACCAGACTATAATGTAACAGGATGAAGCAAAATCGCACAAAAGGGGTTTGACTGTAGGTCTAACATATAGTAACAATGTTTGATTCGATCTATGTATTTTGGTGAAAATATAAATTTTCAAATAATGAGAAACATATGTCTATATATAAAAATAGAGCCATAACAGTATAAATATTAACAAGACAAGACAAATAAATTATTTAATAGGTTTAACAATTCTAATCTTATAAATTTCAGAGAATCTTTACTAACACTTGGCATACAAATGCTTTTAATTTCTTTCCTTTTCTATTTTTAAAAATTAGAGGTGAAAAAAGGGGTAAAAAAAAGGGGGTCTGATGTTGAAGTGATGCTTCAAATAATGCAACAAAACTACACTAAAGGAAAGAAAAGTTATACTTAAGTTGCATTAAGAAGTATGCCTTAAAGTAAGAAATACTTCATGCACATTCTAAGTGATGTACAAAGTGCAATAACAGCAATACTACCTATTTTACATTCCCTAAAGCATTTCATTGGGAAAACATAACAGATTTTTATGCTGCTATTCATGTGATGTAAGGTGCTTAGTATGGTTGAAAGGGAGAATTCTGGAATGTAGATTTTAAAGTCAAAAGTAAGTTTGAAATGAGAGTGGAAAAACTTAACATGAACTTCAAACCCAAACCCCATGAGGATTTTTACTGGTTGGAACTGCATTTTCGAGCTGGCGAGGAGATCCAATCATCTTCCGCGTACTTCCTGGTTTGTGTGGACCTGAAAAGGTAAGAGAAATGGGATAAAAAAATCAAAATCTCAAAGTAAGTGTCTTAGAACTAAAAATCCAGATCTGAAATTAAAATTAAAAGGGTCTGGAAATGCTCCACCTAAATTCAGCAAAATTAAGAAAAATACAATATGTAAAACATAATAAAGTACAATCTTACCAAGACAAAATGTAGATCCTGTGAACCAGCACAATGTAAAAATACAAATAAAAAATATCAAGTAATATCCATTACAGTTTCTTCCAAATAGATGTTAATATTGTTACCTACATTATAAGACAATACTCACCTTCCAGTAAATGTTTCAATTCTTCAGCTGGAGCAATGGCTAGACTTTGAAGATTGGCTTCTTTCATTTCTGCAACTAGTTGCTCAACTTGTTGTTTCTTGTCAGATATGGCAGATTCTAAAGCAGCCACCTGGTAAAAAAATATATTAACAATTTACCATTTTTAAATTAAAATTGAATGATAAATGTGCACCAACCTCTCTATGTAAATCTTCTCCACATTGTGCTGTTTGTTCAGATGACTGCTTAGCTAAATCTACTTGACGCTGCAATCTTTCAACCTCAGATAACAATGATCGCTCTAGCTGTTGACGATTTTCTTTTTCAGAGAGCAAAGCTCTTTGCTCCATTTGAGTTTCTTCGGCTAACAATCTGTCAAGAGGTGAGCTTAAGTACACTATTTTGAACAAATAATAGAGAATTTAGGTCTAAAAGAAGTTACCGATCATACTTACCTAATTTTATTCTTACATTGTAGTAACTCAGTTTCACAATTCGCTAATTTTGATCGCAGTAACGTAATTTCTGACTTCAATGTTTTCTCCTGTTGACGAACCAATTCACTTTCCTCTTCTACCTGGCTTAGTGCTCTTATCTGGGTTAGTAGTTCAAAGATATAAATCATCGGCAGGTTTAAAAAAGTCAAATCCCTTTGAAAGATATCATGCTAAATTGATATATGTACCTGTTCTTCACTCTGACGACTCTGTGCTTCCATTCTAGAGGTTTCTTGGGCAATAAGCTCCATTTGCCTCTTTTGCTCTTGGGATTTTCCTTCCCAAAAGACAATTTCTGCATCAAACTGAAATTAGGTTTACATCAAGTTAGAGAAATGTTAAAAGTTATAAGTTTTAGATGAGTTGCGCACTAATTCTCTTACCTTTGTGAGTTCCACTTGCTGTGAAGAAAGCTTTTCTCGCTGATAGTTAACAAGGCGAATTAGCTCACGATATTGAGCATTGTAAAGCATAGTCTCTTGATTAGGTTCAGTTTCTCCTGAAGACTGTGTAGAGGGGAAGTCCTAGAAAAACAAATATGGAGATAAGTATTTACAAAAAAATATTTCCCAGGAGAGATCTGGTTCTTTCAGTAGCAGAAAGACATTTACTTTTAAGATATTTCTTCTTGGTTTGCTGGCTGACACCTGGTGAGTTGCCTGTGAGGGCTGCGCTGGTCTTACTGGGCTTTGTGTAGGTGGAGGAGGATCTCGATAAGGAGGAAGAGGTAATGGTGCAGTGGAAATTCTTGATAGTTGAGCTGATGGACTGGTGGCAATGCTGGTGGAGCTGGAGGTGGTGGTGGTTGTTGTGGTAGTGATGGTGGAGGCAGCAGCAGCAGCGGCCGCGGCAGCAACAGCTGCAGCTGTTGCGGCAGGCCCTGGTGGAGGAGCTCGATATGGTGGGGCTTCCCTTTCCCGTTTTGTTCCATGTGGGGATGGATTAGTTATTGTCTGCTGTTGAGATGATTGGTGTGTATGATGGCTGTGGATATTATTTTCAGAATTTCTTGACTGATTTGGTGAGGATGAATCCCCACTAGATTTAGAGGCAGAAGCATCCTAAAAAACAAACAACATAGAAAACACTGAGGAAAATTTATTTCACATTTAACTTGAGAATACTACTTACTTGCGTAACAACAGTTGACCTCCTTTCAGCAAGAGATTGAGGATGATGGCCACCAGAAAATGTGAGCGATTTTCGAATGTCTTTATTCCGTTCCGGAGCCATACCAAACCTACAATACATAGGAACATTATGTAAAAATGTAATAAAACAATGAAATATCTAGTGCTAGAAATGTCCGTAATGATACCCAGAATGTCTGGAGTCTGGTGATTCTGAAGGGGATGGAGAAAACCCATGCAAAGGATCAGCTGCTTGAGTTTGTTGAGAGGGTCCTGTCAGAGCTTGCTGGACACCACCTGATCTCTGGAGTATTAATTGAACATCATTGGAGTACTCTCCCCATTTCATTAGAATCTGAAAAATTTGCCAAGTTAATGGATTAATAATTTAAATCTTGCTATTCTGCTTTGTTTTAAAAGAGATAATAGAGCTTTGTAGAAAGATCCGTACCTTCAGGGGGTGTTCATGAGGAGCAAGGAGTCTCTCATTATTACGCCATCTCTCAATGAGAGTAAAGCGTCCTGTTTTACCGGTGGCATGAGCAAGAGCATACACAACATCCTGTGGAAGAAAATGTATGAAAGGGAATCCGAATATTGAAGAAACAAAAGCAAGATTGTAGCACTAACCTGACACGTAGTTGTCTCAGTCACACCACACACAATTCTTTGAATACCCTCCACCCACACCTTAAGTTCCATTGCTTTTAATTTTTTCTTTTATTCAAAAAGGGGATAGCAGAAACTGTAACAATGTAGCAGCTACATCTGCAAATAAATAATATGGTTAACACAGTTAATGCATTGGTCATTAATTGATGAATGACATCCAAAGAAAGTTTTACACCTGTAACCTAATAAGAGCCTTTGAACAGTAAATTACCAATAATTACCCAAAACCTTTAATGGCCATAAAATATATTTGACAGTTAACCTGTCTGGTAACTTTCACCATTCTGGATTCTTAAACACATAAAGTATTCAGCCCTGATTGAAGATTTATTTACCATAAACGTTATGATCAGATCCAAGGGACACTACAACTTAAAACTAAAAAAAAACATGGAAAGGCAGTAAACACCAACACAGTAGAAATACCGGACCAGGGACTTCAAAGGAGGGGTCATACCCTACATTTCGCACGTCAGATGATTAACTTTCTCGTGGGACAAGTTCATTTACAATAGTGATAAGTCACACAATTAAAACACACTTACAACAAAGTTTTGGAAATTCTTTTAAACTGGTACACAGCTTACCGAAATATTTGTAGTTGTACACATATGAACGTCAGGTATGGTTCGACTTTATAAACCCTCAAAACAGTAAACAAAATACGGTTGTCTGCCAGAGTCCACAATGGCAGCCCCAGCCACAATCAACAAAACCACTGATCCAACCGATTTTCTTAATGTACTTGTTATTATAATGTGAGTGCTATTTTTAATGCCAGAATGCAAAATAAAAATGGTATTGTTTCCCTTAAATTTATTTTAGAAAACCAGGGAGTACATCTTTATCTGTAATATTTTTGGTCTTACGTCCGCAATTTTTCCTCCTTCACAAGCGACGACAGCAAGTTTTAATTTTCATACTTCCAGCACGCATTAAGATTAAGATAAGATTATTTACACGACAGATGCGACAGATGCGGCATCCTAGCAGCAGGCGCAGCAGAATAAAAAGATTTGGAGTTCATACACAATGTCATATTTTTCATGGTGAGCAGTACATTTATTTTGGTTACTGTACCTCTGATATTACACTGTATTTGAAAAAGATAAATAAAAAACGAACAGCATGACATCTGCTTTTAATGATGATTTTGTACGGCAAGTTGAACAAATGAGCAGGTTTCAGGTAAAAGTGCAAAGTCAGCTTGTGCATTAAAAAAATGACTTGTTAGCATGTATTACTACTATACTTGAATTGATTTGTTATTTCACAAGATTTCTATGTACTCTATTAGTCAAACCTGCCCAGGATTGAAAAAGTTAACTTGTTTTTTTTTGTTTTGTTTTTTTACAGGAGCAAACGCACAAACTAACCAGCAAGTGTTGGGATCTCTGTGTTGATAAGCCAGAAATGCGACTTGGAAGTCGCTCAGAGACGTGTCTGAAGAATTGTGTTGAAAGGTTTATTGATATCAACAACTTTATCACAAACCGTTTTGAAAAGTCGCTTTCAGAGAAAAGATCAGTGGATTCATCATTTGATTAATGTTCTACATATTACCATAATCTTCCTTATTTGCAAATTGGTCTCTAAAAATGTATTCAAGATGCAAAGATTTTATTAGCCGCCACAAGCGGAAGTTTGTTGTTACTGGTGTGGTTGTTGGAGGAGCTTGGCTTGCTCTCAAGTATGCTCAGCAGAAACTTCGTGAATATACTGAGAATGAGGCAAAAGAATTTGTTGAGAGAAGTCGCCGTCAGCAACACTATAAGAGTACAGAAAGAACGTGTGATCATACGATTCTCTCATTGTCGCCTGGAATCCATGAATCCATCATAAATGCTGTGAATACAGAAGAACTGGCTGCTGAGCTTCAGACTGCTACCTCAGGAAAGCTTGCTATTTGGGAAAAACTCAGAGTAAACGCTTTCACAAGAGTAGCTGCTCTTGTCTACGCCAACTCCATCTTAGTGCTTCTTTTAAGAATTCAGCTGAATCTTGTTGGAGGTTTCCTTGTCAGAGATACTAATGGAGAAAGTGGGTTGTCCACAGAGCTACAGCATGTTTACCTTTCACTATGTCACCATCTTAGGGATAGTGGAGTTGTTGACCTTTGCAACCTCATTGAAAGGCATGTACAACCCATTTTAGAAAATGTTTCATTGAAAAAACCCATGTCTCTAAGAGATACAGAAGAGTTATTTTGGTCTATTCAAAATTCTGTTGAGAGTAATATCTACGATAATCCTATTAAAACAATAGCAAAATATGTTTTTCCACCCAAAGAAAAAGTTCACACTGAAAATTTGCAAGATCAAGAAGTACAACAACTCTTTAGTATCATATCTGAGACTGTTGACCTCCTTGAATCAGATGAAGTTGCATCACTTACACGATCATGTGTCAGTCAAAGTTTTGCAGCTGTAGTAGATAAGCTTGCTGAACACTTTGCGCCTGTTTGCTCTGTAGAACCAGTTGCAGGTCCCTCAAATGAGCAGGTTGCTAATGCCTGGGCAAGTGCTATGAATGGAACAATTAAGGATAGCTCTTTTGTTAATCCAAATAATGTGACTATACCTCTGGCCAAACTGATACCAATTGTAAGCAAGCTTACTGAACTGAATCCAAACAAAAAAGATTTATGGATTTATCAGCTTGTGCGAAATGATCTTGTGAAAGTGTTTGGTGCAAATGTTTATGAAGCTTTTGGACAAAAAGAGTAAGTTTGGTTTCTTATGAATTTTGCATCCAAGATTCTTCAACTAAGCCATTTAACATTGAACTACTTCTAAGTGCCAGGGCACAAACAGCATTAACTTCTTTTTTGTATTCCATTTCCTTCTTATTCTGTACTCTTTAGCAATTTTATAATATATTTTCTACTGTATTTTTTCCCTGTCTTCATTGTTTATACTTCTTTAGCCTTTATACATTTGTGTTTCTAAATTTAGATGCTGGAAGTATGAAGCAAAGGTTTTACACTCTTCTAATGCTTCACAATAGGAGCATTCCCTAGTTTAAATAAAGAAAATATTTAGAAGACAGATGCCGATTTATTAAACCTTGCAGTTACAGTAAAACAACTATTTAAAAAAGGTAAAACACTGCCCATGAGAAGCTATTGTATTTCAAAGGACGGTCTATCCTGCTCTTTACTAAGGAAAACCTCTCTTCAATGGGGGAAAGGGGGGGGGGGGGGGGGTAAGGGTCTTATCTAAATGAAGGGACATGCTACAAATGGAAATGTTGCAAAGATAACATTCAATGCTGGTTTCATATCAGGCAGTTAAGAGAATATTGTGAGAAGTTGTGGTAAGGGAATCACAAATAAGAATTACTATGGATGTACCTGCAAGATTGAAGTTGGCAATCCTCCAGTGTTAGCAAGACTTCTATTGTCAATCGCCTTTTACCATTGCAAGGTACCCAACAAGGCTTTCAACTTTCACTGACATACTACACATACAGGGCAGAGAATTCACGGCACAAAATAAAAAAAAAATAAAAAAAAGAATGAGAGAGAAATACATTACTTCTTATTTTGTTTCAAGGAAAAAATATGAAAACTTCACCAAGTGCATAATGCAAGACAATTTCCCTTGTGGATATTTTCTGCTGCCTGATGAGCAAAACCTGCCATGCTTGTTCATAGAAATCAAAATTATTGGAAATGATTCACTGGATAAACTGGGTACATACAATTGCCAACTCTGCCATAGCAATTAGCTGCAAATGTGGAAAAATTATAATAGAAACTTTTGAATGTGAAGTAAAGTCAATTATTGGAGTAAGAAAGAAACAAAGAATTTTACATGAGGGTGCTCCTGTAAAATTACATCACAACATTTTTATAAAACCAACAATACACATTGAAATGCCATTAAGATGGACTAAACAAAAGCAATAATACATTGAAAGGGAAGATGACAATGATATCATGGAAATGTCAGATCATTTCAGAAAAGGAAAAAGCAAGAACACAAAATGCATCTTAACTGTATAGCATGTGGTAATAAATGAGAATCTGAACCAGAAGAAAAAATATACATGAAAACCTCAAATTACAATGTCAGCCTTCCAAAATAGAAGTAGCCAGGAGCTTCAAACAGATTTCGACTTTACTCAAAGCAATCTGGAACTCAAGTGATGGCCTTTGGATGTACAGTTATGACCTTAACAGTCTATTCTAGATCATATAGATATATATTTGTATATATTGATTTATAAATATGGTTGTATATTTAAATATAGGTTTGTATTAATAGGAATAAAACTTCAATCTAATTTCTGAAAATGATGTCACATTTTCTGCCAAATAAACTGATGAACACATTCAGCCCTCCTAATCCTTTGGCAAGATAGGTACCTACAATAATTTCCATATGGTATTAAATAAATATTCAATGTACACAATATCTACAATTTAAAGTACTCTTTTTTTTTTTCCAATTTACAGTTAAGTTTGGTCACAAGAGAGTAGCAGCAGCACACATATACTCTGGCCCTAGCAGAAAGTTGATTTCATTTTTCAAGACTCATCCAATGCAAAAAAATATGCTTCTTTTTCAGCTGATTGGAGAAACCAAGTTAGTACACCAAAACCTCTATTACGAACAATACAATTTAATGGAAGCCACTTAGTCCAAATTATAGCATGTACGGTATGGAAAAAAGATACAGGTAAGCACTTAACTTGAACAGTGAGCAAAACTAGGAAAATCCTTAACACCATGGAGACAAAATCAGTCTTACAATAACTCAAATTCAAACATCTAGCAGCACACTGAAATTAGCATGTACATTTTTTTAAAGGAAGGAAAAAAAAAAAGAAGAAGAAAAAGAAAAGTATGCTACATGCAGTACAATTTCCAACCCTTGTGATCTGTTTATGACAAAATGACCTTATCTAGTGCACCAATGCATTGTGGCACTAAAAACATTATTTGCAACTGTGCTGAATGGGCCCAATTCTGGCAGTATGAGAAGCTACTAGGTACTGTATTAGCCGCTTGAGTTTAAAGGTTTGTAAAAGAGATAAATTCTGACTATTGGACTTTACTCCTGGACATTGGTATTATCTACCAGTATCAGCTTTTCATTAAGCCTGAATGCTTATGGTGCATGTCGTGAATCAATACAGGTAACCAAAATGGAAAGTAATCACATCAATCACATGACAAAGTTTGGTCATCAAAGTTGTAACCTTTCAATCAAGATTTTAACTTTCTATAAGTCCTGTCTAAGCACAAATTAAAAAAACACAAAAAGTTTAGATGAAATCAAAGGCCTTCTATAAAAGTCAACACACAACATTACATACAGAGGGAGCATTGTATTTGGGATCAATTGAATTTAGCATTTGCTAAACAATTTGATGAGATTCAAAAGGTAGAAACATAACAAAATTGCCAACAAACAAGGCCATAAACTTACCAGACAAAACATGGCTAAACAATACAGAAAAAAAACTAACTACCTACTTTATTAAAACCCAATCTGCATTATGCAAGGTTTTCTTCATAAATATCCTTTCATTGCTCTGAACAAAAAAATAAATAAATAACATAGACCACATTGCATAATGAAATAATAAAGAAATATCTTATATTTTATGAGACAAACAAACTTGAGATATCTGAAAATTTAAGTATCACATTATTACCAGCAACAACAGCAAAAAGAAATAAAGGGTAATACACTTCAGTAACCACTCCCCATTTAACACTTTCAATCAGAACATTACCATAATTTGCAGTAACTATAAAGATTAAAAATTAATTCACCAAATCAAAATTGATAAAGCACAAAGCACATTCTTCAAACTGACGTTGCAAGGTGGCAAGGATAAGATTTGGGCTGTGCAAACTATTCCTTAACCCTGCCCTTCTTTTCAAGATTTGATTAAATTCAATTTGTTTCAAATTGGTTTGAAAGTAATATTAGAGATTTACACAGCCCTAGATTATACATATTAATTACAAGTAGCATCAAGATGTTATGCCACAAAATGCAGAACATGAACATAAGGCTGGTAGCTTTGCACAGCCCTTAATAAAAACAAAAAATTCTGACAACTCATACTTATATCACAGGAGCCCCAGGCAGTGTACAAGGCAAGGTTGCACTTTCTTCCCAAAATTCATGAATATTATCACCAGCCCATCCAAACACAAAACTGTCAGTACACCATAGGATGAATGAGCCGACACGGAGGACGACACAGTACATTCACTACTAAATAAAACGTGGTGGCCCTGTATGATGAGAATAAGGAGGAGGTACCCCAGGAGGTGGACATCCTAGATAGCGGTGATAGCGATGACGGCTATGAGAGGGAGCAGGACCTAATCCATGAGCAAGAGGGTGGTGTATGTTCTGAGACGCTTGCATTACCATCTGCTGAGAGTGAGAGGAATGGCCCAATTGTGATGAATGTATATTACCATCACCCAAATCTAATTCCAGTTCAGTCTGCTCCGCTAACTGCATTTGCCCAAAGGAAGCGGTAGCCATAGCAACATCAGGCATGATATCTGATAGATGTCCATCACTACAAGAACTACTGCCAGCCTGCTGAAAGAGAATAAATCCATAGAATACAATATGACAAAATACACACAAAAATAAGACAAAAATTAAATTAAATTAAATTTGCTACAAGAAAAATAAATACCAACCTCCCCTGACATTCTGTAAGAGTCACCCTCTGTTACAACAGCAGGTAATTCACCGCGATGAGAGCGAGGTAATGTCACCCTTCTAGTAGGGCATCCAATTCCACTAGCAGCATTACTGCTTAAGTTGTTTTCGGATTCAGTTTCCATGACAATATCTATTTCTTCCTCGGTGTTTGAATAACAAGCAGCATTCTAAAATTAAATCAGATACACATAAATTATGAAAAATATTTTTTAAAGAGAAATAATTTAGAAACAGAAAATATCTCATGACTTACTTCTAAAAGATCAGCAACAGCATCTGGTAGGTTAAACTCCCGAACAACCCTCAAGCGAACTTGACGATTTATTTCATGTCGGGATGACAAAGGCAAAGAAACCGCTCGTTGAACACTCACACTTTGTCTTAGCTTATGTTCTCTTTTTAACATTGCTGTCATAGTAGCTGGGTCTGGAACTAGGGAGAAAACAAGACATTCTATAATCAAATCCTAGAAAGATTTCAGGCAAACTTCTAAGTAACAATGGTAGCATTAGTTACCTGGAATAGCTGCGGCAAGTACATCAACAGGCACATTTGTCCCTCTGGACCTGGGTTTATCTTCAACCATATATAATGTGTCCGGAATATCCCTTATGTACCTGTTTCTTCTCATTCGAGACATGTCAACATCAGGCACTGAGTGATCTTCAAGAAGAGACTTGTGACAGGAAAAGAAAAACAACAAAAAAATTAATAACATAAATTTTAAATATTGTGATTTATTCTGAAATAGTTCATCAGAGATATATGGCTACTCCTTTTTAATTCATTTCTACATCTCAAGTTCTCACCTTACATTCTTCGTAATAGGGCATAAATAGCCGAGGTCTCACAAACAAGCCATTGTTTCTTGACCCTCTTACCCAAGCATCTAACCTGAGAGCTGAAACACTATGACGGTCATCACCAATCATGTGGCTTGGAGGAGAGCTAACCAAACCTCTCCTAATAGCCTAAAAACGCAAATCCAGGATAATATGGTAATGAAATTAACATTAAAGCCAAACTAACATTCTTCCTTGTAGACTTACTTGACTCAAGACTTCACTGTTTGGGGGGAGAACATGATCTACTCTTACTAGAGGAAGGAGTTCACAAAGGATTTCCCGAAGTTCTACATCACTAAGATCTCTCTTTTTAACACCTTTGCGAGCAACTGAATGAGCAGTATGATTAAGAAGATTTGGTTCTGTGCAGGGAAATAAAAAATATTAATGATTAAAATTTGGCTTCCATTATTCAACAATAATAGAGATAGGCAAAGTACAAAAACCACCTCGATCCTCCATGCGACGAACAAGTTCCTGTTCACCCCATTTCAACACAGCTTGAAGAACTTCCAATTCACTTGCCTAGATTTCATGATCATTTTATCAGCATGTAGATTACAAATAGATTTATGAGATATGTAAAAATCAACTACTCACCTGTAAAAAGTCACTCTGGAGCACCTGGATCAAATGAAACTTGTCAAGCTGATGTAAAACAGGGCTTGATGCAACTTGTGAAAATTCCTCTCTCAAAAAGTGAAGGGCTTGCCGATGAACCTGTAAGAATTGACAATAATTTGGTCAAACAATAATAGAAGATAGATATCAAAAGTAATCCTATGCCAGAATGTCAGAAAGCTATGACTATCTAGAACCCTTACCCAGGCTGACCCATGAGGTTGACTGCTCCATTTTAACACAGTAGGTAAGGCATCTAGAGTCAACCATTCTAGAATAAGATCCTCACAGCCTTGAGTGACAATATCAAGTTCTAGGAAGCGACCCATTTGATATAGCTCCATTGCCTCTTCTAAGGCACTTGGTCTGGTTCGACCAGTATGAGTTAGCGCCTGAACCTAGACAAAAGGCAGACAAGGAAATAAATATTACAGCATTATCACAGCTAGAACCTCTATGTTTACCTGCAAAGCACATTACCTCTCCCAAGCTGCCAGAACTACCAGCACATCCACTTCCCCTCAAAATTAGAGAGAGATCAACTGTATCAAGATATATAGCATGCAATAGAACTCTGGCATATCTTTTTGGTATCACAAATTCATCCAATACAATCCTGAAAATAATGATTGGCATAAGTGACAAGGGCTTCAGGAAAGATATATTTAAGGAGCAAAACTATATAAAATTTGTTCAACCTTGTTGGGATGTGGAGAGCTCGTTCAGTGTGTTCTTCACCAGATCTGGTCCTTCTCTGAATGAGATTTCTAAAGAAAGGTGAGCGAGCTGAGAGCAAAGCTTTGTGACAGGGAAGCTCTAGTTTGGGTCTGAAACCATACTCTGAACTACCAGAATCTGGTCTTCGACAATCACCATCAGATGTGAAAACTAAAGCCGCATCAGCGTAATCTCCAGATTCTAACAGATATCTAAGGTCCCTTTCTAAAGGGTTTAAGGTACCAAATTCGTTGCCAAGTCTTCGCAGTAAAGCAATTCTGTAACCAAAAGGAAAAATTCTTAACTAGAGTAAAAACCAGAACCTGTAAATAATTTGAAGAAAGTGTCTGACCTCTCAGGGTTGTCTTCAAGAGGTCTCAAATCACCAGTATATAAATAGCGCAATAATGATGAGAACATATCCACATCCACTCCTGCAGTACGTGGCTCAACTCTGATTCGAGCTCCATGAACTGGATAACCAGCTAAGAGGTCTCGAAAGTAAGGACAACGAGCTGAGAGAATGGCTCGATGAACAGGAAAGCATATGCCATGAAAGACTAGATCCACATCAGTACAGTGCTTAAAATCGTAAAGTGTGGATAAATCTTGTTTGTAAGTGGCAGCTGGTGGCCGAGCCAACTCTGCTTGAACACACAGATCCTTAAGAGCAGCCAATGCTTCATATTCTTCCAGGAGAGCACCCAATTCAAGTGCACCCCAATCGCTGACAAGCTCTCGTAAAACACGGCCATGATCACAAGCCTTGGAGGACCGCCTTTTCCTCATCCACTTTTTCCTTAATGTTGCAAAACTAGTACCCTTCTTTTTCCGTTCCCTAGAAAAAACAGTAAAAAGTTAAATAAACATTCAGGAGTTGAAAACATTGCAAAATATTTGAGTAACAAACTCCAGGAATTTTACCTGACTAATAAACAAAGCTGATCGTTGGTCCCAGATGGTACAAGGCCTGGGCTTTGATTCGAAGACAACCGTGCAGCTTGAGCTGTAGAACCACCTGATGATCCGGACGCACAAAGACCACCCTGACTTCCTAGGCTGCCAAGTGGACCAGTAGGGCCACTGGGGCCACCCAGCCCCCCAGCTGGGTTGGAGGCCGAAGCACCCATCCTCTCACACATACGTTACACCAGAGGTAAAATACATTTTCACTGCAGAGGTAATGAACCAAAAGCATTAAAATTAAATAAAAAATCATATCATGTCACAGAATTAAAAGTAAAAAATTATTTAGAAAAGGGGATTGAAAAAAAAAAAGAGGAATTAGAATTAAAGATACAGTAGTTGTTAGCAAGGTGGTCTAAGGCAAGATCACAATACATAAATTAAATGATGACTTTTAACATGTAGACCTCTTAGAGAGCTACCATAATTAGACTAAATTTCAATCGGATTATGAGTGATGACCAGCATGAAGTTAAGGACTCTCTCAAAGAGACAAACACAATCTCTAATACCACATTTTAGAATGGCACTAGCAATAACTACAGATTAATTAGATAAGCCCCTTAAAAAGAGTAATTTATTCTTCTACACAAAAATATAAACACAATTGGTTTAATCAAAGGGAAGCAGGATAAGGGAACACAATTGCGGAATATCGATGTAAACATTCCTGGACTTTCTGTCCCCTGGGCTAGGAGAGGATGAGGAAATTACATGTAGTTTTGCAAGCTTTCCCAGAGCTTAGAATCGCGACGGCTCTCTGATGACATATAAGAACTCACTGGCATAGTCACCAGAAAATTAAATGAAAGACTGAGAAATTAAGAGATTGTTGTGGCGAGTTTGTCGGTGGTGTTGTCTCGCAGCCTCTTGCCTACATTAAGTCAAAACGTCAGTGAGCTCCAGAAATGCTCCAGTTCTGAAACTCACCAGAGCAGATCTAACAGGACTCAGGTCTGAAAAGTCAGAACGTCTTACCATCGAATGATATCTTCATTCCTACCAGCCAGATTAAAAACAGGGCATTTTCACAAGATAAATAAATATTGGGTCAGTAGAGACCAGCTACCGTGGAGTCGCCATGTTGCCTTAACATTTTCTGTTCTGATCGGTTTGGTTGGGAGAGAGGGGAACGGATGTCATCCATTCTCCTAACTTGTCTTGACAATTTACATCTACATCCGACCTTGTCTCTCACCTCATTCGATCTTGCATTGATTCCCTTCGTAACAGAATGAAACATTCATTTTATAACGGAATATCGTATCATAAAACTAGTTGGCGTTACATATGCCTCATTTGTGTCGCTAGTAAATGCTTAGAAACCTGACTTTTTTTTACGTCTAGTTTGGTAACACTGACTTTGTCTGTCTGTGTATGTGTGTATTTGGTGTGTGCATGTTGCATTTGAACCTTTGAACATAAACACGATTTGTAAGTGCAGCGTTGAGGTTATTATTTGTTCTGCCAAATCAAAAAATTAAGAATGGCAAATTTTAAGGCCTCAAAGAAAAGGGTTTCACAAGAAGAGCTCCGTCGATTAATGAGCAAGCACAAAGACAAATTTGTGGAATCCGTCAAAAAGATTGATTCCCCACTGGCAAAATATCCTTTACCTGCTTGAATGAATCAACTCTACTTTTTCGTTCTGTTTTGTCTGTTAGTTTTGTTTACTGTGCAGACTTCGTAAAATTATCGCCTGTTTTTGTATTGACGTCTACTGACTTTTAAAAATTTAAAAAGAAGTTATTTTGTTTACAACGGTCTCATTTGTTCTCTGATCTTACAGTAATGTATATTTTCTTAACTCACTTCTTACATATACTAGCGATGGTACACTTATGTGCGTCCTGTGCAATACTGTAGTCAGAAGTGAAGCTGTATGGAATGTGCACATTAATGCAAAGGCTCACAGAGACAATATTCATTTAGCTAAACAGAAAAAAATCTCATCAGAATTTAAATCTCCTGCCGCTGTAGCATCACCAGCATTAAAGCGACCCAATGATCCTGTGAAGAATGATCCCATTCCTTCAAAGAAAATCAAAGGTGCCTGTTTAACGTCATGATTATGATTTAGTATCCTAAAAAGTTTTTATACGCAAAAGCATTTTGTGTTGAAATATATTTATATATTTTTTGTGTGTATTTGTATTTGGTCCTACAGGCATTTTGAAGAACGCACCAGTTAAGACATCCTCATCTACATCATTGCCTGGCGATTTTTTTGATGTAAATAGTATTTCAAGTGGAGGTCATAACAAAACATCTGTAGTATTATCACATATAATACAGACAGCTGATGTCTGTGAATCTATGGATGAGGAGAATGTAAATGGAGATGATCCTCCCAACTGTTGTATTAAAGAAGAAGCGCTTCCTGAGGGATTTTTTGATGATCCCATCATGGATGCTAAGGTGAGGAAGGCCCAAATTCCTATTTGATAGCTTGTTATGAGTCAGTTTCTTTGTATTGGGAAGTCAGTTGCTCATAATAAAGGACCTCCTATTTCTCAGGCCAGACATGTTGAATATAAAGATCCAATAGAGGAGGAGTGGGAAAAGTTCCAGAAGGAAATTAAAGAAGAAGTTACAGTGTCCTCTCAAATTATTGAAGAAGATCATGAGGAAGCAACAGCAGAGAGACAAATTGAAGAAATTGATGAGCAGCTGCGAAATTGGAACAGGTACGTGTTTTTGTCTAGTGCTTCTCTTTCAAACTTCACACTATGTTTGCTCACATGTCTTCTGTGCTCTCTACCATTACAGGGTACTTGAATTAGAACGTAAGAAGGAGGCTGTTAAAGCTGCTGAAAGAATCCAAATGGAAATAGATGAGGACATAAGTAGCGGAGATGATGATTTTGATGAATTTTTAGACTGGAGGTCTAAGAAATCGTTCAGATAACATTGTACATATTGTAATGTGTAAATATATTTATATTTGTAAATTGATGCATTTAAAACAAAAAGAAATAGTTCAATTTTTTTTATATTTTAAATCTACTTTATTGTTTCACCTCTGATAGCACTTTTAAAATAATACATACGCTATATACCAAGCTGCATGTACTTACAATTGAAGGAATGTTCTAATGAATGCACTTCCCTAGAAGTGTTGCAAAACAAAGTAATTACATGGCAAAGAAATTGTGGTTTCACACCAACACGTATAAGCAAATTCCACTAATTTAAAGACGAACAATCAAAGCTTAAACATCTAGAGACATGCTCAAGACTTACAATTCGAAATGCACACATGTCAACTAAATGTTCTGAAAAGACTGACAACATTCAGATGGAAATGTGTTATTTCATTTATGTATATGACATTTTCATGACTATTTTAAAAGATTAGGACAAAGACCTTCAACTTAATGATAAATTACCAACAATGATAAAGCTGTACAAAGTCAACATTTTCAATAATACATGTAATACATTGAGTAAAACCATCTAAAAGAAAAAATGGAAACAGTTCTTATTTACAGACTGATTTAATAACAATTTGCACAAACCTAAAATTTCTGATCTTTAGTTGAAATACTGACATACTCGCCCAACAAAATATAACAGCCATGGCCAAATATTGAGAATATGTAAGTGCTTAAAAGACATGTTTAATCAAGGAATTTACGGTTTGGGTTGCGCCCGAAAAGAGCAACACGCACCTCAGGCACAAGTTGCTGGGCAATCAAATCAAGACGCGCCTCAAGAGTATTACTGATCTTAATACGACCCCGATTGGCAAGCAACTCAATTCCACCCACAGAATCAACAGGCAAAAATGACTCAGAATCCAATTTTATAACAATTTCCTTGTTTGTTTTGGATTTGTACTCAGTCACACAATTATCAAGAATACCTTTCACCAGGTTCTGATCAACTTCACGCGCTCGCACAGTCACAGTTGGCTCCAAGAGCTGAAATATCAAAATTGCAAATGTTAAAAGTATAGGACAATATAAGATTTGTCATATGTATTATCATGTTAGGAACAATAATGAATATAAATGCGAAAAACAGTTACATACCTGGTAGAGGCCCTGAATAATCAATTGTTGAAGAATGTTCGTATACTGTTGCTGGTTGCGAGTAACTTCTCCTAAACGTCTCCTAGCTTCATCCAATACTCCTCGAATGTGATCTTCACGTACCTTTAGAGCCTTCAGGCGGGCTTGATTCAGCATGTTTGAAGATTGACTAGAAAAAGTCATAACAAAAATCATGTTCAATCACTATAATTGAAAAGTTTATTATTGATGTTTGGCTACGACAGGTGGTCAATGACCAATGTCAACAGAGGTGTCAAATAGAGAAGTTATAGTCTAATAAAAATGAGTCAGGAAGGGAACTTGAGGTTAGGGACAATTAGAGCTGAAATGCTTTCCTTGGCTAGTAAGGTCTTTAAATTTGGAGGACCCATTGAGACCTTGGGAAATATGCCACTCAATACATAGAACTCACATCTTCTTTTGAAGCTCCACCTGCTTCTCCTTTTTCTCATAATATTCCATGATTTTCAGACGTTGTTGTTGGACTAAACGACCCTTTTCAATGTTAAACTCCTCCTCCGCTTTGGCATCGATTTCTTCAGCTTTCTCATTGGCCTCTTGCTCTATGAATGCCATCATATGCTTAATCTGCAATACAGAATACAAAACAATATTAGTAGTCATCTTATAAATACTTTGTATACTTTCTCCAAACTCTAGGTTTGTAATACTGTAAGTGCCATACAATTTTGGGTTGTTTTTTTTTTTTTTTTTTGAAGTTATAAAAAATATATTAGTTAAATGAAAGAAAACAATTATCAAATGCAAAATTGAGTAGTGCGGAGTCCATACTGTTCCCTGCACATGACAGGTGAAGGATTGAGGCTTGGCAGAGCCATCATGTGACTCCCTGCCTCTCATACAAGATTCAGTTTATTCAATGGGCACATTTAAAGACAAGTCTAATAAAGGAAAAAATGAACAGGCGAAATTGTGAATAATTGTAATTTTAGGGAGCTATGAGGAATGATACACAGCTGCATGATTTATTTGCAATTCTGCAAAATGTGTCATGTTATTTCAGGTACAACATTTTAGTTTTAAACAAACATGGAGAAAACTTGGTGAGCATTTGAAACAAAATAAAATCTATCGTGAGTTCCAAAAGAAGGAAAAAAACAAAATGGATTAAAATTTAGATCAAAGCGCATTTAAGTCATTACTCCTAGAAGATTATGGTGTACATTGTATAATAGAGTATTATTGCACTAGAACTGTCTAAGTGGTTCGAGAATCAATTAATCAAAATACAATAAAAGCCAAAGCAAAGAAAGGAATCTATTGGAAATGTCAAGTAGTGAAGGGAAGATGCGAAATCACGTGAAGTGCCAAACTGGACTTGCTAAGACCTTCGTGTCACATATTTACCTGTTTTTGAACGTCTACGTCGGAGAGCGCCATGTTGATGGAGTACGAGAGTTTTCTGCAGCGAGAAAAACCAAAACTTTACACAAATATGAGCGGTTTCACCGTTGTTTGCTGGAAATCTGAAAGCAGTGACGGAGAGTCGATTTCTGTGGACTGCTGGCCCACAAAGATCATATGACCGTCTGCTACATCAGTAGTCAAACACAGCCTGACAAATCCCACACAACTACAAAAATCTCTGTCACTCTCAACGACGCTTTTATTTTGGTAAATATTTCTGAAAAAACTACAAAATTTTTAGCAGATGGCTAGATTTTATCTTTGATGCCCCATTACATTCGCCCCTAAGTTGACTGATGCAGTCACAGAAGGGTAGTTTCGGGAAGGCATCTACTCCAGCCTCCAGAGCTGAGTTTGGGAATGACGTTGAGTTATTTAGCGATCGAAATATATGGTATTTGCGCCAGGCTTTAATAGTTCTGAATGTGTCGATATCTTTGTCCTTAAGACATTTACTTTCCCTATGTATCTTGAAGGGATCAAATTTTGTGCTGAAAAGTATTCGTGCAAAAATAATGGCTTCGTATCGCAGACGCAAAGAAGAAAACAACTTTGAGCGTACCTTGACTTGGAAGGTCGAGCCTTAACAACCATACGAACTCTTTCTTGTTGTAGCGAATATTCCAATAATTACTTTTGTCATCCTTTATGAATATTCTACCGGTAGGACCAAACAGTGAGTATAATTTAGTACAACAACTAAGTCCAAATCTGGTCGGTGTGCCGCATCCAGCCTAGCTTGTAGTCAAGTGAAAATTTACCTATGTCAGAATATTTGACTAAATTTGGTAGTATCTGTGTCACTCTCATTCACTGTTTTATCGATAACTAGTTTTTTCCGTAGTGTATTTCGTTGAGAACTAACGCAGCGTCTAAGTTTTGTTTACGCGAGTGGTGTCCCATAACCCCATACGGCTGTCCATAAGATGTCAAACATAACCAAACAGCAATGTACAGGAGCCTTTTAAAAAAGAAATCACTAACAATCACTAAATGTGCTATTTTAAAAAGTCATTGTTTATTTAATCAAAATTGAGGTGCATGGATTGTCACTTCTTTACTTTCAGATGAAATCACCTGTCATAATTACTTGATCGTTGTTAATTATTTCTTTGTATAGGCTCTCTATGTGAAATTACTGAGCTTGGATACTTTGCCCTTTAACTTTTTCTTGGCTGCCTGTGCTTTGATTAATTCTAACTTTTTGAATTATGACTTGCTTCAAGCCGAAATCTTGTCCTGCTTCCTCTCATTTGCTCATTTTCATGAATGTTTCAAACTTCCCCCTTGAAACAATGTGAGCTTGGTGTTTGTTCAATTTATTTTATTGTGTTGAATTAACTGGGAAATATATGTATCTCTTTAAACTACTGGGTTGGCGCTGTTGCTTCTGTTGTCCAAAAAGCTTTATTGTTACCTGTGGTGTCTAAGCAACAGTAACCTTTCTGCAATCACAAATTTCTTTCACAACCATTTACCAATATTTCTTTTTTAATGTTCTTTTGAGTTGTGAGTTATTTTTCATGTATTAAACAATTACTGTTGTTCAAATAATGTGGAAAGGCAAAGGTGTCCTGATACATTTATTTTCTGTAGTCCAGTTGTGAGAAGAAACATTTTCAACCCATACCACTTTACTCATTTTTCCTTTTTTTCTATTTAGAATTTGTTCTTCTTCATATCATTGAGGCCAGAAGAGAGAGCCATTTGTTAACAAGAAGTGGGCAGTAGTCTATGACTTGCATCAGGAGGTAAAGAAAATATCTTTGGAATGATGTCATCTAAAACATATTTTATTTAAGCTTGTGAACAATTCTACTATCTTTTATATATTATTTTAGACATGCATCTGTTTTCTATTCATGAAATTCATTTGAATCAACATAAATGTATCTACTATTTTTTTCCTCTTTTGTATCCTGGATTGCAGGGTAGCAGGTCATGTCCAACAGTTTTCAGCAGCTGCAGCCTGCATCCCAGCCTCCACGCAGTGCAGCAAATCCAGGCTTGTCTCGTGGAGGATTTGGCATGAACTCACTCTCCGGCCATGTCACGCCCACTTCGGGCATGTTTCCTTCTTCCTTTACACCACAACAGTTGTCTCCTAACCGATCCCTTAATATGGGAAGTCGAATGTTCGGTGGACAGCGAAACTTCACAGACCGGCGAATGCCTGGTCTGAGGTGAGTCCAATCATTTTATAAACTTAGTCTCAAATATCAAAAGTCAATTTGGGATTAAGGGCCTCATGTAGGCACAGGTTCAAGCTGGTATTGTATCTATAGATGGCCCTCAAATGCAGTAGTCATTATTTTGTGTTATTTCTTTCATGAAGTATTATTCTTTCTAATCTTTTTTTTTTTTTCCCTGCTAATTTTTCAGTAATTCAAATTCAATGGGAAGTATGGGTAGTTTTGGTATCCCTCCAAACCGAACATACGGCTCACAAGGGACAATTAACAACTTTCACTCAGTATTTGGTGGTAGTGGTGGTGGTGGAGACACAAGCACGCCACCATTACTAGACTTATCAGAGTTCCCTTCACTGAATCGGGGGCAAGGTGACACCATGCCTCAGCCCAATCCGCCAATGCCTGGCAAGCAGCCTTATGGTGAGTGAAATGTGCACTCAGGGAACACTCTGCCCACTTTCACATCTGTTTACAAAAATCTTATCTTTAATCTATGGTTATTAAAACATCTAAAAGTGCATTCTATAAATCCCAGGCTTATAACTAGATTAATCTTAAGTTTTCGTTTTTTTTTTTTTCATAGTAATTGTTTTTAGCAGGTTCATTTCCATTAAAATGTTATAAATTGTCATGCCTGTAATATGCCGCTTAACCTTCTGTTTTCAGTTCCCCTCAGTTTCTTAATATTAAAATGCCCTTATTTACTAGTGCTTTAAAAACTAAACAGTGTAAAATACAAATTTGCATTTCAATTTATTGTTTTTACTGTACTAATTAAATTATCTAACGTTTAGTTATTTTCTTTTACTTTAACTAGGAAAGGAAACAAAACCACCTGTTGAGCTGATGTTGCACATTTATTGTTTATTATATTTATTTTATTTTTTTGACAGCATCCCTCACACACCTGCATCAACGAAATTTAGAAAAAGTCCAAGGTTAGTTCTTAAAAGGCCCTGAAAAATAATAATTTTTAAAGGGACTTTTGTTTGTTCAATTTTTGTTTAATTTTAATTTTTTTTTCTGATGTCATCCTTATGTCATTCTGATGTCCATCCACATTTGTATATATCTATAATTAATATCTCTTCCAAAAGACAAGCTTCATCTTAATCGCACTGCTAGGACAGACTCGTATCTCCTTTATGTTGTGCGTCATACAGACCTCTTACGTTTCAGTGTAATTAGTTGCTCTTGTATTGGTTGAGCTAGCCTGCTGCTGAAGTGTACAGGGGAAAGCACCAAAATAATCCATCTGCAGAGTTTCTTGTTTAATTTCCCAGTTTTCTGTGATGTAAATTTTTATTTGAAACTCATTTGAGTGCTATTATATGATGATTGCTTATTTAATGATAAAGGAATCACTCAAAGTCATTGGTGTATAAAAAAAACAAGTCAAAAATACTCTTTTGATTATACTGAGTTGGAACGATTATGCTGTTCCATTAGCTTACATATGGCTGGAATGCATCATGCTGCAAATGTCCAAATTTTACCTTTTGATTTCCATGATTTTTTTGTCTAACAGTTGGAATGGTGAAACAACCCACTAATGAAGCAAGTGAATTCACCATGAGTTCGGAAGATTTCCCTGCACTACCTGGTACTCAAAACCAGGAAGGACCATCACCAGGTGGAAGTGTGTCAGGAGAGAAAGGGCTACCGGGAGTCATAGGAAGTGAAATTACTGGTCTTGATTCTTCATCAGGAAGAGGAACAGCAGTAGAGAAGGCAACCAAAAGAGGAATTCAAACGTCACCAGATGGCATGTTGATACCAACTAAAACTTTGTCATGATTTTCATACTGATTCCTTTTTAACTCTCCTCTCCATGTGTTTTGTAGGTAAAGTGACAAATGTTCCAGCCAGTATGGTCAAAGACCAATTTGGAATGGTTGGTCTCTTAACATTTATTCGAGCGGCTGAGACAGATCCCAATTTGGTATCTTTAGCATTAGGACAGGATCTGACTGCATTAGGACTTAACCTCAATTCACCTGATAATCTATATCCAACATTCGGTGGACCATGGGCTGATACTCCATGCAGACCGCAAGATATAGATTTCCATGTCCCACCCGAATATCTTGTCAATGCAAGCATCAGGTATGAGTGCAAAAGACTTGCGTTATATGAGTGATAGATCTGCCTGAAAAAACAACTTTTTATCATTTTTCTGTTTCATTCCTTTCATCAGAGAGAAGTTACCTCCCATAAGACTGAACCGGTACAAAGATGATCTGCTATTCTACTTGTTCTACACAAATCCTGGAGATGTCTTACAAATTGCAGCAGCTACAGAACTGTGAGTGCTTCTTGGATGCTGGTGTGTCATATGATTGCTTAATATTAACATGTGCTATTTGATTGCAGGTACAACCGTGAATGGCGATATCATATGGAGGAGAAAGTGTGGATTACTCAAGCTCCTGGGATGCAAGTTCAAGAAAAGACCTCAACTTACGAACGCGGCACTTATTACTATTTTGACCCCCAGAACTGGAGAAGAGTTGCAAAAGAGTTCCACTTGGATTATAGTAAGCTGGAAGGGCGACCTCATTTGCCACCCTCACTTGTCCCTATGCCCCCTACTGGAAGCATCTAGTCGAGACATTCTAATCCCAAGAAAACTCATGCACATTTCCGTGATGAACAAGAAGGAATGTACCCAGGGATTTCCTCTTTTAGTTTCATTTAGAACTAAGTGAGAAGTCATAATGTTCAATTTGCAAGAGATATGTGCAGCAATCACTTTTGAACATAATCAGTGCATTTTCCTTGTGTACATATTACTTTTGACTGTTGAAAGAAACAAATTTTTCTTCTTTTTCCAGACTTGTCACTTCGAATTTTATTTTTATACATAGCATTCAGTACTTTTAAAGAAATTATTGTATTTGATGCAAGGTGGCTTTGGAATAAAGAGGTGTCATCGTTGTTACGTTTTTCTCTATATGTAGTGGGATGTGTTTCCAAACATGTTCCAGATTATTGACTGCATGTACTTCAAAAGTTTTGGAAATATTGGAAGTGTCTCATATTGTATTGTGAAAATGTTAAGACATGAACTTAGCAAAGTTTTGTTCAGTTATTGTCTTTTATAATTGTATGTTTAAGGAATCAACTATTGACACTGATTACATGCTAAACACCATGTTCAATGCTCATAAACTAATTGGTCAATCAATTGTAAAAACCATTCCATGTAATCTCTGAAAGTTGCATTTCCTTACATTCCTCAATGTTCTTAGTTCAACATTACATGTCCTGACTGAGGCATTATAGATAGTGTAGCCTCTGCTTAAATGTTCACTTATCTTTGACATTTTAAGATCTTGATTGTACATGCAGTCAGTACAAGACCTGAAGCATGTCATGTCCATCACATTATGTGAAAATCAGGGCAACAGAATCATCAACTGTTAAAGGTCCGTTTCCTCACTCTCTTCTATTTTCAAGTATTTTGAAGAGAACAAACTTTTCAATGCCTAGATCACTACCATTCTTCACTGTATGGCAAAGCTTTGCAAACTATCGCTATTGATACCTTGACTAATGCTTTTCAATATAAAAACCCCACAATTTCTTCCTTTTTTAAATGAAATGCACTACCTTTTCAAAAAAAAGGATATCTACATTTTCAAATGTATTCAACAAAATCTGATAAAAATCCCTGTAAATGAGATTTGGAATTTTCATGTGTTTCCAAATTGAAAGGTCTTAAATCTAGGCAATTCTCATGTAAACAAAAATGGCACATTTAAATAATGAAAATGAATGCTTCCTTTTGTGCCAAATTGGTTGTTAATGTGCCCACCGTGTCCACCTGGGCAGGGAGCAATAAACTGCATAATTCAGTGTTTTTTCTATTAACATGTGTCCAACACATTAGGTTTTTTTAAAAAATGAAAAACTTGTGTCAAAGAAAACGAACCAGTACTTCTTGAAATTGTTGTGCATTTTTTTGGAAAGAGTTGTATATTTCTATTTCTCTGAGAGGCTCAAACTATCCCCCCTCCCCCATTTTTAAAAAATCACTTTTTGTTCTATTGTCACATTTTTTTCTATTAGGTAATTTGTCTTTTGTCAGGTCCAAATTTTAATTTGCATAAAATCTGAACCCTTGCTGTAGTAAGGTGAAGGGTCAAATTTTGTTACAAACATGTGATATATTTATATAAAGTAACTGTTGATGCATGTTTTGTTATTTTATATTGTGGTTGTAAATGTGTGGTTTCTATGATAAGGATCCCAGTTCTGTACTTATCCTCATGCTGTTGAAAAGGGAATTTGCACTTGGCCATTGGTTTGCTGTTTAACTGTGAGGTTGAATGGTAGTTATCCTATTTGAGATAAAATGAAGCTAAAGCATTAACTAGTGCTGCCTTAGTCTGACAATATGTTAATCCTCTGCCCATTCTACTTTGAAATTTTAAGCTTCTAGCGTGTTGATCATGCTGAAGGATATCAGGGAATGTATATTGCTCAAACCATCTTTATAAAGCCTCCATTTTTTTTTTGTTTGTAACTTTGTTTGATCAGATTTCCATTCCTTACCTCCTGTTCTTGTGCAATCTTAATAAGGGCGTTTTTTTTTTTTTTTTTTAATTTTTTTTTATTTTTGTTCTTTTTGCTTTTTTTTTTTTGGTTTTTAGAATAATTAGATTATGTACGAGAGCAAGAACCCAAATTGTGGAAAACTTAATGGTTATTTTTGTATTTATGTCCTCACACAATCTTTGGAAGTTTATTTGTTGAACCAGGCTATTACAGGCGCTCAAACAATTCAAATTATTTTTTTTTAAGTTGTAAAAAAATATCAGTGTTTTGTTTCAATTGAGGTACATAAAATGGAGTCATACATTTGCAGACAAAAGGAAACACTCAATACCTCAGAATATTGAGTCTGTTCAGCTTAAGGTACACGTGTTCTCATTTCATGTTTGAATTTCCCCATGACATTGTAAAGAGGTAATCTGACGATTACATATTAATCTTCTTAATGTTTTATAAGAACAACTTCCAGTCCAAATCATCAGATCTAATGGGGACAGTTCTCTCTACATATTTTACAAGAAGTGTCATCTGTTGATTTGTTTTCCTAGCTGTGATGAACATGAATTCCCAAATTGTACATGATAAAATTGAGTATTATTTCCCTTGTTTTTCTTTCATGAATTTAGGGGAAAAGGATTGTAATGCTAATTTAGAGGAAAATTGACCCTGTATTTATCGTTTTATTATTTTGTACAGAAGATAATCTGTGAATACTGTACAGTTCTCCAATGCATAGATTTGGTACATGTGTGTTGTATTCAGACACACACCAAGAGTAGAATAAAGTGTACCAGTCAAATTTTTTAAAAATTATCATTGATCATTTAGACCCGTGACTACTTCACTTTGTGTGATGCACCGAGGTAGTCACTTAATTCTACTTAAAAGAATTCAAAACCAATCAAAATTGTTTTAGAAATTTATTACTTAAATGACAAAAAGGAAAACTAATTTAAACGAACATCCATAGAGCTTTATCTTGCTTTGACAAGTATCCATTATAGAACTCAAGGGCACTCATTGGCTTTTTCCTGTGAGGTGCTATTCGTCTCACAATTAAAAAAGAATTTTCAATGCATCTTATTACCAGAGCTTTATCCCTTTTGTCATAAAAAACCTGGCCAGGTGCACTTGGTGCAGGCTGGGAACTGTTCTTGACAGTATTGGTACCAATCAATATTTGGTTTTCAGTATTTAAGTTGTCACTATTAGAAACATCGTGTAAGGCTAGTCTCAACCCGTTCCATGATGTAGTAAGAGGAACCATGCCAAATAATGCTCTATACCTGTTATAAATGCTTCTTGCGTTCATCTTTTCAAAATTAATAAGACCAACATCTGACGTAATTTTTGGAGCTGCAAAGAGACGATTGGTGATGAGTATTTCAATTTTCCAACATAATGGATTGAGAAAGAAGTTTTTATTACCATAGGTAACACCATAATCTGGCTGAGGCTGAGCATTTTCTAAGCATGTGGGTAGCTTTCTAATACAAGAAATTATTTCATCTCCTCCAATCTCACTCAGTCGCTTTCGTAATTGCGGTGCCATCTCTGTTGAATGAATCTGAACTTCCTGCTTCGCAATCACTTCACCTACATCAAAACTAAAACTTCAACTACTAAAAGTAATATCAGCATTTTTATGACAGAGTGTAAGAACAATGAAAACTTACGCATGTGGCTGGATACGCATAATAGATATACCAGTGATTTTATCTCCATGCATTATGGCATAGTTGACTGGAGATGCACCACGCCATCTAGGAAGTAAGCTTCCATGTACATTCAACATTCCACTAAAAATTGGAGAGATAAAAAAATATTTAGTTCACAACACAGTGGGTAACATATTTCTAGCTCAACCTTTATCAGATAGAATTTGAATAGCTGAGGTACTCCACATAAATCATATTAACTTATATTTAAAGACAAATCAATTGAAAGTGAATAAGCTTGATTTAATCTCAATTAAATTAGTAGGTAAACTGATTTAACTTACAGGGGGAAAGAGTCAATAACTTCTTTGGGGATCATATGACCAAAAGATGCTACTACACCAATATCGAATCCGTTAATAAGGTGTGGGTCTATAGGCCATTCATGAGTAATTAAACCATTTTGTTGGCCAAAAAGTCTCACTGGATTCAGATGCCATTTCGATGTGACAACCTCTAGCTTGGACACAGTTTTTGTTGTTCTCCTGAGAAAAAAAATTCCCGTAACTGTATGAATACCCAATTCTCACCTGAATTTACAATGTTTGAACTGTGAATACATTTCATCGGTGAGTCGAGACAAACTTCCTATGGAGAAATCATCTGTACCAAAAAACATAACCCTCCATGAAGAAGCGTTTCCATTTTGTCTCAACCAATCTTTCTTAATATTTAAAAGTGAGGGACTTAAAGAGAGAAGTCTGCATAAACTTCGCCTTTTTTTATCAGACTTGAATATTTTTAATGCCATAGTTGTTAAATCCATGTTAAGACAAAATACTATGTGTCTCATATACTTCTGCTTGTTTGTCGTCGGTTTGTCTTTTTTTGTTTTGTTTTATGGGGGGGGGGGGTCGATGCTTCATTTTCATTTTAACAACATACCCAAATAAAAATACTGAACCGAGTCGAACGTTTTCCGTCTATTTCTCCTCATGTGTTCGTGATACAGAACATAAAAATTATTCTAAATTATCAAAACAGTTTAACTTATGTTCTGTTGTCTAATGAATGATGCAGTCCACACCATTGTTTTTTTTTGGTGTGTTGTTAGTTTTGAAACCTGATTGGGATTTGTGCGCATGCGTCGTGAAAACATACGACAGTCAACTGTTAGTGTGTTTTCGTGATTTCAGTTCATTTCCAGCCAGCATTCTGTTGATCGCCATCTTGGAATTCCTTTCACAGTTAGTATTTTTATCACATGATTTTGCAACATCAAATGCTAGTGGTTTTGTGTATTCCCAAGTGTGTTATTTGGCAGAACTACCCATAGAAGCTTCACGGTTCGTTTCCCTGACTTCATCGCAGCCGCAGTGTTCTGTTCTACATGGACTCCCGTATCGTTTGTTCACTCTTAAATGGCGCATTAGTACAACCAAAAACCAATTTTTTCATGAGAATTTTTCCATCAACGATGTAATTAAAACTTACAAGTTGTTTTCTTCGTAATTATTTAATTGTTCTCTTGCGTCCATTTTCGATCTCCGAAGCTATTACAGACTTCTGTCTTAAACTGTGCCTTTGGCCTTATACTGTATTGTATATGTTTACTTCCTTTCCTGCCTATGGAATTCCAGATTACGATTATTTACACATTTACCAGCCTATTTCATTCTTATGTTTTGTGTTTCTGGAGCTTTAATACTTTTGGGTTGGATTTTAAGAATTACAAATCTCATGCCTCTACAGTTGTTTAGCTCTTCTAACCCATATGCTTAGTGATCCTTTGTGATACAATATTTGTTCTTCCTGTTTTACCTTTTACTCTTGGTTATTGCAGCCAAAATGTCTCAGTCTAGAAGTATGGAAGACCCAGACCTCTATTGGAAAAACAGAGCTGAAGAGCTTGAGCGGGAACTAGAAGATTTCAGAGAACAGTCTCATGACTTGGAGAAAGAACTTGAAGCTTCATTAGAGCAAGCAGAGAAGAGAGCCCGAGACTATAGAGTTCATTGTAATAAACTTCAGTTGGAGAATGACACATTAAAGGTATCCTTAAATTTTGGATGCACGACAAATTTTGTGTTATGACATTGCTATAATATTAATCTTGTGGTAATTATGTTACAGACCAAACTAGAACAGGTTACGAAAGAAAGTACATCTCAAATAAATAGTCTTCAAGAAGAATTATCTCAATGTAGAAATCGCGAGGAAAAGTTTTTAAAATACATTAGAGAATTAGAACAGAAAAATGATGATCTTGAAAGAACTCAAAGGTGAGTATTTGAACAATATATATTTTGTAGTTCTATCATTAAATGCAATCCACTTAATGTGAACCTCTGTATTTTAGGGCTATGTACGTTTCGCTTGGAGAATTTGAGACAAAAATGAATCTAGCCATTGAGCGTAATGCCCTTTTAGAGTCCGAACTGGATGAAAAGGAGTCTTTACAAGCAATGGTTCAGAGACTCAAAGATGAAGCAAGAGGTAAAGTAACATCTGAGCAGTTCTTGTAACGAACTATCCTTAAAAATTAACTCTTCACCCCTTTATTATTATTTTTTGCAGACATGAAACAAGAAATTGTAATACAGAAACGCCAGGAAAAGAATGATAATGAAAAGTGCATTAAGGTTGAAAGGAGAGGGTCGCCTGTTGACTCTAACAAACTGGTGACAGCTGAAATGCAAACACAAACAATTACCTCTCCATCACCCATCAAAAGTAAGCTAAATAATGTATTTCGTAAGTCTAGAGTATTTCATTGCCTGAAAGCACCCACCTCACCAAGCCTTCACAGACATGGATTTTCCTAATTGCCTGCTTCTTTTCAAGCACGTTATTTTGCTTATGCTGAATGTTAGAATATGATACATGATAATGCTGAACATAAAATTTAGTATCTTCTATAACTTTGGATGTTGAATTTCCAAAACTTTTTTCTGTTGTTTCTATTGCTGCAATGTTAGAATATGATACATGATAATGCTGAACATAAAATTTAGTATCTTCTATAACTTTGGATGTTGAATTTCCAAAACTTTTTTCTGTTTCTATTGCTGCAATGTTATCCCCTGGCAGTTATTGTTATTGTTCAGCAGAACTTCCTATTCCTCTTATGCATCATATGCCACTTTAAGAATATTGTAATGGAGTAAAGATTATTTGTTTAGCATCATGGTATATTTGTCTTGCTGGCATTTTACTGTAGGTTTGGCTTTATTATTACAATGCAATCATTTTGCGCTCTTCTTTAACTGCTTTTTGTTAATCTATCTTATCAGTTTGCATGGGCAAATATTGCAAACATGTTAGTTTAGTTTTTTTAAAATAAATGTTATTTTTACATGGTAATTGCTTGTTACTTTTGACTTTATTGACCACTATGTTTTGTCTCCACAGAGCACAAAGGTGTTGCGTGATAGTAAACTTGGCTGTGCTTATCACATGTAGTTACTGTAGGATTTATGTGGTCGATTCACATACACTTCACTTGATTTTAAAGATGGCAACTTAATGCTGAAACTAAAATTTAATTTTGGAAATGCTTATGATTTTATAAAAAAATCTCTTTATTTTTATTAAAAAAAATTTTTTTTTGTTTTTGTTTATGTAGATACTCAAATTTTACACTTTTTGGAAAAGGTTTTGTTACCTTTGCCTACAGCAATAAAACTTACTTACAAATTAGATATTTTGGTTTTATTTTATATTTCATTAGAAACCTCTAAAGCACTAATTGGCTGTGGCATGTGATGCATTTGTAGTCATATTTTCATAGACTGAGACAGCACACTATCACTTAGTTTGCAAGTGTTTTTGATGATAAGCAAATATGAATTTATTACCAACAGAGCTCTGAATGTGGACAAGACATTAAACACAGATTGAGTGAAAATGTATCCTATGTTTCATGAGTATTTTGCTTTCAGCTATTGGGCCAAACAATAACGCTCTTCCACCACCAACAAGAATATCAGCAATGAATATTGTTGGAGATCTGCTCCGGAAAGTTGGTGTAAGTAGAGACTGCATGCAAAATTCTATTTTAGGAAGATTTTTAGTGTTATTTTATAGTACCTTGATAGCACTGTACATAACAAATGCAAACTGTCAATATTCTGGTGAACTACATGCCCTGAAATGCACTGGAATTGTATTTGAACTGTCATGTAGTGACCCATTTGCATTTTGTCATGCACATCACTTGAAAAAAAAAAATTGTCAGAATCAGTTACTTTTTTACTATAATTACCAGCAAATAATTACTTTGAATGAGAATAAATTTAGCAGTAGCTTGACACTTCTTCTCAAAGTAAAGAAACAAATACAAGTATGGCTCCAATTTATAATTCTTAATTCCTTTGGGTCTTATTAAGTCTTTCAGAGTATTGGTGTAGGTTTAAATAAATGAGTAATTTGCTGTACTCCTCTCGTAAACATAGTACCCCCAGATCTAGAATAACCATTTCTTAACCATGCATTGTAGCAGTTACTTTTAGCATGACTTCTGTACCTAGATCTAAATCAAATTTTTATTTTTACTTATATTTTTTTTTTATTGTTGCTACTTTGCTTTCTAAAGCTTTTTTTTTTCTTTGATTTTGATTTTTATCAAATCAATTCAAGTATAAGTATTTGAACTGACTTATGTCAGTGTGCATATATTGGTATGCTTTTGGGCAAAGTCCTTTCATTTTCTTTGAAACAGCATGTTATTTGCTTTGCGTTAACTTTGTGTGTCTGTTTGGTGTTAAGATTTTTTCATTTGTTGCTCATTAAAATAAGTGGCAACTACTCCAAATTTCATCCCTGCAATTTCATTCTCACCGTAATTGCATTATTATTGTTAACACATTCGCTGTGTAACTGTCAGTTTTCCACTATTGTAAAACAGTTTGTAAACTTATTAAAAATGCCCTTGCATACCATATGCAGCACTCTTAAAAAGTCCATGACAGGGCATATGGAATATTTGGCTTGAATTTTGAACTATCACCTCAGCACATTTATTTCTTGTACCTTCAACATGTAATGACATTCTTCAAAGGCAGCTTTGGCAGCACACAAAATGAGCAGCAAATGATGGGGCTAAATTGTTTGTCTGCAGCTTGAGAAGTGGTTATGCCCCGGATGTAGCAGGGTCAAGTGTTGCTGTGCAGCAGTTGGCAACGTGGAACCAGAACGTCCATTCCCACATCCTGATACTCTACCTCGACCTACAAGACCCCGCTTTTCTCCCCCTACATCACCTAAATTTCAGCCTCGACCTTTCTTCCAACAGCTCCGAAACAGTCTCTCACTAAGTGCCTTCTCAGGAGCTGAATCTTGTCTTCCTCAGAATCCATGACTTATCTATCAAATCTCCTCTCCCCCTGTACTGTCATTTTTAAGTACTTCTCATTTTTGATCTAGATATCAAGTCAAACGTTACCTCAAGCAGAATTTTGTAACTTGCCAATATAAGTGCCATTTCTTAAAGTACGAGTAATTATATTTATTTATGTAAAAATCAAAGAGTACTTCAATGACTGTACAATATGCTCAACCCTAGTCATAAACCTATAGATTGCTCTGGTTGGTCTTCAGTTGAATCATCTGCACATCTGCAAACCCTCAGGTCCGTTCTTTTTTTATTTTGCCTTTTTGTTTTGGGAACATGTGATGGCTATTTTCTTCCTATTTGCCTATCATGGCCTGGTGAACAGCACCAGCGTTTCTTCAAGGCTTGCATTTTGGCTCGCTTCTCTTCCTCTACCACTGTCATGTTTTATTTGCACACCATCGGTACTGTATATTTATTACCCTTTTGTATGTAACTTCTTATCATTTTCCTTTCATTTATTTTTTTAATGACTTTTGATCCAAGAATATGCTGTGTTCTAGTTGACAGCTTTTGTCTCGTTAAACTGCCTTCTCCTTTTCCCCGAAATGTAAGGTGTTGGGAGTCTTTCTGCTCTGTTCTAAAATTGATTATATGTTTCATCCATTTTGGTTTTACCCTCTTAAATTTAAAATGCATTTTCTTTTATGGAAATTTTAATGTTGTTGCCCTTAGCTTGGTTAAACTTCAAACAGAAGAAAGTCTTTGCAAGAATTACTGTACTGCTTTAACTTCTGCAAAGAATATTGTCAGTGCATCTGAAAGCATAATCTTAATTGCCTGCCCCTTTAATGACCCTTTTGCTTCTTTGATTACCCCTTTTTTATTTATGTATTGTCAAAATATGAAATATGACCTCACACCATGGTTATTTTATGTTGCAGGCTTTGGAGTCTAAAATAGCCTCATGCCGCACCCCATATAGAGAAAGTCCGTTAAGTACTGAAAATGGTAATGAAACTTTCCATGAATACCCCAGGCACAATACATTTTCGTAAGTCATTATCGATCCGAGATTTCGTTGATCATCTGTTTTTTACTTCATTCAGCTGAAGTGTTTCTTCTTGTAGGGGCCGGAGACTTAATCGTGGAACTTCAACACCAACAATTCAGAACTACATTCGATCATAAAATGTACTTAAAATGATACTCTCTTTTGTGTGACAGTTTGTGACAAATGTAATGTAAATATTTAGCAATCTGTATATTACTTTTGTTTTCAAATGTTGGATTTATTATTTTTAATTTTTTTTTTTCAATTATTTTTTTTTCTCTACCAACAGGCATGTTAATGCACAATACACATTCATTGTTGGTACCAAGCGGCGTAGGCTGAGCATACTGTTATTTGTTGTGTTATATTTGTATCATACTGTACATAGGAGGTAATATTTGAAAATAATGTTGTTTATGTGTCTTACTCTTGACACTTTCACTGTTCTTTAGGATCAATCAATGTTCTATTATTTATTTCTTGTTTTCTCATACCAAAAGTTTAATTTATGTGAAGGCTAGTGTGGATATTAAGTTTATTTTAGAATAGAAATTATGAATTACTGTATGAAACAGAAAATTTTAACGTACTTTGACCTTCCATGGATTATTGATTTTATGTCCGGAACGTACTGACCTCACTTGACATGTCGAATGTTCAATCTGTTTTAAGAAACCAATTTTAAAATGACTTACTTCAATGCAGACCCTCTTTCAATACCTTCTCCAACCTGATTGGTAAATTATTTTTATTTAATCAAGGTTGTAATGTTTTAAAGTTGCTGTGTCTTTTTTTAAAGACTACTTGAACCAAATTTATCAGCTTCTAAAACTGTGTCTAATATATATTTTTATTCTTTTTTTTTTTTTTTTTATGAATATGATAAATCTACATCAATAGATAGTCTTAGGCACTTGGCATTAGATTTCTTATCTTTGTGATAACGGTGATAAAAACGAAGAATTGATTTTGTTTAATTGTACTTTGTTTGAAAGAGATTATAGTTGTGGTTATTTGGTTCAGTTTTTCCAGTTCATATTTGAAAAGATTTTTATTTTTCTCTCACCCTTTTTCTTGTTTGTCTTGAAAACTCTTCACATTTTGCCTTTGAACTGCAGAACTTAAGTTTTCATATGGAATTAGACTTCTGCTGGCTAAACTGTGCTAAGATTTTTAAAGAGTGTTTTGGTGTATAGTCTGATTATGCCTGGATTAGTTGTTATTTCTTTTTAATTTCTCTTTTGCAATCACACCTTATGTGCCATAAGCCATGGCCAACTTCCAGGCACACTTGGTTATTTATTATTTCTGTATTAGAGGTCGAATATGATTTGGCAAAAGGTGTTGCCCATGTGCCCATTTAGATATAAAACCTGTTGTTTAATTTTTGTACTCATTTCCTACTAGGACAGCAGTATTCTTGCTTAGTGTTCAGAACAATTTCAAAACTTGTTACTAGCCGTACTTAATGAAGTTAACCATTTAAGATGTATTTTTATACATTGGAGACTTTAGAGATTATGTAAATCTAATGCTTGGTTTTCTTTTCTGTGGCACTTAAGATTAGAGCCAGAGTTAAAGAGGCACATTAACAAATTTTAATCCCAATGGCACTGCATCTGCTTTTCATTTGTTTTCCAGGGATAGCAATTTTCTTGTATAGTGTCTACAGATCTAATTATAATTTTCCTGACCTAGGTGTCACCATTAATAGTTTGACCACAACCAAAGATTTAATCTGCTGGAAGTGAGTGAGGATTGTAATAATTAAAAACAAATAAGTGAGACCAAGTTGTTCTAATATTTGTTCTGTTCCCATCTGTCGCGCGTTTCACTCTCTGTCCAGCGCGTTATTGAAGTCCGATTGAGGCGAAATCCGGTGTTGAAGGCATTTCTCAAACTTGTTGATCGTGTCCGTCGCTACCCTTGGGTTTTGAGCTTGCGACATCCTACCACCTCCTTCGCTCTCAGCAGAAAGCGTCCGCTCCACGGTAAGCCACAAATGTGCGGAATTTTTTCTGAACAACTGTCGAATGCGCTGGACACTCTCGTCTGGTGGCGCCCTAGACAATCTGATGAGGCGCTTCCAGCGCGCCTCCATCACGTCTGCAGCGGGGTACCGCTGGCCGGCGTTGAGACTAGCCTGGAACAGTGCGGCTCGTGTGGTTTGTCTGCTCTTTCCAGAGGGAACCAGCAGCGTATATATGGTTCATCTAGCGAAAGAGTAATACAAGGCCTTTATATACCCGCCCACGCAGGCGTACTCTTTCGCCAGACGGAGTATACCTGAATTTCCAATATCTCTGGGTCGGCCTCGTCGACCGCGGGGATCCCAGCGAGAGCGGTGTCCAGCACATCCTCCAAAAAGTCGCGGGCCGCTTCTACCGCCAGGCTCGCGATGCGCTCCGCCTTAGGGCCGGCCTCTTGCAGCGCCTCAATGAATTGTGACCTTCCAGTTTCCAATTTGTGTTGTCTAGTGGGTGTTTACGAATGACGCACTTCAAGTTCCCCAGCCCTTACCTGCATTCCAGCAACGGGAGGTTCAGTCGTCGAAACTCCTCCTGCGCAGCGAGACGCGCCTGCACCGGCCAGGGAGCCAGACCCGGCTCCAGCCCTCTTTCGCCTTCCAGCGGCTCCACGAAGCTGGGCGCATCGCCGTTGACCAGCACGGAGCGGCCGCTGTCGACGTCGCCGTGCCTTCCCTGCTGGCGCTTCGCGATGCTCCGCCTCGCCGCCTGTTAAATTGGAGCACGGGCGTGCGCTGTCTCCCAGCCCTCTATCAAGGTAATAGTAACCCCTGTTGGGTCCTATTGAATTACTCCATGGCTCACCACAAGAATCAGGATTGTGAAGTAGGCTGTGTTCATCGCAAGTTGTTATTAGACTGAAATGGGCTCGATAGGCTGCACCAACTAGGAGAGATGGGGGGTGCGGACGGGGACCAGCTGATCAAACGAACTTGTCGCAAACGTGCACACGTGTGAGCGTGAGTAGAGGGGGCATGGAGAAGTGGGTGGGAGCGGGGTGCGGGACCGAGCGCCTGACTAACAGTAGATACACTGTAATTTAGGGGTGTACTCTGAGAGTACGCCATAGGCGTATGCTACAGAAAACAGAGCGTATTGATCTGACACACCTTTATCATTGCATGCGTAGCAGACAATCCCCACAGCACAGCACAGGCCCTGGTCAGGGTGCGTGCATTGTAGGCACCCTTCACTTCACCTTACATGATATATGCATGTAAAGGTGCTTGCCATGTAAACACATTTGGCCAGAGCACCCTGTGGGTTTGGCTGCAGCGCAGCCTAAAGGTGTCTGGATGGAATGTGCCTTGTGTGGCGTCTCTGTCGACTTTGATATAAAGGTGTATCAGATCAACAGGCCTTGGCGTACTCTCAGAGTACGCCTAGGCGTACTCTGACAGTATGCCTTAAGGCGCTCTGTTTTCTGTAGCATACGCCTATGGCGTACTCTCAGAGTACACCCCTAAATTACAGTGTACGCCGACGTCTGCATCATCAGACCGGTTGCCTGACCGAAGGGGCTCCACCCTTATCAGAAATTAACACATGTAATGTATGTGTAATTCTTTATTTAAAGCAGCTAGTGATTAGCATTGTACACCGGGTTGTATAAGTTTAACACACATTGATCAATACTAAAGGTAATAAGTACATAGCATGAATATATAAACTGGAACACTGCAATTTGAAGAATGTGAATGAAACAAAAATAACAATACTGATCAGTCCGCCACCATGCAACTTAAAAGAAAGCATTTCACTCAACTTCCTCCTAACAAAACATACAAAAGGAATACAAATACAAGGGGCAAAATTTGTCCTTATGCTCTAAACAACAGAACTCTAGATAGAATGTCTAAAGCAATCTTTGGTGTTACTTTTCCCAGCTGGGAGTAATAAATAGCCTCTTAGACATTTCCAATATAAAATTTTCATCAATAGCAACAAAAACTGAGATTAAAAAAACAATAATTTAAACTTGAACAGATCCTTTTGTGAGAAAAAAGAAAGAAACATGAAAATAAAACTCTGGCATAATTTTAAAACTCGGGCAGTGAAACCTGGTCCCTATAAAATATGACACCAAGTAAAACATTCTTTTGAACCATCCCCAGAAGCCGCTAAGAAACTCTTCATCACTAAACCATTTAATTCTTGGTTCTGTCACATTTACAACAAAATAAATACTTTTCTATGCATTAACATTTCAACAACCATTTCTCAGATAAATTACCTGGGAAAAGTCCACTAAAATTAAATAAAATAATGAAATGGTCTCAATGGAATGAAGTGTATTGTAAAATAAATCACAGTTCATTTGACTTTGCCTTTGGAAACAAAACAGATCAGGTAAAAATAGAGTACCTTGGAAACAAATGACAAGCAGCCTGGAAAAATAGTCCAATATCATCTAATTTAAAATTGGGAGAGACAAAATTGACTGAAGGCCATGGCTACTAAAAGTGTACGGCTGTCTTTCAGATCAGACTTAAAGCTATGAATGTTGAGACAGGCAAAGTTGTAGAGAACAATTTAACCTCAGTCTATTAGCATAAGATTATTATCTTTCAATAAATTAATTTTGGGAATTTCTTAAAACTATGTCTCACCTTTCTACCAAAAAAAAAAAAAGGGGGGGGGGGGAAAAGTTGAAAACAAACAGGAGATTTTTGGATTCCCTTCTCATTAATATAAGAGAAACTCGCTAATAAATAATTTCAAAATATCTGACACTTGTGAAAAGAAAACCTGTAGAGACATAGGATTAACATGATCATTTTTCCTCTGGTTTACTCAACAAAGTTGCCTGTCCATCTCTATGAATGGAAATAGTGCAGGGCCTTTGCAGCCAGGGTTCACCATCGACCTGAACGGGCAAACTGTCTTTAAACCGAATGGTCAGACTGCTTGCTTGTCCAATATGATGAGGAGTGGATAATCCAACTTGTAACTGAGCCATGTGAAAGCTAGAGTATAGGGCCAGAACTTCCAGTTTTCCATCAGAAATACTTTGCTCTCCTACTTCATCTGAAAGAAAAATTAAGGGTGAGCCAAAAGTTTAACAAGTAAGTAGTTTTGTGTTTTTGTTGTGGATTATCTACAACTTTTTAAAATAATGATCATAATTTTTCTTTATTAATAAGAAAATTCACCTGGATTTAACATATCCCACAACCGGCACCCCGCTCCCCATGATGGGATATTTAAAATTACAATGGATTCAATTTCTGGCAGTTCTATCCGATTACCATCCATATACAATTCCAATCTTTCTTCTAAATTTCTGCACCCTTTCTCGATCACTTGTTGGGTACCAAAGAGCAAGTAAAGCATCTGCCAGAGGAATAAAGGTAAATACAATGAGGTATACCAGTACATCAACAATATTGATAGTTGTTTCCCCTTCTGGACTTAAATTTTACCTTGTTGAAAATGCGGCTGCTGATAATATAAAATGCAGATTCTCTGGTTCTGTGGAAATCAAGAGTGACTTGTGCATCAACACCAACACTCATATAGTTATACATCAACCTCTTCTTGATGCGGGCAAGGTGACTAAGATGATTTGCCCATTTTGTTGCCACTTCCCACCTGGAAATTAGCAAATTTAATTCTTTTCACAAAACATATACAAGTAGTAAAAATTATTGGTCAATAGTGTGTCCTATACCTATCTAATTGGACAGTTTGTGCCTTCATAACTCTTTTCATTACTTCTTCTGGTTGCAAATCAGGACAGAATTCTTTACCCCAACCAAGCACCCTTGACAAATCATTTCCAGTTCCAAGGGGAATAACAGCAACTGGTGGAGCAGGCTAGAATAAATTTTATAAAGTTTAGATGTTTTAATATTTGTAAATTGCTTATCATAAAATTTCAATGCATCTATCACCTCAATGTGAAGACTAAAAACAGCATTAAGAACCCAACCAACAGTCCCATCACCACCAGCTACAAGTATTATTGGTTTGGCGCCAGCTTGTTGTAGTAACTGGCACCACTCTAGTGCAACCTCTGGTGGCCTCTCCGCTAGGTCAACACACTGTGCCGGATTTAAAACTCGACGAAATGTTGCTAAAACTTGAGCACCATCATTGCTTCCTGATCGACAGTTAGCTGCAAAATAATAGAAGTAAAATTTAAAATCTCAACCATATTATTTTAATGAGATTACCAGTGCAACTCAATTTACCCATCACTATAAGTGGTGACCACTGCAACCATCCAGTGGATTTTACTGTACGGAGGCGTAATTTTCTTCTGATGCTGCTGCGTCGAGTTTCTACTTCTATGCAGTTAGGAGGAACAATCAATGCTCTGAACTGACCAAAATCACACACCTGCAATAGAAAAATTAGTTTAATATTACAATTACAAGATTTTGGAACTGAGTAAATAATACTAACATCTCCGAGGCTTGCTAGACATGACGAATGGATACTCCGATGACACCAGCAGCATGAAAAATCTATAAGCCCGCAGCCCATGCCTGCTTCTTCCTCACATACATCGCAAACAGCTCCCAGGCACAGGTTCCCTGTACATTTGAAATACGTAGACATTTAACAAAAATTATAACAATTAATCAAATAGATAAACATTGTATTAAAAACCTGACCTTTGATCCAATGGTGTTTAAATGGGCTACTATCATTGCAATGAACCACTTTACATTTTAGAGATCGGTCAGCTTTTGTTACACAACCAACATGAGCACTCACACCACAGCAATCACAGAAAACTCCCTCTCCTTGGGCTAGTAAAACTTCACAGACGTTACAATAGCAAATCTAAAACCAAAAAGACAATAAAACATTTTTAAAAAAAGGAACATTAAATAAAATGTCTTAAATTTATTATTGGGATGTTTTTTTTAAATTAATGTACCTTGTTCAGCATTGACGTAGTCTGCCAATTGTGCCTCTTAGAAGCATCCCTGATAGGGACATGGTCATCTCTAGTGAGGAAGCGTACAAGGCTTACACTAATAGTAAATGCAATTATGACGCCTGACACTTGAAAAATGACTGAGCTAGCACCAGCATCCCACATAACAATTAGGGGCCACATTATTGTTGTGTGAGTTAGTTATACATAGACTTCAAAACACATACATAAAACCATGAAATTTGGACAGTCAAATCATTTTGATGAAAGACAATATCATAATTATTATATTATTCATTCTTTCTGTAAAACGCGAATAACTTTGTTTTTTGCAAATCAAATTACAGGAATTCTTTCGACATAAAGCATGATGTCAGCGGCTGTCAGTTTTCCTCTCAGTTTTCTTCTGCTCTGAGCAGACACATTTTGTTTGTCTCGCCCAGTCTCGCCTTTCCTTTGATATTTGCATGTAGGCCAACACAACATTGTAATAATATTAAGATTAAAATGAATCTTCCCCCGTTAAATTCTACTAAATTAAATATAGAAATCTTAACTATAAGTTTTCAGTATACTTACATAAAAATCTCTTTCTTTTTTTAAAAAAAAGGCAGTTTTAAGTGGTCTTATGTGTATCATGTTGGTAGTGCCTTCGATTGTAGTGTGCGTTTGGTTGTGAGTTGTGATTAGTTGTGTGATTCTGCGAATTGTGTTGTCAGTCTCTATAGACAGTGGTCAGCAGCTGCAGTACAGTGTCTTACATGATTTGAAGTTTTTAATTTAAGATCCTGCTCGTTTGTGCATTGATTTGCCTTGATTCAACCAATGTGTATAATTTCCATAATTTTCATAGCTTTTCCGAAGATGGTATTGTAGTTTTGAAATTTAAACTGTTATGTCATAAAGAAAAACTTTCATCATGGGACATCAGCTGTACAACTTTCCTGTCATTTCTTTGAACCTTCGCCAAGAAGAAACCGTCCATCAAATTGCAGATGCTCTAGATTATCTTAATGATGTTGTCAATGATATTTTTGGAAGAATTGATAATCGCATTGCTGAAAACAGAAACAAACTACAACAGCTCAATCGGAGAACTTTGTTAGCTAAAGCCAAAATAGAGAAGTTAACAGGTAGCAACAAAGCCACCAAAGTTTTTTCAAGTGCAAAGTATCCAGCTAGTGATATTAGAAAGGATTATCAGAGTATTTTCAGCCCACCAAAAACCACTGAATTTCAACAGGGTTCATCTGATCTAAAGACAAAACAAGAACCTGTTGATGGAAAGGTACCTCAAGAAAAGTTGCAGTTCTATCATGTAAAAGTTGGATCTCGTGTGCGCCGTAATCTAGAAGTTGCTGTAGAGGAGGGACTAGGAAGTCTCCCTCCAGATATTGATTCTGTTTCTTCCTTACTTTTGTTCAACACTTCAGAAAATCCATATAAACGATATGTTCTTCTTGATCCTCTTGGAGCTGTCACAAAGACACGTCAGTCTTTAGAAGAGGAAGGTGAGAGAACAAATGTTATGGACGACGCACCCATGTCCATTGCTTATCAGGAACGGCTAGAGACAAGAGCTGGCGAAAATTTCTTCTATTCACCTGGTATGGGTGATGTGCCTGACATTGATGTTCCATTAGATCTCCCAGACTTACCGGGCATTGCTGATGACTTAAGATATAGCATGGACTCTGGACCAACCATTGCTCCTTCTGTTACCACTACTCCTGCAATCCCAGAACTACCAAGTCTTGTTCCTGAAAGTCCAGCTACCCCTACCAATGCAATTATTAGTTCAACTGTGTCAGATGTTGGTGTATCGCTACCTTCAGTGGATAAGGATTCTAACGTTACAATTCCACCACCTCCACCACCAACAGCTCAGCTGTCTAAACCTCAACATATGCCCCCACCACCACCACCCCCTCCACCCCCACCACCACCTCCTCCACCTCCTACTACGGATTCTGTAGAATCAATTGAAAAACCTACTCCAAGTCCTTCTTCAGTGCCTGCTACTGTTGTGGATTCTCGGGCAACACTCATGGATGCTATCCGGAAGGCAGGGGGTTCAGGAAACGCTAAGTTGCGATCAGTTGAAGATCGAAAAGTTGAAGCTAAAAGGAAGAAACAAGAGGAGAAAGCACAAGGGGGAGGTGATCTCATGGCAGATCTTCATGCCAAATTAAATATGAGAAGGAAAGGAATAGCAGGTGCTAATAAGCTCCCAGAGGGATCTGCCATGGACAAGGTGTCTGCGATGATACCCCCACCTCCTGTTAAGGAGAGAGCAGCTTCCACCTCTGCCACAGAAGAAGAAGATGACTGGGAATAAAACAGTAGTTCAGTCTTTTTCATTTATTACTACTCAATATATTTGGAGTTTAATATAAAATTGTAATACTTTTGTTATATAAAATGGAAATTTGTAGCTAAAGATATTGTAAGCAAAATACTGACAAAATTTTTATATTACGTATTCTATATATTTGTTATAAAATTTCATTAAAATGAGTTTGAGAACATCATGTGCTGTAGTGCTTTCTGAAAAAATCATCCAAAATTGGAGCAATAATTTCAGGATGCTGTAGGTGAAAATCATGACCTCCTGGTGCATACCTCAACTCAGACGTTTTGGCAACTCTCTTTATAACTGACCAACATTCTTCAAAGAATTCCTTCTTCGAGAAGTATGATGATGATTCTGCCTTTATACATAGTACATTAGTTTTAATTTCTTCACAAAATTTTAAAATATCACATGCAGTCCACCCAGATAGAGGGAGGCCTTTCATTTTTGGGTCCCTTGTCCACCGGAATTTACCATTATCACATTGCACAGCACCCCTCCCCACTAATGCCTTTGCAGCCACTTCAGATACAGGAGATATAGGTGATTTTTTGATCATTTCTACTAGCTCTTCAAGGGTGTGCGTTGGTGCATTTTCTTGTTTCTGTGCATCCCTTTTCAGAAATTCGTCTATGCTTTTCCCTCCACTTTTTACAAACCTCTGTGCATTCAATGGTATTGGTGCTAAAATGTCTAAAGTTGCAAGGGAATCAACTTGCTCAGGGAATACAGTTGAAAAAAGCAAGCAGGTCTGTCCCCCCAGAGAATGACCCATCAATGAAACTTTCTGCCAACCAAAATGTTCCACAATGGATTTTAGAGCCAAGACAGCTGTCATGCGGTGATATGGAAATCCCTCCGGAAAATGTGATGAATGTCCATGGCCAGGGAGGTCAATTGCTAGCACAGGTAACTTGCAGGACATCAAAGGCACCACAGCGTCAAATGAATTAGCATTGTCTTGCCATCCATGAACTGCAAGAATGGGTCTCCGTCCATCATTATTCCACCATTTTCCTGTAAGGTAAAGGTCGGTAAAGTGATACACATTATCAGAGCTCCACTTGACACATTGTGACAGTTACATACCTGCAATATGTCCCCATGGTACAGATATCTTTACCTCTGTTACCTCTGTATGAGACCATCTTAAAACATTTTTCACACAGACCGCCCCAGGGGCGAATGATGTAAACAGTTTGGAAGTCGTGCGAAACATCGGTATAACCATCAGAGCGACTGGCGCTTGTAGTCGAAAGAAACAACTATGACCAGGTAAGTTTAAAAGGTCGCTAACGGAAGAGATAAGCAGATTGCATAATTTTTACCCTGTCAGCTGTTCATGTCCATAGTTCACTCTCATTCAGCGCGATCATAGAGGAAACCAAGAGCAAGGTTATACCCCCCACTATTGTGCATTTCGTCTGCTACCGTCTGCTGATATATTCACAGTACAGCTGATTGGTTATTTACACTAAGAATCTTAGCATGCTGGCGGCAAACCCGACTGCATGTTTTAAATTCCTTAGATACGTCTGAAATTCATGCGTTGCTGTTTCTTGTTTCAGAAAGAAAATCTAGTTTGGTGTTCGGTTTTCCCTGTCGATTCGAGTTTATTAACCAAAGAAGCTGCATTTGAGGGCCAATTTATGAGCTGATATGGCGGAAATGAACCGTCAGATTTTGTAAATCAATGTCTGTCGAGGTTAACGTGTTGTGTGGAATTGAAATATGTGCATTTTCGGCTTTATTATTATTGTAAGAAATAATTAAGTATCTAAAGAACCAGACGTCGGCATTCATGATTTTCTCCAACGTGTTCTTTACCAACTGCCAATGGACTGGAAAAAAATATTTGTAAATAAAAATAGCATTGTAAAAAATACATGTCCTGTGCCTGGATACACACAGTCTTTGTTCAAGACCTGTTTTATATTTTTCCTTTATAACCGTATGTCAGAATAATTTATTGAAATATAATGGAACAGTTGACCTTTGTTTACCTTTAACACATCGGTCATTTATTTTAAGCAGTTTTGCTATGGTTTCGTGTTAAGTTTTGAGACATGATAGAGAGGTGCTTTCTACCCTGACAAGACCTCCCTTACATCCTCAAAACTGACAAAAAAATTCTAGTCACTGTTATTTTTGTCTTCAGTCCAATTTGGCCACATGAGAGTTTATTAACAGTATCAATATTAAACCTCGATCTTCTGTTGCAGGGAGATTAACGCTGACCATCAATTTGGAACAAGATTTGTAGTGGTTGAACTGCATGATTTGTATTTTTAGTGGGCTAGGGTTCTGCATGCCATTCCCATTCTGAATGTAAAGAGTTGTGGCTGATTTGCCTTGGCAGCATTTCAATGATAAGAATAGCGTAACTGAAATTGTATTCCATGTTTTCTCCCTAGGAATTACCGAACCCCATGTGGCCTCTGACTTGACTCGCCATGCAATCTGGCTAAAAAACCCTGCTTCTCCAGCCCTTAAATTGTGTCACAGTAGGGTAACGAATTACCAGGATGAATCAGAAGTGGAGTTTCTTGAGGACCTTGATGAGGCTTGCGACTCAGATGACCCACTTGATTGTCAGACTGGCGGTAAGCAAAAGTTGATCTTCCCTTTCTATCCTGTAGGAGCGACATATGCACTATCCTCTGGCTTATGTCCTAGGGCTCTCGCGCCTGAAGCGCGAGGTGGTCAGCCCCATACCTGGCGAGCTGGGAGGCCCACCTCGTGATGTCAAGCCCAGTGCTGCCCAGCTCCTGGCACTCACGGTCACTTCAAGGCCCGAGGGAGGCGTCGCAACAGCGCACGATCTCGATCAGGTAGGCTTTACGATCCGTAATTCGTACTTGGGGAAGGGGGGGGGGGGGGGCTCTAAAACGCAATTTGGCGTTCTACCCCAACCGTTTCTAGGTAGGCCAACCGGTGGGGTCGGCGGCTGCACAAATCCCCGTGTCGCCAGAGACTACTGTTGTGCTCAGACCCGCCCAAAGCGAAGATGAGGAGAGCGAACTTGACGTGGACGGCTCAGAAACCGTCTCGGCAGACTCGTGCAAGTCATGCGGTGCGGTTTTCACCAAAGCGGTGCACCGGTTGCGCCACAACTGCGACAGCATGTTCAGGTCAGTGTAGCGCGGGTTGCCTGCCCGTAGGCGCTCCTGCCCTGCAGCACGCGGGCGTGGTTGACAGTGTGCGCTCCGATTGCAGATGTTCGTCATGCGGTTGGAGGGGCACCTCGCGCACCGCCCTTGCGCGCCACGAGGTTGAGCTTCACCAGAGGCAGAAGCCGCACGAGTGCCTCGAGTGCGGGACGCGCTGCCTCACCTCAACCGCTCTCCTCAGCCACTTGAAAGTTCACGCCAAGGGGAAGACCACCTGCGCCTGCCGCAGCTGCGGAGCTGACTTTACGACATTGGAAGCGCTAAGGAAGCACGAGCAGTACTGTCGTGGGCTGCTGGCCCCGGACGTCAAGCCTATTCTCAAGCACTCTAAAGCTCTGGCCGAGGGCAGCGGGTTTGTTTGCAAGATCTGCTGCGCTATACTCTTAACAAAAAGGAGCCTGCTGCGCCATGCTCAAACTGCTCACACACTCAAATTCGAGCACAAGTGTCAGACTTGTGTCTCGTCTTTCAAGAGCAAGATAGCACTCACGAAGCACATCAAAGTGCACAGGTCTGTCATACCGCGCCTACGGTGTCTCTTACCATTATCTACCATTTGTGTTCTTTCTTGAATTTTCTTTCTGCTGTTTTTAGTCAGGAACGTCTCTTTTCCTGCTCCGAATGTGGGCTGTGTTTTGCCTATCGCTCCGAACTACTCCAGCATCTTAAGGTACACATGGCAGTTTCTACCCCTCTGCTTATGCACTCCATCAAGAAGGAATTGGGTACCAGTGAGGGTAGACGGCGCTCAACTAGGAGACACTGACAGGCCCATATGTTTTCCCAGCCGTCCAAGTCCAACTCACTCGGCTTGTGAGGGATACATATTGATGTCCTAATACCCACTACACAGTCAAGATAAAGCTTTTATGCTATGTTGAAACTGTTATTGCAGGGTGTTATCATGTTAAAATTTTTATTCCGCATTTATAATTTGCCTAAAATAATCCCATTCTTTTCTCCTGCATTATTTTACTTGCTATATACTGTTGATGTAAACAGAGTTACTTTGATACATTTTTGATGTGTTGTGGCTTTTATTTTTCTTTATCATGTCAACTGACTTAAGCAAATAAGCTTCTATATTTACCACAAATGTGATTAGTATTAGAAAAATATCTTACAGAGATGACACGACCTGGTGGGTGTAAAAACTTTCCTCAGGTTGTCTGGTTTTGCTACCTACCAGACCATGCCATCCTGACAGCTCTGCAAAAAATTGTTTTTTTATTCAATTCATACTTTAATGATGTGTGGGACAGCCCACAAATTTTTCTAAAAGTTATTTTCATTATTATTTAAGTTTGATGAATCCTCACATTTTTACTCAGTATGTTTATTTGTATGTTCTGTCTCAGTTTTTATGGATTTGTAATAAATAACAGTGTTTAATTTTTCTTTTTCTCTCTGTTACGCATAAAAAACCGTTACAAAGTAAAACAGCGCTTATGGCGCACACACTTAAAAGAGCGCGCGCTGCGGCCTCGCACCTCGTCACCACTTCACTGCATCGATTCTCGATGTATCTTGAGTTACAGATGAGACTATCGATCGAGCCCACCCCGAGGAGCGCGAGTATGTACTGAAAAGTAAGATGGAGGCTTCAATGTCATTTTTAACCCGGCTGAGATAGAATTTTATTTGTTTATTTGAAAAACCTGCGAATCTTGGAACTAATATCAGTTCCATGACTCCATACCAGGAATTCTCGTGAGTCGTATTGTCAGCAGTGTTAAAGAAAATATCATTGTGTCGCGAACCTAACAGGAAACCTTGATGGGTGCAGCGCTGTGTTTTCGAGGCGTAGGCTTAACTCTCAGTAACGGTTTTTCCTATGTTGCCCCTGGGTTGAGTCAAAAATCCTGTACATTGTTTTTGACAGTCATCTATTTTGGGCGTGTGCACCTCTTAAAATAATGTTTGAACGTTGCCCTCTTTCTTTTTTGAAATATTCTTATCTTTTGTTGGTTAAGTTTGATTCATTGACTCGTTTACTTTAAACAACAACACACCTGCTCTCTATTTTTGTATGCGATTGTATCATTTATTTATTATTACCTCATCTAATTATATTTTATTTTCGAAAATAAATTGTGGTATGTTTGTGTTCCATTTAACCTGTTGAGGTTATAGGATTATAATACTGCATCTGCTATCCCTTTTTGCACTGATTTAGTGACCTTGCCAATTCAACGTTTTCCTAAAAAAAAGTTATCTTTATCAGGTGCAGAGAAGATGACAATTATTTCGGACAAAACCTCTGCTTCTGAAACTAGCGGCCCTCCTCCAAGGAAAAAGATTTGCCTCTCGTTGTCTGGGAAAGGGAAGACAAAACCGTCTGTTACTGTTGCGGAGGCTGATTCACAGTCGGAGATGAGTGTGACAGTGAATAGAGACGACCCTACTAAGAGAAGAGTTAGAGGCCGGTTAGCAACAACAGCTGAGAGACGCATCAGAAAAGATGCTCTAGAACCAGGTAATAATTGTCATTACTTTTAGTTGCTTGTCTTATGATTGGAATTCAATTACATATATTTAATATTAACATAAAGTTATGTCCTACCCTGCTTGCAGTAATCAAAGTTTCTTATCTTTCCAGGCATGATGTTAAATGGATTTGTTTCGGATTCCGTAAACTCTGTTGCTGCTAGTGATGACAGTCCTGGTAGTGATATCCCACCTGTTGCAACCATCTGTAACTTGGGAAACACATGTTTTTTGAACAGTATTTTGTATACACTTCGCTTTGCACCTTATTTCTTACACAAACTTCACCATCTCGTCAATGACCTTGCAGATGTGGCAGCACGAAACAATGCCAAGGTGAGTATTCAACAGAACTTTCCAAGCATTCATTCATTCATTCATTGTTCATTTCTCAATGTAAGCAATTTAACATTTCAGGTTAAATCCTCATCATTAGGGCGCAGCATAGGACTTAGCAGAAAGTATTATTGGGATATGGAACAAATGCGAGCATCAGGAGAGAATTGTGCTAAAAAGAGGGTTCAGATTGTCACAGAGAAACTTCATGAAGTGTATGAGTCACTTCATAATGCTGAACTGAAAGAAAGCACTGAACCTTTTCAACCCGAAATATTTTTGCGGGCTCTCAGGTGAATTAAGAAACATTCCCTACACTTATTCAGTTTTTCTAATGGCTGAAGTTAATTTTTCAATTTTTGTTTTGTAGAGAGGTGAATCCTATTTTTGAAGGAAACCAGCAACATGATGCTCATGAATTGCTTGGATGCCTTCTGAATTACATGCGTGAAACCTGTCAGGAGCTCTCCAAACAGCAAGAAACACATCCTAATTCAGGTATTTTGTTTTTGACTAACTAATAAAAGTATTATGGATTATGTTTTCACTTTTCTTTGATTATGAGTCTTATTAGTCTTTTGTTGTGCATTATAATGTTTCATGTCATATAGAACTCAAGAATTTTCCCTTTGTTTTTCTTTTTTCTCCTTGTTTCGTATAGAGTTGTGTAATGGTGCTTCAAGTTGTGAGGATGTGAAAAAGGAAACCAAAGGTTCTCTTCTGGCCCATGTTGGCCTTTCTTCATCTACTTCAAGTATTGTCAGTGGTGGGAAATGGGCAATGAGAAAATCATGGAAACGGAAGAAGCCTCTCAGTGAGAATATCCTCAAAACCAACCGTTCTACCAAGAATGGTAGTCAAACATCTGTGATAAATAATGGCAATTCCACATCACATTCAAGTAATGGGGATTCAAATATTGAGAATGCTCCCAATGAGGTTGATTACTATGTCTTCTTATTTCATTGTTATAGTTATTATAAATTTTCTTTGCTTTATTAAAATATTTGTGTATTTTTCAGCCAAGGATACTCGTGAATGGAGAAGCTCATGATACCTCTGAAATAGATAATGCCAATAAAGAAAATGGGTCCTGTACTTTAAGGCCTTTGCAAGAAGGAGATGAAGGTGAAACAGCTGATGATAAAACTAGGCTTAACTTTATTGAAGAGGACTTTGAGGGTGTATCAGTTCTTTGCACAAGATGTCTTGAATGTGAATGTGTGACAGAAAGAAAAGAAGCTTTCTATGAAATTGGAGTACCAATTGCATCTGATCAAGATCCTGAGAAAAGTAATTATTTCTTCCCTGGTTAAATGCAATTTAGATGTTGAGAGGGTGATTTATATTGCTTTATTAATGTGATGTACCTCTAAAATGAACATTTTTCTGCATTAGATTTAGGAGAGGATTCAGATCAAATATCAGTACTTTATAGATCATCTATTGTCACAGAGGAATTACTTCAAAGTGCTAATAAGTACTGGTGTGAACATTGCTTACGGTACAACGAAGCTAGACGGTCTGTGCGATATGAGTCACTGCCACCTCTTCTTATTTTGCACCTGAAGAGATTCTCATCTACATTTGGGTTTGTTTTAAATCTATCTTGTTTTGTAATCTAATTGTCTTTTGATACATCTTTGGTTTGAAAATTTGCAAAGTTATTGTTTTTGTTTGAGAAATAACAAAATTGTGCTTAGCTTGTGTGTAGAAATTCATAATGCCTGTGAACACACAGAAACGATGGTAATGCTGAGTTTTTAAATAACTGTGCCAGCAGAGACATTGTTGATGCGTTCTTCACCTACTGACATGCTGACCTTAAAATTTCTTCTTATAATGTTATTTTTTTCCTTTGTTTGCAGATCTATGGTATGCATGTCAAAAGTAAATGACTTCATGCCAACACCACTGGTATTGGATTGTTTCTGTGTGGAGTGCCTTGAATCAATCTCTCAAGACCAAGATGTGAAACACCGTTACCAGCTTTATGGAGTTATCATGCATCTGGGTGCTACCATTGCATCAGGACATTATGTTGCATATGTTCGTGCTGCTGACCCCATTGCTGATTATCGCTCATGTGACAAAGATAAAAGGAAAACTGCCAGTCTTATTGCTACAAATACAACTAAAGGACCAAGCCAACCTGATGGGGAAAAAGCCCGAGGTTTGCTTAGATTTTTCTCTAAAACGAAGTCAACTAACAATGATAATGTGTCAACAAATCATCTAACAAATTCCCATTATAGAAATACGTGTAGGAGTTTGGATTGTTGTGGGGTCCGCATGAATAAGGCATATCAGCCAGGGGATTGTAAAGTCAGTACAGTCAATGGATGTGCAAATAATGATGATGCTGAAGAAGAAGGGCCAGAACCATCATGGTTGGAGTGTGATGATGAAACGGTGAGGGTTCTTACCCCACAACAGCTTGAAGATATCTTAGCTCCTAAACAATCTAAAAATTCATCTCTCACACCCTATTTGCTCTTTTATTCTCGGATTCCTTGACCAATCAGAGCCCTTTGCTCTGGTGGTACTGTTCTTCTTTTATTCATGCATACTTCATTTACTGTTACAGCAAACCACTGTCTAGTACATCAATTGTGTTGCCACAAGTTGAGTAATTTGACTGTCTCACCTGCTTTATATAGGGTACATTATCTTTAGTGGATTTTGGATTTGTAAGATGGAGATTTTAGAGTTCAAATCAACTCAATATATTTTGTAATTCTAATTTTGCTTACTTAACAACCACCCATTTCCCAACATCCTATTCATTCATTCTCTTGTCAACAATGCTTGTACTACAGAGGCAGGGGGCCGTTCCTTAAATTTTATATTTTAGTATACCTGATGGAGACTGGAAACCATAAATGTGTGTTGCAGACTGTCACAAATGTGCTATATAGATGTAAAACATTTCATATTTGAGTTATTGTATTTTACAGGATTGCACAGTACCAGCAATGTTTTCAGCAGAGTTACTTCAATTTTAATTTTGTTACTCATACAGTTATTTTCCCTTTAATTGTCATTTTTATCTTATTTCCAGTTCTCTTTTTTTCAACTTTTTTTTTTCTTTTTATGAAAAAGCTAACTTATCCCAATTGTCTTTGGCTTCAACTTCAACTTGGGTTACCCTGTATTCCTAACCTGCATTGTATAAAGTCAAGTTTATTATTTCCTTATATCTTTCTACAGCAATATACCGTATTCTGAAAACATGTTAAGAAATAGACTTTGGTCTCCAGTAAAAGCATCCAGTTTTTGCCAAAAAGTTTCAACCGTGTACCCTTACTCTAACCAAATATTAAGTCTCCCAGTGATCAATTGCTATGAACTATCTTAATAAGATTATAATATTTTGTTGGAAAATTAAGAAGCTCAGCATCTCTAGAAAGTTTGAAGATTGCAAGAGATTTAAACTGTTTCAAGTTTATTTTCTGTAATTTATATGAACATATACAGTAATTACAATGGGTTACACCATGATGCATAAATACCGGTAGTATGTTGAGATCTCAACATTGAAGCGTGGAACTCAATGGGTCATCATGTTCCGCTTTAATCTTACTATGATAAGGTGTTAAAATTTTGTCATTAAGAGGTAGCTCTTTGCGAATTACTAGTTTTCCTATTTGTGCTCTGAGTTAGGAAGAAGTTACTGTTTATTTTTATCCCCCTTTTACAAGCTGACATTTATATCCATTTTATAGAATGTGGCTATATTGTTCCTGACACTCTTTACTTTATGTGGGCTACATAAAATTAATGAATAATAACATCGTCTATTAAATCATCCTAGTTACTTGCAATGTGCGGGACACATGCCCTCTGGAAGAATGATAGAATGCAATTTATTGAAAAAGATGATTGTGTATGTTATAATTTATTAACATTCTGTAGGTCATATCTATAAGATTGCTGTGTTCATCATTTTCTGTTATTGAACCAAAAAGATATTTTTTTAAAATTATCCATAGCAAATTTTGTGATAAGAGATGGGTTACTTTCATGTATGAATGTAACAGCCTAAATTATGAAGACTTTGGAGTTTTATGAGATTGTTATTTAGGACTCTGGTGGTGAGTTCATTTCTTTTCTGCCAGTGTTTCTACCAAGGAAGTTTATTTCTATATTAATCTGGTTGAATTATTTGATAGGCGGAAAGGATTATAATTCCTGTGAATAAGCCCTATTTATTACAACTTTATTGATTTTTATACAGCTCAGGTCATATTTTTTCATTTAGCTTGAAAATTAAGAACAAAATCATACCATTTAAGAGTGTTTTGATCAATGAATATCTGTAGAATAGTTGAGCAAATCCATATTAATGATTTTGTCTGTTGTAGGGTTTCATTACATACTTCATCACTTGGGCTTTCCTGCCATAGTGTAACTTACAATGTAGGGACCACTTTATGTATCTTAGCACCTTATTTTTTTTTCTTGAAAACACTTTTATTAACAGTGCTATGCAGTAGAATTGTTTTCACGCACTGTACTACAAATGGGAGCTTTGTTTTTTCTGAAGTTTTCCTATTGTTTATAAAAATTTATTATCTGTACCTGTGGTAGATCCCTTTGCACAGATACGTATGCATTTATAATCCCCAACCCTCATGTTATACCTTTTTGCCCCCCATAATCAGTATCTAGCGAGGGTCATATCTTCTGAATTCAAACAAGGTTGGCCTTCACTCTCATTTTACTACTGTACCTTTTCATTCAATCAGAGCTTTATATATACCCAATCTTATTAAAGGTTCAATGTTTGACTGCCTTGATCTTTCTCGCTTTTGTTAAAACTGTATCCTGTACTATGATATATACCAGAATATCTCTTTAAATGTTGCTCTACTGTAACCATTTTTCAGGAAAAAGTGAAATTATAATTTAGAGACCAAAGGATTTAATAGTGTAGTGCTTCTGCTATCTCTGACTGCCTCTAAAGTCTTGTGAGTATAAGGTTTAGTGACCTGTAAAGCAATTTGATCATAGATGTCTCACATTTTTGTTTTTCGTCTAGGTTTCTAGCTGTTCATACTGAACTGCAGAGATTTAGAATATTAAGGAGCTGTTTAGATATAAGTGAGAAATTTCCCTTGCATCCAACAAACTTGTCAAATTTTCATTTTAAATTTCAAAATTTAACACCTGATTTTCCGTAATGTGATGAAAAAGCATGTCAACAGTGTAAATCTAGTTTTACGACTCTCTTTCAGAAAGTTGTCAGCTCAATTGACAAATGTGTGACAGAGTTTGCAGCAATAAGTACCTAAGATTATAAACCTAGTTCAATGGATTGTTGAGTCTATTTTTTGTAATAATAAATTACATTTTGACAGTATTTTGGGGGTATCATAACTAGCTTGCAATGATCTTAACTATAGAATTAGGTTTAATTCCTCTCACTCTTTGTGTCTGGTGATGTTTCTTGACATTCCTGTTTTGTTTCATTTCGCTTCTATGTGGCTGTGTAGGGATTTCCATAACTCTTTCACTATGCGCTATGATTTTGCTAACATAGAAAATCTTGTCATTGGGAGAAACTCATCATTATTTAGGGGATTTCAAAATTTATCTCTTGTTGTTGTTTCACCTAGCATTTAAACATTGTGTATGATAATGTAAACTAAATTTCATGTGAACTTGTATATTTTCTTAACTGTTGTACATAATGTGATATGCATAGCCAGATAAAACAAAATTCTTTGTGTTGTGGTTTTATGTTGATGGCTTTGAATGAGAAAAACACCAGCCGGTGCATTTGAACTTCACACATTCCAAACTGTAAAATTTATGCTACAGAATGGTATTTAAAGTTGTGTGCTGGAAAATTGCTGAGGTGCATATGTGTCTTCATATCATGACTCTTCTCATCTTGTATGGAATTCCAAAGTTCAACTTAAATGAATGCTGAAAAGTAAACAAAATAATTCTTAACACCTAATTCCTGGTTATCTGTGGCTTTTATGTAGATAAGGTTGTAAAAAAGTGCGTTTTAAACACGTATTAGTGCAAGTAATAATTGTGATCTATTTGAAGGAAGTGTAAATGGGAATTTTTAGTTTCTTACTGTTGTGCAGTGCTTGTGCACAAAACCTTGTTTTCAGAAAGCATATGTTGTTCACTTTTGATGTATCTTTACTCCAAGTGATGTTAAAGAAGAAATAAATATGTTCTAACAACGATTTTTATTTCCTTTTTATTTAATTTTATTTCCTTTTCTGTATTCTGCACTTGTACACGGTTTTTTCTCTTTCACAAACACAAGGCTATATTGCCTGGAAGAAAAGACCGTTGGGAAAGTTTCACAGTCTGTCCCTCTCTCCTATCCAACAATATCTCTGGCACAACTAATTTTGAAAATCTTGAGTGTTCTATTTTTTCCCCTTATCTGCATCTCTTATGATTTTGCAGGAGCCCCTGTTACTCAATTAGATGACATCACAGATTCAGTAAGAGTAAAATCACAGCTGTCTGCCTGCCTGGCGTCCCGGTGCGCCCTGAGCCCCGTCCCACCCCGCGCGGTTCGGCCCTATTTGGAAGATGGCGTGGTCTCCACACCTCATTCGTCGCTGACCGCGGTGAACTGGAAGGTGCCAATGGTCTTGAACATCTCGTCGGCGTGATCCCTCTTCCACTCGACGTTGATGAGGGCGTTCTCGAGTCCCTGCTTCACGGCCTGGTCGGCGTGGGTCAAGAACGAGCTGCTCTTCTTGGTGTACTCCACGAGCTGCAGGGGTAAGTAAAACGTTGCATTATCGCGGATAAATAATTGGTCGCCGTTTTATGACAAAAGAACTTACTTGCTCGTATTCCGCGGGCGTCGTCACGCGAGAGGCGATGGCGCTCACGAACCGGCCGATGCGAGTAGAGCTCGCGCCGAAACTGTGGAGAACAGGCAGTCCGTCAATAACCGTGACCCCGTGCACCGTCTGATACCGGCTGCCCAGCCGGCACCCCGCCACTCACTGTTTGGTGATGCTCTCCGTGCGCGTGAACAGGAAGTCCTTGGCGATGGGGTAGCCCACCTCGCTGCTCGCCACGGCGCTGAACACGTACGCCGAGTCCTGGAGGCGCACGCCCGACTCCTTGTCGATGCTCCACTCGAGGTAGCGGCGCAGCACCCACAGGTCGCGCGAGCAGCCGAGGGCGCCCAGGATGGTGACGCGCGCCGAGGCCACGTTGGAACGGAGGTAGCGCTGCCACAGCCAGTGCCAGTCCTGCGACTTGCCGTGCCGGATGGCATAGCAGTACACGAGGGCGCGGTGGTCCGGAGGGATGCTGAGGCCGCACACGAGATCACGAGATTACTTTCTCCTCCTCGCCCTTAGAGAGACTCAGAGGAGTTGTGAGTCTCTCTATCGCCCTGCGAAGCGCAGTGTGCGGCTCGGTACTCACGGGTTGCTCTTGTCGGGCTGCGGCGAGGCTCGCCACTGCGCGAACAGCTCTCGGGTCTGCTCCAGGCAGTCTCCCACCTCCATCTTGCACGCCCAGCTGGTGATGAGGTTCTTGAGCTTGAGGGCCTGGAAGCCGGCCACGGGGTCCCGCAGGCGGCTCTGCTTCTCGAACACGGCGTGGAGGATGCCCCGCACCCAAGTCTGTGAGCAGAGAGACACGCGTCAGAGGTCGGCAGCACTGGCGGCCGGGGTCGGGGTAGGCCTCGTGGGCGCACCGCGGCGCGGCGGGTGGCCTACCCCGCGGCTGACAGGCGCTCGGGCCGGGCCGGGCTCACTGGCTCACTCACCCTGAAGATGTGGTACCGCACGTCGGTCTTGAGCAGCCCGTCGATGCGGCTGAGCGCGTTGAGCGCGACCCGCCACGGCTGGTACTCCTCCTCCAGCTGCAGGGTGTTGATGAGGGCGAGCGGCACGGCGTACGACAGGCGCTGCGCCTGCGCCAGCTCGAACGCGTCGTCGATTACCTGCGCCCGGCCGACCAGCCCGATGCTGGCGCGCTCCTTGGGGTCGCCGAGCGCGGCCGTCAGCAGCTCCCAGTTGCGGTCGTCGTACTGCACGCGGTACACGCCGCCCATGTTGACGTTGAAGAGCACCCACTTGTCCTGGGCGGGCAGCCCGGACACGCTCTGCACGGCGGCCTGGCAGCGCAGCCAGTCGTGCGGCGGCCGCGTCTCGGAGCCCACGGCCTGCCTGGCGTCCGTCGCGGACGTGAAGCTGAGCGGGACGTACCAGCACTCGCTGCTCGCGTTCTTGTTGCCGGAAGAGAAGAAGCGCGTCTGTTCGGACATGCGGCAGGGAAGTGCGATTATTCACTCTGGCCCTACTCTTTCGTCGAAATACAAGTCTACGAATGCCGCTCACTCGTAGGTGAGTGAATTACTTTTTTTCACACACGTGTACGTGGGTTTCCCCGTGTACCCGGGCCGCTGACGGCATGGCGTACGCACCTGCGACACGTTGGCCGTGCCCCTGTCGTAGTCGCGGAGCACGGTGACGACGGGGAAGCCGCTCTGCACGGTCCACGTGTCCATGATGCGCTTGACACTCAGGCACGGCGGCAGCACGCCGCCCTTGTGCGCCTCCGCCGTCAGGTGGGACCACAGGTCGTCCTGCTCCGCGTTGCCGTACTCGTGCTCCTTGAGGTAGCTGGACACGCCCTGGCGGAAAGCCTTCTCGCCCAGGAACGAGTGGATCATGCGCAGCAGCGCCGCGCCCTTGCGGTACGTGATGGTGTCGAAGCTCTGGGAGATCTGGCGGGCGTGCTCGATGGGCTGCACCACGGGGTGGGTCGACTCGAGCGCGTCGAGCGGCAGCATGGACAGGGCCTGCGACACGGCCGTGTCCTCCATGTGCTGCCACTCGGGGTGCAGGTTGGCCGTGCCCAGGGTGGCCATGTAGGTGGCGAAGCCCTCGTTGAGCCACAGGTCGGACCACCACTTCATGGTGACGAGGTTGCCGAACCACTGGTGCGCCAGCTCGTGCACCACAGTGTTGGCCACCGCCGACTTGGCGGTCTGCGACGACGCCTCCGGGTCGAACAGCAGCTGGGCCTCCCTGTTGGGGAACGGGATCGATTCATTTTTTACGGTGAATAATCGCATAATGCATCACGATATTTTTTTCTCGGGAAGGGCCCTTTTACCTGTATGTGATGAGGCCCCAGTTCTCCATGGCACCGGCGTTGAAGTCCGGGATGGCTACCATGTCCTGCTTAGGGAGCGGGTACTTGATGTCGAAGTAGTCCTCGAAGAACGCCAGCGCCTTGGGGGCGATCTCGCGCGCGTACGCCATCTGTCCGGCCGCGTCACGCCGTCCCCAGATGGCTACCTGGGCCTTGCCCTCCACCTGCTCGGCCTTGGTGACGTAGAAGTCGGACACGACCAGGGCCACGAGGTACGTGGACATGGGCACCGTCTTTGGGAACGAGGTGAGCACGAATCCTGGCCGCTGCGCCCTGCGGACGGGATGGCACACAGGCGTGCGTTAGCGTGAGGCGTGGGAGACACTCGGCGCGCGTACGCCATTCATAATTGCAGGGCGCGGGTGACCGTGTGATAAGCCTCGGCCCGGGGCGGGGCGGGGCGGGGCGGGGCGGGCCCGTCACGTGTACTCACAATGGCTCCGTCTTCTCGGCGGGCATGTTGCTGAGCGCCGTCAGCGAGCCGTTGTGACCCGCCTGGATCGCGAAGGTCGCCTTGAAGTCGGGCTCGTCGAAGCAGGGGAACATCTTGCGGGCGTAGATGGCCTCAAACTGCGTCGTCGCCAGCCACCTGCAGGCGAAGTAAAACGAAATGAGCCCGCGTCCGCAAGCCCGCTGCGGTTCGTTTGGAGCTCACCTCTTACCTGGTGGTGTTGGTGGCCTCGTCCATGTAGGACGACCGGTACAGGCCGTGCAGGTCGTCGCCGAGCTTGCCCTTGAAGGGCGCCTTGAGGATGTACTTCTTGTGCGGCACCAGCTTGTCGCCCAGCTCGACGCGCAGCTGCTCCTGCTCGGTGACGAGTGCCTGCGACTCGACGCTCACGGCCTTGCCGCCCTCGGCCTCGACCAGCTGCACGGCCTCCACCTGCAGCTCCGCGGAGTGCAGCCGGATCTGGTTGGTCGGCTCGGTCGCCTGCAGCTGTCGCGCGAGACGGAGGGAACAAAAAACAAGACGCGTCAGAGGGAGTTTCGGGGGCGCCAACTCCTGACGGGGCGTTCACCGTGTAGTACCAGGATATCGACGTGGCCTTCAAAGTCGAACTTGCCGCCGTCGCCGATGTTGATGTCGACGCGAATGTCGTAGTGCTCGGGCATGACGTTTCTCGGGAGGCGGTACTCCTTGTCGAAGTTCTCCGGGACCCGGTCGACGGTCCACAGGTTGGCGGGGCATTCCTTTTGCTTGGCCGCGGGCGCGGCCGTGTCCGGCGTCGGCGACCCTGCGGCCAGGACGGCCAGCGCCAGGCACAGGACCAGGCGGGTGGCGGCGGCTGCAACACGAGTGACGCACGCCGTGAGGACGGGGCGGGAGGGAGCCGAGGGCGTGTTCGTGTTGGGCGAGTTCATGTCCATTAAGCCCGCGAAATACGCGAGGCCGCCGAGCCGAGAGCGCCGCGCCGCCGGTGAAGCGACAGGTCGCGCAATGCCACAAGCAGCAAAACAATAAGACGCGAATCGAAAGCGTTGACGTTATTTCAAAACTGTGGGGTGATCCGTGTGATTTTTTTCCCCTTCCCTTTTTTGCGATTTTGTGTGCCCACCGTCCTTGTTTTTGCTGGCGACGACAACCTCAGCCAAGCTCCGCATATTGCGGCAACCGTTCGGCCTTACAGGCGGAGACGGCCTGTAAGGTGTCCACCGTACGCCTGGACAATGCGATGGCGAATGTGGAAGCAGTGTAGGGTGTTGGGGGAGGAGGAGGTGGGGGCGAGAGGGGCACAAGTTGAGGTAACACGCAGCACTGGCGCGTCGCCAGCGACCCGGCCCGGCCCGGCACTATCCTTCATTCTGGCACTCGCGTCTTTGGCGGTCGGGTGTGACATGTGATGACGTGGGGTAAGGGGGGGGGGGGGGAGCTCGATGCCGTGGAAGAAGTCTGCAGACGGAAAGTAAGAAGACACCTCGGAAGATACCTCGGTGGTGCTGGCGAATGTTTTGTATTTTCGAGCTGTGCGCAGTCTGAACTGTATTCGCCGCTGGTGACCTGAGTGCGTGGTCGCGCGACAGCAGCAGCGCCGCCCGGCCCGGCCCTCCGGCGGGTGCCCCCGCACCCCGCACCTCGCATTGCGCGGGTCGCCCACGGTGTGATTGGCGAAATTTTGCTTTGCACGGATCGCTCGCAAGTCATGCCCATTGTTCGGGGCGAAACAGGCCAGAAGCAGGGCAGGGCAGGGCAGGCCGAGCCCGGACGAGGCGAGGTCGCGTTTAACATGCGGAAAGCCAAGTGCGTATCCGATAAGCCCGATCGACTCGCGTGGCGTGGCTGCGTGCTGTGCTGTGCACGCCCGCCCCGCCCCGCCCCGCCCCGCCCCGCCCCGCCCGCGCCCGGCCCCGCCCTGTAGGTGCCGTGCCGTGCCGTGCCGTGCCGTGCCGTGCCGTGCCGTGCCGTGCCGTGCCGCACTGGTCCACACTTCCGGCGGATCGGTTCGGCTAGTCCGAAAGACTGACCCGGCGGCGGAAGGCGGACGGACCTCGCCCTCGCCACCTCCACCTCGCCCTCTACTCGCATCGCGCAAGGGCGCGCAGGAAGGCACCGGAACGAAAGTGAAGTACCGCGTCGCAGCTGCACCGCTTCCTGCTCGGACCGGCGCTGACCGGTGACAGCAGACAGCACCAGTAAAGTGTACGCGAGAAGCGCCCCAGAAATCTTCCCGACGCCATGAGTAGGCCGATAACTTGAATTTACGACGGCCAAGCACGAGTCGGCGTTCAGGTTATGGTCGTTCATTGTTTATGGGTCCAGGCGCCACGCTACGCTCCGCCACTCACCAACAGGTAAGTGTACATCACACGTGCAAAGGTGACTTTGTTTTAAAAATTCGAGTGATTGCTTCTTTGGGCCAATGTCGCATGTGCCACCCCAGTGTCAAAGTGGAACACGTAGCGAGCTTTTTACACGAATCTACACACAAGGGTGTGTGTAGGTAAGTGTGTAACTTGTAAGTGTGTGTAATTGTGAGTGTGTGGGAGGGGGGCTGGGGGCAGGCTGGCAGGCTACAGGCTCTGGGTTGGGCGCGCTGGACTGGCCCCGGCCGGCGGCCCCGGTCCGGACCGTCACTCGGTTGACTGGTCTTGTCACGTGATCGCATAGCGGGGCGTTACGCGACAACATTCGCTCGTTGGATCAAGTTTCAGAAATCCCATCACAGATAAAAATCCATTCCGTAATGTACTGCTTTCCCCCGATCGTCGTCCTGCTCGTCCTTATCTGATGGACCGTGCGGGTCGCCGTCTTAACGCGAGGAAGGGCAGGGAGGGAAGGACCAGCCAGCTGCCTTACGGTCGGGGGTTTTCTATCGAAACTTGCCGACTTTTCAAACGATTTGGGACAGTGTGGATTGGCCTGTGGGTGTGGGGGTTGCATGGTTCGCCTTCAATTTGGCCCTAATCTCGGACGTTCCTCCCCTTTCCTGTTTCCGAAAAATCAGCGATTGGAAATAGTGTGCTGGTGTGTGTGTGTGTTCCACGTCGATCGCCCAAACCCCTTAATCTTTCTCTCCTTCCTTTTTTTCTTGACCCACTCACCTCTCCACTAAACCCGCCAAATGAATTGGAAAGTCAGTGTGTGTGTGTGTGTGTGTGTGCGCGCGCGCGCGCTCCTTGTGTGCCCATTCGAGTGCTGAGGACACCAGTTTTTCTGACCCCGCCACGCTCCGCCACGGCACGCCTCGTTCAGCAAGGGGGAGAGTTTGGCTTCTTGCCATACGCTTTGTGGGAACAAGTACAAGGCAGGACGCGTGAGGCGTGGCAAGGCGGGGCGGGGCGGGGCGGGGCGGGCGGTACTTGACGTTGGCTCTTGGCGATCACATCAGCCTCTCTCGCGTGCTGCGCCGTGCAGTGCGCCGCGCCGCAACATAGTCATGGATACGAGGGGCATATGTCACGCGCAGCGCAGTGCGGCACAGCCGGGGCCGAGCCGCCTGGTGCATGGCGCCAGCCAGGTGACCGTCGATAGTGACCACTCTCAAGGGTGGTCTGACCGGTACCGGACGCACAGAGCTCACGCACAAGCACGGCCCTGTAAATATGTTTCCTGGGATTCCCAGGAAAGCTGGTAATTTTCCAGGACTTGTACTGGACATTCCCAGGAATTGCGCAAAACGTCCTGGGAATCTCAGGAATAACAGATTTACCGTGGGTTGCATCGCGCCCTACAGGCTGATTCCGCACAGTGGTCTCGTCCTCGCCTCTCTGTCCTTGCCGCACTCATGGGGCACGGTCATAAGGAGCAGGAGTTGGAGGACACTACTAAACGCTGTTCAGAATCACCCTGCAGCTAAGCTGGCGGCCGGCCGGCCCGCCCGGCCCGCCTGCACGGGGAATGACCCCACCGGCGCCCAGGCGGGGCCGGGCGCCACTAGAGTCCTAGAGTCTAGGAGTCTAGCCGCCACCAGCGTCCTGAGAGTTAAATGTAGATGCGCGCGGTGCGTAGCACCGGGCACTCAGTACTCACCCATAGCGGACATGGCTTCGGGGTTCTCGGTGGGGCTCAGCGGGCCCCTGCGGCTGCTGCGGCTCCTGTCGCCCGGTGCTGCCGCTGCCAGGTCTGGACCTGGACTGACTGGACCCGACTGGACTGGATGGGACGGGGACGGGGAGCCTCCGCGCCGCGGCTAGCGCCCGTCGCGTCGCGTCGCGTCGTGCGGTCCTGACCGACACCTCGCCCCGCCCCGCCCCGCCCCGCCCCGCCCCGCCCCGCCCCGCCCCGCCCCGCCCCCCCCCGCCCCGCCCCGCCTCGCCCCGCCGCGCCCCGCCCCGCCCCGCCCCGCCCCGCCCCGCCCCGCCCCGCTCCACCCCGACCCCCACCACCACCCTCTAGCTCGCGCCCTGCCTGCAGGTGCAGGGTAGGCCGGTCGTAGGGGGGGCGGGGCGTGGTGGAGCGGGGCGGGGCGGGGCTGAGCCAAGCTCCTCCTCGGAGACTGGAGCCTGGCCGGGGAGCGGGGCGGGGACTCTGTACCCAGCATCTGCTCCCGTCGACAACGCCAATGACCGATAAGCCCCAGCAGGTGGAGAATGCCGCAGCCGCACGTTGCGCGCCGTGTATGTGTCATGCATAGCGGGAACAGGATCGTCAGACGCCCGAACCGCTCCCCTGCTTGCTTAACGGTCCTCGGCCTCGGGGATGTGAATTCGGTCTGCAGCGGTACACTTTATTTATTTCCTTCTTTTCCTTTCTCCGTGTCTCATCGCCGCTTCCCCGGGTGGGGCGTCCCTTTTACTGTTTTCGTGTAATTGATAAAGCCTGGCCTGTGGGGTGTTTGGCTTGGCAGGCCCGGCCACCTCCTAATGAGGGACATGCCGCTGAGTCGGCAGTGCACCGCACCCCTACCCTCCCCCTCGCCACTCTACCCGCGCGTGTAAGATTCGAGATGAAAAGCCGTACTGCCAAGAAGGAAATCTCGATGGAATTCCCCTTGTAACTTAGGTTTTCTGTAACAGCTTACTTATTGCCGTTGTTATGGATCTCTTGATTTAATTTGACACAAATCAGTCGGCCAGGGCTCAATATCAGTAAGTAAGGACATCTCTACAGGGTAATGAATAGATTCAATCAAGCTTGAATTTAAATGGGATTTTTAACCCCTGGGATATGCATTAATGTGGGTTTAATAATGCAACAGTATTAACTTCAGACTGTTTAATAAAGACTCTGTTTACATCACACTTAAAAGCTCAGCATTCGATGGCACATAGTACTGCCAATCACATAGTTTTGCAAGCAGAAATACAAATAATAAAACAGGAAGATTCTGATAGAAAATTTGTTCTTTAAATTCTACAAACTTTTGGTAAACAATTTACAGTAGTCAACATTAATTAAAATATCAGTAGTGAGATTCTTTTATCAAATCTCATGGAACAAATCGACACATAAAGAGTGTGATTGCCATATTGCAAACAATTAATATACCTAAAGTAATGGTCAGTACTGGGATATATCAGCTGATCAGTATTTGACTATCCAAATCCTGCTACACAATGCAGGTACACATTATTCCATGGCATATCAATCAATGCCAGAACCTAACACAACTAGATATATGCACCAATAGGAACAGAAAAGTGTCTTGGACAATCAAAATTAAACACCATGTAGATGTACATCAAAAAAACAACTTCAACTTTAAAAAAGTAAAAAACAAAACAGCCAGGAATAACCAAACACAAGGCTGAGGTTTAAAAAAATTGATTCACAAAAGCAAATGCAACCATCAAATAGAGTACATGAAAATATTTTTGAAAGAGAGGAAAATTTTAGGCAAGACATCTACAGCTGTATACAAACAATTCAACTCATTTTCATAGACTTACTAGTTTTTAGGCTTACTGTTTTTAGGTATCATAAATAAGTAAAGAATGGTAAAAGCAATAATATTTCAAGATGTCAGTCAACATCTCAGTTGTCTCAACTTTAAAGAGTTATAACAATATTTCTTCAACTGTTTTTTTAAAGCTAAGCATAAGAAATAGCACCAAAATTGAGAACAAAAAACACACACAGTATATGAAAATGCCAATATATGAAAGCGTTCAAGGGAAACCAACACCATCTTTCATTAAGTACAAAACATAACATTGTACTGGATTCTGTCCAAGCAAAACCAAACACAAACCAAAGTCAGGTAACATTTTTAATTAACAAATTTGAATAATAAAACACTCTAACAATAAGGAATTAATAGTATGTCAGTTAATGGAGGGTCATTACATGTAAGAGAGGGCAAATTTAAAGTAATTAGGAGCCTAAGCCCAACACTGAGGGAGCAACTAGGACAAGTAGAGGTGAAGGGAGAACGTATATTCATACACTTATGGCTAAAACCAGTCAAATTCAAATCCACCCACACACTATGAAATAATCAACATTGTTGCAATTATAGGAAACATTAAGATTGGGGTAAAGTTTTCCACTACCTGGGGCTGTTCATCACCAGATCTCAGTGCTCAGGCTGCTCTGTTTTCCACTTCTCCTCAGCAACTACAACAAATTTATATGACATGATGACAACAAAGTTAGAAAATAAATGTTACAAAATTTTCTATTATAAAAGCACAAGTCTAAATAGATAGAACAGATGCTATTTAAGTCCTTCCGGGTGCTAGAAGTCAAGTTGACTAAAGCAGGTGAAAAATATGAAGAACTCCAATCTCTAATCAAACCAGAAAAAACAAAACTCATCTGATATTTTTCTTTTAGCTCCCCATTACTCTGACTAGAACAAAAGAACCCTGTGAATGTCAATGAATTGTAATAAGCAGATTTTTAGTTAAAAGTCCAAATATAGATAGGTACAGATATTGGCAGTATCAGTTTTAAAGTGGTCGGTAAATGGTCAGATTCTCCTAATATGGTTTCATTTGGAAAAAAAAAATTGCCTCAGAGACACATGAAGGTGTACAGTAAATTATGATTGGGGCCTGAAAGTATTAAATATTTAATAGACAGGCATTATGTGCTAACATCTTCATTTACTGGGAATAGATAAGATACCGGTAGGTCTACTTCAAAAGATTTGCAAAAGTAGAATTAAAATTAGTTCCTTAGAAACGATATGTTGATTTTAAATTAAATGGATATTGATGGACCGCTTTACAATGTATGATCTCAGAAATAGAGATCAGGTTCTACTTCATAACAGAGTTTCTTATCTGTGGGTCAGTTAAAAACAAGACATTCATACAAGGAGAAATAATCAGTGAGTAGAAAATATTTACCAGATCTGTAAAGAGAGGGAATAAGAAATATAGAGAATATTTATCATTATCAGATCTGTAAAGAGGGGGAGTAAGAAGATACATGTTTTCACACAGAAATGGCATCAGTAAAGAACCGCCACTACTATCACAGAAAATTACTGCATCACAATGTGAGGTAGGACTGATAGCACCCACAGTAAAAGCCTCTGCTCGACGAAATGTCCATTGAAAACATTTTCAACAAACACTTAAGCACAACCCGAAAAAATGAAGAAGAAAAATCTATCTTTGCTAAGATATCTTTTGAATGTAAAACCCTACAATTTAGTTGGATCTTCACTATTAGAGGAAGCCAATCTTTTTCTTTCCTCCTCTGCTCTTAGTCGCCTTTCTTGTTCCTCTTCCGCTCTCACCATCACAACCAAGTCGAGTTCAGCACCGGTCAATGGTGTATTGAGAACTCTCCTCCAGTGCTCATCCGCATCTTTTGGGTGTTCATGTTGATCTGATTGTCCATCAGGAGAGCAGCTGCGAAACATTTGTCTTGCTCTCGCTGTTTCTTGTCTAATTATTATCTCATTAGTAATGTACATTTCACGGCGGATTTGGTCACGAAGACTTGCTGACATGTCTGGGATACACCATCTCACCAAAATCATAACAAATACCACCACATTCTAAAGGAGGAAGGAAAATTAAAAGTCAGTTAAACATATTTGAGAGAAATTACAGAATAGAGCAGTAGGTTAGCTTACTTCAAATATCACAATAAAGGCCAATCTTGCAGCCAGCACATGCCAAAACATTGATGTCTTTTCATATTTATTTTCACTCCATGGAGGTTCTCTATACTCAGGATAACTGTAAAGTGAAACAGTGTAAGCATGGGTAAACCATTATTTTACCTGAAAGTAAAAATAATTGTTGTTTAAATAATACTGGAGGTATGAAACGTACCGACATATTGTCACATTGAAATTAGACTTCTGAGGAGCAGCTCCTTTCTCCAGATCACTGACATTGAAATAAGCCAAGGAGTGGTTTAGGAACCCATTGAGATTTCTATCCTCACTGACAGCAAAGGCATATACCAAGCGTGGGATAAAATTAGAGGTGAAAGCAATGATGCAGCCCTGAGAAATAATTTTAAATTTTCATTAGAACACCACAACAAAATATCTTATGGAACTATGCAATTATTACATACATTTGTTATGACGGAGAGCTTTCCAATCGAATCCAGAATTCGATACCAAACACCAATATCTCGAACTCGTTGGCTGACAGGGCGACGGTGAAAGGTAAGAAGCTTCTTAGCATCGAACCTCATCTCTAATATGTTGTTCAAAAGGGCAAAAAAGGGGGCCAAGGGAAAGGCAGCCACAAATATTGTGACAAAACCATACTGTAACACTGAACCCACAGTATGACATTAATAATAAACAAGAACACAAGAATAGATTTGTTTTCTTCAAAGCAAAAAGAAACTAACCCATTTCTAGGTACTCAGGGAAAAGCCCCCGTGGACCCCACTCAACCAGCTTAAAATCTTTCATCCACTGCTTTGAGCGTTTTGTTGCAGGTGAACCAGGATCTAGTCCTGTTTTTACTTTGAGTGTGTTCAACCATTTGAAGAAAAGACTTGAAACCAAAATAGAGACAATTGTACAAATCTACAAAAGCTTTAGTCAAATAAAGGATAGCCTTAGGAACACTCACGGGTACGCCATTTCAAGTAATGTATTCATTGCTTGTTTTCCAACCATGATGATAGCTAGCTGAATGCACAATTCCATGAGGCAGCCACCTGGCCCACACTAATGAAGAAAGTAAAGCACATAGTTACTCTACACTATAAGAGCTGCCCTGTATTGTGAGAGATATAACCATAGTATATTAAACTGACCTCCTCTTTCCTGAAACCGAAGAGTCTGTTATACTGTCCTGGGTAACCCACAAACTTCCCCTTGAAAAATGCAATATAGAATATAGATGCATAGTAATTAACAAACTGCAGCAAATAAATTTTAAGGGTAAGACTGTCATCAAACTCTGTTTGAGTTCGAAGTAATTCCACCTCTGTAAGTTTTTCAGCTAGCCATGTATAAACCTGAATAATATGGGATAAGATCAAAGCACCCTCATAACATAATATAATACAAGAATAAGAATGAAAGTACTGTATCTTTCCTGGTAAAAATCAGGAGACGTACCAAATTAAATACCATGATGCAGCACAAGTTGATAGAGGCAGCAGTAGCAGTTGTGAAGAGTAAGGCATATGATGTTATGACAGAATCTCCATAGACACTTAAGGCTGCCAAGAGTGACATACGATACAGAACAACTCCAAGAACGGCCACTACAGCCATTGCTACAAGGAGTATCACCACAGAGAAAGAGAGCATGGTGGCTGGCAGCCTCATGGACCAGAAGGGTACATGCGGCTCCATTTCATTAGTGACTACATTAACATGTTTGCGTTTTACATGAGCAAGTCTAGCAAGGTACTGGGGCCTTGGGTGTTCTTCTTGAACATCGAAACCAGTCAAATCCCAACGGTGAGTGATTTCTGCTGAGTATCGTTTCCATAGTTCCAAAAATGTAGCAGCTAGTACAGAAAAAAAAGAAGTCATGTTCTCTGATGTTTTCCAGTTTAAAATACTCTTTTTGGATATAGTCTTACCCCAAAATGACATGACTATTGCAAAGAATACAGTGGTTCCATTATCAAATAAATATGTGACTCTTGCATGAAGGCAGGTCTCTTCTAATGACCAGTAATCACAGAAAAAATCACAGAGTGGACACATCTTGATATTCAACTCTTTGTTACAAATGTCCTCACTACAACAAAAGTATGTGGATATAGAATGTAAAAAAGTTCAGAGCAGTTTTAGTCTTTATTTTGAGCTACATACCTTGGCTGATTAGAATAAAGAGTAAGACAACTGTAAAGAAAGCACAATAATCCCACAATTGCAGCAGGGAATAGCATGTGGGTGTAGAACCCTAGCCATGCAAAATACAATCCTATTTTGACTCCAAAGTATTCCTTTACATAGTCAAGTGGTTGGTATTGAAGCAATTTGCGTACAGATGCCCACTCTGTGTACAATAAGTGGCGCATACTACCTGGTCTATGAAGGTCACCCTTAAAATAAATTTAAAAAATAATTAAAAGAACAAAAAATTAGGAAAGTATTTTAACTTTAAATTTTTTAAAGTGATACTTACATCGTGCAAAGGATAAGCAGCATTATAAACATCATCTGCTATCAGTCTTTCTATACCAAACGCAAAATCATCTTTAGCATCAGAGGAAAAGCTTTTCCGGTCCAATATGAAGTGAATTATTCTAGAGCGAATTGCTGGCGTGAAGAAGTATGGAGAGTCAATGTCAAATCTGTGAAGAAAGGTAGATTGCAAATATGAAAATAGGAAAATTGACAATTAACATTTTGAATGATTTACTCACAAGTACTCCTTGTCTCTACTGTACACTGCAGTAAATCTTTGTCCTTTTGCAGGGAAAATCTTTTCATCCACATAGAACCGAGACATTATGCGATGAAACACAGAATTAAAATTTTCTAGAAGGCTATTTGTTTTGGCATGGACTTCTGTTAGAGCTGGTATCTGTAAATGAAATTAGGAGGAATATTCAGAAGATCAGTGACAGAGAACATTGAAATTAATGTAAGAGTTTCAGAAATGTTAAAATTTCTCCCATTGATCTGAGAGGCTCTTTTCCAGGAAGCATTAACACATGTACAGAATGAAAAGAAGAGCTGGTCACAAATACAGCCATAAGCGACATGCACAGAAGAAAAAGAATCAAGAGAAAAGGTATTTTCCATTGAAAAACTGCAATACAGAATGCTTTAATTAAGAAGTTTAAATTTGTCTTAAAGTAAAACTAGTATGCCATTGGAGTACAGGGAAAAAATGATGAGCAGAATCACAAATGGAGAGTTGCAATCTCAGTAAGAAGGTAAGTAAATTGTTTAATAGACTTTTCCAAATAGTTTTTAGTTAGAATCATGAAAGTGCCAAAACAGGTAAAAAAGCTTGTGCTTCCAAACACCAAATACCACACAATGCTCTTGAAATACCTTCTGTGCTAAGTACCATGTAGCCCAAGATATGGCACCCTTTTTATCATCTTTGGGGAGGTGACACAAATCCTGTCAAGGGGGGAAAAAATAAAATAAAAATAAAATTTGAAAGCGAAACAAAAACATTAATCAAAAAGTGCTGTTTATGTGAAAAGTTTTGACAAAATCTCCATAGTGAGGGGATAAAAAGATAAGGAAAATTACTACATGTCCAACTTGTAGGACTGAAATGTTACCAAGAGGCAAGGAGAAGGGTTGGAGGAAATAGATTTTCTACCAGAAAAACCTCATACCAAAAATCATATCACTCTACTGACGAACAAGGAAGATGCTCCATTTACCGCAGAATGGCAGAGGGAAGAGGCACACAACAAAGTTATTAGGACTATTTTGAGTAGTTAACAACAGCATTCAAAATTTAACAATCAACCATGCAATCGTGCAGATAATGTGCTCACGTCACCACCAACTACACATCTACTCAAAACCAAGTAGCTGACTGGGTATAAAATCTACCAACTATAGAGGAAATATTGGTATGATCCAAGAATTTGTGACAGAACACTACTCACATCCTTCATTGGCATACGTAGTTTGAGAATTTCTGCATAAGTTCTGAGAAGATTGAAGGGTGCATGTATCTTTATAAACACAAGTCCATTAGATTGAGCTTCTTCTCTTTCCAGTTGCAATCCTTCTAGCTCCAACTTGTCTTCAAATATCTTAAAATAGAAAAGTTGCAATTAATGTATGACAATTGAACAGGTTATTTAAGATACCAAAAGGAATTGAAGGATTTTAATCTCACTGCTCGTTTTCGAACGGCTGAATCTTCATTTGCTTTATCATTTAATGAGTCCCAAACAATCACAAAATCAATTGATCGTTCTCCATCATTAAAGTACAGAGAAGATGAATGTCCATGCATGCATTCCTGTCGGGAGAAAATGAACAGTTATGTGGGCAGTAATTTTACATCATAATTAATTGTAACAATTTTTTTCTTACAGTGTCATCACTATTAAGAGGTGACATGTTTAAAACTTCTGATCCATTCTTTTTCACTTCCTCTTCAACTTGGAGAATTTTTTGTTGAAAGTCATAAATGGGATTAGTTCGGGGTCCATTGAGACGCCAGGCTTCTCCATTCAACTCTTGAGCACTTGCATAGACACTAGACGATGCTATGTTGGGAGCACTATCAACATTGATAGGGGTCAGGGAACTAGAATCTTGAAATAATGTCTCGTCTTCCTCCATTTTAATTTTGTTGGAGAAATTGGAAAGGTATGCTATGCCTGTTAAAATAACAAAACAAAGAAAAACGACATTTAAGCAACAGGCACTAGGTACACATAATCCAATTGTTAAATCGGTCACAGGTATACATCATTATTTATTTTATTGAATGCAACTCTAAAAATTGGTTTACATAAGGCTAAGTAGTCTAACCTAAGACTGGTTGACCTCACCAAATAACATAAACTCATACTCATATGTATTTATATTATTTTATTAAATTAAATTTTGATAACCCAAGAATTTCCGGCTAGAGTGAAAACAAGCTACGGCGGTCTATAATTTCACATATTCGTCTGACAAAATAGTAGCGAATGTCATGTCAACAAGTTCAAAATAAACATTGCATACATAGCAAGTTCTTTCGGCAATTAAAGAAACCGCCGATTGCTCACGTACCTTAATAAAAATGGCCTTGAAACTACCAAAACTGTTTGAAGTCCATAATCATTGCGAAACAATTCCTACTTAGACTACAAATATAACCTGTATTATCGGGCAAAATAAAATGCTGGCAGACGAAAGGGCCCGTCCCGCAGGGCAGGGCACGGCCTCCGCGAAATTTAAAATTTCCAGCTGGTCTGCTGAGAGCGGCGAGAATCGTGAATCCATGAGGCAGGGGCACTAGGGAAAGGGGGGAGGAGAAGGAGAACGGGGAAAGCGGAAGTACCGGACCGGGACCCGCCCGATACCAAAGACCAAAGTCCTTCACTCGTACTCGTTGATAGCAGCAGAACGAGCAGAACGAACCGAGTCAATGAAGAAGCGGCGGCGAAATTCGTCGCGCCTGCAACGTCCGCCACCTGTTTTTACGGAAGACAGGACGGACTCAGAGAATAGTCGTCACCCGGTTTATTCATTATCTCTAATTCCACGCTCACATGACGCTCATAGCACGCACGCACGTGCGGGCCCGGGGGAATTCCGCCTCTGTTTGTACGACCAAGAGGCACGCGAAAGGGACTGGGAATACTAAAACATTCAAAAGAAGTCCCTGGTGGTTTTTCGCCGAGGAATTAGATGTAATTGTGCGAACAGCTCATGCGACATTAACTCCTAACTAATTAATGGGCTGCTGTAGTGATGACGATCTGTCCAACGGCCTGATTATGTGGATTACGATTTTTTGAATTTGCCGCCTTCTTTCCCAATCAAATGTACCCAAGGATGCTCACACCCTTATTACGCATGTGGTGGTCCGAAAATCTTCCAATTTCATCTCATCACGTTAAAAATTTACGGTTTTATTTTGATTTAATTATAAACGCGTGTGCTTTCTTATTTTTTCCCCGAAACTTTTCGTGTTCTTTCACGGAACCCTTTCCCTTTCCTGTACGATAGCCAACATCAAGTGTTAAGGAAGTAAAGACAATCTATAATCCAAAGAAAATTTGAGCTGAACAACGGAATAAACAATCATGAAACTAAACAAAATATTTTTATGGATATCGTATTTGTGTTTTATCTCTCAAGCATGCTGCAAAGCAAATTTCGCTTTGCGTTGACAGGTTGATGGGGCAACGAACTCCACCCTCTCCTCTCAAGAGGAAGAAGAAAAGCAAAAGTGTTAGGGATGGATAATGGATGGCTTGTGGCTGTGTGAAGATGATCACAAATATCTAGGGAAAAGAGGATTTCTATTGGATTTTAATACTGAATCATCTTAAAAACATTGTATTTTATATGTGAGTAAAATTTGTGTTCCAAGTAATATAATTTAACGCCCCAATGTGTGGTAGTTACGGTTATGGATAGTATGCCGTAGACCTTGTATAACTTTTGCAGCTCCGGTCCCGCTTCTCTACATAGTATTTTTAGCAACCCATTTAGCTTGACAACCTTCTCAGTGTAAAATCGCTTTATCACGAACTTTGGCCTCGGCCGTAGCTCTTCCTTTTGAAGCCCGACTGTGTGTTTGGCTTATTTCTCCCTGAGTCAATCTTGTGATATAATTAATTTGTAAGAAGGTTAAGTTGCACCAAGCTGAAAAATTCTATGCGTTCCCATATGTTTAGTAACAGTAGAAAGTGTCACATTTTACTTCTACTTGCTTATATGTTCAAATCTCCACTCTCTCTATTTTATTAGCCTTCGCTGAAGCCCAAAGAAACATTATTTTTATCCAAAATATATATCCCAATTCATTTTATTTTATGGTGCCTATCTGTTGTATTATGTCAAAGTGTTTCAGGAAAAATGTGTATCAAACTTGCATGAACAAATAAATTTAAGTTGATTAGAATCCAAGAGTTTATTTCTCTTGCATGATTAGTTTCTCCTTTAAAATTGTCACTATTTATTGGTGTGCTGCTGTATCATTGATGTTCTTTTTGACTGTGTGTCAGTTACACCACTCTGTTTCCCTATTCAGCTTTTATTGTACTAAGTTAAGCCCATTAGTACGGGTGAAATGTGTGTTTCTCCAACTTTTTCTCATAACATAATGCCAGGGCATGCTTAAAGGTCTGAGATTTGAGCCACTAAAATTTGTCGTGTGTGATAATGTTTATTCAGGTTTAAGGATGGTTGACTTTCTGCTACACACAGATCATGCAAAGTTGATACTTCTCTAATCTGCGAGCAAATGTTAAATCAATACCCTGACTAATTCTTAGCACATTCCCCATCTCTTGCAGAATTAATAACAAAGACTCATGAAGAGTCATAAAACCAACAATGTCGGTACACTACAAATTCAAATCAACAAAAGATTACGATACGCTCACCTTTGATGGCTTACACATTTCATTAAAAGATCTGAAAAAGTCCATTTTCCAACAGAAAAATTTGGGGAAAAACACAGATTTTGATCTCCTTGTTAAAAATGCTCAAACGGACGAAGGTAAGTATTCTGCTTGAAATCCAAATGTAAACTTAAGTCAAAAGTGAAGAGTCATTCCAAAATATTTTTCTGTTCTAGTATATTCCGATGAAGCCACCTTAATTCCTAAAAACACATCCTTGATAGTTCACCGAGTACCCCTTTCTGTTCAAGCTAAACGTGCCAAGTTAGTAAATTTCTTTTGCCCTTTCATTACTTTTTTTTTTTAAATTTGTTAACTTGTGTTCAGTATACATTTTTTACACTTATGTTTTGCAGCACCAGGCAAGGACTGAACCCACATTTGCTACCAGCAACCAAGGTTTGTGCAACAATAATACTGCAAGGCTTCTACTCTTTTTCATTGAATTTTGTTCTAACCGCTGTATATACATGATTTTTAAGCTCAATTTTACCTTTAAATTTTAGGATCAACTCTTTCAAGATGGAGAATCTGGAGGTTTCATCCATTCTAGTGTGAGTTGAAAATTTCTCTTTGTATAGTTAAAGTTAATTATTTTCTTTAAATTACTCTGATATTTTTCTCCTGTAGCAAGTGGATCTGGCTAGAATGGAGGGAAGTGAAGATGACAAGATTTCAGCAATGATGTCACAATCAACTCAAGACTACGACCCTGCCAAGTAAGCTTCTTTTGATGTATATAAATTTCATCAGCATAGGCCCCAGGGTTTTAAGTAATAAAATTTCAAATCTTCAATTCTTTTTTATGTTAGCTACCAACGTGTTCGTAACAATCAAACTGGACCACTTCCTCCACACTATCGATGTTTTAAATGCCATGGAATAGGCCTTCACTGGACCAAGGATTGCCCTCTAAGAGATATGCAGGTCAGTTCTTTGATTTATTTTTTTGTATGAATGAATTTTTTCTTATTCTATTCTCAAAGCTTTTATTTATTACTTGACCTCTTTTTACAGGAATCTGTGGATATTAAGAAGAGCACTGGGATTCCTCGTAGTTTTATGGTACCTGTAGAAGGTCCTTTAGTTCCTGGTGCCATGATGACTCCTATGGGCCACTTTGCTGTTCCAGCCATAGACCAGTAAATGATCTTTTTTTTTTAAAACCCATTTCTGCAATATTTTTTATGAGTCTTTCATTTATATTTTTATTTGCACAGCCAAGCCTACAAAGAGGGTAAAAAAGAGCGCCCGCCCTTCTCATCTGAACCTATACCAGAGCCAGAAAAACCAGAAATTCCAGAGGACTTATTATGTTCTTTGTGCAAGGACCTACTTACAGATGCTGTAATGATGCCTTGTTGTGGAAATTCGTTTTGTGATGAGTGTAAGCTTATTATATGTTTAAGGAGGTCTGCAGGTTTAAAACTCTCATAAGCTTAAGTCTCATCTTAATAATTTTTTTCCCTTTTTTTTTTTTTGTTTTTGTTTTTAGGTATCCGTACTTTTCTTCTCGAATCTGATGAACAGGAGTGCCCCCAGTGTCTTGAAAAAGAAAAGACTCCCGAAATGTTAATACCTAATAGGTTTCTGCGAAAGCGGGTTGCTGATTTTGGAGATCAAACTGGATACCGCAAGCCTCACAAATCCCAACCTCCTCCCAAGCTTGCTCCCACAGAACCAGTAGCACCTCAGCCTGAACTTCAGACTCCTCCGGATCCAGTTCCTGATTCGTCTTCTACTGTAGCCCCTTCGTCTCAACCTGAAGGTCAGTACTATTGTGCAATAACAATAATATTTCATTACTCAAAAAATCTACATATAATTTGATTCATAAATATTCCAAACCTGGACTTGATCTTAATATTTCTTTTCTAGGTGAAACACCTGAGCAACGTCCATCTCCTCCACCATCACCATTCATTCAACCACCCATAAGTACTGGATCAGGCATCCCTGTGTTAGGAGCACCTATTAAAACTACATCTCACCACTCAGATATTTCATCTAAACGCCCTGTTGACACAGCCCCCTCAGTGAGGAAGGAACCAAAGACAGAATCAAGGACTGAACAGAACTTGGATTCTACTGAGGACTATAAACACTCTAAGCAAGATAGACACAACAGAGATAGGACTTATGATAGGAAAAGACATAGGGACCGAGACATTGAGGAACCAAAGGAAAGGGAGAGGAACCCACCGCGGTCACGCCCTTCTCCGCTCCATAATCAACCTTCCTCACATCCCACAGGTGCTTCAGGAGATGGCGCCTCTCGCGAATTGCAGCGTGTGGGATATCACTTGTAAGGATATACATTTATTGTGTTTGGTACTTGTAATGAGGTTGTACAGAAAAATTATTTTATCCTTATAAAATTTTTCTAGACATGAAGACAGAGCGGGTACACCCACAGTTGATGAGCGCAACTTGGATGTAGCTGCAAGTATACACCATAGTCAGGCATCGCATCATCCTCCTCCTCTGCACTACGCAGATATGTCTGTGCCACCTCCTGTTGTTGCTCCACCCTACACACATCCAGCCTATGGTGAGTTATTCTCCTTCCGTTCGAAGAGACTTATCTCATTTTCTTGTCCATTTCAGTGAATACAGAAGCAAATGCATGCGTAACAATGACTAGAATAATTTTCTTAGTATGGTATTTTCTGAAATGGAGTAGGTCCTGAATATGGGATTGTATTAAAGTGGAACATGGTGCTTCTTAATAATGTTGCCTAGTGTAATGACTGTCTTATTATTCGTTAATCATGACATTATCTTTTTTATTTTTTGTGTTGTACTTTAATTGTGTTTGTGTTTCTCTTCTCCCTTTTCCTGGAGATGTATAAACTTTAGATACTTTTTGTCTGTCTTGTCCATTTTTTTCTTTTTTTCTTCACTTTTTTTTCCTTTAATAGTGGTCTGCTTTTGAAAGAGGTGTAAACTCATCCATAGTTTGCAACCCTAGTGCATGCACTCCAGACATACTTCCAAAAAGTTGCATGTGATATTACTGTCAACTTCCTTTAGCTGATTGCTCATTTTGGAAATTTTGTAGTCAGTTCAATAAATCAAATTAATACAATTAAAACTTAATTTAAATCTACAAAGAATTTGGTGTAAGCCCTTTTAATAAACATTTCAGTTGATTTTTCTTTAAATGTGTATTGCAAACTGAAGTTGGCGGTGAAATCATTGGATCTACTGACCCTCCTTAACCAGTGCTAACTTCAAATGCTTATATTTTTTCCACACATTGACTATTCACCAAACATTTAGCAAATTATTCAGTAAGTGGAAGGAGAGTACCAGACTACCGGCGACGTGGCGAGGGCGGAGGGAGACGGGATGCAAGGGAGGGGCGAGAACGAGACAGACGCACAAGACGCTTCGGGTGGGGGCGCTACTTTTGTCCAGGTAACAGGGTTGCTCATTGCATAATCCCAAATTGCGTGGAACTTCTTGCACCCAGATATTATATTTTAATGCACTTTGCATTGTGTGTTGGAGCATTTTCCAAAAGTGAGAAGAGAGAAAAGTTTGCCATTCCCTTTTAACATATGTACAATGTCCTGCAAGGCCCAGTATAGTTCTTTGCAACTGATATGTACAATATACAATACTTCCGTTTTCTGTGAGCGTTGGTACTCTATAAATGACGCATCAGAACATTTTAATATTTTCTTGATTTGATTAATTTTTTTAAATACGCTTAGCATTGTGTTAACAAGCAGGGGAAGATTTATCACATATATTTTATCATCATCACAATTCACCTCACACTGTCTCTTTTTCATGTGCTTCAATATCTTTTTGTTTGCATGCTTTTTCCTGTTTACTAAGTCTTTTCTTTTTATTTTACTTACTTTACCTGTATGAGTTGAAATTGTGTGGAATGTGAGGGATTGTTGCATTGTTTCTAAACACTTTGGTTTGTATACTTAAAATTCAGTAAATAAAATTGGTGTTATTTTATCTATATATTTACATCATTTTAAAGGAAATACTTGTGTTTTTTCTCCTCATCCCTTACACTTCTTCTTCTTATAATTGCAGATCGAGGTCCTGCTCCTCTACCATATGGTCATCAAAGGTGAGCCGAAGTTACTTCATCTACCTCACCTTCTCTTTTATATGAAACATAAGCCCTACCTTGTCGTCTTGCTTGGCTCAAAATAAACAGGGAACTGGACTGTACCATTCATGACTTATTTAAGTTTCATATACTAACAAAGTTCGCCCATGTGTTAGATGCTTTCAAGCTTTACATCTAGTGTGTGTGTGTGGTTTGTGAGAAAATGTATATCATGATGCTTTCTGCAGTTAGGGCTGTCCTTAGGGTGTTTTATTGTATCAGGGTGATTCAAGTTTTCCACCTGTTTGTCTTCTTGTAACCCTGCACTATGGATCTAGTGCCATCTTAGGAATTTTGCCAAGACACATTTTGACTCACCACCACCAAGTTTTCTTCTTTTAGTCCAAAGTTTTCTTATTTCATGATTGGTTGTCTCAAGATTTAGCTGTTAGGTTGATCATATAACTTCATCCTTGCACTGGGAATTGTTTGAGCTGTATACTGCACCCCTTGAACCCATCAAAGCAATGAATTTCATTTGGTCTTTTATCATTAATGTGTGTGGTGTCTTCGGGTTTGTCGCTGGTTCAGAGGGATGGAAGATGGTTCAGGATACAGCCAGTCGGTGTCGGTTCCTGCTCAGCACATGTACATTACTCCTTCTGCTCTGGGACCAGCCCAGCAGCCGGTACCTGTAGGGTAAGTCGGATTGATCCGACCTTGTCCATTATGCATGTTGATTCGTCCAAATTGGTGTGCTCGTCTTCCTTCCATCAACTCACAGTAGGGATTGTAGTTGTTTTAGTTTTTATTGTCCCCAACTTTTGCCTTCCCATGCTTGTTTCATAAATGTATAGATTTATGATGAACTTTTCATTTCTTCTTATATTTGTGTTCTTTTGTTTCTTCAATTTTTTATCAGTTTCTATTTCTTTATTTTAAATTTCATTCCCTCTATTGGTAGTCAGTTTTCGGTGAGTGTCTCAGAATTCGGAATTTATCTTTTTATGGTATGAGTCAGTATCTTATCCAGTACATAGAGAATATGTTTGATCTTCTGCACAGTTCTTTTTCTGGCTATTGGTATTTTATCTGGAAATTATTTTTTAATCCTTGATTTTATTTTCCTGCATTTTCCAAGTAGATGTGACCAGCAAATTTCTAAATCTTGTTATGTTTTTTTTAGAAATGAGTTCTGAGTTTCTGTTGTTATTGCAGGGGTTACTATGATGACAGATCTATGGGCTACTCTGTGCCACCCCAGGAACCAAAATATGGTAAGCATTTGATTTTTTTTTTCTTTTCATATGTCTGTAACTCATAATCCTCACACAATTTAATCATTTTCTGTAACTTTCCCTCATCAGCTTATGGTAGAGACAGTTATGATCATGGACCTCCGCGTTATCCTGCTCACAATGGAAGCCAGGCAGGGTGAGTGGTGAACTATTTTCATTGGTACAGGGCTGCTTTGGATCTGATAAGTGGTGTTAAAGCAGACGGGTTTTATTTCTTTTAGTGTATGTGGGCTATGGGAGTTTTCCATCTATTTTGTCCTCGAATTCTTCTGAATTTTAGCAAAGCTTAAAATTGTTGGTGGTTTGTTTTGAAGCAGTTATTAACTTTTAAAGTTGATTCTAATCTGTGATCTATCATCTTTATTCCTTCTTAGTTATCTGAACTTTTTTTTTCTGGACTTGGCTGTGTGTTTGATCACTGGGCACGATGTGTTATCTGTGAATTTGTGTGTGTTTGTTGTTCACCAGGCACAATTTGGACCCATTAGAAGAGTTTGAGCGTAGATTGAGGATGAAAGAAGAAAATGAAAAGAGGAGGGAAAAGTTACGTCAAAGAAGTCCACGGTCCAGGTCATATTCCTCTCGGTCCCGTTCTCGGTCCCGCTCTCCACGGTCTCGCACTCCTCTCTCGCGGACGCGCAGCCGCACCCGAAGTCCCCGAAGCCGCAGCCGAACGCCACGGCGATCACTCAGCCGCTCTCCTCTGAAAAGTAGGAAGTTCACAAGATCACGCTCCAGAACTCCCAGGTAAGATAACCTGGGACAGCGTTAGTGTTAGCTTTACTAGTGTCCCAAATATTTACACTGGGATTAGACTAGATAAAGAGTTCAATCTGATTCTTAATGGATTGTCTAGGAGGTCTTGGAGTCGATCCATCTCCCGAACCAGGCGAACACTAACTCCTCGCCGCTCACGAACTCCCCCGCCGAGAAAGCGGTCTCTTACACGCACAAGAACTCGTTCCCGTAGCAGGTCCCGTTCAAGAAGTCGATCTCCCTCCTTCAGCTTGAGTAGGTAAGTTTAACCCCATAAACTGTTAAACCAGAAAAGGGACCAGTCAATTCCATAAGAAAAGCAGGAGTAGTTGTCATTTTCAAACCGTGGACTACTGGTATTCTGTTAAACCAATTTTTCCCCGCCAAAATTTTTCAAAATCTCTTGACTGTATGAAAGTTTTGAGTGATTCACATGCTTTCATTTCAATGTTTTGTGTTCTGCTCTCAATTTTTGGTGGTTTCAAGGCCATTCCTGCTTTTGCTTATCAAGCTCTGGTGGTGTTTGATGTTTATCAAAACTCTTAATTTAATTTTTACAAGAGCAGCATTAATTATTATTTGTATAATTTTTCTAGGTCTCGGTCTCGTTCATTGTCACCTCGTGAGAGACGCCCTCTGTCACCACGACCTAGAAGGGACCTCCATGACAGAGATGGCCCAAGGCTGTACAGATCAAGAAGTAGAAGTCCTCCTCCGAGGTAAGAAATCAATTAGCTTTCTTGTGTGCATTGTTTATTTGACATGTATTCACATTTCTCACCTGAGAGAAAATTTTTGTCAATGCATGGTATTTCTTTTTTCTTTAGGTATGCTCAAAGGTATCCAAGAGAAGGACCGCCCTACTATGACGGAGACTCTAGTTATGGACGAGGCCGTGGCAGAGGACGAGGTGGCAGAGGGCGATCTACTGGTCCTGGTGGTCAAGGTGGCCTAATCCCACCCAGCTACCGGAAAGATTACGACGTGGCACCCAGAGACAGCTTTCGTTACCCACCAGAAGGGCCTTACAATCACCTTCCTCAGCACACCAGGTATCTTATTGTACATCCTTGCCTTGCCCTGCCGCAAAGGCATTGTCATCTTGGGTGTGCGTTTTCTTTTAGTAGAGTTTTGTGTGTCAGTTTCCACTTCCTAAATAGACTTCATCGCAAAGTGAGAAGTTTTATGTCAGATTGGGAGGGAATTAAAATAAAAATAATGCTACACGCTATAGGGTAATGAAATTGCATGTTTCTCATCAACATTTTTTCAGTTTTTATTGTTGGCTGAATGGTATCAGGATATATCATAACATATTACTGTAACTGCTCTACACACGACCACCATGCCAATTTAGTGTCCAGAAAGATGGGCAAGTTTGGGTCCCTTTTGAATGGAATAAATCACACTACTTGTTTCAAAGGATATTGGATAATAAATACCCAAATTTGGATTGTACTTTTTGGTGTAAATTAGTGTTTCTCTTCAGACTATAAAATTTATTGGGAATTTTTTTTTTTACACATAGTCTTGGTACATGATTTATTCTTCTATGGAAATGTACATGTATGTATCAAAGTTTATCTTTCTTTCTTGCAGATCTTTAAAATCACATGATGTAGTGTATTTGATCTATTTTATACCAAAGAGCAGTCTATATATATATATATATATCTATCTGTCTACATACATAGATATATATAAGTATTTTTGTTTTGGTTAAGATGCCTAACATAAGTAAATAACTACTGTGGGTAGCAAACCAAACCTGGTTTCATTTTTACTGTTTAATTGAGGTTCTGTGATATGTTTATGGTTTGGATTAAAACCACAGTGTATCTTTGCCTTTGTGTCATATTACACCTATCTAAAGAGCACTAACTTTTGTTATCTATTTAATATGCTTTTGTTGACTGTGATAATTTAAATAATCTTAAGCTTCTAAACTTAGAATTTCTCAGATTTTTTTTTTTTTTTTTTTTAATTTTTCTTATCTCATTTTGACTGGTTGGTAGAAAGTTAAATCTTATCAGAGAATGGTGAATGCCTGATTACATTGTTAAACCTCTTTCATCAGTAGAAAGCTTTAATAAGCAGTTTTGTTTCTACACACAAAGACTTCCCTGAAGCAGCAATCCTATTGTTTTTTGTCTTTTTTTTTTAATGAATTTAAGATCAAGGTGCATGTTTTCTTGAAATAATTGCATGAAAATGATCTGTCTATGTTACATCCAGATTTTAAAAATAGGTATGTAATGTTTTAATTAACAGGTAAAACAATTGTAATCTGTTGACAGTTTGACACACTCAGTATATTTTGTTTTTGTCCATTGTCTGAAAAACTCTTGATAAAACTCAATTGCTATCTTACATTTTGTTTAAAATTTTTGGCTTTAAGATAAAATGGATCACTTATTTGATTGGGCTGCCCTTGTATGTGTCTCATTCTCTATGACTGGTGTTTCTATTAACAGGGTCTCATTTCTTCAAGTGCATTGTTGTCCTTGTGCTTTTGCACAGGAACAGACCCTAAAATAATTTTAATGGTGATTTTGTGCTCAAGTAATATTTTGAAATGTTACCGAGGTGGTCTACAGGGACTAAACTGCCTCTGGCAGTTTTGCATGGCCTCAATGGATAATAATAAGTAGAAGTCAAGTAGAACTACTGTATATTTTTATTTTTCTATCTATAATTGAAATGGTACAGTAATATGTTCATCTTCAATTCTCCTTGGACCACAACAGTTGAATTTCATCCCTAAGAATTCTACCAATAAAAGCTTACAGTGGCTATATTGGTCATGGAAGTGATAATAGAATAGGGTTAAAAGTCATGAAAAATCAAATTCTGGGATGGAATAATTCTGTGGGAAGTCTGCCTCTGATGGTTGTTAGAACAGCATTCTCCTTTTCTTGCTTCTTTGTCTTCCTGTAATAGTATCAAAGGAAGGGAGAACTGTTTTTCTTGTTTTTTTGGGACTAGTAAAAATTCAGGGGTAATGAAAAAGGTGTCTGCTTAGAACCCTGACCACAAAGTCACATTTGCCTGAAACTCTCTGAGGAATTGAACTTAAGTGCTCCAATCGGCTGTATTTGTGCAACATTCAATAGATCTCATTTCCTGGTCAGAGGTTAAACCATAAAATTCAGTTTTGTTCTCCTTGAAAAATACTGTGCACCCTAGAGATAGACCAGCTTTGTTTACTAGATTGTGTTTTTGAAAATCTTGAGAGTTGACACTTGTTCTCCTCTCTGACATTCTTCTTGCGTTTGAATTGTGTCTGTTATAGTATTTATTTTTTGAAATCTGTATACTTGATTGATAGCTCTCTTTGGGCACTTCTGAAGATTGTTTCATTTTTAGTTATTGATTATTCACATCCTGAGGTCTGATTTTTATACAACAAGTCTGAAATTATTCTATTTTTCTTGTTATATTAGATTTTTTTTTAAATCTTATTTTAGAGTATTATTTATGTTGATCACATAGTTATGATATTTTATGGATGATATTTAGATCTGTTCATCAAAGTATAAATTTTGCTGATCTTGACAGCAATCAGAAAACTAAAGTCCTGCATTGAAGTGTACAAAGTTCCTGTCATTTACTCCACCTTATTGCAAAGTTTTAATTTTGAATCAGATGAGATATTATTGCTGATTACTGGTGTTCTTTCTGTTTTAAAGAAAATGCTGTATGCTTTGAGGTGGAGTTTTTTTTTTTTTTTTTTTTTTTGTTTTGTGATATTTGTCCAGTTTACTAGTGATCTGCTTTGTTCATTAGTTCATTCTTGATGAGAAGGTGTTGAGTGAATAATATGGCCATACTTCGTACTTTGTACTTGATCCTATATTAATAACAAATATAGAAAAACTTGTATGGAGATAAAGTACCCCATGGTTTGACTATGTTAATAAAAATGTCATTACTTGACAATCTTATACGGATTTTTCTGGTTTCTGAAACTAGTATTTGTTTTGCAGCATTTTTTTTTGTGTTGATCAATAGAGCTTGAAGATACTATCAACTCTTTCTGCTCAGCAAATATCTAAGATATTGAAGAATTTGTTTTACAGTATTACATAAGTTAAATAAAATTATCTAATGGATTTCTTATATCAACGCATTGTCAGATGTAGAAGAAGCACTACATGGCAATCCGTCCATTATGAAGTATGGAGTACAACGACTTCTTTGAGTACTACAGGTGACACCGTGAATGATACTGCAACTTCTTAAGTATGTGCCAAGCTTTACATGCTGCCAATATTTGGCTGGTTCAAAAGTGAGATAGACTCCAGGAGACACAAGATTAGTGTACTAATTTTTTCTTTCTATTTGATTCAAAATTTTTAAATTTTCTCTCATTAACACAGTTTTTTCTTTTATTTTTCTTTTTCTTTTTTTCATTTACAGCTATTACTACCCACTACTTATTGGTCAGACACAATTAGGAAGGTGGCTGGTACAAGAGATGCAGTGGAACAGGTTACTGCTCACTCAGCATGGGACCAGACTCTGAGGGTCAGGTATGGGACACCATAAATGTTCCATCAGCTGCCTTCCTAATTGTATTCCCTAATTACAAGTTTGCTTGACTTTGTCATACAGTCAAGCTCAAACTATTTTCATGCACACTTTTTCAGTTACAGGCATTCGTTTTGTTTGATGTAAAACCAGCAATACTTACAGTTTTACATTCTTGTGTATATTGTCTTTAGTTCTTGTCAAATTCCATGTGAATTAGGATAGTTTAAAACTGAATGGCCACTTTCTATCTCAAAGCTAAATTTGTCATTTATTTAATTCAATACAAAATTCAGATTATTGCAACAGTTACATGCATTTTTTTTTTTTAAAAAATTTTAATGTAAAGAGTAAATTAATTTAAGACTTTTATCCTTATGATGTTTTGAATATTAGAAGGGAGCAAACAATACCAGTTATTTCAAATGTTAGAATTTTTTTGCTTCTCTCTCGTTAATTCTAAGAATTAGTTGTTGAATTTAATTTACTTTACAATCAAAATTTTCCTTCATTGAAACAAAACCAACTTCAAATGCCACTGTTCTTTTATTTTTTTTAATCACACCATTTTCATAAATGTCCAGATGTTACCCTAGATTTCACAGGTTTACCATGAAGACTGTGACTTCCCTCAGCTATGTTCACAATCTTGACGTAAGATACAAATGGAACACAATTACAAGCTCTACAATTATTTTTTGATCTATCTATAGTGGCTCAGGTTCTGTGTGACATTGCCGAGCTTTAACTTGTTTTGTTTTTACAAAAAGCACCACATACTGCGTCATTTAGTTGTTTGGCCCCACATCATTGTTATGGGGATGGAATTTTACAATTATTTTAGTTTTACTGCCCTAAAATCATCATACACATGTCAGCGATTCTGTGGGAATTGCGCTGGGGCTGCGCGCAGTGGACCCAATTTTCACGGCGAGTGAACTCATTTTGTCCTGTCTTTGTCTCTTGCAGGTACGGAGACAAGCGGTACGATGGCCCCAGCGGGCCGCCCGTGGGTCTTGGCCTCGGCCCCATGCCAGGCCCCACCCCCGGACCGCCCCCCGGCCCTTACCGGCCCCCGGCCAGGATGCCGTCACCCAGGAGTGGGCGTTACGACGGCGACGCCCCCATGCTGGCGCAATACCATCACCATCAGGCTGCGGCCGCCGGCCACGGCCCTCCGGCGCCTGCGCCGGCCCCGGCGTCGCTGATGCACCCACCGGCCCACCCGGCGCCCTACCGCGACGACCGGGACAGCGACCGCGAGAGAGACAGGGACCGGCCACGAGACCGGCCGCCCCCTCGCCAGCGCGACAAGACTCCACCCCCGCCCGGCACCTGGGAGCCCGGCTGGGACCGCGACCGGGCCGCGCCCAGGGACAGGACGCCGGACAGGACCAGGACCACGACCACGGACGCGGCGCGCCCCCGCTCGGCGGACAGGCCCCGCGACCGGGAGGCCGACAGGGACCGCGAGCGTGACCGCGACCGGGAGCGCGACTCCGACAAGGAAGTGGCGCCGCCAGGGGTGAGTGACTTCGAGTCGTCAAGAGACCGGTCGAGGGACTCCAGGGACGCGAAGGACTCCAGGGACCGGGAACGAGCCGACGCCAAAGACTCGAGAGACGGCAGGGACATCCCCGTGCTCACCAGCCAGCCGGTGCACACGTCTCACCCTGCGCATCCCTCTCATCCAGGACACCCGGGGCACCCGGGACACCCTCCTCCGCACCCCGCGATCGCCGCGCTCGCCCCGCCCCCCACCATGCTCCCCCAGGGCATCGTGCCGGCCCATGGCTGGCCAGTGCCGACTATGCCCGTTGGTCCTGCGGGTCACATGATCCCGCCGCTCATGACCCAGCCCGTTCCTGTCATGTACGACCACTGGGACCGGAGGGATCGGCCGGACCGATCACGAAGAGACGACTTCAGAGGCAGAGATCGTGACCGAGAACGGGATCGGGAACGAGATAGAGATCTCCACCGCGGCAAGGACCGTGATCATGCAGACAAGCACCGGGAGCGCGAGAGAGACCGGGATCGAGAACGGGACCGGGACCGCGACCACGATCGATCCAGAGACAGGGATCGGGATCGAGAACGTGAAAAGGAAAAAGACAAGGAAAAGGAGCGCGACAGGGATAGAGACAAGGACAAGGACAAGGAAAAGGACAGGGATGGACGCCACCACACCAGCTCCAGCTCCAAGGAAGGACGATCAAGAGAAGGCAAGGAAAATAGGCAGTCACATACTCACTCGCGGGAAGAGGAAAAGGAGCGCGAAAAGGAGAGAGAACGGGAGAAAGAGAAGGATCGTGAAAAGGAAATTGTCAAGGAAAAGAAGAAGGAGGAGGCCAAGATCAAGAAGAAGAAGGAGAGAAAGGACAAGGAAAAGGACAAAGAAAAGCATAGCTCCAGCGAAAAGAAAGACAAGAAAAAGAAGAAGCACAAGGACAAGCAGTTGAAGGAAGAGCAAACAGATGTTAAGAAGATTGAGAAGAAGGCCATCAAGGCGGAGGAGAGCGACGACCCGCGTACCGCCCCCGAGCCCAACGAGAAGGCCACTCAAGAGCCCACCCCCGTCACCAAGGAGGACGCGGCCGTCAAGCCCGAGCCAGAGGAGCGTCTCCAGGAGAAGTTGGAGAGAACGCCCGTGAAGGAGGAGGCCGTGGAGCTGGCCGCGGCAGAGTCGCTCTCGCTCGCCGACAAGGAGGCCGACAGCACCCCCGTTGGCCCCGGTCCCGACCCCGGCCTTCTCGTCGGCCTGGGCCTGGTGGACAGTGGCAGCAGCACGACGACGACCACCACCACCACCACCGCGTCGCCGCAGGACGTCAAGACGACGTCGGAGGCGACGCCCGAACGCCGGTTGAGCTCGACGGTCGCGACGGAGCCGGACACGAACACGCCCAGCCCGCTCAAGAGTGGAGAGATGCTTGCGCCGCTTCCTGAGCCCTCCAAGTGGGAGCTCATGGAGGACGCGTCGTCGGGCCAAGAGAACGAGAGCAGCACCGAGCAGGGCGGCGGCAGCGCCAAGAGGGACAAGGTGGTCACGTCGGAGGTGATCAAGAGGGCCGAGAACGCCATCTTCCAGAAGGCGGCCTCCAACGCGATCCGCCCGCTCGAGCCAAAGAAGAGCGGCGAGCGCAAGGTGTACCTGGACAAGGACAAGGAGCGGGAGAAGGAGCGCAAGGTGTCATCGACCACGCCGGACGACAAGGGCAGCGAGGCGCTGGCGGCCGCGCTGCAGGCGGGCGAGGGCCGCGAGGCCAAGGAGGTGAACAACAGCATCACCATCACGGTGCCCGTGCGCGTCGAGCCCGCGGCGCCGGAGCGCGAGGCCAAGTCTCCGCCCCTGTCGCGCGTCTCTGCCAAGGACAGGCTGGGCGGCCGCGTGGACGAGGTCCCCGCCGAGCCCACGTCCACCGGGCGCAGGGTGTACCGCGGCAGCAGCCCGGGCTCCACCGCCGCGCCGGCCCCGACGTCGTCGTCGTCCTCCTCGCGGCACCACCACCACCACAGCCGGCACAAGTCGTCGGCCGCCGCGGCGCTCAAGGGCAGCAGCAGCGCCATCGCCGGCCTCAACCCCGAGCGGCCCGGCACCCCCACGCCGCCGCACTCCGCCGAGCGCAAGCACTCCGGCTACCGGCACACCAGCGAGGACCGGCGGCCCGGGCGCCACCAGGACCGCGACCGCGACCGGGACCGGGACCGCGACCGAGAGCACGAGCGGCGGCGCGGCCACCTGGACCACGCGGGCGCGCGCGGCGACTCGCGCTCGGGAGACGACCGCGACCGGAGGCGCCACCACGACGACGAGCGGGACCGCGAGGACCGCGAGCGTGGCGGCCGCCGCGGCCGGGAGGAGCGCGCCGAGCGCGTGGACCCCCGCGACGGCAGCAGCGACCGCGCCGAGCGTGCGCACGGCCACGGCGCGCACCTGGCGAGCAGGGTGGTGGTGCAGGCGCCGCCGCAGCCCCAACACGAGGAGGTGGCCAAGGCCGACAGCAAGTCACTGTCGCCGGCCAGCCACAAGGCGCACAAGGTGAAGGACGCCAAGAAGAAGCGCCGCCGCTCGCGCAGCTCCAGCCGCGAGCAGACCAAGAAGAAGAAGAAAAAGAAGGACAGGAAGAGGCGCAAGAGCAGGAAGAAGAAGGCCAAGAAGGCCGAGAAGAGTGACTCGAGCGATGATGAGGACGAGGATGATGATTCGGATGAGGAGGACAATGACGAGGAGGAAGACCAGAGCAAGGGAGGTGCGATCGAGAAGGGAAAGGAATCCAAAAAAGATGTCGCGGACAAGAGCAACCCTGACGCGACCGAGAAGGCTGCTACTGCAAACGTTTCACCGAAGAAGAAGAGGAAGCAATCCCTTGGCGACGCCAAGAAGCCGGGGCTAGACGAGGCGAATTTCGAGCCTGATTATGACGCGTCTTCATCTGGCGAGAGCGACCAAGAGAATGGGGAGAACGGCAAGTCAGCAAATGCTCTAGGCGAGAAGCCATCTGAGAAACTTGCCCAGGAAGCAGATGGAGCGACAGGAAGTGGGACTTCCCCAAAGAAAAGATCACGCTCTCCAGATCCAGGTGCGACCGACGAGAAGAAGAAGGTGAAGTTAGATGGAGAAGATGGTGAAACTGACGAGAAGAAAACCAAAGATACAATTAAGAAGGATAAGACCAAGAAAGACAAGGCTGGTAAAAAGCGAGCTAAGAGCGAGACAAGCTCTGAGAGTGAATCAAGCTCAGAGGAGGATAGTAGTGACGAAGATAGCAGTTCTGACTCATCTGAAGAAGATAAGAAAAGGAAAAAGCGTAAGGCCAAACGCAAGAAGAAAGAGGAAAAGAAAAAGAAGAAGAAAGCAAAGAAGAAAAAGACTGAGTCCAGTTCAGACTCTGACACAGACTCTGAGGACTCTTCAAGTAGTGAATCAGATTCTGGTAAAAAACATTCAAGCAGGTCTAAAAAGAAGCATAAAAGAAAGGCAAAGAATAAGAAGAAAAAGTCTAAGCATAAGTAATATTTAGAAGTTTTTCTTTAAAATTTAATTTGGGAAGGTTGTGCCTGGTTTATTGTTTGCTGGATGCCATCTGTGATGGATCCATTTTATTTTAACAAAGGACTTAGCATTTGCTCATGATAAATTGTGTTTGTTAATTGTTAGTGTGGAATGTTTCCATCAAATGCTGTGCATTGTTTGAGTTTTGATCCGTTATTCTCAGTTTGTAGAAGAGTCGTAATGCGTGTAAGTAGAACTCATGTGGTATTTAAACTCCATTCCAGAAAGAAAGGGTTAACTGTGATGCAATTTTTTGTGGAGGTTCAGTAATAAACAACATAAAAAAGTCAATGATTTTTAATATATCTTGATGTGTTGTTGCAACTTTGGCTTTGATTGTTGTACATATAATAGGAACTGTCATTGTCACTGATGTGCTGATCCTTCGTTTTCATAGTTAGGGTCTGGAAGTATTGACTGAAGTGTGGGCTAAATAAATTGACTACTAGATGGGGGGACTTCACCATACTCCTCCTGTCACTGACTACAGATCGGAGCATGTTTCATGTATCATGTTTCATGTACTTTGAAAATAAAATTATAATTTTCTATTTCACGCCACTTTGTTTAATTTAAGAGTAACCTTTAATAAGTCAAGCCCTTCAAATTTAGGAAATGAGACAAGACAAAAAGCAAAAGAAGTAACAATAACTGAAAAGAAAAAAAAACATATTCTTCTTCTGGGTCTAAAAAACATGTAACAAGTCCAAGGGGCACGATACCTAACGTCGTTTGGGAGAAAATCGCTTTGGCGGAGGGCCTTCCCCCTTCGTTGTACCGTCGCATTTCTTCGCTGAAAAAACAGGTTTTCGGACAAACCCACCCTCGAGGGTTCGTCTACGGGTACATTAGAGTCCCCCTGCACAACCCCCTTCATTTTGGCTCTCGGGCAAATTAACCCTTGGGGATCGGTCTAGGGGTACATTAGAGTACCCCTGACCCCATCATAGTAGAGTCGTAAAAAAAAAAAATTTAAAAAAAAAAAAAAATATACGGCGGGGACTTGAACCAGCAAAACGTCTCGCCAGCCGAGATGATTTGGGACGGGGGGAAGGTGCGTTAACCATCTCGGCTGGCGGGACGCACACCTCACGGTGATGCGAACTGGAATCCCTATCTACCGGCCATTTTCAGCGCCAAGAGGCAAGAACGGAGTCTTCTTCGAAGATGATGCGGGAGCGTTACCGCGGTCGGCCAACAGATGGCGTTTCAGGGTGGCGCCATCTGTTGGCCGATCCGGAAACGGCTCCCGCATCGTCTTCAAAAGTCGCGAAAAAGTACGCGATTTTACCCGGAGGTCAGCAGGAGCGAGGAGGTAGCCTCCTGTGCAAGTGTGCATTCTCCGGTTCCAGGTCGGCCGACAGATGGCGCCACCATGCGTTGTTGTTGCGCGCTAGGCCTCGACAAGGCAGAGCCTATAGGGCCTAGTCCAAGTACACATCGCCCGGTTGGGAAATTTCTTCCTCAACCAACTCTCCGCGCGTAACTTATGCGCACGAATTTTTCTTCTTGACATTGACAAGCATTTCCTAAGTTTCATATCGGCAAACACACTGGACTGGAGTTGTTTGGGAAACTAAGACCCACCCTTCCACAAATCTTCGCAAAGCTTGGTCTTGGTTGTTTGACGTTTCAATGTCAGAATCGAGAGCCAACGTATTGGAAGCAATATAATATGGTTCCCTCATCATTTAGATGATCGAAATAAAAAATTCATGCGCATAAGTTAAGCGCCGAGAGTTGGCGGAGGAAGAAAATTCCTAACCGGGCGAAGCGTACTTGGACTAGGCCCTATAGGCTCTGCCTTGTCGAGGCCTAGCGCGCAACAACAACGCATGGTAGCGCCATCTGTCTGCCGACCTGGAACCGGAGAATGCACACTTGCACAGGAGGCTACCTCCTCGCTCCTGCTGACCTCCGGGTAGAATCGCGTACTTTTTCGCGTTTTTCTCGCGTTCTTCGAAGATGATGCGGGAGCGTTACCGCGGTCCGCCAACAGATGGCGTTTCAGGGTGGCGGAGCGGAGGTCGCGTTTGCCGGCCCCGTCCATGCGGTAGATAGGGATTCCAGTTCGCACCGCCTCAACGTGTGCGTCACGACAGCCTAGTGGTATCGCCCTTGTCCCCCGTCCCAATACCAACTAGGCTGTCGAGACGTTTTGCGGATTCGATCCCGACCGGTTCTTCTTTTTTTTTTTCGATGTAAACGCTGGCTCTCGGACAAAGTAACCCTCGGAGATCGGTCTAGGGATACATTGAGTGCCCCTGCCCACCTCAGTCATATTGGAGGAGTTAAAAAAAAAAAAAAATACGGGCGAGACTTGAACCTGCAAAACGTCTCGCCAGCCGAGATGATTCGGGACGGGGGGAAGGTGCGTTAACCATCTCGGCTGGCGGGACGCACACTGTTCGGCTATGCGAACTGGAATCCCTATCTACCGGCCAGTTTCGGCGCCAAGAGGCATGAACGGAGTCGGTTCGGAAGTCGCCTCTGCCGGCCCCGTCCATTTGGTAGATAGGGATTCCAGTTCGCATCGCTGTGAAGTGTGCGTCACGACAGCCTAGTGGTATCGCCCTTGCCCCCCGTCCCAATACCAACTAGGCTGTCGAGACGTTTTCCTGGTTCGATCCCGACCGATTCTTTCTTATATTTTTTCGATGTACACTCTGGCTCTCGGGCAAATTAACCCTTGGGGATCGGTCTAGGGGTACATTAGAGTACCCCTGACCCCATCATAGTAGAGTCGTAAAAAAAAAAATTAAAAAAAAAAAAAAAAAAAAACGGCGGGGACTTGAACCAGCAAAACGTCTCGCCAGCCGAGATGATTTGGGACGGGGGGAAGGTGCGTTAACCATCTCGGCTGGCGGGACGCACACCTCACGGTGATGCGAACTGGAATCCCTATCTACCGGCCATTTTCAGCGCCAAGAGGCAAGAACGCGAGTCTTCGAAGATGATGCGGAGCGCTCCGCCAACAGATGGCGTTTCAGGGTGGCGCCATCTGTTGGTCGATCCGGAAACGGCTCCCGCATCGTCTTCAAAAGTCGCGAAAAAAAAACGCGATTTTACCCGGAGGTCAGCAGGAGCGAGGAGGTAGCCTCCTGTGCAAGTGTGCATTCTCCGGTTCCAGGTCGGCCGACAGATGGCGCCACCATGCGTTGTTGTTGCGCGCTAGGCCTCGACAAGGCAGAGCCTATAGGGCCTAGTCCAAGTACGCATCGCCCGGTTGGGAATTTTTTCCCCAACTAACTCGAGATGCGCAACTTATGCGCACGAATTTTTCTTGTTGACATTGGCAAGCATTTCCTCAGTTTCATCGGCAAACACACTGGACTGGAGTTGTTTGGGAATCTAAGACCCAACCTTCCACCAAACTTCGAAAAACTTGGACTTGGTTATTTGACGTTTCAATGTCAAAATCGAGAGCAAACGTCTTCTTGGCAAAATAATGTGGTTCCCTCATCATTAAGATGATCGAAAAAAAAATTCGTGCGCATAAGTTACGGGCCGAGAGTTTGTCGAGGACGAAAATGCCCAACCGGGCGAAGAGTACTTGGACTAGGCCCTATAGGCTCTGCCTTGTTGAGGCCTAGCGCGCATCAACAACGCATGGTGGCGCCATCTGTCGGCCGACCTGGAACCGGAGAATGCACACTTGCACAGGAGGCTACCTCCTCGCTCCTGCTGACCTCCGGGTAGAATCGCGTATTTTTTCGCGTTTTTCGAAGCAATTTTCTGGTTTTAGGCCTCCCAACAGATGGCGCCACTATGCGTTGTTGTTGCGCGCTAGGCCTCGACAAGGCAGAGCCTATAGGGCCTAGTCCAAGTACGCTTCGCCCGGTTGGGAATTTTCTTCCTCAACCAACTCTCCGCGCGTAACTTATGCGCATGAATTTTTATTTCGATCATCTAAATGATGAGGAAACCATATTATATTGATTCCAATACGCTGGCTCTCGATTCTGACATTGAAACGTCAAATAACCAAGTCCAAGTTTTTCGAAGTTTGGTGGAAGGGTGGGTCTTAGTTTCCCAAACAACTCCAGTCCAGTGTGTTTGCCGATGAAACTTAGGAAATGCTTGTCAATGTCAACAAGAAAAATTCGTGCGCATAAGTTACGCGCGGAGAGTTGGTTGAGGAAGAAATTTCCCAACCGGGCGATGCGTACTTGGACTAGGCCCTATAGGCTCTGCCTTGTCGAGGCCTAGCGCGCAACAACAACGCATGGTGGCGCCATCTGTCGGCCGACCTGGAACCGGAGAATGCACACTTGCACAGGAGGCTACCTCCTCGCTCCTGCTGACCTCCGGGTAGAATCGTGTTTTTTTCGCGACTTTTGAAGACGATGCGGGAGCTGTTTCCGGATCGGCCAACAGATGGCGCCACCCTGAAACGCCATCTGTTGGCCGACCGCGGTAACGCTCCCGCATCATCTTCGAAGAAGACTCCGTTCTTGCCTCTTGGCGCTGAAAATGGCCGGTAGATAGGGATTCCAGTTCGCATCACCGTGAGGTGTGCGTCCCGCCAGCCGAGATGGTTAACGCACCTTCCCCCCGTCCCAAATCATCTCGGCTGGCGAGACGTTTTGCTGGTTCAAGTCCCCGCCGTATTTTTTTTTTTTTTTAATTTTTTTTTTTTTACGACTCCACTATGATGGGGTCAGGGGTACTCTAATGTACCCCTAGACCGATCCCCAAGAGTAAATTTGCTATGTGTCATCGGCAAACACACTTGAAACACACTTGGACTTGAGTTGGTTGGGAAGCTAAGACCCACCCTTCCACCATTCAATTCGCTCCTGCGACTAAAGTCGAGTTGGGAGAGGTAATGAGAAAAACATTATGTGGAATGTAAAGCGTTTATTGCTGGGGAGAATAGAAAGTCATCTCTGCCCCAGAAATGAGTGTAGTCTGAGAAAAAAAAATCTGCTGTCTCTTGATTACTTCGGAAAGGGAGCTTAAACACTCTGCAAATTAAATTTAACGATGCACATGTCTGAATGGAATTTTGCTAAGCTAAACTTTTCTGATTTATAATGATTTTACAGATTAGGAAGGTTGATGGAGAAGAAACATACAATCTTTCATTGCTCCTAATTAAGGTAATAACAATATCAATAAAGAGAATACAGAATTCATTTTAGATTTAGAAGCTAGAAACTGTACACTCAAACTCCCCCCCTCTCCTTTAAGAACTCAAATATAAAAAATAAGCAGTTTGGCAGTTGTTTTATGGGACATTCTGATTTATAGTTTGACCTTGATAATTGCAGAGGGTAAAGGCATCTTACTTTGCAGACTATGCTGACTATTCAAATTGTCTATCAAAAGGACAGGTTGTGAGACAATTATTCAATAATTAGTTTAAAGGTTATCTTGACATACAAAGATACACATCACAATTGATGGCAAATTACATTAATAATTCACATTTTATGGAAAACAACCCGCCCACCCCCCCCCAGAGAAAAAAAAAAAAAAAAAAAAAAAAAAGCAAAGTGATAAGTAGTTTTTTCCCTTGAAATTTTGCAAGTAGTCACAAGCACTCACAATGATGTTCACAAGCAGAAATTAATTTAAATTAAACTAGCATACAAAATTCTATCTAAAACTTAGTTTTTGTGGTTTGTAAGTCAGATGTAACTGGATGTAAATTTAAGAAGAGGCTCCATGTTGTTCAGCCAATACCTTTTGAACCCTTAATACAGTTATTAATTAATTAATTATTATATGTAAAGCAGTTACCTTTCTGTTCTTTTCCTGAAAAAAAAATCACTTTTTAATATAGTTCAAGCTATTTTTTTTCTTTTAAAATAGAAAGCTTTGTACTATACAAGTAAAGTACAAAAATTCAAGGCATTTATTTGCTTACATTCATTGTTTAGAGTACCTAATATCGGAAGCAGTTACAGTGAAACTGGATGCACATCTTAAATCGAACTAACATGTTCCTCCTCCAGATTTTAAAAGCAAGGTATACAATTAAAGGAAAATGTCCGGCACAGCACAAAAAATAACCTACTTAAAGTCTATAGTACACATTTTGGACAACATTTACGCCACATTAATCGCATGCACCCTTGAGTCCACCTTCACAATCGTAATTTTTTCCTCACCATTCTTACCTTAAAAACCTAATCATTCACACGTTTTAACATTAGAACAACAGAAATGTTGACAATCACTCACATTAATGCATGTCCATGATACAATTGGTACCAGGCACACTATCAGTAGATAATTACAGTGTCAGTGTACTGAGTCATTTACATACATGTTATTTACATTACACCTATAATTAACAATGTGCCAGCATAATTTGTCTTATGTACTCATAGATTTTTTAAAACCCTTTTCAGCATCTAAGAGAGACCATTACCATTTTCTCCCTAAACATATTCTGATGTAAAGCTAAGAAATGCATGGTAAATAAATATACATTATGTATAAAAAGACGTTCTATCTTATTACCATGGATTAGAAACATAGGTGCTTATCAAAATTCCATGGGTGTCTTTGGTAAGGGCACACCTCATGCTGCTTGCTTGGCCTGGCAAAGATGATAAATGATGCCTCAGTCCAAGCAATTCTTATAAATGATGTCCAATGAATATGGATGATCACAATTCAAGCCTTCAGAAAAAGCAACAAATGAAATGACAAATGCTGTCCTATTTCTCAAATCAGAGGAAGGTGATGTGATCACTACATTCACTCCATACACTACAGTTCTACTAGTCTTAAACATTACTGACAGCCCTAATGGGATGCAATAAAACATCCTAACCTTGGTTTAAGAGAGTCTGTTTCCACTTGCAAAATGTAAAGTAACTTTTCTCAGAGAAAATTTACTCATAATGCTTCTCCATACATCTACTTATATGTTGGAATTTGAGAATGAACACGTCAGAATGGCAGTTAGAAGAAACAAACTTTGGCATAGCCCATTGAAAACACGCCAATATAATGGTACTGATCAAACTACAGTTTGATGATCATCAAGTAGTGTATCCACTATATTTTTATTGTCTGCATTGCAGCAGAGTGTTGCATGCCCCTCTTCACATTTGAAAACAGTAAAATATCAGAATATGAGCATGCATTTCTGTCGAATCAACACATTGAGTATGATGCAACCACCCTTGGTTACATCATAGGGGTAGGAATTTTATCAAACTCAATGTGTTAGTTGTCCTTATGACAGTGGTCCTCTTCCATGATAGGTCTTCATTTAATTATTATATTACATATTACATATACTGACATTGAGACTTTGCCATTCTTAATAGCTACAAGGCAATAATAACTTAACAAAAAGCATTTGCGATGCACCATAAATAAAACATTAGCTAGGTGATTATCCAACAGAGGAGTTTCCTTTGACAATAAATAAGAGCAGCTATGGGAACTTTGAACTAGGGTCCCATTACTACACACTTCAAAACTGGGATTGCAAAGATTAATGATGAAAGTAAAGGGGACAATGGAAAAAAAAAAAAAAAAAAAAAAAAGGATACATATTTTGGTGAGTTTTTAAAGCAAAACAAAATACAATAGAAAAGAGGAATAGATATATGCCAGCTGCTCGATGTAAATAAACATGGTATCAAGTACAAAAAATAAAGCACATTAAGACACAGGATTCTAATTCCTAACAGAGACAGATAATACAGAAAAGAAATAAAAAAAATGAACTAAATCACATCTAGACACTTGTTGCCTTAATTTAAACAAAAATAAATTTGCAAAAGCTGAGAACAAAATGACAGGCACCACTAATTTAAAATGTGTATCATACCCAAAACTGCTGATTGAGGAGAGTGATCTGTTCTTCTGGCCCATCAACATAGGGAGATGATTGACTAGTAAGCTCAGTCTGGGAGGACAACTTCAGTGCTCTATCCCAAAAGCCATTTAGAAAGCAATGGAGCCAGAAGTATAACAAACAGTTGCAAATAGGTTGTGTGAAGAATGCCAGATACACCTGCTGTTACACGAACATCACTATCTTTCAGGAAAACACCATCCAAGACGTGAATGATGCCATTGGTACATTCAACATCAGCCCGGTGTACAAGAATTTCTTCATTCTGCCATTTCAGATAATAACCTGCAACAAACAGAAAAATATGGTTGTCATTACAGAATTTAAGAAAAATCAGGACAGGGTCAACAAACACGGTAGTGTATGCAAGGAGGAATATTTATCGCTTTCAGGTCATCTAATCCAAATTGAGTCATGTGATGTCAAAGTAGTCCACAATGTTATTCTCTGAGTGACTTCTCATGTCTATTTAATGTCATTTTGACATGAAAGTGACTTTGCTGTCCTTCTTAAGTGAGTGCTTAAAAAATTAAGGCATATTTTCACAGTACCAAAGAAAATTAGAATAGGAAATAAAAGTTAGTTTAGAGGCAGAAAAAAAGAAAAAAAAACAACAAAGAAATGAAAAGGAGAAACAGATGTAGAGATAGAGAAAGACATTAAAAAAGATGTTTTTAAAAAAGAGCTAAATTTTTTTTTTAAATAAGGAAAGAATTATATTTTAAATCTTCAGTGAGAAATAGGTGTACCAAAAGCAAACAAGGTGACTTTCAAGCACATGAAGATTACACTAAAGTACAATAAGGTAAATATGTGCCACTGTTCAACAACAAAAATTTGAGCTGGTTAACATTACAAGCAGCTAGATATGACATATGGTGATGGAACCAGTTTGTACTCACCAGTTCCATTTGTGGCACCTATATTAAGAACAAAAATCTTTGCTATTATAGAAAAAAAAGATAATACATTCAAACTTCTTTTTTATAAGTAAAACGCCTATTTAGTTCAATAAGAAAATAAAAGAAAGTTTTGAAAATAGTATTACTGTATAACTAAGAAGAAAATACTATAATATAAAGCCTGAAAATTTCAGAATTTCTAACACATGCAGCATGGGACCTTTTCTGGTAACAGTGGAAGTAAACTCACCATTAGCTTTCTCCTGCAGCTGCAAGTCGAGTTTGTCCCGCACAGTATGTAGAGTGACTGGACCATTGTGGGTCATTCTCTTAATATCCAACATGGTGTATGCAGTATTGGCAACAACCAGGTGGCGTTCAAGAATCTGATGAGCCTGTGCAATGTATTAGTATTAAAATTTGAACCTATAGTTAGATGTGTTAACAAACTAAAAGTTAAAATTTTAAAGGAACATACATGATATTTGAATTTAGGCATGAATAGTTTCTTAATAGTAGAGGGATAACGTAATTCGGCTGCATGCCAGGCAGCATCTCTCGGGACAAAATATGTGAAGCGTGTGTTGTTGTCTTTCAAACGGTCATTGAATTCAGTTTGACCTAGATGGTAGCTTTTTCTGTAAAAATAAAGAGTTTTTAAAATATATAATTTTAGTTGATTATAACTACTTAACTGTAATGAGTTCCCAAATTGCATAAAACTCACGTCATAGATGGATCAGTTGCCAATTTCTCTTTGACTGTGTGACTTGCAATTCCAAGCACCCGGTCAATGATATGGATGATTCCATTGGTGGCAGCAATGTCTGGTTGGATGACAGTGGCATTTACTCCACCTCCCTCAACAGTGAGTGTATGGTTGCTACCAGTCACCATTACATTGAAGTACAAGTTCTTTGGTTCCGACATGGAGCGCACCTGAAAGAGCTGAACAAGAGCCACACAAAACTGTACTGAGAAGTTCCACAAGTGTAACATGAACTTAAACTAAAGGAAATAAAGCACTCTTTGCTGATTCTATCATGAATAATTAGGAATTGAGAATGAATTTCAAATTAAAATCATAATTTATTATATTCTAAAATACTTTTAAAAAATAGTAATCGTAGGGAAGCTCTAGAAATGTATTCAATGTATAACAAATTTGTGATATGGGTAAAAATTATCTAAAATCTGTTCACATAATGTAGGAACCATATCTGCCCATAACCATAATACACCTACCAAGAGGTCTATCCATCTTTTACTGGAACTCACATAAAACTGTTCTGAACCACTAGCTGACTAGAAAGTTCTCTGACTAATAAGCTACTTGTTCAAATTAAATTTAAATTAAATTTTTTGTGCCCAAAAAGTATTGTTGCCATGATTTCAACAGATTTACTACAGCTATTTTTCCTACTCTATCATCTATTTAGAATATCTGAACATCAATTAGTTACAACAGTGTGTCCATACTACACCAACTATGTACACCAAGGCATAATTTCAAAATATATGTAATTTTAAATTTTATGGGTGAGCCAATTTCATAAATTAGGATTTGAACGCATGTGGAAGGAAAGTTTTAAGTGCTGACACATTTATCACTCCACGTGCAAAGACCAATTGAAACAAATGAAATAGGTCAGGGCAGAGGGCAGGCGGTGCGTGCAACTTCCATGTTACATCATGTGAACAGCGATGACATCAGCACACAAATTCTGGGATCTGTTCGGGTGAGTGTACCATACATGAATCATGGTTCACCCCAACTTAATTCAAATATAAATGGGTAAAAAGATTTGGAAGATTTGTTCTGGCCTAGACCTTTTTCTCCTCAGTAGTCACTTTGGTATTAAATTTTGACACACTTGTCTGGAAATTTATAGGGGTGATCCAAGCTTTATGTTTGGTACACTTACCCTATTTTACCATTGCAGAGATGAGACGAATCACCCACAACTGAGATATCATAGTTACAATATTGATGTTCATCTAGATGACACCAATGCCCAGTTACACTCCCCGACCAGAAAGGACACTTAAATTTAAAAAAATAATTTTAAAAATTGCAGTTTTCAATGGAGTTTGAACTTTTATAGCTTTTTATTTATTTACTTCTTCTAAATTTAATAACTGAATTTGCATTGATATTCTGCTAGACATCGGTATGACCCATTACTTATTTATGAGGCTTAAAAATCAGGATCATAAGCCTGTGGAAATTTACATTGGATTCTTACAGTAACTTATCAGTAATTGTAACTTTAAATACTTTAGGTGCCAACAAAAGCAAGCTTACACCTGTGCAATTGAGAGGGGTGCAATGGACTCCTAGCAATATGCAAATGGTGAAAATGTTGCTACCATTAATTATTACTTTACCAGACTCCAGTTATCAATACCTTTCTTAAGAATGGGTAATTTAACCCTTTCAGAAGTGTCATCTGCTTGGGATGAGTGCTTTCATTGGGCACCAAATTATTTCAACATTGATTGATTAATCAAGAAAATTAAACAAAAACACTTGCCCTGGGTATAGAAGTCACCCGGACTAAATTGGGTTTCACAATTAAAGATTGGACTTCCTACCCTTCATTACTTTAACAAACTGCCCCTTAGCAATACCTCCCTAGAGCCAGGCCAGTACAAAGAAATCAATTAAAAATATAATTACCCTAAATTATTTTCATTTGAAATGGATAGAAATGTTTGTTTCAGAACATGAGCCTGGCAATGTCCAGTTCTAGATGGCAAGTTTCTGTATGTTCCACATTCTCAGTACAAACTGACTTTGATCAAGTATCTCTTGCAGTGAGCACGGTGCGCCATAGGAACATAAAAAAACTTGTCTGTCTGCTATAAAGCTACTCAAGAGAGGTGCTTGCAGGTCGGCTTACCTGATGGTGCTGGTGGCGGTTGGCGTGCTGCGAGTGGTGCCGTACCTGGTGGTGCAGGCTGTGGCTCTTGGACTTGATGTGCTCCAGAGGGAGACGCTGGTCCACGATATGCAGCCGGATCACCTCGTTCAAGAGGGTGGCGTTGTTGAGGGCGGCGAGCGCGGCCGGGTTGCGCCACGCCTCGTTGGAGGGCGCGAAGAGCGTAAAGTTCTTCATCTCACCGAGGCCACGCAAGAAGCCCGAGTCCACCTTGTTGGTTAGCACCTTGCAGAACTCGTAGAGAGGGCCATCTTCCCGGTCCTGCGGGAAAATGCGCCAGAAATAAGGGAGGTGAGTTTGGACTGAAAGAAGACATCGGGACGGAAATGCCAGCCATAGCTGGGGACGGGCAGCGTAGGCAGGGCCCTCTAGGGCGCATTGCTGGCCGTGCCCGGCCTACTGCCACTGTGTACTGTTTCTATGGATCCTTTATTGGCCTAAGATCTATGGAGTTCACCCCCAGCGTCTTCTAATTTCTGGATGAAAGCGGGAAAAAAATTTGCATGTCTATGAAATAAAAGTGAGGTGTTTTCTTCAGTCTGAATTTTTAAATGAAATTGAAAATTGTTGGAAGCATATATCGATATAGATACTAACTATCTAGTGGGATGATGTATAGAACGAGTTTAGTACTTTCTGAGTGATGGTGATTTTGCGTGGAATATAATCTTCCACCATACGCATAATCTCACACAATAAATCAGAGTTAAGAGGTGAACACGCGTCGATGTGCGAAAAAACACAAAACATATGTGGTGGCGTCATTTAAGATTGGTCCAGTCAGGTGAAACGCAAGTAAACGTGCACGGAGCTGTCAAATGCCAGCATAGTAATGCATGGCTGAGGCAGTGGCAGTGCAAGCCTCCTCTTGTGTCAGAAAGCTGCCGAGTCGAGTGTCTATGTTTGAGCTCTAGAACCCGCAGGGCACGGAACATGACAGAAAACAAAACATGACTGAAAACAAAACTGTGATCGAGGTGGCGTCTAGAGCTACACTACACTGCTGGTGAGGCGAGGGTGACACGCGCAGAAGAGAATGACAAGTCAGATCCGTGAGACAAAGCACCATTCTACCGCTACGCACTGCTACTCAGTCTGTACACAGAGAGACATAGTTTCGATGCTGTACTTACGAACTCCTGCACACACGCAGCAGCCGGAGTACAGCCGGGCGTTAACAACATTCACACAACGAGACAACATGCAAAGCAGAGAGAAACATTTACAGTCACGTTTCAGGACGGGGCGCCGCGCCGCGCCGCGCCGGGCGAGAACCAAATTTGAAACGCGTAGACACATTATACACCGACTGCGGGTTCCACAGAATTTTGAAGTTTAGAAGTAACACAAATCGCGGGTTTATTGAGCTGCCCATACCTAAGGAAACCGCCACCAGAAAGCGAAGAGCGTCCGAATAAAAGAGAATTACAAGAGGAGGCGGAGGGAGAAAGTATGAGTGAGCACTGGGCTCGAATGTGAAAATTCAGTCCTGGCTGACGCTAAATCAGAGTGTAACTCTGACCGTTGCGAAAGAGACCGACCGGAGGGTGTCGCGGACGCCCATCCGATGTACCATTTGTAGTTGCACTAGAACGAATGCTGACGTGCGAGAGGGGTTGCCTACCGCCGTAGTCATGGCGCGATTAGGCAACCCTCCCACACCCGTGCACGCGCTGCAGCATAACCAGAGATGGTACGGCGCGGCGCCTCTGGAGCACCCTGCAGTGGGACCGCCGGCCGGGCCTAGTGCGCCATCTCATATCTCTCGAGACAAAACGGAGGCAGAAAAATACGTTTCGAGATCTAACTACGAGACAGTAAGAGCCAAACAAGACCACCGGGGGATCCACCAGATTAGAAACAGTAACGCACTAAAGAGAACAGAACGAGTTGCTTACCTTGAAAGACTGCAGAGGCAACAGGGATCAATGCAGGGACATTCCACGGCCAGGGCGGGAGGCGCAAACAGAGATAGAAAGAACAATCGATTTAGTTCAGGGGTCGTTTCATAGGCGCTCCTCCGGCGAACACACACGGTAAGGGGCATCTAAATAATGCTTAGCGAATAGAGTGAAATAAATGGTCAAATTTCTGAATTTTATGCAGCCAGGAAAATTAAAGGGGAAAAAAATAAAAACACGGGGATCGCTATACACGCGGGCTACAAGAGCGAGTTCTCCGTCTTCACTTCACCAACCTCGACAAACTCCTGCACGGTGGAGTCGATGACCATGAGGGGCCGGTCGATCAGGTGCACCACGCCGTTGCGCACCGGGATGTTGGCCTTGACCACCTCGGCCATCACCACGCCCAAGGGGTGCTTCTCGTCGCCCAGGACGGTGTTACTCTTGACGATGGCTGCGGAAGGAAAGATGACGGCAATGAAATGCATTTCAGCTCGCGACTTGAGATTTGGGACATGTTGAAATGACGCGGGCAAGCGCACAGCGCTATACTCACTCTTCCGCTTCTTGTGGTCCGTGCTGAACGCGATGGTGACCTGCATGTTCTCGCTGAAGGCCGCGGTGGCGTACGGCTTCTCGTTGGGGGTGGGCGCGGTGAAGAGGACATGGGAGGGGATCACGTGACCCTCGATCACCGTCTTGTCCACGGCCTCGAAGTGCTGTGCGGGAAGAGCCGACAAAGAGGTCAAGTTCAGCCCTTAGGTATTCGTGAATTAGTAATTAAATGGCCAAACAGTTTTGCAGCCATTTCCTTGGCTGGTCGCCTGACCGACCTTGAACGACGAGTCGATGGGGATGAAGAACGTGTAGCGGCCCTCCTTGTTGAAGATGTCCACCTTCCTGCGGGAGACGGCGTCGGCGAACGCGCGGATCGTGTACGAGTCCAGGTCGAAGTTGGCGCTCTGCGCGATGAGCTGGTTGGCGTTGGGGTTGTACAGCAGCGTGTCGGGCGAGAGCCCCGGCTTGACGCGCACCGGCTGCAGCACCTCGTCGATCTTGTGCAGCACCTGGGCCAGGAACACGGTCGTCACGAAATGTCACACTCAGGCCCCAGGCCCCAGATTTCATCACGTATAGGAAGACTTGGAAGAGACGCAGGCCGCCGAGCCGAGGCGCTGGGCGCACGGCGCCTGCGAGAGTGCGGGTAGGCAACCCGCTCGCGCGCCTACGCGGCCGCTGGCCTACCTGCCCAGGCGCCCGGCGCGCTCAGCGACCCATCTTTTATCCTGAACGGCGACGTAGAACCCAGATATTCAAGTCAGCTGTACGGACGCTCGAGTGCGCCCCTACGAAGTTAATCGCCCCCACCCCGCCTCACTAAGAAGGCCCTATTGCAGTGCCCCTCGCCTGCAGCGCTTGCGCCTGGCGCCCGCCGGGGCCGGGGCCGGGCCCGGCTCTGACGTGGAGATGGCCTACCTCGCCCTCGCCAGAGCGAGGTCGATAGGTCGATACCACGTGGGCGGCGCCCCCCGGGCCCCCGGGGCCGAGCGCGCGCTGGCCCTGGCCCCAGCCCTCCCCTGAACGCAACGCACCTGGGTGATTCCCCGATGGTTCTTGCCCGAGTAGTCCGAGTCCTTCCTGTCCACCTTGGCGTTGTTGACGAACACGTCCTCCGAGTGCGAGTCCTGCTCCCGGCGGTGCGTGATCCACAGCGGCGGGTTGCCCTCCATTTGCGAGAAGACGACGGGCTGCGTCAGGGCCTCCAGCTTCATCGGCATGTTCGCTGCGAAACAAACCGAACGGCGTAAGTACGATCGGCGTAAACCTACACACGCAAGTAGTAGAGTCGCTCTGCAGGGTAGACTTACTGATGTGGTACAAGACGAGGCTCTCGTCGCGCTCGCTGGGCGGGAACTGCTGGAACGCCATGTTGATGGGGGCGAACACCGTCACGGGCCTGAAGTCCAGGGTGGTGTTGGCGAACGTGCTCGTGCTCATGCGGATGGAGAACTGCAAGCAAGGACCAAGAGCAATGCTCGTTACCACAAGACCATGTCTCGAAATAAAACTGAATTAGCCGCACGGAAGGGGGAGTAGGGGTGGGAGAGGGCGGGGGCGCTCAGCTGAGCCGCGTCAGCTGACCGGGGGAGAGGGGGGGGGGGGGGGCCCGCACGGCCCCCTCTGGTCGATCGCTGGGGGGCTCTTCGCGCCCCCTCCACCCCCACCTGACCTCGACAAGGGGGGTTCTGACGCCACAAGACATTGAGATTGGAGAAAAAGGGGGTCGGGGCGGGGCGGGGCAGCAGGCCCCAGGCGGGCGACGTGACAGTCGGCATTATTGACAGTGGTAGAGTGGGCCGGGCCGGGCCGACAGCCAGAGGAAAGATACACCGAGAGGTGTGTAGAGTAAGGTGCACCATGGAGTGAAAATCTAGGATCAAAAAAGTGGACCAGGTTTTTACTTCACCTGGAGCCCAGCGCAGCCCAGCCCAGCCCCTGCCGCGCCTCCCCCTGCTAGAGGTACACGCTGCAGTATTCACAGGGGCGTTCGCAGGGCGATGAGGTGGCACTGCCGGGAGTGACTCACGCCCCCTGCCCTGCCCCTGACCTCACCCCTCATCGGCCCGCAGGAGTCAGGCCACGCGAGTCACTCTCGCGGTCACGGCGGCCCAGGGCGGGGCGGGGCGGGGCGGGGCGGGGCGGGGCGGGGCGGACACGCGGACTCCCCTTTTCCTGGAAAGGTAACACCGACACGGCCCGGCCGCGCGCACGCACCCGCACCCGCATATGACTAAGGCTTAAGGGGAACGCGAATTAAACATTTCCAGAAATTCCTATCCGTCCGCATCACCATATCTGAAAGCAAACTGATCGCAAACAATTTTGATGTACTGTATACTTGTCAAGAATACAGTTGCGAGTTCGTCAGTCACCGGCCTGTCACTGTCCATGGGAACCGCACGGCATGACCGGGGTCGTCGGCGCGCCGGGCGGGGCGGGGCGGGGCGGGGCGGGGCGGGGCCGGCGCTTTGGTCCATTACCGTCGGACAGGACAGCCGACCGGTGCGGCGGCGCGGCGGACAGGCACGCCAGACCGCGTGGACAGCCCGTCAAACTAGCGCCTCCCCGCCCCGCCACCTCCCAACCGACCTGTGCTGATTGCTATTCATGATGCTCCCCTCCCCGTCCCGCCCCGCCATGAGGAGGGAAGTGCGTCAGCCGCCCCGCCCCGCGCCAGTCTACCCTCCTCGGAGGGGACGGTGAGCGGTACGACCCAGGCCGGAACCCAAACCATGCCGGATTTCGTTCGGAGGGCAATTTCCAAAGCGAAATGCGCGAGCTGAGCCGCTGCCGCTGTATCGACTAGCTGAGGCGGGGCGGGGCGCGGGGGTGAGGATCACGTGCTGTTCGCACGGCGGAGGGGGGGGGGGTAGCAACCCCTTCTGGAACTCCGCTGTGTAACAGAGGCGAGGGGCTGCTCGTTGCGGCGCTCGCGAAACTAGTTGCCGAGTGGGAAACAAAAACGCGAAGAGCGAGATATGGGAAGTGTTATGAGAAAATAAGGAAGAGAGGGAGAGAGAGATAGCGTGGTGCGAGGCATTCAGACATGGAGAGAGAGAGAGAGAGGTGGGGAGGGGAGAGTGAAAGCGAAGGCACATGGAGGGGAGGGGAGGGGAGGGCGCTCCTTGCGGTCCCGCGCGGGTCCCACCCATGCCCTTACCCTTGGCGGTTGGTATCGATTTTCCGGTGCGGACCCTGCAGCGTTGCCTCCGCGCACCTCTCTCGCTCTGTCTCTCTCTGTCTCTGCCTATCTCCTATCCCTCTCCCTTTCCACTCTCCTCTCTGTCCGCCTCTCTCGCCGTCTTCCTCACTCTCTCTTTCTCTCTCTTCCTCTCCTCTCCCCTGCATGAGGCTAATTTCAAGGCCCCTTCCCTTCCCCAGATCCAGCCGGGATGTAGTTAAGCGCGTAGCGCTGCACCCGGCTGACGAGTAACTCTCGAAAGGAAGGCGAGGCCAGGACGGGCTCGGTCCCGGGCTGGGCCGGGCCGGGCCGGGCGGGTAACTTTTGGTAGCAGTTACAACAGACGACGACACTTGGGGCGGGGCGGCCAGACCAGAGCGGGGGAGGCCCTGCTCCTGGTTCCAGGGCCTCCTCCCCCCGGCCCCGGCCCCGCCCCGGACCAGCGGAGTGGGTGGGGTGGGGCTCACGCAAAGTTTCAAGGCCAGGGCCTCTGCCAGCCAGCCTCCAGCCGCGCAGCTCCACCGCGCCGGGGTGGTGGAGGCCGGGGCCGGGCCTGGCGACTGGCGAGACATCCTCCACTGACTCGCCTCGCCTCGCCTTTGGCCGCGCGAATCGTCTGCTACGGCTGCCAGTCCCTGCAAATGTCCGAGGCCTCCGTCTGCAAATGCACCCCGCCCCGCCCCGCTGTGCGGCCCTGCCCTGCGCCCGGGCGCCGCCGCCACCGATTCTGAATTCATGGCAGCACCGCACGGTGCCGGGGCGTTCCGCGGCCGGGACGGGACGGGGCGGGGCCGAGGCGGGGGCGGAAGGAAAGGGGCGGAATGCTGGAACATCAACTGTGGCAGCCCGCCCCGCCCCGCCCCGCCCCGCCCTGCCCCGGGCTCCAGCGGCGTGCTTTACGGCGGCACGTGCGCCCCGTCCCGGCCCGGCCCGTCCGAGTTCCACAAGAGGAAGAACAGCCTCGTAACTCGGCGTCCTAGAACCAGCGGGACGCGCACCCCGCTGCGCGAAAATCCGCGCAACTTGTCTTCCTTTAAAGAAACTCGCGGGAGGGGATGGAATGCGCTGAATCAATGAGGAATGGCGTACCAAGGATACAGTACACGGCCGTGAACACCCAGAGAAAAATTTTTTTGGCTGTGGCAACGATATTACGGTGAGCTCAGGCAGCACTCCGTTCCGCCGACCCCTACTCTCCCCACATCTCACACGCCCGTATTACGTTTCACGCAAATTTATCGCAGAAACGCATTATTGCACACGCATCGCGCACGTGCTGACAATGATCTCGCCGACAGGCTGAAAGAGAGAGAGGGAGAGGAAAAGAAGTAGAGAGAGAGAGAGAGAGAGAGCGGGGCGGGGTAGAGAGACTCGTAGCAGGGAGTCTCTCTACGGCGGCGCGGGGCGTGCACAGGTGCCGCGCCGCGTGGGTATCACTTACAAACCCCTATCAGGTATAAGCCCACACCACCCGCCCGCCCGCTGAAATGAAAATTACCCAAGCGATAAGACAGCTGCGTTCGCGCGAAATGTTTTGCGCGCGCAATAATACATACACGGGACACCCTATCCTATCCCAGCGCCGCTGTCCTGGCAACAGCGAAACACACTCACACACAACTACTACCCCGCCCCGCAAGCTGACGCTGACACCCTGGCTGGCCACCCTCCGCCGCGCCACGCCACACAGCACCACGACACGCGATTCCGACCCTTCACCGCCGAATTAATTGGCGAGCCCAGCCGGGCCCGGCACAAACTTGGAAAACTGTAATGGAAAGAGTAAAGTGAAGGGAAGGAAGGGCCATGTGGCCCGGGCGCCCGGCCGTGTCGCAGCTGGCGATATTGCGGGATGGCACGACACGAACCCCAAGGGCGTGAGGACGTGGAGAGGGCCGGGGCGCACGGGCGCGGGATCCTGTAACACATTGACTGCGACGTGACCACCATGTGGTCACGCCCCGCCTGGTGCCTGAGCCGGACAGGACGGGCCGGCCCGATCGAGTTGACAGTCCTAATTGACGACGGCGACGTGCAGACGGAGAGAAGGGCGGACGTACGGACGGACGTACGGACGGACGTACGTCCCGCGCCATTCAGAACGTATTCATGAATGCGACCGCGCAGAATGAGTCGGGCGCATTACTGCAGTTGATACGATTTAGATACAATGCGCAGGGCAGGGCAGGACTGCCAGACGGGCCGACAGGCAGACAGACAGACAGACAGGCGGGTGCACGATGGCGCAGCGGAGGGCGTGATGCAGGCGAAGGAGGTGCTCCCCGCCCACCTCCAGCCCCACCCGCAGGCCGCGCCAAAACACACAATAAGACTTTCATCTGGCGAGGGCCCAACTTGGCCAGAGAGAAAGAGAGAGGGGGGGTGGGGGTGGGGGTGCAGACTTGCCCTGCTGGGTTCCCTCCCCATATGGGCTGCAGGTTGGCTTGGCTGCGGGCCGGGCCGGGCCGGGGCCGGGGAACGGCTCTACCCTCAGCTCTGAGATGGGGGCTCGAGACTGGAGGGGCACTACAGAGCACCCCTACCCGGCCGAGAGTGGAGCGCGCTTTCACCTCCAGGATAGCCTTTCTCTCGGGGTCTTTATCGGCGCCTGACATCTGGAGAGGTGAGGTGGGCGGGTACGTTTGGTACGGACGAGGTGCGAGATAAGAAGAGCACGGCGCGGCGAGGCGCGGCGCGGGTTTGGCGGAGGTTTACTTTCCCCTTTTCTTTCGGTTTTCTGCACGTGCGTCGAGATAACCGCGAGGGGCGTGCGCGCCGTTTCAATACCACCCAAGTTCAAGCCGCGGACTTCCCTGGTGGGCGTCGAACAGTGGCGCCAAGAGACTTGAAAAATTCACTTGTAAAAATCTCATGAAATTTCCTCCAAAAAGTATATCTTTAAAACGAAAACTTTCGAGCTGACACTAAAAAAAAAATCCGTGCACCGAGTAGTCTTCTCTGTCTAAGTCCCAACCGCAGTGCACCTTGACTGGTCCAGCCCCAGCCAGCACGCCTGCTCTGCTCGCTCACACAGTTCCGGCCCCACTGACCCCGACCGCGGGCCTGGCCGGCCAGGCCGGGTCTGCAGCTGGAGCGCTGCTCCGACATGCACCCTCTCCAGCCGCCGGCACCCTCCTCCTCCTCCTCAAGCACTCGAAGGGCCTGGCCCAGCCTGCCCAGCCTGCCCAGCCTGCCCCGCCGTGCCGACGGGCGTTGTAAATCTGCCACCAGAATGTACACTACTCTGTTCATTAAACAGACACTCGAGTTTGTTTCAGGTCTGGCCTGGCCCAGCCTGCTGGTGCCGGTCTGTGTGCTCGGGTTCACTGTGAAAAATATATTTGTAAAATTACGATGAATTTTGTAAATTACGAAAAGTTGTAAGTATACGTGGGGGCTGTCCTGTCCCGTCCAAACGAGTCCATGACCAGCCGCACCGCACCGCTGTAGCTCTGCTCTCGCGCCTCGCACTCCGCTGTGGGCGCGACGGGCTGGGGCCCATGTGTGTGTGAGAGAGAGAGAGGGAGAGGGAGACGGAGAGAGAGAGTGCGAGAGAGAGGGATATATTGCGGCGAAAGGGGCAGAGCGGGGGGTGGGGGAGAGAGACAGGAAACACCAATTGTCATTGCCGGTCCGGTCAGTCACACTGACTGCTGCTCTGCTAGCTACATGGACCGTCCGCCCAGCCCAGCCACGCCCCAACACGCACACACACACACACAGTGTGCAACCCGCAGCACCAGCTGCTTTGTGTGCGTGCGTGCTTGCTTGTGAATAAGTACAAAATTGGATTTGCTGTGGGGCGGGGCATGGCCGCGGCGAGGCGCTGCTCAGCCCCCCGCCCCGCCCCGCCCCGCCCCGCCCCGCTGCGACTAACGCATTAACTCGATCACGGCGAGAGGGCCGCGCGGCTGAGGACGAGGACGCGCAGGCCGGTGGAGGCCTGGCCGCGCTGGCCCTGCAGCCTCTCTCTCTCCACTCCGTCTGCAGGCGGTGCATGCATCACGTGGCTGGCCAGTTGTTTGAAAGCCCTACCCGTGAACTTGACGCCGAAGTGGCGCTGAGCTGAGGTGAGGCCACGCGGGGCGGGGCGGGCCGCGTCTGCGCTTCGTCAGGCACCTCAACACCCGCCCCGCCCCGCCCCGCCCTACCACTGACTGACCCTTCCCGGCATCGCCTAAACAAAGCGTGTAATGCCTCGCCTCGGTACAGTATTTATACCTCACCGGAGGGAATTAAAAACGCACGCGGGAGTGGAAGACATCGAGTTATACTTTTGACATGTTTCTTGTTCCTCTCCGTTTTTTTCCCCCCTCTCTCTTTTTCCTCCTCCGGGTCAGCAGCAGCCATTCGTCCTTCCCCCGCGCGTCTGTCAGGTCAGAGCAACGGCCGGCAGCGGCAGCAGCAGCGGCAGCAGCAGCGGCAGGTACCGCCCGTCCCGACGGGACGGGGCCGCGGGGGCCGCCCACAATCTCCGCTGTCAATCGGATGCTGCGCCCCGCCCCGCCCCGCCCCGCCCCGCCCTTCTGGACCACAACTGCTTTATTGAAGCGGGCCTAAAAGCGGCGTTGACAAGTCATTGACGCGAGCCAGTCGTCCGCAGCCGGGCCATCCCGTCCCGTCCCGTCCCGTCCCGCCCCCGCGCACCATGCAGCTCAGCCGGAGCAAAATAATATCATAAATAATAAAAAGAAAAGGGAAGGGTGTCGGTCGTGTAAGCCAATACGGTAAAGAGCCCCCGGAGAATACTGTCAAACACTATAGGAGACGACGGGGTTGAGGAGGAGATGGGCAATCGGGGTTGGATGGGGGCCGCAGAGCAGAGAGGGGTTAATTCAAAGAGACGATGATGAACTGAACACCCCTGCGGGGCGGGGCGGGGCGGGGCGGGGCGGGGCGGGGCAGTAGAGCAGAGCACAGTAGCAGTGGATTAATTGCCGCCGTGATTGTAGGACCGTGAGGACCGCCGGGGACCCAGCAGGGCCGTTATTGTCCATTTTTATACGAGGGGATGAGGCCCTTGGGGAGGGGAGGAAGAGAGGGGAGTGGGGGGAAGGGGGAAGGCCATCAAGCACGGCGAGCTCGAGAGCTCCGGGCTTTGCCAACTAAAACTCACTCGCTACGCCCCTGGCCGAGGGGTGGGGTGGGGTGGGGCGGGGTGGGGCGCGGCGGGGTGGGGCGTGGCCTTGCGGCCGGACGGACAGCCCCGCGACACCCCGCCCTGCCCCGCCGCGGCTCTGCTCCGCCAACAATAACATAACACAGAGGGGCATCAAATCATTTTAGGGAATCAAGTCATTTTCATCAGGGCGCTTTCCCTTCCCCCTTGGGCTTCTCTGTGTGTATGTGTGTGTGTGTCTTACTCCCCCCCCCCCTCTCCTCCACTACCTTCCCCGCCCGCTCGTAATTCAAAAGACGGTGTATAGAGTTTCCATTCCGTCCCGTCCCGTCCCGGCCGTTGCGGAGTTACGAGGGTTGCCGACGACGACGACGTCCTCCTTCTCCTCCTCGATGGGTCAGCGAGCGCCCCATTACCAACCTGCAAACAACAAAAAGAATAATGTCAACTTTTTAAATTAAATTAACATTCAGAGAGGACTTTTGAATGGAAATTAGGACACACTCGAGAAGACGTTTGTCTGCCAACGACGTCCGAGTAAAAATGACCGTAAATCTTAAATTCTTTAGAATAAATTATTTATATCTTTTTCAACTTTACTGAATACACCGTCAATAATGCCTTTTTAAACTTCGCTTTTTAATAGGTCCGTGCAGGGGACACATAAGGAAAGTAATTTTAAAAAAAGGAACAATAAGAAAAGAGCATTGAAACAATCTTGCGAATAGGGGGAAAAAACGTGGGAAAAAAAGAGGACCAATTCTTTCGCAACGTCATTAAGTGTCTTAAAGGAAGCGCAAAGAAAAAACAAAAACGACGAGGAGAAAGAGAATAAACTGCTCAGCTCGCTTACACTGGCAATGACTCTCCTCTCTCGGCGGGCTAGCAGGAGGGAGTATAAATGAGAATCAGGCGAGGGAGGAGAGAGGGAAGAAGATACGAGAGGGTGAGGCGGGGCGGGGGAGGGGAGCGCCATGGGGTGGATGGCATATCGGTGCCGTTGCCCCGCCATGGTCCTTCCCGGCCCGCCCCGGCCCGCCCCGCTGATGAATAGGCTTGTTACGGCGAGGTAACTCCTCCCCCCCCCCCCCATTTACCTCCGCTCCCCTCGAGCAAAAGGGCCGATCAAGTGGCCGAGCTGTGGTTTGCCGCTCTCGCTCTGGCCCCGAGCCGAGCCGTGCCGAGCGGGCGGCCGAGGTGCAGGCGCAGGCAGGCACAGCTTCACCCCGGGGAGGAGGGGGCGGGTGTGAAGAGGGCGACACCCCCGGGCCGTGCTGGGCCGAGAGGGCTGCCCGCCCGCAGGGCACTGACCCCCGGCGGGGCTGGTACAGAGGGGAATGACCTCTGCCTCCCCCGGCGTGGCGGGGCGTGGCGGGGCGTGGCGGGGCGGGGCGTGGCGGGGCGGGGCGAGCACTCCAGCCGCCCCGCTCACGCAGCCCATGCAGTATGCAGAGCGCAGCACGCACCGCACCGCAGCAGTACCACCGCCAGGAATAGCAGTGCGCCCCGCGCCAAACGAATAAGCCGCGCACACACACACACACTCAGCGCGAAGCAGGCCGTGTTTGACGACACTCCTGTACCGCATAACGCACGCGAGCGGTCAGCCACGCCCCCGCCCCGCGCCGCCGCGGACAAGGCCGTCCTGCTCCCTGTCAGCCCGCTGACGGTGTGACAGCCGGCGCGCCGCGAGCCTATAGGTCTAGCCCATAGCGCGAGGGGAAACGGAACGACAGCGCAGAACGGGCGTCGTATCCGCGCGTAATACGAATTGAAAATTCATGTCGAGGAAACCGGGTGCGGCGGGGGGCGTGGCGGGGCGGAGCGGGGAGGAGAAGGGAGGTCGCAGTACGTACTGCCCCGCCCGGCCTGGCAAGGCCCGACCCGGCCCCAGCAAGTCTCGAGGGATGTGCCCCGGTCGTAGCTGGAGAGCGAGTTTGATACGGCCCGGCCCGGCCCGGCCAGAGACAGGGATCGACCGTGTCTGACATGGAGGGGCTTATGGGACCGCGCGGGGGTGGGGTGGGGTGGGGTGGGGTGGGGCGGGGCTCACTTTAATGGCCAGTGCGCCAGCCTGCTCGCCTAGCCAAGGCGCCGCCAGCCGAGGCCTGGGCTGCTGCTAGTGCCGCTGCTCAGCATGGCACGCCTCAGCGTCAGGGGCGCATCTCCGCACCCCACCCTCCATCATAACCCTCCCGGAACCCTCCACTTGAGACCTTGCTGCTTCCTGATGCTGAATTGCACTCCGCCGCTACGCTGCGCCCCCGCCACGCCTCCCTCATTTTCCCGACGAGCAGGTGCCGGAGGACCCGACGCCACCCCGCCTCGCCCCGCCACGCCCCTCCCCACCTCAGACGTGAGGAGCATGAGGGCGGCCGTGAGCGCGGGGAGCTCCCCGCCCCGCCCCGCGCCCCGGGGCCATCACCGCACCGCCCTGGTAAGAGAGGCTCGCGCGGCCTGGCCTGGCCGCGATCAACAACGGCCTGTTCCATGCCAGCATAGGGCCCGGCGCGACCCCGTCGCGGCCCGGCCCCAGCCCATCCCAGCAGTGCACGGCCGCCCGCCCCGCCCCGCACCACTGCAATGCAGTTGCTCCGCACCGCCCCGCCCCGCCCCGCCGCGCCCGTCTCGCGTTCGCCCCGCCACCGACACCATGGGTCTATAGCTGACGAGGAGGATGGGGGCGGCGAGGCGGAGGCGCTGCTGCGAGCGAAAATAATTTCTCAACCGCGCGGCTGTCTATACAAACTTGAGCCCACAGTTCACTTATCAGCGCCCCCCAGTGTCGTGTCTTCTTTCTTATTTCGGTGGTCACGATCACGAGACGCGTACAAAAAGCACACCGTGTCAGACGTCGGGGCTGACAGCAGCAAGGCTATCCCCCCGGATCCCAGACATCACTCTCGCCCCGCCTCCTCCACCCCATCTTTCTCTCTCTGACGTGCGCGACTCGCCGGTCCGGTCCGGTCCGGTCCGGCCCAGACCGGAACCTCGCCGTGGCGCCTAAAAGCCTGGAGGCCTCCCGGAGCCGCCGCCCGGCCGACCAAGGTCCCTCGCCCCGCCCGCGTCCCTCTCCGGGCGAAGACGCCGCCTCTACGGGGGTGTCCTGGGGGTGGAGAGGGGAGGAAGATGGAATGGAAAAGGAGTGTATTCAGTAGCCCGGGCGGGGCGAGACGAGGATGCGGTGTGTGGAGTGGAGTGCTGTTCGCAGGGACGCCGCCCCCGCACCCGCCACCGCCCCCGCCGGACTGACCCAGTGCCAGCCTGACAAGTCCTAGCGGGGCGCCCATCAGCGTGCGGCGCGGCGGGGGCAGCGGGGGCGGGCACGCGGCGGGATGCTGCTGTCCAGGAGGACGGGGCACACCACCACCAGCAGCTCGCCGTCCAGGGCCGCCAATAAACCGTAATGGCGGACCAGGGCCAGGGCGCCTCGCCCCCACGGCGCCGGACAAATCCAGACCAGGAGCGGAGCGGAGCGCCAACGCCACCAGGACGGAGTCGTGCCGGTAATTAGTTTATCGGCGACCCCCTCCCCCACCCCCTCCCGGACACACGCCGACCTACTTCTCGCGCGCCCGCCCCGGCCCGCCCGTCGCCCTGACTGGTTCACAGTTCACCTCGTTTCGCCCCAGCCGGGGGTGGATTGGGGTAGGGGTAGGGGGGCCCGCCCTCGCCGCAGAGCTCGCCCCGGCCTGGCCGGGAAGGTGAAACAACCCCCGCCGTTCAACCCCTCGCCCCGCCCCGCCTGTCTCCTCTACGTCTGTCTCGCTCTCACACACGACCGAAGCCAGCGCAAAATCGCGTCCTACATTTCCACCACACGGCAGAGGGGCGCCGCCGGGCCGGGCCCCGGCCAGGGGGGCTGCCGGCCCGGCCCGGCCCGGCTCGGCGGCGCTCAGGGCCTGGCGCCCGCCGCCGCGGCGCCGCCGGCGCCCACCCGCTCCCTCCCCACCGCGCCGGGCGCCGCGACGCCGGCGTCGCCGCCGCCCTCCTGCTCCAGTGGGGCAAAAGCCGGCCGCTCCACCCCTCCGCGTCCAGCCGGGCCAGGCCAGGCGGGTATATCGCGATGCGGGCGGGTGGCCTGCTTCCCAGGGGCCCGGCCCGGCCCAGACCACGAGGGCATCGCCCCCGCCCGCCCCGCCCCGCCCCGCGACCTCACCGCTGCCTGCTGCACGCGACCTACTTGCGGAGGAAGGACGGGACGGGACGGCACGGGAGGTAATGGAGTAGCAGTTCAGACAGGGTAGGCCGGGCAGGGCCGGGTCACCCAGGCCCAGGGGAAGGAGGGCAGAATTGCATGCACTGCGAGCACGGGGACTGCTGACCTAGAGGAACAGCACAGCGGCCGCCCCGCCGCCCCGCCGTCCCGCAGCCCCGCCCGCACTGCCACAGTGGGCTTCCTGCCAGCGCACCCCGCAGCGCACTGGGTCATGTGGGCGAGCTCAGCGCTCAAGTGCAAGCCTCCGCAACTCTTTTCCTCTTTCTCCGGGCCGGCGGGGTCGGCGTCCTCCTCTGCTCCACACCCTGCACCTGCAGGACGCCGACGAGCACGAGTGGATTATAGTCTCCAAACCAACGCACTCGTAGCTCCTGGCCGGGTGCGGCCGCGGGCGCGGTGCTGCAGGCGGCGCGGGGCGGGCGTCGCGCCGCGTCACGCATGCACGAGCACGGGGAGAGCGTGCCCGGCCCGGCCCGGCGGGGAGCGAGCGGGAGCCGAGGGGACGATACGAGTCGATGGGAATCACAGGAGGGTAGGGTAGGGTACGCGCCGGGGCGACCTGGCCCTGGCCTCGCCCTGGCCCTGCCCGGGACACAAGCCAGCCACCCGCTGTTACTTCCACTCGAGCGGCCCCGGTGCACCTCCGACACACCCTCCTCCTCCTCCTCCGCCCTCATCATCGGCCAGCCAGGACGCGCGGCGGCGCGAGCATCCAGAATTTTCGAGCTTAAATTGAAAAATTACGTACGTGCTCTGCAAGTGAAAGGGTGGCGTGAAAACATGGAAAATTTTTGCGACAGTAAACCTCCCGAAGGAGGTTGCGGTTCCCGCCAGGCACAGGGCTTTTACCCCCCGTGGCAGCCAACTACTTCGGTGTTCTTATGGGAACCGGTGCTTTTTGGACTGCGATCCTGTCGCGCAATTCGACAGATTTGATCCCCGTACTGCCAGATTTAGTCGTACGGTGGTTAACCGAACTGCCCTGTCCCCAGGGCATGGAAACGCTATTTTTGGAGCCAGATTCTAGGACTTATGACCCCACGACCGACCACCAGTCGTGGGCATGGGACGGAACTTCCTGGCAACCCGCTGTCGCTACCAGTGAAGAACCTACCTGGGTTTGAACCAGGCCCCATGTGCCGAGTCTCACAGACACCCCACGGTTTTCGCGGCACCACTAGACCACTAGACCGTCGGCGATTCCACGAGGGAGCTCGGTTGAAATGGGGGGTTTGAATTACACTCCAAATTGTTCTCAGAAAAATTAAATTTTTGCCTAAGATTCGAACCACTGTTCTGCCACTCACCGGGCAGACACTATGCCGGCACGGCTACGTCGCCACGGTATCACAAGCCGGACCACTCGGAGCCATGGTGCGCGAGAAGCCACAGTCACCGAAGAAACGAACCCGGTGTCATCAGCACGCCTGCTCTCCGTGCGCTGCTAGGCCGGCCGCGTAGCGTCATTGGTACCGACACTGCTCATACCACCAGGTGGGCAGTGGTTCAAATACCGCGAATCTAATTTCATTTTTTTTTAATTTTTTTTTCTGTGGACCAAATTTTCTTTTCATTTATAGCGTTCTTGTGACTCGGACAACTTCAGATGTGCAGGGGATTAAGTACAGCGCTACCCTACGTACTGTATCCATGACCACAGCGGTGTCACGGCCGCACCTATACCTCGGCGCACCGCACGCGCCAGCGCGTTAGCTCCGCATTTAGCTACGCCACTTGACGGGGCGGCAGAGGTCCAGACCAGACCAGAGCAGCGTATTACTACGAGTAGAGGCCTGGACGGATGAGTGCAGCAGCCAGTATGGCCAACCGACCGCACAGCACCCTTCTTACCACAACAAACACGGCCTCCCCCACCCCAGAGCCGGGGGGGATGGGTGCCTCCCCTCCCCCTGTGTATCGAGCCTCGCCCGTCTCTCCTCCCCGATCGATATATTCTGGATATTCATGGCTCGAGATCTCCCCGATCGACCGGAGCCAACCAGCCGCGGCACCCCGCAGCAGGGAGGACGGACTCGCCCCGAGGCTCCCGGAGGCGCCCGTGCCGAGGGGCTGGCAGGCAGGCAGGCAGGCAGGCGCACGCTCCTGTGAGCGATGTTTCGCGCATGTCCTTGTTCGAGTCCCGGACTGATTCCCCCTCCCCCCCAATCATTTTGTAGCTTCCAGACCGGCGGCGAGCGGGTCGTCCCGTGTGACAACACATGTCAAACACTCCCACGCCGACAAACGATACGTGAGCGACCTCGACCCGAGCCTCGACCACCTCTCGCTGCGCCCCTTGCTGCTACCTGCAGCGCAGCGGCTCGAGTATACAAAGGCGGGGGAATGAATGGACTGACGGTCCTCGCATCCTAAATTACATTCATTTTTATTTTTTTATTCCTCAAGACGCCCGCGATAAAACGAGGCAGTTTGAGGAGGATTTTGATGATGTGCCGAGAAGAGGCATCCATCATCATACCGACACAACACGCCACGTCCACGCTGGACGCGAAGGAGAAGGCGCGGAGGAGGAGGAGAAGGAAGGGGAAAAAGGAGACAAGGACAGAGTGACGGAGGAGGTGACGGAGGAGTCCTGTCAAATGAGCGACACCTGCCAGGATATGACGGGGTTCCGAGCTTGGCGGGGCGTGGCGGGGCGTGGCGGGCCGGTCTGCAGGGGAAATGAAGGGAAGGCAGAGCCCCCTGATGACGAAGGCTGGGCGGACGCAGGGCGCGCAGGGCCCCGCCTCGATCAAGGCCGATGAGCTGGTATAGGCTTCAGCCGCCAGCCGCCCCCTGCTGAAGGTCAGGAAGACCACGCCCACGTCCTGCTGCAGCTGCGGACGGAGGGAGGAAGGCGGCCCCGCCCCGCCCCGCCCGCACCCACAAGAAGCACCACCTCATACCGAACGACAATGACGCCGACACTGACCAGCCCATCCCGGCGGCGCGGGCCAGGCCCCGGGCCCCGGCCACCAGAGCGATATTAGATTGCCTCAATGCGCCCGTGGCCGTGACCTTGTTCGCCGCGCCAGGCCGGGCCGGGCCGGGCCGCGCTCTGGTGCAGCACATGCGGGTCAGGACCACCGGGTGCCGCCGCGCCGCACCGCACCGGGTGCAGCGTGGTGCAGCGCCCAAGCCCGGGGCGCCCGGCCCGGCCCCGCCCGTCACACCAAACAAAACTGCTCGTAAGTTTGTGCCAGAGCTTTACGGCGGACGCACGCACGCGCACGTGCGCACGCGGCACGCACGCGCTCGGAGCATGTTGCGCACGTCAGGAGCGCGGCGGCGCGGCGGCGGCGCGTCGCGGGCACGAACGCTCGATTTATTGCACCCCCCTGTGGCAGTCGCTCCACCCCGTCCCGTCCCGTCCCCGCCCCGCGGTGCACGCGGGAGCACCACCGCCGCGTCCCGGCGCCGGGCAGGGCGGCGGGGTGGCAGCAGGGCAGGACAGCGCGGGGAGGGGGTATAAATTACGAATGACAGTAGTAACAGGGGCGGGAGAAGGACGGGGAGAAGGGCGCGCTCACAGGGAATCAGATAGTAGTAGCGCCACGCTACGCCACGCCACGTCGAACGACGGCACGCGGGCGGGGCCTCGAAAAGAGCGCCGAGTCGCTCGAAGAGTGTCGCGCGCCGTCCAAGTCGCGGCCGCCGCTCACAGATCAGCAACAGTGCGCAAACGTACGGTAACACCAACAAAAGTAAAGCGTTTAGATTGCCTCTCCCCTCCCCTCCTATACGCCTTACCAAACGTACCTTGACGTACGGGTTTGTGCTGTTGTTCAATTCCCCTTCCCCCGAAAATATATATATAGCTCATTTAAGCCTGTGTCGGACCACATATGAATGAATGGGCCACCCCCACGATGAAAATTGCTCGCTGATTTGGTGCTCGCGGCGCGGCCGTATTATTTACGACGGTGAATCATAGGACCTGGAGGTCGGGGCCGCCGGAGGCGTGGCGCGGCGTGCTCTGGACCACTGGACGGACCCCGGGGCGGGGCGGGGCGGGGCGGGGCGGGGCGGGGCGGGGCGGGGCCGACGGGACAGATTCCGAGAATAAGTGGGCAGCAGACAAGAGTAAGACAGGAAGCCCCGGCGAAGGCGGTGGTTTGCGCTGAGCCATGCGGGCTGGACGGGGCGGGGCGGGGCGGGGCGGGCGCGTGCCGAGGCCGGGCGGGGCACTTCATACCACTAACACACACACACGAGAAACTTTGGGCGAGCACGCCGCCGCGCCGCGCCGCGCGTGGACCCCAGGAGGACGGGGAATGCGTTATGTTGTAATGGGAGGAGTGGTCGCGCTGCTCCCTCAGGTATGTCGCGTCGCGTCGCGAGCGAGGTATGCTGCCGAACTGCCTCTCGACATGCAGGCCCTGGCGGGTTAGGGTATCGCGGGGGTACGCACCGCGCAGCGCGCCGCGCCGGGTCGGGCCAATGACCGTACGTCCCCACGCTGCTCCACCCCACCTGGGGCAAAATCCACCCCCACAAAAAAAGAAAATAAAGTTCCTGCGATACAAGCTACTCCCTCCTAATCGGCCCGGGCCGCCGCTGGTATGACGGCTGTCTGTCCTGTTAGGACGCCCCACCACGCGCGTGGGGTCATCGTCATCCTCTCGCTTCCCCCTCGAAAAAAAAAAAAATAATATGAGAGGGAGAGAGATCAGGAGGGCATTACGGCAGGGGAGCGCCACGCCGCGGGCCCCGGGGACTCACCGGTGTGACGCACGCGCTCGCCCCGCGGGGACGGAGGGGAGGAAAAGATCATGGCTGCTGGTGAAAAAATATAATCAATCCTCAAATTGGGCGCAATGTGAAGGCCAAACTTTTAAATTTTAAAATCAGGGGAAACCCATGGCCACTCACTTCGCTGAGTACGTACACGTTGCAGGTGTATATATTTTTTTCCGATACTTTTACCTGCGTGACACATCAGTATATTGCCCCGCGGCAAAGCGGACCACACAAAAGGGCGAAACGAAACATGGCAGTTCGGAGCCGCCAAACACTGGCAAACCGAACATTTTCCACGCACGGCAGACGGGGCGAGAGAACCGGTGCACCCCGCGCAGCGTCGGCCACGGCGGGGACACAAATCCTCTGCAAACCGGAAGTGACACTCGTCCGCGGCCGGAAGCGCCGGTGCCCGCGCGCGCCGCGCCAACCCGTTCCGTGTCCGCGCGCCGGCCGGGCCCGGGCGGGGTGGGGCCGTGCCAGTCACGCGGGCACGCGAGTGTCGTGTCACCGCGCCATAAGACGACGCCGGCGCCGGCGTCGCGACGCCACGGGCCCGCTGACGCGACGGGACGGGACCGCCTCCAGCGCGCCGCCCCCGCCGCCCCCGCCCCGGCGCCATGTCGCGACCAAAAGCGCTCTCTAAAGCGGAGGCCGCGCCGCCGAGCAGCCAGCCCGGATCACTCAGAAAATAAAACGGGGGAGGAGAGAGGAGGAGGAGAGAGGAGGAGGAGAGAGGAGGAGGAGAGAGGAGGAGGAGAGAGGAGGAGGAGAGAGGAGGAGGAGCGGGAGGGGGGAGCGGGGCGTGTGCGTGAGTGCGTGTAATTACGCGCGTTAAGTGCGAGCCGCGCCGCGCCGCGCCGCATCGACCAAACGTCTCACTCCCGCTACCCCCATCCCATATGCAGCAGCAGCGGCGGATCCCTCTGGGGATAATCCTCTTGCACATCGCAGAATTTTTATTTTTAATTTTTTTTTTTTTTAAATGTGGACACCTTGACTGGGAGGCGGGGCGGGGGACGTAGAACGCCACATCACGTCCCTCTCCCCTCCCTCCACTCTGTCTCCTCGCCCTCGCGCTGCGAACAAACTGTGGCGGATCGGTCGGGATCGAGGCTTCCGCTGCCGGTCCGGCCCGGCCCGCGGCCCGGGTCGAGAGGTTGTTGCTCTGCATGACTCTGCACCTGAACGCCCCGTTGTTCTCCACAGGCCTGCTCTCACACGACAGAGAAAGAGAGACAGGGAGCGAACACGGTGGCAGGGGCAGAGATGATACTGTATACGTGTTTTCGTTCCACGCGAACGCGACTAGAATGGATGGATGAATGGATACAGAACAGGAGCCGCGAGAAAGACATAATGCCAGTCGTAAAGTTGGTCGGAGGGGGGGGGGGGAGAGGTAAGGAGGAGGTGGGCGGGGCGGCCCCGCGGCTGGTACAGCCATAAGTACGCCCCGCCCCGCCCCGCCCCGCCCCGCCCCGTACAGTGCACGTGAAGTGCCACGCAAGAGAGCTCAATGCCGCTGGCGACGGCCAATGAATAACTCTTTTAACTGGCCGCGCGGGAAGAAGATGCTACAGGAACAAACACTTTACAGAAAGCAGCTTAAAAGAAATTCGACCGCGCAACTCCCGACGCCGGAGAGGCGGGTGAAAGCCGCGCGCGGGTGGCGGGGGGTAGCTATTCAGATAGCATCGAACCGATATCGAAAACGAGTCAAAGTGAGGCGAAACTGGCGTCGTTATAAGGCCGCCCTGCCTCTTACAAGTCATTTCTCACTGGGCGGCGGTGGCTCTCTCTCTGCGCCGCTCTGCTGCTCTGCCGGGCCGGGCAGCGCCACTAGCGCGACGCGCATTTTCCGAGAAGTCGCCGTCATCATCAGCAGACTACATAAACGCCGAGCACATCGACCACGCTCGACTTCTCGGCAGGGCGGGGCGGGCGGGACGGGATCACTTTCCTCCGCTTCTCCACGGGTCACCACCGCCCCCCCGCCCGGCTCACCACGGTCTGACGGGCAGGGGCGGGTGGTGAGTGAGGCCTGCGACCTTTCACCTCCTGCCCCGCCCCGCCCCGCCCCGCCTCGCACGGTGGCTGCCAGCCGTAAAACTGCCGAGCGGAGAGAAAATAACGCGGGACACATCTCGTTTCTAGTACCTAGTAGGGGGAAAGGCGCCTGCCTCGGGGTGCTGCGGGACTGCCTAACTGTACGGGGCGCTCGGGGCCGCCTTACAGCCAGGGGCGGAGAGATAGACCCGTACAGCGGCGGCGGGCTGGGCTCAACTCACGTCACACAACGAGTCCGTCGAGCAGCTCGCTATAATGCATGTATGTACTGGCCAGTGTGGTGTGCGACCGCAGGCTCCCCCTCCCCCTCGCGCAGTCCGAGCTTGAGTTCCCCGCACCCCTCCCCTCCCCTATCCCGATGTTCGGTCGCACTGGTCCGGCTTGGTCGTCTCCCTCCTCAAATACACATTTATTTTAATTTCGGGGTAGGTCATGAATTACGGAGCAAGCGGCCGCGGCCGACGTCCAATAAGTCGACCCTCGTAAAGGAAAGTGAAAAAAAAAATAAGGATAAGATCGTCGCAACCCCGCACGGTCCGCGGCAGAGTTACGGCGAGGGACTCTACGCGTGATGTCACGGCTGAATGTGAGGGTAGAAAAATGACGTGTGTCGTGTTGGGCAAGACGGAGGAGAGGAGCGCACGAGTCGAACCGCGAGGGGATCCTCCCGAGACCGCGCCGCTCCCCCTCTCCCTCCTCGAGTGCTACTCCATGCCGCTTACATACGTCTGGTCTACGCCAAGAGATGGCGATCGACGCGAATCCAAAAACCCTCCGGCCGTTCCGCTCTCGCAGTGCACACGTACACTCAAACACACACACACACACAGACTAAGCCAAAAGCGCGCGTTTAACGTCCGACAAACCCATAAAACCCGTCCATCGGCTGACAGAAATAAAAGTAGTATACGGCAAATCGCATAAAACGTGAGGGGAGTGGAGCGCAGAGCGGCGTGGTCGGCTCCGGTCGGCTCACCCCGCGCGCAGCGAGGAGCATCCTATTGAGCGCACAGCTCTAGCCTCCACCCATGCCTCTCTCGCGACCCCCAAAAGCGCGGCATAAAGAGGAGAAAGAGCACCTCCCGCCGATACATTAGGGCTCAAAGCGCAGAGTACAGCGCCCCAGACTCTGGAGGCTCCAGGGCCGCGCGTGGACGCCCAGGACCTCTCCAGCCGGATCCAGGGCTGGAGTAATTGCTCAAAGGCCCGGGCCGGGTGGGGCGGGGCCGCGTGGAGGAGTGCGGGTGGAAAGATGAAGGCGAGCTAGCGGCGCGGGGGCGGCGGGGGCGCGCACAGAGAGCAAGTGGACGCTGCGCCACGCCGTCAGGTACAAGGAGCTGCAGGTGAAGGACGGCGGCGCCAAATTGGCGAAAACAGAGGAGAGAGAGAGCTGGAAGAGCACTCCGGGAGAGTGAGAGAGGGAGAGAAAGAGAGAGGGAGAGGAAGCGGAGGGCGCCGTACCGGCACGGCTCCTTGTCATGTCAGCGACCTCCTCGCCCCCGCGCCGTCAGGAACCCCAGGTCGTGCTCCGGGGGAGGAGAAAGTATAAAATAAAAAATATGACGCGGGGTAGGGGGCTCTCCAGAGAGTGGCGCGACGCGACGGGACGGGGCGGATAGCCGAATGTGGCCTATACGTTCAGGAGGTGCCAGGGGCTGCGGGTCGATACTGGTGGTACGGGACGGGCTATAGAAACAGGGCAGGGCTGGTCTGGCTGGGCAGGACATGCTCGTGTCAGCGCCGGGCCGGGCCGGGCCAGGGCGCGCCCCGCCACGCCATCTGTTGTTGCCGCCCGGCCCGGCCCGCTCATGGAGAGATCGCCAGGAGCGTTTTAATCCTGCGAATGGCGCACACACACACACACACACGTCATGAGCCCGGCGTGAGCGACAGGACAGGGCGCACCAGCACCACACTCCTGTGCGCTTCATTTCGCACTCCCGCCTCTTGCTCTGCCCTGTGTTCGACCCACACGCTCCAACACCGAAGCTTTTCTCTGAATGAACGTGGCTCTCTCACCCTCTCTCGTTCTCTCCAGCACGGGCAGGGCGCGGGCCGGGGACTGACCGCGAGCAGTTTTTTGGCAACCCCCTCGCTGGGGCTTGTTCTTCTTCAGCCCTTCCCCTCCCCTCCCCCTCCTCCCTGGGCCGTGACCTTGCTGCCGCCACCAGCAGCGTTCATGACTCGCCCTAAACGATTTCTCCTTGTGAATATACAGGACCCATCCCCTCGGGGTCCTAATCCCTCGGCGCGCGCAAAAAGCTTTCTGGTGGCGCTGGTGGCGGGGCGGGGCGGGGCCGGGCGGGCTTAGAGCCCCGGCCGGCCGGCCAGCCTGGCCTGCAGAGAAGCGCCCCAGCATCAACGGACTCTCTACGCCTGTATCACTCTATATTTCCACCCCGGCCCGGGTCGGCCCGATATTAAAGTATTCCAAAGTTTCATCCTTACTTTCTGCTCCGCTCCCCGGCGCACGGTGGACCCGGACCGTGCCGGCCCTGGCCTTCCCTTCCCCCTCCCCCTCCTCCTCCTCCTCCTCATTCGCCTGATTTCATTGATAATCTCCTCATCCGATCTGCGGGCAGATTACCTCAGGCTTACAGCGCGCTCTATGCCAGCAGCACTCTTCCAGCTGCCGCCGTGGCCAGCGCTTGCTTAACGGAAGAGGAGGGGAGGGGGAGGGTTACAGCGGGGTGCAGTCAATGGAAGTGCAAACAACGTGTCGCGGGGCGGGGTGGGGTGGGGCGGGGCGCGGTGAGGTGGGGTGAGGCGGGGTGGGGTAGCTGCGAGCTCGGTCACACCGCACCGCGTTGAGGCGCGCCGCGCGCGCAGCTTCGAGATGTCGAATCGATTCTGCTGATATACTAGGGAAACTTAAAAAGAAAAAACAAATGGTGTTTCCGCGCCGAATTTAATTTCACTCCCCTTTCAGAAGTGTGAAATGACTGTCAAGGAGAATTTCCATTGCGTCGACAAATATTTGAATGAATTTATCGTATGACTCTGTACTTTAGGCGAGTAATTTTTAATAATTATTATTCAGCAGACGGATCATCGCAAATTCCATTCCCTCTGCCATATTCGCCCACATCGAGTCATGCAGTGCAGGCAGACTGCGCGACCCCATGGGGCCGCAGTGCCCCCCGCTGATCAGCCACCCCCTCCCCCCACACACACCAGCCGCGATTCAATGACAGCTAGTGCGAGCGTGCGTGTGTATAAGTAACGTGCGTGTCGGGGAGACGAGGCCATAAACACGAGTTACGTCATACACTATGTGTTTTCTCTTTCTTTCTTTCTTTCTTTCCCTATTCAACCACCATCAGTTTTTCGGCGCGCATCATCCCCTCCCCCCTCCCCCTCCGCACACCCGCAAAACTCCCATACGTCGGCACTACCCCCCCCCCTCCCCCTAAGGCTGTCAGCTCTCCGCAGCCCGCGGCGCGACCCTCATCGGCGGCGGGGCAGGGTTGGCCCAGGCCAGGGGGAGGGAGGGACAGTGAAGAATCAAATTGCCCGAATAAAAAAATGATAAACAATCCTGAATACAAGGGAATTAAAATATTGGTTGTTGCGAGCCGCGGGGCGGGGGCTAGGCTGACAGGGCCGGCCCGGGCGCACCCATCTGCTGTCCTCGCGTCGAATAATAACAGTCATAATAATAACAATGATAAAGGTGAAACCTCCCGGGTGAAAGAAAAAAAACGAAACGAAATACACACACAGCGGTTTTCGGCTCGGAATTTGTGCCCCTCCAAGACACAGAGGAATTTGACCTTTCATGATGTAATTCAATCAGAATCTGCGGTCTGCCGGGTGCGGTCCCATACCTGTCAGCGTAGGGTGGACTTATACATCTAAAAAGTTTTGAGAATATTTTTCAATTTTTTCTCCACCGTGACGCGACGTGCAACGACAGAGTGTCACCTCTGCGGTCACCTAAGGACGCCATAATTCCGCCCGGTGGCCGTCCCGTCCCGTCTCGTCCAGCGGTCCTCCTCCGCGTGTGTGTGTGGGCGGGCGGGCTCAACCACGGCCAGCAGTGTATTATCCTAAATGAAATTTATACCCGCTGCGCCCTTTGTGGCCGTCATCGCGTCGCACCCAAGTTGAGCCCGGCCCGGCCCGCGGCCGTAGGCAGGGCGACTACTGTGCCGCTATTGTGCGCAGGGCGGGGCAGGGCGGCCAACACGTGGGACCAACTCAACTCGCATGTATAAAACAAAAAGTAACGCAGTTCCGCGCGCAGCACTGGCTGGCAGTTCAGCACCTCCAGCAGCAGGACACATAGGGAGCGAGAGAGCGACTCTATAATTCAGCCGCCAACATACTATCACCGCGAGCAGCCCATCCCTTAGATGTACACCGCCTGTCTCCGTGTCTCTCTTTCGCTTTTTTTCCGCGCTCACGGTCTGGTGGAATGAGAAACCTGCCTGTGCCGGTGAAACAGCGGACAATTGAGGGGAGGAGGGGGAGGGGAGGACACAACAGCATCAGTTGCCAGGGGGAGGAAGGGTTCGGAGGCAGCGGCAAGTCGAGCAACCCCCTACCCTCGCCCAGTTGTGTCACTCCCATACCCACCCCTCCCCTGCCCCGCCACGCCCCGCCACGCCACGCAGGGCTGGCCAACACTGCACCCCTTTTCTTTACCCAACCCGCCTCCGCCCGCGACTCTCTCTGTCCCTCTCTCAGTTTCTACCCCTTTTTCCCTCGCACACACACACACGCACACGCACACAGTGGCGCGGGCGCGCGCGCATCGGTTCTCGCACCTTTTCCTCATTCCGCCCACTTTAACCCTCTCATTCATTTTCCCTGAACAGCACGTCTCTCCACGCACGGCCTCAGCTCTCGGGCTCCACTGAGCACGGCGCCCGCCACGCACACCCCTTATTTAAATATCCAATCACGGTTAGAAGTAGCGGTAAATGGACACCTCCCAGCCCAGCAGTGCGGCGACGACGAGGGACTCGCTTGGTGGTCGACGCCCCACCAGAGAGAGCAAAAGAATGAGGAAGAGAGGCGCGTGTGTGTGTGTGAGGTCGTAAGTGTGCGTGTGCACTCATGCGGGAAGCCTCAACTGATCCCCCCATCCCCCCTCCCCACCCCCTGGGGGGCCCCGGGACCATTCGGGCCCATCACAACGCCATCACACGCAGTAAGTAGAGCCCTATTGGGGCAGGGCCTGGTTCACAGCCTGGGAGCGGGGGGAAGGGGGGGGGGCGGCGGTACGTGACGAAATGAAAGGAAGAGTACGCTGAGCGGTGAGAGGCGAAGGGGAGAGAGAGAGGGGGGGCGGTGAAAAAGAGCACACGGTCCCTGCCCCTGCATCTCTGCATTTCCTGCAGCGGGGCCGGGCCGGGCCGGGCCGGGACAGCCCAGAGCGAAGCGCGAGGAATCAAACTGAAATCGAGCGTGTAATGGCATGCGCCGCGCCGCACCTACGGCGATCCACTTGATGGAATGTTTTTTTTTATTTGTTTGTTATTTTTTGGGGCTCCCCGCGCGTCGCCACACACACTCAACGACGTCAGAAAATGGGATACAAAAGTCAGGCAGAGTTACTTTCTGCGGGTTTTTGAAAAAAACTAAAGTAAAAACGTACCACTAGGCCGACTCGTCGTGCAGAGAACGCCAACAGAAAACAGCGCAAGTACCAACCTGAAACATAAAGAGCGGAGCGACTTTATGGACCACCCCAGGCGACAGCATCACATCACACCGCACCGCACGGCGACATGGGAATAACGCAAGGAAATAAATAAAAACACTCGCGCAGCAGAGTTACAGGCACAGTACAGGACACGAGGACAAGGGCGGCCCGCGCGGCGGGGATTTCGTTTTCCCATCAAAACTTTTGTGTGGGGAAATACATTAATATAAAAGGCGAGCGGCGCGGGGAATAATAATGATGATAAAAATGAAAGCGAAAAACGTGGAACATGGCGCGGCCGCTCCGCAGGACGTTGTCAAAATAATGAGAGGTGTGACGAGAGCGAGAACGGGTCGGGCAGGGCAGGGCAGGGCAGGGCAGGGCAGGGCAGGGCAGGGCAGGGCAGGGCAGGGCAGGGCAGGGCAGGGCAGGGCAGGGCAGGGCAGCCGCGGTGACGACGACTGCCTCGCACAATCCGACTAGAATTATGAGCCAGGCAGGGGACCGGGAGTGAGGACACACAACTCACACACACATGGAGAAATGATTGGATTACTTTTCATAACCGACGAGGGTTGGTTGGGCTCGCTGCTGCAGCGACCCAAAAGCAGCAAAGGTCAGACATTGAGGAGCTTGAGTGAGAAAGAGAGCGAGAAGAATGTGGAGCACAGGAGGGAGGAAAGGAGCGGACGGGTCCCGCGAGGCGCGCAGGGAGAAGTCATATGATAAGCTCGTCCTGTTGAAAAGCGGGTAGGACGGGGCGTCCTCTGTGTGAGTGCAGTCAGTCAGGCTGCAGGCGCCGGCCGGGTGGAGAGGGGAGTCCAGACGCCTAGGAGGAGGAGACGCCGGAAGTGCACTCGTCCAAACATTCGTCCGCGAGATAGGCCCTCTTATAGCGCTCGGCGTCGATCGGACCCTCACCACAAACAAGGCTGTGCTCTCGGGTGGAGGGGGCGGAGCGGGCGGGGCGGAAGTGCAGCAGCAGGCAGAGGCTGTCCTGCTATCAGTGAGCCTCTCGGGCACGCGGGTTACAGCTCCTGGCGCTGCGATAAGGGAGGGAATTAGGGATAAAGTAACGGAGCAGGCGGTATTTGAACCCCCGCCCCCGCGAGCTCAGTTTTCTTTTTATTTCTTCACGCGACGCGCGGCGACACAGGTCGTTGGGACGTCACGCAACAGCTGGCAGCAGGTGACTTCCAGACTCCCCCGCCCCGCCCCGCCCCGCCCCGCCCCGCCCCGCCCCGCCAACAGAACAGACGGCGAGCAGCCGCGACGCGCCACTGAACTGGAAGCAAAGCAACCCCCCGCCCGCCCGCCCCGCCCCGACGGCCACGCCCTGCCGTCCGGCGTTGCCACCGCAGCCGTGTAGACACATTGCTATCGATGTTCGCGACGGTATGGCCCCCACCCCATCCCCCTTACCCGTTTACCCCCCGCACGTCTGACAACAAATTGCTGTTCGACTCGCATATGGGGACCCCGCCCCGCCCCGCAGGGCTGGACCGGGTAGCGCTAAAGGGGTGAATCATTTCCTATAATCACACCGCGAGCGCTGCCATATCCTCTCATGATCGAAACACCAATCTGAATTTAAATCAGCGCTGCCCCTGCAGCAGCAACAGCAGGGCCACAGCCCGGAGGGTAGCCAGCAGGGGTGAGGTGGGGGGGGGGGAGGGGTCAGGTGGGGGAGGGGGAGGGGGGGTTGAAGAGGTCCGCGAAATGAGGCGTGAAGAGGGGATTAGAAAGAGGATTACAAGGAGCCGCTAGTCGAGTGGGGTAGGGTCGCCTGGAGTAACAGCGGACCAGAAGGACGGTTCGGCTGTCATTGCAAACGGAATGGATACCTCTCTGACGAGTGCGCTCGGCGAGGGGGTGGCGCGGCGCGGCGCGGGGCGGGCAGGGACCTCGTCCAACCCTCTCTCCATGCATTCGCGTACTACTAGACGCGACAGGTTTAGGCCGTCGAGGTCGAGTGCGTCACCGCCACCAGGATCCTGACGTGCGAGTGCGCGCCCCGGTCCCGGTCGTCCAGGTGAGCTCGCGTGCGGGTGGGGCTGAGCTGGGAGCGGATGGTAACGAGCAAACGAGTGCAGCTCCGTCCCCCGCGGCCCGCCCCGCGCCCGTAAAAGAACCCCGGCCGTGGCCGCCGACGGCCGTTCCCGCGCCAGGTTCGGCTCGTAAAGCACGCAAAGGTGGGGCCAGCTAACGACATGTCGCACAATGTTGTAGAGGCGTGGGGGCCGTGGCGGGGCGTGGCGGGGCGGGGTGAAGTTTGGCAGACTCGGCGGGGTGAGGCGTGGCGCGGGCGCGGGTGGCGGGGCGCCAAGAGCAGCTCGCGGGGGGAGGGAGAAGCTAACTGCCGCGGCCACCCCGCCCCGCCCCGCCCCGCCGGCGGAAACCTTTCTCTTTTACCGCAGAGCCTCCCTTCTCTTGCGCACGCTGGGTGAAGGGAAGGGGTTGATGTTGACGCGCGCCCTACGGTTTTCTTCACGCAATGAGCCCTGCCCTGCACGGCCCTACGGACAGACACCGACCCGTCCCCGCCCGGAAGCACTTTATTCCAGCAGTTTGATTCTTTCCCGCCCTCGACAAAGGTGTGAGAAGGGCGGAGGGAGCGAAAGAGAGAGGGAGGGAGGGAGAGAGAGAGTAACAGCGCTGGAGGGAGAGGCGGGGCGTGGTGGGGCCCTGCATGAGATAGGCCCCATGCAATACTGCATCACCCCTGCGGGGCGCCGCCGCCGCGCCGGTCGGCCGAGGGAAAATAAACCACCACCATCACCCCTCCCCTCTCTCTCTCTCCCTCTCTCTATCTCTCTGTGGCCGGCGCCGCTCGCAAACTAACTTGTCGGGCCAAAAGTTGTGAGCTTGAGGGAGCAAGCGCGGCGCGCACGCAGCGCATCGCCGATACCACCCCGTGCACGCCGTGCAACGCTACGCTACGACTGCTATACGTGTACTTGTTTTTTCCCCGGTGTTCACAAAGTTTGTACGGACGTATAAACCTGCCCTGCGCATCCCCCTTTGCAGAATCTACGCCCGTGCACCGCCTTTAGCGTGGCTTTACGCGGCACGGTGGTGTATCTCCCAGCTTTGCACACGAACAAGTTTTTATTTATTTTTCCGGCGTGGGAGATATTTCGCAATCCACCCTCAAAAATATTGGTATGAAAAAAATAACTATGAAAACAACGCGAAAAAAAGAACTACGCCAAGATGACATTATAATTCGATATAGATTCAAACAGCGCGAATGAATTGGTGATGGGGGTGCAGTGCGATCCGCTCTCGTTGTATCGTCCGCACGAATTGGAAATCAAGTTTGGGATATTTATTGTCGCTCCCTCCTCCGCACTCGTGTGTGGTGTGAGTGCGAGAGAGATGGAGGTTCCAGTCGTATAGATTTCGGGCAGCGGATCCTGGTGTGTGGGAGCGAGAGAGAGGGGTTGGATGGTCGGTGTGGTAGGACAAAGAGCGCACGGGTGTGTGAGAGAGAGAAAGCTACCGAACGAGAGAGAAAATTTTTGCTGCGGGAAAAATTAATACGGCACGGCGGCGCGCAGCCGTTTGGTTTGGCTCCGCTCCGCCCTTTTACTACTTTATGACTCTGCGCTGCGCTGCGTTCCGCTAGGGGCGGGGCGGGGCGGGGCGGGGCGGGGCGGGGTAAGGCGGGGTGGGCGAAGTCACCCCCGCCGCGCCGCGGAGACCATCAAATTCAAAGGCGCACCCGACCCGACCGTCCCCGTCTTGCACTCGCCGCACACCCCACTGCAGATTGGCGAATAAAAGGAGCAAATTGAGAGTATTACGGAAATATTTCGCAAAGACAGTGGATTCAGCCCTTTTCTCAGCAGCCACTTCAGCGGTAAGAGAGTACACACACACACACACCACCCCGACACAACCTTCGCAGCAAACTTCCCTCAGCCTCCCACAGGAATTTCTTTACCCAGTCGGAAGAGAAAGCGGTGCGATAGAAATCAAGCCCGGAGCTGCTGTAATAAAACGAGCAGCGAGCGAGGGGGTGGTGCACCCCCCGCCCCACCCCACCCCCACCCCACCCCACACCACACCCACCCTCCCCAACACTCCCACAACCCTTTCTTTGCTCTCAGGCTCTCAGCCAGCAGCCAGGTGCGGCGAGGCGAGGCGAGCCGAGGGTCGAGCGCGTGAGCCGGGGGTGGGGGGTAGGGGTAGGTTTGGGTTGCATACCCTCCGGTCCTTTCCTTTGCCCTCCCACATATAAAGGATTGAAGTAATCGAAATATATTCCCCGCTGCATGCATTAATTTTGTCCTATCGCTGGGCTTGTCCCTCCCGCCCCGCCCCGCCCCGCCGCGGCGCACTCCCCTCATCGGCGCGCCCATTCCCGCCGTGCACGCCCGCCCCGCCCCACCCCACCCCTCGTTCCGCTCCATAAGGTCAAGAGGCAGCCCACCCCATCGGAACGGGCGTCCCAAAACGGGCCGAATACCGCCCCGCTCACCCCCGCCCCGCCCCGCCCCGCCCCGCGAGAGGAAGCCATGCGCGTTTCGCCGCAGTGCAGGCGGGCGGGGCGGGGCGGGGCGATCCGACAGGACGAGGCGAGCAGGCGACACTGCCGGGGCGTGGCGGGGCGTGGCGTGGCGGGGGAGGAAAGACGACGCAGAGCCGAACGGAACCGAACGGAAGCGAAGGGGTTTCAAGATTATCTATGAGCGGGGGCGGGGCGGGGCGGGCTCGGGGGAGGACGGGAGCGGACAGCAACGCGGCAGGGACGGGGTGTGTCTGGGCTGCAGGCTTTGGGGGAGGGTGTGTCGGCCGCCAGGTTCAGGTAGCCGTCGGCGACACATGCGCCGTCATGTCCCCGAGCCGCCACCTGTGCCCCGCCATAAGCACCCCCAGGCCCCCCACCCCCACCAGCACGCCACTCCACGGGGACTGCCGGCGCCGTAATGAAGGGCCATAATCATCGCGGGGTTATAATTTAATTCCGACCTCATCTTCGCGCGGTCGTCGCGGCGCCACTTTGCGCCCCACCCCACCCCACCCCGCCTCGCCCCGCCCCGCCCCGCCCTACCCCACCGGGGGCGACGGGAAGGATTTGCACACGAACACCTGCTGCAAGACGGACAGGCGCCATCAGCGGAGAGAGAGAGAGAGGGAGAAAGGTAGATAGAGAGGGGGGAGGGAGAGAAAGAGAGAGGGGCGCATCCCCGCCCCGGCGGGCCGGGTGGACGACAGCCCCTACAGCGGGGCGGGGAGGGCGAGGATGACAAGGGGGCGGGCTGATGTAAGGAGCCCTGGGGAGGGACAGAGCCAGGCAGAGCCGGGCAGGGCAGTGGGGAGACAAACACTCGCGCACTGCTGCTCTGAGGCGCGGCGGGCCCAAGGTGTGGGACTTGCAAATGGCACAAGAGGGCGGGGCGGTGTGTGCGTGTGCGTGTGCTAGCGCGGCCAGTCTCGCAGCACAGCGCAGCGCGCATAAACCCCTCTCGCTAAGTAGCAGTAAGGCCCTTCACCCCGCAAAACTCACAGCCTCAGGGGGGTGGTGCGGAGCGTGCGGAGGGTTGTGTTGCCACGGCAACCCTCGCGCCGCCCCGCGCCGCCCCGCCCCACCGGCCACCGGCCACCGGCTACCGGCCGCGGGGCGGGGTCGAGGACTGAGCGTGCAGGCAGACCGTCCTGCGGCACCTCGTCGCCAGAGTCCACGAAAGACGTCTCGCCCGTTTTGCATCCGTCGACGACTCACCGCACCTCACATCACCTTTGCTTACTCACCCCTCGTCCTCCCCTTCATCCCCCATCCAAATCATCAAAGGGACAGGAGCAGGCAATTCCGTCCTCCATCCCTCACGGTGTACAGTGCGTCATTTACTATCCAAACAGGGGAAGAAGAAGAAGAAGCAGCGGCAGGAGGAGAAAACGCAACGTCAACCAGCGGCGCAGGGAGGGGCAAAGGACCTCCTCGGCGGGGCGGGGCGGGGCGGGGCGGGGCGGGGACGCTGCAGGATCTGCGCGGCAGAGGCAAAGGCAAAGCTGGTGGCGTGGCGGGGAGAAAGACCCGCCGATACTGCAAAGTTATTCCTTGTTGTCGATTCATTGAGCTGCCTTGCCGTCCTGTCCCGTCAGTCACGCCGCCCGGCCCGGCCCGGCCCGGCACGTCGATTCATCCTCTTTGCCAGTTCCTGGCAGCGGGCGCCCCACCCCGCGGCGCGTGGTCGTTTGCGGGCATGACAAGGGTCGCGAGGGTCGCACTTGGTCGATTGCGGGCAGGCCGTACCTGGATGGCCGTTCGAATCCCAACCGATTTCTTTCAGTTTGTAATTGTTCTGTCGCTTAGCTTTTCTTAAAATTATAACCATATAAAATTATAAACGTAATCCTATTACTATCCGACCACAAAACTGTCAGGAACCAAAAAAAAAAAAAAAAAAAAAAAAAAAATGGTGGGTGTTGAACTACCGTCTCCTGGCGATACTAATGACGCTACGCGGCCGGCCTTTTGCCGCAGGGAGAGCAGGCGTGCTGATGACACCGGCTTCGTTTCTTCGGTATGACTGCGGCTTCTCGCAGCATCACGCCTGGGGTCCTGCATCTGGAAGTGTGGCATCGTAGCCGTGATGGCATAGTGTCCGCCCGGACAGCCGCTGAACGCGGGTTCAAATCTTCCCCCAACATTTAATTTTTCTGAGGACAATGACAACTTGGAGTGGAATTCAAACCCCCCATTTCAACCGAGCTCCCTCGTGGAAGCGCCGACGGTCTAGTGGTTACAATGATCTCCACGAAAACCGAACGGGGTGTCTGTGAGACTCGGCACATGGGTTCAATCCCGTGCCCGCGGCTGTGGTGGTCGTGGGGTCATAAGTCCTAGAATCTGGCTCCTAAAACAGCGCTTCCATGACTGGAGTGGGGAGCCGGTCAGTGCAGGTGTACCAGCCGCACGCCTTAGTCTCCCGCAAAAACCTTCTCTTTCTGCTCTTCTCCCCTCTATCGTCTTTCTTCTACCTCCACTGACCGGTCAAGCGGTCCGGTGGTGCCTTGTCTGTGGTCTGAAATGCTACCTACGGCTTCAAGGCGCTGTTTAAATAGGGTAGTACGGCGGGCCTGACGGGCCACCAGCCTTAAGCGGGGGCTCTCTTCGGAGAGTACATCTAGTGCCCGTGGGGTGGTGGTCGCCGGGAACACACCGGATCCCATCAGAACTCCGAAGTTAAGCCGGCGGGGCTCGCACGGTGCGAGTAAGGTAGGGGTTCTCCCAATTTTTGCAGTTTTTCTTTTCTTTTATGATTTAGTTAAAAAGTTGATGTGGCGTACAATTTTTCCGGCGCATCCTCCGGCCCTATCATCTCTGATACACATACCTTCTCCAATTTACCCGAGTGAAGTTCCAAGCCCGGTACGCTTTGAATGGAACTGAAAAAAACTTTCCGCCAGCTTTCGATATGTTGTAACCCAGGCTTCAAAACGCCCATAAAAGTATATATCTCGTGTGAACAATTTTTCGAGCCGGCACTTAAAAAAATTCCGCTCAAGAAAGGGCACCCGGTAGTGTTTTCCGTAAGTCCTGAGTCCGGTGCATCCTCCGGCCTGATCCTCTTCGATACATATTCCTTCTGCAATTTACCGGGTGGAAACAAGGTCGGACAGCGCTTTTTCGGATTTCGGGGAAATCGTCAAGTACGGCCTGCCCGCAATCGACCAAGTACGACCCTCGCGACCCCTGTCATGCCCGCAAACGACGCAACGCCCCACCCCGCACCGGGCACGGGCACCCTGCGAGGAGGACGAGGATAGGGAGTGGTAACTCGGAGGTGGAGGCGCGACACATTGGACCCCGCGGCGGGGCGGGGCGGGGCGGGGCCGCGGGGGGCCAACGCCTCCCCGGGTCAGACTCCGGGCGGGGCCGGGCGGGGCCGGGCGGGGCCGGGCGGGGCCAGACAGGGCGCGCTCACAGCACCCCCCGGGGGGCGATAGCCTGCCGAGCGCGGGGCCTTAGGGCCCACCTGGCCTGGAGGACCTCCCCGAGAGTGGGCTGCGTGAGTCAACACACACACACACACACACGCGCGCGCGCGCACGGGCAGAAACCTTATTCGGCAGGTGGCGGTGTGAAATGTGCAGAGCACGGGGATCGGTAAGGAAAAAAGAGAAAGGGGAGGGGGGGGGGATGTCGGCCAAAATCTCACGGGGTAGTATATAGGAGAGCGAGCGGAGGGGCTAGGCGGGTCGGGTCGGGTCGGGGTCGTGTCGGAGTTAGCATTCGCGTCAGAGACACACAATTTCCTCCTCGCTCCCCTGCGGCTGTCAGGTGAGGCGCGAGGGAGAGGGGCCCCGCCCCGCCCCGGCCCAGGGCGTTGGACCTTGCGCCCCTTCACCCTCCACCACGTCCTGAGCCCGCGCCAGCGCCCCCGCCCCCGCCCGCGAGAGGAGGAGAAACCAATAGGCACACCGTAAAAGTCAAAGATGATCAACATTCAGAGTTTTCGCCGGTTCCGCGGGAGGCGGGACGCGACGGAGCCTTACCGCGCGGCACTTTCAAAGTTTGAGCAGCGCTGCGGGCGGGGCGGTGGGGAGCGGGAGGGGGAGCCGAATATGCAAATGACTCCCTCACGCGCGACTGCACACGCCCGCCCCGCCCCGCCCCGCCCCGTTTGCATCCCTCTGGCCGGGCGGACAGCGGCCTGGCGCAGCGGTGGCACCGACACTCCCTCAGCGCCGCCCGCCACTGCCGCCGCACCCCTATACATCCCACTTTACTATAGATATTTATTCAGCGTACTTTGCCCCCCTGCGCCTCATTTCACGGCCTTCAGCATACACTATAAGCGATTACATTACTCGGTACAACAACAGCGATTATAAACGCGAGCCGTCATATCGCGCCCTATATAATATCATAATTACGATTATCGTGGGCATCCTCGCGGCGTGACCCATCCCCGGGGGGAGCATATGAAATACCTTATTTTTCTCCCCCGCGTGTGCCGGAGCTTCTAGCGGGCCGTGACATTTTGTCGAAAGGGCACAAGGCGGTGGAGCCGGGGCGGGGCGGGGTGGCGTGGGGCGGGGCGGGGCAGGGCGGCCAACGCTACGGGTCACGGGCGGAATAGGGGAGTGCATTGCGCACGGCGCACAACATTTCGCTGAAAAAAGAAAACTCGCCCTCCGAGGAACAAAACCCTCATTTCCTATATATTTCCAGCCACCATGTGTAGATCGGCACGCTCCGGCCCTTCGCTGATACGAAACATAAGAGAAAGGAATAGAGGACGATGAGGAGGAGGAGGAGCACGGGGAGGATGACAACCGGCCCAATATTGGAACAGAGGGCGTGGCGTGGCGTGGCGTGGCGGGCGCTGACCTCCAGCGCTGACAGGACCCGGAAGGGGGCGGAGGAGGGAGAAGGGTCGTCCGGAGGGGGGCGTATGTGGACACTGGTAGTATGCGGGGAAGTGCAGTGGGTGGGCCAAGGGATTGGGAAGAGAGGGAGAGAAAAAGAAAGAGAGAGATGAATGGGATGACCAGCGGGAAAGACAAGCGAGAGTGACAGAGAGAGGGAGAGAATGAGGAGGAAGGACCGCGGGGGCCGGGCGCGCGCCGAGGAGGATGCGACCTCTCGTCTCGACGCGACGGCCCGCCCCGCCCCGCCCCGATTCATCGCTGCCCTGACATTTCTTGGGTGTGAAGCCGGCGTGCCCCACCACGACCCCGCCTCCACAGTGCAACCCGATACCTTACGCCCCCCCCCTCTCCCCCCACTCCCGCTAACGTCCTCAAACTTATGAAGAATACTGATTTCAGATGGTAATTAATCCCGCACAGCAGCAGGGCACGGGGCGGCGCGCGGAGGAGGCATGTAATTAATTAATTCAAGGCAAACACAATTTCGTCCAATTAAAGGGCATCAACCTGTCTCGTCCCTTCCCGGAGCCTGACACGGGCGCGGGCGCGGGGCCCTTCACGTCGCGCAGCGCAGCGCTCCGCGTCCTTGGCCGCGAAATATTATTAATCTCCAAAGTCAAACATGACGCCACGCTCCGCCACGCTCCGGGGCCCGCGCGCGCCCGGAGCCGCCGGAGCCTTCTGGAGCGTGGCGGCGGTGAAACTACATCCTCTGCTCTGCAAAACGCGGCACACGCCAAAAAAAAAAAATCAAGAACAACGCGCACCGGTGCGGGGCGAAAGCTGGGCGCAACAAACTTATCAAGCGCAAAGTACTTCCCCCTCCCTCCCCATCGCGCCGACCCGTTGCAAAAAAGAGAGGGAGAGAGAGTATAGAGTGAGGTGTTTGATTAAAACTCTCTCTGTCGCACTGAGCGGGCCGGAGCTCCGTACACCCCCGGGGCCGGGGCTGTCGCTGTCGGCAGATGAGGCCAGTATGGTGGTGGAGGAGGGGCTGCGACCTCGCCCCCGCGCCGTCCCCGGGCCGTCCCCGCGCCGCCCCCAGTCCTATTCGAGGCATGACATGGACGGGAGGCCGTCATTGCAGATTCCGCCCCTCTGGAGAGAGCCCGCTCCCCCTCCAGGCTCACGCTCGCGCGCATTGTTGTCACGAGCGTGATGAGCGTGCGTGAGCGCGACCAGCGCATTCAGACACGCGCGCGCGGATGACACGCGGGACGCACGCGCACGGGCGTGACGTGTCACACGGTGGACGCGGGCCGCGGCGGCCGGCCGCACGGTAAAAAGAAAGTCTTGGATTTCAAGGTCGTTTTGTGAAATTCAAGGGTAAGAGGATAACTCCAAGGCTTCCCCTTGAACGAAATGTGTTTTCAAGGGAACGCCTTGGAACTTTGATGTGACGTTTAAGGGAATCCCGTGGAGTACTTCAAGGGGTTCCCTTGGATGCCACGCCGAATTTCCAAGGCGTTCCCTTGAAAACACATTAAGTTCAAGAAAAAGCCTTGGAGTTATCCTCTTACCCTTGAATTTCACAAAACGACCTTGAAATCCAAGACTTTCTTTTTTACCGTGCGGAGGACTTCAAACGCCCTGCTGGCCTGAAGCCCAGCTAGGAAAGGAAGCGCTTGTTTGCCTCGGATGTTTGTGTCGCCATGCGCAGTGCGGCGTACGGCGGCGTACTGTACCCGCCCCGCCCCGCCCCGCCCCGCAGCGAGGCTATCGCCTTGAGCTCGGACGTCACAGTACGCGAGGCTACAGGCCGTCTGCAGACCGCCGCGGTATCCCTCTTATTGAAGGCACCAAGAGAAAAGACGCAACCGTCGATATAAAGTCAGTCACCTTTTGGTCGTGTATCCCTTTGACGTGTCAAGAAGAGTAAATTTGTCGGGGGAGGCCGACGCCCACGCCCCCTTCCCCTCCTCCCCCCACAAGGCACACGCGCGAGAGACTTTACTTTAGACGAGAGGGTTTACTTAGGAGAGGCTGCTCTGCTCGGCACGGCCTGCTGGACTGGACGGCTGTGATGTGCAGAGGAGAGTCACCCAGGGCAGCGCAGCGCAGCGCCGATACCACACGGGCCGTACTGGGGCGGAGTAAGCTGAGACCCGCCCCGCCCCGCCCCGCCCTACACCTGGGTGTATCGCCTTACACCTCGCAGTACCAAGGTCCACGTCCAGGTATGAGCCGGGCCGGCCCCGGCCGCCGGTGAGCGCAGCGCGTCAGTGCGTAACTTACGCGTCTAAACTCCGCAGCAGCTCGAAAGCATTCGAATAAGTCTCTTTAATTTTACGCCGCAAAATGCAGCGCAGCAGGCAGGGGTCCGGCGCGTGACTCCCGCCACACCCAAACACTACGATGAAAAAAGGAAAACCAAACATTTGGATACGAGAACACGAGACCGCCCGACAGAATATGAGAAGGGAAGGGGCTCGACTAGGTCCGCGGGAGATTGACTGACTGCTCTTGACACTCGAAACGTGCCCACTTGGGCATTAGTGCGCGCGGGAGAGGGAGAGGGGGAGCATGGAGAGAGTGAGACGGGAGAGGGGGAGGAGGCGGGGGCGGGCAGGGAGGCTGGGCTGGGGGATCGGCGCGACACTGGCCGGTATCGAATTACACATATGCCACTGCATAACTATGGGGGAGCGAGGGGAGCAGGGGGAATAGCCCGCTATTGTTTCCAATCGAGAGCCAAATCAGGAGAGGAATCGAGACATATCGATATATTGAGCAATATGTGCGAGTCGACTATATAAACCTCTTATACACGGACACTCCAGTCCGCGTCGGATCAGGATCAACGCAGAAATAACGCACCTGGAACAAACGGGAAAAGACAGAATTACAATCACACTCCATTCAGGTAATACGCGCAAGACGAATAAAATAAAATAAAAGTTTTAAACATGCAGGTGGATGACAGATGTCCGCTCAGCAGTTCACACTTTTCGTGTAACGACGGGCAATAAATTATCGCCATACGCCATGTCGCCCAACGTGTTCTCCTCCAGGCAGTTGGTGCGCATGGTGCGCATCTGACTGCCCCGCGCCGCCCACGCCGCTCAGCGCCAGGTGGGAGGTGGGGCGGGGCGGGGCGGGGCGGGGCGGGGCCGGATGCAGCCCAGCCAGCGCCGCCTCAGGATGTCAGGTTCAACACAAGGGAGCACCCAGCCCAGCACCGACACTTGGAAGGTTTTGTGGGCTGTTCGCCGCGTGGCCGGGCCGGGCGCAGCCATCAATGCCTCAACTGGGTCAGTCAGCCGGGTAGGGGTAGGAACACCACGGGGCGGGGCGGGGCGGGGTGGGGCGAGGAGGGGACGGAGTGCGGCCCGCTGCTGCACCACGGTCCGTATCGGCCAATGAATGGATCGCGCATCATGCGACACAATTTGTTTTTTCGGGCGGAAGGACGGCGCTCGTGCTCGTACTGTACTGTTTGGGTCCGCCAGGCTCGCCCCGCCCCACCCCACCCCGCCCCAACCCCGCCGCCAACATGCCAGATGGCGCCTGCCCGGCCCGGCGGCCAGAGTCGCTCCGAAGCGAATAGCAGAAAAGGAGAAGGGGGTTGTTCGGACACTTGTCCGGGAGAAATACATCATGCAACAACCCTGTATAACTCATGCGCCTATAGGCGTGGACGTCCTGCGTGGGGTGCCGGGCAGGTGCTGCGCGGGGTGCTGCGCGGGGTGCTGCGCGGGGTGCTGCGCGGGTCGCCGGGCAGGTGCAGCGCGCCGCGCGCCCGCCCTCTCCCGCATCGCGTGCGCCCACGCCACGGTGTGCGTGTAATTGTCTGTGACAGGCGCGGCGCGGTGGGCAGCGAGCGGGGCCACGCACAACCGTTTCAGAGGATTTCGGTATGATTTCTTCCAACATTTTTTCAGTCATGATGTCCGCGATGCGCGATAGCAAGTTTCACCCGCAGCAGAATAACCTCCGGAGGGGCCCCTTACGGCACGTTTGCTTTCGCGAAACTGCAGCAGCCAGTACCGCCCCGCCCCGCCCCGCCCCAAAGCTGCTGCTCCACTGTCTTTCCCACACCCCTTTCCCCCATCAGCACCGCGACAAATTGATGTAATCGTCCGTCCACACTCCACCGGCCCGGCCCGGCTCCCACGCGCGGGCTCGCCCAGAAAAACGAGCTGAGCAACGTAACAGACAAGCGAAATAAAGGCGTGGCGGGGCGGGGCGGGGCGGGGCGGGGCGGGGCGGGGGGTGGGAGTCCAGCCCTGCCAATAATCCGCTGCGGTTGATGCGCCGGTGAAGTGGGGAGACGGGAAGGGGGGCACGCGCTCATATACGCCCGCTGCCCGCCCGGGAGGAGGGGGCGAGAAAGAGGAGGAGGAGGAGGAGGAGGGGTACAGACACGCGCATATGCAGGGCTTCCACCCGGTTTCGCTCGATACGACCTGATGTGTGCAGGCAGACGCAAGGGCGTGGCGGGCGTTCTGTGGCCTGTGGCCGCGAGCTGCGGGGACGCCGATAACGCCACCATGCGACACGACAGCGTCCACGCGAGGTGAGGGCGTCACGCTGAGGCGGAAAACTCGAACGCAAAATAGAGTGGTCCTCTCCTAGGCGCGACGCACTGGCCTTCCGGCCCCGCCCCGCCCCGCCCCGCCCCGCCCCGCCTGCGGCCGTCCGGCGCAAGGGGCGAGGCTTTGCGGGGCCGTGCTCACCCCCTCGAAGCCCCTCAAGCCCTCGGCGGCGCGCTCTCCCGTGGGGTGCGACTCGTGTCGGACCCGCCGGACCCCGACACGGAGGCGCCCGGAGCGGTGCAGCCCATGCAGCGCCGGCCCCGGAGCCGCAACGTGTTTCCGGGAGGAATCGGTGTCCACCTTCCGGGCACCACCAGGGTGGAGACCACGCGCGGCGAGCTGGACGCGAAAAAAAGACACGCGCAGGCACCCCATCCCCACAGCCACCGCCCCACCGGCGGGCGCGCGGCGTGGTGACAAAGCCCCCCATCTACCCCACCCTCTCCGCCCCCTTACCCCGCCGCGTCCACGCCTCCTGATTAGACCGATTCATTACCCCACTGCGCATGCCAATAGCTCCCCCTACCTCCGCCATTCCTTTATCCGCGGAATGCAGTGAAACACAGCAGCGGCGGCCCTGGTCGTGAATTTTCACCGCCCCACCACTGGAACACCCACCCCAGCCCGCCCCGCCCCACCTCGCCCGCTGCCACCACTCACTCAATTAAAGACACATTCAGACCCAGGGGACGGAGCGCGGTGTATAACGAAGTCAGGGGCGCGCGGTTGTGTGGCAGCGTTCATCGTGGACATCATCGTCAGCAGCATCACCGTCCACAACGGTCAGCGGTCAGGGGTCGGCGCATGCAGGCACGCGGGTAACGGTCAGCAGGGTCGCGCCCAATCCCAATGCCCGGTGCCCGGCCCGGTTCGTTACCGACGGGGGGAATATTGCACGACGGGAGGGAGGGTGGAGGGCCTTCAGTCAGTGACAATCTGCGAGCCTAATCGGACTTCCCTCCGGCCAGGCCGGGGCCGGGGCCGGGCCGGGGGCGCCTCCCCCTTATTAGAACCATAAAACGTCCCGCTCCCCTCCTCCCCGTCGGCTGCGGGCCCGCGGCGGGGGCGGGGCGGGGCGGGGGCGGGGGCGATGTGGGGCGGCCGCGGGCTGGACTGGACGATAGGATGGGGAGCCTGCTGATAAGGCTCGGGCCCGGCGCCTGTCCGCCCGGCTCGGCTAGGCCCGGCCTGGCCCAATGGCCTGGCCCGCGGCCGCTCTCAGCGTAGAGGCTGCGCGGGGGCGGCGGGGGCAGGATATATCGAATCACAGTCCGATGCCCTGCCCTGCCCTCGCCTTGCCTCCTATCCTCCTAACCCCCGGCCCTACTGCAGCCCGCTCGGCTATCACCTCTGATGAATGAGAAGGGAAGCGAGAGGATAGAGTGAGGAGGAAGAGAGAGGGGGACAGAGCGAGCAGGAGAACAAGAATGAGGGAGAGAGAGAGTGAGCGACAGGCTATCTCTCAATAATTGAACCGGGGGCCGGGCTAAACACTGCACCGAAATACAACAGACGCGGGAGAAGGAGAGGCGAGGCGAGGCGAGGAGGGCATCGGACGCCTGTCTGGTCCGTCCCGTCGGGTGTGAATCCAAACACATGCACGCACACGTGGTGGCGCGCGGCGCGGCGCGGCCAGGCGCGGCGGGGTGAAGGGTGAGGGGCGCCGGTACCGACGCCGACGCCTCCTCCTTCCTCCCGACGCCGTGCTTGTTCTTTTGTACCGCCATCGAAATACATCAGAATACGCAAAAGCTTGCTCACAAGCTTTTTCAAAGCATAAGGGCGGGCTAAACAAGTCCGCGTACCCCGCGTGTCGTGCCGCCTAGTCTAGTCGGACGTAGGTCACAAGCGCTACAGATCACAACCGCTACAGGTCACAAGCGCTACAGCTCGCTAACGCTACGGGTCGCAAGCGCTACGAGTCACAAGCGCTACAGCTCGGTAGCGCTACGGGTCACAAGCGCTACAGCGAGAATCCGCGCGTTAGGCGGAGCCGAGCCAGCTTTAGACAGCCGAAAAATTACGCACGTGGCGTGAAAACATGGAAAATTTTTGCGACAGTAAACCTCCCGAAGGAGGTTGCGGTTCCCGCCAGGCACAGGGCTTTTTACCCCCGTGGCAGCCAACTACTTCGGTGTTCTTATGGGAACCGGGCTTTCTGACTGCGATCCTGTCGCGCAATTCGACAGATTTGATCCCCGTACTGCCAGATTTAGTCGTACGGTGGTTAACGAACTGCCCTGTCCCCAGAGCATGGAATAGCTATTTTGGAGCCAGATTCTGGGACTTATGACCCCACGACCGACCACCAGTCGTGGGCACGGGACGGAACTTCCTGGCAACCCCGCTGTCGCTACCAGTGAAGAACCTACCTGGGTTTGAACCAGGCCCCATGTGCCGAGTCTCACAGACACCCACGGCTTTCGCGGCACCACTGAACCACTGAACCGTCGGCTATTCCACGAGGGAGCTCCCGGTTGAAATGGGGGCTTGAATCCACTCTCCAAATTGTTGTCCACAGAAAAATTAAATGTTTTGGTAAAGATTCAGACCTCCGTCCTGCGACTCTCCGCGCGGACACTATGCCGGCACGGCTACGACGCCACGGTACCAGATGCCGGACCACTCGGAGTCATGCTGCGCGAGAAGCCACAGTCACCGAAGAAACGAACCCGGTGTCATCAGTGCGCCTGCTCTCCGGTCAGTGCTCGGTCGGCCGCGTAGCGTCATTGGTTTCGTCGCTGCTCATAGCACTGGGCGGGAAGTGGTTCAAAAACCGCGTAAGTTTTTTTATTTTTATAATTTTTTTTTTGTTCGGACCAAGTGCTCTTTCCAGCTATACCGTCCTTGTGACTTGGGCAACTGCAAAAAAGGCACTGAAAAGAGCACTTGGTCCGAACAAAAAAAAATAAAAGAAAAACTTCCGCGGTTTTGAACCACTTCCGCCCAGTGCTATAAGCAGCGACGATACCAATGACGCTATGCGGCCGGCCGAGCACTGACTTATGAGCAGGCGCACTCATGACACCGGGTTCGTTTCTTCGGTGACTGTGGCTTCTCGCGCGCATGACCTCCGAGTGGTCCGGCATCTGGTACCGTGGCGTCGTAGCCGTGCCGGCATAGTGTCCGCGCGGAGAGTCGCAGGACGGAGGTTCGAATCTTACCAAAACATTTAATTTTTCTGTGGACAAATAATTTGAGAGTGGAATTGGCCCCCATTTCAACCGAACTCCTCGTGGAACAGCCGACGGTCTAGTGGTCTAGTGGTGCCGCGAAAGCCTGTCTGTGAGACTCGGCACATGGGGCCTGGTTCAAACCCAGGTAGGTTCTTCACTGGTAGCGACAGCGGGTTGCCAGGAAGTTCCGTCCCGTGCCCACGACTGGTGGTCGGTCGTGGGTCATAAGTCCTAGAATCTGGCTCCAAAAATAGCTATTCCATGCTCTGGGGACAGGGCAGTTCGGTTAACCACCGTACGACTAAATCTGGCAGTACGGGGATCAAATCTGTCGAATTGCGCGACAGGATCGCAGTCAGAGAAGCACCGGTTCCCATAAGAACACCGAAGTAGTTGGGTGCCACGGGGGGTAAAAGCCCTGTGCCTGGCGGGAACCGCAACTCCTTTCGGGAGGTTTACTGTCGCAAAAATTTTCCATGTTTTCACGCGCCACGTGCGTAATTTTTCAAGGTCTAGCTTGGCTTGGCTCGGCTCCGCCTAACGCGCGGATTCTCGCTGTAACGCTTGTGACCCGTAGCGCTACCGAGCTGTAGCGCTTGCGGCCCGTAGCGTTAGCGAGCTGTAGCGCTTGTGACCTGTAGCGGTTGCGATCTGTAGCGCTTGCGAGCCACTCCTGCCTAGTCCAGCAGTGCAGAGCGACGCAGCAGCAGTCTCTACGCACGCAGCGGCACGGCATGCACAACATTCCTCCATAAACGAGAATGGTTATCAGTGTCACGCTTCGCGTCACGCCCGGCCCGGCCCGGCCCCGTAACGTCAGCGGATGCCATCACGAGCGCCTGCCCGTTGGGCCCAGCAGCAGCAACAGCAGCATCCCGTGTCCCATCCAATGGCTCCTCCACGCAGCGCCACGCCACGCCACGCTCATCTCCAGTTGTTGGTGCTGAGTGTGCAGGCCGCGGCGAGAACACCCGCCCAGGAGGAGCCCGCCCCGCCTGCTGGGCGCGGAGCCTTGCGCGGAGCAGCGGACAGACCCAACAGCCGGCAGAAGGATTGATTTATTAGTTTAATTTTGCCTTTGGGCCCCCCAGTCTGCTCCGACTCGGCGGCGCGGCGCGCGGCGCCATCAGCGTCCTAACTTTTCTGAAGGTCGTTTTGCCCCCGGCGTTCGCGCCCCGCGGCGACATGACGACTCACAACTGCACTTTCATTATTCCCGGGATCGACTCGGCTCGGCCTCGGCGCCTCGGGATCGTCCCCTCCCCCACCCCATCTCTTCCCGGCTCCCCCGCGTTTCCTCTCGAATTTCGACGAATTTCCATCACCAAACCAGCAAGTACTGCAGCGCGCCGTACACGAGTACCGCCGGTACCCGTCCTGTTCTCGGTACGGCAGTGCTGCACCGCCGCGCCACGCCGCGCCGTGTCCTATTCGCTCTAATTACACGGATTGTGGGAGCGGAGGGGCAGCAGGCAGTATGACCAGCGGTGGAGCGAGATGGAGAGTAGCCCGTCCGCGCCCCGCCCCGCCCCGTCCTGTCCATTGTTGCGCCCTACGCGCCGCTCACCAAAAAGACGGACAGGACGGCACCAGGCCGCGCCGCGCCGGCCACGCTCGACTACCTGTCCGTCAAGCCTTTCCTCCTCTCGCTCATCGTCCTCTTTACGCCCAACTCGTCATCCTTTCAATCACGCTGCTGCTGCCTCGCTGGCGCTCAGATACAACAATGTAATTATTATAAACTCAGCGGGCGTGGACGGACCTCCCCGGAGCGGAGCTGCAGGGCAGGGCGGAGGTGTCCGTCCTCCGGAGGCTAATTACCCGGAAAATCTTGCTAGGAGGAGACGATACGCCCTTGTGCAGGCCCCGGAGACGGCGGCTCGACCTCCTCTCCCCTCCCTCCGGGCGCTGCGCAGATATCCCGGAGTCCAGCGCACGTCCTTGGCCGCCTGACACCTGCCCAGTCCGGCCGCCGCCCGGACTCTTGGCCGGAGAGGCTTTTGTCATCCTGGAGGCGGACTCCGGCTCGACTCCGGGAGCCGGAGGAAAACGCAGTTGTCCCCGCGGTCGTCCAGGTAATACCCCCTCCGTCGCTCCCCGTACAGCGACTTTATACGGCCGTCGATGTGGAGTTGTTTTCCTTTCTTTTTATTTTTTTGTCATCCGGACCGGAAGTGCCTCGCGCGCCACTCCAGCAGCGCGCATCACCGTGAATCCGTACGCTGACTGCCCGGCCCTGCCCGGCCCTGCCCGGCCCGGGGCCGGCGCACAGGTAAGTCCCCCTCCCCGACAAAGCCTCGGGCTGCTGGCCGGCCGGTCTTCTTGTTCGTTTCGGGGAAGGCGTGGCGCGGCGGGGCGGGGCGGACCCCAGCCAGGGCAGTACAGGGCGCGGGTGGGGGGCGGCCAGGCGTGACGCCCTCCTCACCTCCGAGGCGCGCGCTTCAGCAGCTTCACACCTTATGCTTCATCCATTCACACCTCCACTCCGCTCTACTCCGCGCGCCCATTCACGCCCCATCCCAACAGCAAATGCAGCGCAAACTACAAGCGCTGCTCGCAGCATTTTCATAGTTTCTTCGCGAAAAATCTCTTTTCTTTTCCCAGCAGTCTCTCTCGCCGCGGCGCTCATCGCTCCAATGGCTACCCCCGCCAAACTTGAAGGTGCGCACGGATCATTGGAAACAACTTTCCCGCCGCGGTGCGAATTGAATGTCTTCCCTCAAGTATTGAAAAGACGCAGGTATAAGACGAACTGCAACGGACAGCTAAACTGCCCCAGCCCCGCGGCCCCGGAGCCTTAACTTTTGCTTAAATGACTGCAATTTTTTTTTGTCGACGCCCTATAGTCCGTCAGTCACCTGCCGCGCAAAGCGCATAGCAGCAGGTTGACCTGCCCCAATTCCTCCCCAAGGCCCGACACGGCCCGGCCCACAGGAAGTTGTCCGGCCGGGCTGGGCCGGGGCCGGGCCGCTCGACCGGAACCGGAACATACGCAGGACAGCGCGAGCGTGTCCGGCGGGCCGGGGCCGGGCCGGGCCGGGCCGAGCAGGACAGCGGGACACATCGGCGACACATCGGCCGGCCCGGCCCGGCCAGGCCGCTGCACTAGTGGAGGACGCAGAGCAGAGCAGAACCCTGCTGGCGCGCGCCGTGTTGGCGCTTGTCGCATTATATTCTGATCCCAGCACAGCCCAGCACGCTGCTGCAGATGCATTCTCTGAACAAACACGACCTTCTCTGCCCTCTGTCCGCAGTCGCAAACGGAATGCAAGCAGCAGCAGCAGCAACAGCAGCGATAGCAGAGGACGCGATGCGCGGTGTGTATATTTTAAAGGGTCGAAAATATCTCCGAGATGAGCCGCAGAGCAGAGCAGCACAATGGGGCCGGGTACGAGTCGCGCGGACCCATGCACAAGTCCCTCCGCGTGGAGTATCAGCGCCACGGCATCTCCCTCCGTACCGTCACCGACGTGCTGCCGCGGGGCGGGGCGGGGCGGGGCGGGGCGGGGCGGGGCGCCCAGTGGCACACCACGGAGTGGAGCGGCAAAAAAGGAACGAGAAGAATGTAAATGATTTCCAAAGAGAGCGCGCTGACTGGCTGCCTGCTCGGGCTGCCCGGCCCGGCCCGGCCCGGCCGGCACAAAAAGAGACACGGACACCTTTCGTTTCGTTGTTTGCCGGCCGGCTACCTGGTGGACAGAACAGGAGCCGCCAGGTGCTGTCCTGGCCTCCGGGCGGAGCAGGCTGTATATAAGAACCGCAAGAGGTGGGGTGGGGAGGAGAGGGCCGGACCCGGAGTTTTGTTTGTGGAAACGTCGTCATCATCATCACCACCACCATCTTGGACCGCCGGCATCATCATGGCGTTTTACCACAGCTGCGGCAGAGGCGCTACTGCGGTGGGTTTACAGTACACCGCGTGTTTTACCGACTCTGAGAACGCTTAAAATGAAGCCATTTTTCGAATTTTGTTATATTATTCCATTGAATAGAAACGAATAATACACTTAGCAGTCTGCAGCAAACTGCTGTCTTCAGGCAGGTCGGGGATTATAGGAAAAGGCGTTCATCATCATCGTCGTTGTATCGCGATCGAAACGATAACGCCCGCGCCGACACGGTCCCGGCGATGACGCGATGAAAGGCTGCGACGCGCCTTCAGAAAAGCTATATGGTTCCCGTCGCTCGGCCCGGACTGAAATGTCTCATATAAGTCCTGCGGGGCGGGGCGGGGTGGGGTGGGGTGGGGGCGGAGCTGGGATATGGGCCGCATGTACTGTACGTGTGGCACTACTCGCTACTGGAGCCGCGGCGCAGTCCCTCTCCCTCCAGGGGGATAAAGGGGACAATGACGACAAAATAGAGATGAAGAGACACGAGGATGAGGAGGAGGACATCAGGGGCGGGAGAGGCGAGTGAGAGAAATACAGAGAAATTAGGAGAGGAGAGAGAGAGGGGGGGGGGGGGAGTGAGGCAAGGTCACCCTGAAATGGAGCGGAGTGAGAGGGGTGGATGTGGATAACTAGCAGGAGGCGGGGTCGGGCCAACGGCGCATGGCCAAAATGACGGCCAGTTTGGCACAACTCCACAAACCTACACTGCTAAGAGGGAATTGGCTAATGGCGCGCATGTTTGGCGTCAGAAAAAAAGGGGGATTGCATGTATACATTTTTTATGAACCACTACAAAAAAATGTAAATCTACTATTTTCAATGAAATTATGAGGTAATATTTTAGATCAGTAATTATAACTTGGGCCCTACAGAACTGAAGTACACGCGGACTCGGCTCGCGTGCCGGCACTCGACCGCACGCTGAACCCTCGCAACTCCGCCTCGAGATACGGTGCGGCCGCGGCGGTCAGTAGGGCCCCTCCTCGAGACCCACGCCACGCCACGCCACGCCACGCCGGCCGCACTGCCTCTGCTTTTTATGATGGCCCACAATTAGCTCATCACCAGGATAAACGCTCCCCCCCGCTGAACGGACCATTCATTTGGAAGCGAGTTGCTGCTGCTCCGGATAATTGTTTCCGGCTCGTTTTCCGACCGGATTCCTCCGGTGGGTCCTGTCCTCCGGGCCCGCGCAGGCCCGTGCGCTCTACTGGGGGGATCGAGCAGGGGATTGCAAGGAGTAAGAAAGAGGGGATGGGAGCAGCGAGCAGGCGTAATGGCATGGCGCCGCGCGCCCAAGGGGGAAACAACTCTGAAATTTTTGTTCAACTTGTAATTCAGAAAAATATCAGAAAACATCAGAAAAATTCAGGAAAAATTAAGGCACAAACTGCAACAAATTCAGGAAAATTTCAGGAAAATTTACGACATTTGTACGCCAAAATTCAGAGTTGTTTCCCCCTCGCGCGCGCCCCAGGGGTCCTGGCGCCCCGCCCCCGCCCCGCCGGAGAGAGGCTTCCGTGTTTAATTGCCAAACTGGCAACAACAACAGCAGCAGCAGCAGCAGCACACACGCGGCTATTTAGAAGGCGCACGCGTGACTATCGCCCCCACCTCGCCCCGTGCGCGTGCACCTCCCCGCCCCCGCCCATCTCCGTGCGCTTTGTTTACATCCGCTGATGCGTTCAGGACGCGCGGCGCGCGCGTATGGGCAGGGGCTGGGCTGGGCTGGGCAGGGGCAGCAACTGTTGTTGGAGCCGGCTGTTTTCGGAGAAAAGCAGACGAGAAGGGGTTGGGCAGCGGGAGCATTGGCCGCAGGAGCACCCCGTGCGCTCGAGTCGAGGAGGCCGTGGGGGAGGCCGCGGGGCGGTTCGGGGCCGGCCGCGGCCGCCGTATCGCTTCCACTTCACCACACACCTCGGCCCGGCCCGGCCTCGGCCCTGCCTGCGGGAGACTTGCCAGGCCACGGGCCTCGGTCGAGGCTGCGTCGCGCAGCTGTCCGCTGCAGCGTGCCTCATCTTCACGCTGGCCGAGGCCGAGAGAACATCTCCCTCCGCTCCCCGTCCCCCTCCCCCTCCCCGGGCCGATCAAGCAGCGCGCCTCGGCCCGCACCACGACCACTACATCATCATGTTGACCCCCCGGTGCGCGCGGCACCCCCGGCCCGGCCCGGCACCCTCGCGCACGCGCGCGCGCGTGTGTGTGTGTGTGCGCGTGTGTGTTTGTTGCTTGCTGATGACGCATCAGCGCGCCGGTGCCCACCCTACCCCGCCCCGCCCCGCCCACCGCCGCCGCTCCCTGCGGACATCCCGCTCGTCCTGCACCCACCCTCCTCTCTCCCCCCCCCTCCCCAACCCTCACCATCGGCTCCGGGGCCGGTGGGTTACACCACCAGGACTGTCCTACTGCACACGCGCCTGGTATCAGTTTGGCGCTCAGAGGGAAAAGAGTACCGCGAGAGAACGTTGAGGCGAGACCGCTGAGCCTCCGCCGAGCGAAAGGAAACGAACCGGGGAATGGGAAAAGGTCTGACACTGAGACGTCGTAGACCCGCAGACGCAAACTGCAACAAAAACCATTTCACACCGCGGAGTCGCGGCGCGGCGCGGCGCGGCGGTCAAAAGACATTAGCCCGGTGGGCGCGCCTTAATTAAGCGCCACACCCCTACCCGCCGTTGGGCGCAAAACTTTCCTGCCCAGCCCAGCCCTCCGCCGCCTGCCTCGCGGTGTGGTGGGGTGGGCGGGGCGGGGCGGGGTGGGGCGGGGCGGCGGTGGGCCTGCAGTAACAGTAACCGCGCACCGCACCGAAAAATCTCAACCGCTCTCATTGTTTTTAATTACACAACACGCTGCTAGTATTTCTCCTTTTTTAAAATCCTTTTTCCTTTGCTCTCCCCCTCCTGCTTAAGTGTATATGCCCCCCGCCCGCACCCCGAGGAATGTTTATCTTGTTCAATATTTGAGGGCCCGCCCCGCGGCGGAGGCGGTGCCGTGCGGGGGGCCCGCCCCGCCGCACCCCGCCGCCGTACACAAGAGGGATAAGACGCCCTCGGATTGCCGGAGCACGCCGCCGCGCGGGGCGGGGCGGGGCGGGGCAGGGCGCGGCACGTAAAAGAGTAGGGCGGGGTGGGGCGTGGTGGGGTGGGGTGGCGCGGGGCGCGGTGGGCGGAGGACGCAGGGACGGGGGATGAGCTCCGCGAGCGTCTCATCGACATAACCCCGGGGAGGCGGGGCGGGGCGGAGCTCATCATACTGGCGCAGAGCCGCGGCCGCGCGCGCGCGCACACCAGCAGCAGCAGCGGCACCAGCAGCGAGGCTAAGACGAAGAGGAGACCGCGAAGGCGACCGCTCCGCGGCCAGCCTCGCCCCGCCCCACCCCGCCCCGCCTGATAAAGGATGCTCCCGAGCTGGTCCACGCCGAGCCGAGTCGAGCCGAGCCGCTTGGACTTCCATTATCGCTCAGACAAGACAGGGCGTTGCGCTGTTGCTACTGGTCATGGGGACTCATCAAGTCGTCGGACGTCGGCCGCGCTGCGCCGCGCACGCCACACCACTCGTGTGGCTGCTGCTGGCAGTTAGGCCCTTCCCCTCCCCCGCCCCGCCCCGCCCCGCCCCGACAGGTAAATCACGTCGGGCAGAGCAGCAGATGAACAGAACAGGAGCGACAGGCCGGGCCGGGCCGGGCCGGGGCCGCGCCGGGCGTGAGGGGGCATTCTCTTATTTCCAGCAGCTACGCCACGCCACGCCGCGTCACGACCAATAGCGGCCGGCCGGCCGCACGCACACGCCCGGGCGCGGCGCGGTGCGCTGGGAGGGAAGGGCAAGACTCACGCAACTCGCCGGCGCGCCGGGCAGAGTTACGATCGCCGCGATTGAGGCGGCGGTGGTGATGGTGGTGATAGGCAGCTAGCCACGGCGGGGCGGGGCGGGCCGCCGCATTAGAAATGCAGGGTGAACAACCGAAAGGGGGTGGCGGGTGGCAGCGGTGCCACCATGACGGATGAGCACAGCCCCGCCACGCCACAGATTGAATCTGGATGTTGTAGTGGTACCACTGCGAAAGCACCGCGCAGCAATAGCATTTTCAAAGTTGGGGTCGTGGGTTAAAGGTGACCAGAAGACTTGTACTGATTATTGGCAGACATCTAGTCTCCCCACACCCGGGGCCGCCCGCGCCGGGCCTGACGCGTCCAGCCAATCCATAGTCCCGGCACGCAAACCCCTCCCCTCCCCATTTCTGAAGGGGTGGGGTAGGGGTAGGTGACCACGTGACCGTAGGCCCATCAGCCCGGGCCTGCTCAAACACCCGCCGTATTTAAACGGAATCGACAATTGAGCAAAAGACCGAGTTCTCTGTCGCGGTGGGAAGCAGGACCTTCAACTGCAGTACCGTGCGCGTGCGACAGAGGGTTAAGTGATAATCCGCAATTCCTTCTACCATAGCCTACGCCAACGCCGGCAGCAGGAAAGCGACAATCGCACAACTTCTCACCCAAATTCTCGCGAATTTCCGAACCGCTTTCTGCGCTTTAGGCGACCGGGAGGGGCGACGCTTGGAGACGGCGGCAGGGCCACCGGGCCACCCCTTGGCAGCCCCTGCCCGCCCCTGCGCGCAGCGTCGCGGCGCCCGGCGCGGCGTCGACTAGCCGGCGCGGACCGGGACCGCGACCGCGACCGTGCGAATCCTGCCCACTCACCTCAGACAGATCCGCATCCTTCCTCATCTTCTCGACGATCGAGTCCTCGCCCATCATCCGGGCGTCCAGCGCGGCGACGGCCGCCACCAGCAGCAGGGCCAGCGGCCCGAGCACTCCGTCAGCCCTCATCACTACCTCACACTCACACACTACACGAGCACTCGCGCACACACACACTCACACACATACGCGACGCACAGGAGATGCTGGACGAGCTCCGCAAGAACCACCCGCACGGCTCCGCTGCTCGCGACTTACTGCCGCTGCCGCTTCTAACTTCATTTGTCGGCGAGGCGAGGCGGGCCCGGGCCGGCGGGCGGGCGGGCGGGCGCAGCGGCGGTAGTAGTGGCGGCAGCGGCCGCACCCTCCTCCCCCTCCCTCGCCCCGCCGCGCCGCGCGTCCCAGCCACCCCCCTCCAGTCCTCCAGTGTCGCCTCCAGCAGTCTGCTACCGGCGTCGCCTCCACCCCGTCCGCGCGTGCGCCGAGCCGAGCCGAGCCGAGCCGAGCCGGGGTTCGGTGTGAGGGGGTGGTTCGGGCTGCGTTCGAAGGACAGTGTGCGTTTCCCTCGCACGCCCGGCCCGGCCCGTGGGAAGGACGCGTTCGCACGCGCGCGGCGCGGCAGAGGTGGGGTGGGTGGCGTAAGGCGGATAGAAGCGGTTACCACCGCCCCCACCCCCCACCTCGCAGTCTCTGCCTCCGGCACAAGCGTCTTGGCGCCCTTTCGCCTACAACATCCGGATGCGAAAGGAAGTTTAGCAAACTTTCTTTCTCATTCAACACGGCACTCGAATGTCCTCAGCCGCCTTTCCGACGGATTCAGATAAAACTGTTGTCGCCAGTGGTATTCGCGTTGCCCATGTTCGATCGTCAAATCGAGTCTCACTGACACAGAATAGTACGCCCGCAATTTGACACCTGCCTCGGCACTTTTGCGTACTAGCCAGGCAAGCCTTCGGCTTGAATGCTGAGCTGACACTTCTCATAGTACCAGGTGGGCAGTGGTTCGAATGCCGGTCACATTTGCTTCACGCTTTTTACTCAGTCGCTGTGCTTTTTTGCAGTTGCCCAAGTCACAACGACGGTGTATCTGGAAAGAACAATTGGTCGACAGGAAAAAAAAAAAAGGATGTAAAAAAAAAAAAAAAAGGAATACGTGGTCATTGAACTACTGCCCAGCTGGTGCAATGAGGAGTGACGATACCCATGGCGCTACGCGGCCGGCCTAACTGCACACGGTGAAAAGGCGTACTGATGACAACGGGTTCGTTTCTTCGGTGACTGTGGCTTCTCGCACACGATGACTCCTAGTGGTCCGGCATGTGGTACCGTGGCGACCTAGCCGTGCCGGCATAGTGTCCGCCCGGAGAGTCGCAGAACAAAGGTTCGAATCTTAGCCAAAAATTTAATTTTTCTGAGGACAACAATTTGGAGAGTGGAATTCAAACCCCCCATTTCAACCGAGCTCCCTCGTGGAATCGCCGACGGTCTAGTGGTCTAGTGGTGCCGCGAAAGCCGTGGGGTGTCTGTGAGACTCGGCACATGGGGCCTGGTTCAAACCCAGGTAGGTTCTTCACTGGTAGCGACAGCGGGTTGCCAGGAAGTTCCGTCCCATGCCCACGACTGGTGGTCGGTCGTGGGGTCATAAGTCCTAGAATCTGGCTCCAAAAATAGCGGTTCCATGCCCTGGGGACAGGGCAGTTCGGTTAACCACCGTACGACTAAATCTGGCAGTACGGGGATCAAATCTGTCGAATTGCGCGACAGGATCGCAGTCCAAAAAGCACCGGTTCCCATAAGAACACCGAAGTAGTTGGCTGCCACGGGGGGTAAAAGCCCTGTGCCTGGCGGGAACCGCAACCTCCTTCGGGAGGTTTACTGTCGCAAAAATTTTCCATGTTTTCACGCCACCCTTCACTTGCAGAGCACGTACGCAATTTTTCAAGTTTAAGCTCGAAAATGTTTGTATGCTTTCGATATGTTGTTGCCCAGGCATATGTATGTTAAAAGTATAAGATAGCAATAATGGTAATAGTAAGATTCCCATAGGATACTAAAGGACAATTTGGCTGCATAATTGCCCAACAGAGTGCTTCGCTACGCTCAGCAAATGAACCGGGCGCAGGAAAGGGCCTTTGTCGGCTGCTATGGTGGGTATGACAGGACGAGTAAAGGAAAAGGACTCCGCATTCTCGAACGCACCCCTTATGTCGGGAGGGGCGGTGGGGGGGGGGGGTTCTAATCCCGCCGGTGGAAGCCGTACGACGGCGGCGGTATGTCGCCTCGTACACTAACAGAAAACTGTTTCTCTTGCGATGCGAGAAGAGGGACCGACTTTCCCCTCGCCCCTTGCACGAGAGTGACGTTGATGGATCGTGGAGGGATCGCTCGTCCAACTTTGTCCTTCCCCGGCGAGGCGACCACCCGGCGCACAGAATCGAAAGGAGTGGCCTACTCAAATGTGTGCATCCCTTGCAGTTGGCAGGGGGGGGGGCCGCCGGAATAATGTCCACATAGTACATGGGCACTCATAAAAAAAACAGAGACAGAAGGGAGTGAAAAAGAAGAAAACCCAGCCGTTGGGCTATTGATGGACTCGAGGTGGAAGGGTGCGCCCCGTGACCGTCTCTACTCCCGCCCCGAGCGCGGGGTATTGCGCAGCGCTGACACGGGGTAGTCAGAGTCAAAAGTTGTTCCCTCAGATTGGTTCTCGGTTCCAAGCTTCACCACAAGGAATTTTCGTGAAAATTAATCCGATTTTCATCTTAATTAAAGTAATGAAGTGACATTTTAAAAATAAATGGAGAAAAGTCATAGCTTTTAACAGTCTCATATTTAATATTCATCCATTGCATATCCACATCATATATACATTCTTTATATGCAGCATGCGTACTTACATGTACATAATTGGGTACACAAAACACACAAGCATACAGTTTTATCATTTTCTAAGACAGAATAATTTAACACAATGTGGTCTAGCACATCGTCCACAGAAATAAAAGAGATGAAGACAAAAAATGCAAGTACCTGGGGCAGTCTTGATATGAAAAACAAAAGGGAAAATGTACTTTTAAAAGAAGTTTTCTATGCCTCATTCAAGCAGACATAATATAAATGGCATTCATGAACTTACACTCTTTTAAATTGCAAGCAATGCCACAAAGATTATCACATGGAACTTTGAAAGAGTATGGAAAGCTTATCCTTTAGTATGTGGCATGCTGACATAGAAGTAAATAAATGTAAATACAACTCAAAACAGACAAGTTTAATGAAATAAATATTTATCACAAACTGTACATGATGGCTAAAATCATTGCAGGAGCAATGTTGTTATTTTCTTATTAACTAACAGTATAGACACTTTTGTGGTGGTCTTACTTAGTTATGTGTTTCTTAAAATGTAGAAAAAATTGAATTGCGTAGACACTGCAAAGTCTTTGTTCACTTGTATGTACCGAAATGAGAAGTATTGTTTGCATATCTTCTGAACACTGAACACCACAACTAGTTGATTGTGGTATGTTGTTGCTCCACCATTCTTCCGCAATGATCTTTTATCTTCAGCCGATGAACAAATTTTAAATTGCAGTGAACAGATACAGAACAGCACTTTCCCGGCAACTTGCAGTATATTAAGGGAAAAGTTTATCACTCAATTTGTATTCTAATATTTATACACAGCATGAGCTCTATAACACTCAAGATTGAGATATTATGGTTGTCATGATAAAAGTTGGAGGTATTTTTTCTTCAGGATTTGAAAGGGTTTTGATAAATTTGTGAACCTTGCAAAGAACTTTAATACAAATTTTTCTCTCTCATTGATAGAGAATAATACTTGCCGTGATCAAAATTCAGCTGAATTCATTTGCTGCAGCATATGACACAAATAAAATCAAGGCACTGACTGGAAAAGACATTTGGTTCCGACTCTTAAACTATCTTGCCCTTTGGTTTTAGAGCACAACATGTATGGCCTCACAACAGTGACTGAGTCCAAATTTTTAGACCCGTACCTCCACTGGCAAAAAATTAACAACAGATAAAACAAAATGCTGTAATCATTAATAATTAATTAAATATAAATAAAGACATCAATACTGAGGAATACTAAATGACAAATGTTGTTTCATCACACTGTTGAAGTTGAGAGAGATATATTGAGACTAGGAAGTCCATAAGAACATGAAATGTTTGGTTTACTTAATGTCAACTTATAACAAGGAACTAAAGGTAAATATTTTCTTACCCTCAAACTTTTGTACATCCCCCAAGGGGTAACTAGTAAAAATCAAATACTGATTTCCCAGAAGTACATTGCACCTCATGTGAAGAAAAAAAAAATCACATAAAACATATTAAGTACATAAAGTTAAAAATAATAATAATGACTAAATTTGTAAAAGCCACTAGTTATCTCGGAAGTCCTGACATGACTTGTCCTCATGTTGTTTATTGATTCACATCTGAGGAAATTATCCTTTTTGAATGTAGGCACTTAACAATTCTGTCATAACTCAAAAAATAGCACAAGGCTTGAGCATTTGTGTTTTAGAATAGAAAACAGAGTGTCACTGATTGCAAAATAAACAAGGGTAAAAATTATCACAAAACAATACAAAAAGGAATGAGAAAATTATTGCAAATACTGCAGATACAATTGTGCATTACCTTCACAAACAAACATTTGATTCCAATATCAAATTAGTCCAACTGTTCAATAAATGCAATTTTGTGTCAGAAAACAAACAGACTGAAAATCTAAGTATAAAACATGGTGCTGGTATTTCATCTCTTTTAAATTCATTTTACAAAAGAACATGTTTCTGATTAAAATTTGACACATCTCAGTTTCACATATGTACATCTTTGTATTGTCCGTCAGTAACGTAGTAAAGCAAAGCAACAAAGCAATATTCAAAGGAATGCGATATGTTCTAAAATTAAGTTATAAAAAGTGAAACTCTGAAAATACTTCCAATAACAAGTCCATCAGAGTAGGTTGAGGCAGGTGAGAGGGCATGAAAACATGAGCGTACGGTTCGGTACAACCGTAAACACAATCGTCATACTAAACCATCATCTCGTTTAAGATTGATGTTCTGTTCAGCACAGAAGTCTCGTGTTAGAGGGAGACAGTTAAAGTAGGTACAAATTTCGCAGTCATACACAGGAATAACGTAAAATAGCGCTATCAGCGCAGCAAAAAGGAATGTGGAGGACAACAAACACACCCATATTAGAGCTATTTTGCGTTGCCTGTCATATGGCCCAAATGACACAAAGGGTAAGAGAGCATATGATAGTAAGAAGCCAAATATGAATCCGAAAACATGTGCGTAGTTATCTACCCAGGGAAGAAGACCAAGCACAAACAACATTAAAGTAATACCCAATAACTTAAAGAGTGCATGTGAAGGCCTTTTTAACATGGGCCACACATTCAGTACTTCCACTATGAGACAGGCTAACAGTCCAAATTGAGAACCAGCAGGACCCACCTTTAAAAAAAGGGAAAAACATCATATTTTATTTTAATAAATTCGAATAGTAATATAATTTGCAAGAGCGGACAGAAATCAACTTACCTCTGCTCGGTATGGAACAAATATGGCACTTGCAAGGTTTCCAGCTACACCAGAACCTATGTATATACACCCAATACGGAAGGCTCCAGTAAGCTTCTCTAAATCTCTCATCAAAAAATACTGAATTACTATGGTTATCACCAGATGGAACAACCTAGACAGGACACAACAAACATTTAGAACACAAAAAGCAAGAGATAACAGGGAAAACTAAGGAGAAACTGAATGTTACCCTGCATGAAGGAATAATGATGTCCAAAGCCGATAAAACTGATCTGGAACTTCTGGAGTGTAAAATGGCATCATGCCACACACATCATCCAAGCAGGAAACCTAAAAGTAAGAGGGAGGGAAAGAGTGTGATAATGATAAAAAGCAAAAGAGACAATTTACCTATTTTTGAAAAATTTTAGTTTAAAGGATAAAATTACCTGTGAGCATAAGGATGCTTCCTCATGGAAGTACCCTCTCACAAAATCACAGTATTCTTTTGTTGTAATCTCGCATGAGCCATGAATTCCAATACAACATGGATGACCAATGACCTCACACACCATATGCTCAGCTGCTTTATCTTTAGTCTGGAAGCGTCTTTGAGGAGGCCCTCGAGAATTTGTCTTTCTACATATTGGCCACTTTGTGATGTCATCTGGCCACTCAAATGGGGCTATGGATGCTGGGGCCTCACAATATCTGTAAATACACAGAAAATGTCACATAAAAACTAAACTTTGAGGTTCTATAACAATATGATTGTCCCATACATACTTTGGATCTAAACCACAAACGGAACCAGATATTCGGCCACCTGGCCCTAAATTTCCAGAGCTCCACTTCTTCCATAATTCAATGGTGTACTGTAATTTAGAAAGCAAACATAGTTAAATAATTAATAATTAAAGGAAAATAAAGAGGAAAAACAGGAAACAAAGAAAAAATGTTTAAGGACCTAAAGAAAATCTTTTAATGCTGTAGTAAGAGAGGGGGAAAACAAAAAACAAATACCGGTCCATATTAAGTCATAAACAAAACATCTATAATTTATCCTATGTTCTACTCTAATTGCACAACTACTGCTTTCATATTATTCAACCTATACTCAAATGTTTACACTTGACATACCGGTGATCTCGTTCCACGAGGTAAGACCAGCAAGGGAAAAAAAGACAGCACATGTTCTCATATATGCCACACTTAACAGTATCATGTAACATAGCCTCTGAACACCGAGTAGTAATTTTCAATTCCTGAGGAAATACTTACTGAACAATCACTTCTGGAGCTCTGAACACAACCAGACTCATCATTTCTAATGCAACATGCTGTGTTCCTTTCCTTCATTCTACTTTCTTCTATTTCTTTGAGAATTTTTGCATCTTTTCTCATGCAAGGTCCAAATTTGGCTCCAAGGTGTATTAGATCCGCCTGTTGTCAACAAGGAAAGGCACAGTGAGCGATAGATACAGAAGTAAAAAGAAATACATAATCATAGTTTCCATACTTACAGCTCTAGGACCAATCCAGAAGTTAGCTGGTTCTGAATAATCAACTTGTTTCAGAGCAAGACTGGTAGTTAAGACCTGTAAAAAGAAAGGGAAAGATTTTAAATCTTGAAAACATGAAAAAGAAAATACACAATTATTTTTAGCCTCAGCGAAACTTACCAGGCCAGAGCGCTGAGTCAAGTTAATCCCGATAGTTCCAAACCCGTAACAGGCAATTGAAATAATAAGAATGAGGATTTGCACGGTGGTGACCCAGTACGTGAAGTACGGCCGGTGATCCTCCAGGTCCTCCAGCTGCTCTCTGACTTTCGGCTGCCTCGCCACTGATCGCTTCACGGACCGCCTGGAAACAGCAGAGACGCACACGTTCACGGGAGCAGCTCGGAGAGCGCCTAAAGGTAGGCAGCCCATCCTACTCACCCGAAGAGCCGGCCCACGACGCCCATGCCGTACTGCCGCCTGTCCGAGTTGTCCTTGACCCTGTCCACGAGCGGGGACTGCATTCTCCTCAGGCCCACCTCCCTGCAGGAGCCCTCGGCCCGCAGGTCCTCCGGGCGGCCCGACCGCGTCGTGGCCCTCGTCCAGCACCTGTCCCTGGAGCTGGAGCTGGAGGGGTAGCCGCCGTGGTAGCCGAGGCCGCCGTCAACCGCGTCGCGCAGGTGCAGGTGGTCGTGCTGCGCGGAGGCCGAGGCCGCGGCGGAGGAGGACGGGTCCAGCAGGTGACTCAGCTCACCCGCGCCCGGGACCGCGCCGTCCAGCCCCGCCGGCAGCTCGCGGGCGTCCTTGGTCACTTGGTCGAAGAACGGCTGCGCAAGCACGAGTCACAATAAAGTCCCCTGGAGGCTTAACATATTCAGCGCGGACCGTTTTCATCCTCTACAGTAAAACAGAGGAGCGTGGCCACACAGTGGTCATGCCGCGGACGCGTGGCGCGCTCGACACTGTGCTCACCTCCTGCACCGAGTGCAGCCCGACGGTGGGCGAGGGCGTCCGCAGCCGGCCGTCGTCCAGCGACACCTGCGGCACCGTGGACGGCTGGATCGACCTGGACAGCGTCCTGGACAGGGCGGGCTCCCTGGCGCGCTGCCTCGCCAACCGCTGCAAAGCAAAGCACATGGCGTTACTGAACACGGTACGCCCAAATCACACAGCGCAGTTTTACTTTTGCTCAACCCGACCGAGGCCTGATGGGCTGGATGCTGAGTGCCTCCCGCCCCGCCCCGCCCCGCCCCGAGGCCCACGGCTGTAATTTATCGCTGCGGCATGCAAGCAGTGCGGTTCATCTGCTTTCAAATGAAATAAAGTGCGGCGGCGGCGAACGGAACTACAACGAGGACGGCGGGGCGGGGCGGGGCGGGGGAGTAAATATGCATGAGTTGATGCGGTGTGTCGTTACTCGCTTCTTCCTTCCCGCCAAATTGTGTTATTTATTCATAGTGCTCGCTCAGCTCTGCAACGCCGCGCAGCTCTAGCCGGGGCCGGAGCCGAGGCCGGGGGTCGCGTTATTCGGCCGGAGAGGCTGGTTCTGCCGGGGCGGGGCGGGGCGTTCCAGGAGTGGCACACGCTCTTTACCTCTACCAGGACGGCATTCCCCGACGAGCGGAGGCAGTGGCGAGACTCACTACGGCGAGCGCAGCTTCAGTCCGAGTGAAAAAGGGGGAAGGGGGAGAAAGGCAAACGCCCTGTAATGTACCTTTCTTGCCTCTCGCTCTCGAATGTAGTTTACGCCCTTCTCGCACAATCCAGCACGGAGAATGGGGCGTGCCGGGGCGGGGCCGGCCGGAGCGGCGCAGGGGTGTTGGATGTCACGGTGGGGATAAGGGGCTGGCCGGCGTTGACAGGCGGAGGCCGCCCTGAGGCCGGAGGGCACAGGGCACCGGCGGGACTGGGGGTCGTGCCAGACGTTTTCGCACAGAGAAGAGCGCGGGTGGGGGCAGGGGCATTGGTCAGGGGAAAGGGTTGATGGAGACTATAGCCAAAAAGGCCCCCACCCCCACCCCAGCGCTCTAGCGCCGAGGGCCTGAGTGCAGCACAGTTCTGAGGACACAGTCGAGAGACGTGGAGGGGGAGGGGGTGGGGGCCTGCGCGGGGCTGAGAGCTGCGAGAGGGGGGCGGGGCGGGGGCACAGGGGCGTGCAGGACTGCAGAGAATAAAAGGGCTAAAAGGGGTGCGGGGTAGCGCGGTCGTGAGGTCAGGATGAGGGGGTGGGGAGGGGGCGCTGGGTGGAGTACATCACCACAATAACAAGGAACCACCCTACCCCCTCCACCACCTCCGCCAGAGCTCTGCGCCCGTCCATTTAAACCCTCGCGGAAACCCGAAAAGAACTGCTGACTACTCCTTTTATTTTCTATTTTTTAATTTTTTCGTCCGAGTGCGTTGAGTTACACCACGGGGAGTGGCAGCGAGAGGAGAGGGGCTGTGGTGGGCGCGATACACAGCGAGGCGTTTACACAAAAACAACAACAGGTCGCGCGCGCCGGGGAAAATAATAAAAATTGCTTCGGGAATATTCATGTTTTAACGAATTTCAGCGGTCGCGGTCGTGTTCCACGGGTCTTTATTCTTTTTTGCGGCGGCAGCCCGCGAGCCCCGCCCCCGGCTCGCCCCCGGTCCGCTCCGACCTCACATCGGATCGCAATGTGTTGACTGCGGGACGGGGGGGACGGCCCTGTGTGGACGAGGTCGGGCGGCGGCGGCAGGGCAGAGAGCAGCGGTGTTGTACTCGAAAAACACAACGCAACAACAGGGGGCGTGGGCGAGAGGGGGGAGGGGGCAGAAAAAAGAGAGAAAGAGACATGAGGGAGGAAAAAATTAATTGGGAAGGATCGATGTGGAGCTGGCCTCCCCTCCCCGGGCCGGGCCGGACGAGCCCTCATCCGGTTCAGAACGGCCAGGATGGCGGGGGCCCCGCCGGGCGGGCGGGCGGGCGATGCCGTCCCGTTAGCGCAAACAGCTTTAGCTTAGCTTTACACATTTCGATGCTAATCCGAGCCTGCAGACAGTGGCGGGGCAGGGCAGGGCGGGGCGGGGCGGGGCGGGAGTCGCCGCTCGCTGCTGTTTTGGACTGTTTTGACTTTGCCGCTGATGCCGGGGCGGGGCGGGGCGGGGTGGGGTTGGGCGGAGGCGCCAGCAGCACGCGTTAGCGGCAGCACTAGGCCAGCAAGTGAGTACAGAAAGAGAGAGAAAGATACATGTCTCCCGCCCCGCCCCGCGCCGCCCCGCCGCGCCCAGCCTAGGCACAAGAATTATGTTGCTCCAACAATCTCATGAATTTTACTGATGCGAATTATGCTAATGTCTAAATAATGCCTCCGACAAACTAAGGAGCGCAGCGGGGCGAGGGCGGTGCCGCGTCCGATGTGACCGGTTGTCCTGCGGGTGGGCCTGGCGGGTCTGGCCCGGCGCGCCGCCCCCACCGCCCCCGCACCACCCCCGCCAGGCTCCACAGCCTCTTTTCCTTTCGCACACAGCTCGATACTCGGCGGCGTCGCATATCACGATATTTTCTCAGCGAGGCGAGGCGGGGCGGTCTCCACTGAGACTGACTGGAGCGCATGCAGGAGTAGCAGGATGATGTATGATGGTTTTACTTGCGTTTTTATTTTTCATTCACATCCCAAACCATTTTCTGCGGCCCTGCTTCCACCCTCCCCGCCCCGCCCGGCAGCCCCCACTGCGCTCGCGTGCTTCACACACTCTGCTCTGCCGCACAGACGCGAGTCGGGGCGGGGCGGGGCGGGGCGCCCGCAGCATTCAGAAGGTTTTAGCAGCCACTGCTCTTCTTTTGAAATAAAAAGAAGCCAACTCGTCTCTTCCGCCTTCTCCCCCTCCCGCGCTTTCTCTAAGTTGGTGCAGACGCCCCGCCCCGCCGCGCCCCGCCGCGCGCACACCAGAACTGTTCCCGGCGCTTGGGAATGCGCGCCAAGTATGCAGCTGGGCCCGGTAAGGCCGTACGCCCCCGGCCCAGCAGGGCGTGGAGACGCTGGGCGAGGCGGGGTGCGGCGGGGTGCGGCGGGTGCGGCGGGTGCGGCGGGGTGCGGCGGGGCGCGGCGGGGTGCGGTGGGGTGCGCGCGGTGGGACCGGAGCCCTCACCGTGCACACCGGGGATGAAGCCGAGCCGTGCCGTGCCGTGCCGGCCGGGAGCTCTCATCCAGTTCCACTAATGGTGTTCCTCTGTTACGCCCTCATTACAACCGCCCCGCCCTGCCCCGCCCCACCCTCCTCATCCCTCCCCCACTTCACCTTCTGCCTCACTAACCCCCAACTGCCCCCCCGCCCCCCGTCCAGCTCGCTACTCGACGACGCTTTACCGTCTGGCACAGGTGTGACACACACACACACATACACATGCACCTCTCTCACCCATAAGTTGAAGGAGGGAGGACCTCCCACCCCCCTACCAACCCCATCACCCCCTCCACCCCCTACCCGACCAGCCAGAGCGACGCGGCCCTGTTAGCCTGCTAGTTACGTGACACCTCGACTTTGGCAACCTGCTTCTCACACACACACACATACACACAGTGTCACGCCGTGACACACAGGCCGTGACACGCCGTGACACGCCGTGACACACTCACCGACACGACGTAGGCCACTCCGCTGAAGGTCATCCTGGCCACGGACTCTTTCCGGCGCACGGGCGCCTCCTCCAGGCGGCCGGCGTCCGTCACGTCCTGCGGCCCGGACAGCGGCAGCACGTCCGGCCGCGCGAACCGCGACTGAGAGAAACAAAAAAGAGAGAGAGAGATAAAACAAGTTGAGAAAAAAAAAATCCGTGCGCTGGAAAATAAATACACCAGGCTCCACGCCAAAATAAATAAGGTTCTCCGGCCGGATAAAAAGTTGATGGCTGCTGGGCGCCGGCTCTGCTGTACGCCTCGGAGAGACGCCGTGGCGGTAGGCAACCCGGGCGCACGTCTGCATTGCGGTACAGTCTACCTACAGGCTGCGCTCAGTAGCGATGCTGCTCTCTTCGACAAGAACTGCTTCCGATCGCGCGCACCCTCTCTCGCGCGAGATGAGCGAGGTAAAGAGGGGAAAAAATCGCCTCCGTAAAAACAAAAAAAAAACCACACACGCTCACACACAAAAGAAACGCTTTCTGCAGCGTTGAGGGTTTCCATTATTTAAGCACGGCGCCGGGCGGGCCGCGTGTCCCTAAGAAGTAAGACAGGCTCCGGCCGGCCGACCGCGCGGAGAAAGACGGATCTCTGTCTGAGGCGGAAGTAAGTGCGAGCGAGGTACTTCTTCCTTCCACGGGAAGCAGGTGGCGAGGCGCCAGGCAGGCCAGGCAGCAGGTGATGTGCCGTGCCGCACAGGAGGAGTAACCCACCCACCCTCTCGACTCGCCCCGCCCCGCCCCGCCCCACGCTCTGCGCGCCTCACCGCGCGTCTTCATCTTAAAGGTCAAGGCGCGTCAAGGTAGAAATAAATGCGTTGCCAACTTTAGAGCGAGAAAGACCACAGCCCGTTTCGGTCCGTAATACGGAAACTCAAGTGTAAGAATATCGCGCACTTAAGAGTGTAACCAAACAAAAAAGATTTTTCTTTTTACATTTAAAAAGCACTCACTTGGCTGTACGGCGTGGACGGCGTGACGGGCGTGGTGGGCAGCGAGGGCGTGAGCGCGTACTCGTCCTTGAGGTCGCCGTAGCGGCGCGCCGCCAGCCGCTTGCGCCGGTCCTGCCAGCGCGCGCGCTGCGCCACCTCCTGCGCCGCGTCCACGCCGAAGAAGGCCGCCGTCTCGCGCTTGATGTAGCTGGAACAGGAGATGGGGGTTGGTTGTGATGAAAGTCATAAGATAAAAAAAAGGGTTTAGAAAAGAAAAGGGAATAAGGAAAAAAAAAACTGGGCACCGTATAGCCCCTTTTCCGCCTGGTCACCCCCTTCTCGTCCTGTCTCTACCTCCTCCCCTTCCCCGCCGTCTACCCCACCGTCCTTTTCCGTCACCGGGCTTAGCTCGGGAGAACGATGAGCGTGACGAAATAAAACAAAGCAGAGGCGGGGCGGTGCGGGGCGGGGCGGGGCGGGGAGGGACTCTTGGGTGAGGTCCTGGCTGCCGCTGCCGCTGCCGCTGCCGCTGCCGCTGCCGCCGCCGCTGCCGCCGCCGGGCCGGGGGAAAGGAAACCATTTCAGATGCCCCGGGGGAGCGGCGCGGCCCTCCGCCTTCTTCCCTCATCAGAGTGTAGCAGACACATTTTCCTCTGCTTTGCCTGTTCCGCGCCACATCGTAAGAAGAAGACGCCCCAGCGCCCCCCCCCCTCCCCCCGGCGCAACGAGCACCGGGGTGCTGCTAGCCAGCCCAGCCACCCCCGGGGCGGGGCGGGGCGGGGCGGGCGTCGCGCCCTAAGAACTACATTATACATTCAATCTCCCTGGCTTTGGGCCCCGCCCCGCCCGGCCCCGCCTGCCACTCCGCGCGGCCTCGATCTACTGCAGGTCGAGGTGGGGCGTGGCGGGGCGTGGTGGGGCGGGGCGCGGCGGGGGATGGTGCGCCAACGCAAAACCCCTTTCATATTTTGGACTGCTCCTCGTCCATTCGCCATCCGCCCCTTCTGCTGCTGGGAGCAACAGATCTCAGCCACATGCCCTGTTCCACCCCCTTAACGCGTTTCTCATGCCTCTCTCTGCGCACAAGCCTCTCTCCCTCTCTTTCTCTCGCGCTTACACACACACAGACAAACACACACTCATACACATCGCTCGCATGTGCTGTAAGTTTGCGGCCCAGTTTGCAAAGACTTCCGGGTCTAAGCCCCCGGTAACGGCGGGAGCAAAGCCCGTCGGCGACGGACGGGACGGGAGGGAGAGAAGCCACCCCGACGTCAGCGTGGAGACGCCAGGAGCCATATGTGCGAGTATGAGAGAGGCAGGGAGAGACAGACAATGAGAGAGAGAGAGAGCGAGAGAGGCGCTCTGTCTCTAATCAACTAACTCTCTCGCACCATTGTCCCTACCGGGGGCTCCTGCTCAAACTCACGGGATCAGGACCACCCACCACCCTCGTCCTCCTCCCCGACCCCCCCGAGTACACGGTGCTGATGGTGGTGATCAACCCTCATCCCCCTCGCCCCCTCCTCCTCCGTCTGAGCGCCTGGAAGTTATGCGACCCGGGACACACAGATGTTGCCACACTGCGCGCGACCCCTATCCCATATACACACATCATCCCCATAATTTTTTTTTGTATCCCCCTTCCTTCAAGACTTGCGCCCTCTGGAGCTCACTAAACTCTTGAAAGGGAGGAACTGCTCCCTGCAATCCTTTCTATACGCCCCACCCCGCCCCGCGCCATTTTATTACAGCCAGTGGCGTAGTCAGACAGGCGTCGCGGTGGCGCAGCAGGCTGGTGGGATTACTGCAACGCGTCCACCAGGCGCCGCGGCGCCAGGCGTCGGGCCGGGCGTCGGGCCGGGCGAGGGCGGGACGTGCCGCAGCCGCGCCCAGGGGGATTGTTTCTCTAGTCTGCTCCCTCTCTCTCTCTCTCTCTCTCTCTCTCTCTCTCTCTCTCTCTCTCTCTCTCTCTCTCTCTCTCTCTCTCTCTCCGCTCACCGGCGGCCGTGGTGAGAGGAGGTGAGAGGCTGGGCGGGGCAGGGCGCCGGCAACAGATTATGTTCCGGTCGATTAGCTTGCAGGGGTCCTAATTCGGTCCAAATATCTTGAGCCCTGTTTGTTTTCCGATTCCGTGAGCTGCGTGGCCCCCGCCCCGCCCCGCCCCGCCCCGCCCCGAGGCCATGTTTCTTTCTTTTTCCCCTCGCCGGCGAAGATTTAAAAGCCAACGCCTCAGCGCGTGTCAGGGTGGGGGCGGGGGGCGGCGGGGTGAGGCGCGGCGGGGTGGGCTCAGTATCTCCCTGGCCCTGGCCTCCCAGGCCACGTGCTGCACGTGCACCCCCCGTGACACGGCCTCGAGGTGTGCCTTATTTAAATTTACTTCTATTTGCGGCCCAACGAGATAGGAAAAATATACCCGAGATATTGTAAAATGTACCACAGCGTTATTCTTCAACACCTACTGCTTTGCGTTAAGTCGGCTACTCACTTGCGGACGAGCTCCGACTTGGACTGCTGGCGCTGCAGCCGGTGGCGCGAGGGCCCCGCGCCGCCCGCGCCCGGCTGGCCCGTCGACATCCGCCTCACGTCCGAGAAGGACACGCCGGCCTGCGTGCGCGCGGTGGCCACGCCCGCGGGCGCCGACAGCTGCGGCGACAGGTGGTGCGGGTGCTGGTGCTGGTGCGGCGGCGAGGCCGGCGGCTCGAGCGAGGCGGTGGTGGTGGAGGCCGTGGAGCTGCCGCCGCTGCCGCTGCCGCCGCTGTCCCGGTCGGCCGCGCCCTGGCCGAGGCCCTGCTGGCCCTGCGGCCTCTGCAGCGGCGCCAGCGGCGCCCCGCTGTGCTGGCTGTCCGCGCTGTCAGACACGACAAGAAGCACGCCGGCGTTAGCAACCACCCTGCGGGGCTGGAGTGCACGTTCCGCAATACCCCTAGGGGTTTTATACCGGGGGGTACTAATCACCCAGACAATTAATACCCCCCTGTACCGAGGGGGGTAAAAGACCTTTAGGGGTTTTATACCGGGAGTATAAATCGCCCAGAGACAATTTCCCGATGATGGTAATAATATTCATCGCGATCGTTATATTACCACCGCCCATGCGGCCCGTCCCGTCCCGGCTGTGACGGCGACCTTCTTTCGGCGTGATTGTAATTCCCGCGGCAAGGTCCCAAAACTTCAACACGAAGAAAATTCTCCATCTCCGGGCCTTTGACGCCGAGCGCGCGCGCGGCCTCACCTTCCGCCAACCTTGGCAGCAGCAGGGCCGACCCAGCAGCTGCTCTGCTAGAGCGCCGGCCGGGGCCGGAGAGAACCTCGCCGGCCGGGAATCTCGTGTTATGAGTTTGATAAAAGAATGCCGGCGATACCCCGCGCCGGGCCGGGCCGCGCACGGCATCGAACTGCCCCAATCAGCATGCTGGCCGGGATTCTTTTGAAGTTGACGGCGGTACAATCACGAAGCGAAAAGAATTCCAGCAGCGCGGCAGCTGCTATCGTGTAAGGCAAACGCCTTTTTTTTTTATCAACGCATGAGTGGAATTCTTTTCCAAAAGTAGCAGCTATATTCCATGGCTCTTCGAAAAGAAATTCCATATTAAACCTTCCGCAAGGTCTTTGGGCGCGAGCAGCGCAACGCTCTTCCCTGCTCGGCCCTCCCTCGTCTCGCCGTGGCCGCGGCCGGCCGCACCTACCTGGACACATTGATGGAGGGCGTTGGGGAGGCGGCCGGCAGGGGCTGCTGCTGCTGAGGCTGCTGCTGCTGCTGCTGGCTCTGGCTGGTCACTCCCCTCCTGCACAAAATAAAAACAAAGGTCAGCAACATTGCAATTTTCTTCTTCTTGTTCTTTTTGTGGTGGTGTCCACTCGCGCTTTCGTCGAGTTTTGAAGAGTAAGGGAGGGGAAGCGGGAGGAGGAAGAGGACTCTCGAGTTCAAAGTCCGCGCGCGGGGCGGGGTGGAACGGGGTGGGGCGGGGCGTGCGGCGGTGCAGCGGTCGCCTCGGTGGTCGGGCACCGCACCATGTCAGGGCGGAGCGGGGTGGGGCGGGGCGGGCAGCCCAACGCCAACGCTCGGCTTCCCCTTCACAGGAATGGCCATAAATCTGCTGAGGGTGGCCCCCGAGCGGCGCGGCGGAGCGGGGCGCTGTGGGCAGGGGGTATGTGGCGCGGGGCGGGGCGGGGCGGGGAGAGGCCTCTTGGCTCAGGCAGGTAATATCGCACTCCAGCACGTGTGGGGCGCCCCACCCCGCCCCGCCCCGCCCGCTACCGCCACCGCCCAAGACCACGGCCACGAGACAGCCGCGGTTCGTGTCGCCGACCTTGGTGTCTGTCGAGCAGACAGCAGCAAATCAGTGAGGGGAGGGGAGGGGAGGGGGGAGGGGATGAGTTATTGCGGGTTGCTGGAGGGTTCCAGCGCGCGGGTGATGAACTTACTCTGGAAACTGATCAGTTCCAGCGGCGGCGGCGGCGGCGCCGGGCGCCGCACTCAGTGGGGGCGGCAAGGCAGTGCAAAGCGAGAGTACATCATCGCGTTACGAGCTCCACTGGATACATTACACATCCTGCGTGCGGGGGGTGGGGGCGGGGGTGGGGGGCGCCGCAGCTCCGGGGGGGGGCACGCCTGATGACGCGCACGGGGGCTGAAAGGGTTAATTTGTCGTTATGCGGTTAATGATTCCAGGGTCCACTGATGCGGGGCACGCAGGGGGGTGGAGGGGGCAAGGGGCCGAGAAATTGTGTGGGTGTGTGAGAGAGAGAGGGGGGGTTTAGGATTGACATATTGATGGTGGAGAGGGGGCGATGGCTGGGGGTGGATGCGGGCTGACGGGGAGGGGACCAGCCCCCCCCCCCCAAACCGCCAACCACCAGCGAACACCATCTACCAGGCACGGCCCCGGCCCGGCGCCCATCTCGGCTCTCAAGGACAGTGTAGTGCCGACCCATTAAAGGGGTGGGGGCACCCCACCCCCACCCCACCCCGCTCCGCCGGCCGGTCCAGCGAGCCGGGGCCACCACCTCCCTGGCCTTGCCCACCCCGGCCCGGCCCGGCCCACCACTCTGTATACTGTTATCGCTCACTCGATAATAGCCTATAAATCCCCCAAGCGTGGAAATGTTCCTGTTTTATTGAGGGCGACCCGCCCGCACCAGCCAGGCCCAGGCCCAGGCCGGAGCTCGTCCTCAGAACAGGGGCGTAGTTAAGTAGGTCGCCGGCAGGAGAGTGGGGTGGAGGCGGGGCGGGGGCGGGGCGGGGCAGGGGCGGGGGCGGGGCGGGGCGGGGGCGGGGCGGGGCGGGGCGGGGGCGGGGAGGGCAGCAACAGTTGCATGCCAGCGCAAGGCTGAGGGTGCGCGAGATGGGGACGGCGAGGAGGAGCAGGCGGGGACTGTTCTTGCAGGACGTGTCAAGCAGCCGCGGCAACCCCGACAACGCCATCACCATCAACGGCACGGCACGGCACGGCACGGCACGGCACGGCACGGCACGGCACGGCACGGCACGGCACGGCACGGCACGGCCCACCCCCGCCCGCCTAGTAGGGTCACCCGGACTCCAGAGGGGCGCTCCACGGCCCGGGGCGCGGTTGCGGTGTAGTTTCGCGGCCGCGTTGTAAGGACTGTTTTGCGGATTTCCACGTCGTCATTCATTACAGAGGATTGTAAAACACGGCGCGCGGGCCACCAATTTACATTCATGCATCTTTTTGTTCTCCGCCCCGCAGCCCAGCCCGCCCCGCCCTACACGCACCTCGTAATGTAAAAGGCACGGGCCGGGCTGCGTGGTCAGCGCGCGCGGTGGTGGGGAAATAACTACGCGGGAGAACGGGGCGGGAGAGGGAGAGAGAGAGAGAGTGGGCATGTATACATTCCCTATAGAGAAGTGAGGTGGGGGGGGGGGGAGTCGATATTGCAATGATGATAGACAGCCCATTTATGACTTCAATCAGCAGCACCACGACTGGGTTCGAAACGCATATGTCCGTCCCCGCACCCACCGCGACCACACTGTGGTCACCACAGGCAGGAGCAAGATTGTGTGCTCGAGCAGACAATACCATGACATAGCAAAGTGAGCCGAACGCACAGCGAAACACAATCCTGCGCAGGGCACTGCGACAAACATCGATAGTCTACCCGGCCCCGGCCCAACCGTCTGCCCGGTCTAATCACGTGATGTGATGGCGGAGTTTGCACCACCGGCCAGAGGTCGCGGCAGGGCCACAGGGCCGCGGGCAAGGCCTGGCGATAATAGAGGGGGGGGGGGGGGGGAACCAAATTTCAAGGTGACGGGGTCGGGGGTGTTAACGCCGGGGTCCTCGCGCGGGAGCAGCAGGGGAAGAGAAAAAGACGCAAGCGAAAAGGAAAGAGTAGTGGCGCGAGTGCGAGGCGAGGCGAGGAAGCTGATTCAATTCAGGCGCCCACCCCAGTACAGTATATACTCTCTTTCGTTTGATAGCCATCAGCCGCGCTTCCATGGCTTCCATGTCCTTTCGGTTCTCATGACAATACTCCCTCCCTTCCCCCCAACCCCCTGGCCCGCGGCCCGCCCCGCTACTCACTCTTCGACGCGACCTTCCCCGCCATCCTTTCTTATATAAAACTGACGCCCAAAAGAAACAAGAGTATTTTTATTCTCGCTCCTATCCTTTCCCTTCTTTTTTTTTGTTTACGTGTTTTTTTTTCTTTTTCTGGTCATTCAGCTGCTGCCGCTAGCAGCTTTATACCGCCCTAGACTTGAAACAGGCGGGGACCCGAAGGACAATGAGAATGTCGTTCGAGGAATATACCTTATTTCGGGTCGCGAGCCAAGACAATGGCCCCGCCATCTTGCCCGGGCTAAACTTTGACACTTGGGCAGAGTCGTTAGCTGGCGCGCCGCAAAAAGCGAAAAGGAAGGTCTCTGGAGTGGCGGACGGGCCGGGGCGGGGCGGGGCGGAGCGGGGCGGAGCGGGCGGAAGTGATTTTTAAGGAACACACTGCCGCGGGCCGGGCCGGGCCCGGCGAGAGCGATAATCCCGCGGCCAAATCCTCCAGGATCGCCATCAGACGGCGATGATGACGGCGATGGCGATGCGAATCGCGTGCGCGCGGCGCCGCGCGGGGACCGCGCAAAGTGCGGCGCCGCCATCTGAATTTAAAATAAAAGTAAATTTCCCTTTTTTCTTCCGACGGGTAGCGGCGACGGGACGGGACGGCGGCGCCTCGCTCAGTCAGCCCCCCGTCGTCCCCCGCAGCCCCCCGGGGACCCGGGGCTATGGGCCCCGCCCCGCCCCGCCCCGCCCCGCCCCGCCCCGCCCCGCCCCGCCCCGCCATCCCCAATCCATCCGGGCCGCTCCACTTCGCCACGGGATGCTGATCATCACAGTATCGCCCCGCGCTGCCCCGCCTCCCTGCTGGTCTCCCGTCCCGCTGCTGCCGTCGCCCCCAATTGGAGACCCAATCGCCCCCGAGGAATGTCGACCGAGCTCATCTCGTCCTGCGCGCCCCGCCGCACCCCACCCCGCCCCACCCCGCCCCGCCCCGCCCCGCTCCACCACACCCGAGGAACGCCTTCACGACCATCGCAGTGTGCACGGAGAGCCCCCTTATTCTGCTCTACATGCCGACAGCTACTAGAGGAAATGCCAGTGCCGCCGCATTTTCTTTTTTTTTCTCGTATATGACATTAAAAGAAAACAAAACTATCGCGCGGGGTGATCATGAGACGGAAAAAAAAGTTCTCGTTCTGGAAAAAAAAGAAAGGAAAGACAACGTCGAGAGAAAGAGCGACAAGAGGAAGAAAAAAAAAGAAATAGAGGTGATATATGGTGTTATACAGGGAGATTGAGGAAAGGAAAAGATGGAGAGAGAAAACGCGTGAGACACGGGCGACACGACTCGACAGAGTGGGAAAGGAAAGGGAGGAAAAAGCAACTGGCGCTACAAGCCACGGCAATCAGAGAGAAAGCGACGCTAAGCAGGCGCAGGGCGTGGCGTAGGCGGGCGTGGCGGGGCGTGGCGGGGCGTGGCGGGGTGAGGCGGGGCGGGGCGCCGGCGCATATTGAGTACAGCGCCCTCAGGCCGGGTCGGGCAGCGTCAAGGGCAAAGGCGCCGAGGCCTGGCTCAGCAGCAGGGCGACCCCTGGACCTTGTGCATGCCCGGCACAACGGCAAAAATTTGAGTTTTGAAAAATCGTACGAAAACAAGCAAAAAAAAATAATTACGCTCGTCAAAAAAGTAATTTTCTTAACAGGGTACTCGCACAGGTCGGTGTACAGCCCTTATAATGTCGAGCGCCGCGCTGCGCTGTTATTTTCTCGTCACCGCGACACGCGCTGCAGCTGGAGCGGGGCGGGGCGGGGCGGGGTGGGGCGGGGCGCGGTGGGGTGGGGCGGGGCGAAACGACAAGGGGAAGGACCCTCTTATTTCCGGGGAAGTGACACTATCTGCGACGTCCTTCAGTTGTGCTCGAAAAGCGAGTAGTACGCCATAGCGCACCCCTCGGCCGGGCCGAGCGCCACGAGCGTCCGATATCCTATCTGCCTGTCCCTCTCTCCTTTGAATTTCGTCCGCGCCATGCTGGCCTTCCCCTTTGGAACCTATACTAACATCACTACGCAGTATCATCCATTGCTGTCCACTGCAAACTACACCAAACTCGTCGAAATAAAAAGTGCGCGGCAGGGCAGCACGCCGCGTCGCGTCGCAGGCAACTACAAGAGCTACAAGAACAACTTTTGCGGCGCCGCGCCGGGGCATCCACGGTAACGGGGTTGGGGTAGGGGAGGGGCGGAGTGCTGATTCTTATTCAGCCAGCGGACAACGCCTGCCTTCTCCGCCTGCCCGGGTCTGGCGGACAATACTCGCAATACACCTGGCGCCCCACGCCGCCCCACACCCCGTCCCCGCTCCGCAGCTGGTGTATTCCGACATCGAGATTGGGTGCGCCCCGCCCCGCCCCGCCCCGCCCCGCCCCGCCCCGCCCCGCGCCGCTCGGGCTCGGCCCGGGCCCCTCCACTCGCACTAGTTCGCGCTTCGATGCCGCCGTCACGAACTAGGGCAGGGTCGCGCCGAAACGAAAGGGGGATGGCACTGGAGAAGGGCGGGGCGGAGAGGAAGGGAAAGTGGAGAGAAGAGAGAGGGGGACCTTAAGAGGGAGAGGCTCAGGCAGGGCAGAGAGGGGCCTCGCAAGGCGGAAGATCTTAGCGGATGGTCCATCTCAGCATTGGAGTTTGGACAGGTGGCGGGGCGGGAGCGGGGGGCAGTGCTATGAGTAGAGGGGTGGGGTGGGCGGCGCTGAGGGGCGTGGCGGGGCGGGGCGGGGCGGGGCGGGGTGGGGTTGCAAGCACCACGGTGCCTTAATTTGTTCCCGGCGCGGAGGAGATTTACGGCTAGTTGTGTATTCCGAGCGTGCAGCGCCAGGCAGTGCATGGCCCGGCCGGGCGATATGGAAATATCTCACGCGTGTGGGCCGTGGCAGGGCGTGGCGGGGCGTGGCGGGCCGTGGCAGGGCGTGGCGGGGCGGGGCGGCCGGGCGGAGTACAGTACACAAGGAAAAATACTATACTCATGCAGACACACACACACACACACGAGCTGGGCCAAGCCCGGCCCAAGGAGCAGCAGCGAGCAGGCAGGCAAGGGGCGGAATGCTACTCGGAGCGCCTGTGGACGGGAGGGTAGGCCACCCGCTGGACCTGTGGACGGAGCGGGGGGCCTACCCTGCACCCCGGCAGGCGCTCCTCATCCACGCTGCGGCCGGTACAGTACGGTGCCAACAGAAATATGTTGGCAATGCTGCGTGGGGGGGGGGGGGGGGGAGGGAGGACTTTCAATGTGCAAGGCCCGCGGGCAGGGCACAGGCTGCACAGGCCCCGGCGCGGCGGTGCCACCGACATGATTCATACTGTAGGCACCGGCGGCCACCGCGGCCCGGCCCGGCCCGGGGTGAATTAGCGGCCTATAAGGCCTATCTGCGACCTCGTGTGCAAATGCCCGCAAATGTTTGCTTGTCTTCCCTCTCCTTCCCCCCCTCCACCCTTTCCCTGCTCCTCGCCCTTACCTCTGTCCACTTCACCCCCTGTCCTTTCCACTGCTACCACCCCCTTCATCTTTATCACGCGCCTTTTTCCCCTCAGACTTAAAAATATTTTTCTCCCAAGTAAATTGATAGCACTTTGCGGGTTTGATTGGGGGCTGCAGGGTGTTCTGAGACGAAAAGAAAAAAAAATTAACAGCGTCGTAAATTTTACACAAAAATTAAATATTGGCAATTCCTGCGCGGTAATTTTTCCTCGCAGTGTCGCTCCATCGCCCCGGCCGCCCCGCCCCGCCCCGCTCCAGGCGGCGCCGCGACGCCGTCACCGACCGAGATAATGATTTTAGTGTTTCACCCGCTGGATCGCATTAGCATAATTGCGTTTTTACCCGCACCACTTGAGGCGCGCGGCGCGGGGTGGAGAAGCTCGCGCGCGGCCTGCGAGGGGCCTAGGCGGGGCGGGGCGGGGCCTCCCTTACGGCGATAGGCCTTGGGGCCGAGCAAGGTCGCGCGGCGTTATTCGTTGAAGCGTCGCGGCTCGTATGTGCGGGACTCGCGATGAGTACGTGGGGCGGGGCGGGGCGGGGCGCTAACGAGCAGTGACGGGCGGGGCGGGGTGGGGCGGGGTGGGGTGGGGCGGGGCGGGGCGCGCATCACCAGCGGCAGGGTGCAGGGTAGGGTGCCTCCGTACCGCCTGCCTGGAAAGTAGGATTACGCACTCTGTTGGCTCGAGGAGGAAAACATGGACGGTCGATAACGGGACGAAGAAAAGGTTGGGGCAGGCGGGTGATGAAGCGCGGGCAGGGGATCCAGATGGTTCAAGGAGCTCTCAGGGAAAAAATCAACTTTATAGCAGGGCCTTAATTTTTAGGCAAGTGTCAAAATAAACACGAAATAAATGATAAATCGCTCCTGATTAGCGGGCCTCACTTACTGTAAGATATTTGTGGAATGAGCCATATTTTCGTCAAAGTAATGCGGAAACTTATTGCGCCATGCCGTAATTTTACACCAACAGAGTGGTGCACACTTTTTAAAAAAATAAAGAGAAAGGTGGGGTTATTAAGTGGGCCTGCAATGTCGGATCTCATTAGTGGTGAGCATATAGTTTGTACGCGCCAGCCAAACGTGAATAGGTCCGCAAATAACCGCGACCCCCCCTCCCCCCCGCGCGGTTAGGCGACCGCAGCGCGGCCGCAGCGCCATGGGCATAACGAGCAACCGCATGTTTTTGCGTTTCTGTATCTTTTTATGACACACTCACACACGCACACATTACCACCACCGCCGACGCAAATCGCTGAAAGAGCCGTCACGGTGCACGAGCTTCCCTCTTTCGCCTCTCTCTCTCCCTCTCTCTCTCTCTCTCTCTCTCTCTCTCTCTCTCTCTCTCTCTCTCTCTCTCTCTCCTCTCCCTCGGTGAGGTCCCGTCTCGCTCCGGTTCAATCTCTCAATCTCTCTCACGACCTGTTCCCTCTTGGGGCTTAGCGGCATGGCGGGAGAAGCACCGGGGGTGTAATGTGCCGAGTGCAGTCATCTTTGACATTCGGCGCGGAGTAGAGGGGAGTACAGGAGTAGGAGAGAGAGAGGGATGGCGAGAGATAGAGAGTATGAGGTGAAATGGAAGACGAGAGGTGAGGGTGGGGGATGTGGGCGGTAAAGTTGGTAATGGCTGGTGAAGGGGTGGGTGGGTGCGGTTGACAGGCATAAAAGGGTGGGGAGTAGAGGAAGAGAGAGAGAGAGGGAGAGAGAGACGCAGGGAGTACACGAGAGCATAAGAGAAAGAGAGAGAGAGAGGGGGGGGGAGCATGTTGAACGCGTCGTTTTAAGCCCCTTTGTTTTCAGCGCTAGGGCGGCCGTGTATTAACGCAGGCACTTAACGCCACGCCACAAATCTCTCCCAGTAGTCTTGTGATTTGTGCCTCGCGCCCCGCCACCCCGCCCCGCCCAGCCAACAGCCTTCCGCCAGCAGGGGTCTCCGGCCCTCGAGGTCCACTCCCTTAAAACCGCGGAACGATATCATGTCACCGCTACCCTTTGCGTCCTGACTGCAAACAGGAAAAACCACCGTCAAAGGCGGTGGGGCGCGTCCCACGCAAACAAAGTAGCAACTTCAAGTTTTCCGAGACGAAAGAGAAAGAAAAGAAAAACAAGGGGGGTTGGCGGCGTGTGTCATCTGCTCGAAAACGAGGAAAGAAAAAAAAAACGAAAAAGAAAACGCAAATTTGTGCGACAAATCGGCGCGGTGCCGTCCGCGGTGCCGCCTTGCTGTGTTTGCAGTCCGCGGACAAATCGCAACAAATCGCTGCTTTGCGTCGACTCTTCACGGCCCCGCCCAAAAACAGACGCATGGTCTGGCAAATTTTTCATACTTGCGCCTGCCTGGCCGGCGGCAGCAGCAGCGCCACTCCCCGGGGGAAGGGCAAAATTGCACGAGGGACTATGAAGGTCAACAAGTACACACACCACCACCACCACCAGCACCAGCGCGCGGGGCGGGGCGGGGCGGCCCCGGGCCACCTCGAGCACTCGTCCGCACCCACGCAAAAACAAACATGCAAACGAAAACAAGAAATATTATTTACGGCTTGTTTCCTTTTTTCTTTACCTCGTTATTACGGTAATACAAACGATGACTGGAGTCCTGGAATAGTTCAGACTCCACCAATATATTTTTTTAAAAAATAATTTTCTATAGCACGCTGAAAAGATGTGGGGTAGACAAAGTAAGTACACTTGAAATTCCTCAAAGAACGCAGGGTGGCAAATGTGACCTCCAAAATATTCCGCGGTTGCGCGCATCGCGGCGCGATGAGCCTCCTCCAGCTCCAGCTCCAGCTCCAGCTCCAGCACGTCCCCGCACTCCCCCCCCCCCCCTCCCCGCGCATCGTGCTTAATCCTCACTCACAGCAGCACACCTACGCGCCGGGGCCTGGCGCACACACACACACACACACGGGAGAGAAGAGGAGGGAGCGGGAGCGGGAGAGGAGTTTAGAGGGAAAAGGGCGAGGTAGAGGAGGTCAAGCAGCAGGGAGATAGTGAGTGCGAGATAAAGAGGGAGGGAGAGAGAGAGGGAGAGAGAAAGCGAGAGAGTGAGAGAGACATGGAAAACGCGACGAGGATTACTCGCGGCCGCCTTACGAAACGGGAGCAAGGGCAGCGCGGGCTGCGCGCGGCGGAGAGGGACGCGAAGCTCGCGAAGCGTGAAGGGGGAAATGTAGGTGGAGGGGGAAGGGGGAGGGGGTGAGAGTTGTGCTTGAACATAAGACAAGGAGACGCCATGGAGGCACACCGCCTCCCCCCTACCCCTACCCCAATAGGTCCACCTAACTCCTTGCAGAGCCCAGCATCCTCAGAGCATATCCCTAAACTCCCCCCCCCCCCTCCCCAGTGGGGAAAGGCATTTCCCATTCATCGCTCCACGCTGTCCGCACTGTTTAGAACACAGTGGAATACTTGCTCGGCCCTTTGAGTAAATCGGGCGGGGCGGGCGGGGCGGGCGGGCTGTGCGGTGCCGGGGAAGAACCAGCAACAACGGCGGCCGACGCTGCTGTAGCGGGCGGGGCGGGGCGGGGCGGGCGGGGAGAGAGACCAACCAGAAGTAGATTTACGGTCGAACAGTCCAAACTTCTTAGCTCCCCGCCGACAACAGCCGCCCCCCCGCTGTACTGAGAGGGGAGAGGGGGAGGCGAACCAGCGTGCTTAAGAGGTATCTGCTAATGTCGGCCGCTCCGCTCCGCGCCCCGCCCCGCCCCGCCCCGCCCCTAGAGCGGAAGGTGCTCAGAGCAATTCCAGGTGCAGCGCGAGCGCCGCGGGGGCAGGGCGGGGCGGGGCGGGTGGTGTGTGGGGAGTTGGGGAAACCGTGGCCTGTGACCTAGTGCTTCGCGGAGTGCGGCGGGGCGGGGCGGGGCGAGGCGCGGCGGGGCGCGGCGTGGCAGGGCGGGGCGGGGCGCGGCCGGGCGGGTCGATAAGGGCGGCAGCGGTCCCCGCCCCACCCCACTCGCCTTTGCCACCGCACCCCCGCCCCGCCCCGCCGCGCCAAACAGTCAGAGCGGGTTTGTCCGCTCCAGCAGCGGCGGCGGGGCGTGGCGTGGCGGGGCGCGGCAGGGCGCGGCAGGGCGGGGCAGGGCAGGACTCGGCTGGGGGAGCCCCTTTCCCCCCGTAAGCTGTTATTGTTGTGGCGGCGCGGGGGCCGGCGGGGGCGGTCGGCTGCGGTATGAAGCCCCAGCCCCGTGCATCGCCGCGAGCATGCTGTGGGGTTCCAGACGCACCCCGTCGCCCCGCCCCGCCCTACCTGCACCCTTCACATACGTCAGGCACCCCAGCACACACACACACACACACACACACGCGCGCGGTCAGCTTTCTATTAGCGCACCGTTATCAGCAGACTGCGCACAAACACATCGGGTGATTAAAATGGGAGCCTCTAAATTGAATCCCGCGCGACATGACGGGCGCCCGTCTCTCTCTCGCACACACAGACATAAATGAAACAAAGAAGTGAGCGAGAGAACGGGAAGAAATAGGGGTAGAAGAGGGGGGGGGGGCGCGCCGGCGGGCTGCGAGCGAAAAATATAACGAATAAAAGGAGCGGGTGTGACGGGGCGGGGGTGGGGTGGGGTCGGGCGGTGGAGATTTGCGAGCCATTTCACTTAATGGAGTCCCGTCCGGAAGAGAACTGAGCTGTCCGCCCGTCGGCCAGCTGTCCGTCTGCCTGTCCATCCGTCTGTCCACCCGGCCGGCTGGCCGGCGCGGCGTTCAGGGTGCAGCTGGAAATACGCGGCGCCCGCCCCGCCCCGCTCCGCCCCGCCCCGCCCCGCCCGAGCCCAAACTTGCCAATTACGCGGCTATTGTGAGGGAAAAACTGCGAAGCCTTTCAGTCGTGAATAGTCGATTCTCATGAAATAATCAACGTAGGAGAGCGTATGGATTTTTATTTCTGTCTGTCCAGTTTTGCATTCACCACCCACACCCCAGTTCGTGTGGGATGCGCGGTGCGTTTATTTCCTACTCTCACAATGACGGCTCACTCTCACCGCCCTCAGCCCGGCGCCCCACTGCGAGGCTGGCAGGCACTATGCATACCGCCATGCACGATCCTGCCCTAGCGCCTCCCCCTCCTCCCCCCCTCCAGAAGGTCGCGCCAGAGATATAGAGCACCGTGTTGCCAAGCTGTCCGGTCCAGGGACGGCGCGGCGGCGCGCGGCGTGGAGGAATGTCCGCCCTTCTCTCTCTCTCTCTCTCTCTCTCTCTCTCTCTCTCTCTCTCTCTCTCTCTCTCTCTCTCGTGTCTCGCGAGCATTGGGCCCAAGAAGGCGTGGGCCCGGGGCGGGCGGGGGGCAATAAGTACCTCCCGGTGTGCCCATCGTGTCCCTCCCTCCCTCTCCCGCTCTCGCTTCCCCCTTCCCCCGCCCCATCGGCTGGCCCCCGCGGAGGAACGAAGGCACCCCCTTCACCGTCCGACTATACCACGCTCCTCTCGTGACGTCACGTTTGTCTTGCCCGCCTACTCCAGAGACGATACCAAGCCCCCAAGTCTCAAGAAGACTCCCCGCACGCCACAGATTACGAATTTACCGGCATTACTCTGCATTTTTTAAATGCTTTGACGTGTCCAAAACGAAGCACAGCCCTAAAAGTATTCCGTAGGAAAAGAATGGTGGTCGGTCTCCGGGCCGTGCGCGGCTGTGCGGGGCTGCGCGCCCGGGACTGCGGCCGGCCCGGCGCACAGCCCGGTACGGCGGGCCTGCCTACCCAGCAGGCGCTCTGCTCGAGCCGCAGCCGCACCGCGTCGTGTTCTCTCTTTCTTTTCCACTCCCTGCCGCACCGCGCTCCCAAGACATTGCCCTCCATTCCCGCCCCGCCCCGCCCCGCCCGAGGTGAGTTGATGCCGTTGATCACTCACTGCGCTGCGCCGCGCCACGCCACGCCACCACCGCCGTCGTGAGCAATGACGTACCTGGGAAAAGAGAGAAGGGAGTTTCATATTAAAACCAGGCGAGCCAGCGTGGTGGGCACGGCAGCGTGGGCAGCAGGGGCGTGGCGGGGCGTGGCGGGGCAAGGTCACGCCGGGGGATACACAAACTAAATTATAAACCGATCGTGATTTCTACTTTATCAGCGCGAGGGGCAGGGGCCGGGCCGGGCTGCGGGAGTATGGAAGGTTAGCCGCCGCCCCGCACCGTACCGCACGTCGTGGAGTAGCGTGCGCGACAGGCAGTCGCGCAAAGTTCATTCAAGGGCATCGGACGGAAACGAAACGCCTTTAGGGCGCAATAAGGGTGGGGACGGGGCGGCCAGAGAACGGGTGGAAGAAGGAGAATAAGAAGAAGAGGAGGAGGAAGAAAGACACTGGAGGACCACCGCAACTCAGCGGACGCGAAAGTGGGTCAGTTCATTCCACCGTGACGGAAGGTCCAGACTTTTATAACAGGTAAGAGGAGCTGGAGGGGGAGAGAAAACGAGAGGGTGAGAAAATGGCGAGACAGGGAAAAAAACAGCTCCCAGGTGGCAACCACGTCGCCACAAATGTTATTAGTCATAGTTTGGTGACTCAAATGTGCGTATGTTTTGTAGATGAATTTTCAGCGTTTTATTTCATGTTTTTTTTTTCATAAGAGCTTAAAGCAAAGTGAGGCTAAAAAAGGGCCCGCTATATTCCCTCTCCTGTAAGAAAGCCAGAAAACGAAGGGCTTGTCCGGGGGAGAGGGAGGCGAATACAGGAAACATATTTTTGGACCCGTTCAGTGACACAAAAATTATTCTTGCTTTTCTCAAGATAGAAATCTATTTTGGAGGGAAATTTAGATTACTCTCTGATACACACAACCCTTTTCCTAGCTGACTCTTCCCGTCTCAAGCCGTCAAACCAAGAGAAAGCCTTTTCGTAAATTTCTCCCCGTTTCTCTGTGAAGCATCGCGGCGCGGCGCGGGGAAGCGAGAGGCAAGGCTGAACAGGGGTAGGGGGGGGGGGGGAGCGGGCGCGTCTAGATTGGGTTAGAGTCAAGGCGCCCGCGCTGTGAGCTACGCCGCGCCTCGTGGCGCCAAAAGAAACTAATTCAATTCCCGTCCCGCCATGTCACGGGCTGAGGCGTGGCCCGGCCCGGCGAGGAGTCCAGGTCTCAGCTAGGAATTAAGGAACTGTTTTCTTCCTGCAGGGACTTTGCCAGGCGAGATTATACATCAGTACATTTCAAAAATCCATTAACGAGGTTTTAGCAAGTTTTCCAATCTCATCTTTCACTTCTTTATCATTATTTTTATTTTTTTTAGTTGGTCGCCTGGTCGCCGCGGGATTTCGCTGCACTCTACTTTCAAGATCCGCTCCGACTCGTGCAGGCGGACCGATTTCTCCGTAAAGCCCCCACCGCGCAGTGGACAGATCGGGTAGGAGCGGACTGCTGCAGTACCGGGAAGGCGCCCCCGGCCCCGCCCCGCCCCGCCACGCCCCGCCCCGCCCCGCCCCGCCCCACCCCGCCCCGCCCCGCCCAACACACTATACTTCCGGGTCTCCGGGTCTCAGCTCAGGGTCTGGAAGGCCCGAGGCTTGAGGGCCTGGAACCGGAAATAACGAGTCCATTTCCTGTATGTGCCGTTGTCCATCCGGGGCGAGGAGGGGCGAGGTTTGCGCGCAGGTTTGCGGCGGCCCCTCCAGAACATGGAGGGCTGGAGGGTTTGCCGAGTGGGGTGGCTGGGGCAAGAGAAGAGGGGAAAAAAGGCGTTTTGTGGGCGCGGCATACTGCATAGGAGAAGAGAGGGAGGGGCGGTAAAATATAAGGTAATACACACAAACTATAGTGAAACGTAGAGGTAGGTTTAAAAAAAAAACAAAAAAACAATACAATTTGCGGAAAAGCATAACAGAACGAGTTGGACACGGGGTGCGACAAGGTTGCAGCAGGCAGCATGGGGTGCACAAAAAAGAGATCCTGAGGGGAAACAAGCAGCGACACTGGGGCAGCCGGGGCAGCCGGGGCAGCCGGGGCACGCCAGGCGCTTCAAAGCCCCGGGATAAGCTGCACGCTGCATGAGAAGGACCGGGGCGGGGCGGGGCGGGGCGGGGCGGGGCGGGGCGGGGCGCTGGCCTAGACTGTGTCATGCCTGGCTGCCTCCGCTAGGAGGCCAGTAGTAGCGCTTTGTGTGTGCCTGCCTGCGCGCCGGTGGCGCCGCTTACGCCCTGGGCTCAGCCCTACACGACACACACACACACGCGCGATACAAAATCAAAAGCGTGTGTGTGTGAGAGAGAGAGAGAGAGAGAGAGAGAGAGAGAGAGAGCGAGGGAGAGAGGGAGAGAGAGAGAGAGAGAGAGATGGAGTGCCTGGGCCGGGCCGGGCATGCTGGAGACGAGCAGAGAGGAGGATGTGCGACGGATATGGAATGGCAAAGACTCCTGCTCCTGCTGTTTCAATCACGGGGGTGATCCGGTCGGAGGAGGGGGGGGGGGGCTGAGTAAATGTCACAAGAGCACGCGCGCGGCGACGTCAGCCACCTCCTCCTCCTCCTCCTCCTCCTGCCTAGAAGCAGACATCTCCTACTCGCACATGTCAGAGTTATCGCAAACGACAGTGTCGGGAAACTATATGACTCTGCCGCGCTGGAAGGACGAAATAGCGAATTGGATAAGGGCATCGGCACGAGGAACGCTGTCTATAGAGGTGTCTTTCTGGACTAAGTTTCAGTCTGCTCGGTTTCAGTATAGTTTAACCTTTGCATTTTTACGATTTTCAATCGAAAAAAAAAAAAAAAAACATTTCTCCATAATGACAGGGGTTGTGCTGGAGTGGGTAGGTATAAAGGTAAACCTGCATCCAGTTAGTGCTTCCCGAAACACCCGCGCAGAGTAGCATCTTCGTTCTGCCATGAAGTCAGAGTGTAATATGCGCAGCCGGGCGATTAACTACGACCCGGAACGGATCGGAGGCACGGGCACCACTTCGATGCTCGCAGGAGGGTACAGCGGAGCACTTCAAAGGACCCGGCCTGGCCTGGCCTGGCCCGGCACAGCGCAGCAGAAAGTGTTGAATGTCCTCTCAGCACGCCACGTTCCTCCCTGGAAACACGTATGGAGTGGCGGGGCGGGGCGGGGCGGGGCGGCGTCCCTTTCACCGAGGCCAGCGGCCCGAGTCATATGCGAATGGCGGGGCGCGCATCACCATACACGGGGGCGGTGCGGTGCCTCAGGGGCGGGAGGAGGAGAGGGCGGTCCGGGTGGGGGAGGAGGAGATTACGTCGTGGGAAATGTTGGTCCTGCCCTCAGCATGAGCGCCCTACGGTCATGCCGAGGCCATGAAAAGGGTTGGCAGGATGAGAGAGAGAGAGAGAGAGAGAGAGAGAGAGAGAGAGAGCGAGAGAGAGAGAGAGAGAGAGAGAGAGGTCAGACGACTGAAGTAGGTGAGTCCGTGCCAGCAGGGGCAGGGCAGGGCTGAGCCTCCTCAGGCCTGGGCGGGGCGGCCGGACAGAGCGGCCGAGCTCGAGCTACGGGACGGGACGGGTCTGTTATTGTGGGGTCCAGCTTGTTAAACTAGGCTGCCCCGCGTCCATACCCTGCTGGACCAGAGACCTGGGCGGGGCCGGGCCGGGCCGGGCCGGGGTGGGGACAGCGGTGGACGGACAAGGGGCGCTGGCTGGATAGGGTCGCCAGACCCGACACGAAAGTATGAGGGGAGCAGAGAAACAAGAAATTAGGGAGAGGGTTAAAGAGAGGTTTAGGTGGGTCGGGCAGGCGCAGGGGGGAGTATCGAGAGGGTGAGAACAGCCCTGGAGGGAGGGAGAGCACCGGCAGGAGCACGGCGGGAGATAAGCAGCAGGGTAAAGAAACTCGGGCGGCGGGGGGCGGGGACGAGTGGGGGTGCAAAGGGTAGAGCGTGTGGAAGAGACAGGTGGGCAAGACATGGGGTGCGCGGGGGGCGGCAAACATCACACGGCCGAGCCCGGGGAATACAAGCTGTGACCTCGTCCGTCACACCAGGGCCGGGCCGGGCCGGGCCGGGCCGGGCTGAGGGCCTGCGCCACGGCCGCCCGACCCCCTACGTGGTAATCATGACGACATGGAGTCCTCGCCCCGCCCCGCCCTCACTCCTGGACAGAGCGGACAATAACGTTTGCCTCCTCTGCTGTCCCCTCAAGGGCAAGGCCAGCACGGGATGCTGGCCGGACCGTCCGGGGCTGAATGTCATCGGGGTGCGAGGGGCACTCTCAAAACCTGTGACCCGACTATTACGTCTATTACGGTCTATTACGCCTCAAAAATATCCGGATTCAGCTTAAAACAGTCCAAAACAACCCAAAATAGGCAAATTCCGGAGAATTTCGGCTATTACGCCACTATTACGCATACTATTACGCGTGCTATTACGGACAGAGTGACCCGACTATTACGCGAGAGCATACCCCCTCGTCGAGGCGGGCGCGACCTTCACACAGGTGAACATTAGGCACGCGTGCGGGGGCCCAAGAGACGCGCACGTATGTGAAAGGAGTTGGTCATGTCATGGCGGGCGCGGCCAGAAATCCGAGCCGAGCCTCACACGCCGCGCCGCGCCACGCCACGCCACGCCACGCCGGCGGCTGTGTCGCGCGGTCCCCAGCCCCGTCCCGTCCGCTCGCGCCGCACAAAAGAGTTGACGAGAATACACGACGACCCCGGCCCGGGCCGGCCCCAGAGGGGGCGAGGAGGGCTCTGAGCGCGCACGAGGAGTGTGGCACGGTCACGGAGAGGGGTTAGGGTAAGTCAGGGGGAACAGAAGGGCGTGTGCATAAGTAGGGGGCCGGCCGGGGCGGGCCGGGGTGCCGCGGAGTGGAGGGGAAATGTAGAGCAAAAAGGGAAGGAAAACTAGCACAGAGAATGGGGCCACCGTGGGCAAAGAAAAGTAAAATTCACCAACGTTCACGGGACGTTTTTCTAAATTTCGCTGGGAACAATTTTAACTTTCACGCATTCTTTTTTACGACCTGGACCGATACCTATAAGGTTATAGATTAATCTTTATATCGTTATAATTATAACACCATTTCTCACAGATACTCTGACAGTGGAGGGCGCAGAGCGGCGAGGGGGCTTCTTTTTAATTTCACTCCTTGGCCGGGGCCGGAGCCGGACCGCGCGCTGGCGGCGCCAAGAGCATCAATCTCGAAAGGACTGCGACATAAAGAGCCAGGGGGCGCCGGGCTGGGTACCCGAGTCGCTGCGCGGGGCCGGCCCCGCCCCGCCCTGCCGGGCCGGGCGTGCATTCACAAACAAAATCACAAAGCTTTTTCATTTCAAAGAAAGCTGGCGACGACGACAACATCGGTCTAAAAGGAGATTCCGAGAATCAGAACAATATTCAAAGCGTGAAATTCGATATCAAACCGGGGGTCCGGGTCCGGGGGTGTTGGAGGTGCCCTTGAGTGGTGCTCGCACCTTTTCCTACGAGGAAATCGGAATACTTCTCTTGACGTCACAGCGTCCCCTTCGGAGAACACCGCACGTGCCGCGCCCAGGCGTGCTTCCCACCCCGTCCCGCCCCGCCGGCCGTCGCCTGGAGCACAGGGCCACGGGGCTGCGTCGGCTTCCAGACACACAATTAATACAACGCAAACTAACGGGATTAGGTCGTCGACACAACACGGAACAGTGGTGGGGTGGGGCGGGGCGGGGCGGGGCGGGGTGGTGCGCAGCGCGGCGCGTGCGAGACCGCGGCGCAGGGCAGGGGTGTTTGCGCTGAAACACTTGACACATCTGCATAAATCAACCCCCTTTGGGTTGCTCACCGATCGGACCCCGCCCCGCCCCGCCCCGCCCCGCCCCGCCCCGCCCCGCCCCGCTACTCATCTCATCTCATCTCCCCCCGTGCTTTGCTGGCCTGGGCCTGGCTGTGCTGCTGGTCCTGCCCGGCCCCACGGCCTCTGCTGGCGCTGCTGGCGCTGCTGGTCCTGCCCGGCCCCACGGCCTCTGCTGGCGCTGCTGGCGCTGCTGGCGCTCGCTCTGTCGCACCCGGCAAGGCATTCCTCCCTGGTCCTGGCCGTGGCCCTGGCGCGCCGGGCCAGCAGTAGTAATGGATGGTGCAGGAAACACGTAACGCCACCGCCAGCTCCTTGCGCGCGGCCGCGGCCCAGACCAGCACCGCGACGACACGTGGTACAATTAAATATCCTCACATAATATTTTGCAAATTTTTCATGGCCATGTCATCGGCAAAAAAAGTTAAAAAATGAATTCTCGACGCCGCATTTCTTGTCCCGCCCGCAGCCCTTTCGGACTCGGCCTCCCTCCCTGATCGTATTCATTTCTGCTCCCTGCGCGGCGCGGCGCGGCCGGTGGCGGAGGCTCGGTTAGGCGTGCGAGGGAGCCCCTCCCCCCCCGGACCCCCCCTGGGGCGGAGGGGGTGGGGAGCCCTCCACGCCCCGCCGAGCTCCGGGGCCCCGGCGGGGCCTCCACAGAGTACGTTACCTTGTTTGCGCCAATTACGACGCATCCACCCCGCCACATTGGCCCTCCCCACAGGAGGGGTAGCAATGTGTGTGCGTGCGTGCGTGTGTGTGCGCATGCCACATACCGTGCGGTATACGACCTTCGACTGCTCCATCCAGCAGGAGACAAGCGGGACTGTACTGTACGGCCTGCCGGGCCGGGGCGGGGCCGGGGCCGGGGCCGGGCCAGCCCGGCGAGGGGCGGGGCGGGGAATTCGCATGCCTCAGCCCCTTAGGGGGCTCCCCCTGCTGCTTGCACGCCGGAGGCGTACAGGCCAATCTAAATCAGCGAAAAACGCCTTTTTAAATCCGGTTTAAATCTGGGCCAACCGGCCCGATTTAGGAGACTACACCCCCCCCCTCTCTCTCTCTCTCTCCACGCCGTCCTAAACCCAGGATAGAATGAGATGAAAAATCTTTTCATCAGGAATTTGCACTCGACGAGGAAAAGAATCCCTGGCGCTGCCAACGCCGCCGCCCCGCCGCTGACGACGACCGACGACGCTGCTGGCGACTTCTCGCGACTTTTTGCGCCTCGCAGTTGGTCGTCGCAAGCGAGCGGGAGTTGGCGGAACCTTTCTGCGGGAGGGAGGAGAGAAGTTTGGGGCGCGCTGCGCAAGATGGGCCGGCGCCGGCATTCGCAATGGGCACGTCCTGGCCCCGCACACACACACAGTCTCTTCTCTAATGCGCGCTCTAAAGGCCAAAGAGGACAACGCACCTCGACACCGTCAGATTCCAGAGGGCTTTAGTGTACGTACAGCGTTCTGCTCCGCTCTCAAACGTGAGGCGGAATCCTCACCCTCTCTCTCTCTCCCCACCTTTCGCTCCACAGCGACCTTGCAGCGGTCGGGTCTGGACAGGTGACTGCTTGGTTTACAATAATAATCTCAGTAAGGGTGCGATCACCCACCTGACATTGGAGTAGGCGCTCTCTCCAGCCTTGTACTCATATTTCGGCCCCTTCCCCTTTTTCTCATTTTGCTCTCTCTCTCCGCGTCCCGCGTTTCTAATTTGAAAGCGGTGCCTCTCTGACCTTCCCATGGCACTGCGGACGACGCCTGCCTTCTGCAGCAACTTTCTCTCGAAAAGTGTTGCCAAGGCGTCTAATATGCCGCGCGTCTCTGCGGTGAAATTGTTTTAATCAGAGCGGTATACGCGCAAAGAGAAACCTTTCAGCGGAGCAGCACCGCTGTGCCGTAACCCAAAACTACTCCCAAGGCCTTCTGTCATAAAAGTAATAATAATAATAATAATAATAATAATAATAATAATAATAATAATAATAATAATAATAATAATAATAATAATAATAATAATAATAATTGGTGAATGCGGTGTCGAGTGCATGAAGAATTAGCAGAACCGTAGTTTCACAAAGCGTGCCACACAGGGAGACCCAACCCGTATGCCGGATGAGACGGATCGTATGAAGACCCTTCCCTCACAGGTCGAGTTCGCCTGATAACCACCCCCGCACGGTCGCACCAACCATCTCTCCCTCTCTCTATCTCTCTCTCTATCTCTCTCTCTCTCTCTCTCTCTCTCTCTCTCTCTCTCTCTCTCACTTCCCGTTATCACTCGTGCAGGTGAGACGATTCCGACGTCTCGGAGGGAGAGAAAGGCCCTCCTCCCTCCCTTCCTCCCTCGCGCCCCTTTAGAACAAGGAGTTGGTTCCCGCATGGCGCAGACGGGACGCGTCCGAATAAATCATTGCCGAGCAGGCCTGCGCGGTAAACACCTCCCGGACGCCACTCGCTCGACAACTCGACACAACAGCGGCGCGGCGCGCTCGGCGTCTGCTCCAAAACTCCGCTGCCGCCTCGCCTACTGCAGTGAACACACTGCCCGGAGAACGCGAGCGAGCGAGCGGAATACCCAATGTGAACAAACGAAAAACACAAAGTATCGCGCTCTTTGTTTCTATGTTACTTTTCATTTTTGCTGTCCGCGACACGTTTTTCATTCAGCGCGGCCCGCGGCACGATTTCGTTTGCCGCTGCGGCGGCCGATGGGAGTCGCGCATCTACTTAGCCGCTCACCACGCGTAATCGCGTTACCAGCATCATGACGCCAAAGCGAAGCGCCGATATTCGCACACTCGCTATGCCGCTGCGAATAGTCGATGCACGCACAGGGCACATTCGCATTTGCATTCGGTCTGGAAATAAGTCGCTCAAAGTGAAACAGGAGCGGAAGCGGCCGCGGACCAGGATAAAAAAACGGAACCGTATGGACGCACCAGCAGCATGTATTTTTGGACGTTCGGATTTGACGTGAGCGAGCGAGCGATTTAGCTACCGGGCTGGGCTGTCTGTCCGGCCGACAGCGGGAAAGTGTTTCCAGGGGCTTAGCGCTTAACGCTGGGCGGCACGTGACGTGGAGAGGGGAGGGGGGCGCCGCCGCGCTGCTCATCTGGAAAATATCGATTCGGCAAGATCAATTTGAGCCCCAGCGTTGAAAGGTTGAGTACAAATCGGCTGGTTTGTGTGTATATACTTTTGACGGCTCGGGGCCGGCGCCGCGCCGCCGCTCTGCGGTCGTGCTGACCAGAGAGTACACAAGAAGTAGTTGCGGGCCGGGGCCGGGCCGGGGCGCGCCGGGCGCTGCTGGTGGGGCCGGCAGCGGAGATAAGGCTACAAACAAAGGGATGGGGATGGCCTGGCCATGGATTGGAGGAAATTGAGAAGCGGTCATGCAGTGCCAAAATAATCTCTTTGGCCTTCCCCTCTCCGACCCTCGCCCCCCACCCACCCCCTCTCATACTCTGCTGACTACCCCCACGGAAAAGGCACCCTCCCCGCCAAACCCCCGCCCCGTCCCTCCCAACCCAACAAGTTTAGTTTCAGGCTCCGGACGACGGGATTCGAATAAGCACAGGGGTAAGGGTGGGGGTGGAGTGGGGGGGGGGGGTAAAGGGACCCGGGAGAGGAAGAGATAAATGCCGACCGGATGACAAACCGATATTATTCGCACCTGAAACTTGGTCACGGGGTAGGGGGTGGGGGGAGCTTGGGGACGTGGGCTTATCTGTGACGTGCGCTCGCACAAATCACAACATAAGCTCTCGAACACACGTTAGATAATTGTTTCGCATTTTTCGCTTTCGTTATTTTCCTCTTTTCTGCAAATCTGAGAGGCGGGGGCGGACGCGCGTTCCTGTTATCGCAACGCGATTAAAATTGCGGCTGACTCGCCTCTTACACCCTACTAGCGGCAGTGATAAAAAATAAACATAAATTGTTTTGTTTGATCCTTAGAAAGAGCCTCGGTCTTGGTTGCAAAATAGGAGAGTAAAAGTGCGGAATAAACTCGTTAAGAATAGCTGAGTGGTCAGAGGATCCGTAACGTCCTCCTGTCAGCTGTCTGTCCGGCCGCCGGAGGGCACGAGCTGACATCAGCGAGTCTGCTTTAGTCAGCTTAGGTACCGTACACGGCATATCTTGCTTTCATCAAAAAGATGGAAAGCATAAAAATACGGTTGTAATCACACTTTGTATTGAAAAAAAAACAACAACATCGGAATGGCGGGAATATGTGATGCGTTCGAGCGTTCGTTTTTCGAAAAAGTATTTTTTCGGCGGTTTCTAAAGACCGAAGTCGACCGACGTGCAATATTTCTTTTCGTATACCTGAACACTGGTCAAAATCCCGCTAGAGCTCATGACACACCGGACACTTTCAAGGCTCTCGCGATAAGATAAGCGCGGAGCCGAGGTGCGCCGCCGCCCAAAACTAGTACTAAACGCGATTGGGGCTAAGCCACTCCGCGATGTGGGGGGGGGGGGGGGCCGTGGAAGGCTTATCATACCCGCAAAAGCGTTGGCTGCCCGCACCAAAACGGCGGTCAGAAATTCAATTTTAAAACACAAGCAAAACTTTGGGAGGCTACTATGTGCAAGGTGTTACGATGGGTCATGTCAGCAGGTACCCGGGCCGGCGCAGAGCAGCGGGCGCAGCTGCAGATGGCCTTGCGACCGAGTGCGCCGGAGCGCATCTCGTGGCACGGTGCAGCTGCACCGCCGTGGCGCCAAGGTACTCCCCTCCCCCACCACCACGGCGCTTACTGCACCGCGCTGCACTGCGCGGCCTCACAGGAAAAACTAATGTGACATGCATCACGTTGACATTTAGTTTTTCTACAATATTTTCTATCTTAGAGACTGTATTCAAATTCCGAGGTCACCAACATTCCCACCGGAAAATTCCGGTTCAAACAAGCCTATATATGTTAAGGTTCCGAGGCTGAGCTAGAGTCCTAGGACCACTCTAGGCTGGGCTGGGCTAGGCGCGCTATGCCTACCCGATCCCAAGACTAGCGGCATCGCCATGATGGCCCGTTGCGACGAGATCCGGAGCAATACGACATGTTATACGACACTGGCGTCCTGACGTGTGCCTGGCGCCCTGGGCGGGGCGGGGCGGGGCGGGGCGGGGCGGGGTGCTCCTCCTGTCAGGCGCAATGCCTGCCGGCCGGGCCGGGCCGGGCCCATGTAGGGCACGGCTGTCCGATACGGAAGCGCACACCGCTGTTTCCGATCAGACCCTGACGGGACGGGACGGTACGGCCAAGGGTGTACTTCGTGAAGGCCCGTACCGTCCTCCTTTGCCTTCTCTTTGTTTCACTTGCGCCGGATCAAAATAGCTAGCATTTTTTTATTTTTGTTAAATTTTATTTTACGCACTAAATGAAATGAGCCTACCTTCACATAGGTGCAACGCGAATCCTCTAACCCACAATTTTCCACGGTTGAATAAAATAAAAGTACAGCAGAATAATATTGAATATGCCAGCGTAAGGAGCATACAAGCAGAAAAGCCGGGAAGAGCGGAGAGGAGGGGGGTGCATAGCAAGCCCAAAGTGTACACGGTCGGTACACTCCGTTCCCGATCAGAATAACATTGGGGCTCCACGGATTTCGATGAGATTGTCGCCGAGGCGCGGCGACGTGACGCGAGAATCAAAGGAAAATAAAGAAACCACTTCGACCGCGTAAAGGCAGCGCCCGCCACCAGCACTAGAGCGGCGATGTGAGAATAGTTTGGGCCGTCCGTCCCGCGCCGCCCCGCGCCGCCCCGCCGCGCCCCGCGGTGCGTCGCCTCCTCGCGTCGTCTGCTGCTCCACACACCAACACGGCGCGGCAGCCATCCCATACGAATCGTGCCGCAATCCCGCAAACTGCAAAAGGAACCGACGGAAACGAGGCGGCCGTGCCGTAGAAAGACCACCCCCGCCGCCTCCTCCTCCATCCTTTCTCTCCTCCCTCCCTTTCGCACTGTGCGCGCGCCCCGCCCGCCTCCCTCCCGCGCCCGAGAGCAGGATTACAACTTTGAGCCTCATCCAGGCCCGGCCCGCCCGCCTCTCCGCCGGCCGGGAGAGGGAAGGGAAGAGAGCCGCGGTTTCCTAATGAATGTATATGCCGTTTGCAGGGCCCCCTACCCCTTCCCTTATATGAGTTTACCCGCTCCTCGTACGCTGAACGGTGGGCTTCAAGTCTACGAGTACCTTTTGGCAGCCAGACTTCATATGTTTTGTTTTTGCATGTAACTCACCATATCTTTGACTAATCTCACATTTTGCACGAGAGGAAGAAACGAGTATTTTTGCAGTTTAAGTAAGTGATTAGAAAGAAGTGAATTTCAAAAGGTAACGTGCCAAACGTTATATCTACAAAGAAAATTGCATAAGTGCTTTTTTTTCAGCTTGTCCGTGAGTGGGGTTAAATGGGGTTCAACGGGCAAAATCGAACGAGCGATAGTGGAAAATTGCAGGTCGCGGGCGGCGAGCGCAGCGCCCGGGCAAAAGTGACAGTCATTGTGACTGATGTATAGGCGAGGCGAATGAGCCATCGATCCCCGGTAGCCGCGCCCCGCCCCGCCCTAACGCGGCCTGCTAGCCCGCCCCGCCCCGCCCCGCCCCGCCCAGCCCCACCGCAACCCACTCCGACCCTGCTCCGCGGGCTCCGGGAATTGATCTTGATAAGTAAAATCCCATTTATTCAAAGCAAGGCCAATCTTTTGCACGGGGGCAGGGAGGGTAGGGCAGTGAGAACGGAGATCGGCCCGGCCCGGCCCGGCCCGGACCTGGGACCGCCCGACCATTTAGATGCGTTATTTTCGATTCGCGACCTCTCTCCCCGTCGTTCTATTTCCCTCTCGTTTCATCTCTCTTTCTCTCTCTTTCCCTCACTGGCAGGGGATCGGGTCCTATATTGTGCGGACCCATATACCAGGCGTCCGCAAAACCTGTCCTATTAATGCGCTCAGTATTTTAAGCGTACGTACCTAGACAATCAGCAAACTCGTGCCATAACAAAAAATTAAGTAGCGTGTACACGACAGCGGGCAGCTAAACGAGGCGCGCTAGAGAAGGATCGAAGCGTCCAGACTTCGTATATCGACCTATTCCCGATAATGAATCACCAATAACGAGCCGCATGCACCCTGCACGCGCGCCACCTTACACCCGTCTTCCTCATTCAGAAATCAACAGCACAAGTCTGGTGGCAAGTGGAGCTCCGCCAACGTTTTCCCGTCCGTGAGAGGCAGGCGCGGGGCCCGGCGCGGGCGGGGCGGGGCGGGGCGGGGCGGGGCGGGGCGGGGCGGGGCGGGGCGGGTCTGGCGCGCTTTAAGACACGAAAACAGCTGACCGCGAACGCTCGCTGGTCAACGCTCCATGGCGACCACGTGACCAGCAGCCGCCGGCGCCGTGGGCGACTCTCTCTCTTTCTCTCTCTCTCTCTCTCTCTCTCTCTCTCTCTCTCTCTCTCTCTCACTCGCTCACCTGAGCATGCCCCACCGCGCCTTGGCTTCGTCCGACATCGCGTTCACCCAGCCTCCTCTTGCGTCACTCCGAGTTAATCCAAAAGGGGCGTCGTTGCAGCAGACGATGCAGCGTCGTCTGCTTGCCCAGCAGACGACATGAGTTGTTGCTCCGCCGGGAGTAAAATAAAAAGTCGCTTGCTGGCGCGGCTGGCTATTCCCGTCGCTCTGACGTCATTCACTTTTGCTCGTGTCACTCTCAGGCTCGGTCCCTAGGACGCGACAGGACGCACTGACTGCCACCAGGACAGGACGCGGGCACGGGCCGGTCGCAGCGCACACGCGTACCGATACTGACGCGGTACTTGAGTCACTGGGGCTCCCCGCCCGGCCCGGCCCGGCCCGGCGTGGCTGGGGGCTTTGTGCTGTGCTGGCCGGGCCGGCCGGGGAGGGGGGAGAGGAAGGGGACCGTCCCAGAGATACGTGATTGCGCTCGTTCGGGGCTAAAAGTGACAGAACGGCTCATCGCTTGCGGCCGCGGCGACGACCAGCAGGTGATTTTTCACTCGATTTTCACTTTCAACGTCACATTTAAGTCATCGGTCACACACGATTCCACACAGCTATCTTTTTACTTTTAAAAACAGAACCGCACAAAGGGTCTCGCGCCGCGCGCGCCTCGCCTGCCGTGCGCTTCGGCACTCGGCTCGGCCCGACTTCGGCTCGACTTCGGCTCGGCGGTCGGCCGCTGCGCTACGCTCGGCCCGGTGGGCGCTACGCCACGCCACGGCACCCGTGCCGCCAGCCCCGGACAGGCTGAGACATGCTCTCATCCTCCCCACCGCCTGCCTCACGTACACAGAACTTGTATTCATGGAAACATTTTTCTCGCACTTATCTGGCAAGCTTGTCACCTCACATTCCAAAGGCGTCAGGCGCAACAGCTGAGAGCCCAGCCCTGCCAGGCCCGTGCGTGTACGGCGTGTGCTCACGTGCTGCACTTACGCCTGCCAGGCCGGCGGGGCTGCTGTACTGCCACCGCTGCTCCTTTGTGAGTGCGCTCGCTGCAGCGGTCCCGCCGCGGCCTTCTTGCCCCCCTCCTCCTACCCCGGGCCCCCCCCCCCGGCCGCGGCGAGTGCGGTGCAGCAGCTGCGCTCCCTTTCTCCCTGCCGCCGGCGCGGCGCGGCGCGGCGAGGGCGACCTCCACCACACACACATGACGCGCGAGTTTTTGCGAAATTTTCAGCCCGTTGGAACTTTTCCAACATTAAAAAAAAATATTTTTCATTGGGCGTGTTATGTTAAAGTTCACGTATTTCACTCTGACTTATTTCAATCCAGCGCCGGAAAGAAAGTACTGCAGTACTGTACCGGGTGTTTCAGAGAACAAGTAACAGTATGCGGGGTTGCCTAAGCCGTAAGGCGCCGCCGCGGCCCCTTGGGCAGGCTGACCCGCAATACTGCTGTATGTTCTCTTAAACGCCCGGTACTCCTACATACATCTTTCCCGTAGATAGTAGGCAGACCCTTAACAGCTCCGCGCGGCCTATACTGATAGGAAAAAGAGGATGGCGTCGGCCAGCTAAACGGTGGCTAAATAATAAGACGGGCCCTGAGTATTTCAGCAGCCCGCTGGGCCGGGCCGGGCCGGACTGGGTTGGGCGCGGTCGGCACGGCGGATGCGAGGCACACGCTGCTCGTAATTTAAGCCCGACGCGATGCAATTACCCGGCGACCACAGTAGTGATAAATAAATGCGCGGGCGTGGTCATGCTACCTCGGAATTTAAGGTAGTTTAAGCCACAGTGCGGATATTCTACTTTAAAAAAGAGAGACGTTTTGCTATTGTTTTCCCACGGGCTTGGTTGCAAACTGTACAGCAACTTTATAGAAAGGGATTTGTACATGCCAATATTAAGCAGTCGGACCATAAATTCTAGGCCACGACGGGAGAAGAGTGTAGGAAGGTGAGGCGGTAAATAACTTTACCAACAGAAGTATCTCTCTCTCTCGCTCTCGCTCTCCCCGCCGTCTCCCTCTCGAAACCGATTAGAAACCCCGCGCCGCTCCTGTAGCCTGCGCCCCACACCCACACGCCATCGAAATTTGGTAGCATTTCGCTCTGTAGTTTGGAATCCTCCCGGGCGCCCCGCCCCGCCCCGCCCGCGCAGGATCGCTTTCCGCTTGTACTCAGCTGTTCGGTTCAGTTCGATACGATGAGTTGTTCAACTTGCCTGGGCGGGGCGGGGCGGGGCGGGGCGGGGCGGGGCGCCCAGGCATGCCGCTCCACGAGACAAACTTTGTGTAAGTTTTCCAGCTCTATGGAACCCTCTCGCTCCCAACAGCGAGTGTCCCTGCCCTGCCCTGCCCTGCCCGGTCCGCGGCACGGACGGCGGGCGGGCGGACAATTAAACTATACACCTCAACGCGACCGGTCGCCACAACGCGTTTTGTATCAGAGGAAAACTAAAACAGTTTCAAAATACTCTCCGAAAAGTATAAAGTCCTCGCAGGACTTATAATTGACGTCAACGTTACCCCGCTCCGACGAGCTGAAGCGGTAGCAGCGGACTGCAGTACAGTACCGCGGGGACACTCACCTGGAACACACAAGAAACGCAACAAAAACATTAGGCGATGGCGCAGCGCAGAAGAAAGCGGGACGGCGTGGATACAGGGTGTAACTGAGCGTAAGCACGCGGCGGGGCGGGGCGGGGCGGGGCGGGGCGCGCGCAGGGCGGGGCGGGGCGGGGCGGGGCGCGCGCAGGGCAGGGGCGCAGAGCAAACAGGAGAGGCCCCCTCGGGGTGCGCGGCGCGGCGTGGGGCGGGCACGGGCCCCAGGGAGAGAGGCGGGGTCATCACCTGGAGGTCCCCTTTGGGTTCACTTCTGAGTGAGGCCGCCACACCACAGGCCGAACAACAATATTTACCCCCGGCACGGCAGGCTGACCACCACCACCCCACCCCACCCTAACCCACCCCGCCCCGCCCCGCCCCGCCCCGTGCGTGTCGCCCCGCCTGCGGTAGTTGATGGGTATAGCCCTTTGTTTGCCATAATCGATTACCTTTGCTCCAGGCTGCGGGCGGGGCGGGGCGGGGCGGGGCGGGGCGGGGCGGAAGCCGACCTCGTTACTTTCTCTTATCCTTTTGTTTCTTACTTCTCCTGTTCATTTTCAATACACAACTCTCCCTCTTCTTTTCCCTGGTCTTAAAAAAAACAGCAACCACCCCTCTACGCAATACACTGACTATCGCTCACTTTCTTGTCTCGGACATTTTTTTTACAAGCATTATTCTCATACTTATAAATGGGATTCACTGACGGAGGGGTTGTTTGAGGCAGGATGGCCGGGGCGGGGCGGGGCGGGCCCGTTCAAGGTTCCCGCTCCAGGGCCGCGCGCGGCTCCTCCAGAACAATATCAGGCCGAGCGAACGCGTCACGAGCGAGGAGCGAGGCGATCGCCCTTGCCCTTGCCGCGCACGAAAACATTCGCGTAATAAACTCGACGGTGCTCATTCAAGTGAACCACAGCGTGGCGGCGGTGAATTGTGTCGAGTGCCGCGAGCGTCGCATCGCCTCGCCAGGTAGGCGCTCATTACACATTCCCCGGCGCAAAGTCACGCCACACCACACCGCGCTACGCCACGCCACGCCACGCCACGCCCTTCGACTCCTAGATGAATCACCTATTCATAGGCTTGGAGGTGGGAGGGGTGGAGGGTGCCACTTAATGCCGCGAAGGTCGTCCCCGGCGCGCACCACTCGGACCTGTCAGAGCGGTATCCAGAGTGGAGGCTATAAGAGAGGAGGGGAAAATAAAAAGTTTGGCACAAGCGAAGCTTGTAGAGCCAGCGCCTCGGGAAAATATTATTGAGAGGATCCGGGATGATGGGGATGATAATGACTATAAAGAAGGTTAACCGTCCGGAGCGGCAGACCCGCGGGTGTGCGACTTATAAAATTCAAGCGAAACGCATTGGCAAGCCGACCAGCCGACCTCTGCCCAGCAGGGCTTACCCCGCGGCCCAAGGGCAAGGTCAGAAGGAGGAAAGGTGCCCACCTGGCGCCCGTTTTAACCAGAGAGAGAGAGAGAGAGAGAGAGAGAGAGAGAGAGAGAGAGAGAGAGAGAGAGAGAGAAAGAGGGAGAGAGTGAGGCCTTTATTAAATCCATAAAAAAAGCGTTAAATTAAGCGCAAGCGCCAGCAAACGCTGCGTGAATAAATCCTTGCAATTTTTTTATATCTTTGCGTCCTACTTTTCAAAAAAAATGCTGAGGGGTGGGTGTAAGAGTGAGAGGTGGCGGTTTTTCATTAAGTTAGGAATTATTTCGAACCCCAATTTCTTTTTTTTAACGATTCAATAAGCGGGTCCAGCCCAGGTCGCTGATGTTTATAGTGGGATAGAATCTTTGCCCCGGCCACGACGAAAACTCTATAAAATGCACTTTGATATACGGGCGATCAGTTTACACAGATTTATCATAGCGTAAAACCGTAAAATACACACTGCCAGTGGGGAGAGACCGAAACCAAAATGAATTTGTTCGAGCATTGCTAGTAATTCGGTGCACTCCCGCGGGCTGGGCGGGCAGCTCTCGCCGACGAGTACGTACTGCATTCGCAGAGGACCAGGCGACCTGTAACCCGGTTTGTTATTCCAGCCCGCTCTGTAATCACCGACATCTCGTTTATGTCGCGAATGTGGGTTAAGCCCGCGCCGAGCCGGGCCGGACATGATGAAGTAGCCTCGCAGCAGCGCCCCTCTGTGCCTCCCTTATTTTCTCTACCACCCCCCGCGCCGCTCCGCGCCCTTCCCTTTTAAACCCCCAATCCCGCCCGCCCGCAACTCCCGTCCCTAACCTTCAGTCCAACTTCCATCACCGCCCCGCCCCGCCCAACTCCACTATCCCCCCTCCACACCCTCGGCTCCCCCGCCCCGCCCCGCGCGCGCACCTCATCAACAGAACGTAATAACATGTACCGCCCTTGAAACCAAGTTCCACTGTGGGGTCCGCCCCGCCGCGCCCCGCCCCGCCCCGCCCGCCCCACCATGCGGCGCACGCACCGCGCCCTGTTCGACTGTCCGTGCATTACTGTCCGCCCCTCCGTCCGCAGCGCTGGCTGTCCTGCCCTGGGCCGCCGAACTCTATTATTCGCGATGCAAATTGTACCTTTGCGCGCTCGCATTTGAACCTCCGCATTTAATCGCGTGTGCACTCCCCGCCGCCTCTTCGTCAATACGTTATTGCTGACCGCAGCCCAGTTCCATTTTTATTTTATTTTGTGTGTGTGTGTGTGTGTGTAGCATGGGTGCCAAAACACGCCAGGCAGCCCTCCTTTGTAGTGGCGTGGCCAGCCGTGCCGTGCGTGCGCACGCATGCTATAGTTTGAGAGAGAGAGAGGGAGAGAGAGAGAGGGAGGGAGAGAGAGGGAGAGAGAGAGAGGGAGGGAGAGAGAGGGAGAGAGGGAGAGAGAGACGCGGGGGTTGGGGAGTCAGTCAAGGAGATAGCATGAGCTGACTATGGCGGGGGCGAGGGCGGGTTAAAGTAAAACGGCGTCCAGATGCAGACGGGATTAACACTCGGTGAACCAGAGCGCTCCGTCCAGCTTCGCCCTCGCTTCTCAATCCACCCCCTCTCCCTTTCCAACCCCCTTACCCCTCCTCCTCTCTCTCTCCCTCGGGCCCATTCGACCCAGCGCAGCGCCATCTCCCTCGGGAAAGGAAACAAATGAATCCTTTAATGCTCGGCGCTGCAGTTCCTGCTCCTCGCGGAGGTCCTTACCCTCCCCTTTCACTTGAGGGCGAGCCTTTTGCTCCGAGTGCGGCCGACACTGAATGCGCATTAGCCCCCTCCTCGGCCCGCCCCGACTCCATCGCCGGAGCCAGCCATGCAGCGCAGCACTCCGAGACGGAGACGGAAACAGCAGTCGTGTTTTTTCCTCGTCGTGCCGCGGCTGCTGCTGCTGCTGCTGTTGCTATTTCGCGCGTTTTGGAAGCGTTGAGGACCCTCTATTTATTGTCTGCTGGAGATTCACGGCAGACGAGAACACTGCTGAGTACGGCCGGGTGTTTCAAAGAGCACATAACAGTATGCGGGTTTGCCTACCGCCCCAGCCGCGGCCCCTTGAGTAGGCACGCCTCGACGTGCTCTCTGGAACATCCGGTACTTACGCCCCGGTCTCTGCGCGCCGCTCCGCAGCCACACATGGCACATGAGGGGCGGGCGGGGGAGATCCTCGACGGAACGTCGAATTGCAGAGAGGCCCGTGGCGTATGGGGATGGGGAGGGCGCTGAGTCGGGTGCGGGCGGGCGGGTGCGGGCGGGTGCGGGCGGGTGCGGGCGGGTGCGGGCGGGTAGAGGCAGGGCGGGGAGTTTCGCTTCGGGGTCAGGAGGGGAGGGGGGGGCGGAGGGAGGCCATCCCGTTTTGCGCGTCATTACACACAGCAGAGCCTGATGACGATTGATTGAAAATGTGTATCGCTGGAAGCAGCAGCAGGGAGATGGGGGCTGCTGGTAGGGGTAATGAGGGGGAAGGGGGTGGGGGCGCGGATCCACGGAGAGGTAGATAGGAGGAGGAGGAGGGGGGGGGGAGGTCGAAAGGCGGCTGCTGGAGATCCCTATCCCGCTCTGCTCATGTCACGATGAAATTGATGTGGAGCAGGATATCCGACCGTATGCGTTGGGGAAAAGGGTGGCGGCATCCTAGGTGTTAGGCTAGGTCTGCTGCGGGCGGGAAACGATTCTCCGCGGGCTGATTCCTCCCCCCGCCGTCTCTTCCAGCAGCAGCGAGTGAGCGTGTCCTCGGCGGCACATCGCAGCCCAGAGGGGAGGAGGTTATTGTACGGACTGCAGCAAGAGCGAGCTGCTCGTCTCGTCTCGACTCGTCTGCTGCCGCGTTGAGCCGCACGCCCGGGGGCTGTCGCTAATGCTTGCTGTTGCTCCATTTTTTTTCTGCCGCTATTCGCTCCTGGCCCTGGCGCGCTTGGCGTGGCGTGGCGTAGCGCCACGGAGAGAGACAAGCAGAGGCCCAGCCCCGCCCCCTAGAGAGGAAGAAGTGCGGCGTGTAACGAGGCCAGTCCAGCCACCACCCCACCCCACCCCGCCCCGCCGTGCCCCGCCCCGCCACAGCCCGGAGCAAGACCATCAGCAGGAGGCAAAAAGTGGTCCCGCGCCGAGACAGATAGGCAGCAATCACTGCGGACAGCTTTAAACGCCACACCGGCGGGCCGGGCCGGGCCAACGCGCGACGTTCTCAAGGTCGTTGGTGGAGGAGAACAGCCGGCAGGGGGATGATTAAAGCACATGCATCTCTCCCCCTTACCCCTCTCTCTCCCTCTCTCTCTCTCTCTCACACACACTCAGAGTTTTGGGATCCTTTGAGGCAGCCCCCGCACCCGTATATCCCATCGCCGTCGGCCTCCTTTTTCCCTACCCATCCTTCGGCAGCCACAACGCGGCCCGCCCCGCCCCGCCCCGCCCCGCCCCGCCCCGCCCCCGCCCCGCCCCGCCCACACTCGCCCCTATCGCGAATTCGAAATAAGGTTCGCCTGCGGCTCTTGGTCGGCATCAGGGATGCTACAGCGGCCGGGCCGGGCCGGGACAGGAGAGGGGACTCCTTGCCTTGCCTTCATCCCGCTGCTCCCACCCCGCCCCGCCTCTCACCCCTCCTGCTGTCCGCTCCTCGCGGGCGGGGCGGGGCGGGGCGGGGCGTGCGGCCGTGACCTAAATCGCGGCCCGGAGATAACTCACACTTTCCCTTTGACCGACAGCGGCGTGGCGCGGCGGTTCGCGGAAGGCCTATGCGTCTTGTCCGCCCTTCTATCTTTCTTTCGCGCCAGCAGATGCCCTTTCCTTCCCTCAGGTCGCCTCTGACGTCACAGCGTAATGGTAAGCGGATCTCGAGTGTGGCGAGAACATGTATATAAATAAATAAGGGAGGCTACCCTTTTGCGCTGCCGTCGCTTGTTCCATCCTTCGCGCACGTACATCCGCCCACGTACATCGGTCCCCCCCCCCCCCCGCCCCCCTCCCCCCCGACCGGGTCCGCGGCGGGGCGGTTCCCTGTTTATGGCCAAACACGCGGCCTTTGGACCGGAAGTGACCGGCGGAAGCAGCGCCGCCTCCCCCCCCCCCTGCCCCCCGCTGCGGCCGGAGCCGGAAGTCGACTCGGACGTCGCGCGATTAGCATCATCATCAAGCAGTTGCGACTCCCCGCACATCCGGTCGCCCTGCCCCCCGCGCCGCCCCCCGCCCCTGATGTTACGGACACGCTGCAGTAACTCTTAGCGCTTGCCCCGCATGTGTTTGCTCGACCATCTCGACGCGCGAGTTTGCCTTGCATTTTCGATGGCGACACTTTGCAATAACGAGGTACGCCGCGCCGGGTGGAGGAGCCGCGCGAGGTATCGGCGGGGGTGGGGCATCCGGGGGGGGGGGGGGGGGGTCGTTATAGAAGAGACGCCCTGCGAATCACAATTATTTCAACAGCTGGTCAGGACCGCCCCGCCCCGCCCCGCCCTGCCCTGCCCTGCCCAGCCCCGGCAGCGAGATCCCGTGGAAACTTGACTTGGATGAGTCCCTAGTGGAGCTTGATGGCTCTTTGGTTGCTTACTCGCCTTTCCGCCCCGTTTGCCTCACGGCCTCCTCCGTGACCTCCGTGTCCGCGGCCCGGGCCCGGCGAGACCCGCGCACTGTCCGCCAACTCCAGAGCGCATGCCACTCACACATTCACCCTCGGAAACACGACTTGACATTGCCGGGAAACAGTAGCGGTCCACCGACTATGTTCCGCGAAAACTCGAAAGGCTCAAAACGTTAGTTAAACCAGACAATTTTCCTGCTGACTAAACCACGAGCGTTTTTTTTTTTTTTTTATTATTGCGAAACGAACATCTGTCGCGCAGGCCCGAACAAGCTGCTGTGCGAGTGCGATATAACGAAAACGAAAAACGGAACGGAAGGTCGACCGTATTTCCTGTTTTTGTTTTGCGAATGCGAATTGAGATATCGTAGTTCAATTAAAAAAAAAATTAAAACAGAAAACAAAAACAAAAAACGAATGAGGTCTGAAAAGAACGGAGGCAGCCATTGTTATAGGTATGGACGAAATGTGTGATCCAGTGGCGACCAGTGGTCCTGATGGAGCAGGTGAGATGTGCCACAAAACAACCCCCTCGCCCCCGCCCCCTCACCTTGATTTCACTTGCCCGCCCCGAATGTAATTCACTCTTTGCACAGCTCTCCCGCAGGGGCAGAGTTCCTGATTCGCGTTTGCTTTCGCGCTATCGCACTTTTAACTCTTAACTCCCCACAAAGAGAGAGTGGGTTTTCCGGGCACCTTTATTTTTCAGAGCCGGTCCCCGCCAGCAGCGAGCTTGATCGACTTGATAATAAACAAGAGCGAGGAAGAGCGGGATGGGAGGGGGATGAAATGGGTGTGTTCTAGGGGACCCGGGGTGGGGGTGGGGGGAGAGGGGTAGCGATTGAAGCTCCGGCGCTGAAAGCCGACTGCCGGACGCGGAATCAAAATTAACAAAGCAGTAGCCAGCCTATTCTGCTACAGTCAGGGAGTTCCCCTTTCTCCCTCCTCACTCTCCTCTCTCCAACTCTCTCCCTCTCACTCTCTCTCTTTCTCACTCTCTCTCTTTCTCTCTCTCTCTCTCTCTCTCTCTCTCTCTCTCTCTCTCTCTCTCTCTCTCTCTCTCTCTCTCACCCCTGGGCGGGGCCCCACCGAGGCAGCCCATTCAATTCCTATCTCCTGTTCACCGTCCGCCGCCCCGCTCTCTGCCCTCCCCAGTCCCAACCCCCCGTCCTTCATCTATCCTGCTCTTCCTCCCTCTCTCCTCAGCTGTCCGGCAAAGTCCCCCCCACTACCCCCTCCCACTTTCCCCTCCTCTCCTGGTCTTTTTGCCCGCGGCCTCGAGCACGCCGGCCCGCCTGCTTCGCGCGGCAATTTGTGATTTAGATAATTCCGTAGGTTTGCACAGAGCGCAGGAGAGGGATGAGGGCGAGAGAGGGAAGTGCGAAAGCAGAGATGGTAGAGGAGGGGGCGGTGGCTGGAGCCCCCCCCCCCCCTCGCCCCTAACCCCTGGTCCAGTCCAGCCAACCTCCCGGTCTGTGTACAGCAATGTGGAGGCAGCAGGAGGAGGAGGGAGGGGCGGTTAGAGGGCGGCGGGAGGGTTGTGCTACGCGTCCAAAAGGCTGGAACACGAGCATGCCAGGGCGGGGCGGGGCGGGGCGGGGGCGGGGCGGGGGGCTGAGCCCGCACATACGCGTTGCGTCATCGGAATTCCACTGAAAGGTAAAAGCAGTCCCCACCCCCACCCCACCCCCAGCAGAACAAAAGCTCCACTTGCTCGCTGGCGTTATTGACGTAAAAGAGAATTCTAGGCGCACCGCCTGCCATATGGGTCTCGGATTTAGCGCGCGGAATAATGAGGACATCGAGTCCGGTTTCAATCGCACACGACGCGAGAGTCGCGCGGGCGGCAGGGAGGGAGAGAATGCCGCCCTTTGAAATGATCCAAATTAACCCGGCCCGTCGCCCTTCTGTTATCCAGTGCGCGACGCGTCGCGCGACAATCGATCCTCTCTCTCTCCGTCCTGTCCCATTCTCTCTCTCTCTCTCTCTCTCTCTCTCTCTCTCTCTCTCTCTCTCTCTCTCTCTCTCGTAAGACCCCGCGCGCTGCCGTCCCCAGGTGCGCGCCAGCACCTTATCGACCTCGTCCCTCGCGGGGTAATTTTAGCCGCGGGCGCTGCGCTGCGCGCGGGTAGAAGCTGCCCGTACTGTCGTATGGAACGAGCTTTAGTTTTTAAAAAAGAGTAGCGGTAATTTTTATTTTTATTAAAAAAAATGATTCCAGTTTTGTGTGTGAACACACGTGCAACATCACACATAGCACTAGCGGTGAGGTGCGGGGCGGGGCGGGCGTGAAGTCAGAGTGGACTCCGCCTGCTCCGCACCGCACTCGTCTCTGCAGAGCCACACCACACAGTGCCGGTCCATAACAGGGCCAGTCACCCCTATAGCCCGCGCCGGGCCGGGCCGGGCCGGCAGCCACAGCAGTGCCGTTCGTTTGCCCTGCTCCCCCAACTCCGACTCGACTTCTCGACTCGACAACAGTTTAACAATCGTGGCGGACGACGACGGGGGACGCTAAATGACGTCTGGCGCGTGGCCGGCGTGGCGGACAGTAACTGCCCCGCCGGCGGGCCCTGCACCGCCAGGCCCCGACCCGCCCCGCCCCGCCCCGCCCCGCCCCGCCCCGCCGCGCCCCGCCCCGCCCCGCCTCGCCCTGCGGACGGAAGGGAAGGGACGGGACGGCGAGGGGCACCTTTCCTCTTTGTTAGTTGCCGGGAGGTCCGCCGGACGACCCCCGTCCATCGCCGGCCGTAAAAGCAGGATTAACGTGTCCCTCGCTTTCAAAAGTAGAACCTCCCCGCCCCGCCCCACCGTCCAGCAGCAGCGTTGCCTCCCCAGCGGCAGAGCCACCCGCCCCGCCCCGCCCGCCCCGTCCGACTTGTTCTTCTTTTTACGGTCGACGAGATGAGACAACGCTTTCAAACTCGAGCGGAGCGGAGCGCGGGGGCACAGCAACGTGGCTGGGGGGTGGGGGTGGGGGGCGAACATACGAGTCCCGCAAGACGTAACGCGTGCACGACCCGAGCATGAGTCTGGAATGAAAAGAAGAGAGAGGAGCCGGCGCGGCGGGAGAGGAGAGGTATCGCCCAGAGAGAGAGAAGGGGTGGTGGGGACACGGGACGGGTAGCAAGCAATCCTCTTGGTCGCGGGCGGGACAAGAAGAAAACGCCCCCTCCCCCAACCTCCATAGCAGCTCGCCCGCTTCAGCTCGGGGCGGGGCGGGGCGGGGCGCACCTGCCGTGCACGCCATGGCCAGGCGGACGAAATGAAATAAGAAATAAGACTCGCACCGGCCGGCCGGCCGCCCGGCTCAGCCGGCCTCTGACCTCTGCCGGGCCGGGCGCCTGTGAGTGGCGAGGTGGGCAGCCCGCTCTGCAGCCGTGCGCGGCGGGATGGCCTATCCGGGGCTTTGCAGGGGCCGGCCGCGGGAGTCTTGCTTTACCTTTACTGCTTTGAGGTGAACTCCCCCCATCCCTCTCGACGGAGGCGAAGGCCACACAACAACAGACCTGCCCTGAGTGTTGGCAAAAAAGGACGCCTCAGGTGAGAGCGAACTATTCTTTTCAACAATTAAATATTGTGAGAAATGTTTAAGAAGCGGTTGTGGTTATGAGAGGGGAGAGGAAGGAGGAGTGTAGTTTGAGAGGGGGAAGGAGAGGGAGAGAGGAGTGGGGAGAGATACGGCAGAGGCTGGGGCGAGGCAGATAACATTTCGATCTCCTGCTGGGAGGGGGCCGGGGGCCGGGGCCGTGGCCGGGGCCGTGGCCGGGCTAGCGACTCCGGGAGAGCCAGGAATAATTGCTTCACTTCTGAAGAGAAGGAGAGCCAGTCGAAGGGGAGCGGCGGCGCGGGGAAAGAAAAACAGAAATAACGAAACGAGGGGATGGGAGGGTGAGGAGGAAAAGAAAGGGACTGGTGCTGGGTTCTGCTCTCCCGCTGCGGGCAGGAGGTGGGGAGGGGGAGGGGGAGGGGAGGGGCTCCGTCTGATTGGCTGAGCGGGGCCAGCGGGGAGGCCGGGCCAGGCCGGGCCGGGAGGGGGACGAACACAACTCCGTCGGCCCGGCCCCGACCCGGCCCCGACCCGGCCCCGGCCCGCACGGCCCGACCTTGGCGCTACCCCCGCGGGGGCTCCACGGGAGTGCGTCCTCCAGCCGCCTGGGGCCTCCGGCCTGACCCGCCCCACAGGCCGGGTGCAGCATTCGGGAGGCAAGTGTGCGGCCGAGGGGAGGGAGGGAAACTAAAATCACAGCATATTGGTCAAATAATTCTAATGCCATGTCGACCACGATTTTTAAAATATTTTCTACGCGGACAGTGCCGTGTCGTAAGGCATATATATGTTGGGGGCAGGGCACCACGAGGGGTCCGGCCATTCCCCCGTGGAACTACTTAGGTTATGGCGTTGGGGATTGGGGCCTGCCCTGCCCCTGCCCACGACCCCGCGCCCGGCCCCCGCCCCGCCCCAACTGACCACCATTCAAACTTGGTCCGAGCGCGCCGCCGGGTCGGAGCCGGGCGAGGCGGACCGTGGACCGAGGCTGGCCAGCTAATGCAAAGTAACTTCCCCGGAGTCTAACTAGGCCCGCCTAAATAATGCATGCACAGGGAGCGCACCAAGGAGCGGAGCGGCGCGGCGGTGCAGAGCGCCTGCGAGCTGGACGCGGCGGGGCGGGGCGGGGCGGGGCGGGGCGGGCCACCGGCACACAGATATAGAGCGAAATATTGCTGTTGGATGTGCTCTTGTCGCGCAGCCCTTCATATCCGCCCCGGTCCCCGCCCTGCTCCGGCGCACGGAGACGCCCTGAGGGTCTTCACAGCAGAGGTCCGTAACTTATCAAAAATTCTAGGATAACAGTTACAACTATACGAGGCTACGTTAGAACAAGTTAACTTTAAACAATCAGCCGCCCATTTAAAAATTTAAAACTTTAACAAGAAATATTCAAAGTCAAATTTTAATGTTAAATTTTTCACACTTCCTGGGTTTTGCGCTAATGTTTTGAAAGGTATGTTAAACTACGGAGCCCAGGTCTGCAGCGCGCCCCCGACCCTCCCCGCGGGCGACTGCAGACGAGCCGTGCCGTCCCGCCGCGCAGCAGAATAATGCGCTCGCCGGGAGAAAAGGTGTGCATGATGGGCGACACACAAAGGGGCTGCTGCTGCTGCTGCTGCTGCTGCGTAGGCACGGCGCGCAGCCCCCACCCCCGGCAGCACCAGCTTCCCTTTGAAGTTTCCACTGCAGTGCCTCGCAGCCAGCCTCTCGTCTGCTCTACACCACACCCCACTGGTTTGACTCGCCCTCGCTCGCGTCACCATGGTATGTTACGGTATGGATCGCTCGCGGGGCCGCGCGCGCGCGCGTCTGTCCCGCAATGTGCTTTACCCGCGACAAACGGCAACATAACAGGAGCGATCAGTAGGAAGAAAAAAATAAAAACGAAATGTTTTCCAAAGCTGCTTGTAGGCGGTAAAGAGTGCAGACTTTGCATCACGAACCGCAGGTATTGGCGTCGCGACGGCGGCGTCTCCAGCCGAGCCCGGCGCCGTCCTACAGCGAATCGTGTAACGCGCACTTTGTAAACAGCAATAATACCGGCGGCAAGCCGTTCCGCCGGGGCGCGGGGGCGCGGGGCGCGGGGGCGCGGGGCGCGGGGGCGCGGGGGCGCGGGGGCGCGGGGCGCGGGCGCGGGGCGCGCGGGCGCGGGGGCGCGGGGCGCGGGGCGCGTGGGGCGCGGGGCGCGGGGCGCGGGGCGCGGGGGCGCGGGGCGCGGGGGCGCGGGGGCGCGGGGCGTGGGGGCACGGCCACCTGCCTGCACACGTAACCAGACCCCAAGGCAACTTCCGCGCCCGGCCAGGCCCGGCCCGCGCGAGTCCAAGACAGGGGCACAACTAGTACAGCCCGCGAGCGTACGTACAGTATGTGTTTCCGCCGCGCCGGAACGCCACGCCACGCCCGAGCTGTGCCGAGCGCAGTTCTATAGCACTTTGTTGCGTAACGCTCAGTGCCTGGCCCGCCCCGCCCCGCCCCGCCCCGCCCACCGCGCGAGTGGGCACCTGCGCCATCGCGTGACGAACACGGGAAACCCTCCCCACGCACACCCGCGCCCGCTCCACCCCGCCGCGCCGCGCCCGCCCCTGCAGCACGGCGCAGGGCGCTGCTGGGGCTAAAGCCCGCCCCCGCCCCGCCCCCTCCCCCAGGGGCCGCCCTAAGACGAGCAGCGGCGCCCCACGCTCGCCCCCGCCTCGCCTCGCCTCGCCTCGCCCGGTCCAAGATAATGATGAAGAAATGGTGTTTGTTCTTGTCGGAACTTTAGTCGATAGCCGAGCCGGCCGCACGAGTGTGCCCCGCCCCGGCCATGTAGATCGGGACCGGAGTGGGCGCGCGAGGTTACTGCGAGTGAGAACGCGAGAGAGAGATCGAATGAGAGTGAGAGAGAACGAGACAGAGCGAGTAAGAGCAGGGGATTGTGGCGATTCATAAAACAGGATTCGGCCCAGCCTGCCCAGCCCAGCGGGGTGCCCCCCCCCCCCCCCTCCCCACTCCCCGGCACCGCCGCCAGCGCGAGGCTCGCACTTTACGGACCGGATGAACTTCGCAAACTCCCCGAATAAATTCCAGTCGGGTCCCTCTGCTCGACCATCCCCCCCTCTCCTCTTCTCCCTCCCGCCTTATCGCCCGTCCGACAGCGACGGCCGGGGCCGATCGGCGCCTCGACCTTCTGTCTCTCTTCAACTATCTCCGACTTTCCTCCCTGTCTGCCAGCCAAGCGGCCCATACCCCCGTCCCGTCTCACAGCGGCCCGCCACCCCGCCAACTCTTTCCCTTTCATCTCACATACAAACACTCTCGAAAACAGGAGGAAAACGAGGAAAAAAAATCTCCCCTTTGGCTTCCTATTTACCCCGCACTCATCTCCGGGCGATGACGCGCCCATGCCTCCGTCCGGCCCGGCCAAACACACGAGCCCCGGGCACAGCTCCTCGCCATTTTTAGCTCATTAATTTGCGTTAAATTAAACCGGCGGCGCGAGAGGAGAGGCAAGGTGAAACCCAATACGCGGCCGGGCCGGGCGCCCTGGCCCTAACGACACAAAGCGGGAAGCCCAGCAGGGCGGGCTGGTAATGGCGGGGCGGGGCGGGGCGGGGCGGGGCCACACCGGGCGGGGCGGGGCGCACCGGTAGGCCCCCGGAGGTGTCGAGTTATCAAGGACGCGCGGCACGCCGGCCGGGCCGGTGTGGTAATAAATAAGAGAGCGGGGCGGAAACAGTCGCTATCGCTGTCTCTGTCGCACCCGCAGGACGGGCCACGGAGCAACAGAGCGAGAGAGAGCGAGACTCGCTATCACCTTCTGCCGCCCAGCGGCCCAGCCCAGCGCGGCGCAAACGACTTCATCGCAGAAGAGAAGTCGCAACGTCAACCGGAGACATGTATACAAATGGTGGACTCACCATGCAACGGCGTGTAGGTCGGCCTCCCTGGCGTCGCGCAGCACAGCGTCCCGCACGGCGTCCCTGGAGTCGCGCATCGACTCCCTGGAGTCCCTGGAGTCCCTGCTCTCCCGGCGCACGCCGGTCTGCGTGGCGGCCTGCACCTGCACGCCCTGCTGCCCCGCCTGCTGGCCGGCCTGCAGGCCCTGCAGGCCCTGCTGCTGCTGCTGCTGCGTGCTGTACCCGCGCGGGCCGCAGCGCCGCGAGCGCGCCGTGCCGAAGCCGTCGCCGAGCTCCTCGGCCGAGCAGCGCCCGAGCGGCGGCAGCGCGCCCAGCGGCGGCGGCGTGGACGAGTGCCGGCCGCAGCTCGCGGACGCGGTGGACGACGCGGACGAGGACGAGGACGACGGCGTGGGCAGCAGGCGCGCCGACAGCCCGTGCGCGTGCGCGTTGTGCGAGGACGGCCTCCCGGACGGCGAGGGGAGGCTGTAGGGCGCCGAGGGCTGCGCCGGCCCCAGCGTCACCGGGCTGGGGCTCGCCTGCAGGGCCGGTGAGGCGCCGGCGCCGGGCGCGCCGCCCGCCGTCTGGCAGCAGCGGATGTGGTGCAGTCCCCGGGAGCCGTGCGGCCCGGCGTGCCCGGGCGTCACCACGTGGTGGTGGTTGTAGCGGTGCTGCTGGTGGTGCGCGCGCAGCGTGTGGTACTGCTGGTACTGCTGGCCGCCGCCGCCGCCGCCGTTGGTCGTCCGGTAGTGGTGGTGGAAGCGGTTGTACACGTCACCGCCGCCGCCCACGCCCCCGCCCGCGTACCGGTCCGCGGTGGGCGCCGAGCCGCTGGGCGCCGGGGGCGGCACGTAGCGCTCGATGGGCTGGGACCCCGGCGGCGGCACGGGCGACGGCGACAGCAGGTAGCGGTCGCCCAGCCGGTCCATGGGCGCGAGCGGCGCCGGCGCGGGCGGCGGCAGGTAGCGGTCGCGGTCGCCCAGCCGCTCGCGCTCGCGCTCCCGGTCGCGCTCGCGGTCGCTGTGGGCCGACGAGGCGGGCGACGGCGGCGCGTAGCGGTCGCGCTGCTGCTCCCGGTCGTAGTGGTGCAGGTGGGGCAGCGTGTGCGAGTGGTGGCCGTGCGCGCCGCCGCCGCCGTGCGCCAGCCCCAGGCCGTTGGGCAGGCCGTTGGGCAGGCCGTTGGGGAGGCCGTTGGGCAGGCCGTTGGCGAGGCCGGCCGCGCCCCACGCGCCGTGGCCGTGCTGGCCGTGCGCGCCGTGCCCATGCTGCTGGGACGCGTGGTAGCGCTCGCTAGCGCCGTTGAGCGGGGTGGGCGGCGGGGGCAGCGGCGAGCCGAGGGGGCCGAGGGGCGCCAGGCGGAGCGACCGGTACTCGTCGTCCGCCGTCATCCCGCCGCCGTTGTGCCCGGAGTGCGGCCCTAGCCCCCGCGCGCCGCTGTCAGGACATCTGGCGACAGAGAGAAAGAAAAGGACAGGTTAGACACTGAGGTAACGATTCGCTTATTTCCGACATTAACTATTGTGCAAGCAGGCAGGGAATGGAAGGGGCTGGTTGGGGCCGCGCTGTACCACCCTCTGTATTCGGCCCGGCCCAACTACGCCAGGGCCGTGTGTGTGTGTGTTTTCGATGCATTATGCAGAGTGACGTATGCATGAGTCTAATGTAAGGCGGGCTCTTCGGCGCTAGGGCTGGGCCGGGGGAGTGCAGTGCATGCAGTGAGGCCGGCGTATACACGGAAAAAAAAGTTTCTTTTATTTCAAGACCCGGTCTTGGATACCATTGGCGTTCTCCATAAGATCCAAGACCGGGTCTTGAAATAAAAGAAACTTTTTTTACCGTGTAGTCGTTGCACTCCATAGTACAGCCCTGGCTCCAACGCGGGCTGAGAGATGAGGGAGAGGAAAACAGATAAGACAAGGGAGGGCGGGTACACGACGAAAAGCTACGGGGCTGCGGGGCCTTGGGTGAGCGTGCGACTTGGTAGCTAAACGCAATGCGTTGAAAAAAAGGTTGGTTTGACAAAAATTCCGCGCAGCACGCCACACCAGTGACAGGAGGAGAGGGAAGACGGAAACAGAGAGTAGCATGGAGTGAGGGGGTCCTCCTACCCCCCGGGGGAGGGGGGGGGAGGCGGCAGCAGGGGTTGTGCTACGAGAGAAAGCCTCTGGGAATAACTTGCCTAGCCTCACTTTGTTTCCACGAAATAAAACACAAACTTAGCCTGCACTGGGGCTGGAGGGAAGTTGGCTGCTTTAACCTTGGAGGAGAACAGCGCGGGATGTTTGAGGAGGGGGGGGGGGGGAGCAGATACAGGACGTAAGCTCATCATGCGATTCGGCCCACGCCGACCGACGGGGAGGACGCGGGTGGGGCCCGGCCCGGCACGGCCCGCCTAGTCCGCCCTAGCCCACCCGGCCTGTCTCCATGAAGAGGCCTTGACATAACGCGTCGTCACTCTGATCCCGTTGGGCGGGGTTGGGGCGGGGTGGGGCGGGGTGGGGCGGGGCGCGCCCACAACATGCCGCCCGACCCTCCCATCGTACACGCGCCCACACTCGCCCTTCACTTACTCACACATTTCCCTTTCTCCGCCCATCCAGTGCTCTCCAGCCGCCTTCACAAGAATCAAACAACGCCGTCTTTTTTTCTTTATTTTATTTTGGTGAACAATTTAATTTGTTTTTGCCTGTAATTGCTAGTGGCCTGGAATATTTTTATCTCGCGAATTTCCAAAATTGCATGGTGCGCAGAAGAATTTTCAGACACAGTATTACGCGGTTTTCACGTTTCCTTTGCTGCTAGGCGGGACAAGCGGCAGCAGCAGGCAGCAGTGGCCGCGACCCAGAAGCGAGCGGAGAACGGAGCTGAGCCGTCAATCCGCCGAGAGGGGAAAACCGAGACGGGTGTGGCGTGGCGTGGCGTGGCGGGGCGTGGCGGGGCGTGGCGGGGCGGGGCGGGCCAGTCAGGGCGCGGGGTCCCACCCCCTGCCCCTGCCCCGTCCAACCACCATCACCAGCTGGTACGCCAAAACGCGCCGTTCTCGGTATTTAATTATTAGCCGTCAATTTCGCTGTCGTTTTTCAAGAGGACGGCGCGGCGGTGCGGTGGTGGCGGCGAGATTAGAGCGCCCAGCCCCGCCCCGCCCCGCCCCGCCCGCCCCACCCCATCCCGCCCCTCTCCCACCCCCGGCCGACCAGCCGCCACCCCAGCTCCCCACCCCTGGCTCTCAAGCACGCCGAGCCTGAGAGCACAGCGGGCCCATACTCACATGCACATACACACTTCGTCATGTCCCCCCCCCCCTCCTCCTTGTGCACCGCCTGACCCAAATAGCACACCAACGAGCCAAAATCTGGCACATACTACCCCGGAGAGCGAGAGAGGGCGGCGCGTGCGGAGCAGGGGGTGGGGAGGGGATGGGAGGGGGTTGAATGTGAGTCCAGCTTCTTATTGCAGTTCGCGCACGATATTGCGCTCGGCCCCGCCCGGCCCGGCCGGGCCAGCACGACGGCTGCGACGCGAACCGTCATGTGCGACCCCCCACCCCACCATCCTCGTATACCATATCTAGGCGCCGTGAAGGCTACGCTCCTTCCTTCCGCGTGAAGCGTCGTCGAGGCCCGGCGCCTCCCTGGCCATAGAGACGGGGTCCTTTAGCAGGGAGAGAGGGGCATCTCACAGCTGGGGTTCTTTTAAAGAGACGCGGGGGCAATTTGTTCTCCTCGGGCAGCACTGCAGCGGCAGCGGCGGCGGCAAAGGCAGTTTGAGAGTTCGCTGGAGCTCCCCAATCGGGCGAAAATGAATGTTTCTAGAAGTATTTTCTCGCCGTTCTTCTTCTTCTTCTTCTTCTTCTTCTTCTTCTTCTTCTTCTTCTTCTTCTTCTTCTTCTTCTTCTCTTTCCTATCGATTCCTCCCGTGCGCAGAGACTTTTCCGCTGCCATTGCCGGACTGGACTGCCGCGCCATTACGCTGACGAGGCGTGCGGTGCGGTGCTGCGGTGCGCCGCGCCCGCCACACCCCACCCCGCCTCGCCCCGCCCCGCCCACCTGCCGACAGTGCTGCCGTCCAGCCCGCCCGCCCCGCCCCGCCCCGCCCCGCCACAGGCGCTCGCTGGCCCCGGGGTGGAAACAAGATCCGCTCTGCTCCAGCCAACATCGACCTTCGAACGCTACGTCCTCGCCACGCCCTCTCTCTCTCTCTCCTCTTCCTCCTCCTCCTCCTCCTCCTCCTCCTCCTCCTCCTCCTCCTCCTCTTCCTCCTCCTCCTCCTCCTCCTCCTCCTCCCCACTGGCCTGACTCTCCACTCGCCATGCATAAGGAAAGGAGGGCCTGCCGCCAAAGCCCCACGACGCGTAGAGCGAGCTGCGCGTCGTCCATTCTTCATTTTCTCCTCATTCATAATGGAGCCGAGGCCACAGTATCCCACGCAATGTCCACACACAAACACACGCACCTCAAATAAACAGGTGGCGTGTGTTAATTTTTTTGTTTTGTTTTGTTTACCCTCCACAACCTATACACGACGAGGAAAGTGTGTATATATATTGATTTTTTATTCGAAATAATGTTTGTTTCGTTTAATGCTTTATAATTTTACGAAATGGACGTCGATACTTTCTCACGAGCGCCGCAGTAGTGAGGCGGGCAGGCGGGTCCGAAGGTTATTGGGAAACGTCCCCCGAAAACACCTCGTTTCCTTGTCCTTTGACGCTTTCCATTTCCCCTGCCCGGCCCTGCCCGGCCCTGCCCGGCCCTGCCCGGCCCTGCCCGGCCCTGCCCGGCCCGGCCCCGCCATGCCGACTTGGCATTCTCAGCTCCTTTCCTCGGGGGTGACTACTGTGCTGGAATGGCGGGAGGGAAGCAGGCGGGGCGGGGCAATACAAGGCGGGGAAGGACAACCTTCTCCTGACCTCAAAGGGCGTTGCGGCCCTGTACAGGTGCCCCCCGGCTGCCCGGCCTGAGGCTCCTGTAGCCTGCTCGAGGTTCCAGGGTTCCAGGTCTAGTCTGCCGCCGCGAGCCGAGAGGAGAGGAGAGGATGCTGAGAGGGCCGCCGGAAATCTACTCGAAATCTGCGTGGATTTCTGTACAGGGGCTCCTCCTGGGGAGGCTACCGTCGGCCTCACCCACGCCTCCCACTTTCCAGGCCAACAGCTATTTACCGAGGCGAGGGCGGGGCGGGGCGGGGCGGGCGGGGCGGGCGCGAGCCTGTCCTTCATTTCAGGGGAAAGCCACAGCAAAGCGGGCCGGAGGGATAGAAGTCGACCGGTCGGGCCGGGCCCGGCCGGCGCGGGGGAGCGAGAGATGAAGAGAAAGAGGAAGCAGAGATAGGGGATAGAGAGGTAGCAGCATCAATGAACTTGTTCAGATTTACAGCATCCTCTGACCTGGAAGCCCCGCGCCATGCCATACAGGGCGGAAGGGAAGGCCGGGTCAGAGTCCCTACCCCGCACCGCGCACAGCCTCCGCCCCTACAAGACCCTTATTCTCTGGCACAAACCCTCATTACAACAACTCGCTAAGACCGACGTAAGGAAAAAAAAATATCCGAGGAGGCGGTCAACATCTTGAGGGCTTACGATTATCGATCTCGAAATAAATCAGAGCGAGACGGCGCGGGGCGGCGCGTGGGCGGGCAGGCCCCGGGGGCGGGGGCTGTGGCGGCGCCCCGTCCCCGTGACCTACTTGCATCGCTCTCAATAATTGGGTCACGCGTCACGCACCTCGGCTTCACCTCGCGACAGATGACATCAGTAATTGCGAACCCTCCGGCCACACCCGACCACCCCTGCCCTGCACCGGCCACCGTAGAGAACTTGAAAATGTCGATTAAAACTTTAGAAAAGTGGTCAAGTCAAAGACATGAATGCGCTTAATTTATTGACGTTTCCCCGCGCCCAAGATTTCGCGGGAAGCAGAAAAAAAGCGCAAAAGAATAAAGGTATATACGCGCGCGCGGAGCCGGTAAAAAGAAGCTAGCAAAATAAGTTGGAGGAGACGCGGGAGAAGGAGTGAAGCTCGGGGCGAAGTGCTAAGCAGCCGCGCGCCCCGCCCCATTATTTCGCAACCTGACTTCATTAAGGCGACCCGCTGGCCGGGCCGGGCCGGGCCCCGCGTGTTTTTCTAAGGACTTAGTTGAGCAGCGTGCGCGTGCCGCGCCAAGTTTGATGGGAAGTAACATTCTGCGGCCAGGCAGGCAGGCAGGCACGAGGTGGGGGGCGAAAGGGATGAGGTCAGATAGAAAGGTGCTGGGGGCCGAGGCGGGGGCCGAGGCGGGGGGAGGGGCGGAGGAGGCCGCGGAATAAAAGAGACATGCAAACGTCATTGTGCACTTGTATGCGAGTTGGAAGCAGCTGCAACAGTTGCTTTATTGCTTCGGCTTGGTTGGGCCGCCTTATTAAAGCTTCGAAACCCCTCGGTATGGCGGGGCTTGGCTCGCCCCCGCCCCCTCTCCCCTCTGCTCTTTCCACGTCATGCAGTTGTGGCTCGATACAAGTAACTCCCCATCAGCGGAAAAGAAAACAGCGGACTAGCGCGCGCGGCCCGGCGGGAAAATAGTGTTTACTGAATAAGAGTAAAATTGGAGCGGTAGCAGCAGCAACCCTTTCTCCCTCTCTCTCTCCCTCACTCACAGCCCCACCTCGTTCCTATTTCGCTGCTGTTAGCACTGCGCAGTATATGGCGAAACATCGGACGGCACGGCGCGGGCGCGGAGGGTAGCCGTAGCCGTGGCAAACAGCACCCGTTATAGAAGAGAGCAAAACGAAACATGGAACATGTAGCGCCATACTGACGCGATCGAACAGACAACACTTCTTGCACGCGGGCCGGGCGGGTCCCGGCTCCCTCAAACAGTTTGCCCAGTCATGGTACAGTACACTCATGTCAGCCGTATATTTACTATTAGTATGTCTACATTACCAGCCTTTTTTTTTTCTTTTCGTAAACCTTGGCCTCTAGCGTTAGCTGCGATTCCCCCCCCCCCTCTCTCTCTCTCTCTCTCTCAAACACATACACACACACCAGGTGCAGCCTCAGGTAGCGCCCCCGCCCCGCCCCGCTCCCCTCCCCGTTGTCATGAGCTAGATTATATTCCAGGGACTCCTGCCGGAGGGGGCGTCGGCGGCGCTGCTTGGCAGTCTGGCTGGCAGTCCATGATGACTTCATGATGAGTGCCGTGCCGGGACCGCGCCGCGCCGCGCCAGGCGGAGAGCTCTATGACTGCGCCAACAACCTCCTTGAAATCCCCCCCCCCTCCCTCCGGCCCCGCACCTCCACACCCCCCTGCTCCTCCACAAAAGCCAGCAAGTTTGCCGATAACTCAAAAAGTTGCTACTTCCACTGCTACTCCCGCTGCTGCTGCTGCCGCTACTGTAGCGCGGCGGCCACACGACCGAGGGGGGGGGGGGGGGGGGGTCAGACTAACCCGTGCCAGTCATTAGCGCCCCGCCCCACCCCGCCCCGCCCCGCCCCGCCCCGCCACGCCCGTGCTGCCGCAGTGACTGGCGGAAACAATTTAATTTCGAAACAATAACACAGACGGGGCGGGGCGGGGCTGCGCGCTGCTCTGGACGGGACAGTCGGGTCGGGTCGGGACGGGTCGGGACTGGCCGGCACCGCTCACCGGCACGGCACGGCACGGCACGGCACGGCACGGCACGGCACGGCACGGCGCTGCTGTTCAAACAGGCACGGCGACCATCGGGGAGGAGCGCAGAGCGGGCTCAACATCCGCTCCAGTACCTCTCTGTCTCTCTCTCACTCCTCATCCTCGTCGCCGTTTACCTCGCCCTTTCCTCTTTTACCTCTTCCGATCAGCCACGACACGACGGCCCATACGGCCTTCCACGCTCCCCCTCAGCCACAGCCCTGACCTCCTTCCGGTGACTCCGCCTTCCTATTCTCTTTCCCTCTCCATCCCACCTTCCTTACCCCTTCCTAAATCTTCTCTCTCTGTCCGTTGTCCGTGCCGAACACTTGGCGGAAGAAGTTGCGAGCGACAAGCAAGCACCCCTCATATGATTGTTATCCGTGAACTATGACTGCCCCCCTCTCTCTCTCACTCTCACTTTGTAAGTAAAAGGTCTGAGAAAAGAGAGAAAGAGTGAGATGGAGAGAAAAAAAAGCGTGACAGAGTAAGCAGGCTAGGGGTGCGAGTAAGGGAGTGAGCGGCCGCGGAGGGAAGGTCAAAGCCGCCGAGCCATTTTGTCCGCAGCCGCACAGCAACCAAACTGAGCCGTCAGATAAAAAAAAAAACTAGAGAATAGGGTGAGAGAGGGGAGGGTAGCGGCATGGCATGGCATTCATGTACGCATTTGTGAGGCCCTATGACGCTCTCTGAATGGCTGGCATGCAGGACGAAGCACGGCCACGCACAGCATGAGCCGGGCCAGCATGAGCCGTCCACAAAAGGGCTTGCAAATTAATGTATGGGCCTACGCGAATTTAATTGAACCTCCCCTCCTACCCCACTCTCCATCCGACACCCGTGCCCCCCGCCCTGCGAGCCCCACTCCCACTTCCGCTCTGAGGGCGCTTGCAACACCAAGCCTCCGTCTGCATGAAAAAAAAAATACACAATTTTTCTTTTACCTGTTAGCGACATACTACTGGGGGAAAGACAGATGTGAAATCACGGCAACTCGACCCAAATGGGACGCCAGCCAGGCAGAGTGAACCGCTTCTCTAAAGCTCGGGCGGGGCGGGGCGGGACAGGGGCAGACACGTCGAGTACAAGCAGCAGCGAGAATAGCGTCAACGCAAAAGCACGGGTCTCTCTCACCCCCTCTCTCACTCCCTCTTGTCTCGCGGAGGTGAGCACGCCTCACACACAGCTGCCTGGCCTGGCCTGGCAGACGGCAGCCACTGGAGCAGAAACACGAGCAGACACCGGACGTCAGCGATCCTGGAGTCGGACCCATTAGAGACGGACAGACGTTCCACGTGTCCACGGCTTATAGCAGCGAGCCAGAGCTATATATATAGAGCCAGGTGTGGCAATTTTAGAAAGAGGAAAAGTGCCAGCATCAGAGAGCCATTTTTTAAGAGGAAGCGAGCGTGAGCCACGGCGGTAGCAATGCTCGTTAGGTTGTCGGGGCCACACCGAGGGGAAAACAACTCTGAATTTTGGTGTACAAATACCGTGAATTTTTGTGACTCTAGGTCACGGCAGGAGTGGAGTTGATTCGTCGGCGCGTCGGTCGGACGGCTCTCAACTGTTCTACCGAAAGCACGGCGGCGTGGGAGGGGAGGGGGAGCGGTGCTCGTTGGCGTTGGATCGGCATACCAGTGGGACTGTGCTGAATTGCGACCGCCCCACCCCACCCCGCCCCGCCCCACCCCGGCCTGCGACGGAACCAAAGAACGGCTAAAAGGGAAAACCGAGGAGACGGATACAACCAGCAGCAGGAAGCCAGGCCCACACAAAGAGCGAACCTCCTCGACTCTACTGGAAAATAGTGCACCCCACCCCACCCCACCCCACCCCACCCCGCGCACAGCTGAAACTGACAATGTTATACGTTGGGGGGGAAAGAGAACAGGAAAAGCATACACAAGGGGCAGAGAAGAGAAAGAGAGAGTGAGAGAGTGAGAGAGAGAGAGAGAGAGAGAGAGAGAGAGAGAGAGAGAGAGAGAGAAGGGCGTGCGAGTGTGCGGTGCTCGCAGATTATTCGCTGCGCCCAGCAGAACTCGAACACCCAGGCAAAACAGCGATGGGAGAGGAGGGGGCAGTAGGGCGCAGAGGGGTGGAGGGCGGGGGGTTGAGGAGCCGGACAGCCGGCGCAGCGGGGGGATATAGGGCCCGGGCAGGAGGGGGGCGGGGGGATGAGGAAATATAGGGAAGATTGCCGTGAAAATAGGAGCGGCGGCGGCGAGGCGGCGGCGCCAAAAGAGGAAATGGCCGGGGCGGGGCAGGCACTGCGGGGCACGGGCGGGTCAGGCTCGCGGGAGGCCTACCCTGCAGGGGCAGGCAGTGCTGAGCGGAGCAGCGGGGAGATTTGAATGTGAATGGCCGGAGCGGGGCGGGGCAGGGCAGGGCAGGCGCAGGCAGCGAGCAGTGGCCGGGCCGAGGTTTGGCGGCGCTAGGGAGGGCCATAAGGGGGAGCGAGGGGGGTTGGGGGGAGAGGGGCTCGACGCGATCTGTCTTGGCCAGCGGCAGGAGCAGTGGGGGGCGCGGGTGGGCGGGCGGGCGGCTCAGCACAAGGCTTCCCGCGACGGAAGAGTTCACATTCTCTCTCTCTCTGTCTCTCTTCTGCTCTCTCGCTCCCTCTCTCTCTCTTGCTTTCAGTATTCACTCGAGACGCCGCGGGAGCGAGCGCGCGCGCTTACACGGCCACGTCGTGGCAAGCGTCAGTCACTTCAGGACGAGCAGCAGTAGCAACACCCGGAGGGAGTGAACGCCCTGCATGCCGTGCGCGCCAGCCGCCCCGCCCCGCCCCGCCCCGCCTCGCCCCGTTGAGTGTTTGTCCTGAGAGTCGACGTCCTTATACGCCCCTTCCCTTCGTGCATCGCGGCGTCCTTCGTATATCGATCCCATGGGCAGCCAATTCAAATCCTCCGCGCGGACACACACCATCCCAGGGTTAACGCCACGGCCCCGCCCCGCCCCGCCCCGCCCCGCCCTACCGCACTCCCCACATTCTCACCCCATTTGCTTCGAGGAGGAGCCGCGCGCATCCGTAAATCACTGGGTGACCCTTACACTTTTTTTCCTACCCGTACCCGCGCATACTTTTTACTTTCTTCTTTCGCTTTTTGGCCGTGAGAGACGGCAGGGCAGGGCAGGGCGGGGCGGCAGCGGGTGCGCGCGGCCACACAAACCAGCAGGCAGGTAATTTATGAAAGTTTTCCCACCCGCCCCCCGCCGCGCACCCCTTTCCCGTCGCGACCTCAGTGATTGGTGCGCATCGCAGCGTCATCGTCAACGCGCTGGCGGCGAGCCAAGTTGAAAGGAGAGACGGAGGGGGAGGGGAGGGGGAGGAGGAGGACGGGCACAAGGAAGCCGCGGACTGCCGCCCGCCTAACCGCGACGAGCGGACAGCACGCGACTGGAGGACCTCGACGGGAGCTGCGGAAATATATACGCGAAACAAGTAAATGAGGGTGGAAATTTAGTGTCTCATTAAAAAAGAATTGAGATACGAGGGAAAGAAACAGAGAAGAAATAAAATAAAGAAGAAAGGAGAAAGATGGGAAGAAAGAAGGGATGAAAGAAAGAGGATGGAGAGGAGGAGGAGGCGGGTGGTGTGCGTGATGGCTCCCCGAATAAACACTGGAGCCTCCACCTCCACCGCCCCCTCCTCGCCTCGCCGCCACACGCTTGTGCCATTATCGATGGCGCAGCCCGCCTGCTTCCTTTGCGTGAGCAATAACGACGTGAAAGCTTTGTTAGGTCATCTCTCTACCTATATGTTCGTTCGTTCGTTTGTTTGTTTGTGTGTTTGTTTGAGTAAGTGAGTGTGTTTGTGTGTGTATGTGTGTGAAGTGAAAGCGTTTGCGACGGGAGCGTGCGTGAGAGAGAGGTACACAAAAGACTCCACTGTGCGGTGCCGGTGCGGTTTCACAGGCCGCGCCGCCTGCGGTGTGCCGGATAGGCAGGCCCGCACGACAGGCCCTCCGAGCGGGTGGCCTACCCTACGCTCCGCAGGCGGCTTCTGCCCCGGGCCGGGCTGCCGAAAAGACGGGACGAGGATGACTTCAAGTCCCGCCGCGAGGCTGACGAGATGGGGGAGGGGGGAGGGGAGGGGGAGGGGAGGGGGAGGGGAGGGGGAGGGGGAGGGGAGGGAGGGGGAGGGGAGGGGAGGGGGAGGGGAGGGGAGGGAGGGGGAGGGGAGGGGGAGGGGAGGGAGTCCGTGGCAGCAGCACTCATCCCAACAACACCGAACACAAAAACAAAGAGAGGGGGGCGGGGGCAGGGGTCCAGCTCCCCGACATCTAAAATTTAATTAAATAAAAGGACACGCGGAGTAGCCTACTCACTCGGCACGCGGACCGCTACGCGTCGCGCCGGCGCGGCCTGCGCTCACAGTAATGAGCGGAGATCAGGGAGGGGGAGGGGGAGGAGGTGAGGTGAGAGTTTGAGGTCGGCCGCAGACTAGGCGCGGCTTTTGGCGCGCAAGCCCTTTGGGCGGGCCCATTGGGAAGCGGTCCAATGGTGACGGTAGTGCCGCCGGCACCACCCTGGAGGGGAGGGGGGCGGGGGAGATTGAAGAGGTGCGGCGGCAGAGGTGGGGGGGGGGGGGGGAAACGTAGGGGAGCGAGGGAGGAGAGAGAGGTCTTTCTTTCAGAATGTCAGAGGCATACCGACGCTGCGCTGCGACAAGCCAACCCCCCCGCTCCCCACTCAGGCGTGCCGATGAGCGTCCTGGGGGCGGGGGGATGCACTCGGGACTTGATTGCTAGACCGCGATGAACAGCAATGAATAAACATCTCGGCCTCCCGACACGCGAAAAAGTACACAAAGCGCGGCGCATGCGGCGGCAGCAAGGCGGGGCGGGGCGGGGCGGGGCGTGGCGGGGCGTGGCGGGGCGTGGCGGGGCGGGGCGTGGCGGGGCGCGACGCAGCGCGGAATAAATCTTGTTCAAGTAGCACACCCGTTTGGATTGTCCATTAGAGCGGATGCCGCGCTGCCGTTTCTATCCGTCAAGGATGAATTAAATTAAAGTTTCGTGTTTTTTTTTTTTTTAACAGATGAAATGCGAGAGAGAACGACCTTGAGAGAGAGAGAGAGAGAGAGAGAGAGAGAGAGAGAGAGAGAGAGAGAGAGAGAGAGAGAGAGAGAGAGAGAGAGAGAGAGAGAGCAGCGGTCCGAACCTGCCACGGAACGGAGGTGGCTGGCTGCTGGCTGGCTGGCTAGCTCGGTGTATTAAAGTTGTTCGCCCGCTCGGAAGAGAAAATATAAAAACATGAAGCTTTTGCCTTAGCCGAGCGGGGCGCGGCGGGGCGGGGCGGGGCGGGGCGGGGCGGCTCCAGCCTGCCTCGCCTCACTCACAGTCCGCCGCGAGCGGAGCGGGCCGGGCCGCAGCGGAGGCGCGGAGAGGAATTATTTCTCCAACGGCATAAATAATTAAAACGCACACGCAGACAGACAGACAGACAGACAGACAGACAGACAGACAGACAGACAGACAGACAGACAGACACGAGACAGACAGGCAGACACGAGACAGACAGGCAGACAAGCTGACAGACAGACATTTGAGGTGTCCTTGTTGGAACTTCTCTGCGAGCGATGCGGTGATTGGGACAAGCACCTGCCTTGCCTCGCCTACCCCCGCAGTCGTGGGGTATCTCCTCTCCTCTCCCGACGCGTATGTAGTGCGCGCAAGCACCGCTGATACTCTCGCTGATACCGCGCCCCGCCGCGCCCCGCCACACCCCGCGCCGGGAGGCAAAAGCCTTTCCCGAAATTACTCCATGGCGGAGCGCAAATATTTGGCGTAGAATATTACCGCGAGATGACCCGAATAACCCCAGCCTCTCTCTCTCTACCGCCGCACTGCATGCCATGCGTGTAAGAGAGAGAGAGAGAGAGAGAGAGAGAGAAAGAGATAGAGGAGCAGGGGAACTCGATGTGTGATGGATAAGGGAGAGGGTGCGAGGGCAAAAAGAATGAAAAGAAATCCTCCTTATAACGCGGCAAAAAGATTTCCTGTTTACGGACGGCACGAGCACAAACTAAAATAAAACAAATCTCGCGCTTTGCGTCGTTATCATGCAAAGCAAATATCGCAAAATGTTGCTGTGCTGAAACTCTTTGACGCTTTGGGAAGGGCGTAACCGATAAAAGATTGTCCAAACGAAAGCCAGCGCGCGCGTTACACCGCATGGAACTGGTCGCGTGACCATCGGCCACATCAAGTGCGCGGCATGTGTTCGCGGGTGGGGCCGGGGCCGGCCGGGGCGTGACGGAGGGTCACGCTCCATATCAAACGCTGAGGTGCATGATTCCTTTTGACCCCGCGCGCTGTGCGGTGCGGTACACCCCAACGCTAGCTGCCTGCAACCGCCCCGCCCCGCCCCGCCCCGCCCGACCACTGCCTAATTACACAGCCTCCACCCGGCCCCCGCGGGGATGAAGGAAAAAGGAAAGGGGATCTGCAGTTCAAACAAATTACGGAGCAAGGCCTCGGCCTGGCAGGGGCAGGCCAGGCCGCCTGTAATGAGGGGAGGCCAGGCCGAGATCTGCCCCGCCCCGTCCCGCCCCGCCTGAGCCTCGGCCCCTCAGACCGGCGCGGGCGCGGGGCGCGCCTCTAACGACGGGCAAACATCTCACTCAGAGGCCTCTCGTCTATTCACCCCCCCCCCCCTCCAGGGCCTCGGCTGCAATCTACGTCCATTTATATCATTTGCGCGCGACACCCAGACCGAGGCCGTGCCACGCCACGCCACGGCAGTGCAGTGCACTACTAGCAAGCAGTGAGCTCTGTAGCGGTTACCAAGAGTTCTGATGGAATTGGTTTTGGGGTATGGCTACACAATACAACCAGTTTTCGATTGGCAAGTTGGCGTGGCGTGCCCGAAGCGAAACAGCAGAGAGCAGGACAGGGCCGGGGGAGGGGGGGGGGGGGAATAAGGGGGTGGAGTGCGCCCGGGCCCCATCTAAGGGGAGTGTTTTCCTGACGCCGCGCCTCGCCACGCCGCCTCCAGTATAAAGTATAAGAGTCTAGAATTCACTCACTCGCCCCGTCCCGTCCGCCCGCCAACTGCTGCTGCAGCTACTTTTCAGTTATTTTTTATATATGTTTTTTTTTAGTTTTTTCTTCTTTTACCCTGCTTTTGTTTTCATCATGTTCTATAGCAGAGCGCTGCTGCTGCTGCGGGTGGCGGCAGTGCGCAGCGCAGCGCAGGTTGTATGCTGCTACACCCACGACGGATCTGACATGCCCTGCTGGCCAATGCACATCCCGCCCCGCCCCGCCCCGCCCCGCCCCGCCCCGCCCGCCCCACTCTTTCACTCTCTCCCCACTGCTGCCTCCCTCCTGACCCCATGCCGCCCTATAGACAGCAGGCTGCTCGCTCCTGACCAGCCTAGCTGGGATATACGGCATGCTCGGGGAGTGACGCGCACAGGGCAGGGCGGGGCGGGGCGGGGCGGGGTGCACTGCTTGTTCTGGAGTAGCGTGGGCGGTGAAAAGGACTCGGAGAGATAGTGGAGGGAGAGGAGCGGGGTACGGGACGGGACGGGACGGGGCACAGGCCCGGGCTTGTGCATGGAGAGCTTGGGGGAGGAGGAGGGGGGTGTGGCTTTGTTCCCAGTGGGGCGCGGCGGGGTGCACTCGTGCGGAGTGCTTTAAGGCAATGCCAGGCCAGGCCGAGTCCGGGCCGCCCCGCCCCGCCCCGCCCCGCCCCGCCCCGCCCCGCCCCGCCCGCACCTACAGCAGGGTGGTGCAGAGGACGACGGCGAGATTGTGGGTGTGGAGGCCTCTGCCTGCGCACGTTTCAAAAAGCAATAGGCGAAGTGTATACGGGGCGGGGCGGGGGCCAAAGTGGTGTGGGTCCTCTGACGTATGTGGGTTGGCGGGGCGTGGCGGGGCGGGGCGTGGCGGGGCGTGGTACGCGGCAGCGGTCTTGTCGCTCCGCGTACATGCTTTGCTCGCGGAGCCCGCGTATAAGGCGCTCAAAAGGAAATTGAAAAAGTTTGCGGCGGACGGGACGAGGAGATGGGCGGCCGCGCGTCCGGCTATGAGTCGGCCTCGCCCTCCCCCGCCCCGCCCCGCCCCGGCGCGGGCCTTCCGCGCGAGACCGTCGTCCGGCCGAGGTGGGGTGGGGTGGGTACGGGCGGGGCGGGGCGGGCGAAGCGGGATGAGACGGCGACAAGTAGGAAGAGGAACATAGTTGGCTAAGTGGGGTTCTTTTTTCCTCTCTGCTAATTGGGACATGCTTCATGCTTCCAGGAACAAGCAAAGGATCCCCTCGGTACAAACGACAGTTCCCTTCAAGTTGCGCGCGGACTGCCAACTTTCCAGCCCGCATGGCGTCGAACACTCTCTCTCTCTCTCCCTCTCGCACCCACTCACTCACTCACTCACTCACCTGTATCTGATGTTGTGGCCGGGCGTGGTGGGGGCGTGCTCCAGCCCCTACGCCCGCGGCGAGGCAGCGCCGCCCCGCCCCGCCCCCCGCGGCCCCCGCGGCCCCCGGGCCTACGCCATGCCAGAGCCGCGGCCCCCAACTGCGCGGGCAGGGGCGGCAGTGGGAGGCAGCGGCTGCTCGGGGGCGGCGGGGGCGGCGGGGGCGGAGGCGGGGACGGAGGGCTGGGACGCAGTCAGCATGGCAGACACGGCCTGCGGCGGGCAGAAGAACAAAGGGCAAAGGTTAGGCACAGCACACAAAACTAAACCAGATTTTTTCTCTCATTTTAGTATGCCCAGTGCACAGTTGGCTGCGTCAGATAAACAGTAGACATTGACGGTAGTTTATCTAAATTTTTGTTCCCCCTGCGGGGCGGGGTGGAGTCAGCGGCCTGGATGCCCTAGATGTGTCCGCTAGCGCTCGCAGTCATTGCAATTATACTTGGACAGTAGTTAACATGATAATGAATTCCTTTGGGTGGCCCAGCAGCAGCAGCAGCAGTCTGGCGCGGGTCGCGGGTGGTCCAGCCGACTGCCCTCTCTAAGCCAACCTCCACCCCGCCGCCCTACTTAGATCAACACACAGAACCCCCTCCCCCCCTCTCTCTCTCCCTCTTACAAACAATTGGAAACGTCCGCGCACATTGCTGCAAATAACTCACTCACATACATTTTCGAAACGCGCGATATATTCCATGTATTTTTCATGCGTAAGTCACGCGAGCCAGCGCGGGGCGAGGGCATTTTAAAGTGATCCGGAGCGTGCACAAGAGAGAGGGAGGGGGAGGGGGCGTGGTCGCTTATCCCTCGCGGTGATCGAAGTCGGCCCCGCGTGTGCCCTACCCCCGACCCAACACTGCTGGTGACACTTTATTTTTATATCCAACACTCCGCGAGCCCTGACCTTGGAGAATAATCATTTGGCATGTAAAAAAAAATGCCTACTACTGTATTTCGCATCTTCCTTTCTCACCAGTCTCTTCCTTCATAATCAGAAATACAGTATTCCCTGTTTTACGATCGGCCCCGCACTATATGAGCCATAAATGCCACATTTCTCGTCCGCCTCCCTCGCCTCGTCGCATCTGGGTCCTCCACCCCGCCCCGCCCCGCCCCGCCCCGCCCCGCCCCGCCCCATCCTATTCCATTCCATCTCAGGCCCGGCCCCGGCCAGGTCTCCGCACATCGATCATCCATGGAAAAAGGGAATGTCACAGGACGTGACATTGTTTGTCATCCCAGCGCCTCGGCTCGGCCCGGCCCGGCCCGGCTCGGGGGCGTAGCAGGGTAGGGGCGCAGCGCAGGGGAGGGAAGGACCGCACAGCCGCGCGGCCCAGCACCTCCCCACCCTGCTCGTGCTCCTGCTCCCTCATCCTCCGCGTCACCGTCCTTCTTCCAGAATAAAGGAGAGCACAAAACTCGCGGGAGAAAGGTCTGCCGAGCCGAGCCGAGCCACCACCCGCGCACCGCTGCGTGCGATGATGCGAGGCGGGGCGGGGCGGGGCGGGGCGGGGCGGGTACTCGTGCGCCCCGCCCCGCCTGCCCTGCACAGTTCCACTGCCCTTAGGGCATTAAAAAAACTATAGATTTTAAAAAGTCAGCCAGGATTTTAGCTACGAGGGAATATGTTTCTGTTGCTCCTGCTACACTCCACTTTGGATGAATTTCTCACTTATGGCGCGTCGGAAAAGAAAAAAAAAGAAAACGATTTGAGGAATTTTGAGAGTGGCACCGAATGAAAAAGGTGAAACGGTTATTCGCCCGCACTCCTCCTCTCCCCTCCCCTCCCCGTCCGCCCTGGACCGACGCGGACTCACATTTTTCATTTTCCGTGCCAGCTACGGCCCCTCCCCTCCCCTCCTCTCCACCCGCTCCGTCCGTTCCTTCCCCTTGCGTCTTTTCTCACTGCCCCCTTTGATGTCATGCTAAGTTTCGCACCCACTCAGGAATTCAAATTGTATTTGGTCCGAGAAAGAGCAAAATTGACAGATAAAACGCAGAAGCGCCGCCGGTCTGCTCTCGATTGCTCCGCCGTCATGACGCTGCCCGACCTGACGCCCTGACGCCCGTGCGACGAGGCGTAGGCAGACCCGCCGTGCACCGGAGCATTGCGGGCGGGCGCGTCCACCTCGCCACCTCCGCACCGCCTGGGCTGCGACTCCCTGCTCCGCTCCGCCTTCCGCTCTTTCGCGTTTGCTCGCATTTTTGTTTTTATTCGCGCCATGTCTGGCTCTCTCTCACCTGTTTTCCGTACCCCCTTTTCCATCACCTTCTACCTCTCGACGCCTGCGATTTTTTTTTCTACGCGGGGTCCTTTAAAACAGGGGGGGAAATGCGATGGCGGCAATAACACGCCGCAAAGACGCGGACGCGGACGCTCTCCGTCTCCGCCAGGTTTCATGATTTCCGCGAACACCCGTATACTTGCAGGCCAGGCTCGCGCGCTTAACGCAGCGCAAACTCCCCGCCACTTTTAAGGCGCCTGTTAAGTTGAAGCAGCGCGGAAGAGGGTCGTAAGAGGAAAATAGTCTCGACCCCCCATCCCCCCTCCACCCTGACTGCTGTAGTGTGGGAGAGAAATTCGATCGGAACCCAAGGCCCATTCCATTCCAGGCTCCCTTTAATTATTTCTGTGACATTGAGAAGTTTACAGGTGCTTAGAGGCGCGTTCTCCTCTCCCGCGGGGGATCGGCGCGCCGGGCGCTCGGCGCGTCGAGCGGACGGGTCGGGCTCCCCATCCCCCCACCTCCCCTGCCTCGCCTAACACTTGACATTTCGACGGGGACCCTTTCCACGTAAAACTGGAAGTGGTAATCCCATTTTATTCGGGACGGAGAGCGGGGCGGGGCGGGGCGGGGCGGGGCCGGGTGTCCTCGCCTCGCCGCGCGCCGCTTCCACTTTGCGGCCCGCAGACACCCTCCAACTCCTTCTGCTAGTCATCGTGCGTCCGCCCGCGCAAGGTACGAGGGGCACAGGACATGAGACAGCGGTCGAAAAAGGGTGGGAAAAAGTGGAGCGCCGGCCGGCAGGGTAAAAGATGCAAACTGGTGACGGATAGCTCTTCCCCGTATTAGACAGACGGCGGCGTAAGCTCCCGCGGCGCAAGCAAGCTTCATAATGATAACACCCGAAAATCCCCCTTTCTCTTAAAACTTTACCTACGTCATTAAGGGAAACTTCGGCGGACGGCAGGCATAAGCCTTCAGTGTAGCCTCTCGCTTCTTACTCACCACCAGGAACTTCTGGCAGGGCCCCCCCTCCCCCCCTTCCACTTACAATTCCTTTACTTGTCCTCCACCTTAACGGCGCAGTCGAGGTTATTGTGAAGAGGTTATCACGTCGGCCTCACTGTGGTGTGATAGTCTTTCCCCACAATACACGTACCCTGTGCCTTAATTTTTCCAGTGCACTCCAGGCTCCAGGCTGCACACGGCTGGCTCTAGGCGCTGCTGCTGGAGTGGCCGGTGTTTCCACCTTCTCCAGCCAGACAAATGGCCGTCCATTTCTCCAGGCAGAGTTCGCGGCGCCGCCGGGCCGGGGGCTGAGTTAGCGGACGAGGGTCGGGGAGGAAAGTGTTCCCGGACAATGATCTCCGGTGTCCTGTCCGAATGAGGTAAGGGCCCACACTAACCCGCCCGCGCGGGCCAGGGCGGGGCGGGTGGCCACGGGGGCTTATAGCTCATGGCGCAATTTCTGTGTCACCGTATATACGGCTGAGTATAATTTTGAGGTCGCGGCCGCGGCCCGGGTCCCTCCGGAGGTCCTCCGGCGCCGCTCCTTAACGGCTAGGCACTGTTGATGCCGCTGGGGCGGGGCGGGGCGGGGCGGGGCGGGCAGGGGCGAGCCCGCTGCGCTGCACGGCGGTGGGCGTTGATCGAGCTTGGCTGTTGCCAACTCGCCCCGCCCGCCGCCCCTGCACCGCCCCGCGCGTCACCCCACCCCGCGCCCCACCCCGCCCCGCCCCGCTCCACTTCGCCCCCCGCCCTACTCCCGGTTCACGCGGATCGATGGTGGGCCGCTCAGCTGGCTGCCCGCTCGTGGGGCGGGGCGCGGCGGGGTGGGTTGAGGCGCAGGGCAGCACGGTGGGGAGGAGCGGGCGGGGGGGTGGGGTGGGGCGGGGTGGGGCGGGGTGGGGCGGGACGGGGCACGGCAGCTCCCCAGCCCCACCCACCCCGCGGGCCCGGCCCGGCCCCGGCCGCGCTGCCGTCTAGTGAGGAAGGACGGTATGGAAGGGGAACACATACACCGGGCGGGGCGGGGCGGGGCGGGGCGGGGCGGGGCGGGGCGGGGCGCGCAGGGCCCAATTCCAGGGATGGCGTGGCGTGGCAAGGAGGGCAACTCGGGGCAACTGCAACGTCACAGTCAATTCTGGGTTATCGTGCAATCGCTTTCTCTGCAAGATTGAATATTGCAAAAGTCATTGTCCATTACTATATTTCTTTTGCAATTTTTAAAGATTTTATTTTAGAATTTTTAGAAACAAAATAAACACGCATGAAAAAATCGCTCTATTGTGTTTTTTTTTTTTTTTTTTTTTTTTTTTTTCCCGATGCCACTAAGGTATTTTAATACTATTTAGCGCAGCTTCCGATGAAAAAAAGAGCTAATCTTTGCACTGTCTGAAAAAATACCAGCAGTGCGACCTCTCATCATTCTGTCTATTGGAGAACTGGCCGGCGGCGCAGGCTTTTCATTTGAGTACGAATTACAGATGCGTTTGATGAGAGAGGGGGTGTGCGGAGAAAGAGGGGAGGGAGAAAGGGGGGGCATCTCATTTGAAATGGACCAGCTAGAAAACAGTTAAGGAGGAGACAGAAAAAACCTCCCTCTCTCTAACGGGACGAAATTCGTTTGTCCCACAATAAACAGAGCAGAGCCCAGAGGGCAATCGGCGAGAATGAGGGCAGTTCGTAAATGGAACGTTTGATGACAAAACATTTTCAAAGGATAAAGGGGTTAAAGGGAATAAAATAATGGTGCGCTATATCGTTCTTTGTCTCGTGATTTATTGCCTATTCCCGACCGACTTTCGGAATGTCTGAATAAGCGAGACGGTAGATTATTTGCAAAAAGGGTCATTTCGGCGGAAATATTCGCAGGCGCGCGAGGTACGTAGCACTGGCGGCGGCCCAGCCCTGACATGACACATACTGTGGGTCCCACTGACCTGGCCGTCGGCCGGGGGCGACGCGTATCAAACGACAATGGGGTGGTTTGAGGATGGAATCGACAAATTATTCAGTGACCCGGGCTGGGGTCGGCCTCCGTGGCCTCCTCAGGGACCGGGGGCGGACAGAGACGGACAGGTCGGGCAGGGCGACGCGCCGGCCGACGCGCTGGGCCGGGCCGGGCCTCGGACACGGACACGAGAGAGAGGTGGACTGGAAAGGCTCGATTTGTTTCTACCGTTCCACGTCCCCCAGCTCCCCAGCCGATGTTTTTTTCCTCCCTTTTTGTCCTTGTTTGTCCCGCAAAAGCGGACGGCGATGGGCGCAATCCGCTCCGACCTACCTCAGGCAGGCGCGGCGCCGAGCCTGGGGTTGAGAGTGAGAGGCGTGGGGATGGTGGATGGCTGCGAAAGCTTGCCACAAACTCTCGCTGACATACCCCTGACTTTTAAAAACTGGACCACAACAGTACAAAATTAGTGTATAAAATGTTGTATTGGCCATGACATTTTCTTTGCTTCGACGGGAAGATTGTAAATCTCTGACATTTTAAGATGGGCGGTTCGGGAAAGGGGGGGGGGGGGGCATGACCTGACACTACAGTAAAGTGGACGAATGTCGCATGCTGTTACTGCTGTGAGCGCGTCTCACACTCTGCAGCGCCACAGTCTCAGCTTTAGTCTGCTATGCAGAAAACGACTTACAGAAATCATTTGATAGAGCAAACGACCCCCGGAAAAGAGGGCGGCTGACATACACTCGCCCAAGAGCAGCCCAGCTGCAAAATGCAATAATTATGAGATTCGTGACACAATCGGATGGAATAACAGCGCCTCGCCCGTCCGTGCAGTCCAAAGCCCGTGCAGCTGAGCGTATCCGCCGAACGGATGAAAAATTCAGACCTTTTGTTCCAGCTATAGTCAGCGCTAGGGCCTGTGTGCCATGCAGCCAGCAAGGCGAGGAAGCGCGAGCGGGAGTGAGGCTGGGGCGTGAGACTGAGAAAGAGAGAGATAGCCAACATTATAAAGTATTGATTGGATTTCCGTCGAGTTTGATCGCCGGAGGAGGGTGCTGGGCGCATCGCCCGCCCGCCCTCCCGCGCAGACAATATGGGATCGAACGGACAATACCGCCCCGGCTCCGCCCCGCCCCGGTCCCCGGTGTTCCCCCGGTCCTGGAGGCCTCCGCTGGGCCCCGGGTCAGTCCGGCCCCGCGGGCCCTGCTACCCACTCCGCACGGACCCGCCCAGCTCGGGTCCAGTCCCCCACCCCACCCCGCCCCCACCCCGCCCCTCGGACAGCAGTGCCGTGCAGTCTGCAAGAGCAAACTTTGCTCTTCCCGGATCGAAATGTCGACGGCGATCGGACGGCTGGCCATCCCATCTGGCGGGGCGTGGTGGGGCGGGGTGGGGCGGGGTGGGGCGGGGTGGGGCGGGGTGGGGCGGGCCTTCCTGCTGACGGGAGCACTATACTAGGGTATTAGCAGCGCAGCGGCCCTGGGAGGGAAATAGCCGTCCTACATTACATATTGCATGACCAGATTCGAGAGGAGTGGAGGAGAGAGGACCGCCGCGCCGCGCCGCGCCGCACCACCGCCCCGTAGAATTGTCGAGGAACAATGATGCGACAGTTCCGGCCGAGGTTCCGGATCCGGCGCTCGGGCCGGGCGGGGCCGGGAGCGCGTCGCGCTGGGCGAGGAGTATGGGAGAGCGGGTGGAGGGGGGGGGGCTATAAGCGGAAGGGGACTTCTCAGAGAGGATAAGAGGAAACTGAACGGCCCGGCCCGGCCCGGCCCGGCCGGGGGATATCAGATGCGCTGAAACTCTCCGGTACGCTGGAAAAACTTGCGGGTCGCGCTGTTCTGCTCGCGCGTCGCGTCGCGTCGCGACCCACAGGGCAGGGCGGAGGCCGTGCGGCCGGCGGGCTGTAAAGCGATTGCGATGGTTATGGTGTGCCTGACGTTATTTAGGCCGCGCGTGCGAGCGGGCCGGAGCGCGCCCCCGATGCGAATAGCAATTGAAACAACCCGAGACGCCAGAGGGACTTTTATTTTTTCGGCCGAGGTAGAGAGTGTGGGTTGCGGAGGCCGCGCAGGCCGTGTCGTCGCGTTCAGCTGGTATCTGCGGCAGAGGCTGTGGTCGTCAAACTATAGTCGACTCAACTCGACAACAACTAGTTGCTCACATGCAATCCGACACCCGCGCACGCACACGCCTCGGCACGGCACGGCACGCGCGTGACTACGATGCAGCTCGGCTCATTACTGGACCGTGGGGTAGGGGGCGGTGGGCGGGCGGGCCGGACAGGAACGGGGGAGTAATACCTTAACGGTGCGGCTAGCGCCTGGTAGATAGGCAATGCAGTGCTGGCCTACTGGGCGGGTGGCCTATCCCAAGGCCGACAGGGGCCCAGTCAGAAGGCTGGGGACATTACCTCACGGAGAACACGTATCGCGCATGGGTTTGGGAGCAGAGCAGGGAAGGTTGAGTCGTACGAGAAAGAAGGAAAGGAGTAGTTTACCCTATAGTCTGTACAGAGATTATGATCCCACAGTAGTTGGTTTGAGAGATAATGTCAGCTGCGCCGCACTCGTGGTGGCCGCCGTGACCTATCCTCCACAACGCGCCCCGATACCAAGCAAGGTGGAGAGGAGAAGGCGCAGAGAAAGTGAGGGTAGAGGAACAAAGAAGGAGAGAGAGAGAAAGAGAGATTATCCATCAGACGAAAGGAAATACGCCCCACGCGCCCGGTAGAGGTGGCTGGGCTGGGCTGGCTGGGCTGGGCTGAGCGCGCCGTGGGGCGCCGCAGGGCGGGGCGGGGCTCCCCTACACAAAGGGAGGCCCCGGCCCGGCCCGCCCCGGCCCGCCCCGCCCCGGCACCGGCTGGAGCCGGGCAAGCCGGCAGAAAAGCAGCAAAGGACTTCCCTGATCGCTGCGAACGACGTAGGAGACCGCAAAGGACCCGGACCCCAATCTCCTGCCGCCGGGCTGGGGCCCGCCCCACCCCACCCCACCCCGCCCCGCCCCGCCCCGCCCCGCCCAGACGAAGAGAGGTGCGCAGAGAGATGGGTAGATGGCGGGGCGGGGCGGGGGAGTGAGCGGGCGCGGCTGGATACAGCGCCGCGGAGAGAGTGAGGTGGAAGGGGGCGGGGGGGGGGGGGAGGGGGTTGGATCAACAAGATGAATTTTTCATGAGAGGTAGTGGCGTCGCCGCCCTGTATCGGCTGTGAATATTGCACACATTGCAGGACGAGTGAGGGAGAGAGGGAGAGGAAGAGAGAGGAGAGAGACGCACGACGGAAGGCAGAGTAAGAAGGACGAGTGAAGGCCAGGTGGAGAGGAGGAGAGAGGAGAGGGAATTCGCAGGTAGGGGTAACAGCAGCCAAGCGGAGGAGAGGGTGCGGGGCGGGGCGGGGCGGGGCGGGGCGGGGCGGGCCGGGCCGGGCCGGGCCGCGTGCGCATCTCAGCGTGTGACCCCGCAGGTCGCGGTTCGCTTCCGTTTTGCCCCCCTCCCCCCTTTCAATACCTCCCTATTTTTTCCTCGCCTCTCTCCATTATTGACATTTCGGGAGTGAAAGGGTGAAGGGCTGTGATGTAACCCTCGGGTGAGGAGGTCGTGCTGGTTGCGCTGTAGGGCGGGCGGCGGGCGGGTAGGCAGCCGTCCGTCACCCGTGCGCGCAGTACGGTATCACTCCGCCCGCGGGCGGGGACTTTCTAAATCACCCAAAATAGAGCAAAGCGGGAAATCTGGCTCTTGTTAAATGAGACATCTGACTCTTGCATTCGCAGCGTGCACCACGCGGTGCAGAGAACACAGCAGGGCGGCGCATTTTATGAGAGAGCCCCCCCCCCCTCCCCCCTACCGCTCATACAGCGCTAAGTGTATGGAAAGTAAAACAATTTACTTTATGAGCGCTACACTCCGCTACGCCCGCCTCACGTCTCGCTTCTTTTCTTGTTCCGAGCGTGTACGTTGCGGCCCCTCCGGCCACCCCACCCCACCCCTCGCAACCCCGCCCCGCCCGGCCCCGCCCGGCACCCGGCTCACTCGCGCAATATACAAACGCGCTATCTTATTTTTACTCTTGTAAAATAAGCATGCGAGGAGGAAACACAGCATTATGAGCAGAGCGCTTCCAGGCACTTTCTGACAACTACAGTCTCGCAGGTTGCCATACGCCCGCGCCCCGCGCTCAGGAAATAGTTGAGATAGTTTACTTATCTCGCTATACTATCGTGTTAATAATATTATGAAACGCAATAAGGACAGGCCATGCGAGGTAAGAAATAAAGATGTAAAGGACGGGACTCACCCTCAAGTCGAACGCAGCTGGGCACGTCACGTCACGTCACGTCCTCTTGTTGTCACTTGTCACACCACACACGATCAGACGCGCCGCGGACACACTAACGAGATTACGAACGCGACTAAGACACGGAGACACGCGGTCGCGTAGAGGTATCCAAGTTATCCAGAGAAGTGGGATGGTCGCGGGATGACTTCAAAGCAACCTGCGAGAAGAAAGAAGAAAACAGTTTTGTTACTCACTGAGACAAGGTCACAGAGCACGAGAGACGACCGGGTAGCTCTATGTAGCACTATTAGTGGCGCCGCTCGGATCGGGTCGAGGGGGCGAATACAAGTCAATCACGTGACCAGCCGTGTGAGGAAGCTTAAGCCGGCGCGCAGCTTAAGCACCAGGCACATGCAACTCCCACACAACACAACCCGAGAGGTTCTCCAGTGAGCAGCCTCCGCGCCGTCGTACATAGGTGCGTCTCCCTCCGAGTCCAGCCCCGCGACCCCCCTCCACCTTCCACCCCGCGCCGCCCCGGCCCGGCAACCGGCCCTTCCGCTAACCCCTTCCTCCGACCCTGCGCCGCGCCGCGCCGCGCCGTTGCGCTGCCGTCAGGGCTCCGCACCATATCAAAACATTCGAGGATAACAGATACAATGAGAGTTAAAGTTATAAAACAGGTAAGTTTGAACACTCAGCCGCCTATTCACTAAGTTAGACTTTAACAACGAATATTAAGTGCTGAATTTTTATCTTAAATAATGCACATACTCAAATTTGCTGTGTGGCGTAGACGGCCTGCCCAGAGCAATTTCGTAAACTTTAACTTGTATGATCTTTTGTTTTGGTTATAAAGTTAATAACAAAGCCTAAAATAGTGACAACGTTCTTTGTTATGTTAAGGGGTATGTTAACACGATAAGTGCGGGAAGTTTTCAACCCGTGCACGGGAGCGTGACCATATAGAGGTCACGCCGCACTCAATGCGTTAAGTTACGGCCCCTTTGGTTGTCGTGGCGGTGCGCGGACCCCACCCCACCCCCCGGAACCACCCCGGCCGCCACGCAACTCCGGGCCCTCCCCGCAGCAGCTCCGGGGCCGGGCCGGGCCGGGCACCAGCTTTACGCCATCCCCCCGAGGCCGTCGGGCACCCGAGCACTCACCAGGCGCCCGGGGGCCAGGTCCAGGGCTGCACGTCCTCGTCGGCGGGGCGGCCAGCGCGCCAGGCACATCCAAAATGGTGGCGCGGCGAGGCGAGGCGACAACACTAAGCTGAGCGAACGCGGCCGCGCCTGGTCGACTCGACTCGACTCGACGGGGACGGGTCGGCGCGGGAGGGGCGGGGGTTGGCCGCGGGTGGGCCGGGGCCGGGCGGGGCCAGCCAGGGGGCGACGGGGACCGTCCTGCGCCCGGGGGACGACGAGTAGGGGCAGGAGCAGGATCCTACCGCACAAAGCGACAGGCTAGGGCCACGCGAGTCGGAACGGCGCAGGCGGTGTCCCCCCGTCGACCTCCCAGCTTCGTAACTCCGAAACAACTGACTGCCGGAGCGGAGCGGCGGTGGTGGCGGCGGAGGCGGCGGCCCTCCCGCGTCCCGTCCAGGCGGCCATGGCACCACCCCGTCCGCCCCCACCTCGCTTTGCACCGCTGCGGCACGGGCCGCGTGCGAAACGGTCGCCGCCCGGGCCGGACCCGAGCTGCAGAAGGCAATCTCGCCTTGGAGAATTTTTTCCCGCTCGGGAAAAAATAGGTTTTGTTTTGGTTCAGGAAAGAAATACTTGTGGGTATTTCCGCCTGATTTTCCGAGCGCTGTGTCGGTGTTGGGCGGAGCGCACCCTCCGCCGCGGCGCCAGGCTCGCTCTCACTCACTCCCTCCCGGCGCGCGCCGCGGGTGGGACAGAGACGCGGCGCCGCGGATGCGGACGCGGTGCGTCATCATGGCGTCGTGGCGCTTCCCTCCCGCGGGCCGCGTCGCCATCTAGCGGGGGGAGGGCGCACCAGGTCGCGGCGCCGCGGGCCGCGTGCGAAATACCAGTCTCGCGTCGCGCTCGCGCTGCTTGGCGGCGCCGGGCGCGGGGGAGAGGGGCGCTCGCACGCAGCCCTCCTTCCTCACCCCTTCGCCCAGAGGCTGCCAGGAACGGTCAATACACGGCCTGGCCACCAGAGCCTCGCCCCGCCCCGGCCCTGCCTCCACATCCCCAAGCAGGGCTGCTCTCGGCCTCGCCCCCCTGCCCTGCCCTCCCCCGTCCCTCCCACACACGGGGCGGGGCGGGGCGGGGCGGGTCTGGAGCAGAGGAAGCAGGCAGAGCGACCCGGGGCGGCCCAGGGCCGAGCCCAGCGCGCAGCCGCCTAGCCTCGCACGTCCTGCTTGCCCTCCAAACCCGCGCTCTGCTCTTCCAGGCCTAGTGAGCGGCGGGCGGGTACAGCAAAGAGTGAGAGCGAAAAAGAGACGAGAGGGGGGGGGGGGGAGGCCCTTTAGACGGCGCGGCATCGCTTCCTGCTCCTCCGCGATGGTCTGGAACGCGCCCATCGCGGCCCTAGCCCTACTTTTTGTGACCCATCCACTCAAAACAACAGGAGCAAAATGAAGGGGAAGGGGAGGGGGAGGGGGAGAAGTCAGTTCCAATAAAAGCCAGTAGCTAAGTTTAGTTGAGCAACATGTCATGTGTAACTTAACGTCAAGGAGCTTTCCATTGCTTTAATGGAACTGGACTGAACGGGGGAATTCCATCTGAAGTGTGTATTCCTATACTAGGCTTATTTTGTAAATTATTGTGGGACTCAGGATAATCTCCCCAAACTTAAACAATTGTATAGATCAATAAGTTAACGAATCACATGGAAAAATATAATTGAACTTACTCGTGCATAGAAAAGTAATGACTCAAACTTATGTAAAGAAAAACTGAAGAAATCAATAAGTTAGGTCTACATGAACATATCATCATAACCAGGAGGTGGCAGATGATCTGGATCAGGCTCAAATCCTCTTCCAGGGCGGCCAATACCAGGTGGTCCAATGGGATCAAACCTGGCGCCAGGAACTCTACCCCTGTGAATAAGAAAGCTGTGAGTGTGTTTCCTGTAAATGAACATTGATTTCATTTTTGTAACTTTTTCAATACCTTGGCAAGCCACCAGGCGGTTCCATGCCTCTTCCTCTTTGGAATGGATCAAAGAGCATTCCACCTAAACCACCTCTTCCAGGACCTCCAATGCCAAGAGGATCTAGGTCTGACCTCCCATAATTGAACGGACTAAAAATTAAATCAATTAGCATGCATGTATGATTTACGGAGTATTTTCTACCAATGATTGAAAAAACACTTACTCCAATCGAGGTCGAGCACCTGGTCCACCAACACCAATGGGAACTCTGAGGGGATCATGGTGAACATCATCAATAGATGATGGATGGCTTGGAGGTGCATGTGGATTCTGAGAAGTTGTCTGAGTTGTTGCTTCTGAAGAGCCCTTTTTTGTTACTGGATCTACAAGTTCCTTGCGAATGCGATCAATTAAAGCAACGTGTGTAGGCACCATACTTTCCACACTGCCATTGGTGCTAGCCACTACTTCGTTAACATTTACAGCTAGATTTGAAACATTAAGATCAGGAGTATGCTGGAGAAAAATAAGAAAATTATTATTTGATATGATATATATTAGAACTACATGAACAACTCACATAATTGTAAGAATACTTACCAACAAGTTAAGAATTAAAGTTTCATCGGCGCGGACTCCTCTCAAAATGAAAAGGTCCCCATCGTGCACATATCGCAACGAGTATGTTTCAGGATCGCTCCAACCATTGGGTAATAGCTCACTACCATTTTCACTTCCCGACAAAGTTTTCTGCAAACCATGTTTGTAACACATAAATGAAGATCGAATAGTCAAGCCAAAATTAAATGTCACAATGTTATGTCATAATATCTCCCCTCAGAAACTCACATCGTCACCCAGGCCAATACACCGGAATCCATGTCGAGTAAGAAACCAGTGGACAATCACAACAATGACATCGTCTTTACGTTTAACTGCTTCCGAAACTGTACGAAATCCAAGTTCCAGTCCAAATAAACCGGCAGACATTGCGAAAGAATCACTTAAAACATATCACAATATCAGCGCTGCCTTGGTTTGTTGTGAAGCTGACACAACATTCGGATTATGGATTGAAGATGTGCACGGTGACCAGCAGGCTAGACCCAAATTTTTAGAAATAAGCCGAAGATATTTCTGTTGAAACCTTGATTGAGCTTGTGTCTTACGATATACAGTTTTATGACTTGTTTTAATTCTCCTAATTATGACTTTGTAAATACAATTTGAATTTGAATTTTGAAGTATTCTGTCGGAAAGTTCGAATTTGTAAATCATTCAATAACCTCAACATCAATACGAATACGCGTCTAGACACAGCTCCCCTCCTTTGTTTTGTTATTCTTGAGCTTGTGTTGTAATTTCTGAAGTGAGTTGTAAGATGCTTTAGCTGATTTGACAGATAATTTACTGTAACATTTAATTTTAACGACTCCTACAATGGATGATATACCTTTGCCATATGATCTGACACCCTTTGACCATTTGCTGATATATTTATGTTCATCGTGACACTGTGATGTATTCATTGAATTCTTTATCAATGAATTTGTGAGACAAGGGAAGGCATGATACGGGACCAAACCTACAGAAATGAGCACTATCGAACATTAAAATACGTCAGTAAAATTATGGCCATTATATTTTTGCTTTGGTTCGCGGTTACCTTCCTGGCTCGCGTCAGAGGTAAGCTTATCCTATTAGCATATCTTGTAGGTTAGATGTGTTTCATTCATTTTGACAGACAAGATTTGTTTATATTTTACTGTTATTCTGTTTGCACGTCACTTATTTCAAATTTTACTTTTCTTTAAAGGATCTGATGACAGAATAGGTGGCTCTAATTTTCAGCCACAGTTAGTAATATTACCAGAAGCAAGAAATAGTGATAATATGTTACATAAAAGAGTTTCTGATTCATTAAATTTAACATGCCGCATTAACTTGAGACCTAATGCAATTGGATCAAATGAATATAGTATATCCTGGATGCGTCCTTTGAATGAGTAAGTTTCAACTATATCAAAGTCATCCTTGTTAATTTAGCTTCTGACATTATCTTTAATACTGATTGACTTTTTTTGTCAATTTTAGCAATGCAAAGAACGAATCTCCAAAAACATCTCTCAGTGAAAATTCCATGTCTCTGTATATTCCCTATCTGCTAGAATCTCATAGTGGAGAATACAAGTGTGAGGCTCGAGAAATAAGTAAGAAAACAACGGGAATTGTTCTTCAAACATCAGTTCAAGTCTTCATTTTGAGTATGTGTCCAACATTTCATTTATGTCATTTGTAATTAGATATTTATCAATTGTTACCTTATAAATTATACTTTCAGAGAACCAAACCTGCAGTCAAACAATGTTTGAATGTCCAAGTAATCCAGCTGGTCCATCTCACTGCATCTTCAAAAGATTTGTTTGTGATGGTAAACCAGATTGTGCCAATGGAGAAGATGAAAGCGCTCATCATGCCAACTGTGGTTTGTATTATTTGTTTATTTCACCTCATGTTATCTTAAACTACATGTTAATGGTATCTTTCTTTGTTTTCCAGATCCATTAGATCCATGCAAGGATAAGCTGCTTTGTGATGACGGTCGATGCATTCCCCATAATTGGTGTTGCCCAATAAACTCAAAGTCAGGTTGTAATATAACACACCCATTTAAGGAATGTTGCAAAAGTAAGTTAAATTAAATAGAATTAAATTTTATTTTTACCACCCCTTTTTAATTGAATATTTTTTAGGAACAAATGACACACTTTCTCCTTTTGATTACTTGCCAAATTTAAAAGGTAATATTTTACTTATCAATAAGTTATTGTAAGTTAAATTAAATAGAATTAAATTTTATTTTTACCACTGAAATAATTTTTCTATCCCCTTTTGAATTGAATATTTTTTAGGAACAAATGACACACTTTATCCTTTTGATTACTTGCCAAATTTGAAAGGTAATATTTTACTTATCAATAATACTGGCTACATAATATTATTTAAATGTAATTGGGTTGACAACTAATGATTTGTGTTTTTAATTTTTGTAGGCTCAATAGATGATACTGTTCCCCCCACTTTAAGTCATATGGGATTCCTTCAGACAACTATCTTCACTGTGATTGGTGGGTACTTTTGGTATTTTGGTTCCAGTAAATTTAATGACTCCAGTACATGATCCCTATCAATCAACTTTTTCAACCCTAATTTGCAGGCTGTGCAATGGCTTTTATGGTTATTGTTACCATTCTTGTTATTGCAATTTGTAGAGTGCACATGAAGCGTAGCTTAATGGCTGGGGCCACAATAAGTCCTGGAGCCCATCTCAGTGGGGCTCGCCCAGGAATGGGTAGGATACCCCAACAGATGTATGATGTTGACTTATTTTTTGGCCACACTCGTCCTGGTCTTCTAGTGACTTACAACATTAATAATGGCGTCCAGTTTGTGGGTAGACCAGTTGATCCCCCTCCATACTCAGAGGTTGTGTCAACTCCCCCTAGAGAAGGACCACCACCTCCTTATGTGTCACATGAAAATCTGTCAAGGTAGGATGTTTTTTTTTTAAATTTTAAGTTTTTAGTGTAATGACATTATAGAACCTTAGAGTTTAGATTAAGAAGCCTAATCTTAAAATCTCTCTAATATTTCCAGAACTGTGGCAACAGAGGATTTATCAAGGTACATAGTCTCCTAATATTTTTTAAAATCACAATTACATTACAACTAATTTTGCAATGTACATATTTCTGTTTTGTATTCACAGAATAACAGCTGTTGAAGATGACAGTGAGGACAATGTTGCTCATGAAAGTGATGCCCTGCTAAGTGAAAATCAGCCAGCAACCCCACTATATTCACCACCAGTAGCAAGGGATGAACCAGTGACAATGGCTTCTTGCAGTACTCAAACAGGCAATCCTGAGACACGGCGTAGTATGCGCTCTTTATTAGCAGTTCCTGTGACGGTAGATGCTGGTACTCAAGTTACATGTGTCCCAGAAGGATATGCTTCACCCTCTGTTTCTGTAGAAAGATTGGATAGACCTTCTATTGGAATGATGGCGCCCGTGCTTCGTGATGCTGCTGTGGGTCGTTTGAGGGAGAGTTTTATTGGTTTGAGAGAGAGGGGTAAGGAAGAACCCATGATTGCAAGTGTCACCAAGCAGTCTTGTTCTGTTGAAGCTAGACCATCTAGATCAGGAAGTAGAGATCGTTCAGAAACGTGATTTTGTCTTGTGTTCTTCCAGAATCTTTGAATGTAAGTGGCTTCTCTGTATATTTACATTATGAGTCTTGAGTATTATGTAAAATCTTAATTTGTTTTGACATATGAGAAGGGTAATAACTGAGTGATGAAGTTTTTCTGAAAGGGTGTTCTTAAATGTATTTTGTGCCATTTCTGCATTCTCATTTTCTAATCTATCTGAGGTTTTTTTTAGAACACAGTATTAGTATTTTAAGACTGTATTGTGGTCCCATATGACATACCATATGGAATGGAGGTAGAAGCCTCACAGTTACTACATTTCTTTGTTGATACAATGTTTTTGATTCCCATGGCCAAAGGCACATCACTTCCGTGATGTGCTCCACCATTTGTCAGAAACATGGATTTGAGTGAAGTGTGACTCTTCTCTCATCTTACTTTCCATTTCTTTGCTCATCATTCTTAATTTTACTTTTTATAGCTACATATGCCACATATCCTTTGTTGGGAAAAGCCACAACAAACCTGTACCATATCAATTTTTTTCTCCTTTTTTTTTAATCTTATTATTACTGTTTTAAATTATATATTTTCTTTATGTTGCTAAAAGCTTGAGTGATGTTAAGACATTTGATGTATACAAGACGCACTGAAAACACTGCCAAGCAAAGTGCCATAGGGTGAAAAGTTTGAATGTGGCCCTTTCTCATGTGTGGCCGATTTTAGTTTATTTTTTCTGTATTGAATCAGTTCAATGCTGCTCTATAATTGACATGATGATGATCATAATATTGAATTTCTATCTATCCATATTAACTTATCCATGTTTTAGTCAGTGCACTTTTAAAGCAATAACATATTAAGTGCAGTGCTTAACCTCTGTCTTATTCTTTTCATAGCTATTTTTCTTCTTTTCCTTTCAACTTCTTGTGGAAGCATTATTTCTCTTCTTATGTGTGATAAGGCTTTTCGGTTCTATTAGTAATTTTTTTCCAAATGATTTTCACCCCTCTATCATCTTTATATATATTTAAGTTGATTTCAATCAATTCTAGAAATATTTTTTCTAGCTAGCCATTGTGGGAAACAATGAACTTTCCTGTACTTAAAATACATAGAGCCCCACCAATTGACGTCTTGAGAATTTTTAGTCAAATTTTAACTGTAATTGTTATCTAATGTTACACACATCTTTGTGATTGTACAGTATTTACAAAATACATTATCAAGCTAAGTCAGAATTCACCTGCTTTCCTCTTTCTCATTTTTAATAAAAGGGTGACAAAATTTGTTCGTAATGTCACTTATTAATTTTTTTTTTTAATTTTATTATTATTATGAGTGTAGTAGCTTTTTCATGATTTAGAATTTAAGTTTATACTGATGCTTGTAATTTGTTGACATTAACTGTTCAAAAGTCTTGCCTTATACTTGACATACACTGCTGTTTTAAATGATACCTTTCCATGGTCAACTGTCCCCTCCCCATGTTTATGAAAATAGTGACAAAAAACTTTAAATGAATTTTATTTAAAAGCATTTCTGTGAGTAGTGTGAAAAAACAACTTAGACTCTCTACATATTACTGCGAGTGAGTGTTTTCTTCAGCAATAAGGGGTAAAAAAATTAAAATCATACTTTTATTATATTCAATTGTTAAAAGCCTTGTTGAAGATGAAGACCTCACCGCTTGAGTAGTAGGTAACTTTTCAGTTCAGGCCATGATTGTTTTGCTCCTAAAGTGTTTGCCTGTCGATATTGGTAGTTACCCCTTTCAAATATGTTAATTTTTTTTGGTTTGGAGGTGTAAGTGTATTGTGTCAACAGAATTATTCTTGAATGAGTTCTTTTTGTTGTGGTGTGATGTGTGTTGTCCATGACTTTGAGCCTGTCAAAATCCCCTCCTTCTTAATCTAGTGAGTCAAAACAAACCAAATGCAATATTTGGTTATTCCACCGTCCCCGATCCGAAATGTTTCGTTTTTAAAGTATGTCTTTTAGGAGATATGAGTCAGCTACCATATATATTGATCTTGATATCTTTGTGTATGCTGATACTCTCAAATCATGCTAGTATCAGATGTTTGCCTGTGATGAATTAAACTATCTCAAATAAAACGAGGACATTGATGCTAATGAGAATAACTCCCCCCTTCTCAGAATCCGTTTTATTCTTTAGTTACGTGTTGGCTGAGAGGGTGAGATATATTTCACGAGCCTGTCGGAGGCAGTCCGTCCCACGCGAACTTGCGGCCGTAGATCGCGAAGGTGCGCAGGTCGACGAGCGTTTGGCGCTCGTTCAGCGAGAGGCTCACCATCTGCTTGCCGGTGTCCGCAGAGGGCGCGCTAGAAACGTGCAAGCTCGTGCGTGACTCTCTTGGGCTCACGGCTCTCTCCACCAGCACCACCGACAGAGGATCGGCCCCGCGCGCGCCCGCGTCGCAGTGCAGCAGGACTTACCTGTCGAGGGAGTAGACGTTGGCAGGGAGCGGATCATACCACGGGCCGCCCAGCGTAGACGCGAACTGCAGGGTGCCGCTGCTCTCGTACTCGGCCGTCAGCTTGATGGACAAGAACTCGGTCCACTTGATGGAGGGGGCGTCTAGGCCGGGGGTGATCCAGCCGCAGGAGAGGACGTCCTCGCTCAGGCAGGACATGATGGCGCACACCTTGGGGCGGACAGGGATCCGATTACACCACCGGCACTCGCGACTCGCGACTGTTACGTAGCTGTTTGAAATTCTGATCGTTTCTGGGGTGACAAGGTTACCAACAGTAATCGGCACACCCTGAACCCGAAGCACTGATGGTCCAAAAATATTTCAAATCATTCGAGGACCGAAGTTATGCATTTGAAGATCTTCTAAAGGAATCGAAAATAACCACTTTTCGTTTTCACTCAGAACGGCCCTCTCCCCATGAAAATGTGCATTTTTCGACGGTTGGAGAGCCCGTGGCCAAGCTGACTTTCAGAAACAATTGACTGTTAAGCAGCGACAACGAACGCAACGAACATTCGAAACCGAAATATTGGAGGTTGAATTTGACAAATGTGGTACGTTTCCTCTTGTTAGCATTATTTTCTTTTAATTAAAGTGTTTATTTTCTCAGAATCAGCGTACCTTTGATTTGACTATTTTCTAAACTTTCTTTAGGTTCAACTGCACGCTGATTCGAACCTACTTCAGGACTTGCTGGATAGGCGGACGCTGCGCTGAGCTGAGATATCACTGCACAGGGGGTGAGTCAAAGCTCCAGATCTCTAGATATAGTCCCCAGGTGTTTTTGGTGCACGATCACGCTCTGCCTGCGACCCAAAGTACTAGCGTAGTCCCCACTAACCTGCACGCCCGTGCTGGCCACCCCGGAGTGGTCGCGGACGCCGCTGAACGCCGCCACTCGGTAGTAGAAGCCGTCGAAGTTCTGCTCCGCCTCCTGCCGGTCGAAGGCGGGAGGGTCGCGGGGCCGCGAGTAGCCGCGGTAGCCGGCGTGCAGACCCGCGGCCGCGCTCGTCTGCGGTGTGGAGGACATGCCGGCCGCGCTCGTGGTCTGCTCGCAGCTCCGCCCGCGTTAGCACTCCTGCTCCTCCGCGGAACCCCACCCGGCCCATGTCCCCGCACCCGCACTCACCTCGAGCAGCGTGACCCCACGTGCTTTAACATCGTACTGGCAGCAAAAGTCCCCGTGACAGACCTTCCCGATCATGTGGGCGTCCTCGTTGCTTTCCGGACGGGGGAGTTGCACCGTTGTGTACTGGCCGAGGTGGTCCTGGATCATGGCCAGCTTGCTGACGTTCGTGTAGGGGTCGCCGCCGCGCGACAGGACGTAGTTGGTGACGGGGTCGAAGCGCTCGGGCTTGGGCTCGGGCGCCACGGCGTTGTCCTCCCCCCAGTGGCCGTGCTTGGGCACGCGGCTCACGAGCAGCGTGTGCTCGTTGCGCCAGTTCATGGTGTAGCTGAGGATGCCCTGGCGGCCGCGGTAGATGCCGCTGCCCGTGCCGCCGCCCGCGGGGTTGTTCATGCCGGAGGCCAGCACCGTGGCGTCGAGCGCGTGCGCCCACCCCGAGTGCGCCTGCACCGCTGCGGACGAGTCAACCCAACGCGTTAGAAACACGTGTCGCGGTACTTTGCGCGGCAGCTCTGCGGCACGCCTAGCCTACCCGTCAGGAACGGCACCTCGGAGAACCAGGCCGCGCTAAAGACGATGTCCGTCACGTTGCGCTGGCGGACGAGCTGCGCCGACGGCGCGTCGAACAGGATGTCGAAGCAGATGAACATGCCGAAGCGCACGCCAAAGTCGGTGTCGAACGTGACGTACTCCACGGCGGGCGGCACATCGTTGTTCCGCTCGCCGAAGAGGTTGTACTTGTGGTACCTGAGGGGAGGGGAGGGTCAGACAACGCCGCGGTCAGAGACTCGCGGGTGCAGTTTGGGCTCACGCACTTGGCCACGACTTTGCCGCTGCGGTCGAAGACCACGTTGGTGTTGTAGCGGTGGTAACCCCGCGACAGGCACTTGGCGTCCCCGGCGGCGCACGGCTGCTTGTCGACCAGGTTGACGACCAGGTACATGTTGTGCTTCTTGGCCAGGCACGACAGCTCGCGGAGCGGCTGTTGGAGGGTGAGGGTGACGGTGCACGTGCACGGCATGGCGCGCATGAGTAGGCAGAATTAGACAGAATTAATCCACAGCGTAATCACTAACGAGGCTCATGTGGTCTGGCCGGCGTGAGGCTAGACCACAGCACACCTGCGCGCTCACCTGCTCGGCGGCGCTAGCCTCGCACGGGGTGCTGTTGTCCTCGGGCGCGGGCACGACCACCGGCACGTCCTCGTTGCCGAAGCCCTTGAGGCCATCCTCGGCGAACACGATGATGTCCGCGTTCTGCGGGGCGGGAGGCACGGGTCAGGTCGCGTGCCAGAGGCAGCCTGCACGCGCGCAGGTAGTCTGCTCACCTGCGCGGCGGCCTGGTCCATGAGCGCGCCCGCCGCCGCAATGTTGTCCATCATGTTCTCCATGGCGGGCTTCCCCGTGGCGACCGGGGCGGCGAAGTCCACGACGGCGGCCACGTAGTGCGTGTCGGCCTGCGTGGAGGCGCGCGCCGGCGCCGGGGCGGCGCTCAGCGCCAGCAAGGCCACCAGCGGCAGCGCGCTCAGGCGCAGCAGGGGCGGCGCCATGGCTCGGATTATACTGTTGCAAATGTACAGGTGGGCGGGGCGGGCCGCCGAGTCACGGCAAGGCGCAGCGGAGGCGAAGGCTAAGATAGAGGGGGACAAACCGCGCTCCCGGCCCGGCGGCTAAAGTCAAGACGACACGTTGGCACTTTGACAACGTATTTGCTCGTAGCGGTGGTCCAATAATTTTTAATTTAATCCGCGATGACTTGGGCGAAGGGCTCTTTAGGCGTTTAGCGTACATCTGTTATGACTCTACGGGGCCGGGCCGGGAGAGACTGTTTTCGGCGGCGGGAGGAGTGTGACTGCCCCGCCCCGCGAGAGGAGAGGAGAGGAGAGGAGAGCGCCCGCCGGGCAGTTTTGTCTTTTCTTTTGTCCCCAGTGTGGTGTGTATGGCGTGACTTTATCGTCACCGCAGACATGACTCTCTGGGGGTAACTGGAGCCTCGGGGCACAATAGGCTCACGGGAAGTCCCCATGAATTACTTGCGATCCTCTCGAGGCATTAGTCAGCTTGAGTATAACATTTTGCAACCCGGAGGTCGCAGACTCTCCGTGCACCTTTCCCTCAAGTCTTTGGGCATTCGCTCCCATGAGATGACACTCACGCTTTGAGGTGGGCTGCGGCGGGCGGGGCAGGCACGGCCTCTAGGACGGACCGGAAGCCAAATGAGGACTGCTCTGTGACACCTTCATTAGGCTTCATGATATACTACCCAGACCTTGCCCTTGCCCTACCCCCTCTTCTTTCTCCCGATCATCCCATGGTCAAGCCAGGGTTTTACTGGTTTTTACGTTCACGCGGGGGGGGGGGGGGGGGGCAAAGTAAACTGCCAAGTTCGTACATCGAGAAGAGCTCTCTTCCTCTTTCTCGAGAAACGCCTTATCTGCTTCAGTGAGCCGACCGTCAGGTTAGCGTGAGCAGACCGCCCCCGCCCGCACCCATACATCATTCTCTCTCATTCTCTTATCTACTCGTGGGTGGGTTTAATTGCCGACAAGACAGGCGGTCAGGCACCGTCCATGTCTAATTCCGTCCGCATATGAACTCGTTGCACAATTTAACCATTTATCGAATCGTAAAAATAAACAATAATGCAAGGTTGCTTGGAGGCGGTGCAGAGATCTATGCCGACGTTTAACGCGAGCTTAAGACATCCGCATGGGGGTCCGGCCCGCCGCCTCGCCGCGTACAAAAGAGCGACGACATGAACGATGTCACGCGGTCGGTCCGCATCGGCCGCCCCGCCCCGCCCCGCCGGGCCCCACACGCGCATCATGTGAATGTTATCATCCGACTCGATTCGTTCAGTGTACAGTACGGGTTAGGCGAGGAGGTACCGCCGGCCCGGCCTGCCGGCCAAGGCTCGGAGGGCGGATTAGCTGTCTCGTCTCGACGAGTACTTGCAGCACAGAGAAAGTCCGATTTGGCTCTGCTTTTTATTACTTCTTTTCAAAGGTGTTGTAAACCTGTCCCTCGTTCCCTATTCGGCCGTGTCGTTGCAGAGTGCTTGTAAAATGTATTTTTTTTTTCAAGTGTGGCCTAGCCTAGTTGTGGTGCGCCGGCCTGGTGCGGCGCTTGGTGCGCGCTGCGCTATGCGCGACGTACGAGTGTGTGGTGTGGAGGGCCTTGATGAGAACTGACAGGCACGGCTGTGGGGCTCTGGGACAGCCCTGGCTGGGGGGTCATGGGGTCATTCGCACCATGACGGACGCGAGGCGAGGCGAGGCGAGGGGAGGGGGCGCTCCCAGCTCTCAGCCGAGTCGTCTCCTTGTCGACGTTTGTCCAGATTTGTTGTTTTTAGACCGCCGTGGTGATGGCTAGGCTATTTTTATCCGCAAGGTGTCGCTGGCTAAAAGAGCTTTCGCGATTTTTATTATCATCGGACTGCAGTGGTGGGCGTGGCGTGGCGGTCCGAGTCATGGGAGCGCCGCGGAGGTAGGCAGCCCACCGCGCACACCTGGGTGCTACCTGCCTGCCTGCCAGGCGCTCGCGGCGGGGGGCGGACGGTTCGGCATGGGAGGCGGGGGAAATCACACCGGCGACTAAAAAAGAGCTTTAGCTTTATTTCGTTGAATGACGCGCTTCTCTTATTTCATCATCACAAGACACTCTGAACCATGATTACAATCTAGCAGGTACACAATTACACTTTCTTCCAAGGTTCAAATGCAAAGTAAGGCTTTCACAGTGGACGCACATTCACTGCAACGATTCTACTTCAATAAATTAGAAAAAGGACTATTATACAAATACTTTCAAGCAATGAGCACTATATTACAGCTCAGCTGGGGCGTTGAAATTTTGGAAAGATGTAAGCCGTTGCATATCCACCTTACATCATTACAGGAGTATTTCCATAGTTAAATATTTTGTTTCTATCTCTACTCATTACAGATACAGAAGCACACTTAACAATTACTGACAAATAGTTTGTGTACCCTTTCACAATAGTGGGCACAAAGTGAGTCGATCATATTTTCGAATTGAGCTAAATTGAAACCCAAAATTCAACGCCCATAAATCATTTGCCCACTTGGTGGGATAGTACATCTAGGTAATAAATACAAAAAATGAACTCTCGAACACTTTTACTATTCTATTTACACTATCTACAGACTGAGACTAAAAATGGCCATGCACTTCTGCCTTCTTTAAGTCTTGAAAATATGGCAAAAGTTATCTAGCACTGTGTAGTTGGTTTGTTGCTCAAAGCAATGTTTATCTTTTCAAAAATTTGGAGGCAGCAAAACAGAAAAATAAAAATAGAAAAAAAAAGTGAAAAAAAGCAACAAACTTGCGCTCACGTTCTCCGCCTTTTAGGGGCGAACATGGCGGAAACCTCACATCGGATTAAATGAAACTTCACGCTCCACAGTCATTAACACACGCACATTCACACTCATGCACACACAGTCGCCCACGCACACGCACACACACACACATTGACATATTTTCAAGCGGCCGTGCCCGGCCGCCCCGCCCCGCCCCACCCCTCCGCCCGCAGAAGGGGCGGCGCACGGGGTTTCAGAGTTCGTTTCGGTTCGGCCGGCCCGATTCGGTTTAGCTCCTCGATAGCTTCAGTCTTCTTTGGTTGTCCAGCCGCGCGCCGCGGTGCTCGAGCAGTGCGCGTGCGCGCGCACGCACCTGTCGCCAGGGCCCCGCGGCATGGCCTCGCCACGGACGCGTCGCTTCGCGTCACGTCGCGTCACGCTCCTCGTGTCACGTGTGGCCACGTGTGGCCACGTGAGACGGACGGCCCCATCAGCCCTGCCAGGGCGTCGACTCAATGGGCGGTCCCTTCACTGTAGGCAGAAAGCGCGTGGTTAGTGACGTTGGCTATAAATGTGACGTTCTAGGCAGCGAGGTGCGCGCTTACCCGCCTGGGCTCGTTCCTGGGCTTGTTGTGGTGCCTCCTGAAGCGGCGGCACTGCTGCGCGCAGCACGCGTCCTCGCCGTGTCCGAGGCCCTGGCCGCCTCGCCGCAGCGGGTGCTGCTGCTGCTGCGCCTCGCACGCTGACCGCGTGCACCGCTTCCGGTCGCACTTCACCTTGCCGTCCTGAGGGAAAACGGAAATGGATCATTTACTTTACGGCTCTCCTCCTGGCCGGGCGGGCGGCACGCGCCGGGGTCGGGGCGCGGCGGCTTCAAATATTGACAGGGCTCACCTTGCAGCGGCACTTGACGCACTTGTACTCGCCGTGCGACGAGATCCTTGGGTGCCACTCGTCGCCGTTCACGTGTGGTTTCCCCAGCGGGTTCCTGCGGGAGACAGGAAAAGGCGCGGTGTTAAGGCGAGGCGCGTGACGTGGCGTCACCGACTAGACTGTACTAGGAGGCACACTTACTTGCAGCCTCCCTCGGCGAGGACCTCCTCGGTGGTCTTGGGGGCGGCCTGCTCGGCCTGCAGCGGGGGCGGGGTCGCGCCGTCGGCGGGGCCGGGGGCGGCGCTGGTGACCGTCTTGGCGGGGCACTGCTTGCAGCACGCGCGGGGCTCGGCGCGCACCGCCTCGTGCTCAGCGCACGCCAGCGGCGGGCACTGGGTGCGCTCGCACTTGGTCTCCAGGGTGGTGGCCTGCAAGAGGGAGGCGAGGGTGAGGTGTCTGCTCGGCGCGGCTGGGCAGAGCCCGAGTGGCTCTCGGGGGCGCTGTACTCACGTTGCAGGTGCACACGGCGCAGGTGTCGAAGCCGTTGGGCGGCACGTAGGGGTGCCAGGAGGTGCCGGCGGCGTAGAAGTGAACGCCAAGCTTGCAGCCCAGGGGGGCGGCCGGAACAGGGGGCACGGGGGCCGTGGTGTGCTCGGGGCCGGAGGCGGGGGCGGCGCAGTGGCCGCAGCACTGGCCGGGGGCGGCGGGCGCGGGGGCGGCGCAGCTCAGGGGCGGGCACACGACCGCGTCGCACTGCACGCGCGTGCGGTGGCAGCTGCACATGGTGCACGGGTCTTGCGCCGACACCCACTGGGCGCCGTCCTCGTAGAAGCGCGTCTCGTGGAAGCAGTGGGGGGTCTCGGGCTCGCTGTCGCTGGGCTGGCTGGCCGGGACGTCGTTGTCCGAGTAGTGCGGCAAGCAGAAGGCGGGCACCTTGACCTGGCGGAGCTCGCCGCGCAGCTCGGCACCGCCGTCCGGCAGCACGACGTCGATGTAGGACACGCCCGCGTCCAGGCGCGACAGCTCGGCGTGCGACAGCTGGATGCCGCCGCCCTCGTGCTGCGGCGTGGTGAACTCGTCCAGGACGCGGCGCGAGACGGGCGCGCCCGGCGCCAGGAACGGCACCTGCTCCAGGGCCAGGTGCAGCGGTGCCGTGGGCGTGCCGGTGGGCGCCCCGGGGCTCAGGGTCACCTGCGGGTCGGGAGGAAAATCACAACGTGAATACCGCCGCTTCATTTTCGCGTGTACGGCGCCTGCCTGTGCAAAGCACATTCTTTTATTCCCGCCACTTGCAGCCTCACGTCGCTAGACTGCCGGCCCGGCAAGTACCACTGCATATTAAAGTAATGAAGTGTCAACTTGACTCACGCATACCCCGGCCCCTCCCGCTCCTCCCCCGCCCCGGTCAGACTCTAATTGCAGCATCGCTGATGTGCCGTCATCATGTGCCACGCCGTGCGGCCGGGCCGGGCCGGGCCGGGCCGGGTCACTGAACGGCGCGAGCTCGGGGTGGGTCAGGACTCGCCGCGCTGCACCGCTCCGCATGTACTTACGTCATAGTTTAGGTTGCACTCCTGGTCGATGGCGAACCACGCCATGCCCGTGAGGTTGGCGGCCACGCCCCGGACGGGGATCTTGACGGAGGAGCCGGTGGGCGCCTGCTTAGGCGTGAGCAGGATGGGCTGCGGCGAGTCTCGGGCCTCGGCCACGGGCCTGGCGACGAGGCGGCCGCGGACGAGGGACGCCGCGGAGCCGGTGGCCACGTTGACGGCCAGCTCGCCGGCGTAGAGCTGCTCCAGCTCGCGGGGGCTGATGCGGTTCACGGAGCCGTTGGCCCAGCCGGCCTGCGAGGCGTGCAGCGAGGGCGTCAGGTCCTCCAGCTCCACGCTGCGCCGCCCGCGCCCGGACACCAGCGTCAGCAGCGTCGTCTCCCCGGGGATCTGGAACACGAACGGAACGGCACGGTGTGAGCGAAGGTCGTCGCGCCGCGTCACCCGGGCGGCCAGGGTTATCGTCGAGCACAACACCTGATACGAGGCGTCTGCAGCTCGCGTCAACAGTCGCGAAGCGACGCGACAGCCCGGCGCCGGCCTGGCGCTGAGGGGCGTGCTGGAACAGCTCACGGTGCTCACCTGGGCCAGCTGCACGCTGTACACGAGGGCGCCGTGCCTGTCCACGTAGAGCCAGGCCTGTCCGGCGGGTCTGTCCAGCTGGGCGGGCGCGTCAGCCAGTCCCACCGCGTTGACGCTCTGGCCGCTGCTGTTGCCCGCGCCGCCGTCCTCGAGCTGGTCGGCGGCCGCCTCCACGACGGACAGCGGCGCCTGGAAGACCTCGCACACGGCGCGGGGCTGCACGCCGCCCGAGAGGGCCAGCTCGCGCTGGCGGCGCGGGGACGCCGAGGCCACGGTGAGGATGAGCTTGCCGCGGGTCAGGAGGCGCAGGTCGGACGCGGACACGGCGGCCGTCACGGCGGCCTCGTTGAGCTCGGCGCCGGGCTTGGCCACGCGCACCATCTCGTCAAGCACCTGGCGGGAGCCGTCGGCCGTCTCTAGGCGCACGGACACGGGCACATCCTGGACATCCTGTGGCGCAGAAATAGACAATTTGAAGAGCTGCTCTGGCCACCGCATCGCATTATGGTATTGACCCGACCGGCGTTCCCGTGACACGTACCTGAGGGCTGAAGATGCCGTTGAAGATCAGGGCGATGTGCACGCTGGGCGCGGGCCCGCTGGACGAGATGGACACGATGGCCGTGCCGCCCGCGCCGGCCAGCGGGTTCTGCTCGCCGTGTCCGTGGGGCTGTCCGTGGGGCAGCAGCAGCGCGGACAGCAGCTCGGAGCCGAGGGAGCGCGCGCGCTGCACGCTGCCCGTCACGCTGTCCTCGCTGTCCCACAGCAGCGTGACGAGCAGGCGCTCCTCGCGCAGCAGGCGGCGGTAGTCGCGGCTCAGGCGGCGCCACACGCCGCACACCTTGCCCGTCGCGTTCTGGTAGGCCGAGCCGGCCGCGGGGATGACCTGCTCCTCCAGGATGCTGCCCTCGCGGTCCACGAACTGGATGGCGCGCGGCCGGCGCGGCGTCAGCACAGAGTAGTACAGGCTCTTGCGGTGGAAGGTGAAGCGCGCCGTGGCCACGTGGTTGTCCGCGTTGCGGGGCGGCGCGACCAGGCCCTGCACGGCGTGCGCCAGGAGGCGCGAGGTGCGGCCGGACAGCAGCGCGGCGAAGTCTGGACAGGGAAGAACAGCGGACGGTCAGTCAAGTGGCTTTTGGGTCAGACGGGTGCAGCTGCGGCGCGCGCAGAGTGCTATTCGCAAGAGTAGTCGAGCCTTCGAATCATCAAGTTTACAGCCGTCCTGGGGTTGCAGCCGGTCGCAACGCCACGGCTCTGCTCAATATGGCAGTAAAACCGGCGTCGCTCGAGTGGCGAGCTCAATCGAGGCTGTGCGAGGAGCGGGTAGAGAGTGGCCATATCCCCGCCCCGCCCCGCCCCGCAGGCCTGGAGTATGGAGTGCCAGCCGAGCCGTCGCTGCTACCGGAAGAGAGTGAATGTGCGGAACCGCACTCGACGGCACGGCCAGGGCGCGCCAAACAATTTTATGAGTGCAGAAAAAAGGTAGTGTGAGCGTGTGTGTTTTTGCGAGGGTGCCGACGGCTTAAAGTAGCCCCGCCCCGCCCGACCCGCCCGCCGTCCTCAGCACCACCAGCACCAGCAGTGCCGCCCCGCGCGGGGTCTCACTCAGACCAGAAACACATGCAGCAGCAGCAGCAACGGACCTCCATGATGTCATGTCTAAATCTCTATGACGAGTGTGCATGGTGTAGACCAGCGCCGCTGACCGCCCCGCCCCGCCCCGCCCCGCCCCGCCCAGTGGCAGCCCGCCGCGCGCCTATCGTCGTGTCTGTTTTTACCGCAAATGAATGCGCGCCCTTCATTTCCAACGGATGCTGCCAGGCGGCGCGCGGCGGGGCGGGGCGCTCGCGGGTGGGACTACTCGACGGCGCCGGCGCCACCGGCGCCACGCAGCGCGCGTGCGTCATGCCCAACGAGGTCCTCCCTCTCGGATGGCTTACCCCCTCCCCCTCCCTCCAATCTTCTCCCGAAGGCCGTGCTACCGCACTGCGCCCTCCGCTGCGGCGGCGCGGGCGGTGGCAGTGTCGGCTAACTGTACACCAGCTAGAGAAAACCCCGAGGTTAAAGTTGACTTAATGTACATGTACTTACGTTTCCAGTTCTTGTCCTCTTCCTCGGCGCTCACGGTGGGCGCGACGTCCTGCGCCACATCAGGGCCTGCGGGCACGCGGAAAACACAAGAGGGTTTAGACGCGGGTCAGGCCAGGCCGGGGCCATATAGAGTTAATCCTCCCGCAGACCGCAGCTCCACGGCGGGGCCGTGGGGCGGGGCGGGGCGGGGCGGGGCCGCCGCTGGCGCCAGGCGCCTCTCCTCGCCTCGCGGCCTGCGCAAGCACGCGCTGATATCAGGCCAGCGCACTCGGTGGCGGGGCGGGGCGAGGTGGGGCGGGGCATTACCGCGTCCCATTTGAGCAAAGACAGCTAGCGCGGCGTGCTGCTGCAACTTCCTCTCCTCTCCTCCCCGGACGACAAAACAATCTGCATGACTGTCCTCCTCATGCCTCGCCTCGCCCCGCCCCGCCCCGCCCCGCCTTGTCGCCGCATCACAATTATCATACGATACGGTGACGAACAGCCGGCAAAAGGCCGTCATCCTCCTGGCCTGCACGGAGGGTGGGGATGACACCGGTGACCGATCCGGTGACACTCCTGTGTATAAAGCATGGACGCGCCGACGTTGCCGAAAGTCTTCTTCGGGAGGCCCGGGGGTCTCCATGGTGTCGGGTCGGGTCGGGTCGGGGGGCGGCGGGGGCGTACTACAACGTTACGCGCGCGGGAGACAAAAGCGCGCTTAGGTGAAAGAGAGAGGGGGGGGGGAGGGGAGAAGAGAGGAGCGCCTCAGCCGACATATTGACAGAATGAAAAGACTCTTGTTGATAATATGTATATTATGTAGACGGCCTGCCGGCTGGCCGGCGGACCCGGCGGAACAGGTTGCCCCCCCCCCCCCCCCCGCCGCAGTCTCCTCCTAATAATGCATGGATCGTGCGGGCGGCCTTCATGTGAGAACTAAGCGGCTGCCTACCGCTCCGGCACAAACACACAGAGGCTCCTGCCCGCGTCGCCATCCCGACTTTAATCCTCCGCTAAAAGAAGAAAATTGCGACTTACTTTTGGGAAGGCCACTAACCAAAAAAAATGACGCTGACTCGTATTCCCCCCGCCCCTTACATTTCTTTTCAAAATAAAGACTACTTGGATACGCTATCGCCTTCATCCGCAACGCTGTCCCCTCCTATATACACAATCTGTTTTTATTGCATGTCTACATTTTGCATATAAATGAGCGACACTGCAAGGCGCGAGCCTGCTCTAATACGCGCCGCGCACCAACACCACCGCCCCGAAATAGTTGGCCTCCCCCCCGGCGGGACGCGTCGCCGTCGCCGAGGTCCGCGTCGCGTCCAGCCTCGCAGCCGCGGCCGCGGTCCCGCGGGACGGGACGGGGCGCTGTGTATCTGTCCGCGCTGGCCGCCCCCTCTCACTCACAACATGCACTGCGAGTAGCTCTGGCCGCGGCGCGTCGAGCCCGGCTATACTATACTATCCTAATGACGCGGTGCGACGACCCTGGCTCCGCCGGACGAGACGGCCTCTACCGAGGGCGTCTAGCAGGACACGGTGACCCGCGCTATCAAACGCAAAAACAGAAATATCTAGCATTGCGTGGTGGAGCTGAGCGCCTCTAGCTGCCACTGGTATCTAGCTGCTGACGTCACGGCGGGCCTGGCGCCGCGCCGCGTCGCGTCTCGCCCCGCGCCGTGCCGCGCCGGCGCCGCCGCAGACCATTCATGCGGATTGCATATCTCAGGAGCGACAAGGAGCAGCGGGGGCCGCGGAGGAGGTCAAGTGGACGCGGTGACCTGCATACCTGCTCAAAGTCGCTCCCATTAGGATTTTTTTTTGATTTATGGTTGTGTGTTCCGACAACACACGTACGCACCGCGCGCGCGCGCCCGCGCCTCCGGTCCAGCCGCACGCGGACAGTATAGGCGTAGGTCACCACCACGCCGGGCGGGGCCGGGCGGGGCCGGCGCGGCGAGGGAAGGCTGCCTCTTGGCGCGCATCCAGCGGGGAAAATTCGTTTTTCTCGTCCCCTCCTTCGCCTCCTTTTCCTCTCCCCTGCGTCTCGCACGTCTGGTGCGCGCGCGCGCCCGCGCAGTGTTTGTGATTGTTCCAGAGAGCGGTGTAGACACACTGAGCCGGCCGGGCACGCGGGCACGGGCACATGAGGAATGTGATGTGCCAGTGCCATGCGCTTGTTTTGTTTCCTTTTTCTCCTATATCGTGCGCAGTTGCCCCCCACCCCTCTTTCCTTTCCATATCCGCCCCCCTTCCCCCTCCACTCACGCGTCCAGTCTTTCTCAGAACACACATGGCTGCAGCACGGCATGGGCATGCCATCGCCACCACGTCGCATCACGCACGGCCGGCATAGCGGCGTGCGTTATTCGTTTATCGTGCCTTTCTTGTCCCGGAGGAGACGTGCCTGTCGCTTTCGATGTCCTGCTCTCGGGTGTCCTGCTTATTACGCGCTCGGGGCGCCCCGGGCGCCTCCTCCCCGCTATTGTACCCCTGGTCATGCTACGGTTGAATCACCGCTGAAGTTTGGAAACATGGCAATTTTTCTGCATCCCGTTGAATTTTTCAGAATTTTCCTGACGTTTTCGCGAAATTTTCTACTTTTTAATCTCTATCTTAATTTTGTAAATTTTACGGACCCCAACCCTCTGATTTTATATATTTTTTAAAATTGTTTCTGAGCTTTTCTTGAGCTTTCATCTTTTTTCTACATGTCGGTATACTCTAGTGGGTGTGCTGGACGTGTACTCACTGTGCGCGTCCGAGTCGCCGGGGCAGGTCTTGCAGCAGCGGTTGGGCAGCAGGACGGGCTCGTCGCACGTGGGCTCGGGGCACTCGTGCTTGATGTTGCGGCACTGGACGCGCGCCACGATGCGCCTCTTCTTCTGGATCTGCAACAGCGAGGACAGGAGGTGTGCGTTAGCGCGCGCCCAGCAGAGGTAGGACCAAAGGGTGACGGCGGGCGTGGCGTGGTGTGGCGTGGCGTCGCAGGGGCGTTTTTTGAGGTAGTTAGCAGCCGGCCCGCGCCGCCCCGCCCGGGTCGCCCTGTGTGGGGAGGGGCGGCGCGGCGACGGACCGCGCGCCAAAATGACGCAACGCCCCGCGGCTGCCCCGCCCGGGCCCCGGGCCCCCGCCGCGCCAGCGTCCCCGCGGGGGGGGGGGGGGGGAGGGCATCCGGGCCGGACCATCTCTCATCCCGTCGCGACGATCAGCGGGCGGCACCCCGAGTGACGACCCACTGCTAAGGTACCGTGTGTGTGTGTGTGTGTGTGGTGCGCGATGGCGTCCCCAGGGAACACGGGTCGTGGCCGGTATGGCGGGGGGGTGCGCTGCTGCGTCCGCTGCGTAGGAGTCGCGCCCGCCCCGCGCCCCGCCACTAGTAGGCGCACGCGGCGGGAAAACGAGGGGCAGGGTCAACGACCGAGCTGGGCCGGGCCGGGCCGGGCCGGGCGTGTAGTCTGTCTGCTAACCCCTACCCCTACCCCTCCTCCCCTCAGCCCGCCCGGCCCGGCGGCACGCCCCGACACGCCTCAATACGCCGCACGACGCGGGACCCACCGCGCCCCGCCCTGCCCCGCCCCGCCCCGCCGCGCCCTGCCACGCCGTGGCCCAGTGGGCCCCCGCCGGGTGGCGGCGCGGCGCGGCGGGGCGCACGCCTCGCGCAAAACGCTGCGACGGTAGAGAGAGGAAGAGGTGGGGGGGGGGATTCGAACCCGCGACGCTCCTGCCGCCTGGTCGCAGCGCCGTGTAGGAGGAGAAGGCGGGGTGGGGTGGGGCGGGGCGGGCCGCGCAACTGCAATAAGGCGACGCAAAGGGGCGGGGTGGGGCGGGGCGGGGCGGGGCCGGTGCGGCGCCCACAACACATGCATTTTAACTCACGCCGCTGCCAACGTCCGAGCCGACGCCTTGTCTGCCGCGCTGCGCCGCCGGGCCGGGCGACGCCCCGCCCCGCCCTGTAGAGAAAGAGGTTTTAGTAGACGGCGGGCGGGGCGGGGCGCGGGGCGGGGCGCGGAGGGGTGTGGTGGGGTGGGCTCGCCGTCGCCCGCCCCTCTCACTTCCCTGTGCCCATCTCTTTTCACTTCCTCGGCTTGATGCTGCGTCAATTTGGCAGGGCCGCGTCGTATTGCGAGCAGATTTTTCGAGACGGGTAGTAAAACCGGACTTTGAAACGCCCACTAAACTGCACTCCGTCGCGTCGACGCCCACGACATAAGCGTTGTGTGTGGCAGGGTACGGGTACGTAGTCGCTGTGTGGCGCACGGCGTTGCGTGCGAGAGAATGAGAAAGAGAGGGAGAGAGAGAGAGAGAGCAAGGGAGGGAGAGAGGAGAAGGGGCCGCACGCACTGGCTGCAGTCTGGTTAGCACGATGCACTGCGAAGATGTGGGCAGTTGCGGCTCTCCACCCCAGGGATAGGAACGGGACGGGGTGGGGGTGCTGGCAAGAGAGCGCTGATGAGTCGGGGGAGACAGAGGAAGAGAGAGGGAGAGGGGTCGTGTGCGTGAGAGATGAAGAGGCGAGAAAGAGTGGGGGGTAGGGGAGGGGAGGGGCGGGGCAGCTCATGGGCTTTATATTTAGCGCGGTAATATGATGGCGAGGAGCAGCGCCACCCCGTACTGCACCATCCCGTCGCACCGCGGCTCGCGCCTCGCGCCGCGGCCAGGCGACGCATCCCGCCCCGCCCCGCAGCCTCCGCTCTGCCCGCCCGGCGGAGAGGTCGTCAATCGGACCTGACTACCCCACTGCAATCATCACCACACAATAATGCAATACTTTGTATTGTATCTCAAAAATAAATGCAGTCGTCAGCATCGCCCGCCCCCCGGGCTATTAGCAGCGTTTCCGCCGCGTGCTCTCAGAGCCGAGCGGTGGAGCGTCCGCTGTGATACTGTACCGCAGGGCAGGCGCGCGGCCGGGCTGCCTACCCGCACGGGGCCCCCAGGCGCGGCGGGCGCTCCGCCACATTGACTCAGACTTTTCTTGTTCTTCTGCTTCCAGTTTGCGGGAGAGACTTCGACGCAAGACCGCCACCCCGCCGCGCGAACCCTCTACAACGGCGTCTGGGACTTTGGCCAACCCGGGTGGTTTCCTCCGCGGCCACCGCCGCCGCCCGGCAAGAAGAGCGCCAAGGCGCGGGCCAGGCCGGGGCCGGCAAAGTACTCAAGTCGGCAGCGAAGCGGGGCGGCGCCAAAATGTCACGTTGGAAGCGAAGCCCTCATTTTTATCTCCACGACAGCCCAGGCGGCCGCAGCAGCCAGCGTCCCGACGCCGGCGCGGCGCGGTGGTCCAGGCCAACAGGTGAGTGAGTGACTGTGCAGCACTGCGGCGGCGCGGCGCGGGGGGTACACGACGCTCTGCTGTGCCTCAGGTAAGAATACCGGTGACGCGACGCGCCGCGACGGCAGCCATGTGATGCCGCGCCCCGCCCCGCCTGGCATGGCGCGGCCCCTCCGCCTCCGCGGCCACGTTGGAGCGGTACAGCAGGGCGCCAGGGGCAGGGCGGCGCGGGCAATTTACCATAGGTTATCTCGCAATACTGTACTCGCATCAAGTGAACGTGACAAACTCGCGGTGGTATGTGTGTGTGTGTGTGTGAGTGTGGGGCGCTGCTGCAGTGTCGGTGCCGCGGGGCGGGGCGGTGGTGGGGGCGGGCGCCCACCACGCACTAACACATCCCGCGACTTTAAATAGACCGGTGCTGAAGTACGGCCGGCGGGCCTGGCCGGGCGCGGTCCGGTCTGGTCCGGCCCGGTCCCTGTTCGGGAGAGGAGAGGAGAGGAGGGCAGGGGATCTAATGAGACCTGCTCTCGCGTAGGGATCCTTGCTCCCTCGCCCCGGGGCCCAGGGATCCCACACCGGACCAGTCGACGCTGCTTCTTGTTCGGAGGGATCACAGGCTGCTGGTGCTGGCGTCGTTCAGAGCTGAGGGGCGGCCCCGCCCCGCCCCGCGAGAACAGAGCCGCCGGCGCCGGCGCCAGTCCACGCCCCGCCACGCCCCGCCCGGGAAGGAGCTGGCAAGGACCTCCACAAGGCCGAGCGTAGCCCCGGGGCGTTGGCACGCGCAGGCGAGGCGAGGCGGCGCGGCCCGGAGTCTGTCCGCCTGGCCAGGGCGGCGGTGTCGCGACCGCACCCTCCATGTTCTTATGAATGAGCACGCTCCCCCCACCCCACCTCGCACCTCGTCCGCGACATGTAGTAAGCGAGTGCGGAGGACCGCGGCGTCCGACCCGCGCTGGTGTGGGCGGAGCGGGACCGGCGCCGTGCTCCTCGCTGCCAGAGCCAACAATTATGTTGATGAATTTTCAGCGAGGATCTTTCTCGCTCCGCCCCGCTCTCCCTCCCCGCTCTCTCGCGCACGACGGCGGTGACTTTGGGACGCCAGCGGGCGCCTCCGTCACCGCGACGCCGCGGGGCGGGGCGGGGCGGGGCGGGGCGGGGCGGGGCGGGGCGGGGCGGGGCGGGGCGGGGCAGGGTGGGGCGCCTGGCGGCGCCAACGACGGCCACGCCCCCCGAACAAACACATTGGAAGCGCCCCTCGCGGTGGCGGCCCCGCCGTACCGTCGCGACGTTACCTGTGTACTGCTGCCGCGGCTCCCTAGCGCGCCGCGCCGCGCCACGCCACGACGCGGCCGGCCGGCGGCAGGTGAGTATGGAAAGTGAACTAGCGCCCCTCCCTCCCCCCTTCCCCTCCCCTCCGAACACGTGGTCGCGCCGGCGGGCCGGCCCGGCCGGCCGGTGCCGGTGACGCAAGAAGGCCCCGCCCCGCCCAGCCCCGCCGTGCTGTACAGCTACACCTCCTTAAGTGTACTCTCGCACTCACCGGGATGCACTCGCAGCGAATGCAGTACATGACGCCGAAGGGCGGGCCGAGGTCGGCGAACCACGTGGAGCCCAGCTCCCGCGTCTGCTTGCCAAACACGCATTCTGCAACAGAACAAAAGAACATCGCGGTTAGCACTTACTTGTGTTCTGTAGATATTTTTTCACTCCCCCCCCCTCTCTCTCTCTCTCCCGTTTTTATTTTTCTGCGAGTATGTGTCTTCCGGTCGGTCCCCGGATAAGCGACTCTTAAGGATCAGTCAGAGCACTCCCCCCCCTCCCTCTCCATCATCACGCTCCTCACGACGACGCCAAACATTAAAGCACGAGAGAGACAAAGGGAGCCGGGGCGTAACCAGTGACGCCCCGGCCCGGTGTCCCCCCCCCCCTGACCCACCTCCCGCCTCACCTGGTGGGCAATGGTGGCCTATGGTGGAGCGGGCAATCGCCTGGTAGGCATTCGGGGCGGGGGCCATGGTCTCCAAGAGGAATCGCCTGAACGCCGAGTAGTGCTGCGGCATCAGGAGACGATGGGTGGGGCGGGGCGCGGCGCGTGTTCCGGTCTGAATACATCACCATTCCAGTCGCCCCGCCCCGCCCCACCCCGCCCCGCCCCGCCCCGCCCGCAGTCCGTAATTTGCTCCCTCGCGGGGTACTTATGAGAATTGTATATGGCATGACGGCGGGGCGGGGCTGGATTCGTCCTGAGATGTGATTCCTATGCGAGTTATGCCCCGGTCCCGTTTGCCAAGTAGACGCAAAGAGGCGGACGCCGTCGTCACCCTGTGCGAGGCGTGGCGGGGCGGGGCGCAGGGCGGGGCTGCGGGGGCCCCGGAGCGGCGCGGCCGCGAGGAGTAACCCCGCGGGGGCCCCGCCCCGGCACTGGCGGCCCCTGCTGCCCGCGCCGCGCCAAGCCGCCGCGCCTTGTCTCTTCTTGTTTCACAGACTGTAAGGCGAATTTAAATGGACTGATTTCGAGGCTCCACGGCGCTTGTGTGCCCACGCCCCACCCGGCCCGGCCCGGCCCGGCCCTGCCCAGGAAACACAATTCCAAGCAGGCCGGGCCGGGCCGGGACGAGCGCGGAGGGGCTAACAAGACCTCGCGTCCAGTGAATAGGAATTGTTTGAGTGAACGTGAGCGCCCGCGTGGCGTCTGCGCGAGTGTGACGGAGATAGACTGTATGTGTCTTCGTTATTCCCGTCCAAAGTCAGACATGCAAATCTCAAGAACTGTCAATCTCGTGCGTGCCCCCGCCGCCCCCGCCGCGCTCGCTCGCGGAGCAGCTGAGGTCTCCTTGTCCTGCCCCGCGGTGCCTCGCCCAGCGCCAGACTTTTCCATTCACGGGATCACATCAGAACTACGCGCGGGCCTAACTGAGCCGGGGAGGCCGGTTGAGCGCAAAAGTGATGAAGAACAAAGTCTCATTTTTTTTGTCACTCTCGAGGCGGGTGCGGCGGCGCTACTCGAGCATAGCCCGCTTTGAATAAACCCCAGATTAATTTGCACATATTTTAAAAAGTAGTGGGAAGATGAATAAAACTCGTGTGGGCTTGTGAACCGCCCCCTCCTCCCCCCCGACGCCGCTCATGTAGGCACGTACGATATTTTATTTATTTATTTTTCAATATTTTTTTTAATCCTAAAAGAAAATATAAATATGATGTTTGTGGGGCGACAGCGACAGGAGGCCCCAGCCGAACGTGCTCGTACGGTCGTGTGTACGCCGGCGACGTGTTGATCTCGGTTTGGCAGAGAGAAAAATGCCGCAACGTGAAACTATTCGAGACTTGGGAGCGGTGCGGAGCGTCGGCGCGAGCAGCGAACTGCGTCGCAAAGCGTCGCGGAGCGTCGCGTCGCCTGAGCCTAAGCGTCGCGGCGCACCGAGCCTCCGCCGCCGCCGCCGCGCGAGGCGACTGCGCGCTCAGCGCCCATCCCAAAATATCCATAATGGACTGCCTCTGCTCTGCCGGCTCTGCCCGGCCGGGGACGCTCTGGCCGTGCGGACAGGACAGGGCAGGACAGGGCAGCGCGGGGCGGGGCCGGGCCGGCCGGCCGCGCGACCCCCGCGGGCACCGGGGTGAACGGGGGGCACCAGGAGCGCACCTGGGGCTGGGGTGCCCCGCCCCGCCCCGCCCCGCCCCGCCCGTCCGTGCCGCCACGACATGAAGGTGCCGTGGCGGGGCGGTGCGGCGCCCTCAGGCTCATCCTCACCCCGTCCTCTCCCCGCCCGCCCCTGCCCCCAGGCGCTGCATTATCGGTCACTCACTCAGTACCGGCCCCACCCACCCCTTCGCCAACCTCAGAGGGGGGTGGGGGGGTAGCGAAAGTGTAACACACAGTGTGCGCGGGGAGATCGGAGACACGAAAGGGAGGGAGGGAGGGGGGGGGGAGATTGAGGGGGGATGTCTCGTCAGGAGAGGGGAGGGGCGGGGCGCGCACCAGACTGAGGAGGGGGGAGGGGAGGGGCGGCCAAGGGGGAGAGAGGGACTAGCGATCGCCAAGCTGGTCTCGTAATAATAAACCTTGGCTCTCGTTCAATGGCGCTAGCACGCTAGCCGAGCCGAGCCGCGCGGCCTGGGCTGGGCCGGGCCTGACCGGCTGGCAAAGCTGCTGCTACCTTACCGCCTTATGCCGAACCTGGTCCAACGGTAGTGTGCCTTACTGCGGCCTAGGTACAGCCCTGAACTGGACCGCAGAAGTCGCTACGCCACCGGACGCCACGCCACTAGAGGGCCCCGGGCCGCGGCCCCAGGTCCAGGTGCCCAAGGTGCCCAAGGCCCCAGGTGCCTAGCCTAGCCGGCGGCGGGACGCGACGCTGCGCTAAGCGGACACAGCCGATCTGGAATCGGTTCGTCCTTGGGAACGACGCGGCAGGGCGTGGCAGAGCGGGGCGGGGCAGGGCGGGGCGGCCACGCCAAGCCGGGACCGTCAGGACCGCGCCCACTAAGTGCTTCTCTCTACTTTACGAAAAGAGACAGGTGGCGTGGAGAGAAGGGGGCGGGGGCGGGGAGGGGAGTAGGGAATTAGCCAGAGGAACCGGCCGGCAACGCGAGACGGACGGTTCGCGAACGAGAATTGGATAGAGATTGGGTGTGGCAGCGCGTGCGTGCGTGTGTGTGTGCGCGATCGTGATGTACATCGCCCGTCAACAGGGCCTCGTACGCCCGCGTCCCCGCGTTGTACTTAAACCAATGCGGAACGGTACGCGCGGTGTCACGTCGGGTCGCCCCGCCCCGCCCCGCCACGCCCCGCCACGCCCGCAGGGCTATGGGGACTCATTGTAGTGCGTAGCGCCCGCACTTGTGACCAGGCGGCGCGGCGAGGCTGCTGACGGCCGCTGCCGCTGGTAGGCCACCACGACGACCGCAGTTGCGTAACTAATCCTATAACGCGATCGCCACGACAACGCGCATGGGAAAAAAATGGCAGGGTGTCGTCGTTATGGGCCCCGGCCGTTCTGGCGCCTTTGCCCCTGCCGGCACCGGCCGGCGCTCCAGCCCTCGAGGAGCAGACGAGCTACCGGCGGGGCGGGGCGGCGCCGTGCTGTAACCCCTGTAGGACGCGTCGCGGTCGAGTGCCCGGGGCGGGGCGGGGCGGGCTGGCCGCGCCCCGCGGCGGTCGGTTGGCAACAGTGATTGGTGCGTCAGAGGGTGGGCCGGCGCGTCTGTCCCTGCCACACATATTGCCATCGAGATCACCCCAGAAGTGGCACCACCCCTCCTCCTCCCCTCTCCTCTCCACTCCTTTCCTCACCTCTCCTCTCTTTTCCTCTCCTCTCCCCTCCTCCTCTCGCCTCTCCTCTCCTCCCCTCTGCCCTCCTCTCCTCCCTCTCACCCCCGCGACGCGGGGCACAGCGGGGGCCTATATCAATATTTACCACGCCGGACTACGAGGACCAGCCGTGCCGAGCAGTGCCAAAAACATCAAGGGGACTGTTTTCCCAGACATCATGAGAGTCGTTTGGGAAATATAGTTGCCGGCGACACACACACACACGCGCGCGTACACGTCTGATGTCGGCTGGTGTATGATTGAACTGGCAAAGTGCAGAGCACGCCAAGTCGACTGGGTTATCAAAATACTCAGAGGCAGAAAGAGAGGGGGAAGGTGTCAGGCGAGAGCCCTGCCTGATGTACGGCCAGTGATGAATCGTGAGAAAAATCGCAGAAATCCCTTGCGGTTAAGCGGCGAGCGAACCTCCGCCCCGCCCCGCCCCGCCCTGCCGAGCTGGGGAGCGGAGCGGACAGGCCAGCGGCGGGGTGGGGCGTTGGGGTGGGGCCGCGCGGGGCGGAGCGTTGGCTCCCCGCTCCATCTCATCTCGCGTGCTGCCCGCCGCCGTGGCCCGGGTCCCGGGTCCCCGTGGGGCCTCTGGGTGAAAAATTATATTGCTGATACTACCGGGACCGGCGGGCGCCGCGCCGGACCTGACCCGCACCCGCAGTGCGTGCGGCTGATGGTGCGTTACCACCCAGCACGCTGCGAGCCGTGCGAACAGCACCAGCGGGAGGGCAGCATCGGGACGAGGTGGAGAGCGAACAAGGAACAGGCGGCAAAGCCCACGCCCCACCCCGCGCCCGCGACCCGCTGTACAAGCAGCAGTCGACGGACGTAGGTCACAAGCGCTACAGATCACAACCGCTACAGGTCACAAGCGCTACAGCTCGCTAACGCTACGGGGCGCAAGCGCTACAGCTCGGTAGCGCTAGGGCTCGCTAGCGCTACACGGGTCTAAGCGCTACAGCGAGAATCCGCGTGTGAGGCGGAGCCGAGCCGAGCTGAGCTATACCCTGAAAAATTACGCACGTGGCGTGGAAACATGGAAAATTTTTGCGACAGTAAACCTCCCGAAGGAGGTTGCGGTTCCCGCCAGGCACAGGGCTTTTACCCCCCGTGGCAGCCAACTACTTCGGTGTTCTTATGGGAACCGGTGCTTTTTGGACTGCGATCCTGTCGCGCAATTCGACAGATTTGATCCCCGTACTGCCAGATTTAGTCGTACGGTGGTTAACCGAACTGCCCTGTCCCCAGAGCATGGAATAGCTATTTTGGAGCCAGATTCTAGGACTTATGACCCACGACCGACCACCAGTCGTGGGCATGGGACGGAACTTCCTGGCAACCCGCTGTCGCTACCAGTGAAGAACCTACCTGGGTTTGAACCAGGCCCCATGTGCCGAGTCTCACAGACACCCACGGTTTTCGCGGCACCACTAGACCACTAGACCAAATCGGCTATTCCACGAGGGAGCTCGGTTGAAATGGGGGCTTGAATTCCACTCTCCAACTTGTTGTCCTCAGAAAAATTAAATGTTTTGGTAAGATTCGAACCTCCGTCCTGCGACTCTCCGCGCGGACACTATGCCGGCACGGCTACGACGCCACGGTACTAGATGCCGGACCACTAGGAGTCATGCTGCGCGAGAAGCCACAGTCACCGAAGAAACGAACCCGGTGTCATGAGTGCGCCTGCTCTCCGGCCAGTGCTGGGTCGGCCGCGTAGCGTCATTGGTATCGACGCTGCTTATTGCACTAGGTGGGCAGTGGTTCAAAAACCACGTATTTTTGTTTCTTGTTAATTTTTTTTTTGTTTGGACCAAGTGCTCTTTCCAGTGCCTTTTTTGCAGTTGCCTAAGTCACAAGGACGGTATAGCTGGAAAGAGCACTTGGCCCGGAAAAAAAAAATTAACAAGCAAAAAACAATACGCGGTGTTTGAACCTCTGCCCACCTAGTGCAATAAGCAGCGTCGATACCAATGACGCTACGCGGCCGGCCCAGCACTGACCGGAGAGCAGGCGCACTCACGCACCAAGTTCGTTTCTTCGGTGACTGTGGCTTCTCGCGCAGCATGACTCCTAGTGGTCCGGCATCTGTACCGTGGCGTCGTAGCCGTGCCGGCATAGTGTCCGCGCGGAGAGTCGCAGGACAGAGGTTCGAATCTTACCAAAACATTTAATTTTTCTGAGGACAACAATTTGAGAGTGGAATTCGGCCCCCCATTTCAACCGAGCTCCTCGTGGAATAGCCGACGGTCTAGTGGTCTAGTGGTGCCGCGAAAACCGTGGGGTGTCTGTGAGACTCGGCACATGGGGCCTGGTTCAAACCCAGGTAGGTTCTTCACTGGTAGCGACAGCGGGTTGCCAGGAAGTTCCGTCCCATGCCCACGACTGGTGGTCGGTCGTGGGTCATAAGTCCCAGAATCTGGCTCCAAAATAGCTATTCCATGCTCTGGGGACAGGGCAGTTCGGTTAACCACCGTACGACTAAATCTGGCAGTACGGGATCAAATCTGTCGAATTGCGCGACAGGATCGCAGTCCAAAAGCACCGGTTCCATAAGAACACCGAAGTAGTTGGCTGCCACGGGGGTAAAAGCCCTGTGCCTGGCGGAACCACAACCTCCTTCGGGAGGTTTACTGTCGCAAAAATTTTCCATGTTTCCACGCCACGTGCATATTTCAAGGTATAGCTCGTCTCGGCTCCGCCTAACGCGCGGATTCTCGCTGTAGCGTTTGTGACCCGTAGCGCTACCGAGCTGTAGCGCTTGTGACTCGTAGCGCTTGTGACCCCGTAGCGTTAGCGAGCTGTAGCGCTTGTGACCTGTAGCGGTTGTGATCTGTAGCGCTTGCGAGCCACTCCGCAGTCGACCGGGCTCCGCGGGTAGTCCATGCTTACGAGACCGCGAATCCCCCCGCCACGCCCCGCCACGTCCCGCCCGACCTGCCCCAACCCTCCACCAGACCAGGTGGCGAGCTGGCCATCTCGAGCAGTGCGTAGCGCATCGCGAGAGACAAGGCTGTTCCCCGCCCCGCCCCACCGCGCCAGTGCGCCGCAGATCAGGAGGTTATGTAAAAGCCGCAGAGGCAGTCTGCTGCTCCGGCCCGCCCCGCCCCGCCCCGCCCCGCCCCGCGAGGCACTGGCACTCAGTGCCGTGCCGTGTCCAGCACGCGACCGCGCGCGCACCAGTTTTCACTAAAGTGCCCCACCGCATGCAGCCTGGCGGATTTGGTAAAGATTGGGTGCAGCAGCCTTACCGCTGCGAAGTGCAGTGCGCGAGGTGGGGCGGGGCGGGGCGGGGCGGGTCGCACTTTCTACACGGCGAGGCGGGGCGGGGCGGGCTGCACCCGCGCTGCGCTGGCATCGCTCCGCTCCGCTCCGCGCTTGGTCCGGTCGGTACGTCGCGCCCGCGCACCCACGAGCGATAACACGCCCTGGTCGTTTATCTTTCACTTCCTGGAAGGCGCCCCACCTTCTTTCGACGCCCCCCCCCCTCTCCACGCCGCCGCGGTGCCAGGTCCCCGTCCACGCCCACTGCCGTCATGTCCGCGGATACAGCCGCGTGGTGTTGGGCTGGGCTGGGCTCTTCTCCGCGCAGCGCCGGTTGTCCGGAGGGCGGCAGGCCCGCAGGCGCACGCGTTGGGCGCGCTGCCTACCCGGCCGGGGGCCCCGGACGGGGGCCCCGGCCCGGCTGCGGTACTCCACTTTGCTCTGGCGGTACTCACCAGCGTTCCGCGCGTTGTGCTTGTGGTGACCTCGGCCGTTGCCGGCCTCGTCGATCAGCGGGTTGTTGTGCCTCTCCAGGGCGCCGAGCGAACCCGGCAGGCGGCCCTGGGCGCCCTGGGGCGCGGCGGCGAGCGCCAGCAGCGCCGCCAGGAGCAGCGCGCCGGCGGCAGCGGGGGCGACCATCCTGCGGGCCAAACAGAAAGCAATCCATTAGTGAGGGGAGAGAGGGAGGGAGCGCTGGTCAGGCCCGGCCGCGTCAGTCCTTTCTCGCGGTGTTTTTCTTGGCGGCGACGCCGGGTACTGTCGCGGCCAGTCCCTCCAGTCCGCGGGGCGGGGCCGGGCGGGGCCCCCCGGGGGGCCGCAGACGAGCAGGCCCCGGCGCGGCGCGGCGTCGCGGCGCCGCCCGTACCCGCCCTGAGCAAGGGCGCCGGAATCGATACCGACCCGGGTGCGGGCGCCGGCGTCGGGGGCGGCGCGCGGCCGCCAGCATCCACCGCGTCAACAAAAACAACGGGAGATACACGTACCCAGCCGGCGCCCCGCCCTGGCATTCAGAGCGCGAGTACGATGAGGCGCCCGCCCCGTCCCGCCTCGCCCCGCCCCGCAGCACTCGACAGGGGAGTTTTATTCGCACACACCCTGTCTGCTTATTGGGCGGGATATTGAATTGGCGCTGACACCCGCCCCGCCCCGCCCCGCCCCGCCCGGTCCTCGGCAGTGCCGCCCCTTCTCCTCCCCCCGCCCCCACCCCCCACCCTCCTCAGCCCGCCCCGCTCGACTGGCGGTCACTCACTTGGACGGGGCCCAAAGCAGAGGCACCGAGCCACCGCTCGACCCGCCATTGAGGACCGCGACAAATTTACTAGAACCGGTGATGATAGTTAATATACACTCTTCCGACGGAGCGGCGCGGGAGAGGGAAAGGGAGAGGGGGGGGGGGGCAAATACTCTTTCGCGCAGCCAGTCCAACACTCGTATTTACTGCGCCTTCTTTTTTTGTTACTTAGGAAAACGACCGAGAGACAAATCTGGCGTCTAATGACTGCACATCGCGCCTGCTGCATTCCTGCGCGGGAGAGGGGCAAAAAATGTCGCAACGCTAAGCAGAACGAGGTGAGGGTGGTGTCTCTTACTGCGCGAGTGTAACAGTGTTTATGTGTGTGAGTAGGAGGGGGGGGCTGTCCGTCCTGGCAGGGAGTTCGCACGCACATACCACAGTAAAACAGGGTCAGCTCCGCGACGGCGTACGCATGAGAGAGAGAGAGAGAGAGCACGGTAATGTGTGTAAAACCTTGCTCTTTTCGCCTTGACTTACAATATGAGAGGAGAACAGGACCCGGCTGCCTGCAGGCGCCTCCACCGCCGAGGAGGGGGCGCGCGGCTCCCCGAAAGTGATACGCTATTGTGTACCCCAATTATTCAGAGCGAGGACGAAAAGAAAACAGTCGGCTGCCGGTCATATAATTTCCGATATACATACACCAGCACGCGCTGGCTGCCGGCCGGGCCCGCCGGGCCGGTCGGGCGCTCAGGAGGGAGACAATGAATGAAACGCGACGTGGCGTGGCGTGGCGTGGCGGCGCGCGGGTGGTCAGGCGGGTCGGCGCGGCGCGGCGGCGCGAAGAGGAGGGGACTTTTTGTTTTGATATGAAAATGACTCACCGCCCTGCTTAGCGCCGGCCGGCCGGCCGGCAGCTTAACCGCCTCAAAAGCAGTGCTGCCAACGATGAGAAGGTGATGCGGCCGTAACAGATGGAAAACACAAAACACGTAGGAAGGGAAAAAAACGACACGAGTGAGATAGAAAAGGTTCCCGAGCTTGGTCGAGGCGGGGGCTTAAGCGACAACCACACCCAGCCCGGCCCCGCGAGCGCGCGAACATGTGTGCCAAATTTCTGGCAACGTCGTCGACGTCGTGTGCGGAGCGGAGCAGAGAGAATCTGGCCTGGCGCGTAGCGTACCGTCTCCCTAATAGCGGTGCGGGCCGGGCGCAGGGCAGGGCAGGGTGCGCTGCTGCATCAGCAAGAGTTGCTGGCCCCGGCACTGACGGCGCTAATGCCGTCGCCCAGGTCCAGGTCCTTCCCCGAAGCACGGCGCGTAGGACGGGACAGGACAGGACGCAGCGGATTACAGAGGCTTGCCCTGACGCGCGCTGCTGGGCTGGCTCCACGCTGTCTGGGGGCTCACGCTGCGTACGGCCGAGGTGCCCACCGGGGGCCCGGGGCGGGGGCGCGGGGCGGGGGCCTCCGCGCTGATCCCTGGAGCGCCGCCGGGGCCACGTCGAGCGCCTCGGCCGTTCTGCGAACGCAACGGAATGGGCCCGGGCCCAGTCTCAGCCCGGCCCGGCCCCGGCCCCGGCCCGGCCTGCTGCTGGCGAATGGCAGCCGGGCGGGAAAGTCTGCAGCAGGTCGATGGTGAGAAAATGAATGCAGGAAAGACAGGTAGCCGTTCTGGTGTGACCCGCCTCACCCTCGCGTCGCCACAGAATGCAGCTCATTAAACTTTTCTCGGATTCATTCCTAGTCCGGGCGAATGGCAGCGCCAACCGGCGCCGATAAGCGCCAGGCCCAAGAACGGACGGGGGACGGACGCGCGCTACTCGAGAACAAAACCCTTGGGGATACCCGCCCGTGAACGGGGCGGGGCGGGGCGGGGCGGAGATCCATGCCAGCGAGTTGCCGGCCCGGTAAACTGGTTCTGACACGACGCACGATCGGAGAAAAATTATTGAACGCGGCCGATTAACAACAAAAGGAGTAAAATTGCACGCTGCACTTTCCTGGAGAGGAGAGGCTGCAGCGGGGACGGACACGGGCACGGGCGAGAGCTGCGCCGAGCTCAGGCCCCATCCCATTCACCGCGCTACATTTTACGGCTTTCGTTCATGCCGGCGGCGGGAGGCAGCGGCCCGGCCGCGCAAAACACCGACTATTTGCGCGCGCATCGCTAGTGATGATATTACTTGGCGGTCGCCACTCTCGCTCCCACTCGGCCTGACGCGCGAATATTTCGCATTTTTTCACGGGAACTGCAGCCGCGGGTGTCTAGGAACGCTGCCGTGGCGCGAGGCGAGGGGCCGGGCGCAGCGCGCGAAGGAGGGAGGAAGGCAGGAAGGAAAAGCGAGAGGCGGAGGTGAGGTGGCGTCGCACGTACAGGACGTACAGGACGACCGAGAGCGCGCAAGTTTTTACGACATGACGAACGAACTCGTCGCTCGCTACTCTATCTCTGCGTCCACGCGGCGCGGCGGGCCCGGCGGACGGACTTCGCGCCGGGCCGAGCCTGGTGGACGACGACATGGCCTTTGAGGGGTGCGCGACGCGCCCGGGCTGCGAGCACGCCTGGCCGCGCCAGACCAGAGCCACTGAGCAGGGGGTGGGGGTGGGGGCGGGGGTCCCCGTGGGGTAGGGGTAGGGCCTGAGCCCCGCCTGGGCTGGGCCCCCAGGGGGCAGGCATCGCCGCGCCTCGACGGGGGCAATGCACTGCGTATTCGCTGTGTATTTACACTGGCCCCGCCCCGCCCCGCCGCGGCCGCCCTGCAGTACTCGCCACGCCCCGCCCCGCCCCGCCACGCCCTGGTGCTGCAGCGGGTCGGGACGAAACAGGGGGACGCAGTGTGCCGCGGGGCGGGCACGGCGCGGGCTGGGCAGCGCTGAACACCGCGCCGACCACATGTAGGGTCATCTGGCGCCCGCCACCCCGCTGCGCTGAGGTCCGGCCTGCGGCGGGGCAGGGAAGGGGTTACGCGCGGCGAATGTCTGTTTCCCGCGGGGCGGGGTGGTGCGGGACTCGGCCGCGCAGCAGCAGCAGGAAATCCAAGTTTGGCGCCAGAGCGACGCCACGCTACGCCGTGGAAGGGGAAGGGGGCAACAAACGCTGCACATGCTCCCAGTAAGGCCCCCGGCCCGCCCCGCCCCGGCCCGCCTCACGGGCCGGCAGGTGGATCCGCTGCAGTGCTACACGCTTCGTGTTTGTTGTCTTTTCCTTCCAGACGAAAACAGCCTCCCTTCTTCCCCCTCCCTCCCTCCCTCACGCGCATGCAGCAGCCCTGGCACTGGTCACCTTACTTTTGCGAATACAGGCCGCGACAGAGGTGGGCGGTGCGGCGGGCGCCGTCGTCCTCGCCGTCAGCTGCAGCTCTTGCACGGCGGCGCGGCGCGGCGCGGGCGGCGCTCTACTCACGGTACGCGCCGGCGGGGCGTCGCGTTGCGTTGCGTCGCGTCGCGGCTTGGTGGTGACCCGGCGCGCTCGCGCTCGCGTATGGCCGCGCTGGGACGGACGCGCCCGCCGCACAGCGCAGCGCCGCGACGCCGGCCGGGCCGGGCCGGGCCGGGCTTGTCCGCGGTGACGGCGCGGGGCGGGGCGGGGCGGGGCGGGGCCTGGCGGAGCAGTACCCCCTTCCCTTACGCCTCAGCTGTCGTCTCGCCGTCGCGGCCGCACCGCGCCGGCCTGGGCCGGGCCGGTCTCCGTGTGTGCGCACCACGCCCGTGCCCTACATCACGTCCGCGAGAACATTTTCGCCGTACTACACCGGCTCTTTCCCAGAACAAGTAGTAAATCCGTGATGTTCCTCGCTCCACTCCGCGCGGTGCCGCGCCGCACACCGCATTCTCGCGGCCTCCGCACCGCACCGCACCCTTCCCCTCTCACTCACTCACTCACCTGTCGTAGGTCGCTGGTCCGCTGCGGCTGTCGTGGCTGCGGCCCGTCCGCGGGGCGCGCGGGCCGGGCTGGGCTGGGCTGCGCAGGGAAGGCTCACTCACTCACTCGCTCACTCACGCACTCCACCAGTCCGGCACTCTTTCGCACTCGCACTGTGTTGTTGACGACGACGTTGTCGATGATCGCGAGGCACTGCGCGGAGGCTGCGGCGCGCGGGGTGGGCGTCGCGTCGCGCCGGCACCAGACGCTCCGGGTGCGTGAGGTCGCCGACGGTCCTCGTCGACTCGTCCCGTCTCGTCTCGTCTCGGCTCTAGTCCTGTGTGCCTCGCCTCGCCTCGCCTCGTCTCTCGGAGGTCCGTGCCTTGCCGCGGGCGGGTCGGGTCTGACTGCTAGAGCTACTGGCACGAGCACGTTGGGGCACACCCCGCCCCGCCCCGCCCCGCCACTCCCCCACCACACCTCGCTCCGCCCCGCCCCACCTCACGTCTGTAGAGGATGCTGAGGCGGCGGGGCGGGGCGGGGCGGGGCAGCCGGCGGCCAGGGTGGCGGCAGAGAGCGGCTGTAGTGGTGGTGGTGTAGGAGGAAGGGAGGGGGAAGACGGGGGCGCGAAGCCTGGGGAGGGGGGAGGAGGGTGTATTACATCAGGTGCGCAAGTGGCTGACCTGTGATGTGCTGGGAGTGGGTGCTCTGTCTGTGAATTCAGATACACGAGAGTCATCGCCGCAAATAGTTCCCAATAAAAGTAACGAACGTAGTTGAATTTGCACCTATACAGTACCAGCCTGCCGAAAATAATAAAAATACTGCCATTGACTTATTCATTGCCTTGCAATGCTGGTGGCATACGTGAGGCAGCGTGCGTTTGTGTGCGCCTGAGTACGTACGAGATCTATGTCTGATCCGTACGATAACCCGCGACGGAATTCGCGGTCAGCGCGACACACTGTCTGCGTGCGCGGGACGCTTTTGTGGCCGCGTCAGTCCGTACTCCGTACTCGCGTGTCCGGATTTGGAAGCTATGGCTCATACTTTTTACAAAGCCGCTGACGTACATGCAGTACCACCGCGCGCCGCCCGCAAAGCAGTGCAAGCGACGGCAGAGCGGAGGGCGACGGCGACAACACGTGCCGGATATGACCGACGTGATCTCCTGGTTGTGCCCCGTGCGCCTGCACTGGCACTGCCCCGTGCCGTGCGGCAGGAGAGCGCCCTGGTGCTTAGGCCGCCGGCGTTCTGTCCTGCGGCCACGTTGCCTACCCTCCAGGCGCCCTCCAGTGCGGGGTGGGGTCGGGCATGGGTGGGGGAGAGGGGTTGGGGGCGCGATAGAGGAGGTGGGGGGAGGGAGGAGGGGGTTGGTGGGAGCTGTTGACCTTCACAGCGCTCCATGCGCAAAACTCGCCCAGCCCTTTCGCACGACTGCCCCGCCCCGCGGCCGGCCGGGGCCGGGCCGCTTGCCCTCACAGTGTGCGTGCGCGCGCACGCGCGTGCTGCTGCTCGATAGTGCCGAGTCCATGCGCTCTCGGAACATCCCCGAGCGCAGGCAGGGCCGCTGGCCTCTTTCATAGTCCAAAACTGAAACGACGTCGATGACTTTATTGGCTTCGCGGAATGACATCCTGGGAGTTTCTTGCCCGAGGACAGGGCTCGGGGGTGGGCGTAGTGGTATGGTGGAGGCCTCGACGTGGAGGAGGGCATGCCACCCGGGCCGGGGTGGTCGACCTCCGCTCCGCCCACGAGGTCGCCGTGCTGCAGCTGCACCACGTGTTTGGCATTACCTGATCGCCCTGGTTGACCCAGTGACGGACAATGGCACCAGCGGGAGTGCGGCCAGTGGCCTCGCTGGGGTGGACTGGACTGATTCGTTGCGCCAGCCGGTTTTACATCGCGCTGGTAAACTGGTGAGAGCGCTTAGGCATATGTTAAAATTGCTGTTCAATGCGCTTTTTCTTCGAGTTCAATGAAAGCCCTATGAGGCCTCACTGGGCCCTGCTTGCCTGGCCTCCCACGCGTGAGGGCTTCCCCGTCATGGGCTCGAGTGTTTGAGCCGGCGAGTGTTTGTCGAGTATTTTCTGTGGTGCAATGGCCTTGGCCTGAGCGGACGCGTTTGCGCGCGAAAAGTCGACTGCACACTATCAGCGTCCTGCCAGGGCTGCCAGAGCAGGTGACGCGACACTCCCTCTGGATCGTATAAGACGGGCGTGGGGCGTGGCGAGGGTTCATTCCCCCTGGTGCTGTGCTGGGCCCGTGCCCGTCGTGCGAGGGCTTCCTCTCGTCGCTGACGTGTTCCCGGAACGCCTGCAGCGCCGAGGACTCGGGTGCGGGAGGCGAGCACGTCCCGTTGCACCTCCCCTCACCACGCTCGCGCTCTCCTCGCCCGGCCCGGCCCGGCCCCGCCCGGACGCTCGCTCATACCTAACAGAGTACGCGGGCCATCGACTTGCTATGTTTGATCTATAGTCGCTCCAGCCACCGTCCATTTTTCGTCTTTGGCGCCCCACCATCACGGCCCCTGTTCCGCGCGAGCACCGCGACGCCGCCCTCCTGGGCCCCCAAAGCACAGAAGGTGCTTTGTGCCTGGGCCTCCTCGCGGTCAGCGCCAGGTAAAAACAAACGGCTGCTCGTTGCCCAACATCACAATCACGAACGAACGTCCGCCTACGGGGATGGATAGGATTATCGGAAATAATTTGGCGAGGTGACGAGGGTCTCGTTGATCCGGTAGCAGCTCGCGGGCCCCGCCCCGCCCCGCCTACCTGGTGGAGCTCTTGCTGGCCCAGCAGACCCGCGGCCGCCACAGGAGCAACACCCCCGCCCCGCCTCGAGCACTCCGGCCCAGGCGCTGGGGATTCCGTGATCCATGGACCAGCGCTGAGGACACGCCGCGGGGCGCGCAGTTCCGCGCACTGCGGCAATCAATGACTCCAAGTCATTGGAATCGCAGCCCCCGCTGCCCTCACAGCCTGCAGCAGCCCCTGCCCAGGCCCCGCTGTCCGTCCCGAGAACAGATTCTTTATTGGCTGCGTGTAATCCCAGGATGAGTGTCGAGGCAAAGTGAATGGCAGCTGGGGCGAGGCGAGGTGCGAAGGGCGGGGCGGGTCGGGGCGGGGCGCGGTGCGGTCGGCGAGCGCAGCCGGTGCAGACGTTCTGCCCTGCCCGGCCCGGCCCTACCAGGACCATACTCATACTCCTCTCTCCTTTCGCTTCATTACCGTCATCCATAGCGTTCGCGTCCCATCTCTCTCACTCGCGAGCCGGAAAAGGAGGGTGACAGGTGACAGTAGTGTGAGGGTTGCGTTGCGATTGCGAAGCAGTGCATGAAACACCATTGCACACTCCGTATAAAAGTCGCGCGTGCGATCAGTGAGCGGCCTGCGTGATTGGCTATCGTAAGAGGGGTGGCAGCTCCCGGCGACGTGCCCCAGTAACAGAGAGTCTCTCTCTCTCTCTCTCTCTCTCTCTCTCTCTCTCTCTCTCTCTCTCTCTCTCTCTCTCTCTCTCTCTCTCTCTCTCTCTCTCTCTCTCTCTCTCTCTCTCTCTCTCTCTTTCACACACACGCACACTCGCACACGAACACAGCATAATACGCGCTACTCGCCTCGCCGCGCACTTGTCGCATTATGTTGGGCTGAAGAATGGGTAACGGAATGTGCGCAGAATGCAGCCAAAAGCCTCGACGCAGGGCAGCGCTGCGCTGGCCTCGGCCCGGCCGGCACAATGATGCGTGGCCGTGACACACCCCTACCCGACACTCCGGCCCCGGCCCCGGCCCCGGCCCGGCAGGGTCCGGTGATGCACCACCTGCCCAACACCTGTTGCAGCGCGGCCCGCCCCGACCCGGCACATACAGGCCAGGCCTGGTTCACTGACCCGAGATTGGTGTGGCACAGGGGCGCATCTTTTTTGCACGGCCGCGGCGCGGCGCTGCTGCGGGGTCCTGAACCGTATGGGAGGGTGGTCGCGGAGCGCGGTCCACCCACCAGCGCGGGTGCCCTGCCCGGTCTCCCTCGGCCCGCGGGGCGTGCACGCTGCTGCTGCTGTGGCCCGGCCGCAGGGCGACAGCGGGGGGTGGGGTGAGGCGGGGCGGGGCGGGGCGGGGCGGGGCGGAATGGGCCGACGGGAATGTGGAGACAAGCTGTCTAGCGGTGCCGGCTGGTGCCGGGCCGGCGCGGTGCGGTGCGGTGCGGCCGCACGGTGGGCGGCGTGGCGTGGCGTAGTAAGGGAGCGCGACCGCGTCACGCGGAATGCACGCGGGTCGCGCCCGGCCCGGAGAGGCCTCCTGAACGGCGAGACGGGAGCCAAAGTCCTCCCCGCGGATGCGCCCGGCGCGGCGCGGCGCCATCGGCATGCTCGTCATCTTATACACTGTCGTTGTGAAGTCAGCGGGTGAGAGGGACGAGGAAGGGCGGGTATGAGGAGGGGCCGCGCTTCACGTGTGCAGCACGGTGCACAACAAGCGACGCAAGCTCGCCACCACGATGCAAGTGGGGAAGGCCCCCGCCCCGCCCCGCCCCGCCCCGCCCCGCCCCGCCCCGCCCCGCCCCTCTCCGTGTGATCCGGTGGTCCGCCACTCGGCTGCACGTACTTTCTCGCTTCATGCGAAACCATTGACCGCAAACCGTGAAGCTCTGGACCTGTCAGCCGCCTTGCCTGATGCTGCCTGCAGCTCACAGCCAGCCTGTCCCTCTGTCTGTCTGTCTGTCTGTCTGGAGGTAATTAATGATTAACGCCAGTTCCCAGTTCTTCGGGTTTTGAGGGAAAGACATGGGGAGGCGCGCTTTGCTTGATTCAGACAAGAAATTCCAAACAAGAAATAAACATAGGTAATAAAACTAAGATTGATATGACAATTGTTTACTGCATTTGTAGTAAATTTCAATTCTTTTAAAATAAAAATATCTTTGTTCAAACACGATTTTATGCCTGATTTCAGACTTGCACTTTGCATGGCATGACTTCGACCGTTTGCCTACGCCATGCAATATGAACGCCCACTATAAGTTAGATGAATGACACAAAAACCTTTCTTAAAATTCGCGCCCACCAATGTGGCCATTTCGAAAGACGCGCCAGTCGTCGGCTTCCTTCCTTCGCCGCCCACCGCGCTGCTGCCGCCGCACCGCACCGTGCATCCGGAAGCGGCGATACTCCACCTCAACAGGTTCGCTACTTGATCCTACGACCTCTCATCGTTACTCCCTGCGCACAGGGACTCTGCCTGTTGAGATATGGTCGTCTCTCTCGCACTCAGCGCGCGCCGCATCTCGCCTCTCTCTCTCTCGGCTCTCAGCCGAGTCGCCGTCCCGTCCCGCTGCTGCGTGCTGCTATCGTGATGCGGTGGCGTCGAGAGGAAACACAGAGCAGAGCTCAAGGCAGACAGACACACAGTCGGAAGCAGCAGGCTGGCTCTGGGTTCTGGTGTCTGCCTGCCTGGTTGAGGTTATTACAGTAAACAATTGTCACCAAGTGTTTTTGTGGCTGGACCCCAAATCTACGTCACATTTCCTTTTTCGTCAAGCTAAAGGGCGTTCTCCGTCGTGTGCAGAACACCGCTCTGACTCGTTCGGCCTGTGCGAAGGGCAAATTCGTGGTGAGTTACATTGTAGGTTTGGGAGGATGTAACGTAAAAGTCGAAAAACGTAGAGGATGTGTGGTATATGATTTCCGCCCTGTGCTCGTCTGCTCCACATTGACAAGCTGGTATCCTCACTTTTTCACGGACATCACATTGTTGTCAAAATTGTACTTGAAAAGGGCTAAAGGACCTCTTGCCTGGACTGCGCCTCAGTTCAGGCCCTGTGCCTGTGCACCTGCGTGGGGGTTCTGCTCCGCTCTGGCGAAGATCCTTACCTGCATTTCTTTAAAAGAAATCTGTCATTTTTACATTTTTCGAAATTTCTCTGATAAGTTTGGTGACTTAATGTATACACAACTGCAAGATATCCTGAAAGGACTTTCCCCAAAACCTGATGTTTTCATGCCCATAACCTCAAACCTTGACAACAATTTTTCTATTATCGCCTGAGATGTTGTATTTATGTAATCTTTACTTCTTTTAATAATCGTAGTAAACTATCAGTTCCTTATTCCATTTAGTTCTTGGCTTTTTAAGTCAAAGCCAGGATGCAACATCCTCATATATACTGTATGTCGATTGCAGTCTTCGTAGTACGCTTTTATTTGCCTTTGACCAAACAAAAAACCTACAATTATTTCATTGTTTAGCAGTAGACTTGATCAGCAAGCTATTCTAGATTAAATAATTAAATTTAGCTGTATCTATAATTTTTACTTTTGTTATTGACAGTGTTTACAAACAGGTTCTCTCATTTAAATTTTAAATTATCAGTGCTTTTCCTTTCCACTCTCCTCAAGCATCCAGTTTGTAATAATTGTTTGTCTTATTTTGTGGTGAGGGTAGATATAATATTTCTATTACATAAAGTAAAAAGCGGTGCCAGTACCTGTTAATTTGTTCTCTGACTATTGCCTAGAGCCAGCTCTCTCAATTGTCAGTGAGTCAAAATTATTTTTAATCATCATCCCTTTGGAAAATTTTAAACCATGAACAATTGTGAGGTTTACCAAGGTTGTATAAGTTGTCTTTGGATGCATCCCTTGTAGTTTTTCTTAAACAAAAGTTGTTTCTACACACCTTCTAGTGATTGATATTTTCACACACTAATTCAAATGACTTCCCATCCCTCCACTTGTTGCACCCATTCCAACAGCCTGTCAAATTTGTCGAACGGGCGGAAGATGGTGTGCACATCTGACCCCCTCCTCCCTCTTCCCTCCGCGACGCCTCAGGAAGGTGGAGGAAGGCGATAACAGGTGCCAAGCGCCGCGCCCGGCGCCCCGCCACGCCCCGCCACGCCCCGCCCCGTGATGCCCGCGATGTGACGTTACAGAGCGTAGCGCCGTTACCGTTACGCCCCTTGTCCGTCCTGCCTCCTCGGGGCTTCCACTCGGTTGGGTTGGAGGGAGAAAGGGTGACCGGGAAAACAATCAGGCCCCTCGCCCCCCGCCCTACCCCGCCCCACCCCACCCCGCCCCGCCGTGCCACGCCGCGCTCTGCCTTCTCCGCTTCCCGTTTCCGATCACAGCCTTGATGGGGTCGGAGGGGAACTCATTACCGCCGCCGGGTCGCGTCCGAAGAGCCCAGGAAGAGCTTGGGCCCCTCGGCGAGGCGGCGGGGTAGTCTCACACGCGCTCTTTGGCGAGCAAATGGGTTGGCGCCGGCGCCCGGGCCGGGCCCCGGACCGGGCTGGCACGGGCAGAGCAGTGTGTCGCTGAGGTGAGGCTTTAGAGTGGCCTGCTTGTCGGCCGGCTTGACGTGGGATATGATGGTGGGTGGCCCCGGCCCGCCCCGTCCCGCCCAGCTCAGCATATTGCGAACATCCTGCGTCCCGTCCCGTTCCGCCCCTCCCTGCCCTCCCCTCCCCTCCCTCACCGCCACGAGTGGAATAGTGGTGGTGGTGGTGACCCCTCCCCGTTATTGTGACCTCAGGGGAAACGGGGGTGGGTAAGGGAGGGGGGGGGGGCACGGCGCGCGACTCCAGGACCCCGACCCCCCGCGGGGCTTCGGGGCGGGGCGGGGCGGGGCGATTGCCTTGCTTTCGCTGTTGCTCCCCCCGGCCCGGCCCCCTCCTGATCTCCTTTGCTGCCCGCACCGCACCTCTCTCACTCTCCCGTCAATCAATAAAAGCGGAGCGTTGCTGTCGAGCTGGTCGCGGCCGCGTCCTGCGGGCGGGTAGCTCAGCTCGCGTCGCGTCGCGCCCGGCCCGCGGCCGTTTAACGCGGTTAAGCCGGTGCACGGCAGGCAGGTGCCGAGGGGAGGGGAGGGGGTGGGGTGAACGGAGCGGGCGATGTGACACGGTGTTGTCCCCAATTGAGCCCCTCCACCCCATCCCAGCGCGCAGCTCAGCGCGCCTTCATGTGCCTCCAGCCCTGCCTCGCCAGGCCCGGCCATGAGGATCGGTGAGCCCTGTGTATACAGGCCCGCCCCCTTTCCCCTCCCATGTCGCTCGCGCCGCGAACGCGAGTCAACTCGAGGTTACTAGGGGAAGAGGCGAGGCGAGGCGAGGCGAGGCGTCCGCGCGGGGTAATCGTTCTGCGTCGTCCTCAATGCTGCCGACCAACACGTGGGTGGTGGTGACTTGGGACTGGGTGGCTTTCTACAGCAAAGTGGCTACGTGCTGCCGCGGCGCCGCCGCCCTTTATTTTAATTTCTCGCCTTACAAGTGCACTGAGATGCACTGTAAGCAGTCGGCACGCGTGCCTTGCTGTACAGTAGAAAATGTAAATGAATCGAGTGATTTGTTCCTTTGCACTGTCATGACTCAACCCTTCGTAAAAAAAAAAAAAAAAAAATTTAAAAAAAGGCCAAGTGCTGTTACACTTTAAAGGGACAGGAAGTATTAAAGGCAAATTTTTTCTTGCTTTGTTCCAGAGAGTGGCGCCCCAATGGGCTCCAGAACAGACAACAGCTCAGATAATACATTAAGAATGGATGACAACGCTGACAACAATCTCAAAAGACAAGCCACAAGAGTTTTTAAGAAAAGCTCAGCTAATGGAAAGGTAAGGCTTGCTAGGAATAAAGTATTTTTTTAAAAGCATACTCATAATTTTTATTCTCTTTTTTGTATTTTATTGATTTAATGTCTTGCATTAATATAAACCTTCTTTTAAATCTCAGATTACTGTGTACCTTGGAAAACGTGATTTTGTTGACCATCTCACCCATGTTGATCCAATAGGTATGTTTGATTTCATTTTATCTATCTTTTGTTGTGGTGTATATTTATTTTTTAGTTTATTATCCTTACCATTGATTAATTAATAATTTTTTGTTTCAGATGGAGTTGTTCTTATTGATCCTGAATATGTCAAAGACCGTAAGGTCTTTGGGCATGTTCTAGCTGCATTTAAATATGGGAGAGAAGACTTAGATGTTCTTGGACTAACCTTCCGGAAAGATTTGTACCTTGCTGCTGAACAAGTTTATCCTCCTGATCCTGTAGCAGCTGCATCACCCAAGCGCCCCTTAACACGATTGCAGGTATTTTATTATTTAAAAAAATAATAATAAAAAATTAAAGAAATTTTATGTAGAAAATGTTTTAGGATGATTAGGAATGAAACAAACCAAAATTTGAAACTTTTATAGGAGCGATTGATAAGGAAATTGGGTCCCAATGCATATCCATTTTATTTTGAACTACCACCACACTGCCCAGCATCTGTAACACTCCAGCCAGCACCCGGTGACACTGGTAAACCCTGTGGCGTTGATTATGAATTGAAAGCATTTGTAGGGGATTCATCAGATGACAAACCACACAAAAGGTTAACGAGTTCTCCTTACTTATTCACAATGTTTTGAACACATCTTATATGCTTATATTCCCTCTAACATTGGTACTTCCTGGTTTTCAGGAATTCAGTCCGTTTGGCTATCAGAAAGATTATGTATGCCCCCAGTAAACAAGGAGAGCAGCCCTCTGTAGAAGTGAGCAAAGAATTTATGTTAAGCCCCAACAAATTACATTTGGAGGCATCATTGGATAAAGAGGTAAGGTTTTCCTGTTTTCTGCAGAATGTTTAGAGCAATGTAATAATTACTCCTCTGGTTTCTATTGATACATCTTTATTTGACAGCTCTACCACCATGGTGAAACGATTGCTGTCAATGTTCACATAGCTAATAATTCAAACAGGACTGTGAAGAAGATAAAAGTATCAGGTACTTTATATTCACCCATAAACTTACTGGCTTACACTGGTTACAGTAATTTAGTTTAACAAAAGTATTTTGTTTATTTAGTGAGACAATTTGCGGATATTTGTCTATTCTCAACTGCCCAATATAAGTGTACTGTGGCCGAAGCTGAGAGCGAGTAAGTTTTTCTGGCTGTTTTCTTAAACATTAATTTTTAACTCTGTCTCAAGGGGATGGACTATGATCACTCCTTAAAAATAGAAGTTCTGTACTTAATTTTCAAAGCCTCCTATTGTACACTTTTATTTAAACTACTTTTTTCTACATACAGAGCTGGATGCCCTGTTAGTCCTGGTTTTACATTGTCAAAAGTGTACCAGGTTAAACCCTTACTTGCCAACAACAAGGATAAACGAGGCTTAGCATTGGATGGACAGCTGAAACATGAAGACACTAATCTAGCATCATCTACCATGTGAGTTGTAATCATGTCTCATTCTTAAAGTTGTGTACTTATCTATGACAGCTTGTCCTGTAATGAGTCATTTGCATTACAGAGTGACAGATCCATCACAGAAAGAGAATCTAGGTATAATTGTTCAATACAAAGTGAAAGTGAAACTGTGTTTAGGAGCGCTTGGAGGGTAAGTGTATTATACAGAAATATTTATCATTTGACCTACTCTATTTATGTTAATTGTGAACTTCTATTATTTTGGGGTGATTTTCAGAGACTTAGTAGCTGAACTTCCTTTTACCTTGATGCATCCCATGCCTGAAGACGATGTCCCTGCACTTCCTCCTCGCCTATCCCCAGCACATACTATGCCACAAGCTAATGGCAACACTGGTGATAATGTTCCTGTTGATAATAATCTGATTCAGCTGGACACAGACATAGCGTAAGTGTTCTCTACCTGTGTTATAGGTGAAGTGTTACCTTGGTGGGACTTGAATTTATCTGCTTGTCTTTACAGAGATGGAGAGGATGATGATATAATCTTTGAAGACTTTGCTCGATTACGGCTGAAGGGTGAAGAAACTGATGCTTAAACTTCAAATTGACGAGTTAGGAAGAAATTGATCAAGGCTGGAGGGACCAGGCCATCGGAAGGCCAAATTATTAATGCTGCCCATGATTGAGCTATATGAAGCTTTCAGAAAGCACTGAAATGAAACTTGTACTTTGGAAAGTGTTATATGAGTGGTCAACAGAACTAAGAATTAGAAGCTATGAAACATTACAAACTTTCCACTTACTACTAATAACCATTATTTATTATGACAATGGCTATCACTCAACTGGACCAGATTGTAATTGTCGATGTAAGTGCTAGCTCTGCTTTTCCTTTTCTTTACTGGACTGTTTGATTGTTGAATTGATCAACTCTTGAACTATCCTTTTTGAGAAATGATGTTATGAGAAGTCATACAAATTATGTTGCTTTGCATATGTTCCTCTTTATTTCTGTATTCTAATTTGTATAATTAAGGTTTTTAGATGTATGCCCCATTCTTTTCTTGCTCACCACTGACTAAGCGTTTTTAAATATGTGCTCTATTCTGTTTCATAGCCACTTTTCTTCTCCCCCCTCCCTTTTCAGCTGTTAACTCCAGCAGGCTGGTCTTAGGCTGTGATGATGTGGTTTTGACCAATTGGTATTTTTTAGCTTCTTATTTCTTTATCAAAAAGTGTTGTGTTTGTATTTTGTTGAAAGATTATGCCTTCAACAACAAGTAAGCTGGAATTCAAAAGCCTTTTTATTATTATTATTATTATTATTTTTTTTTTTTTTAATTAATTTCAGGAAATCTTTGTGCTTTGCATTTTGTTGTCACTTGTTGATTTTTACAAACTTTACTCTATCAACTTCTTCAACTCTCCTTTGAAGTTTCTTGATTTATTGAGAATGTGTGCATATAAAATGGGAAAGTCAGATACGGCATTTATTGTTTATCCTGCGCACTTTGATATAGTGTGCTTCTGCATTTTTGATATTTTGCATGTAATGTAATGTGTTAGAAATCATTTATTAATTAAGATTTATAAATTGAACGTTCTGGTTTTAGAATGGCAGTCTAGATCTACTGTTTTGTTATCAAAAATCATATTGAGTATATCTTCTGAAGGAATAATGAATTGTTATACTTGGTCTGAAATGTTCAATTGAATGCCAATAATATTGCTGAAGTGAAATCTTGATGTAATTATGATATTTTTTTATTTAATTTCCTGCCAATCTTGTTGAAATGCTTTTATGTATGTTGTATACTAATCACCCTGTAAGTTTTCTTTTTTATTTGGACTGGGCAATACAACCTGAATTATTGTGGCTCAGTGGACAAGAATTTTGCAATTGTTTTATACTTGGGGAGAAAATTTGCATTTATTATTACCCACTGTTAGACTATTGTGAAAGTTAATGACTGAAATTATGGTAAATTGATAAAAAAAAAATCACAGATATTTGTGTCCCAAATGTTATTTTCTCCTTCTTTTAAATTATTTGAAACAGTTTGTTTGATACACCAGAAATCTTTGTTTTTACTTACTATTGGTCATTTCAGTTTTATAGATTCCCATCTTGTTAGTTTTACCCTTAAAAGTTAACCATTCATGTATCTTATGTTCTTTATCTATTATTCCTTTTGTCCGGAAGGTTTGCATTTTCCTGTTAAATTTTATGTACGATACATCTTTGCTTGACCTTTACTGGATTCTGCATCATTACTTTTGTTGAAAGATGTTTCTCTTAAATCTTTGTTGTCTTCTCTCTGAACCCCTTTGTTAACCATCATTGTTAACCAATCATCTCTTATCATTTGTATTAACTAACTTTATTCAATCAATTTTTATTCTTTTTAATGATTGGGTTGCATTATCATACAAAAGTACTTGTAAATCATTGCCTTGTATTTACCTTGTTTTGATACAATGGCTTTATAGTGTGTTTTCCATGAGAGAATCTGAACGTTTGTTCTTTGATGTGTTTTCTTTAGAACTGCCTTATTCACTAAACCTGTCAATCCATTTAAAAATTTTTGCTTCCTAATCAATTGAAGCTATTGCTTTGTAAGGTGGAAGATTGAGTCACCCCTGCTGGCTCAGTAACTTTTCAAACTACAAGAGGTGATCTATGCTCTCTCTTGAATTCAAGAGATGAAAATGCATATTGCCATTTGTTCTGATGACACACAGTCATGTAAATTCAAAGTTCTAGTTACCATAAAACCCCTTTCATTAGACAATGATGAAAATTATTTAAAATAAAGTAGTGAGCTTACCATTGTGACAGAAATGTGCCACAAGAAATTTGTAACTAGTGTCAGTTCAAGTAACACTAGGAACATATTTATGTTTTTTGTGAGCTACTTTTGTTTGTCCAATTGCAAGTCATTTTAATACTCACTCATGCACGAAGCTCATGCTTGTATGGGATATTCTTTTTGTGTTACTTTTGAATCTTCCCGTAACTTGCATGATAGATTGGCATGTATCTATCAATGTGAAGATCAGCAGTCTTTTAGCAGGGCTACCAGAAAGTTAATTGTAAATACAAAACTTTATACATATATAAATACATACATATATAACAATATATTTATGTAGTTATGTTGTTATGTTTATGTGTCCTATCTTCTGTGTGTGAAAACTCTTTGTAAAAACATACATATTCTCACTAATTTTCAATAACCTATTTGACAATGGAAGTAAGGAGAAAGCACAACTAAAATGATTTTTCTGTTTGTTTCTTTAACCCATCTAATTTTCTTAACTATTAAGTACCCTTACCTTACCCATGGTTCCACTCCACAGAATCTTTGTGTTTAAATCAATTTGTCTCTCTATTTCTACTTAATTCACATTTTGCCTTTTAACAGTAGGTATTTTTTGGTGCAAATTTTGGTGTTTCAAAAACGATGGTTTCTTTCTTCTCTTCTTGTTTGTCTACTTATGTCACCTGTAAATTGATATTACTTACCAAAATTATCATTGCTGTTGCAGTTTTAGTTCTCTGCTACAAGTCCCAAAAACTTCCGTGTTAGTATAGATATAACCCAGAAAAGTGAATACTGCATGAAATTATGTGTTAGGTTTTTGTGTCCACTGGTGATAAAATTCTTCAATAGAAATTTGAATCAAGACTGAAGTTGCAGTCAAAAGATAAACTAAAGTTTCCACTTTATGAAGTCTCTAGTCATTTACGTTTACCCTTATTTTGACGTATTTGGGTGTATTTCCATGCTGTAGTATTCAGCAAACAAATAGTTAAGTATTTCTACTCGTGGGTGATATAATGGATAAATCTTATTTGGTATAAGATTATTCAGCACAATATTAAGCATTTTTTTTATGTCTTCTGCACATTGAGGAAGACTTTACTCCTTTATTTTGTGACTGAAACATCCTTACCTTAGGGCAACTATTACAAATGTTGCCTAGGGGGCAGTGGTCTGAGTTCCAAACTTCTCCCAATTTTTCCGTCCTGGAATGAAATCATAGCAAAGTTTTTGAACCAAGTTAAAATTAAGTCCCACTCTTACATATTTTTGGCAAAGTTTGTATGCAAGCCAATCTGAGCTAATTTATGCTGAGAGGAATGCATATGTGAAACTACCTTGGTTCATATTTTATTTTTACGTTTTTCTGATTTTTTCACATGTTTACCGTCGGTAAAGAGTCAAAATCTAGTAACATATTGCAGGAATACATAGGCTCCTGCCACATTAATGTAACAGAACATACCTGTACAAGCCAAAACTTAATGTAAATTTGTGTTCCTTGACCTAGTATAGATAGTAAAGATTCAACCTTTACTTTGTCCAGGATTGGGCAGAAACTACACAATAGCAGTTCTGACCAATGTTATTACACAGACTGAATGTGATTAAGAATTCCTCCTCAGCTATATCTTTGCTTACCAGTTGTAATGTAACCTAAACTTTGGTTCCTTTGATGAAACTTATCCTTCTGTGTTTGCAAATACAAATGAGGAAATTTACTAATTTATGCCTTAACATCTTTGAAGGTCTATGTAATTGTTATTTTCATTACTTCATAATTTAAAAACTTTGTTTCAAATAATATTTAAGCCTATTCAAAAAAAGAAAAAAAAAATTAAAAAAATATGTGGACTTACTAAGATTAATGTAGCTGTTAGCAAAGCTCTTCATCTTATAATAATAGCATTAGCTAATATTTCTTATTTGCCATTTCTTTTCTTTCTTGTGTTACCATATGAATAGTACCATAAACAGTTCATTGGCCAAGAGGGAAAAGACAAGATACTGTTTCCTACATTGTACAATATCTAATTTTTACTGAAATAAATATGGAGGTCAACGGTGTATGCAACAGATTGTCGTGATTTGAAACCCCGCGAGCTTACTAACAAAGTGTCTGTCTCAAATCACCGACTTGAATTATTCCCGCTTTGATAGTGCTGCTATCTACAACAAATGTGATTGGTTGAAAAAACCTGAAGTTTGGACGAACAAAACTTGAGACCGTTCTATACAAGGCAGTGGCCACTTCTATCTCCCGTCCTACGTTCAGGTGGCGAAGATATAACTGGCATTTTGGCGTATATATATGCCCTTCCTATTAGATTTGCATTGAGTACGGAATTCCGCTTTGAAATTGAACAGGAAATGCTTATCAGAGGTAAAGTAACCGCAAGGTGGTGTGGTTAACTTCCGTCGTTTCACAGGAACAGGAAGTAGGCACGATGGCATCTAAACATTAGAAAAGAAGATATCCTGTTTTCTCATCATGATACAAATTTAGTCCGGTGAAAGCGCGGGCCAGTCATTTACTTCTGGATTCAAACTCATTGACATTTGTCTTGTACCAGGGTTGAGCCCAGATGATGCCTAGGTGTCCCAAAAGCGAGTCGTTGACCTCGGACGGGCAATACGCTTCTTACATCTGAAGCCTAGATTCTAGGGCACATTTTTGCTAGGTTATGCCTGTCATTTTGTTTATATTATTGCAGGAAACATTTCGACAATTTTCGCAATGACAACACACGAGACACAATTCACTTATCCCTTTGCACATTTGGAGATTTTTATATATCTTAATATTTTAAGGTTATGACCGGGATGCTAGTCATACCATTGTATACATTTATGACATTCAGAATCCCAAAACTATTTGTTTCTCGTATGCTATTCAAAGTATATTTTTTTAAATTTTATGGTCTTTTCACTTTACATGTCTACACCTTCAAACGTTATTTTCATTCTATTTCCTTATGCATTTCTCCTTACTTAATGTTTCTAACCTCATCTAATGTCATGAATTGGAGGGAAATAAAAATTTAGACATTTACACCCTTTTTGCTGTGATTGACCTTTATAGTCAGGTAATTTAATTTGTCAAATTAAGAAATTTCTTGCCTGATAATTTTCAACCCTGATCTTATGCTAAAAGCAGATTTCACATAATAACTCTATCTGCATACACTGTACCATGATAAGTGGTTGATAATTTTTCTACTGCTCTTTGACAATGTGTTCATTTTTTTTTTTTTTAATATTATTTTTTTTTTTTTTACAGTTATTGTATTGTCTGAATTGAATGACTATAATTAAAAGCCAAGATGCAGGGAATAATGTGTGTGGATGATGTTGAACTGGATCCCAGCCTATTTCATATTCCTAATTCGCAAGTGCCAGTAAGTATATACAACTATGACCAATGTTTTTTGTATCACATCCCTGTATTGAACTCTGTAACCTCTCCTAACAGCTCCTTACAGAACAAAGTATAGTTGATGTCACTGCAAATCGATCAGCTCAGACAATAGCTGTTGTTGAACTGGGAAAGCAGTTACTTGTAGCTGCTAAAGATGGTCAGGTTGAAACAGTACGGGATCTCATGAGCAAGGGAGCCCCATTTACCACAGATTGGGTTAGTAACAGAAGTTTTCTTGTCGTGGAATCCATAATGCTGTTGTTAACATCACCACCTCATTTTTTTTTTATTTTTCTTAAATAGCTGGGTGTTAGTCCCTTGCACCTTGCAGTACAGAATAATCATGTGGAAACTGCTGAGGTTTTACTACGTGCTGGAATTTCTCAAGAGGCACGAACTAAAGTTGACAGAACACCCTTACACATGGCTGCCCAGGGTGGCCACTTGGAATCTGTCAAACTGCTACTTAGACATGGAGCCGAAGTGAATTGCTCTGATATGGTAACTAGTTTTCAATCATATCTCTACTTGTATTTTTGAAAATACCCATCCATTAATAAAATATTTAACCAACAGTTACGTATGACCCCACTTCATTGGGCAGTGGAAAACCAGAATGTTGATGTGATAGAGACACTATTACAAGGTGGTGCTGACCCACATGCTTTAAGCAAATTTGACAAAACTCCCATATCTATGGCTAAGGATGTTGGAAGACATGATATTGCTGACCTCCTAGAGGTAATGCTGGTGTAAGTTATGTGTTCTGTTAAGAAAATGTGGTAAACTTGAACTAATTTATACATATTGTATCTAGAGCTCTGATTATGCTGCAATAAGATTACAAGTTCCTCTTCAAGCAGCTGCAACTGAGCTTGAACAAGAATCTTTAGCTGCTACTGCAAGCATTGCTGCAGAACTCACCACTGATCACCATGAGGTGACACAACAAATCCAAGCTGGTTAGTGTTTATAATTGATTTGTACTGGGTTAAGAGAGCCATATTAATGTCATAAAATCATGAAAAGGACCAGTCATTTAACACAATGTTTTGGTCCTCTGTAGCAACATTACTTTTGATCAATCCATGTTTTTTTTTTTATTATTATTATTATTTCTTTTTTTAAATGTTTATGTGGGTATTGAACATGTTAGCTAGAAGACTGTTGAGGACAGCATGAATGTTGCATGTGGGGGGCCTCTTTGTTGAAGCTTTGCATGATGTTCTAAACTTAATTTCTAGCACCACCCATCCTTAAGAAGCCCAGAGTTCGTCTTCAGATGGAGTCCAAACAGGTGACGGTAACAATCCCACCCACCTCAACCACAAGGACAATAACGTATTCCAAACTTCAGTCTCCAAAACGACTCACAACTACCTCAGCAGGAGGTGAGCAATTAGGTATTATTTGATTGATATCCTATTGCCACTGTAGCACGATTTGAAAAATAGGCTCTTCTTAGTTACTTATTTCTCTGTATTAGGGTCACTTCATTTTATATAGTTTGGGATGTCAAAAAGATTTCCTTCTCCTCATTCATAATATCTTATCTTATTAGTGTTGCTCTGCTTCCTGGTTTGCGGGTAATTTGTACATCAGTGAGCTTTTTATCTATGATCATACTTAGCATGATGGTTTGTCTGTCCCTTTATTTGTTTTAAAGTATACAGTTTTTTGTTTTTTTGTTTGTTTTTTTTTGTTTTTTTTTTTTCCCCTTTATGAGCTGAAAAAAGCACTGCATTTATTTGGCAAACTATTTCAAATTTGAACCTTAACTATCACTAAGTGCTGCCATAAATCTTTTTCAGCCACTGCTAAATCACCATTTAGCATGGATACTGAGGCATCACCCCTATCAAACTTAACATCTCAAGCTATCTCAGGAGCTACAACTACTGTAAATAATAGTACTTTCCAATTACTGCAAGCCCATGGAATAACCATGCTTCCTACTGATGAATCAACCACTGTTGAGTCAGCAATGGAAAGTGGTCAGACTGTGGTTCTCACCGGTAAGTTTTATCTATTAATGGGTTTTTGTATTGTCATCTTATTTATATCTTTCTAACCAGATGTATATGTTTTTTTTTTTTTTTTTTCTTTTTTTTTTTGTAGAAGCTGGGAAAATGGCCTTAAATCTTACCCGGGTTGGGGGACGCCTAATAGGTTATCCCAAAGGGAAAACATTAAACAATGTGGCCTCTGGGGCCATTCAAAAGAGAGCACCTATTCTTGGTAGCAAGTCAAGAATTATTAAAATTCATCCAAGTCAACTAGTCGCACTTGGAGGAGGACGGGTGAGTAAACATTTTATCCCCTCTCATTTGGGTTCAAAGTAGTTCCCTATCAAAAACAATCTCATGTAACATTTTTATCGTTTAGGGTTCTCAATTTTATTGTATAAATAATAAATAGTTAAGAATGTATTTGGTTGAGGAATCCCTTTTGGTATTGGTCTTATTGAACTTGTTGAGTTGCCAATCTAGATTAATTTTCTTTGATGTACCTTCATGTTTTTTATGTTTGTGGTGGTGATGGTCCCTGTAGAGTTGATCATTTGTTTTCTTTTTTCTGTCTGGGTGTTTGGTGCAGGTTCAAGTGCCCAGTCAATTAGTAATGCAGCAAGCTAAAAGTCCTAATATACTAACTAAAAGGATGACTTTAACTCCAAATAGCTCTATTGGTACAATTAAAACTGTACCAGTAAATACAGTAAATCGTGTGCAAAGAGTAATGATTTCTGTAAGTATTACCTTGTAGAAATTCCCTGTAAGGGTTTAAGTTGGTGTTCATCTAACATAAGGGTGGCACAGTAGTTGGACAAAAAGTTGTGTTTATCATTCTATCCTGATTTCAGCTTTCTTTTAGAGCCTCCTCCATTCTCTATTGACTTTTCTTTTCCTCTCCTACAGCCACAGCAAAATCAGCAGTTTTCTCATCTTTTACAACAGAAACAAAAAGAAAGTGTGCAACAGATACAAATCCAACAAGTCCAAACGCACATGCAGGATGACCTGTCACATCTTGAAGAAGGCATAGTTGTCTCTGGGGAGGGAGAGTATGAAGAAGAGGAAAATGAAGAGCCAGCTCCCCCAATGCCTACAGATCTAGAAAGTATTGCTCAGGAATTAGCAAATGCAAGAAAGCAGGCTGCAGAATATCGTAAACAACTAGCAAGAAAAGAGAAGGAAGCTGAACATTACCTGCAACAACTAACTAGGATAAAAAGTGTGTCTCAGTAATAATAATTTAATTAAGTGTCAAAGGAATGCTTTGTGATCCAGGATGTGTCATTGAAAAGTACAAATGTTTTTGTAATTATTGTTTTGTAATCATTACAAAATGTAAGAGAGTAAATCTATGTGAAAAATTACAAAAAATTGATTTAGCTCTCAGTGCAGTTGAAGTCTTTGAGTAAATTATAAAATATATTTTATAATTTCATGTTTTACAAACTGCTGTAATACCAGGCAAAAAGCTGGTCTGATCAGAAACCAGTCAGATTTGCTCACTAACTCTTTAACTTTGTCAGAATAGCATGTTTCAGTAATCATAATATAAGAGTACCAAGGGGAAACACAGCTGTGTTCTGCAAGCACGGCTTTGGAGATTTTGAAGACTGGTCTATTGTTTAAAGAAATTGGTTTCTGAAACTTTGATCATGTAATTTATTTCATCCCAACAATTTTTATTGTCTTATTATTCTGACAGGCCAGCATCTTTTGTTATCATTTTTATGGTTTGATTTGTTTGTTTATTTTCTTTTTTAAATCCAGATCCTACTAGTGGTTTTCTTTCATTAATTATGAAGATGAAATTTTTAAGAAAATCAGTGTTTATTTTAAGCTTTATACTACTGAACTGCATCTTATAAAAAAATAATAAATAAATTTGGAAGCAAAGGTTATTTTGTTTTTTGGATGCCGCTTCTCCTCCGAGCAATGTGTGCCTAGTGTCGATATGACAGCATGACCTCACTCCCACCTCCCACTCGGCCACACCGCTTCACATCGTGATGTTATCGTTCGTGGGAAGAGAAGGGAAAGGTGGCTGGGGGGCGCGCGGGGCAGGGGCGGGGCGCGCGGGGCAGGGCAGGGCACAGCCGAGGACACAAAGAGAGCCGACCTGGCGCTGGAGGGCCCTGGAGTGGAGTGGAGCACCCCGCCCGCATTACAGTAAAGTCACGGCTCACGCGGCCTCGTTCGAAAAACCCTCTCTGCCAGCCGGCTTGGCTGTCGGCTGTCCCCGCCGGGCCCTTCTCCCACGGGCGTGAGGCAGAGAGGGGACATTCTGCGTAAATAGTTCTCAAACACTCCAAGATGCGAAGTTGTGGCAGACGAAAAATCTACCTGGTATCCTAGTATCGGCTTTCACGACTTGCTTACCGTGACAGCCTTTTAGCGTCCTCTCGCCACGCAACGCGCAACGTTATACCGTGCGTTAAGACGTTCCAACCGCTTTCACGGGCGGAAAGCGCGAACGGGAGAGGAGGAAGTGATCCGGAGACACTCCCGCTGGTTATTTCAACCCCGCGGCAAGTGGCGCCAGATGCTCTGAATCAGAGGCCTCGGTCCACCCTTCCCCTCCTCCCGCCCCGCCCCGCCCAGGCTGAGGGGTGGCTCTGGCTCGCTCGGCTCGGGTCTGCGTGTAACTCAATAGGAGCGCCAAACTCAATTCGAATATAGATTGCTCGGGAAATTCGTTTCCGTACGGGAGAACTCCCGGTGGCGCTTTGTGCTGGGAAATGTTTTGATTGGTCAATCTGAGCCCCATTTAGGGCGAACCTGCCACAAACTAGGTTACCCCGGCATCCGTCCCGTCCGCACCGCACAGTGAGTCGTCCAGGGGTGGCAGCGGTAGCGACGCGACGACGGGGTGGTAGTGGTGTTGGCGAGCGCCTCGCCCCGCCCCGCCCCGCCCGCCGCCCTGACAAGGCCTTTAAATGAGGGCAAATGTATGCGGTGAGCGGTGGAGAGATTCCCTGCCCCGCCCCGCCCCGCCGCTGCACGCGGAACACCCTCAGCAGAGCTCTGCAAAACGCCTGTACCGACCGACCGAGCCCGGCCGTGGCCCGGTCGGCACCGACCGGGTGCAGGTGAGAGGTGAGGAGGGGAGCTCCGTCACTGTCCCCGTTCCTCACCTCTCACCTGCACCCGGTCGGTGCCGACCGGGCCACGGCCGGGCTCGGTCGGTCGGTACAGGCGTTTTGCAGAGCTCTGACCCTCAGTCACAAACACGTGCCTGCCACGTCTGAACGCGGGTGCTCGGCGTCCTTCCTGGTGGCGCGGTGCGGCGGCGGCGGTGGCGGCACGCGAGACGCGTACCCGAGCCGAGCCGGACAGGAAACAGCGCACTAAATACGCACCAATTAGGTTTGTGCGCGGCAGTGGCGGGATGGTGGTGGTGTGTGCGCGGGGCGCGGGGCCGCGGTGCAGGAGGTGCACGGTGTTCCATTGCGCTCGGTGTGATTGGACAAGAGGGTGGTGATTGTTGCGGCCTGACCGGCAGAGGGGGGTCGGGCTGGGTCGGGCCGGGGGCCGGGCCGGCAGCCTCCTCTCGCACGCCACAATGGCGGGGGCGTGGCGCCCGTGATGCGGCGGGGCGCGGGGCCGACGGCCGACCCTCCTGGGCCGAAATGCTATTTGCCGCGGGGCGGGGCGGGGCGGGCCGCGGGCGAGCAGGGCGGGGCCTCTGAGAAAGAGTTAGTAGTGCGTGATGGTGCATGACTCACATTGCTCCTCCTGCTCCTCCGCCCACGGGCATAACCAGGACAAAGTAGTGCTATTTGACAGGTTTCGCGGGCCTCACGCGGCACACTTGCACCCTCTGTCCTTCCCTTCGGGCTGCAGTGCAGGCGCGTGCCCTTGCCCTGCATTGGCTCGGTTCGGCGCGCGCCCCACTGGCGGCCCTGGAGGCCTTGATAGCCGCGCTGAAGGTTATTTTGCCGGAGCAGCCTTTGTTTTGTAATGTGGGTGCTTTCCCGCCCCGCTCCACCCCGTGCCGCCCACACCCTTCCTCCCCGCTCCCCTTGACCCCCGGCCCGGCCCGTCCTCCGCTAACGAGCACGAGCACAAGCGCGCCCCAAACCCGGCTGGTGGAGTGGACAGTGAGCAGAGCGACGTTTAGAGCGAAAGCAGTGCCAGCAGTCGAGGGAAGGTCGGGCGGGAGGGGGAGGGGGTGGGGGTAGCTGGTAGCGGAGGTCACCACGTAATGGGGGCAAATTAAGGAAGGCTGTGTAACCCGAGAAATGTCATCGCCTGACAACCATCTCTGTCTCTCTCTTTCTCGTTCGCATGGGCTCTCTTTCCCACCCTTCTCTATCTCTCTCGTTCTCAACCCAGTGCGCGTGCGCGTCTCCACCATTTCTACTTTTCCTCATTTTTTTTCCATGTCTTTCGCCCGTGCCTCTCTCCCTCTTCCTCTCTTTCCCTTTCCATGCCATTCGTACCGCGCACAAACACGGCCCCGGGACCTCGACTAGCTCGTTTGCCAGTGTTTTGTGGCCTTTCTCCTCCCCTCGCTTGTGTCACTTATCTCTTCTGACTCTTCTTCTCCGTGTACTTTTCGCCTTAGCAGTTTTGCTCGGCTCGGCTCGGCTCGGCCCGGCCCGGCTCGGCTCGACTAGGAGTCCCCGCCCGTAATGAGGGGAGGCACGTCGAGTCTCCCCGCCCGAGCTGAGCCCCCGCCCCGCCACCCCCTCCGACCCCTCTTTTTATTATCAGCATAATTTTTATTCTAATGAATGCGCACCGCCAAAGCGTCGCCAGTTTGGCAGTTTTCTGCAACTCTATTAAAAAGACACCTCGCTGCTATCCGCCCCCTACCCCCGAGGCGAGCGCGAGGGGGCCTCGAGGGGGGAGCGTAACAGCCCCTGCTCGTACGGAACGACCAGCACCGCACGAATATCGTCCCCTATTTTCTTCCCCCGTTTCTCACCTCAATTTTATCCGCGCGAAACCATCGGATCATTTTGGTTTTTATTTCAAAACCTTCGGCCCGGCCGGCCGCGGAAGCCGCAATACCGTAACGTTACTACTCCCCACTCCCTTTCCGTATCGCCCCTCCGCTCGGAAAATAAAACGCTAGTTTTGCTCATTGCTAATGAGTTTAATCTCCGCTTGGTAACGGGAGCCGGCCGTTCTCTCAGGGGACGCTGCCGCCGGGCCCGCCGCGCCTCGCCGCTGCCGCCCGGGGGCTGGTGGTAGGCACGCCCGCCACACGCGCCTGCCGTCGGGCTGCCTACCCAGCACGGCGCTACGGGCCCGGCCCCAGCCGGACTAGAGCCGCTTCTCAGAAGCCCGGGGCTGCGGGGTTGGGGCTGGGGCCAGCCACCCGGGCCCACCAGACCCTAACGATGGTCCTTACCGTCGAATCAGGGCAAAGATTTGCGTCAGGACGGGATTTGGCGTCGGACGTCGCGCTGGGGGGTTGGACGGGTTACCTGGCGCGGGCGTGACGGGCTCTTACTGGTCGTCTCTCTCGTCTCTCTCTCTCTCCCTCTCCTCGTCCTGTCGGCCTGTCTCGCCCTCCTCTCTCTCCTCGACGTTTAGGGGTGTCAGGGCGGGTGGGCTCCTCAGCTCCGCCCCGCCCCGCCCCGCCCCGCCCCGCCCCGCCCCGCCGCACGCGCCGTAGGCCGCCGTAGGCGCAGTGGCGTCCCGTCTCGTCTCGTCACGCCAGACGTAAATCTGCAAATCCCCGCCTAATAGAGCATAAAGAGGAACCGGCAGGACATATTTTTTTTCCTTGCCTTGCATCGCCTCGCCCTTGTCTCCCTCCCGTTTCGCGTGGAGCACGCGCGCGCGCGCACTCCTCGTGTCGGGTGACAAACTCTGGTCTGCGGCTGGGTAAGCACTGTGTATAAAGGCCCACGCGGGTGGGCGGCGGCGCGGCGGCCCCGCCACACCAGTCTCTGTATTATACCATACAAAGATCGCGTTTTATTTTCCGGAGAGCGTAAAATGCGTGGAAGTCGTTCCGAAGCAAAACGTGAGCCTTGACCTAGGACTTTTTTTTTCTGGCGCTTCGTGGGGTTGCAGGGATAGGAAACAGACTCTTTCTGAACGGCTTGTAATTTTAGCTTGTTTAAAAAAAAAATTATCCCGGCACTTAACGATGATAGCTTATGCCATTCTGAGTAAATTTAAAGTTGAAAGTGTACATTCTCTGAGCAGCCGAAAATTCCTGAACGACCCAACCCAACCCAATACCACACACATGAGGTTTTTAGTGAACTTGCCATAATTCAAAGTGTATATTCGCGCTCGCGCGCGCGAAGTGCGTGTTTGTCGAAGTAGAGTTTATTGCGTGCACGCACATATGTGTGTGGTCCACACACACACACACACTCACTCACACAATGAGCCACGACGCGAGTCAATCCGTTTACAGCAGGGGCGACGCGTGTGCGAGTGGTGGGGGTGGGGGTGGGGGCGGGCCCAGCGGGCCGCATCCCCCTCCCTCCCCTCCCATCCCCGCCACTTAGCGCGGTGCACGCGCAGGGTATTACCGGCCCTATTATTACTATTATTAACTGTTGTCTTTTTATTAATTTCGCGTCGGACGGGTGTGCGGGGCGGGGAGAGGGGAGGGGTGGCGGCGGCGGCGGCGCGGCGGCCCTCACGTGGGAAACATGTTTGCCGACACGGACGCGCACGTCACAACAGAACACGCCCCAACCTCATTCCGCATCCCCGGCTATTTAGTCGTGTAAATTGTCGTGGAAAAGCGTTTCGTATTTGCTACTGGCGGTGGTTGTGTGGTGGTTGGCGAGAAAATAGTCTTCTCGAGCTTTGTTACGTAATTTTCTCGTCACCCACTTTAACTCGCGCGCTTCACCAGGGGGTGAAAATCCAAAGCGGTCGGACTTTCGCTTTCCGATGGCAGGTGGTCATTTGAGCAGCCGCCCTGTGATCTACCTCGTGATCTCGACAATCGCAGCAGCATATGTCGAAAGAGAGTGGTGCCTCGCCCTGGGCGCCCCGCCCCGCCCCGCCCCGCCCCACCCCATTACCACTCCACCCCACCCCGGCACTTTCCTGCCGTCTGCTATAGCTGCTCGCACGACATAAATGCCACCACTAAAATGCCACAAGAGCCTGGTCCTCGTGCTCCGCTCCGGGCGTTCCGCCCCGGGCGTTCCGCTGCGGGCGCGGTGGCCCGGCACCCCTGCACCGTGTCCCTCCCAGGCCGTTAACCTGCAGTTACCCCCTCCGGGGCGGGGCGGGGCGGGTGCGGCTGAAAGGTGACACACGGCCAGCATTTATCGTACCGCACACCTTCTGCAAAGTCAAATCGTCTGCCGTCGGAAGTGCACCATATACTGTTTAAAAAAATTGAGATATATTTTTTCATGAATTCAAGATTGCTCTTCTTTTGTGGAAGCGACTCTTTTTCTGTTTTTAGTTTCGTTGTGCGGTCCTTCATGGCCCCGCCTACTTTGCTTGTTTACAGCCGTTCAGAGGGGCGTGTGGCCCCGGCTGGGCGTGCTCTATCGCGATGGTTGCTCGCCCCGCCCCGCCCCGCCCCACCCCCTGTCCCTTTTGTCGCACCACATTGGGGTCATTTAGGCCCCCGGTAATGATGGCGAGGCTGTGCACCGCCGACTCGACTCGTCGGCTCCGTCACGTTCCAAAATGTGCCAAGGATGCTGCCCCGCCGTCGCTCCTCTAATCTCATCTCTTTATAAAAATAATAAATCAAAGAAAAGGAAGCATCCCTTGTAAGAGGCCCCCCTCCCTCCTTCCCTCCCTTTTCTTCACCTGGTATTCACTTACTCCTCTCTTACCTATTCCGCCCCGTCAGGGGTGGCGTTGAGAGCAGCTCGTGTGGGTGCTCCAGCCTCGCCCCGCCCCGCCCCGCCCCGCCTCACACCACACCGCCCCGCCCCCGCCGCTTGTACAATGAACTTCTTGATGTCGCTGTGTGGCTCCCACACTATTGTTGAAGACACGTAGAGGGCGCCGGCGCGGGGTCTGCATGAAAACGGGTGGGGCGGGGTGGGGCGGGGCGGGGCGGGGCGGGGCGGGGCGGGGCGGGGTGCTGCCTGGTGCTCCCGCTGGAGAGATATTCAAGAGCGGGATTTAATGAGGCAGGAGCACCCAGCCCAGCAGCGGGTCTAGGGAGGGAGGCGTGTACGGGGCGTAGCTACCCACCACGTGACTCGACTGGCCGGGTGCAGGGTGTTGTGCGAGCGCCCTCTCCTCTACTCCTCGCGCTGCCGGCACCGGTAAACGCATTGGAAGGGAAGCAGATCCGCCCCGCCCCGCCCCGCCCCGCCCCACCCCCGGCACCTGTATCGTGGCTGATCGGGACGTGGTGGGGCGTGGCTCGGCGTGGGGGGTCGTGGCGCGTAAGGCCACGCGGAAACTCGCCATGAAGAGGCCCTAACGAACGCGTTTGGGGGCGGACTTCGCGGTATGGTGTGTTGGGGCGAGAGGACCCTACATCGGGTGTGTATGCGCTAAGGGACGGCCAATGGGGCCCACCCGCCCGCCCCGCCCCGCCCCGCCCCGCCCCACCGCGCCCCGCCCCCTGGCTGGCTGGGAGCGCCTGCTTCGCCTTGTAAAAGGAGGGGCTTCATACGGGGGTGGACCCCAACACATTTCATGTAAGGCAACTAATTTGTTGTATGGGACCCCTAGGGGGGGGGGGGGTATTAATCGCCCAGTGAATTATTACCCCCTGTACCGAGGGGGTTACAAGACCCGTAGGGGTTTTATACCGGGGGTATTAATTTTCTTTTTTTTTTACCGTATTTGAGCGGCAGAAATCCGGCCAGGTCGGACAGAAAAGGTCTGACAAATAATATACACCCCATTTTAGTAGCGCCCCCTCCCCTCCCGAGCTACGCGGTGTGCGCCCGCTGGTCGGAATGCCCGACAACTCACCCCTTCGACCAGCCCTGCCTCCCCCTCCCCCTCCCCCTCCCCCGCCCCCCACGCTTATACTCGACAAATTGGCAATCCTGTCCCCATTATTCGCCGCTTGGTCGTCCGCCAGATCGAAGGGCGGGGCGGGGCGGGGCGGGGCGGGGCGGGGCGGGGCGTGACGGGGTGGGACGGGCAAGCGGCGAAAGTAGAGAGACTGGCTTGCGGAGAGGAGAGAGAGATAAACAGCGAGTTTGGAGGGAGGAAGCGAGAGAAGCGGGGACTGATATACAGCGGGAGCGGGGCGGGGGCCTGTGGAGGGGCCGCGGGAGGGGAGGGGAGGACGCGGGGGTTGTTTGAGGGGCTCGGCACCAAAAGGGGAGCGGAGGGGAGGGGAGGGGGTAGGGAGAGTTTCTGGTGCGGGGCCAACCGCAAAGGCGCCCCTGAGGCTCGGATCGGAAGGCAGGGCTGGCTAACTCGGTTCCCGCCCTGCCCCGCCCCGCCCCGCCCCGCCCCGCCCCGCCCCGCCCCGCCCGCGGCCCCACCCTGCTCGGCTCCATGACTCGCTTGGCTGTGGCGGTGGCATCCGGGCAGCGCCGCCCTGCTGCCGCCCTGCTGCCGCCGGGCCCGTCCTGGCCGGCCAGGCTGTGCTCTCTACTCATTACTGGTATCTAAGCGACGCCAAGCCGCAGGCGGAGCGGAGCGGGGTGGGGTGGGAAGGGTGTTCCAGTTAGTTCCAGCAGCGTGGTGTTCTAGAAGATGTCCGGCCAGACAACACATTCCTCCCTGCAGCCCACCGGACCCACCTCCTCCCCGGCCGGGCCGCCCGCGCTTTTGCCCACATTCGGTCGGGCCAGGATGGGGAGGGACGGCGCCCACACCGGGAGGGTTTAGTTTCGGCCTTTTTATTTTTCAATTTTTTTTTTTTTTTGTCATGACAGGGGGAGGACATAATGCAATTATTTGCTTGCGAAACCAGCCGCATACAGCGGCACTCAGACATTCCCCACACTCACTCATAGCGTGTCCCCGGACACAATGTCGTCCCATCGGGCGGGGCGTGGCGGGGCGGGGCGGGCCAGAGTAGCCCGGGCCGGGGGCCGGGCCGCACACTCATCGACAAGAAGGCCCCTAATTGCGAAGTCTCTCGCATATCTCTCCCACCGCCACCCCGCCCCGCCCCGCCACGCCCCGCCCCGCCCCGCCCCGCCCCGCCCCGCCCCGCTCCCCGCACTCCGATGATGAGTTAATTCAGAGGCCACGGTATCGCGCTTCAACTCAACCCGCACTCGCACCCCGCGCGCGCGCCAGGGCGTGTCTCCTCTCTCCCTCCCCCTCTCCCTCTTCCTACCTCCCTCTCTCCTCTCCCCGCTCCTCTTTGCTCTCGTTCACACATTGGCTGAGCCGCTGATTCAATAACATTCCATTCCATCCTTGGGGTGTTGGTTGGAGGGGGTGGCAGCGAGCACGAGCAGCGGGAGGGAGGCGAGCGTGGCATGAGGCCTAAGGGTGACACGCCGCCAGCACAACAGGACACAACTCGAAACACGCATCCTGTAGGGCGGAAGTGGCTCGTCCGGCCGCGCCCCGCCCCGCCCCTCCCCGCCCTGCCCCGCCCCGCCCCGCCCCGCAACCCTGGCGTGCGCAGAATCAAGACTGATATTGGTCAACAACTGGTTCGTTTGGGATATATGTGTGGCGTTACACACGGATTGCAGGCATTGTCCGCCCCCGCGCCCCTCACAAACAAACACACACACACACATACCACCTTTGGCCTCCCTGTCCCCTTTTCTCGTTCGCAAGCACACCGCAAGATGGGCCAAAACGTCCGCGTCGCGTACCGTTCAGGCAGGCGCCCGGGTCGGGCGCGTCACCGTGTCAAAATCGTATGTTGCTGCCGCTACAGCGCCGGCCAGACTTTGTAAATGTGTGTAGGTATTTACTTTCGAAAAAACTGGCGTACACCTGCCTGCCGCGCCCAACTGGAGTCGAACGCTGACCTGGTGGTGTGTCGGTCACGATCGGCCAGATTGGATGGGCTTGTCATCCCTTAAGGGACCACCCCTCGAAGCGTAGAAGGGATTCGCTACCCAACCTCTGAAAGCCGTAGAGCCGTACAAAAGGCTGTTGCTATATATGCAAATGCATAAAGTAAATGTGACCGGCATTCGATCCACTGCTCACCTGGTGCTATGAGCAGTGTCGATATGTCTTTATGTTTTTTTTTATTAATTCGCTGTGCTTTCCTGCAGTTGCCCGAGTCACAAGGACGGCATAGCTAAACTAAACAGCATGACTCCTAGTGGTCCGGAAACTGGTACCGTGGAGTCGTAGCCGTGCCGGCATAGTGTCCGCGCGGAGAGTCACAGGACGGAGGTTCGAATCTTATCAAATATTTAATTTTTCTGAAGACAACTTGGAGTGGAATTCAAACCCCTCATTTCAACCGAGCTTTCTCGTGGAATCGCCGACGGTCTAGTGGTCTTAGTGCCGCGAAAGCCGTGGGGTGTCTGTGAGACTCGGCACATGGGGCCTGGTTCAAACCCAGGTAGGTTCTTCACTGGTAGCGACAGCGGGTTGCCAGGAAGTTCCGTCCCATGCCCACGACTGGTGGTCGGTCGTGGGGTCATAAGTCCTAGAATCTGGCTCCAAAAATAGCGTTTCCATGCTCTGGGGACAGGGCAGTTCGGTTAACCACCGTACGACTAAATCTGGCAGTACGGGGATCAAATCTGTCGAATTGCGCGACAGGATCGCAGTCCAAAAAGCACCGGTTCCCATAAGAACACCGAAGTAGTTGGCTGCCACGGGGGGTAAAAGCCCTGTGCCTGGCGGGAACCGCAACCTCCTTCGGGAGGTTTACTGCCGCAAAAATTTTCCATGTTTTCACGCCACCCTTTCACTTGCAGAGCACGTACGTAATTTTTCAAGTTTAAGCTCGAAAATGTTTGTATGCTTTCGATATGTTGTTGCCCAGGTTTCAAAACTTCAAGCTGAAAGCTTGCCTGGCTAGTAATTGATGGTTTCGCTTGTACCAGTCATCAGAAATGGTGGCACATCGGCTGTGTCCTCCCCTGGTCACCCCCGGCTGGTCCGCAGGCCCCGGCTGCTTTGGCTGCTTTGTGGTTCGGTTAGGCCCCCAGCCCGGCCTGCTCCTTGCTCCGGTCCGCGGCCGCCGTCGTCATGACGACTAGGCGGGCGCCGCGGCGCCGGCCCGGCCAATGGGGAGGCGGCGTCGGCGTCGGCCCCGCCCCCCGGGGCCAGGCTGCCGCGGAGTGGTGCGCGGCGCCGCGGCGCGGCGGTGTGGAGGGGAGGGGGTGGCGCGCAGTGGCGGGGCGCGGCCCGGACCCGGCGTGTTTATCGCATCACTCGAGCTGGCCGCGGCGTGCGTGGAGGGTCTCGCCCAGCCCCGCCGCGCCCCGCCCCGCCCCGGCACGGTCCGCCCCGCCGCGCGCCGTCATGTGAGATGATGGACCGGCCGGCCGGCAGTACCCGCCTGGCGCCCGCCGCCGCGCCCGCACCCGCCCCGCCGCACCCCGCCAGCCACCGCATCGACGACATCCTGGGCAAGAGCAAGGACGAGCCGGCCGAGCCCGCGGCCGCCACCGCCGCCTTCGCGCCCTGCGTCAAGCCGCAGCCGCAGATGCCGCCGCTGCCGCCGCTGCCCGCCGCGCCGCACGCGCTGCACCCGCACCAGGCCCTGCACCCGCACCTGGTGAGTCCCGGCCCCGGCCCCGGCCCCGGCCCCGGCCCCGGCCCCGGCCCCGGCCCCGGCCCCGGCCCCGGCCCCGGCCCCGGCCCCGGCCCCGGCCCCGGCCCGGCCGAGCAGCGGGCTTTACCGCTGCGATGTAGCTGCAGACTATCAGCTTAGCGAGCACCTGTTTTTAAAGTGTAATAAATGAGCGACACCTCAGATTTATAACATTTCAATTTAATCTCTGATTTTGCGCGTTGCTGCCTTTCATGATGCGGCTGATCTCTGAGGAAACTAAACTCATCGTCAAACATGATAATTTCGAGCCAGCCTGGCCAGGCCCAGCAGTATACCCCACCCGTAACTAGAGAGAGGCGGGGGCCGGGGCGGGGCCGGGGCGCGGGCGCGGGGGTCTGTGGGCGGGGCAGCGGGGCCGCGGTGAGGTAGCCATCTTAGGTAGAGCGGGTGCGGACCTCCCCCCGCACCACCTTGCCTCCACCCGCCCTCTCCTGTCCACTGCCCGCCCTTGCCGCCCGCTCCAATTTCCAGGCGCTTGACTCGAGTTGGCGCTCCAAACTTACCAAAGCACCCCATTTTGCGGTTAGTTTATGGACCCTGGGCACCAACCCCGCCAAGGCCGCACCCTTCTCGTCAAAGAGAAGCGCCCCAAGGCACAAACACTGGCCGGCAGCAACGAGGAAGTTTCCCTTCGCCGCAAAGGGGGGCGCTGCGGAGGGACGAAAGCGGGGGAAGGGTCACGGAAATTCGATCCGAAAAATCGTGATCGCTGTAAAGTAGGCCTACTATTAAAATGAATATTTACTCTACATTTTTCGAACCATCGAAACAAACGCACAGCAGTGTAGCTTCGGGTAGCAATAATGTAAGTCAAACTACTATAGGCCCCTTCTACTCATAGCTAGCTTGACTGTAAAAGTTCTGTCATGTGTTGCAGTTGTCGCCGGCCTCCAGGGCGTTCCTGCCGCCGCTCTTTCAGCGCTCCGTCCTGCTACAGCCCTCGTACCAGCACATCCTGCACCTCCCCTGGGCGCAGAGTGAGTAGTTCCAAACTGAAGAGTCGACATCGGCTCGAGCCGTACCGTTCCACCCATCTTGTAAAAGCCATGCGCCCCGGCGACCCAAACGCGCGGCGGGGGGTGTCAGCGCACCACTCACTCCCCGGCCACTTTCCAGCCCTCTTTCAGTTACCTTGAGACTTGAAATAAGCCAAAGTTTTGATCGTAAATTTTCTGAAAGTAAAGACCAAGTTCCTATCCCTATTTCTCCGCAGCCGAGCTGGTGGCGGGCTACCACGGGTCGCTGGACGCCGGCAAGGTCGCGGGTCGGCGGCGCAAGGCGCGCACCGTGTTCTCGGACCAGCAGCTGCACGGCCTGGAGAAGCGCTTCGGGAAGCAGCGCTACCTGTCCACGCCCGAGCGCGTCGAGCTCGCCACCGCGCTCAACCTGTCCGAGACGCAGGTGAGCCGCACCCGAAATTCACACAGTAGCTTTCCGAGTGAATTATCAACTCTCGCTCAATAGAGCGACCCCTGGTTCACGCCGCGCGTCCTCGCGTGCCGCAGGTGAAGACGTGGTTCCAGAACCGCAGAATGAAGCACAAGAAGCAGCAGCGGAAGCTTGCGGACGACAAGCAGACCAACGGCGGCAAGCGGTCGAGCGCGGGTGAGTGTTGTCGTCGTCCTGTACCTGCGCGCGGAGAGCTCGGCTCCAGCCGCCTCCTCAAGCTTACCCCTCTCAAACACTTCCTCGCTGAATAGCGAGCTAAACTCATTTCAACTCATTTGCGCACAATGTCGAAGGCACAGGGGAGCGCGGGGACGGTAGTGGACGGGAGGCGCCGTGTGGGAGAGAGGGAGGGAAGGGGAGGGATTATTCGCAAACTGGTGCCTAGTCCCCAGGCTGGCTACGCAAGGGCGTTACTCCTCAACTAACTGCTTTGATGAGGTTGAATCCCTCCCACCCCCAGCACTCCAGCTCCGTGCGCGCCGTACTTTGATGGTGCATGGCTCTCACACTCGACCCCCGGCGGTCGGGCCGACCGTGGGGGAGGAGAATTAAGCCCATACCCGGTCATTTTGCGAAGAGCCCGCGTTCAGCAGCCGTGTACGAAGTGTCAGTCGAGTCACCATCGGCTTTAGGCTCGGCTTTAGGCTTATACGCTAGGTAGGTGCTACTGCCGCAGCAACCTCGGGGTTATTGATTGAGGGGATGTGGAGGGCGTGGCACGGTTGGGCGGGGCGCGGTCTCAGATCCGAGGCCACAAGTTTCCGGGTGTCTCATTTTCTCACGTGCTGCTCCTCTGCCCCTGGCCTCTCCAGATGGCTCGGAGGCCGGCGACCTCCCCGTCGACTTCTCCCTGGCGGCGTCCGGGGGCGCGAGCTCCGTGGACCTGAGCAGCGTTCCGGACGACGCTGACCCGGAGGCCGAGTCGTCCGACTGCGAGATCGACGTGGGCGGGCCCGCGGGCGCGCCACCGCAGCAGACCCTCCAGCACCAGCCTGTCGGGGGCCTCGGCCCCGGACACGGCCCCGGCTCCGGCCCCGGCCACGGCCTCGGGCACGACCACGGCCCCGAGAAGGCCGACTCGCTGTACGTGCTCAACCAGTACCTGCAGCACCAGCACCACTACGGGCCCCGGATCATCCGGTAGGTCGGCGGACTGGCCAGGATGAGTGTCCGAGGCCCATGACCAGGGAACAGTGACTCGCCAGAATAATTCGTTCTAACACTGTTTTTCAAGTGACGTTACTTTACTGTAACTCGAAATGAGTTTTTTAAATGTTTCGTTACGAAACGCCAAAACGTTAAGTTACTGGTCCCTCCTCACGACCCTTACCTGGCCTCTGGTCGAAATTGTGCAGGGAGCTAGAACTGGCCCCTGTGAATTATTGTGATATTGTGCAAGTGTAGTGTTGTAAATATAACTCTTCGCGAAAGCCAAAGTAAGTGTAAGATGTCTCTTAAAATTAAGTTTTTTTTCTCATTTCTGTTATTGTTATGTACAAACAATTGTTTTATCTGCAAATTACTACTCGTTCGACACTATGAAAACAAGCCAAACTTTTCTACCATACTCTTAATGTTGCATCTTAAAAATTATCTGTTTTTAAATATATATTTTTTCATAGGCGACCTACCAGCAGGCTCCTTTGCCTTGTTGCAGCGTAAACATTCATTAGAATTAAAAGTCGTTTACTCGTAATTGACCTGTGCTTCTGGAAAGTGAAATAAAGTACGTTACCCACTCACAGTAACAACAATCACTTTAAAAAAAATAACTTTTTTGATTCAACAATATGGTATATTAAAAAAAAAAAAAAAAAAAAAACAGCTGAGACTTGAACCCGCAAAACGCCTCGCCAGCCGAGATGATTTGGGACGGGGGGAAGGTGCGTTAACCATCTCGGCTGGCGGGACGCACACCTCACGGTGATGCGAACTGGAATCCCTATCTACCGGCCATTTTCAGCGCCAAGAGGCAAGAACGGAGTCGGAGCGGAAGTCGCCTCTGCCGGCCCCGTCCATGTGGTAGATAGGGATTCCAGTTCGCATCGCCGTGAGGTGTGCGTCACGACAGCCTAGTGGTATCGCCCTTGCCCCCCGTCCCAATACCATCTAGGCTGTCGAGACGTTTTGCTGGTTCGATCCCGACCGATTCTTTTTTTTTTCTCTTCTTTTTTTTCGATGTAAACGCTGGCTCTTGGACAAATTAACCCACGGGGATCGGTCTCGGGGTACATTAGAGTCCCCCTGCCCACCTCAGTCATTTGTTGGCCGACCCGGGAAACGGGAAACGCTCCCGCATCGTCTTCGAAGAACGCGAGAAAAACGCGATTTTACCCGGAGTTCAGCAGGAGCGAGGAGGTAGCCTCCTGTGCAAGTGTGCATTCTCCGGTTCCAGGTCGGCCGACAGATGGCGCCACCATGCGTTGTTGTTGCGCGCTAGGCCCCGACAAGGCAGAGCCTATAGGGCCTAGTCCAAGTACGCTTCGCCCGGTGAGGAATTTTCTTCCGCAACCAATTCTCGGCGCGTAACTTATGCGCACGAATTTTTATTTCGATCATCTTAAAGATGAGGGAACCATATTATTTAGCAAACAAGACGTTGGCTCTCGATTCTGACATTGAAACGTCAAATAACCAAGTCCAAGCTTTTCGAAGTTTGGTGGAAGGGTGGGTCTTAGTTTCCCAACCAACTCCAGTCCAGTGTGTTTGCCGATGAAACTTAGGAAATGCTTGCCAATGTCAACAAGAAAAATTCGTGCGCATAAGTTACGCGCCGAAAGTTGGTTGAGGAAGAAAATTCCCAACCGGCCGAAGCGTACTTGGACTAGGCCCTATAGGCTCTGCCTTGTCGAGGCCTAGCGCGCAACAACAACGCATGGTGGCGCCATCTGTCGGCGGACCTGGAACCAGAAAATTTCTTCGAAAAACGCGAAAAAATGTGCGATTCTACCCGGAGGTCAGCAGGAGCGAGGAGGTAGCCTCCTGTGCAAGTGTGCATTCTCCGTTTCCAGGTCGGCCGACAGATGGCGCCACCATGCGTTGTTGTTGCGCGCTAGGCCTCGACAAGGCAGAGCCTATAGGGCCTGGTCCAAGTACGCTTCGCCCGGTTAGGAATTTTCTTCCCTACTCAATTCTCGGCGCGTAACTTATGCGCACGAATTTTTATTTCAATCATCTTAAAGATGAGGGAACCATATTATATTGCTAACAAGACGTTGGCTCTCGATTCTGACATTGAAACGTCAAATAACCAAATCCAAGTTTTTCGAAGTTTGGTGGAAGGGTGGGTCTTAGATTCACAACCAACTCCAGTCCAGTGTGTTTGCAGATTAAACATGGGAAATGCTTTCCCATGTCAACAAGGAAAATTCGTGCCCATAAGTTGCGCATCTCGAGTTGTTTGGGGAAAAAAGTTCCCTCCGCGCGAAGGAAATTTGGACTAGGCCCTATAGGCTCTGCCTTGTCGAGGCCTAGCGCGCAACAACATCGCATGGTGGCGCCATCTGTCGGCCGACCTGGAACCGGAGAATGCACACTTGAACAAGAGGCTACCTCCTCGCTCCTGCTGACCTCCGGGTAAAATCGCGTTTTTTTCGCGATTTTTGAAGGCGCTGTGGGAGCCGTTTCCGCGTCGGCCAACAGATGGCGCCACCCTGAAACGCCATCTGTTGGCGGACCGCGGTAACGCTCCCGCATGATCTTCGAAGAACGCGAGAAAAACGTGAAAAAATACGCGATTCTACCCGGAGGTCAGCAGGAGCGAGGAGGTAGCCTCCTCTGCAAGTGTGCATTCTCCGGTTTCAGGTCGGCCGACAGATGGCGCCACCATGCGATGTTGTTGCGCGCTAGGCCTCGACAAGGCAGAGCCTATAGGGCCTAGTCCAAGTACTGCACACCCGGTTGGGCATTTTCGTCCTCGACCAATTCTCGGCGCGTTACCTATGCGCACGAATTTTTGTTTCGATCATCTTAATGATGAGGGAACCATATTATATTGCTAACAAGACGTTGGCTCTCGATTCTGACATTGAAACGTCAAATAACCAAGTCCAAGATTTTCGAAGTTTGGTGGATGGGTGGGTCTTAGTTTCCCAACCAACTCCAGTCCAGTGTGGTTGCCGATGAAACTTAGGAAATGCTTGCCAATGTCAACAAGAAAAAATCGTGCGCATAAGTTGCGCGTGCATCTTGAGTTAGTTGGGGAAAAAACTTCCCTCCGCGCGAAGGAAATTTGGACTAGGCCCTATAGGCTCTGCCTTGTCGAGGCCTAGCGCGCAACAACATCGCATGGTGGCGCCATCTGTCGGCCGACCTGGAACCGGAGAATGCACACTTGAACAAGAGGCTACCTCCTCGCCCCTGCTGACCTCCGGGTAAAATCGCGTTTTTTTCGCGATTTTTGAAGTCGCTGTGGGAGCCGTTTCCGCGTCGGCCAACAGATGGCGCCACCCTGAAACGCCATCTGTTGGCGGACCGCGGTAACGCTCCCGCATGATCTTCGAAGAACGCGAGAAAAACGTGAAAAAATACGCGATTCTACCCGGAGGTCAGCAGGAGCGAGGAGGTAGACTCCGTTCTTGCCTCTTGGCGCTGAAAAGGGCCGGTAGATAGGGATTCCAGTTCGCATCACTGTGAGGTGTGCGTCCCGCCAGCCGAGATGGTTAACGCACCTTCCCCCCGTCCCAAATCATCTCGGCTGGCGAGACGTTTTGCTGGTTCAAGTCCCCGCCGTATTTTTTTTCTTTTTTTTCTGCTTACTATGATGGGGTCAGGGGTACTCTAATGTACCCCTAGACCGATCCCCAAGTGTTAATTTGCCCCAAAGCCAGCGTGTACATCGAAAAAAAAGAAGAGAGAAAAAAAAAGAATCGGTCGGGATCGAACCAGCAAAACGTCTCGACAGCCTAGATGGTATTGGGACGGGGGGCAAGGGCGATACCACTAGGCTGTCGTGACGCACACCTCACGGCGATGCGAACTGGAATCCCTATCTACCACATGGACGGGGCCGGCAGAGGCGACTTCCGCTCCGACTCCGTTCTTGCCTCTTGGCGCTGAAAATGGCCGGTAGATAGGGGTTCCAGTTCGCACCAGCGTAAGGTGTGCGTCCCGCCAGCCGAGATGGTTAACGCACCTTCCCCCCGTCCCAAATCATCTCGGCTGGCGTGACGTTTTGCAGGTTCAAGTCTCGGCTGTGTTTCTTTTTTTTTTTTTTTTTTTTTTTTTTTTTTAAATATTTGTTAAAGAATCGAGCCGCGATAACGTGTGCGTCCCGACAGCCTAGTAGTATCACACCAGCCCCCCGTCCCAAATCATCTCGGTTGTCGAGACGTTTTGTGAGTTCAAATCCCGACCATGACAATTTTTTTTTTTTTAGTAGTCTGTCTGCCATAGAATGAGGCTGTGATATCAATGGAAAACCGTCTTCTTAATTTGAAGGTATCATGCATTTCTGCGCCGAATAAGCCCGCTCCAATGCTCTCCTGGACTGTTCGTAGTTCTTATTTGACGAAACTCAGCATAAAAATAATTCTGATGGTTATCAGGAGCAGGAGAGAGTTGGGCTCACTCATTAGAGTTCTTAATGCAATTTGCACGCTTCTTTTTAAACCGGTTGAAAGACGTGCAATTAAAGATGCTCACCCTGAGCAGTCTGGCGCCTCGCTTCGCACCTTGTGTCACCCCTGACGCGTCGAGGTGATCGTGGGGGTGCTATAAACAGTAAAAATGTTTTTCTTTTTTCTGCCGAAAAAAACAATACAAGTGGAAAGTCTCGATGATTAGATAATTTCATCTTGCATTCATCTCATCTCTTTTTACAGCGCCGTATTATTTTCCTTTGCCTTGATGCCCTTACACACACTCTCTCTCTGCAGCAGCAGCACCACCTCGGGTAAATGTTTTCCCTCTAGTAATAACATTTTTTTTTTTTGCATCCTGGTGAAAAGGGGTAATTAGGGCGAGAGAGGTAGTACAGCAGAAGGAGGAGAAAAGAGAGCACCCCCCGCGTGCGTGCGCCCCGGGAGGCGGCGGCGCGGGTGCGGCGGTGGCGCCCTGGCCCGGCGCGCTGGACTGGACGCCCTAGCCTCGGTGCAGGTGCTGCCCGCCCCGCCCCGCCCAGCCCCGCCCCGCCCCAGCCCGGCCCGGGCTAAGCTCCTATGGACACGGGACGCGACGAGATCCCTTTCCCACTTGAGGGCGCGTTTTCTCGGAACCTTTCACCCCGCCCCGCCCCGCCCCACCACTCCCCACCCCACCCTGTATCTAAACGGCGCATTGTGCGCGGCGTGGCGCGGCGTGCCCGGCGTGGCGCCTCCATTGTACGGCGCTGGCACAAAAGGTGCTTGTGTTCTTTGAGGGGTTGGACCGGGGCGGGGCGGGGCGGGGTGAAGAGGGTGAGAGATGACAGCCAGGTGAGTGAATACAAGGCGGATAGGACGGGGAGGATAACGCCCCGAAATGACAGCGCGCGCGCGCTGCGCTGCGCATCATGAAGTTATAGACCGTACGGCGCAGGCCTGTGCAATTCGTGAAAAATTATACAGGGACAAAATAAACGGCTCCGTAGCATACGCGGTTATTCATCGGTTTATCATTTGTATAGACAGGCACATGATTCTCATCAAAAGAAAAAAAACGGGGTAAGATTTTTTATTTTATTTTTTTTGTTTTGCTCTGACGGTATATTGAGCTTGCGTTGTGCCCCGGGTCGTGTTTGGTAGATGCACCTCTGATGGATAGGGGGTTGGGCAGCGGGTAGAGGTGGGGGTGGGGGCGCAGGCTTCACCCGTTGAGTGCTGCGGGGGTGGGGTGGGGGGGTGATCTAATTCCGGAGGGGAGGGGGTGGGGGAACCATACCGCGCGGCACGGCCATACCGCCCACTTCGGTCGACTCGAGCAGCGTCTTCATGTTCATGAATCGGAATCAGTAGAGCGGCATTTCGCCACCCTCAAAGTGGCGTCTGTCTGCGTCGCGCCGCGTCGCCACGCGCTGCGATAGTGGCGTGGAGGGGGGAGCTTCTGGTCCCGCACCTGGCCGGCGCACGCGCGCGGCACGTGCCCGGCGGCGCGCGGGGCGGGGCGGGGCGGGGCGGGCGGCCAAAAGGCAAGTATATTTTGTTTTTCGCTCTCCGCGGACCAGCAGTGCGAGGACGGACTTCCCTGCGGCCAGGGGCAGGCAGAGGCCAACCGGTAGGCGGAGCAGCAGCGCCAAGACGGCAGGCGACCCACCCAACCCCTGTGTCGTTTTTGATGAGAGCACACCATCCTCTTCCCTATGGTTCCTCCACGGCAGCGCCGCTACGCCGCTCGGTCCTGATGTCGCCCGTGTGCTCCGCCGGAGCAGCCCTGTACCACAGCCCCGCCCCGCCCCGCCCCGCCCCGCCCCGCCCCGCCCCGCCCCGCCCCGTACGAGCCGCAAGCGCCCGCTAACAAATTAGTTCTCTCCAAGCCGGGGGCTGGAACGCCAGGTAGGACCGGGGCGGGGGTGGACAGGGGCACTTCACGAGAGCGGCCAGTTTGGGCCGGCTCGGCTGCAACTAGAGAGCCGCCCCGGCCCCGCCCCCGGGTGAGGGGGCGTGAGAGTGTGGGGGTAGGTGCGGCGAGGGGAGGGGAGGGGCACTAGCGGGAGGTCTCATACGTCCCATGGGTTTATTGGATTGCCTGTGCGGAGCGGAGCGTTCGCATGCGAAATGCACACAGGTATACGCGTTGTTGGGGCACGGTAAAAGAATCAGGGAGGATCAGACGAAACTGCGGCTGCGGCCGGCGGGGAAAAAAGGAAAGAGTCGGCGGAGTGACGAGAGAAGAGTGCGTCCCGACAGCCTAGTGGCATCGCAGGGGCCCCCCGTCCTAATATCATCCAGGCTGTCGAGACGTTTTGCAGGTTCGATCCCGACCGATTCAATTTTATTTTTTCGATGTACACGCCGGTTTTTGGACAAACCAACCCTCAGGGGTTGGTCAAGGGGTACATTAGAGTCCCCCCGCACGATCCCCGTCATTTCGAAGCAATTTTTTTTCCGACCGGAAATCGTCAAAATGGCAAGGCTATAGCCTTTGCGTTTTTGCGATATTCGGCCGAAAACAAATTGTCTCCGATTTCGACCAAACTCACAGGCTGCCTTCTTTTGGGTCTTAAAATCATGTACCAAGTCGAAGGAGCCCGATACCGGACTTCGTTTGGGAGAAAATCGCATTTTAGCGCTTTACGCGGCAAGGCGAGACATCGCACGGGCCCGCCCCGCGGGCAGCGTGCCCTGCGCCCTGCCTGCGCCCCCACCTGCCTGGTCCCCGCCCCGCCCTCCCACGGCCCGCCCCGCCCCGCCCCGCCCCGCCCCGGCACTGCGTCTACCCTGCCCTATTGTGCCTCGGTAGCAATAACAGCCTTATTGGCTTTGGCTTTTCGCTTTTATTAACTTGGCTGCTTCGCCGCGCCGCGCGCTGCTCCACTCCGCTGCCACCGGAGGAAGCAACAGGCAAATATCTGACCTGACGATAGCAGCTCATATCGCCGCGATGATGACGTGCCTCACCGCGTCGGGGCGGGGCGGGGCGGGGCGGGGCGGGGCGGGGCGCGGCTGGGAGCGGCGCGGAGGGGAGAGAAGAGGAGGCACCGAGGCGGTCCAGGAGGCATGTTGGACCTGCATGCGCGATACTCTGTGATTACACCGGAGCCGATGCTATCTACTCCGTTCCGAGGCGCCGCGACGCGACAGGGAGTCATAATTAAAAGATTACAAAGGGCGCCATAAGTTTGGACCTGCCTGCCTGCCTGCCTGCTGTCCTACGTGGGCCAAATGTCACACACTCCCCACGTCACAGTTGTTGCATCTACATCGCGTTATAAACTTTTTTTTCTGCGGCAATAATCTACGCATGACAGGGAAATAGAATGTGACTTACAATTATTACAAAAGCCTTTTGATAACGACGATGTTGCTACTAAAGTCTTCGTTTACATTCCCTGCCCTCCGCAGCCCCTCCCCGCCTCATGAAGCCTTTCATATTGACGACTGAACGACGGCGAATAATTTTCAACGCTTTTAGTCAGAATCGCTTAGAATCGACATCTTTTCCCTCTCCTGGCGCGGGTCTGATGGCTGATGTGATTATTGGCCTTATTGCTCCGACGGGACGGGGCGGGACGGGGCGGGACGGGGCGGCGGCTCCGCCCCATCCCGCCCGGTTTGGCGCGAACCCTCGTGAAATCATTCTCCCCCTCCCCCTTCTGCAGTTCACTTTCAGGGACGCGTCAGAGGCGGGGCCGCCGCGACGCCCGTTCGCGGACGCGTCCCCCGCCCGCGACGCCGGCGGGACCTTTTAAAAGTGCCGCGCCCGCGGAGCCGCCGCCGCTGCCTGATGGGGAGGTAGATACATCCATTAGAGCCTCTGTATGATCGCAGCGCGGGGGCGGCACGGAGGGCGGGCTGGGGGCGGGCCGGGGACGGGCCGGGGGCGGACCGGGGGCGCGCCAATCACAAAGCGAACCTGTTACGGCCCATCAGCACTGCCATTAGGTGCGCCCCCGCCCACTCCTCTCCGCTGCTGCTCCGATCTGTTCCGCGAATCAACCGACACGAAAGTGCCTCTGCCCACGCGCGCCGGCCTGCAGGAAATTTCTTCCCCGATGGACTGATTACAAATTCAACTTTCAGAAATGTTGGCGACGAAGAAAATAATAATCGCACTTCCTACTATTGAGATCAGTCAGCGCATGACTCTAGATTTTAATTTTATATAGATAACTTATTAATTTGTACAAATTACACACATAGTATTTTATCACGTAATGTTAAGATTACTTCTGACGCGGGACTTTTCCGACAGGTCCACGCGGCGAGGATACTTTCTTTGGTAAAGGCGTCTTGCACGGCGTGCTCCACCCGGGTCGGAGCCTCACAGGTCGCCCCTCCGGTCAGGCGAGGCCTGGGGCTCGTCCTCGGCGGGGCCGGGCGCCACCACCACGTACAGGGGGTGCTTGAGGCTGTCCAGGCTGTCGGCGCGGAGCGGCTGGCGGGCAGCGCGGCCCACGAGGGGCGCGAGCGGCCCCATGATCGCGGGCACGGGCAGCAGGCGGCGCGCCAGCATGACGAGCGAGGCCACGAGCGTGGCCGTGAGCGCGAACAGCAGCGCGTTGGCGAACAGCGACGGCCGCCGTGGGGAGTAGGGCGCACAGGCCTCGGCCGTCAGGGTCACGTTGAGCAGCGGCCTGCCGAGCAGCGGCTCGGGGCTCGAGCAGCGCACCAGGTCGCGCTCGTTGAGGTTGACGGCGCGCAGCACGCCGCTCGCCCACAGCGAGAAGTTGCACGAGCAGCTCCAAGGGTTGTCGGCCAGGTCCAGGAACGTGAGGCCCGTCCACGCGAGCAGCCGCGGCGGCAGCCAGGTCAGGCTGTTGTTACGCAGGCTTACCTGCGAGCGGGGGCGGGGCAGAAGTCATGTCAGCGCTCCGGTCCCGGTCAAGAGCGTCGCCAGGAGAAGAGAGAGTAAAACCACCTAGAGACTATAAGGCTCCGCGACGGACCCGGCGGCGCAGTGCAAGCGCCGGCGGAGGCCTCCTATCCATCCCTCCCCGCGCCGCACTGGCAGCTCCCTCTAGCGGCGGCCGCGCGAAGCCCTCCGCGACGCCACGATAGTGCGTCCACCCCCCGCGCGGGCGCGCCACCGGACGTTGACTTACCTCCCTGAGCGTCCAGCTGGGGCCGAGGTGGCTGAAGGCGGCGGCGTCCACGGCGCGCAGCGCGGGGTTGTGCGAGCAGCTGAGCGTGCGCAGCCGCGGCAGCCCGAAGAAGGCGCCCGCCGCGACCTCCTCCAGGACGGGCATGTACGACACGGACAGCTCCTCCAGGCTCTCCAGGCGCAGGCGCGCGAAGGGCGGCGTCAGGGTGTCGCGCGCGGGCAGCGAGCGGATGGGGTTGGCGTCCAGCACGAGGCGGTGCAGCGAGGCGGGCAGCGAGGCGGGCACTTCCGTCAGGGCGTTGGCGGACAGGTCCAGGCGCGCGAGGCCGCGCGGCAGCGAGGACGACAGGTCGCCGGGCAGAACGGCCAGGCCGCAGCCGGACAGGCTCAGCTCCTGCAAGCACATGCGCACATCCGCGTGAGGTCGACGGGTAGGGAGCGCCGCTGCCTCCAGGGTCGTGCAGGGCGTGTACCTTGAGGGAGGTGGCCCGGGCGAGGGCGGCCTGCGTGCTGTGGTCCAGGACGCGCAGGGGGTTGTGGTCGAGGCGCAGCGTGGCGAGGCGCGGCAGGTGCTCGAGGGCGCGGCCCGGCAGCGAGTGCAGCGCGTTGTGGCTCAGGTCCAGCTCCTCCACGGCCAGCGGCTCGTAGCTGTCCGCGCTCCACGCGCCCCGGAGCACGTCGGCGCGCACCGCGTCCGCTGCGAGAGAGCAAGTCGGTGAGCAAGGCGTCGGGCCAGGCGGTGAGCAGGGCGGGTGGAGGGCTCCTCCTCGCGGACTCACCCGTCAGCCGGTTGTGCGCGAGCCTGAGCACCCGGAGGTCCGGGAGGCTGGCGAACGCCTTGGACGCGATGCTGTCCAGACCTCTGTGCAGGAGGCTCACCGACTCCACGCCCGGCATGGGCGGCAGGGCGTCCAGGTGGGCGGGCGGCGGCGCGCCCTCGCCGTCCAGGGGGACCTCGTCCCCGTCCAGCACGGCCTCCGTCAGCCCCCAGGACGCCGTCCAGCCGACGGCCGCCAGCCGCGCGAGGTCGACGCCCGTGCAGTCCAACGCCTCCGCGGTGCAGTGGCACACCTGGCACGCGGGGGGAGGCTCGGGCGGGTGGCCGGTGAACACCGCCTGGTGGGCGGAGGGCGCGGCCAGGGCGAGGACTCCCGTCGCGACGAGCAGGACGATGGCATGGTGGACCTGCGGACGAAAGTGAGGGTGGTGAGACACCTCCTAATCTGATATGGATCCAGTGACGCGTCAGTTCTCTTAATCCTTTCCTTTTAATCCACCCTGTCTGTAGGCCTCCACCTTTTTATCGAGCAAGGAATAAAATGCGGCTTCGTTGTGCGTGTCTTTGTTTGTTTGTTTGTTTGTTTGTTTGTTTGTTTGTTTGTTTGTTTGTTTGTTTGTTTGTTTGTTTGTTTGTTTGTTTGTTCTGAAGGCGGAAGGTGGTCGGCCTCGTCTGTCCTTGCGCGGAAGGATTCCGTATCCAGGTCGGGGTTGAGACGCTATGCGCGGTGCTGTGTGCCTCGCAGCGGTGCGCGGGCCTGCGCCGTATTCAACTCAAACAGGGTGACAGACACACGACACACATCGCGGCGGGGCGGGGTGGGGCGGGGCGAGGCGGGGCGGGCGGGGAGGGAACGAACGGGCGAAAGCACTGCGCGGAATTAAAGTGCAAACAAAGAGAAAGTCACGTGAACGCACCGCAGCGGCACTAGTTGTGTGTTTGTCTTTTTAAATGGCATCAAAAACACGTGGCGCGTCGCCTTTTACGCCGCATAGTCACCGCTCTCCCCGCTGACGCACACGCGGCCCCTGAGGACGGGACGGGACGGGGCCCAACGCGTATCTGGTGGCATCGGGGCGGGGCGGGGCGGGAGTGGCATGCACATGCACCCGCCCTAGGGCAGGCCCGTGCCCTCAGAGGGCCGACAGGGCGGCGGCCGGGTAGGGGCGTCCCGGAGGGAGGGTGGGGCACAGCACAGGGGCTGCCGCCGCCGCCTCAAGCCCCAGCGTCCACCGCCCTGTTGCCGGGCGCCGCGACGCCGCGACGCGACGCCGCTCCCCGGTGGCGCTCTCCGATGACTCGCACGCATACTCGCGAGCAGTGTGCCCCGCTAGAGCACACTGACGATAGCCTATTGAGTGGCTTGGTGGGGCGGGGCGCACGGCAGACCGGGCGGACCTTACCTGCGGCATGACACTTGCTGGACGGTGCCGGGCTGGGCCGGCCTGGGCGCGCGGGCGGGCGTGGGCACTATCTGCACTGCACTGCCTCCACCGCAGCAATAACGCTCTGCACGGCCCGCCCCGCCCGGCCCCGCCCGGCTCCGCCCCACCCCGCCCCGCCCCGCCTCGGCGAGCCCCGCGGACGAACACACTCTTATCTCTCACGGCTGCGCGAGGAGAGGGGCGGGGAGCGGCGGGGGCGATACGAGAGATATGGGGCGGGGGGAGGAGGGGCGGGGGGAGGAGGGGCGGGGCGCACCGAGGTCATTGTATGGCACCCGTCAAACACGTACCCGAATCATCGGCGCGGGCGGGCCGGGCTGGGCCCGGCGGCTGACCGGACCGCATCTACCCCTTGGCTCCCCTCCCCGCACCGGGCACTCTCTTTCTTCTGCTTTTCCCGTTCCTACTTTCAACACTTTTGTCGTCGAGACCCGTTTCCCCCGCGGAGCACTCTCGCCCCGGCCGACCCCGCTGCGAGCGCCGTGCGAGTAGGCAATCGCAGAGCAGGTGCGCGTTCGCGCGGCGTGGTGGCCTACCTCCCAGGCGCGTCCTGGCGGGTCCTCCCCTCCCCACCCTGCACTGTTGTTGCGCGGAGTAGCGGCGCAAAGATAACCGCGCTGAGAGGATACGAAACATTCAATTGCAGTTTAACATGGAGAAAATGGCTGCGTCATTCATTATTTTTCTATTTTTATTGACTTTTTCGACGAATGTTTTCTACAGAAAATTAAGTAGTCGCTTACTCTCGCAGTGTCACTAACTATACGGCCGTATAGTGAGGTAACATGCAGTAAAAACGCCAAGTAACTGACTTATTGCAAAAATCGCCTACAACTTTTTTCGTGAACAAAAAAAGAGAAAGAAAAAAAAGAAAACAGAAGAACAAGATCCTTATACCCTAGAATCACATGACTAGAAAAATAACGGTACGTACAAAAAAACGTAAACAATGATTTTTATTATCTAAGGCTCGGGCTCAGATGAAGTCGGGCTCGGTGTCGGCGGGCTTGTAGAAGGCGCTGGAGTACTCGCCGCCGTGGGCGCGCTTGCGCGGGCGGACCAGGCCGGACCAGACGGGGCCCGGCAGGCTGGGCAGCGCGGAGCAGCGGCGCCACAGCATGACGAGCGCGAGCGTGAGCGGCGCGGCGATGAGCACGCCTACCAGCACGCCCACCAGGATGGGCGCGTCGCGCTCGGGGTGGTTGCCGTACCGGTCCAGGCAGCGCATGTGGTAGTGCACGCCCTGCAGCTTCAGCATGGCCTGCCCCCGCATCTCGGCGGGCTCCGCGCACCTGCGGCGACCAGGGGCCAGGGCGTTACCATCGGAAATAAAAACTCGGGTGATTCAAGTCCACGCCCGCTGTCATTACGGGTGTGCGCTTGAATCGCCGGGGACTGCCGCGCACCACAATCATGATATTTGTGTGACTTTGACACGGCGCGCGGGGTAGGGCCGGCGCGGCGGCGGCGACGGGCACCGCGCCGGGAGGATGGCATGGACGGCTTGCTTGGATTGATAAAAATGAGGCTTTTGATAAGCGGCGTGCGCAGATAGCAAAGGTGGGCCGGCTAGGGCGGCCGGGCCGCTCCCCGCCGCGCCGAGGGCCATAGCGCGGCCGGCAGGGCAGGGCAGGGCAGGGCGGAGCAGGGCGGGGCGCGGTGAGTCAGGAAGCGGGAGGCGATCAACAAGGCTGTTTCCGGCGCATCTCCGCGGAAAGCGTCGTGACTAATTACACGGTACCCCCCCCCCTCCCGCCCCCACCGGGGCGGAGACCCCTCCCCGCCGAGCGTGGTGACGTCAGGATGACTCACGTGAGGCCCGCGCCGAACTTGGGGTTGACGCGCTCCATGGTGGGCAGCAGGTCGTCCACCATCCACTGGTTCTCGCAGTCGCACGACCAGGGGTTGCCGTCGAGCCGGAGCGACACGAGGTGGTCCCAGCGGCCCACTAGCATGCTCTCCAGGTAGCTGAGCGCGTTGTCGTGCAGGTCAAGCTGCGGGCAGAGAAGCGAGACTTGTCAAAAAGAACGTCGCGGTCGGAAAGGGAAAGAAATAGTTTCTACCGCCGACCTACCTTCCTAAGCGGAGGGTACTCGTGCATCTCCGCGGGCGGGACGATGGGCTCCACCAGGGACGAGGCGTTGACCACGCTGAGGCGCGGGTTGGAGTGCAGGTACAGCTCCATCAGCGACGGCAGCGTGGCGAAGACGCCGGCGCCGACCTCCGTCAGGTTGGCCGAGTGGGATATGACGAGGGTGGTGAGGTTGACCATCCTCGGCATCGGGCTGGCGCGCGGGAAACGCAAGCAGGGTCAGGGTCATAGCGACTACCGGCAGAAAGCTCTCCGTGCACCGGCCCGGGCCTGGCCTACTCACTCGTGCAGGACGGTGAAGGGGTTCTCGCTGAGGTCGAGGTGCTGCAGCACGTGGGACTCGGCGAGGCCCGGCGGCGGCGCGGCGAAGGCGTTGCCGGCGAGCAGCAGGCGCTGCAGCTTGTTGGGCGTGTGCAGGAAGTGGTCGGGCAGCGCGGCGATGCCGGTGCGCGACAGGTCCAGCACGCGCAGCGCCAGCAGGCCCGACACGGCCTGGTGCGTGTGCAGGTCGATCACCTTGAACGGGTTGGCGTCCAGGTACAGCTCCTCGAGGCGCGGCAGGTGCATGAACAGGTCCGGGTCCAGCGAGTGCAGCGCGTTGGAGCCGAGGCGCAGCACGCGCACCCGCTCCAGCGGCTCGTAGTTCTCCGGCGCGTAGTGTCCCTGGAGGAAGAGGAGAGGGAGGAGCGGGTGAGCCGGGCGCCTGGGGGGTAGGCAGTCCCGCCGAGCCTCGCTGCAGTGCGGGCCGGCCTACCCCGTCGTGCTAAGGGGCCGTACACACGTTGTTGCGCAATTATTATTTTTTTTTCGGGCGGTCCTTTAGATAGCGGAGGGTTCTTTCTACCTGCGCTATAATAAAGTGACACACCAGTTTAAAGATTTCCGGCGTGGATATATCTATCGCGCGTGAGTGCTGAAGAGATTACCTCGCTTTCTACGCGGAAAAAAAATGCGCAAAGTGTTTGTGACACTGGTGTAGCCATGACCGACCACACTCCGACTGACCTGGAAGATGTGTGGCGACATGTCCTCCGTAGTCAGGTGGTTGTGGCTCAGGTCGATCTCCTGCACGTTGGTCAGGTTCCAGAAGGCCTGGTTGTCCACCTTTGCGATGTGGTTGTGGCTGAGGGAGAGGGTCTCCAGGGCGTCCAGCGTCGGGAAGGGCAGAACGTGCACCAGGTTGTTGCGGTCGAAGAGGACCACCTTCGGCTCGAAGGGCAGGGCCGCCCAGTTCGCCGGGTCCGGAAAGTGGTGCGTGAGGTCCTGCAACACGCCGCGCAAGTCCAGTGAGACACGATCACTTGTCATTTACAGTCTATACCATTATCGAAAGATGTTGGAAGTATTTTGTTTTAAAACAGCAATACACTATTATCCCCCGGGTGGCGGCACATCGCGCCCCTCCCTGTCTCGGAGCCCTCATTGGCGCGCCTACCTTATCAGAGCAATTCACCAGCTTGTGCACTTCGTCGCACACGCATAGCTTGCAGATGACGTCGTCCTGGGCGGGGGCGGGGGCGGCCGCGCCCGTGGCGTTGGCGGTCCCGTTGCTGCTGCTGCTGGCGGTGATCTTGGCGAGGGTCTGGTTGGCCGCGGGGGTCTCGGCGGCCGCGGGCGGCTCCGCCGCCAGGGCGCCGAGGACGACGGCGAGGCAGCAGGCGGCCCCGAGCGTGAGGCGCCACATGGCTGGAGCTGGATAGGTCCTGGAGAGAGTCAGAGGCGTCCGCTGAGCGGGGAGGGAAGGACAGCGCGGCGCGGGCGGGCGGGCGGGACGGCACAGGATGCCGGGCCCGGCTGGGCCCGGCAGACCGATAAGGAGATGAGTAACGTCCGTAACGCCATGTTGCACCCGGTAAGTCAAGTCTATTGCCGAAATAGACGACTGTAACTGGCCGGTTTAACTACATATTTTTTTCGCGTTCCACGCGTGGGATTTTGTCCGCGCTGTCACTCTACTACCGTCGCTTGCGCGGGCGCAGGAACACCCCGCTACTCACTGGAGCCGCGTGCGCGAGATGGGCCGGGCCGGGCGCCTTGTTGAGCTGCTGCAGGTGCCGGTGGCGGCGCCGGTGCGGCGGGGCGGGGCGTGGGTGCAGGAGCGGAGACAGATGCGATGCGGTCCCGTCAGCGCGGCGGCGGCGGGCGGGGTCCTCTGCCGTGCGGGCGGGCCGGTGCAAGGTGTGCGCTGTGGGCTGGAGGTGTTTGGGGCGCTATCTCACTCGACTTATCGCCTTTATCTTCGGGGGAGGTGGAGGGAGAGGGCGAGAAGAGGAAGGCTGGGCGAGTAGGTGAGCCAGTTTACTGAGGCCTCGCAATTCCACCGCATCACACTTGATGGGGGGGACCGCCGTTGTACATCCGGGGGAATCTCCGTTTTTGACAGAGTTTGGTGGCTTTATCATGTAAACACTCTTATTCAACATGACATTCGAATCCATGATGTTTGGTTTGAGGAGAAGTAAATCAAAAATTTTGAAATACTTATATTTGGTGTCTTCAAATTACACAAGTAGAAAAAAGAAAAAAAAAGAAAAAAAAATTAATGGTAGAACTTAATATACGGTGCTTTGAGATCGTGCTCATCTGCACACAGTGAACACATGAATGAGAATTAAAATGCACTATGTCAATTGCTAAGTACAAAAATATACATGGCAACACAACACAGAAAAGTAATGCAAAACATAAATGTCTTTGCAAAAATATTTTTATCAAGAATGCAGTATTTTAAAAATACAACCACTCACCATTGCTCACCATTTACTGCCTTATTCTCAATAGTTTCTAATGTAAGGGGGAAGTGTTGCATGCAATAACACACCATGCCTAATATTCCACATGATGAATTTTAACAACTGAATTGATGTTCCAGCTTGATCATGGGGGCATGAATGTATGCTTTGGTGAATTCAACTAAGAAAAAAATAAAAAGCTCATTAGCACAACCATTACAAAACCTGCGAACAGGTTACATTATTCTGGTGGATTTTCATCACAGAGTTGATAACATTCTTATATCTACAAGACACCACACACATTAAAGCAAGCTTTTAGCAAGCATTGAAAAATAAAGCTCGCAAGGAAATTGGTTCCAGGCATAATGACTTTAAAGCGTATCTTATTACATATCACCAAGTTGGCTCTCACAAGATGATGTAAAAACCTCAAATGAAAAAATAATTTCTCAAAATATTTGACAAGTAATGCTAAAAATAAATATAAAAGGTTTGTGTGGTGTTCATATGTCCGGTGAGATATTCCAATCCTGCAATATCTCCCACATCATCTCTTTGTAAGAATCATACACACCAGATACTAGGCAACTGGTTCCTACCCTTAACAAGTACCATCCCTATCATTGGTAAAAAGCAAAAATCACAGTTGGAAAGAAAGGGTAAAACTTTAAGATTTGCAATTTGAGAATGCAATTATATACAGCAAAAAATCATAATAAATGGATCAACTTGGTTATCAAAATGTAGCTGTCAGGTATATTTGACACTCCATCAGTCTTCTTAGCTAAGAAGCATTGCAAAAAAAAAAAAACTTATTCTGAGGGTGTAAGATCTTGTTCTGGTTCTCCTTCACTAAGCAACTGTTGAAGAAGCTCAGCTAATGGCTCAAAAGCCTTAACATATCCAGCATTGGTGAGGTGAAGATAATCATACATATCATGATGTGATATTGTGCCATCAGGTTGAACAAGTCCTTGGCCAATGTTTAGAACTTCCACCTTTTTCATTTCTTGGGCTTTTTCGCGAACAACAGCATTAATGGCTTCATTTTTGTCACGAAGTGGATTAGGAAGGTAGCCTCGAGGCAACAAGCTCTGAAAAAAAAAAATGCATGGTAAGAAAAATAAAGCAGTTATGAATTATTCAGCAGCAGTCAGCAACTGTAGTGCTTAGATAGTTATTAGAATTTTTTCAATTTATATTTTATAAGAATACAGATAAAATAAAATTACCAGTACGACAATATAGGCATCCGGTTGTTTTTCACGAACAAGTTTTACTACTTCAAGAATCCCCTCAGCAACTTCCTGTGCTGACTCAGTATTATTGGTACCAATTAAGACAACAACAATCTGTATACAGGAATACATTGATTAAAAACAGAAACTAGGAAAAAAAAGTTGTCTTAGAATGTGGAGAACACTTACTTTTGGAGTAACATTGTCCAGCTCCCCATTAATAATCCTCCAGAGAACATGTTGAGTAGTATCTCCACCAATACCAAAGTTTAATGCGTGCATAGGTGCAAACACCTGATTCCAATAGTCCATGTACGCAAGGTGTTGAATTATAGAGTCACCAATCAAAATAACTTCAGGCTCTTTCTCTTTGGCTTCACAGACGTAACGATTGTGCTGAAACATTTCATAAAGAGCAAATATAGTCAATAATAGGGATGAAATAAATTGCAGATAGTGTCTGCAATAAAGGAAGAGATATGCAATGACTTTTAAGTCAAAGCTTAACTTTTTTTACAATAGAAAGAGACATAGCATGAATCGATGATACAGAACAATGCAAAGGAAGAACAGTGTAGGTTCATATGCAGATTATCTGAATACCAACATAAATAATTTCTCTTTAACCTGGAAATGTTGGTAAATTCCAATTCATAATAATGAAGTACAGTACTTACAACGTTTATCCATCTCCCATCCTCCGTGTCAGGTTTAGGAGACGGAATAGCGGCAGGATTCATGCTGGCTTCCTTACAGTCAAAATGCGCTACTTCCTTCAATAAATGTAGAAAATAAACTCAATGACAGATAACCTTTTTGTTGATAAGAACCGCTAGAAGCGGAAGGGTAGGGGGGGTTGGAGAGGGGTTGGAGGGGGGAGGGGGTATGGTCGACACCTAGCTATTGAGATTGGATTAGGAGTTCGTTTGAAAACCAGTTAGAGGCTTTTTCTAAAAGATGAGAATGTTTACAACGGTTTGTTCTGGTTTGTTCATATTGCTCTTTCAAATATTTGCTCAATAAACAAAAGACCAAAAAAAAAATAAAAAATATCCAATTCATTATGTTTGGTTGAGCAGGGATGAAATTCTTTCGATATGCTTACGGGTGGTGAACCCTTTCTCTTGAAAGTGTTGGCAATCAAGAAATGTTTTCCCACTATACCAGAGATAATAACTACGGAACTAATTGTGTTTGTGTTTGGATATTCATTTTTATGAGCAAAAGAGTTCAGATGCAAGTTCAAAGGATTAAATAATGAGTCATGTATTAGAAATTAACATTTATGAAAAAATATGAGAACATAAACAAAGCCAACTTAGGTAATTATCCAGCATGACTTCAGTAATTTTTTACAAATTTACAAAACTTGCGTAAGATTTTCTACTTAAAAATCTTACAAAACAAATACTATGAATATTTACATCCCAATTGCAAGACATACATGTGCTTTAATTCAAATCAAGTTGAGTTTTAATGAATGGTCCATCTAGAACAGAAAGATTACTCTTAAAATAAAGAGACAAAGTCCTCACAATTCACTGATTGTCAATAGTTCAAAATAACTCTTGGAAAAAGTACCATGTGTTAAAGTATTTATTAGAAGAAAAAAAAAAGAAAAAAACAAAATGAGAAGAAGGCACTAAGCACTGTTAGTACAGGGAGATAATGCATGGCAGGTAAAAACTAATTAGTTTTTATAAAATACACAATGAAATGGAAAACCACAAAGGCAATGTTTTTAATACAATAAAAGGACTAACTTAAAGAGAATGTGTGAAATGAATGTAACTAAAATTAAGCATTCACACACTTGACTTAACACAAGGAAAACTTTGGTATGAAACAAAAGGCGATTAATAAAAGGACAATATACATACAAAGATAGTCAGTCTATAGAAGATACACCAGTTGTTAGACTCAGAAGACAAAACTTGAAGTTATATCAAACAAATGCTCAATAGCTCAGTGAGTACTAAGTTACAGAATACAAAGTTAAAGGCCATCACAGGTAGCTCTGTGGTCTTAAAATCAAAAGAAAAATTACGACAGATAACAGTAATTGTCCACTATGTTAGATTCAAAATTATAAGTATCATGATACAGCAGTGAAAAAAAAAAATTATGAAAGCCCCAATCACAAAGCTCATTGAAGTCCACCCTACCCTTCACAGTTTTTAAAAAAATCTGAACATTTTCCATGTTTTTCATATTTTAATGGGTGCAAAATTTAATTGAGCTAACAGTTATCAGACACTGGTTTTTATCCAACACTTGTATTTTAGAGCCACTGCTAGACTTATAGGTCTCTTTTACAAAAAGTAGATATAAGCTCAGTTACCCAAGCAACACTCACTGGAATAAAAATAATTATGCCTGAAGAGACAGCTAACACAAGTATGTAACAAGTATATTATTAATTCTGAGCCATTTAATAAAATTATTAAAAAATACTAAGGCTTCTCTAACTGCAAGTCCTCATTATCATACTGACTGGATCTATTCATTATTCTAAAAACTAAATAGAAACTATTTCCTAAAATTGTCTTATTGTGTGATGTATTAGTTTTACTAAACATTTCCTGTCACAATGAAATTCACTATGGAAGATGCACAATGAGATTCTATTTCTTTGCTCACTAAAATTATAGATAATGTAAGTAGCAAAGGAAAAACAAAGATTGGTCAGTATTTGAACATTCAACAGCCTTTTAAGACTGCTATGTTTGAACAATCTTAAAACAAATAGACAAGCAAATATAAAACATGACCTGCACATATGGCACAAATCTGCCAGAGCAGTGCAAAAGAAACTGAAGTAAAACTTATGTACTTTGTGAACTATATCAGAGCACAATTTACAACCAAACAAACTTAATCCAACACAACAACAAACAAGTGTGTTAATATCACCTAATAAAACTAATGGCAGGAGGATAAACAAAATTATCTGTAAATTAATTGTTACAGGTATAATAGAACTACTAATAGTCATACTAAAAGAACTACAACAACTCCAATTAAATGTTTATAAGCCAATATAAACTATTAATCTATTCACACTATGTAATCATGAAATAACATCACCACATGTTAATGTACCCCTTCAACACGAACAGGAATCACCAGCTATATGGATAGCTACCTTTAAACATTTCATATCAGTCTCTTGAGGAAAAATTCTCAGGGAAAAAGTTTTCAGTAAACACAAAACATGCTTATTTACTCTCACTCATTCTCGCTAGATCTTATCCATACACTCTTACATATTCGCGCACATACACACATGCAAAGAGTACACTGCTGACTTGGCCCACTTCACTCACAGCATCACAACCTCATAGAGATGGTTCATCAATATTACAAAATACAGTACATACCAAGCTTGAGCTTATGGCAAAAAGTTACAAGGGAAATGAACATAAAAATTTCCATAACAATTAAAAAAAAACAAGCATATTTAGAGTCTTTATAATTTAGACAAGCTGTCCAATTTAAACACAACATAGGAAACAAGGCAATAAACTATAGATTCTACATAATATATCTAGTATCAAAGAGTAGATAGATACTATCCTTCATAAAAGGAATGTTTCAAAACTACAGGAATTATTTAATAAAGATTTGCTACAAGATTGAAATTGGCAAAATTAAGGTCTTCCTATAGGCAAGAAACAGATTGGCACAGTTTTGAGAGAAAGTAAAAAAAAGGTGTACATAAATCCATTTTAGGATTGATTAATAATTTTACTTAACAACTTGAATGCACCGGTATAGAAAAAATGAATGAATTTGACATAAACCATGGAAATAACTAGAACAAAAATTAAATGGCAAACTTACTTTAACTCCTAGCATACATAGTTTCTTAGTAAGATTCAAGCGCTTTGTATCACAGAAAGAGGCAGCATGCCTTTGTCAATCAGTGTGCCTGATGAATGAGATACACTAACTTAAATGCATAATCTACCCACCATAAACGATTGTCCTCATAATCACTTTTAAACGGATGATACAAAGTTCTTTGCAGATGATGATGGTGTTGACTTTGAAGATGAGTTACTTGTAGCACTGCGGGAAGTGTTTTCTTTGGCCTCAAATAATGCAGCCATGTCCCGAATACAGTAAGATGGTGATTTGATTGGAGAACGTTGAGATGAATTACTTTCTACTGAGGCTCTCCGTTTAATGTCTCCACTGGAACTGAGTGAGCTGAAAAATATATTTTAATCAAAAACTGATAATACAAAATTTTACATGAAAGTACAGTATTAAACTTATTCAAAGCTAGAAAAAAAAGCATGATACTTTTAGATAACTCACATTGGATAGTTGGATTCAGGAGAGGATACTTTGTTTCCAGCTGACATCCTTCTCTCTGAAGAAGCAACAGGCAATGACGAACGCTGCACAAGAACCAGCTGTGCAGGTCTCCTCTCCACATGAGCTAGGTCAACAGATACAGGTATGCGTGTTTTATCAGAGAACTTCCGCTCAGGAGAAATTTTGCCAACAGCAATCTTTTCTGGAGAATATCCAAACTTCTTATGTTCTGTTCTTGGTGATTTAGGGCTAAGTGGTGACTCACAACCTTTAAGAGAAACTTTGTCTGGCGTGACAATCCTTTGACGTATCGTGACACAAGTGATGGGTTCAGGACTTGTAGGAGATCCAACATTCCTTCCAGATTTAATTTTGCTGATTGGTTTAGCAGGAGAGGAATCTTTTGTACAGATTTTCTCAACAGGCAACCTTTCTGATGTGTTACCCTTCTGCTGCTTGTTGCCACTCTCTAAGTCCATAGCAAAATCTTCAGGTATTTCCACAGGCGACACAGGAGGTAATCCTCCTTTACACACAGCTTTTTGCTTTAACCGGGTTAATGTATCATCCTGCTCATTTCTAAAGCTCTCAGATCGATACTTTTTTCTCAGGAAGCTTCTTCTTTCTTCTTTGTACCGTTCAATGCGTTCTCTTCTTTGTGGGTCATCATCCTGTGAAAAAATAGCAGATGCATTCTCTACTGCTTTTGATTCTGCTGAGGCACTAGACAGTTCATTGTCCTCCACAGAACGATTCTCAGTATTGACATCTGGTTCAGTCTGAGTACGAATAAGTGCTCTCCCTTCACCCTTACTTCCCCCCGATCGCAGAAAGTGATCTTCATCCAATGATGCACTAAGGTTAGTAGATGTGTTCAACTTAGTGCGTGCTATACGTGCTGCACGAGCTCTCAGGCAAGGTGGCAATGTTGCAGAAGTTATATCTATTTTTTCTGATGGCTTGGGGTGTGGATCAGATTTACGAGATGTCACAGGTGAGGGTGAGGTTGGTTCCAAACCGGATGATTCTAAATCCATTTGGGTCACCTCAAAACGTGATAGAAGTTCTTTAACACTTGCTTTGCCTCCTTGGTCAGATTTATGAACTGGAGATTCAAGAGGGGAAATCTTTGTTGCTCTTACCTCTTGCAACTCTTGAGTCATGCGTCTCTCTCGAACAAGCTCGCGCCCGATTTCCGACTCAAAGCGCCTGCGATTATCTGTTGCACCCCTCAAATCATTCGGCAAGGAAGAATTTTGTTGAGGGCTGTCATGAATAGGACTGGCTTCAGTTGATTCGCAGCCACTAGCGGAAGTGAAAGCTTTTTCAAGGCTAGATACTTTGTCACAGTGAGTAGGAAATTCAGAAGCTTCTGCTGGTTCTTGTAAGGAACTGATTTCTGGAGGAAGAGTTGGAAACACACATGCTTCTTGTGGTTCCTGAGGCAATATTGTACAATCAGCAGAGGGAATTACAACTGATATAGATGGCTGTTCAAACAAATCATTTACACTGTCGGAGTGAATAGACAAAGACCCCACATTACATACATCTTCATTGTCTTGGCACTTTTCCTGTGCATTTTCTGCTGATTCAAAAGCCTGTTTCTGACAAAACTGTTTACTCTCAGGAATATTGGTGGCAGTACTAAGTTCAAAATAGGTCTCAACAGGTGCACAGTCGAAGTGAGTTTCAGGGCAATCCTTGTGAATACTCACAACTTTACTGTCATTCTCTGACTGTGCATAGGAGCTATAGTCATTTTTGACAAGTTCTTCAGACTGAGCAGTTTGACCTACTTCAACATCGCGCTGCAGCATTGTAGGTTCTGCAGCATTGCTACCATCTTCTAGCAAAGCATTAACTTCATGTACAGAACGCCTGAGGTACTTTACTTGTTGGTATACTACATTTGGGTCTAGAGGTGCTGTTTTTGTATGATCTGCATCAAATAAAGGGACCTCATGAGAAGAATTTTGGGGAACATCACTATCAACAGACTTTTCAAAAGCAAATTCTTCATAAACATCATCTTCTGTTCTGCAGCCTTGAATTGGTTCTTGAGAAATACCTGGCACATTTTGATAAACATTTTGAACAGCCAAAACTGGTGGCAACTGTTCTGAGTAAACATTCATACTGCCATCATTGAATTGGTCCACATCACAGGGTTCAACCATCATTGTGTTTGCGTCAACATCTTCCGCATGGGTATCATTTCCAGACATGATTTCTGTGTAGATGTGTTCAAAGCCAGCATTAAGATCTAAAGAGAAATTGTCTTGGCTCATTTCAAGTGTATCTTCATCTCCACTTGATTCTAGATGCCTGACAGCTGTTGTACCAGCACTCAGTGAAGGACTGCTGCTTGGAGGTGGGCTTGCGGCTTGAGTGGGCTCATTGCTTATGATAAATTCTCTTTGCAAATTTTCATATGGTGACTTAGAACCCTGCTGGTTTTTATTTTCAACCTCACTAGCTTTAGATGCGTTCAGTTCAGCTGCAAGAAACTCTCTTTGAACATTCTCATATGGAGTCCGAGGTGTTTGAAAGCGAGGTTTAGGAACAGGAATGTTGTCATAACTTTTGAAGTCTTGACTTGGTGATGGAGTGGCAATAAGTTGCTCATACTTGGGCTCTAAGGGGCTGAGTTTTGATGCAGAAGCCGTTACATTTTCATAATCTGGTGTTGAACCTATGCCGCTTCCACTGGATTCACCATCTTCTCTCAATGGGCGATAATGCTGAACAGGAGTGTCAGGAGTTGTCAAACCAGAGCTTAACAATGTTACACTCTCAGTGTCAGAGGCTGGGGCTTCTGCTAGAGATGAACTGGTACTTGCTAAAACACCATAGGTTCCATTACTACTAGCACTTGAGTTTGTTGCATTGTTGCTTTGATGAACCTCAGCGTGAACAAGAACCTGTTGGTGAATAGGAATCTGTTCAGGTGACTGACTATCTATATAGCGAAGTTCTGCAGAGGAACTTGTCAGCTGCTCTTCAAGTCGTGATCGTTTACAAGAATCTAAAGTTTTAGCAGTGTAATCACAGTTTGAATTTCCGCTGGTTTTCTGCTTTTTAGGCGAAGGGTCAAGAGAAGAACAGCCACCACTTAATGTATCTTCAGGTCTTGCAAGATGAGGAACACCGTGAGGGGTTAACCGCTTTCCAACCTGGAAAAGAGTAAATAATTAGTGATACATATGAATACTGAGGTGACAGCTATCTGAGAAAGAAGTTAACATACCCCTAATGCATTTCGGCCATGACGATCACGAGGAGCAATATTAGAGTTGTGAGTGTGTGGTGAGCCTTGAGACATTACACTCGTACTATCAAATGTTGACAAGAGAGTTTCATCTTCTGAAAATATGCGCATCTCTGATTCTTCTAATTCAAAGTTCAATTGAATTTCACTCAGATCCAAAGACGAAGAAAAACCTGCAATCATTTCAAAATTAAGTTATAAATTTTTTTCAAAATTAAATGAACACTCATGAAGAAGTACAGATAGGGTAATTAATTAGTACCTTCTTCTTCATGCAATCGAGATGATGCCCGACGTGACATGGATGGAGTTTCGGCAAGATGATCAAAGTATGAATCATGAGAAACAGATCTGTTATGTCCTGCCTTTGGCTGTGACTGACCATCTGAAGGACTCACTGCTTGACTACCTGGATGACTTCCTCCTCCTGGAGTCAAACAACTCTGCCCTACCACATCTGATCCATGGCTCAGAGCAGTAGAATTGCGGCTTGAGTTATTACCAGAGGCTAAACTTTCAGCACTCTTTACAGGTCTTAGTCGCCTGCGTCCTGGAGCGACATCAGCTTCAGTCACAGCCTTTTCAGTGTAGAAGTTAATAGCGGAAGGAGTTGAGGTTTTACGTTGCTGCTTCAGCTGTTGTTGCTGCTGTTGGGCCTTACGGCTTGAATGAGTGCTACCTCCACTACTGCTTCTTCCAGCTTTACTGAAAAATGATTTCCAGCCAAGAGGTGAACGTTTTGAGCCAGAACGCTTCCTACTTGGAAGGTCAATGACTGTATGGTATTTTGCAGGTAAACTAGATGGTCCTCCACCAACTTCAATGTAATCTTGGTCTGTTTTCCCTGCAGCTGACAACAGAGCCCTGGTCCGAGCTTCCTCCAGCGAAAGAAGTTTTGTTGGAGTTGATATAGCTAATGACTTAGGACGAGAACGCTTAGGAGTTGCTGAAATTATAAGGTTTGTAAATTAGTTGATTGCTAAAATTAGTTATTGCAAAAATTTCCAGAGCGAATCATGATATAACACACTACCTTGTTGCACAGGAATACTCAATGGAGGTAACCTATCACAAAAGATTAAATCTGCATAACAAATCAGGAATTCTGTGACTACTGCTTGCACTCCAACTCCCTGCAAAGCAGCAACTCCACCAACTTCCAGAGCTTTGCAACGAAGCAAATTTGGAGCCCATACTATAGCTACATTCCTTGGAGTCATTCCTGTTTGATGACCATGCTCTGCCACACGAGCTAAATGTTTGATCAAATATTGTAATGTTCTGAGACAAGAGAAATAGTTAGCATTATTTTGGATCAATAAAAAACTACACCAAGGGGTTGTAGAATTTTTTTTACCTATAATGAGGAGGTGGAAGCTTCTGAACTGCATCTCGCATTAGCATTAATCTTGTGCCATCCCTATTTTCATCTGGACCATCACGAGTTACACCATCTTTGTTTTGAACAGCTCCAACAAATTGATGATATAACTGATATGTGCAAAGGGGGTTTGGTAACTCTCTGAAATACATCTTCAGAAGAGAGGCCACAGAATGGATATCTTGCAGTATTGCTTCATCTTCATACAGTCCTGGTACTCTATCTTCATCAAAAGCATTTCGCAGTTTTTGAATATTTGAAGTGACTCCTGAAAGTCGATATATTCCATCCACAATACCATGAGTTTCAATAAACTCAGAACAGCACTTCAGGACCATTGGTATATCATGTCCTGAATTAAGGAGGTGTTCTCCTAGGTCACACCCAAAGACCCTCTCCTTTAAAATTCCAGACTGTTTTAGACGCCTTCGTGAAGGACGTGATAAAATGAATGACCTAAAGAATGAAATAAGCTTGCCATGCTTTCTAAGAACAGGTTTACTAGGTTGACAAGCCAGCATCATCTAAACAAAAGAGAAAAAAAATAAAATTAACTCAGTGAACATGTTATGCTAGTTACCAAAAAAAACATGTCACTTACATCTCTAGGAGAATTTGGAGCACTAGACCCAGCAGACAACTGCAGATTTCTCGGGACTTTGTCTCCTATGAGAGCCACACAGTCTGAGGGGAAGAATCCAACTTCAAAACCTCGTTTGCCACGCCACCATACACTCTCTTCCGGGGGCGGCATGTCAATGACTGAGATCATATCACCAACTTCAAAAGAAATCTCATCCTGGGCCTGAGCAGAATATCTCTTAACGGAGTAGGCGGCGGCCACGGCGGGGGTGTTGATAGGGCATGAGTCATTGTCGGGAACCAGCAGACGCCGGCCGCGGTTATCGAGTTCAAACCAACTCAACACCGGCCCACAGTTAATAAGATTGCCAGCAATCAAAGAAAACCGGTTAAGATAGTCGGCTAAAATATTTTGAACAGCTTCCTAAAAAAAAAAAAATCATTGTTAGAAAATAATTTATTAAAAAAATTATGGAGGGTCAAAAACAAAAAACCTAAATCTTACTTCATGGTCTTGTCCTGTTGGAATGGATAGGTTGTCCTCCGGTGGTAGCTCAGATAGCGCTGAGAATTTTCGGTCGTAGATACAACGATGTAGTTGCGTGTCAAGAGATCGGAAATTTTGGTACGTCCTCCGCAAAAGCCAGCTTTTGCCTTGGGAAGCAACCTGGACTGTAAACGACTGGTTTTCCACATCGTCTCCATGCAGTCTGCTTCCCAAGCTCAAGTCTTGGTCGCTGATGACTGTGATCTAAACACACACACACACAAACCGGGCACACAATTAGTACAAGTTTCACACTCTGTAGGAGGACTTCCCCGGTCCCTGCCCTACGTACCTGCAGCGCACCCAGCTCGACGTGCTCGTAGTGGAAGTGGGCGCACTCGTCCAGCTTGGGGAAGCGCGGCGACCGGCCCTCCGCCCTGCCGGCCCCGGCCCCGGACGCCCCGACGGGCGGCGAGTGAGACCCCACCTTGCCCAGGGCGCCCAGGGCGGCATGCTGGGTGTGGTGCACGCGGATGCTGCTGCGAGAACTGTCCATGTCGACAGCCTCCGCGGGCACCTGCTGCAACACAGACGAGACACCCAAACTGTTAACACGATTGACCAATAAAAATAAAATAAAAACAAAAATGACTTGTCATGCAGACGCGATAACACCACATTCCTAAATAAAGCAGGATCACATATGGGGAAAAAATGCAAGCTTGCTACGCAGGGCAAACAAATAAAATAAAAATAACTTGAATAGTGAGCAGAAGTTTCCTAAAGTCCTTGGCGCGCGTTTGCGGTTGGCAGCAGGAGGCTCGAATGAATGGTGCTGGACACCCACTCGAGACATACGCGCGCAGACAATGCAGTCATGAGAGAAGAGGTGCCATAACGATCGGAAAGCAAACGGCAGTTGTATTCGTAGAACATAATGGCAGCAATGACAGCATGGAGAAAAAGAGACAGAGGAGAATATAGACGCGCTAAATGGCTATTTTCTATGAACAAAGTTGTACTAAAATAAAAATAAAATTTTAAATGAAAGGAATTGATATTCCACAGCTCAAGACTTGGAAAAGACAACTGGAGAAAAAAAATTGTCACCATCTAAATGGCTACACTAGACAGACGACTTAACGACAGAGTGAAAGTAAATGATGCGGAGGCAAGAAAGGCTTCAACTTCGCCAGCAGCTGGGCAGCGAAAACAAAATCAAGAAAGAAAATCAACAAAAAGAGAAAAAGAAACAACACAAAATTCCTATGGAGGGCTTGGGGGGCGGACTAACCACGCAAGTGCAGTTCCAGTCCAAGCCCAAGCTGGCCTGGCAGCCACTGAGGACGCGTCTCATACCGCCGTGGTGCACCGCCACGCCACGCCACGCCGCGACACGGCACGGCCCGCAGCGCTACAACACACCACCACACATGCACTGTGCATCGCATTGCATTGCATCGAGGACGGGGCGGGGCGGGGCGGGGCGGGGCGGGGCAGGGCGGGGCTCAGGAGGGACCCGCGAGGACAACGAGAAGTGGAGGACGCTGCCCAGCCCAGCCCTGCCCTGCCCAGGCCGAGCGCGCGGCGCGAGCAGGGGGCGACGACCTCCACGCTGCCGGCCCTGCCCGGCCCTGCCCGGCCCTGCCCGGTGTCGTCGCTGTCATTTTCTTATTTTTATTTTATTCAAGGAGAGCTCCGTGCAAGTAGTGCGGCCCGGCCCGGCCCGACGCGCCGCACCGCTCTAGTCCGCGCAGCGCAGCGGTCAGATGAAACCACACCTTTCTGGCCCCGCCCCGCCCCGCCCCGCCCCGGACCGCCCCGCCCGACAAGCTCGCCGAGCCGGCCCGGCCTGCTGGCCTCGCCCAGAGGGAAGGCCCCGACCCCGACCTCGCCCAAGACCTCATCGATATGATACAACACTTTTAAAAATAATAATTTAAAAAAAGGAAACCGCGTGTGACCACGCAACAAAAAAATAAAAATAAAAAAAAATGAAAAGATAAGGTGCACTATCTAATATTGGGCAACACCTTCAGCACTGTACAATTCCAAGAAAACCCAGGGAAATAAGTAGAACAGTGACTACTAATATACTTTTGAAGCGCCGGTGCAGAGAGAGAACGAGAGGATTAGCTAGATCGCGTGCTCACAGGTCTTTTTGTCTCCCCCGCCCACCTCCACCGGGCCGGTGCCGGTGCTCGGCTTGAGTGGGCCCCGCTTTGTCACACTTGCGGCCTGGAGTGAGCGCACACGTGCGGCGGGGCGAGGCGTGGCTTGGCGCCACACACACACACACGAGGAGGTAATGAGCGGATTTGCGGGCGGACGCACGCTCGCCGTCCCCACACCTAAAAAACCGCTCCGCCGGCCCGGCCGGGCAGCACAGCACCCCTGCTAGGACACCTCCGCCCGCCGCGCTACCTTCCAGCACCACCACACACACAACCATAAACATTTCTTTATCTTCCCCTTTCATTATTTTCATTATTATAAAACAAAATAAAAAAGTTAAATAAAGGAACGCGTAATTAAAAAGCATCTGGTGTACGCGCACGAGGGGGCGCGATAAAAATTAAAATTAGTATTCGGGTGGGGTAAAAGGACTCTTGAACGAGAATAATGAGTCAATCCGCGCTCGCGCGCATACACACACACACACCGCTGGCGCGCGCCCAAAGCGTAGTGCCAGCGCCATTGGAAAAACAATAGACTGGGGTGGAGGTGAAGGGAAGGACCCGGGGGGAGTCCAGCCAGCTAGCCAGCCAGCCAGCAGAGCCTAGCAGCTCGCCAATCGCCACGAACAGCTTACAGGCCGCGCAAATGTTGGCCAAGGCTGCGTCCGGAACGGGCCGCGGCCGGGGTATGGCCTCAGCGCGGTGAGCGCGCCGCGCCTCGCTTCGCACGCCGCCCGACCGAAGGCTTGCAAACTCTATACTACTGCTGCCGCCGCCGCTGCTGCTCCTGAGCAAGGCGCACGGCAGGTCACGGCCCCCCGGGCCCCCGCCCCGCCCCGCCCCGCCACAGCCCATATACGAGGAGAGGACACAGTAGGATTCTTCGCCATAAACCATAACCTAAACCAGCAGCTGGCACGCTGGACGTGCTGCCGGTAAATGTGACATAGGCCATAACCAAACACGACGCCGCGCTCCCCTCCCCCTCCCCTCCCCCCGGGGCGGACGCCGCACCTCACCTGGCCGGCGGCGCGCCCCGAGCTCCGACGCCGCCGCGGAGAAAAAGGAAATGACTAAAAAGGGCCGAACCGAGTGATGAAAATGATGAGGCAAACGGGACGAAAATGAAGGCCAAAAAGGTATAAAAGTAGCCGTATCCGCCGACGGCCTGGCGATGGCGGTGCCCGCTCAGACCGCTCTCTCCCTCTCTGTCCTTCCCCCGTCCCGTTCTGTTCGCGCATCTCTCCTCTCCCTCCCCCTCCTCCTCCTCCTCCTCCTCCTCCTCCTACCGCAGTGCGGCAGCGCGCATCCGGCCGGGCCCGGCCGGAGCGGAGCGGGCATACAGGACCCCGGCAGGCACCAGCACAGAGCGGCGCGGTGCGGAGAAGGGCCTAACCTGAGTCAACTCACTGCGGCCAAGAAAAAAAAATACGCCTTTCGCAAAGTCGGAAAAATTCAGATGTTTGAATCAGATTTCAATGCGAAATTATTGACCAAAACGACTATGTTTTATACGTCATTTAATGAATAAATTATTGTGCATTTAATGCGACTTCTGTCATTTCACACTGAAGGTGTGTAGTGCTGGCGTATGGCGGAATACGCAACTCGCAGTACGCGCGTGTCTTGCGGGCTTGCCTACACTGAGCCCCGCGCGGGGTAGGCAACACGCCCGCACGCCTGCGCGCGGCACAGTATCGCCCGGCCCGGCCCGGCCCGGCCCGGACGACCAGCCAGGCCAGACCCGCTGGCAATGACATTGCCCACCGCAGAGAAAGAAACGCGCACACACACATACAAGTACCTGACAGAGTATGCGTGTGCGTTTCGCGACACTGCGCCGCCGACTCTCCCTGTCCTGTCCCGCGTCCTCTCCCGGCCCAGCAGCAGCAACTCTCACCTTTGGTCTCTCACTCCCTCCCCCTCCCACTCTCTCTCTCTCTCTCTCTCTCTCTCTCTCTCTCTCTCTCTCTCTCTCTCTCTCTCTCTCTCTCTCTCTCTCTCTCTCTCTCTCTCTCTCTCTCTCTCTCTCTCTTTCTCTCTCTCTCTCTCTCTTTCGTTGATTGTACGCCCCGTACGCCAGCCTGATGTGTAAGGGCTTTGACAGACACGGCGTCGCCGAGACGACTCTCCCCTTCCCCTACCTCCCCTGGCCGCTGCCGCCGGCGCGGCCCCGCCCGGCCCCGGCCCCGGCCCCGCGGCCCCTGCTCGGCCCCAGCCCAGACCGGACGACGGCGACTAGAGAAGACGTTCGCACAGGAAAACGTATACGAACGGAGGGGCGACGCGGGGAGGGGAGGGGAAGGAGTACGAGAGAGGGGGTGGGGGAAGGAAAGGGGGTTCAGGAAGGAGGTGGGAGGTGGTGTACACGCCTGGCCTGGCCGGGCCGGCTGAGTTGTGTGTGGCCGTGCGGTGCGGTGTGCGGCGGCGCGGCGGGGAGACGGTCGCGCAGAGAAAGTGATAACGCTCCGCCCCGCCTCACCGCCCTGCCCTTCCCTTCCCTTCCGCCGTCGCGTCCTGCCTGGCCTGCAGAACAGCAGCAGCAGCGCCGCCGGCAGCGCCGCGCGCCCGCGCACACCGCGGGGCGGGGGCGGCAGCGGGGGGAGGGGAACGACAGGCACAGCTGTCCCCTCGCCAACGCGAAAACGACTCGCCTGCCTGCCTGCCTGCCTGCCCGCGGCTCGCACGCAGAAACGCGGCCGCGCTGCCCCGCGCACTAGAGCGGTATACTGGGCGGCCCGGTACCCGCCCCCGCCCCGCCCCCGCCCCGCCCCCGCCCGGTCACTTACCCACTCCCACCGCGACGGCAAAAAGAGGGTGGGGCAGCAGGGAGGGTGCAGCGGGGATACAGTGCCCCGCCCGCCCCTGCCCCTGCCCCGCCCGTCTGCTGCTGCAGCCGACAGCAGAGCAGACAGCCCGTCGCGTTATGGAATAAAGTTATCGAGTCGGCAGACAGACGGGAAGCTGCATAATGCAGCGCACCGACCTGCAGCCAGTTTTACGGCCCAATTTGCACACACACACACACACACATATCAGAGTTGAGTGAGACCTCGAGGCCGAGGCGCGCCCACCCTCACACACTCATACACGCGAGGGCACCGCACCCTAAATGTGCCATTTCCATTCGCAACCAACCAAAAACACATCCCCAGACATGACTGTAAAGGCAGGGACGTGCGGGCGGGGCGGACGCAGACACACAGGCAGACGCTCCGAGGCTGGTCAGTATCACGCGCCGCGCAGCACCGCGGGGGCGGAGCTCAAGTCAGCGCGGCCTTCTGCAGATATCTGCACGCGAGAGGCGCGGCCCCGCGCGGCCCTGCCCGGCCCGGCCCGGCGCGCGGCGGGATGGTAGGACACGATGATACGGCCTCCCTCCCGCCCGTCTAATTTATAGATGGTCTTGTTGCGGGGCCTCAACAAGTGACACGCATGCCCTCCGCCCCGCCGCGCCCCGCCCCGCCCCGCCCCGCCCCGCCCCGCACCAGCTCCACACCACACCATACATCACTGACATCACGCTGAGCAGAGACCTGCCCCGCCCCGCCCTGCCAGCCTGCCTGAGTGCTTCCACCACGGGGCGGGCCGGGTCAGGCAGCGGGGCGCAAAGAGTGGAGCGCGCTAAGTGATCGGCGCGGCGCGGCGCGGAGGAGGGAGAGTGAGTCGCCCAGCCCAGCCCGGGTCACGTGAGCAGCCCGGCCCGGCCCGGCCCGGCCCGGCCCGGCAGGGGGTGGAACGGAAAGGGGTGCGCACGGCCTTCTAGGTCCGGACATGGGGCAGGGCAGCGGCCACGCCCTCGGCCTCGGCGAGCGAGCGCCCCGTATGCAGAGCCGATAGCCCCGGGGTGTGGCGGGCGCGGAGCGGCTGGGCGGGGCGGGCATACCCTGTGTGGTGGGAAGCCCCTTTCACCCTCGTCGTGCAAACCGCAGGGGTCACGGCACACACACACACACAGGCTGACCCTCCCCTCGGCGTGCGTGTCATACACGGCTGATGACGGGACACGTCATGTGCCGGCCGCGCTGTAACATGGCGAACACAAGGGGTGGTGGGACCGGGGCCGGGCCGGGGCGGCGCGGGGGAAAAATTGCAAAACCAGCAGGTCGCACGGCGTCGACAAGAAGGGGAAGAAAGAGGAGGAGGAGAGGAGAGGAGACGGGAGGAGGGAGGGGGAGGAAGGCATCGCGGCGATCATGTCGGAGAGGTGCGTCGTGGTGGTGGTGGTAGTAGGGATAGAGAAAGGGGAGGATGGGACGAGGATAGCGAGGTGTGACCTCGGCGAATATAGCTGAAGCCGCGGGCGGGGCGGGGCGGGGCGGGGCGAGGCGTCGCGACGCGGCCCCGCGGCGTCGTGTGGAGGCGTAAACACAGCCGGCCGGGCATAGGCCATAAGTCCGGCGGCAGTGAGGCGCGCGGTGCGGAACCATGCGGACCATGCGGACGCTCCAATCAACAATACGCCGCAGTCCGTCGGCGCGCCCCGCCCCGCCCCGCCCCGCCCCGCTCCGCCCCAGCGCGTCCTTCCCTCGGGGGCCCCGCCACGCCCCGCCCCGCCCCGCCCCGCCCCGCTCTGAGCCTCGCCCCGACAGCGTATGGTGGCGAGCGGTGGCGCAATAGGTCCGGGATCGGAGTGGCCTCCGCCCTACCCGCCTCGCCCCGCCCGGCCACGTCACACGGACAGGACACGAGGGTTGACACCCCCAGCTCCAGCCCATAGTAGGGGGGAAAAGGGCGAGCGGCACGAAAAGGGTGAGTCAGTACCTTCCTCCCCGCCCCGCCGCGCCCCGCCCCTCTCACCGCTCACCCTGCCACGCTACGCAGCGCCTCCTCCAGCGCCCCCGGACAGCCAGCGCCCAGCCCGGCACGGCGCCGCACCGCCCAGCGCGCCCCATAACCTTGTTAGTTCGCACGCGTCCTCCACCAAGGCCCTCCAATAAGCCCTCTGCTGTATACCCTCCAGAATCCAATTCCCTTTCTCCCCCCCCCCCCCTCCGGCCGCCGGCCTGGTCCTAAAGGGACTAGGCCTCCTCCTCGCCGCGCCGCGCCGCCGCCGGGGACGCCCGCAGCACGGCGCAGCTCGCCCGGCCGGCAGCGATGGACTTGTAATGAGAACGGACGGGGCCCCGCCCCGGGGCGAGCAAAGTGAGAAAAAAAGGGCGATAGCTCGTGTGAGAGGAACAGAGTAGGGCGGGGCGGGGCGGGGCGGGGCGGGGCGGGGCGGGGCGGGGCGGATGTGGCGCTCAAGATCAAATGCCGGGCTGAGCCGTGCAGAGCCGGCCGGCCGGCGGGCGCGTACTGCTCCGCTCCGACCGCAAATCACGAAACTCGGCCCCAGCGGGCCTCTAGGCCCCTACTGGAGGCCCCAGCGTGCAGCCACCTGGGCCACCTCGCCCTGGGCCCCAGCGTGAGTCAGGCTCATCGCGGCCCCCGTGCCCCACTGTACTCGCCTCGCCTTGTTACTCGCATAGTATAACGACTGGAGGAAAGGGAAAAAAAAAACACGTCTGAAATGATTCTAATTTCTTTCGCAGAGCAGAGAGTGGGGATTCTTTGCGAGCAGTGTACCCTACCCACCACACCACACGGCACGCTTTGGATTTTCAAGGAGTGCTATCGGCTCTCACGAGAGACTAGACTAGAGCAGAGCGCGCTCCTCTCACTTAGAGCGAGGCAGAAAGGCCGTCGTGCCTGCGGGCCGCGAGCACTCAACGCCCCGCCCCGCCCCGCCCCGCCCCGCCCCGCCCCCCACCCCGCCTCCAGAGGTCCGACTATTCGTTCATTCACTGCAGACCGCGGAACCGGCAGCAGCGTAGCCAGTGAGAGGGGCGGTCTGCGAGAGAGAGAGAAGGAAAGAGGGAGAGGGAGAGAGAGAGAGAGGGAGAGAGAGAGAGAGAGAGAGAGAGAGAGAGAGAGAGAGAGAGAGAGAGAGAGAGAGAGAGAGAGAGAGAGAGAGAGCAGGGCGCTGCATGGCGCGCCTCGCCTGCATAGCTACGCCGCCGTGGCCGCCGCGTCGCGCCGCGGTTCCAATACGCCCGTGGCGACCAATAGAAGAGCCTCGTTGAGGCCTTGACGTCCAAGTGGACCAGGCCGGCGCGGCGGACAGGACGCGACAAGTGTACACGGCCAACAGACGGACGCGGACACGTGCTCCAACGCCCCTCGCCCCGCCCCGCCCCGCCCCCCGCCAAACTTTGTCCGCTAAAGTAGGAAGGCGAAACAACAAGAGACACACATGTTGGTCCGACATGACACAAACTCGTGGGAGGGGAAAAAATAACATTTTTTTTTAGTCTCTACTTTATTGTAGGCTCGTTTCGCTTGACCGATGTTCCTTCAATTAAAAAGCGCTGTACAGCATGCTTCTCCTCTTTCGCTGCTGCTGCTCCTCGCGCTGCGAGAACATGGGAGAAATGTCTGCGCGACCATGACAGTGTGTGTGTGTGTGTGTGTGAGCGTAATAGTGTGTGAGTGCGCGTGTGAGAGTGCATCACCCGCCACGCCTCGCCGCGCTCCGTGCGCGCCAGCCAGCCAGTCAGTCAGGATGATGGGGTGGAGGAGGTGGACAAGGGGAATGTAGGAAATGGAGAGACATGGGCCGGGCGCGGGAGGAGTGCGGACGGACGGCAGAACTTCGCACGATGCCCGCGTTATGCCCGTGCTGGTGGCGTGACGCGCGAGCAGCACTAGAGCAGTAGGGTGATTCCGCACTGTGGTTTTGTCTCTCCGTCCTTGTCGCACTCATGGGGCACGGCCATAAGGAGCGAGAGAGAGGACACTCCTGAACGCTGTTCGGAATCACCCTGCAGCACGCCGGGGCCGGCCGGAGCAAAACAAACCAGGGAACACGAGTCGGACAGCTGTGGCCGCCCCGGCCACACATGTCCGAGAGAGCGGGCGGGGCGGGGCGGGGCGGGGCGGGGCGGGGCGGGGCGGGGCGGGGCGGGGCGGGGCGTACACACACACACAGCTCAGGTCATTCGGAACCCCGCCCCACCGTCTCCCGCCCGCCCCAGCCCGCTCGAGAGCGGAATATCAATGCCACGTCGTTCATCACCGGCGCGAAAAAGGACAGACAGACAGAGAGAGAAAAAGACGTCATAAAAGGAAAAACAAAAAAAAATCGAGGAGGAACGGCGAGGAAATCTGCATGAAAGCGATACCCCCCAAAAAATATGGAAAGAGAAAATGGCATGTCGGCGTTACAGCAGTGGGGCCCAACGCGAGGGCTTAATTACTACAGGAGGGCGGTGGCACCCACACACACACACACACATCCAGCGTGTTCGTGACCGGACCGCGTCACGCTTTTGCGAGTTCCCTGCCGCCGGCCCGGCCCGGCCCGACGCGGCGCGGCACTGTAGTTGTTGACAGTGAGGATGCTGTGTGTGTGTGTGTGTGTGTGTGTGTGTGTGTGTGTGTGTGTGTGTGTTACTGCAGGCGCCGCGCCGGCGCCGCCCCCAGCAGCGCCCCCCTCCCAAGAGCCCCCAGTAACCCACAAAGCAGCGGCCTAGCTTTCCACCCCTTCCCTCCCCCCTCCGCGCGCACTTGTCCTCCTCAGCAAGCTCAGCAGCAGCAGCAGCGGACCCCTGCGGCGGTCCTTAACACATGACGCCCCCGATTGGAACCCCCCCCCCCTCCCCCCCCGCCGCGCCCGCGCCCGCACCCGCGCCCCAGTCCGTCGCATTACATCACTTATCGTGCGGGCCGGGAGCCGGGGGCCGGGGGCCGGGCCGGCACACGGAAGCCCTCCCTCTCTCCGCCCGGCCGGCCAAGCGGCCGTTTCACAACCCAGGTGAGCGAGTGCGTGTAATTATCGATACCTGATAACCGCCCCCCGCCCCGCCCCGCACTACCCCGCCAGGCCGGTGTCCGCGCCCACTCACCTTGACTACGCCGGCCTGGTCCAGAGGCTAGGCCCGGGCCGGGCCGCGGGTAGGGGCTGCACTCTGCACTGCGCCGTGGTACGCGACCCGGCGGGCGGGGCCGGCGCGGCGTACCCGGGCCGAACCGTTCCGTCCCGCGGCCGTACCGCACCGCTGTACTGCTGTCCTGTCAGGCCGGGCCGCCCCCCGCGATCGAACTGCACGGAGGGCGGGGCGCGGGGCGGGCTACAGCACAGCGCTCCCCCCGCCCCCGCCTGCCGGCCCCCTCCCGCCCCCGGCCCCGCCCCCGGCGGCTGGAGAGAGGGCTGCTGGTCGGGCTCGGCCGGGGGTGGCACCACCACCACGAGGGGGTGGCGAGGCGAGCGAGGGGCTGCGGCTACAGCGGGGGCGGCGCGCGGGGGCGGGGCGGTGCGGATCTGGGGCCAGCTGGGATGCTGGGGGGCGGTGCGGCTGCTGCCCCCGCGCCCCCCACGGCCTTGCCCGCAGCGCAGCGGCGCCACCGGGCCCCGCCCGCCCCGCCCGCGTGCAGGTCTAGAGCAGGGCGGTGACGGTCCCCCACCACCCCTGAGGTGGGTCCAAGCCCAGACTACTCAGGCCGTATCGGCTATCGGCTCGCCCTGCCCCCGGCCCCGGCCCCGGCCCCGCCAGACGAGCTCCAGATACGACAGTGTCGGCGGGGAGGATGACAAGGGTCCGCATGAGCTCGGAGGGAATTCCGACGCGACAGCGACGTCCTCGCGTTGTCATGGGCTCGTCGCGGCCCCGGCCCCGGCCCTGGCCCCCGCCCCACCGGACTGGCTATCGTTATCTCGTCGACGTCCTCTCGTCGACGGCAACGCCCGCCGCTCCGCGAGGCCGTCCCCGCCCCGCCCGTCGCAGAGGCCGGTTCGTCCTGAGACGACTCTGGGCGGGGCTGGGCTGGGTTGAGAGGAGGGAGAGAGGGTCATTTTGCGACCGCAATCGAGGAGGGCGGGTGATAGAGTGTGGGAGGAGGGGCGGGGGAGACAGAAGGAGAGCCGGCCGGGCCGGGCCAGCCCGCCGGCACTGGGGCGGGCCGCATCCTCCGCCCCACCCAGAGTTGGAGTTAGGCCCCGCCGCGCCGCGCTGCGCCCCGCTCCGCCAGCCCGCTCCAATGGGGGTGGGAAGTGATTAGTGGGCGAATGTGTGAGGCACCCTCTCCTCTCCGCTCCTCTCCGCGCGCGCGCTATATCTCTTCCCGCCCCGCCCCGCCCCGCCCCGCCTGCAGGCAGAGCGATCAGGAGAGGCGAATGGCCCGGGGCCGGCGCCTGGCGCTACAAAAGACCGGGGCAGAAATGCGCGAGAAAATATTTCTGAAGTGAGTCTGGGCCGAGAATATTTTGAAAGACGGAAAAAGAACCGCGCGCGCGGCTTGCAAGCGCAGCAGCACACGATGAGCACGCGCTGCGCATGCATGCTGTTCGCGTGAAACTCGCTTCCATTTTCCCGGTAAAGCAGTTCGGTCGCGGCGGGGCGGGGCGGGGCGGGGCGGGGCGGGGCGGGGCGGGGCGGGGCCGCGTGACCACAGGCCCAACACAAACGCGCCGCGCCGCGCCCAGCGCCCAGCCCAACGCGCGTATATTTAGCGCCGCGCGAACAAAAGACAATGAGACCTTATTTTTTTATTTTTTTTGCAAACACGGCAGCATCATCATCAATGTTGTTGTTGGCGATGGTACTATGGTACCATCACCATCACGGCAGTAGCCTCTGTCGCGCCACGCACAACCTAGGCGACGGCTAGTCTCTTTCACACGCACTTGCCCCAGCCAGGAACACACACAAACACACACACCATCGCCCACACACGACAAGCGTGCTAGCCGGCACACACACACACACACGCGCGTGCAGTAGAGTGTGAGTGCATGTGTGAGAGTGTGCCTCGCTACTTAAGGGCTGCATTGCCAGGGAAGGCGACCGCGGGCGACCGTCCCGTCCCGGCTGTTCCACACATAGAAAGCGGCTCTGCCTGCAGTCTCACTGCGCGGCGCGGCGCGGCGAGGCTCGCTGCTCACGCACCTGCCATGCTTCTTTGCGCCAGTATAAGTAGAGAGGCACCGCGGGGCGGCCAGGTCAGGTCTGCCCCTATTCCCTTAAGGTCCTTACGCGCACGCGCTAAGTTTGAACACACGACTGAAGGGCGCAGACCCCCCCCCCCCAAAAAAAAAAAAAAAACAAAGGTTCGCAAAGTAGATTTTAACGGGGCATTAAATTCCCAGATTAGCTCAAGGCGGCGACGCGGCGGCGGAGACCGCGCGTGCAAAGTATGAGACGAGACGGGCGAAAAAGGATAAGGTCCCTCCTAGGAGCTTCCCTGCTAGAACTATAGCGCATCCTCCTCCGCCGCACTCCCCCCGCCCCCCCTCTCCTTCTCCTCTTTTCCTCCGGCCGGGCGCTATTTTCTAATCTGCATAATGCCCCGTGCATTACATCTAAAACAGGCAAGCGACTTCAAGAGTGGCGGGGCGGGGCGCACTTTGCCGGGCGTCCCCTTAAGGTGCGTGAGTTACGGGGAAGGAAGAGGCGGAGGGACGGTCCAGAGAGGAAGATGCAGTCTAGTCGCTGGATTCAGGCAGCGTGGAGGGAAGGGGCACTTTGTAGAGTATTTCTCAGCGTGGTACTTCCCCCACCGTATTTTTTTTTCAATATACCCTGCACTGCTTACTTACACGCGTGGATGTCCCGCGTGCTTATACGTATGTGGTGCGTATAGTCTCCGGCCGGCCCGACCCGTCCCTCGCGACCTAACGACGTTGTTAGGAGCTTATCACACACCGCTCCGTCCCATACATCAAATGGCCGGCCGGCCGGCTGGCACGGCGGCGGAGGAGAAAAGAACAGCAGATGACGCAAAAAAAAAGGAAAAGAAAAGAGAAAAGACGAAACGAACCGGCTCATCGAGCAGGGCATTTGCCGCGCCGCGACCGAGTGAGGCCGCTGCGCGGCGCTGCGCAGAGCACGTTGCAGTGGCACACGCTGCCCGAGATTACAATCCCGCCAATATGAAAACAAACGTAAAGTTGTAACGTGGTCGATCAGGAAAAAGAAAAAAAAATGGGAAAATAAACAAGGCGATACAGATTGATTTGGGGCGAGCGGGAACGGGTGATATAACGACACGATTACAACTTGTTTTGGGGACGCGACATAATGCTAATGTGGACCGGGACCGGGTCGAGTAGTCCGCCAGAAAAAAAAATCCTGCAGTGGATTTTTTTTTCTGTTTATTGTAAAAGTAAGAGATGCAAAGAAATGTTTCCGTTTCCTATTTCGTTCTCTACGAGATTTATGATCGACTCGCCGCCTTGAACGAAGTCTTCAGCGCGCTGCACAGACTTTATGGAAAAGCGTAAAAAAAATGTAAATGATAATAAAAACGGATGAAATAAAAAGAGAAGGGAGTAAAAGGGAAAAGAGGACATCCCTTTTTTTGTGTGTCTTTCTCTCGGAATGAAACAACGAACAACGACGACGCTCGGCCAGGCATAAAGATGGCAAAAACAAAAGGACTGGAGAGTTGCCGCCACCGCCGCCGCTGCCGCTGCTACAAGGGTTGCCAACGCCCCGCTGATAGCTGCGGGGCAATCGAGCCTCCCGCGCGGCGCCCCGCGGCGCAGTTATGCCCCGCGACAGCTTTTAGAAGGGATAACAATAAAGAGACCGATTTCAGATGGAAGACAAGTACGTTCAACACGGCCGAATATTCTCAGTAGCTCCACGGGCGTTTTAGTCGACAAGCAGGACACCAGCAGCAGCAGCAGCCCGCGGGAGCGCGCGGCCCGGGCGGGCCAGGGCGGCGACGGAGCGTGAAATCAAACACAAAGGGGCGCAGGGCGCGCAAACAAAAAACGCGAAAACAAAATTCAGACAGTCATTAAGATAAATGTTGATTACCATCCGGTCGGGTGGCTGCGCGCCGAGGCGCGCCTGTATTGCCGGGCGGCGCGGCGCGGGGCCCCAGCGACGAGGTACGGCCTAGTTTCCAGAGGGTGCCAATCACAATAACGAGATGCCAATCCCGCCGCGCAGCGCCGTACTGCCTTCACTCGGCTTATTGGGAATAAATTTAAAAAAAAACTTCCACTTCCCGCTCTCTTGGTCGCGAGTTGACCCGCGCGGGCCCCGGTCCGCCCCACCCCGCCCGCTCCGCTCCGCGCCCCACCATCGGAACCACTACCTACCGAGCCTGGACAGGACTGGGTCGCATGCTGTGAATGACTCTCCGGTCCGGTCTATAAGGTGGGCGGGGCGGGGCGGGGCGGGGCGGGGCGTGGCAGGGCGGGGCGTGCCCGCGGTGGGCATAGAAAGCAGCGTGCGCGCGAACGTTTGTCCTGCACCGCGCCCCGCCCCGCGTCCAATGCTGGTGTTGACGACAGAGTTATAGCCTCTTGATAATCGCCATTGGGGAGGAGAGGAGGGAGGCTGGTCGCGGTGCGGTGCGGCAGCAAGAAGAAGGCTCCCGCGGGGGCCGTGGCGGCGCGGGGCGGGGCGGGGCGGCGTGGGCTGAGATGTGCATCCTGGTGCATCTGTGCGCGCGCCGCGCCGCGCAGCCCCGCCGCGAGCACTGCGTGCATGGCCCGTATGGGCCACGGCCCCAGGGAGGGCCCCGCGCCCCGCCCCGCCCCGCCCCGCCGTCGGGCCGGAAACAAATGGGTGTTTCTCGCAGCTTCCTAGAGGGAGGGAAGGCGGGAGCCGGGAGCCCAGCGGGGCGGGGCGGGGCGGGCGGCAGAGGGGCTAACCAATACTGCCAGGGCACGAATACCATAGGCATTCCAGCGGCAAGTCTGCGGGCGTCCTGCGGGCGTCCTGCGGGCGTCCTGCGGGCTTCCTGCGGCCGCGTCCTGCGGAGGAGTTCCGTAAAGGTCTCCCTCCTGCCCTGCCGCCCCGCCCCGTCTCCTTTCAGCAGCGCATAGGAGCCACGGTGAAACGGCAAGGAAACCTCGCAAGCGACAACGGGCCGTACTGTACCACCGCTGCTCCTTCTCCGGCCGGGCCGGGCCACGGCGGTGGGAATAGGGACGAAGTTAAGGACACGACAAAAAAAGAATATTCACCCGTCGTTGTGCCAATGTCAGGCCAGCTGGCACGGCGAGAAAAAGCTACACGGGTCAAATAAGGGAATGGTAATGGACGCGAATAAAGTTTAGTGCCCAGGCCTGGCTTCCCCCGACGCGATCACAGCTTTCTCACGTCACGCTGACAGCTGGATTTTTCATTCGCCTCATCACGAGAGCCATCGGTTCTCGCACCGACTCACGACGCCATCTGTATTCCGCGAGCGGATCGGGACTTGAATGGTGAACAGGAGCTTCACTTCATGGGGTCGGGCGGGGCGGGGCGGGGCGGGGCGGGGCGGGGCGGGGCGGGGCGGGGCGGGGCGGGGCGGGGCGGGGCGGGGCGGGCAGTGACAGAGGAGCGTGCGGCACGCGAGCCCACGCCTCTCTCCTCTCCTCGCCGCACTAAAGTGTCCACACCGTTGGAAGAACTCGCGCAGAGCGGATTATGGGTGGTGATGCGGAGGTGACCAACGACACTCGGTACCGCGAGCCATGGCCACATGGTGGTCACGGTGCACTCTGCTTGTTCGATAACCATCAACAAGAACCCTAGGGCCGTGCAAAACGTTCCACTTCTAAAATTACTTCACACCAAAATCAGCACTTACAATTCTAAAGCATCAGTCAGCTGAAGTGTGCTCATAGAGGATATGTGCACATTGCTCATAATTCATTTAAGGACAGTAGGAAATTAGAGCAAAATTTTCCAGTCATTGTGAAGCCATGGGAACGGTAGTTCACTTCCTAGAAACGCAACGTAAGCGTATAACAAGGACATAAAACTTTTTGTGAATGACAGACTGTAGGCGCAAAAATTTACACTTAGCTAACACACAAATCAATGTCACAAAACTTACTGAACTGCATAATAACGGGAAGCAAATATATATACAACAAATTTGCGAAGCAGGCACCGAATTACTTAATACTTAGTTTTAAGAAAAATAAATGTATGTTTGCATTTAGAACTAGTGTAATAATTTTAGTTTCTCATCAATAATTAGAACAAGATCATCATAAGCTAATGGGTTCTGCTGTAATGGTACATAACCTATACCCATATGTAGTCTTCTGCACTTAATGTTAAAGCAAAGCCTTAACAAATTTTATCTTACTGATATGATGTAGAATAAATTACCAGCAAAGATTGAAAAATTGCGAGGCATCTTTGCAAATAATATAACTGGTTTCACAGACTTGATCCTTTGTTTGTTTGCATGAAGGGTACCAAATGGTAAACAAACAAGTTCAACTGTGCAGTAGATTCAGCCGGTCTCACAAACCGCCTAAATATTTACGTTGGTTCTACTACGATAAGATCATTAAACGCGAAAATTGCAGGGGGGATAAAAGGCATAGTCGTCCGAATAGTAGGTGCAGGACAGTGCACGACATCGGCCGCTCCGCTCCGCTGCCAAAGGCTAAGGACCTGGAAGGAAGTGTCTCTCTCCAAGCCGAGTGTCCTTGTCCTTACCTATGTATCGTGGTTCATGGTGCAAGGGATGCGTCGGGGATTACTCCAGGGGTGTTAATGGTTCTGCATAGAAAAATCCATGGGAAATGTTGCTGGGAATCTCGATAAATCACTCAAAATAACACAGAAACGGCGACAACACAACGGTAATCACCGAACGCACCGACACACATCCGCTCACACCGCCTTGCGGGACGCGACTGTCTCTCTCCCCTCCCCCTTCCGAGCTCCCCCACCCCCCACCTCTCCCGCCTCCTCCCACTCCCGCCATTCTATTCTCAACTGAGACTGGGTGCGAGGCTAGTATGAGAATTTCGTTTGGCGCGCTTTGCGTACACTTTCAAACTAGACTTCGTCTCGCGACCGTGACAGGATCTCCCTGAGGCAAGTTGGGAAAAGATTACTAAAGAAATGTAACTCATCATAAGGACTTTTATTTCACAATTAAAAATCACAGTCTACCGTAACGAATTCTTTTCACACTAGGGACGATATCAACAATTCTTGAGAATCATATTTTTAAAATAAAACACGAAATTTAACAAAATTTCCAAGAAACCCTGAAACTTGATGCTGTAGAGCCCCTCAAGATAGTTCATATTCCACTAGATATATAACCGAAAAAATTGAGGTTTGCCTATTCATCAGTTCATTTGGCATTATTTCTGTTTGGAAAGAATTGTCAAACTCAACTATTATTGAACAATAGCGTCATCAAAATGACAAATACAAAACATTAGTGCCTGTAATCAATTCCAGCAGAAATATTATACCAATCAAAATATTCTACATTAGAAATTGTCAAATTGGCGCTTTTATTTGAAAAAAAAAAAGTTATTCGCTTAAAACGCATTTTAGAATTTTGATTGTCTGTACTGTAGGTATCTGTTGTCTGACAATATTTAGAAATGGCTGATTTGATCAGCGTTTAGTTTAACATAATAGCAGCATAATAATAAACTGCTAGTGCATGCTTTTTCCACAATAAAACTTAACAATAGGCAACAATCGATTTCCCAGCAGAACGCGTACGACGGTTCTACGGGGGTTTTGCGCGTTAACAATTACAGATAACAGTTCTGAGCAGATGAACGTGCCATAGGATACCACCACGACGATATGGTTTTTCCATACGGAAGAAGGGCGCTTCGACACCCTTGGTGCTGGACCGGTGGGAGTCCACATGCATGGGGCGGCGTACCCTCACGGCGCCACTCAGTGCGAGAGGCAGCACTGCACTGCTGAGTTCTGTGTCATGACCTCCAGACAAAAGCGCAGTCATAAAAAAAATTATCCTCCGCTGCCTTGTACAATTTACATTTTTTAAAAATTGGATTTTTAATTAACAACGGAATTATTTTAGTCTCCAAGACACGTTTCTAGACACTCAGTAAAACCATAACTTACAACGTATGCCTGTTAGCTCTCTTAGTTACCCAGAGAGCTCCCCGGCTGAGCAATAAAGTACCGAAAGCGCTAAGTTCTTGCCAAGTTAAATTAACGACGCGGCGTCTCTTTAACGCTGCTACTGTGCCGGTCGGTCAGCTAGGCTGCAGTCGCGCCCCTAAGCAGACTGAGCCCTTCCTTGCATAAACCACGACCACTCTATAAATTTTGAGAACATTTATTCCTGCCCCAACATCTCAAGTTCACAAATCCACATCAGAAACAGGAGCCTTTCCCTTACAGCTAAAACACAACAACAATATTTTCGCGCAAACAGGTAATACCAAGAACCTTCTGCGGTGGATGTAAGCAACACAGATTTGCTGAAAAGAATCGAAAGGATACTCATTTTGTTTGATCTGCTTTGGGGTAGTGTAAATAAGTTGTCTGAAAGAAACATGGTGATCCGTTTGCCACCGAGAAGCGTCTACTTCCGCCTCAGAAGGTCTTTGGAATACTCTATTCGAAAGGCACTACAACAACACAGTTCGCCTTTTGCAAGGCAAAATATATCAATTCCTCAGCGAAGTCGTGTAGTCACGAGTTCATATGGAAAGACGAAAGGCGTCGTGCCAAGAGGCGCCCGCCCGGACCGGAAAAATGGTGCCCGTCGGAATCTCGTTTCCGCCATCGCCGACCTCCGGAAGTGTATCTTTGTGGATTTGGGCGACATCCTCTGGGCGCGCCTCGGACTGCGTCACGACCTGTGGCTGGAGTTTTGAGCAGGGAGTGCGTGGCTCGAGTTGAGCATGTTCCTGTGCTCCTCGTTCTGCTGCCGCACTGCAACACACGACCAAACACAGGACATCAGGAGGAGGCGGCCGCGAGCGGGGAAGACCTACCCCAGGCAGTGAAGGTCCTTCCCCAGGAGTATATCCGCGGGACGGGATGGGAGCCGCGCGGCCACGCGGGGTATGGTCGCGGCCGGGGGCCGGGGCACCCCCCCTCCCCTCCCCTCCCTGTCAGATCCACCCCTCTCCCCCACCTACCTCCCTACCCAACTGCCTGGGCAATTTGTAAACCGCCCGCCCGCCCCCGTGCTGACTGTTGGCAATGTCTGAGCGTTTATTTTCTTAATAGGTTTCGCGACCCTTGACCTTAGTGTTCGTTACTCTCCTCATCTCTCGCGTTGCGTCGCGTCTCGCCCTCGCTCACAGCCCTCTCGTTCTCTCCACCCCGACCTCCCCCGCGGCCCGCTCTATTACGCGGCAGAGCCTCACTATAAATGGAGCTCCCTCTTGCACCACAACTGTACCACCCGAGCCGAGCCGAGCCCAGGCTGTAGAACAGCACTCCGGCAGCGCGCCGCCCCGCCCCGTGGCCTCTCCTCGTGTCACCCCCACACACCTACCCCAACCCCGCCACGCCACGCCACGCCCCGTGCTCCCCTCTTTCAGGCATATCTCTCGCATTCCGCTCAGGTTGGCAGCTCCCCCACCCCACCCCACTCCTCCCCTCTCTCCCCCGGGTCCAGAGACTCCAGCCCTGCCTCCCTCTCCAGCTGACACGCGGCACGGCGCGGCACGGCGGCATCGCATGTTGAATGTTACTGGTCCAAAATCTCCCGCGCGCCCGAGCGACCCGCTCATCCGCAACCACTGGCAACCAGCGCCTGGCCGCGCCACCAGCAGAAGGGTCCAGGGGGTCCAGGCCGTGCAACCCCCTCCTCCTCCCTCGCTCTGCTGCCCCCCGGGCCCGCCTGCTGTTCGCTGGCCCCGGAATGCGACAACCATTTGCCTTCGTTTCGTTTTACTGGCTGTGTTCAGGGTTGGCAGCCCGTGTGCTCACACACTCACACACTCACACACACACAGCAGGCCGTGGGCTGCAAGCGAAGTACTCAATGCGGCGGACAAGATGAACGACCCCCGACACGAGAGGGCGGGATGGGCCCGAGGCAACGGCAACATCCACCTCCGCGGCCCTGGGACGACTCTCTCTCTCTCTCTCTCTCTCTCTCTCTCTCTCTCTCTCTCTCTCTCTCTCTCTCTCTCTCTCTCTCTCTCTCTCTCTCTCTCTCTCTCTCGCCACCTGCCGGAGGACCAGTGACGTTGTCGCCATGATGGACTGGCTGAGATACCTACCCGCCGCTCGCCGCCGTGAGGCGGGAAGTAGGACAAGGACTGCGGGCGGGGCAGGGCGAAAAGATTGTTTGGGAAACTGTTGTGGCGCCGTGGTGCGGCCGCGTCCCCCTCGCCCCGCCCCGCCCCGCCCCGCCTCTCTTGGTCTCGCTGTGATCATGTGATCACTCCCCTATACTTTCGGATGAACAGTTTTATGGGCCGGACGCCTCGGCCGTGCCGGCCCCTCCTCCCCTCCCCTCCACCCCTCGCTCTACTCTGCGCGCGATTCATATTTTTCTCCCCCTCCTCCACGGCCGCGCCCCATGAGCAACTTTTTGGAGGAGGCCTCCGCACGGATTGGTTCCCACGGCGGTCGTTGTAGGTCGTTACCGCGGACTTACGGGAATGTGCCTCCGCCCCGGCCCTGGCCCCGCTTCGCATGGGACAACTTTTCTCAACGTTCTGCTACCCGCCCGCCCCGCCCCGCCCCGCCCGACCCTGGCCCCTGCCTCGTCGCAGACTTTTACAAGTGAACCTTCAACGAGCGGCCGTCTCTTTATTAGGCATCATCATATTTCGTAATGAACCAGACAAGGTCGAGCAGGAGAGCATTGGTTGCCATTCCCGGCACAACCGTCCACTCGCAATCTTTTTTTTTCTTTTTCTTTTTTTTTCCCACTGGAAATCAAAGCGTGAGAATGTTGCACACTTGTAGGTGAGCGAATTTCGATTGGTTTCAAGTGAGTGAAATTAATTGAAGCGTACGGCGCGTGAATGGAAATCACACATCTTCGAGTGCGCGATATTCTCACGCTTTGGGTTGGGGGTGGGACACGCGCGCCGGCCCGTACCCATCTCGTCGATGAGGGGCGCCATCCGGAGCGTGATGCCGACGAGGAGCATGCTGAGGATGAGCAGGAAGCCGGCGGTGACGGCGATGGTCCAGCGCGCGCGCTTGGGCAGCTCGTCCGGGTCCAGCTGCCGGGGCAGCACGTCCTGCGCCAGCGGGCCCCGGATGGGCGGCCGCTTGCCCCCCTTGGCGCCGCCGCCCCCGTGCTGCTTGGCGCCCTTGGCCCCGCCGCCGCCGCCGCCGCCCCGCCGCGCGCCGCCCGCCCCCGGAGGCCCGCCGCCCGCCCCCGCGGCCTTGCGCCGACGTCGCTTCTTGCGGCGGGGGCGGGGGCGGTCCAGCCCCGGCGGCGGGTCCGGGGGCGGGTCCGCGGGCCGCGGGTGGTACAGGAGGTGGAGGTGGTTCCTGAAACACAAGAGAAAAGAGGCGCATCGGTTTTAATTTGCAGGGCGCCGGCAGCGGAATGGAAAAGAAAGGGACTATGAGAAATTCACGAACGAGTTGAGCGCTCTGGCGCGGTCCTGGTGCGACTAGCTGGTGCTGCGTTCGCTCATCCCTCCCCAAGCACCACCGTGAGCTCCGCCGCGGCTCGGTGCTAGCGGGCCAGGCCAGCAAACAAACTAGGCCTCGCTTCGCTTTCCCTCCAGGGTATGCTGATGGCGCTTTCTTTCGGCGCCGATGAATAAGAAAAAGAGGAATCAATTTGCCCCGCCCTGCCCAAGGATAAGAAGCCCGGCCCCGTGCTCCTGCGGGTAGGGATGTGTCGGAGCGAAAGGGCCATATCCCCCACCCCGACTTCTACTTTAGTTCTGCTTCTTCTTCGTCATTATTTTTTTCCCCTTCTACTTTCTTTGCCTCCCCTGACTTATTTTTCCTGCTAGTTCTTCTCCGTTTCCATTCCCCTTCTGCACCCCCACCCTCCTCGTTCCCCCAGCCAGCTGCCCCTGAGGCTGAGGGCGACCAGGGCAGCAGTTGGCCTCAATTAGTTTTCCTTGCAGGTGCTGAGGGGCGGCTGGGAGCTCGACTTTCAACCAGGGATTCATCTATTCGCGGGGGGCGGTGGAGGAAGGGGCAGGGGCCGGGCGCAAACAAGTAGCAGCATTGGGGGGGCGGGGGCTCTAGGGGCGAACCGTGAATGAAAGGAGTAGATCTCGCCGCCGGTGCGGATATCCGCATAACTTATAATCAAATAGCTCCTATTCAAAAAGTAATTTTTGAAGCACGAGGTGAGGAATACAATAATTCGGGGAACAACATGCGCAGCAGGTTTCGCGCCCGCGAGATGCAACCTGCAGGACCTCAAGACGGCTCTCCAGGTGCACAGCTTACGCCGGGCCGCGGAAGCAGTATAGCTGTCTTTTGTCAAAGAGAATGCGATCAGAAAAAGAGAATCTGCCGGCAGAGGGTATATGGGGGGGAGAGAGTGTAGCCAGGATGACGTCAATGAAGTTTCTCGCAATGATAGACCGCCGCCCCGGTCACCTCGCCCTTATCTGCATCTCAGAGGCTCGGCTAGGGGAGGAGGAGCGGAGCAGCGGCCCTGGCGGGGCCGGGCGGGGATCTCAATAGCCAGCCGGAACGGGTCGGATCGATGGAGATTGCTCAACTTTATTCATTTCGAGGTCCGCTCCCTGCCCTTGCCCTGCCCAAAGGGGCGTGTGTGACGGGACGGGACGGGACGGTCCCGACCCGATCCGACCGTCAACAAACCAGAAGCTAGGGGGAGCTGAGCTGGCGGGTGAAGGGAAAGGGGAAGTAATGCCCGTAATTCCAGCGCCGAATTACTCGCGCCAGCATATGTTCCTTTTCTTTTTTTCTTTTACGTTGAAAAACCCTCGCGCGCTTCGTTAAAGACCAGCTAAACTCACAGTGCTCGCGTGGCTGCAAAACGCGAATAGTTGGTGGAGGAGCACGGAGGGGCAGCCCCGCACCCTGGCCCCTAGCCCGCGCCCTGGACCGCGCGCTCTGGCCCGCGGGCTAACCCCCTCCGCGCTGTAGTCCTGGAATAGTTTGCTGCTCTGGTTTGCGAAGTGCACGAGGGCCCTCACCGCGCAGCATAGCCGTCCGCGAGAGAGTGAGCGAGAATTGGAGCGACTGAAAATTTCACGCTGTTAATGGTTTTACCCTTCCGCGTCGAGGGGGCGGGAGGGGGGCGGGAGGGCGCCGGGAACTTCTCTGCGAACAAGCAGCACTTAGTATAGCGGCGGCGGCGGGGTCGCCCCTCCTACTCACGATTCTCTCGTCTTTTGTTTACCCGTATTAATCTGCACGTTCAAAAACAGCCCGCGAAGAAAGGGAGGTGTGCCAAGTTTTTTCCTTCCACCAGCTCTTTTGCACCCGCCCTTTTTTTTTCTTTCTCTCTTTTACTTTTCATAAAATTCGGCGTCACGGACCCGCCGGCCACGACGGCTATCATGTTTTACAGACAGAGATGGAGGCAAGTAGGACACGGGAACAGTTTTGCGCAGCACCGAGTTCTGAAACGGGCCGGGCGCCGTGCCCAGCCCAGGCCAGCAGCCTGGGCCGTGGTGGTCGCAAGGGTCGGGGGAATCGACCCCCTGGCCCGGCAGCAGCGCAAGACCAGCGTCATCAACCCGCCGCGGCGGGGCGGGGCGGGGCGGAGCGGAGCAGTTCTTTCCCTCTTCATATCCTCCTTTTGGACCTCTCCTCCCACGCGCAATCTTTCCCCATTCTCGGTAACAAAAGCACGTCGTCTGTCTGCTGCTGCTGCCCTCGGGTGCCAAATAATGAGTAGGATCTCGTCGTGCAGGAGGAAACGACCGGGTGCGGGGGACGGTGCGGTGCGGGGAGGGTCGCCCTCCTCGCGCGGAGTCAGTGAACCGACAAACTAAGTGCAGGCAGGCAGGGCCACGCTAGTGCCAGCCCGAGGCAAATTACCTACGCTACGCCACGCGGACATTTTCCTAAAAGCGCTACGGCAATTGGGCGGAAACGTCAAGCCCGCACCGCCCAATGTCCATTTGTGTTAGCACCGATATACTATTCTAGTACAAATTATAAAACTATGATAGGGTAAAAGTACGAATTGAGTACAAATTTTTGGCGCATAGCACAAATTTTGATCGGCACTGGGCGGTGCTCCCGGCCTGGCCCGCGGCGGGCGCCCGCAGGGTAGGCAGACCCGCGGCACACGCGCGCACCGCGGCACGGCCCACCCACCACGGCGGCCCCAGCAGCAGCAGCAGCCGTGGAGGAGAGCAGAGCAGGTCAGAGGCGGCGACTTGTAGGGTGTTTTAGATGGTATCAGGGAGGACTGGGAGGGCTTGACCGTGCCGTGCCGTGCACGCAACTTCTTCGTTTCGTTCTCCGCGCGGCGAGAATCCCCGAGGGATCTCGAATCCCAGCCCAGCCCAGCCCACCTCCCCCGCTGTGCGGGCCGTGAGTGTGTGGCGCTGTCCTGTCCACTCCCGGGCCGGGCTGTCCGCAGCTGTCCCGCTGCTGTCCGCCCTGGGAGAGGGGGCGCGCCGATTAGAGCGCTTTTGGGACAGAGGCCGGGGCTAGGCGAGGGGGCATTCGAGAGAGCGAGACAGAGACAGGGAGAGAGGGAGAGAGAGACAGAGAGAAAGAGAGCGAGAGAGAGAGAGAGAGAGAGATAGAGAGAGAGAGAGAGAGAGAGAGAGAGAGGGGGGGGGGAGAGAGCGAGAGGGAGAGACAGAGAGATCAGCGCAGCCGCCACTCCGAGGCCGGAAATTGAAATGGCCACGTCCTCTCGTCCTTGTCCCACCCTGCCGCCGCGCCCCGCCCCGCCCCACCCCGCACCACCCCGCCCACCCGACTCACCGGTGACGTGACATCTCAAATAAGCTCGGGATGACATTCCACACTCCATAAAACGTGGCAGCTGCCGTCGAGCTGTGTGCGGGGGCGGGGCGGGGGCGGGGCGGGGGCGGGGCGGGGGCGGGGCGGGGGCGGGGTGAAGGCCTGGCGGGCTCTCACTCTCCCCTCTTGTCTCAGGGGCCCACCCTTCCCGACCGCCCGCGAGTACAGCCAGGCCCGGACCGGCCCAGACCCCGCGCTCAAAATCTCTGTGCACACACACACTCACAGCGCTGTCTCCGCTGTCTGCGACGGAGCCTCTGGCCCCCGCCCCGCCCCGCCCCCAACCACCGCACCCGGACTCGGGCCCGGGAGAGCCTGAGCCGGGAGCCGGCTGGTCAGGCTGGGCTGGGGCGCCGCCGAGCAGAGATATCCAGTAATATAAGCCGCTCTGCAAATAGCGATATTGGCTGGCTGTCGCAGGGCGGGGCGGGGCAGGGCGGGGCTGCTGTTCGCTGCTTCCCCTTCACAAGCCAGGCTCAGCCTCAGCAGGGCAACAAGTGCCTCGAGGAAAAGCACATGCTGTGACCGTGTAGGGGCCGGGAGGGAGGTGGGGGCCCCGCCAGTGACTGTGCGCCGGCCCGGACGAGGTTATTCCTTTTTGGGGCGCCGCAGATGGCGAGTCGCGCAGAGGATAGGAGAGAGAGGCGGGGGAGGAAAGGAAACAGCGAGCGTGGACGGAAACAGAAAAGAGAGAGGGAGAGGGGGGGGAGCAGCGCGAGAACGAGCGTTCCCAATCCCACCACTCGTTGGCGGGGATGTAGGGTGTAGAAAGAAAGGGATGGGGTGGTCTGTGCGGGGGAGGGAGAGAGAGAGAGAGGGGGGAGGGCACAACAGGAACAACAGCGGCCGAAATCCATAGCAAACAATTACCCGACGGACATGAGTAACGATCGTCAGCGAGCTGCGTTAGTGGTAGGCGTGGCGTGGCGTGGGAAACACTCTTCGGTTCCTTCTCTTTGCTAGATCTTTCACGTCATTTGTCTCCCCCCTCTCAATCTCTCACGTTTTCCTCTTTTCTCGCTTTGCTATACTCTTGCCTCGCCCCACAGACATACATACCTTCTTCCTCTGTCTCTGTCCGCCCCTCGGCGCCACCCTTGTGGCTACGCTGCGGACCAATGAATCAGCACGCAGTGAGGGAGTAAGAGGAGAGAGAAAGGGGGGGGGGGCTGTGGGCGCACGGGGGGTGGCGCGCTAGTTTAGTTTAGACCAGGCCGGCTCCGGCTGGGTGGCCCCACCCCGCCCCGCCCCACCCCGCCCCGCCCCGCCCCGCCCGCGGGCACCCCGGCCCAGCCCAGCAGCGAGGCGAGGCGCACCAGCAGCCCGCATCCCGCACTGCGACACGCCGCGCGGGCGGGGCGGGGCGGGGTGGGGCGGGGTGGTAGCTGGTGTAGGCCCGGGGCGGAGCGGGGCGTTTGAAACGTCCGCCCTTGCGTCCGCCCCCGCCGGGCCGCGCGACCCCTAGGGAGAGGCAGCAGGCACGGAAGGCATCGCAAAGAAGAAAGAAAGAAAAGAAGAAGAAAAGGAAGAGAAAAACAGAAATGTGGAAAAGGTTGGGTGGTGGGGATACCCTTATTTTCAGCTGTTGTGCGTAGAGAGAATTCAGAGAGGCGACCCCGGTGGGATGCAGGAGCAGGAGCAGAGTGGGCCCCCCAGCCCCTGCGCTGAGTCCCCCCCTCCCCCCGCAGGCTGAACAGTTTTGTCAACAGCGAGAGGGGAAAAATTATCTACAAACACAATCTCATGACGCGCGCGACACGGAGCGCGGCGGGGCGGGGCGGGCGGGGGCGGGGAAAGTTTCTGCTAGTCCGACCCGACCCCGGCGGAAGGGAGCGTCAACAGGACTAGCAGGGGACCCGCAGCCGCAGCCTGGTGGGGCCGGGCCCGGGCACGCAGGGCGCAGGGCCCACAGGGCCCGCAGGGCTGGCTACCGCCCCGCCCCACCCCGCCCCGCCCCCAGTTGCGTACGTAAGGGATCGATTGTGCTGCTGCTGCACAGGGGGAAGCAGTGATTGCGCGGGATATGCAAGCGTCTGGGCGGGGCGTGGTGGGGTGGGGCGGGGCGTGGTGGGGTGGGGCGGAGGCACCTGTTGCAGACGCGGTACCGGGTTCAGCCCGCACCGGGTATTGCCTGCTGCTCCGTCCCCTTGCGGCCTGCTGGCGGACCGCAACGAGCACCGACTCTACTCCGAAAGAAAATTCGCGTCGTGGCAGCGTAACGTCTGGCAAACACATACTGTACTTCCCTATTCAGACCGCGCTCTGCTGCAGGCCAACGAGTGCGTGGAGCAGGAGGACGACCGGGGTGCATGAGGAGCCACCCTGCCCTACAAAATGCGCGCGATCCCGTCCCGCTCCGCCCACGGACGTAGGTCACAAGCGCTACAGATCACAACCGCTACAGCTCGGTAGCGCTACGGCTCGCTGGCGCTACGGGTCACAAGCGCTACGGTCACAAGCGCCACAGCGAGAATCCACGCGTTGGGCCGAGCCGAGCCGAGCCGAGCTTAACCTTGAAAAATTACGCACGTGCTCTGCGAATGAAAGGGTGGCGTGAAAACATGGAAAATTTTTGCGACAGTAAACCTCCCGAAGGAGGTTGCGGTTCCCGCCAGGCACAGGGCTTTTACCCCCCGTGGCAGCCAACTACTTCGGTGTTCTTATGGGAACCGGTGCTTTTCTGACTGCGATCCTGTCGCGCAATTCGACAGATTTGATCCCCGTACTGCCAGATTTAGTCGTACGGTGGTTAACCGAACTGCCCTGTCCCCAGGGCATGGAAAAGCTGTTTTTGGAGCCAGATTCTAGGACTTATGACCCCACGACCGACCACCAGTCGTGGGCATGGGACGGAACTTCCTGGCAACCCGCTGTCGCTACCAGTGAAGAACCTACCTGGGTTTGAACCAGGCCCCATGTGCCGAGTCTCACAGACACCCCACGGTTTTCGCGGCACCACTAGACCACTAGACCGTCGGCGATTCCACGAGGGAGCTCGGTTGAAATGGGGGGTTTGAATTCCACTCCAAGTTGTCTTCAGAAAAATTAAATTTTTTGCTAAGATTCGAACCTTTGTTCTGTGACTCTCCGGGCGGACACTGTGCCGGCACGGCTATGACGCCACGGTACCAGACGCCGGACCACTAGGAGGCATGCTGCGCGAGAAGCCACAGTCACCGAAGAAACGAACCCGGTGTCATCAGCACGCCTGCTCTCCGGGCGGTGCTGGGCCGGCCGCGTAGCGTCATTGGTATCGACACTGCTCATAGCACTAGGTGGGCAGTGGTTCAAAACCCGCGTAATTTTTTTTTTTTTTTTAAATTTGTTTTCTTTGGACCAATTGCTCTTTCCAGCTATACCGTCCTTGTGACTTGGGCAACTGGCAACTGCAAAAAAGGCACAGCGACTGACTAAAAAAAAACTTCAATCAAATGTGACCGGCTTTCCGCAGAAACTCATACTTTACTTCCCTATTCGGTTCGCGCTCTGTTGCAGGCCAACGAGTGCGTGGAGCAGGACGGCAGGTAAGGTGAACGTGGGTGAGCTGTCAGACCCGGCCCGGCCCGCCCCGGCCCGCCCCGCCCGGGCCGGAAGCGGACCCGTCCCGTCCCGTCCCGTCCGGTCCTCAAACTTTGTCCCGACGTCCTCCTCCTTCTCCTCCTCCTCCCGCGGCGGGACCGTCCTGTCGAGGAGCTCACTACTTCTGGAAGGCGGGGGCGCGCCGTCAAAAAGTTCCGTCTGGCCGCCGCGCCGCGCCGGTGCTCTACTTGTGCGCTGCGCCGCGACTCGACTCGACTCGACGCGTGACCCCGACCAGGCCCGGCCCCGGGGACACAACCGGTGTCGGTGCCCCGCCCGCGCGAGCTTCGACCCGGTGTAGAACACCCCGCCGCGCCCCGCCCCGCCCGCAGCAGGGTCGCGGCGTGCGTATGAGACCCCGCGGCTGGGAGGTGAGGGGGACCATGCCGACGACGACGACGTCGCGACGCCGCCGCTGCGCCACCGCAAAGCACAGCAAAGCACGAAGCGCCTTGCGGTAAGCCGGTGCAACAAGGCGACAGAGTCCCACTGAGCCGCCCCCGCGCCGCCCGCCGCCCGCCGCCCGCCGCCCCCGCGCCGCCCCCGCCCCCAAGGCTCCAGAGGCTGGTGGCGCGGTGCGGCGCGCAGCTGTGCGTCGAATCAGGAGGGATCACGTCTCATCAGCGCGGCCATCGATCAACCGGTCCGCCAGGCGGGCGGGGCGGGGCGGGGCGGGGCGGGGCGGGGCGGGGCGGGGCGGGGCGGGCTGGGGCGGGGCGGGGCGGGGCGGGGCGGGGCGGGGCTGGGGAAACCTCTGCGGCCGAGGCGAGAGAAGGCGCTGGGATGGGCTCCGCCGCGCTCGGCCCCAATGCGTGGTTCTCGCCTCCCCGCCCTGCCACGCCACGCCAGAGAGGTGTCATTTTTCATGTCTCCCAAGTGTGCGGTGTGGGCGAGCGGCGGCGGCGGCAGCAGCACCCGTGTGGATGGCGCGCGGACAACCATAAGCATGAGGGGAAAAAAACGAGCCGCGATTTCCCCCCTCCCGTTTTTTATTTAGCGCTGTCACGTGTTACTTTTTCCTCACAACAAAAAGTATACGAGGTGCGTTTTGTGCAGCAAAGAAAAAGCATGGTCCAATGTGCGGAAGGCCCGCTTCAGCGCAAGGGAAACGAGTTTTCGTTCCGTACCGTAGGAAAGAAACTATGCCACGATACCGAGTTCTCTGCGACAGTAAAGCCTGCCTGTTCTTCGCATTCCGACTCCCAGGGAAAGCGTGAAACGTAATTCACCAAGTAGGCTTCCCCTCAGACACATGTGTGAGGCTAGTGGACCGCGCCCCACTGCCTCGGGTAGAGGTGGTGAAAAGTTTCGCGGCCGCTGTCGATAACCTGGCCAAGTGTGTTTGATGGCCGCCGGGCCGGCGGGCGTGAAATTAATGACCGTCATCCCGTCATCACCGCGACTGGGAGGAGGACGGGAGGAAGGGGGGCGGGGCGGGGCGGGGTGTCGCTCACTCACTCCTTTGTCGCGGCAAAGTCGAACACACCTCGCCATAAACCATGGTGCCGCTCATTTGTTTCGTTTCACTCCCACCACAGCTGGAATATCTCTTAGACGAAAATTACTATACCATAGACGTAATTCTATTGGAGGTAAAGCGAATAGTTGTAGAGTTTTTAGAGCTTGGCCGGGCCGAGCCGGGTCGGCGGGAGAGTCCACACAGGAGACAGGGACGACTGTCCGAGGGAGAGAGGAGCGGGAGAGGGAAGAAGAAGGTGAAAGGGAGTTACAAAAGAGAGGCAAGCTGACGCGCGAGCGCCGCGAGCCCCATACCCCTTCCTCCTCTCTCCCGCTTGCTCCGGCACATCCCGCGCCTTTCAGCGGCGACGCTCGTCATTAAAGAGGGTACATCAAGCATGACGAGGCGACTGAAGGCTTTTACGCCCCTCTCCCCATCCCCCGCACCTTACCCCCACACCCCCTCCCCTCCTCCCCTTTCCGTTTTTGCTCTCGCGGCATCCCTCTTACGTCACCGACACCGACACCACCACCACCACGCCCTGCGCGGGGTGCGCGGGCGCGCGGCACCACTGCCGACACGCCGCGCGCGCCAGGGGCACTGCTTAATCCGCGTGGAATGTGGAATGTGGAATGAGAGAGAGAGAGAGAGAGAGAGAGAGAGAGAGAGAGAGAGAGAGAGAGAGAGAGAGAGAGCGAGAGAGAGAAAGAGAGAGAAAGGAGAATGAGAGAGAGAGCGCGCGCGCGCTTTAGACACGGGGTTGAGGTATGCGCGTGATTCCCCTCCCTGCCGCCGCCATGACGTGACGGGGGCCTCGCCTCCCTGCAGAAGTCACGGCACCTCCTGAGCTTTGTGAGCCGAGACGCCACCCTCTCCCTTCCAGCCTCGCGTGTGAGCGCGGGCGTAAGGCAGGAAGTTCCGCCGCGTGCGGACGTCCGGGCCGGCGCGTCGTCTGCTGTGGAACGACAACGACGGCGTCTGAAGGGGCGTCGCGTGAACGACGTCCGGACAGTACAGGGCGCCCCTGTGGTCACGGCGCAGGGGGCGGTGGCGGGGCGGGGCGGGGCGGGCCGCGCAGTCCCGCAGGCCGCCCAAGAGTCTGGCCGCTCCGGCCGGGGCAACCAGGAAGCAACAGGATCGATAAGTATCCAGCAGCCCCACGCCTGGTGCCCGGGCCGCGCGCGCGCGCCCGCCCGCAACCCCATGCGCGCCCCGTGTGGGGCCTCGGCGCCGGGCGGGGCGGGGCGGGGCGGGGCGGGGCGGGGCGGGGGGCCCGGGCCCGGGGGAGGTGACGAGGCGGAGGCGGGGGGCTGGAGAACGAGCGAGATCCGTGTCTCCCTGCCGCCTCAACTCATTACGGCGGTATTACGCGATGTTGACAGCGACCAGTGTTGAGGACGGTGAGGGGGCTGAAGGAGGAGAGCGGAGGGGAGGCTGAGTTCCGCCACGTGGATCCAGGCGTCAGCGGGGGTGGGGTGGGGGGAGGGGGCTTCAGCGGGTGGGCCCCTTCCAAGGTACACGGTGGGCGCCCCAATATTTCGTCCAGTTATCGGCGCGACAGTATACAGACGTTAGTACTGCGGGCGTTTCTTTGAGAACGCAGCAGGAGTGTTGTGGGATGGCATATTCGCAAGGGCTGCAGGGGTCATGGCGCGCGGCGCCTTTCGTGCGCCCTCCTCTCATGGTTAGGTAAACCCGCAATAACACTGTTGCTCATTCAAAGAAACACCCCCCGTGCGTACGTGTTGCCGCCGGGCCGGGAGCGACCTGCTATAGGAGCGCGAAATGTGAGGCCGGGCCGGGCCGGGCCGGGCCGGGGCGACGGGAGGGAGGGTATTCATATTGTACGCTACCCCGCTGCACCGCTATGCGCCCGGCCTGGCCCCGCCCGCTCTCGGGCGTCCTCTCCTCGCCTTCGTTTTCTGGTACCCGCCTCTCTCGCTTTGAGCCAGCCCCACAGCCCCAGCCCAGCGCCCTGTGCTTGTTACCGCCTCCACCCCGGCGCTGGCGCTGGCGCAGCAGTGCTCCGCCCACCACCCGCGGCCCGCTCCCTGATCTCTCCATCACCCTCCACCCCGTGCCCGGCCCGGCCCGGCCAGACCCCGCCAGCCCGGGCCTCTCTCTCTCTCTCTCTCATTATACGCCAATGGCTGCGGGCGACAAGGACAGGAATGGCCACTTGCAGGTGCTGTTTATGACCCATAGCGCAACGCGTCAGCAGCGCCGCGGTGGGGAGGGGGTGGGGTGGAGCGCGGGGGGCACGGCGAGGCCGACGAACTCACCCGGCCGGGGCCGGGGCCACCCCCCGCAGCAGCGCGGCCCTGCCCAACCTGGCGCGGGCCCAGGCCCGAGTGCACTCCGGGCAGGACCGCAGCGCTCCGCCACCCCCAACTGCTAAACGATTGGCATTGCGCCCGACCCGACCCAGGCGGGGCGGGCGGCGGGGTCAGGACCGCGGCAGCAGCACGGGCGGGGCGGGGCGGGGCGCCAGGGGTGCGGCAGTGGCGGGACGGGGCGGGTGGGGCGCCAGGTGTGCGGCAGTGGCGGGGCGGAACGCGGAGCATGTCATGAGCGCTGGCGCAGCCGTCGCCATTGACCAGCCGTCGTGCCTTTAAACTCGCCTGTTTAAAAAGTTCGCTTTTCATATCGCACGGGGAAAGAGATTCGACTGGGGGAAAAAAGAAGCGAGAGGGAAACAAAGTAACAAGAAAGCGGGCGACCGGGAGCCATATCTCCCCGGTCGGGGGAGGGCGGGTGAGGGAGGGGCGGGGCGGGAGAGCCTGTGCGCATGCTGTGCCTGACATAAACAAGACCCCGCTGTGCTGTGCCTCGGCCGAGTTATGGGTCGTGGCGCTGGGCCCGGTGGTGGGGGCGGGGCGGGCAGGGGGCACGGCACAGCCCCAGCTAGGCCCGGAGCAGGACAACGGGTGGGGGCGGGGCGGGGCGGGCCGGAGGCAGAGCTGTAGGTGTTGACTGCCGGGCCGGGCCGGGCCGGGCCGGGCCCGGGACCAGGACCGCAGCAGTCTGGTCGGCTGGCACGCTGCACCGCCCTGTGCCGTGCCGGAGGAGTGATGGTCGTTAACTGGCAGTGACCCGGGCAGGGGCCGTAAACGGCGTCCACTTTATTCGTCTGTGGGGCGGGGCGGGGCGGGGCGGGTGAGGCGGGCGCAGCACCGTGCCGCACGGGGGTTTCACGACCGACAGTCAGTCATTCCGAGAGAAAGCCAAAGGGAATCAAAGTGGTTTGGTATTGATTCCAGTCCAAGTACTTACTCGGGGTCAGGCGGCGTAGGCGGACTCGGCGCCCGGCTGGGCGCGGCGCTGCCGGCGGGCGTGGCGAGCGGCGTTCCGGCCACGGGCGTTCCCAGGGGCGTTCCCTGGGGCGTGCCCTGCGGCGTGGCGCTGCACGACCACGAGGTGACGTGCGCCGTCGAGTAGTCGTAGTTGTGGTACTGGTGCGAGCGCGAGCTGAGCGTCCTCCGCAGCGGGGTGGCCGCCCCCCGGGGCCGGGGGCGGCGGAGGGGGCGGGACGGCGGCGGGTCGAGGGGCAGCGGGGGCAGGGTGTGCTGCTGGTCCGAGTCCGAGTCGGCGTCGGGGTGCGGGGGCGACAGGGTGGTGTCGGAGGGCAGGCCGGGCGCGTCCGACGTGGTGCACATGCCGCTGACGGTGACGTCGGGCGGCGCGGGCAGCGTGCAGGCCACCAGGTCCGACGAGCAGGCGGAGGTCGGGCCGCCGGGCGGGCTCAGCGGCCCCGGCCCGGGTCCAAGGGGCGAGCAGGCGCCCAGGCCCAGGCCGTCGGTGGGCGACAGCGCGGAGCCGTGCAGGGTGATGGGCGGGTGCTGGTGGTGGTTGTGATGGTGGTGGTGGTGATGGTGGTGCAGCGGGTGGTGGTGGTGGTGGCCGTGGTGGTGGTGCACCACGGGCGTGACCCTGGCCTGCGCCTGCGGCTCCTTGCGGTGCAGGCGCAGCAGGCGCCACGCCCGGGACGTCCTGCGGTTCACGCGCTCGCACTCGGCCTTGATGGCGCAGGCCTTGGTCTCGACCAGCGCGGCCAGCAGGTCGCCGAACGGCGCGCCCAGCGCGGTCAGCCCCAGCCCCAGGTCGCCCGTGGACACGGCCTTGTCCGCCCGGCTGCGGCTGGCCGAGGCCGAGGACAGCGACGCCGACTCGTGCTGCAGCTCGGACTCCGGGTCGCCGGCCTCCACGTCCTCGCCGCGGTCGGCCCTCGTCACCTGGGCCGACGCCTCCATGCTGTCCGCTGGACGTCAGCACGGCCCGGCGCGCGGCCTGCAGGGCGTACCGCACACGGGCACTGGCCAGGTCGCCGGCGACCTCTCCCTCTCGCCGCCCTGGGGCTCTGCGCCGCCCGAGGCCTGGGCCTGGGCCTGGGCGCCGCCCGCACCCGCGGGGCCGCCGCCCGAGCCCGAGCCAGCCCCCCAGGCGCCCCAGCCGGCCTGCAGCGGCCAGGAGAGGGCCATGCTTCCTGCAACACACCAAGGAAAATCAATGTCAAAAGCTGTCCTATAGGGCCAGCGTGGAGCGCCGCGGACGTAGGCAACCCCTCCGCCGCTGCGCGCGCGGCCGTGTTCCGGGTTGCCTACCCTCCGTTCCGCGGGCGCTCCGCTCGCTCCGCCACAAGGCGCGCTCACTCATTCTGATGAGGGGCAGGGGGCGGCGGTGTGGCGGTTGAGTGATTGAGGGCGATTAGAGGCGAGTGGAGGGGAGAAAGCGAAAGCGGCAGCATAAATATGACTGCTCTTCGGTGCACAACTCATCTCACAGCAAGCAGCGGCGCCAGGCCTCCCCCCGCCGGGCCGCGCCACGCCGGTGCAACAACCCTCCTCTCCTGCAGCGCGGCGCGGCAGCGTAGCAGAGACTGTAGTGGTGCCGTGCCGTAATGTAGCGCGGGGCGTGGCTGGGCGTGGCGGGCCATTGTGGGTTGACATGGCGGCGACATGCCGCCAGCCCGTCGCGACTAGACTACTATACAATCCCAGCTCTGTCGTACTCCTCCCCCCCCCTCCCCCCGGGGCGTGCAACAGGCCAGAAAACAGCAGCAGCAGCAGCTCCGCCTCGTCTCGCAGCAGGAGGATGTCCAGGGCTGTACACGTGAGGGACACGGCGGACGGGGAGATGAAGCGAGAGGGGGAGGGTCGATTGATATGACGAAAGGAGGAGGAGAAGAGGAGGAGGAAAAGGACAGAGATCTGACTGCACACCTCTATTAGCGGCCACAGTCCAGACTGGACGACCCAGTTCCTGCCGCGGTCAAAGGACGATCAATTTGCTGCATTATGTCCCGTACGGAAGGAAGTGAAGTGTTTTATGTGTTTGAGAATTTCACGCACTTCACTGTTCGCGGTCACAGTTTGATTGAGAGGGCAGACGCGTCACGCCAAAGCCACTGTCATCAAAGGTACAGTATGGCGCCGCTTTCAAGCCGCGCATAGCGGAATATTCAGAAACCAAACACAACAACACAACACGCCAGCGAAAAAACACGAAAACGAACACGACACCGCACCCCGGCGCCATGCCACCCCACCTCTGTGAGCGCTTGGGGCGTGCGGGCTGGGACGCGGGGCGGGGCCACCCGACCGGGCCCGTATGCTCCAGGCCGCCTCGAAATGCACACAACAAAAGAAACCCGAGCCTCGCGAAATAAAGAAACAATGTTAACAGCAGCGCCGCGCCGCGCCGCCCCGCGAGGTGAGCAGGCAAAAGCAACAAGGCAGATTACCGGCCGGAAACGAGGCGGGCAGCAGCATAGAGCAGAGCGCTCTGCGAATCAGCTCCCCCGCCCCGCCCCGCCCCGCCCACCACCAGCACCTCCTGTTTCCTCTTTCTTTCCCTGCTTTCTGCTTCCGCCTCCCCCCCCCCCCTCTCTCTCCGCAGCCACGTTAGCGAGTGCGTTGCGCCCCTATCCCAGGCGCAGCAGCACCACAGCCGGGCGGGGCGGGGCGGGGTGGTGCGGGGCGGAGTGGGGTGTTGGGTGGAGCCCCAGCCCCACCCACAGCGAGCCATGCACAAGGGGGAGGCGCAGAACCACCGCCCCGCCCCACCCCACCCCGCCGCGCCCCGCCCCGCTGGTCGTGTAGCTTATTTGTTCTGCGCTTCCGGTCGGCATCGGATCAGTACGCGCGTGCCTCGCGTAACAAGCGCGGCGGAGGGCGAGAGAGGGACAGACAGACAGACAGACAGACTGAAAGAGAAAGAAACGAAAACTCTACTGTTTGCTCAGACAGCTTATATTTGGTATGACAACCGGCCTAACGTTATGCGTCTGACGAGAGCCGCAAAAGCAGCTACGACAGGAAAATTTTAATACAACCGGTAAAAAAGGACGGCGAGCGCTTACACCTATGGTAATAAGCCAGTTGCGTGTACTTTGCTTGTCCACAAGAAAGCCGTGCGAGACGACAAATCCATGACAGCACTCCGCCCACAGCGGGCAATAATTATTGCTATATCGGCACATAAGCCCTTCCTCCGGTGTCCTGCATGGGCCCGGGCGGGGGGCTCAGCACAGTCCCACGCTACACCCGGCGCTCTGCAGAGCCCGTAGCAGAGTCCGCCCTGCAGATGACAGTTTTATTGCTCATAAACCTGCCGCACGGGTGGCAACGGGATTTGTAGGGCGCACCCGCGCCGAGCCGAGCCGAGCAAGGCCAGCCGAGCTAAATATGTAATCATGTTTACCTGCACAGTCAATTGTCAACCATTACCTTTGCACCCCTCGCGCGCGCGCCAAGTTTTACTCATAATAAAACACCCCGCCCCGCCCCGCCCCGCCCCGCCCCGCCGCACTCGACGATTATTGTCCGAAACAACACGTCGCAACGCGGCCGCCTGGCCTGGCCTGCGCGGGAGGAGAAGGAGTTAAATCGAGCTTTAAATGGAGAGGCAGCAGCCGCGCTTAAATACAGATAAGGATTAAGTGGTCGACGCCCCGCCCCGCCCCGCCCCGCCCCGCCCCTGCCACCGCTGCTGGTAACAATAAACTTGGAGAGTCGTCTTCGTCGTCGGGCCGAGCCGTGCGGGGTGGAATGGGGCGGGGCGGGGCGGGGCGGGGCGGGGCGGGGCGGGGCGGGGCGGGGCAGCACTCCAACCGCAACTCCGACTCCGACCCCGCCCGGCCCGCCCGGCCTGCCCCGGCCTCTCTCCCCGCGCGCGAAACTATAGAGAAGAATGAGCTTGTTGATTGCCAAGACGGAGGACGCAGCTAAGCGGGGCAGCTAGGCGGCCGAGCGGGGAGGGGGAGAGGGGGCGGGAGGCCTATTACAACACGGGGTACACTGTCACAAATGATAAGGCCGGCTGGAGGCAGTTGGTTTGCTTGCTTTTATATTTATTTTTTAACCTGATGTAGCGTTAGCTTTGGAGATGGAGATGGGGGAAATAAAAACAAAGGGGGTGCGCAAGAGAGGCGGTTGTAGTGAGGCGAGAGAGCAGCAAGAGCGAGAGAGAGAGCGAGAGAGAGAGAGAGAGAGAGAGAGAGAGAGAGAGAGAGAGAGAGAGAGAGAGAGAGAGAAGGAAGAGGCGGGGAGGAACCGGGGGCGCGCGCTGAACACATTAGGGCGCGAGCGTCTCCCCCATTTAGCCAACTGATTGCATGAATGTTAGATGGGCCAGATGCTCCTCTCTCTCTCTCCCTCTCTCTCTCTCGCTAGCGCGTGCGTGCCTTCCCTCCCGCGAGACAGAGAGGGTGGCTGGCGAGGAGCCAATAGGAGCCAATCACTCCGCACGACACCCCGGCTATCAATATTGATCGCACAGCGCAGTCTGGAGCTGGAGTCGCTGTAGCTGCTGGCTGGAACCGCAGTAGTCGCTCAAGTCTTATTCACTTGTTCACGAATGGAAATTCACACACACACCTACAAGTGCGCGACATTTACACACTCGGGTTTGTTTTTTGTGTGACCATCACGAAATTGTCTGTCATCTAATTATAAGTTTCCGAACTAGAGCGAAATTGTAACGCACGTAGTAATAAAGAGTTGAGTGCGAGAAAAAACACCGGCGAAACCTTTTTCTCAGAAGAGAGAGTCTCTGTTCAGAGGCAGCAGGGAGGGCAGGCAGGCAGGCGCGGCCGCGGCCGTGGCCGTGGCCGTGGTGTTGTTCGTTTTGTCCCGTTAAGAGAGTGCCCACACGACTCGCTCATAAAGTATTCCATTGCCAAGTGAAATATTAAACGAGAGGCCATCTCCTCCATGTCCTACTCTGCCTCCCCCCCTCCCGCGCCGCTTCCTATACCACCCTTGCGCTTCCTTCCTCGCGCCTTATTCCTTTCTTCTTATGACTTTCTTCTCATTTCTTCTCTTTCGATCTTCCTCTCTATCTCTCTCTCTCCCTCTCTGCCTCCCTAGTTCGCATCGCTCTCCCTTTCTCCGGCGCCCTCCACTTTTCCTCAACCCCTCTCTCGCTCCCGGCCGCGGTGCGCGATAGAGACGTGCCAGTCAGCTCTCCTCTGAGCTCACTAGCGCCCCTCCCTCCCCTCTCCTTTGCCGCTCTCCCTCTCTCTCCAGTTCCCGGGCGGGTCCCTCCCTCCCTCTCCCCCACACACCCCCGCCCCGCTCCACCGCGTTGATAGCTGCCACTTGACTACAAACGTGCGACACGCCTGGTGTCGTCCTGTGTCAGGCTTCGGCGTGGCGGGGCGGGGCGTGGCGAGGCAGGGGGGTGGGGCGGGGCAGGGCGCGCTAGGGTGAGGCGGGGTGGGGGCGGGGCGGGGTGTTCTCCTCCTCCGTCTCGGTGGTGGCGGTGGCGGGCCAGACCGGGCAGCGGCAGCAGCACGCTGCGCCCGCCGACGGGTTATGAAACATGAATCGGGAGTCACCCCGCCCCGCCCAACCCCGCCCCGCCCCGAGGCACTCGACTCGACGACCCAATCCGCTTCGGTGTAAAGCCGGAGAGGTGTCGGCACCGTCGGCCGCCTCTGTGCGTGCTAGCCTCGCCTCGACGCAGTGACTTTATATGCAAACACTCCGTCAGAGGGAGGTCTACACACAAAAAAGGACAGCAAATAAGAAACCCTAAAATGATTCTGCTTCCCGCTCCGCTCGCACTATACTGGGAGCGCCCGCGGTTCGCAGGATAGGCACCCCGGCGCACACGCAAACGCTTAGTTTGCCTAACGTCCCGGGCGTTCGCTCGCGACAGAGCGTAGGGCCACGGCCTGGCAAAGAAGCATAGAATAATTGCACCCCGGAAAAGGTGTGCGTATATAAGAAGATGCTCCTCAAGCAATCGTCAGAAGAAGAAAAAAATTGCCGATCGAAAAAGGATTTCCACTTTGCTAGTTGGGGCGGCGTCGCGTAGCCAGGGCGCGGTGAGTGCGGCGCGGCGCGGCGCGGCGCCTGCGGGTCTCTGAGAGGCGAAGGGCGCCGAAGGACACCCTAATCATTCTTTTGATTTGATTTTAATTAGACGCGGCTTTCATCCCCGCAAGGCCGAATGCATGAGAAAGGAGGAAGGGAGGGGGAGAGAGGCTGGCAGGGTGGGTCGATAGAGATACCCTGGGGGGAGCGGGCGGAGCGAGGTGGAACCGAGAGAGAGAGAGAGAGAGAGAGAGAGAGAGAGAGAGAGAGAGAGAGAGAGAGAGAGAGCTGGGCGGGGGCGGGCGGGAGAGTGCTATGCGAGGGGAACGACAGAGTCGGAAAGCCCTTCTACCGGACCACGACACAGACGCTTCCTCTCTCGCGCCTCGCTGGGCAGCCCGACACGTCCTGCCGTCCTGCTGGCTGCAGGCCTGCTTGCCCGGCCGCAGCAGGACAGGAAGGCGCTCCTGTTTGTCTACAGCATGGCAGGAAGCAGGGCTCTCCAGCTTTTAGAATGATGAAAACGGACTAAACGAAATGTCGTTTTGGGTACTGTTAATTTATAGAATGCAGTTGTCCAGGACGACATTGTGGGTAGGTTATGACGCAACCGACAACACTGTTTGGTGCAGGAAGAGGAATGCGATCAGCACAGCAGATTACGGCGTATGACGCGATGATTTCCTCGACTTTTGGGTGCAATTCGCGTGGATGTGCCCCCCCCCCCCACCATCCACTCGCCGCCCGGCGGTAATGAGTAGCGCCGTATTTAATTCACAAACTCGAATATGAATATGAATGTCGCACCTCGCGTGCCGAAAGCGGACCGGCCCGGCTCCCTCAAACACGCGTATGTGCCGGGAGAGTAGCGGCGGGGCCACCCAGCTCGCCAGCAGCCATGTACACCAAGTTACGATAGAAACTTTTGTAAACTGGTTTAAGACTCTTTACCCGCGTGTTTGTTTCACAACCTGCCCGAGAGCCAAAAAAAAGCAACAACAAAAAAATTGCGTGGGCATTTTCCGGGCATGTTTTTACCCCGCGTGCGAGCGTATGGTATAGCAGGCAGGGTGCGGGGACAGGCATGGCCCACGCAGCAAATGTCATCCCGACAGAGGAGGTTTTACTCCCAGTTAATCAAAGCGACAACTCGCCTCGCCTCGCACAGCAGAACAGAGGGCGCCCCGCTTTTTTTCTCTTTTTTTTTTACCGCTCTGTTTGAGTGGTACAGCTCGGCCCTCAGCCCAGCCCGCGCGGTACAGGCGACTGGCTAGCTGCCGAGCCCTTTACAGACACATGACACATGCCTTCGGAAAATCGAATGTGGGCCCGAGCCAAGCCGGGCCGGGCGGAGCCGAGCCGGACGCAGACGGTATACGTAACGGCATTATTTTCACGCCAAAATGCTTTGACATACGCGGGCAGCGGTCGAGAGGGAGGAGGGGAGGGGGAGAGAGAGGGAGCGCCCAACGCCCACCCGTTTACCTGCTGTTTCGCTGTGCGAACTTTCGCCATAAATAAGCTCACACACGCGCGCTCGTCTGGGAGGAAAAAAAAATTATAAATAAAGACTGAACATTTTAAACGTGGTGGACGGGGGAAGAATTTAGTATGGACGTAAAGACGAGAGAAGTTAGATACAATCAAAAAATGGAGGGCCTAGGGAGGCGTTCAAGACGACCTCATTCCGGGACTTTACAGCAAATGCACGGAAAACTGAGAACCTTGACTTCATGGCGTGTGTGAGAGAGAGGTGGTGAAAAAACACTCTCTTGCTTCCCCTTTTCTTAAAAATACATCCGCCCAAAGAACACGGCCGCCCTTCCGTCCCGCCCCTGCTTCGTCTCGCTTCTTTGCGGGCGCGGTACGGAGAGCCAGCCTCCACCTCCGCCTCTCCTCCTACTCTCTCCCCACTCTCCCCCTACTCTCCTTGTACTCTCCTCACCCACCGCTCTCCACAGACCCCGGCGCCCGACGGGCCCGGCCGGGCGGGGCGGGGCGGGGCGGGGCGGGGCGGGGCGGGGCGAAGTGGGGCGGGGCGGACTGGCAGCCAACGAGCTTAGGCTGTAAATCTACCACGGGATCAATTTGCACAGTGGGTCTTGCGTGCGTGCGGAGTGCGGAGGGAGGGCGGGGGAGCGGAGAGGGGACGGGGGGATAGGCGCCGGTGGATGTGTCTGGACGACTCCAGAAGGAGCCCGCGCCCGCACGCCCATGTCCTCCTCCTCCTCCTCCACCTGCTCCACGCCCTCCTGAAGTCGTGCATGACACCTCCGCCCGAGGAACAGTCATAAGAAAGACAGTGAGGCACAGGCAGGCGCAGGCCAGGTCCGGGCTTACACTGAGCACCCCCTATATGTGGCCTGCGCGCACACGCGCGCGCGCGTGTGTGTCTGTGTTTTAGTGTCTGTGTTTTAGTGTGTGTAATGTGTTAGCGCCGCTGTCACTGCCGCCCCTTCACGTTCACGTGTGTGTGTGTGTGTGTGTTCGTGTGTGTGAGGGTTTGTGGGTCTCTCACTGCTGGGAGCACGCGGCCAGGCAGGTGCTTAAACACATCCACACCCACACCGCGCTCAGCAGGGCGAGCTGAGCTGAGAGGTAGCGAAAGAGAGAGAAAGAATCTGTAGTGCGCATGATATACAGTGAGTATTGCACATATTTTGTGCACACAATGTGTGGCTGGAAATGCTTGCTGCGCATATCCAACACGTGAGCGTTGCCCTCGTATTTATTACTGCACTTATATTGAGCATGGCTCCGCACGCGTTAGATACAGCGAGCATACGAAGCACGCTTTACATACAGCGACCATTGCTCACTGTTGGATTTTCAGTGTAGAGGAAGAGGCACTCCGGCTCGGTCTGTGAGCAGAGCAGAGCTAGCAGAGCGAGAGTGTGTATGAGAGAGGAGAGGAGAGGAGAGGAGAGGAGAGGAGAGGAGAGGAGAGGAGAGGAGAGGAGAGGAGAGGAGAGGAGAGGAGAGGAGAGGAGAGGAGAGGAGAGGAGAGGAGAGGAGAGGCGCAGTGGTGTCTCACGGGACCCGTCCATCAAATCATTGCTGCCCCTCCCCGCCCCGCTCCGCTCCGCCCTCAGCCACCACCTCTTCAGTCAGTAGTGGTCGGGGTCGTGTCTACCCTCTCCGGCTCGCGCCCTGCCTCCCCCCCCCTCCCCCCAGGGGCGCAGAGTGGCGCGGAACAGCCTGGCGAAAGCGGTGCGCGCGAAAACTGATTTCAGTTTGTATACCACACATTCCACACAAAACAAGAGGTATTATATGTTATTTTACTACTGATTATATTTTTTGTAAAGAAAATAATAATAATAATTGTGTGTCCTCCGCAGCTGCAACACCCCGGACCGGTAGAGCAGAAATCCCAGAAACTGAAACACCCTGCACCAGCTAAGAGTAAGGCATGCCGCGCCCCGCCCGGCCCGGCCCGGCCCGCGGCGTGACCCGGAGCCACTGAGACACACTCTGACCTGACCTGAGCTGCCAGCTGATCTCTCTCATGTTCTGCTCCCCGAGGCGACGCGACGCGACGCGACACGCTGTCCCGCCCCGCCCCGCCCCGTCGCCCTCTAAATGCTGCTGGTCCATCCGCACGGGCAGGAGAACTGACAGCAGGGAGCAAGGGGCGGGACAAGGGAGTGGGGGAGACACGGCAGCGCAGCGCTCCTCGGGAGAAATAATTGCACCCTTGGATGCGACACGCCCCGCTCCGCGCCGTGCCACCCTCCCTCCAGCACCCCGAGAGCAAGGAGGACACGCCAGGCGGCTCAAGTGTCGGAAATCAATATAGTACGCTATGGAGAAAGAGACGAGTAGGAGCTGCGATACGAAACGAGACGAGACGAGCAGGGATTCACAGACGTGAATAACTGCGACGGCGGGGCGGGGCGGGGCGGGGCGGGGCGGGGCGGGGCGGGGCGGGGCGGGCGGTGCGGGGCGCACCGCCGCGGCTGCTAATACGATGGCCCGGGCCCGGCCCGCCGACAACGCTTTTCTTGCCGTCTTTCTCTTTTCAAGCAGCAGACTCTCCTGAGCGAGCTGCCCCGCCCCGCCCCCGCCCCGCCCCGCCCCCGCCAGACGGATAGGCGTCTGCGGCGCGCCGGGAATAGTCCTGCATCATAATAACACCGTAAAGAAACGTGGCGGCCACGCCCGCCCAGGCAGGCGCGCCCCGCTACGCCCCGCCACGCCCCGCCACAGCCGCGAAAACAACTCGACCAACAACTTCACTTTCCTCCCGCTCCGTATTCAAGCTGCAAAGCGTCGGCGGCCCGGCCCGGCGGCGGCAGCCTCTGCCGTACCCTGCGCAGCACGGACTCGCCGGTCAACATTAAAGGGGTGCGGGTCTACAGTGGCTCCTGTGAAAGAAATTCCTCTGAAATAAATTGGAGAGTACAGCACTAGTTTTACCCAGTAGTTGAATACAGAGTTACAGAAGGTGTTTTCGCAGGGGCGTCGGAAGTGGGGATCAGGGGGTGCGCTGAGCACCCCTTAAAATATTATAGACTACTAGCCAGGCAAGTAGGCCTTCGGATTCAATGCTGAGCTCAATCCCGCCTTAAACTTGAAAAATTACGCACGTGCTCTGCAAATGAAAGGGTGGCGTGAAAACATGGAAAATTTTTGCGACAGTAAACCTCCCGAAGGAGGTTGCGGTTCCCGCCAGGCACAGGGCTTTTACCCCCCGTGGCAGCCAACTACTTCGGTGTTCTTATGGGAACCGGTGCTTTTTGGACTGCGATCCTGTCGCGCAATTCGACAGATTTGATCCCCGTACTGCCAGATTTAGTCGTACGGTGGTTAACCGAACTGCCCTGTCCCCAGGGCATGGAAAAGCTGTTTTTGGAGCCAGATTCTAGGACTTATGACCCCACGACCGACCACCAGTCGTGGGCATGGGACGGAACTTCCTGGCAACCCTCTGTCGCTACCAGTGAAGAACCTACCTGGGTTTGAACCAGGCCCCATGTGCCGAGTCTCACAGACACCCCACGGTTTTCGCGGCACCACTAGACCACTAGACCGTCGGCGATTCCACGAGGGAGCTCGGTTGAAATGGGGGGTTTGAATTCCACTCCAAGTTGTCTTCAGAAAAATTAAATTTTTTGCTAAGATTCGAACCTTTGTTCTGTGACTCTCCAAGCGGACACTGTGCCGGCACGGCTATGACGCCACGGTACCAGACGCCGGACCACTAGGAGGCATGCTGCGCGAGAAGCCACAGTCACCGAAGAAACGAACCCGGTGTCATCAGTACGCCTGCTCTCCGTGCACAGCTAGGCTGGCCGCGTAGCATCATTGGTATCGACACTTCTCATAGCACTAGGAGGGCAGTGGTTCAAAGACCGCGTTTTTTTTTTTTTTTTAACAATTTTTTTTTTTTGGTGGACCAAATGTTCTTTCTAGCTATACCGTCCTTGTGACTCGGGCAACTGCAAAAAAGCACAGCGACTGACTAAAAAAAACATAAAGCAAATGTGACCGGCTTTCGAACCACTGTCCACCAGTGTCGGTACCAATGACGCTACGCGACCGGCCTCGCACCGCAGGGAGACCAGACGTTTCCCACATGTGCTAACAAAAACAATTAACAGTTATAGAAATTGTGGTGGCACGTAGTAGGTAGCCAACTTTCCGAAATTTCCGTCTTTGCCCCGCCCCCTCCCCTTTATTTTTGGAAAAGTAGACGAGTCGACGCCCATGAGTCAGCACCCCCTACCAAAAGACACTTCCAACGCCCCTGGGTTATTGGCTGCATGACCCGCAACGCGACCAACCCCCGTTACGCCGAAAACAGAAAACGACGGGTTCGCTAATATAATGTCTATCGGTGCGAAAACTTCCATCTACTTTCCATGAGAGTGGCTCCGAAAGCGGTACCCCGCACGGCCCCGCCCTGCAGTTCGTCCTGCCGCCCCGCGCCGCCCCCGGGCCGCCCCCGGGACCCTACCCGCAACCCTCCCTGACCACGCCCGCGCAGCTGGTTGCAGACAAATGCGCTATGAGTTTAATACGGGTTGTACCTTCCTCTCCTCTCTCTCTCCCTCTCTCTCTCTCCGCCACATTCTCGACGTGTGTCACGCAGTAGTTTCATTTCGACGGGTCGGGTCGGGTCGGGCCGGGAGCCTGGAGCGGTATGGCGCCCGCCCGGCCCAGTGACTGCTGTCATGGAGAGCGTCATGGAGTTGGAAGCGGACGGACGAAACGAAAAAGAAGGGAAACTGGGAGACGCGAGTAAGTCTCCTCTGGCAGCAGGGCGGGCCTGGGCGGGCCTGCCTCCACCCCGCACCGACCCAGCCGACTCCACCTTGCCGCCCTCCCTTCACCACGCGGCTCGAGAAGGAGAAATGGACTGCAGTCCAACGGGCGGGGGCAAGACATGGCAACCCTGCTTTAACATATCCCCGAAAAAAATAAAAATAAAGAGCTGTACACGGAGGAAGTCTAAGGACCCGACCACAGACCTCTCGAACAGGAAAGGTATTTTTGTATTTCCGCCACGAGAGCATGGCGGCGTCGGGACCGGGCGGGCGGGGCGCCTGCGAGGCGGCCGGGAGGGGAGACTTTTTTCTCCTCCCCGTGAGTGTAGATTGCTCCCTATCCAGGCGGCGGTGCTTCGGAGCGGGGCGGGGCGGGGCGGGGCGGCCTGGACCCTCCTCTGTTCTCGGGCCAGCATCGACCCCCTCCTGTAGTATAAGTGGAGATTGGCGTGAGGAGAGCAGAGGAGGGCTCCTGCCCGGGCAGGGCAGGGCAGGGCAGGGCAGGGCAGGGCAGGGCGAGCGGACAGGACGGACCCGCGGCCGGGGCCGGGGCCGGCCAGGACCGACAGGCGGACAGACGCCTAGATCCCATCTCCACAAATTGAAACAGGGACCGCCGTAATGCTGTCGTAATCAAACGAGCGACCAGGCCGGAGGCCTGCGAAGGGGTGTGAGATAGGGCGGGGCGGGGCGGGGCGGGGCGGGGCGGGGCGGGGCGGGGCAGCGTGAGGCGGGAGCGCGACCACCGACATTAGTCGGACATCAGACTAAGGAGAGCGGAGAGAGCGAGGGAGAGAGAGAGAGAGAGAGAGGGGGGGAAGAGGAGAAAGGGGAAGAGCGAGGGAGGCGCGAGCGAAAGGCGAGCAGCTGGGGGCTGTCAATTTAAGGAGAAGCAATCTTTGGACGCGCGCGCGCGCGCTCCGAGCGCCCCAGCCCAGCACGGTGCGGCTGCTGCAGCCTGAGCCCGGGCCACTCCCTCCTCTCCCTCACCGTCGCCCTCACCCTCGCCCACGCCCTCACCCTCGCCCTCGCCCACGCCCTCACCCTCGCCCACGCCCGTCCGCGGAGAGGTAATTTGAGCCGCAGACCGCTGCGCAGCGCAGCCCTGTCCAGTGGAGCTCCAGACTAACAGACTAGACCTCGCGGCGGGGCGGGGTGGGGTGGGGTGGGGTGGGGTGAGGCGAGGTGGGGCGAGGCAGACCCACCACTGCCCACCACCCGCCAGCGCCCCCGCCGATTCTCCAGTGAAATCCGCCGCCACTGGAGCGGCTCGGCTCGGCTCGGGTCGGGCCGGCACGCCGGTCCGATAGCACTGGCCGAGGGCGGGGCTGATGCTGATAGCGGTGCTGCAGACGACGAATCGGAGAATTGAATTCTCCGGGAGGCACACCGTTAGTCGGGAGTGTGTAACTGAATAAGTTTGCTTTGTCGGCGTCGCCGGCGGGAACAGGAAATAAAAAAGAAAACCCAAAGTCTCTGCCGTAATTTTGTGTGCGCGTGTCCTTCCAATACCATGGTAGAGCAGCACAATTTTCCTCTCTATTTGCAAAAAAAAAAAATTGCGCGCGCAAAGAAATTGTAATCCTGTGATGAATATATTGACGAGAGAGAAAGCGTTTCCCAGTATTACATCCCACATGTGTGTGCGAGCTGGCGCGAGCGGGCCGCCGGGACGGGACGGGATGGGGCAGTAGGGAGTGTCATAATTGCATTAAACGGCCATCTTAATGGTCCGAGACCGGGTCCAGGACGGCGCGGCGCGGAGCGGCGCGGCGAGGCGCAGGGGGATGTTTGCGCCGGGATGTTTACTCCCAACTAATGGTCTAGTCCGCCTGGCCCACCCCGGACAGGCACGCGATTCAGCCCCTCCCCCCCGCTCCTTTCCCAGCCTCAGCACTTTCCGCACCCCCTCACCCTCTTTCTCCTAACCACACTTCCTTTAACTCAGCCATCCTTTCCTCCCTCACACCCCACCCCACCCCATCTCTCTCTCACTCTCTCTCTCTCTCTGTCTGTCTGTCTGTCTCTGTCTCTCTCTCTCTCTCTCACTCTCTCTCTCTCTCTCTGTCTGTCTGTCTGTCTCTGTCTCTCTCTCTCTCTCTCTCCTCCGCACACACTGACAGTGAGCCCAGCCAAATCTTTCGCCATCCCCCAGTGTAGAGGTCTCCATTTATCCCATGGTGGATTTCCCCCCTCCCATCTTCTCCTCTCCCTCTCACTCACTCTATCTGCTATGGGCGAAAATCCCCGCCACCGTTTCGCCCATTCTTATATAGAGCCGCGCCAGCGGTGCCTACACTCTCCTCCCTCCATCTTCCTAAGGCCCCGAGACCGCGCAGCCGCCAAACCCCGGGACCCCTAAACCGATAAATCGGCTTTTTAACAAATACTAACTCACCCGCCCGCTCTGCAAGGCCGTGGCGTGGCGTGGGGTGGCGGCTTCCAAGTTCAACGGGGAGGCGGGTCGACCGCTGCTGCCATCTCCCGGACCAGTCAGCAGAACATTACACATCCATTGAACCAGCCCAGGCCGCATGGCACGACGCGAAAAAAAAAAAAAAATACGATTTCACAAAATCCTGGTAGGCACAAAGTATGTTTTGGTTTCATATGATTTTTAAGTGGATGGTCCGTGAAGAATTTTGTTAAAAATTTCCAACCGTTTGGGAGAAAGTATTGAATTTTTTTTCTCCCTACATGTTGGATAAGCGATATAGTATTAGGTCACAAGCGACATTTGTTCTCTCTAGCTCAAACGAATAAGAAGTTACGTTCTTAGCAGGGAATTGTCCAATCACCTTCACTTTTGAACTGTACGCTCGATTCTGCGAGAAATCGTTCATAAAATCGACGAAAATTCACACTATCGCCCCTAGCGTCTCTCCTATGCTGGCTTAACTTCTGAAAATCACATGGAAGGTGTATCTCGATGTCCTGAAGACGAAAAAACATCCGTCGGAAGTTAAGCCAGCAATGGAAAAAAGTTGCGTTCGAGACATGGTTCAAAACTCGACGAAAATTCGTAAAAAATTCACACTATCGCCCCTAGCGTCTCTCCTATGCTGGCTTAACTTCTGAAAATCACATGGAAGGTGTATCTCGATGTCCTGAAGACAAAAAACATCCGTCGGAAGTTAAGCCAGCAATGGAAAAAGTTGCGTTCGAGACATGGTTCAAAACTCGACGAAAATTCGTAAAAATTCACACTATCGCCCCTAGCGTCTCTCCTATGCTGGCTTAACTTCTGAAAATCACATGGAAGGTGTATCTCGATGTCCTGAAGACGAAAAACATCCGTCGGAAGTTAAGCCAGCAATGGAAAAAGTTGCGTTCGAGACATGGTTCAAAACTCGACGAAAATTCGTAAAAATTCACACTATCGCCCCTAGCGTCTCTCCTATGCTGGCTTAACTTCTGAAAATCACATGGAAGGTGTATCTCGATGTCCTGAAGACGAAAAACATCCGTCGGAAGTTAAGCCAGCAATGGAAAAAGTTGCGTTCGAGACATGGTTCAAAACTCGACGAAAATTCGTAAAAATTCACACTATCGCCCCTAGCGTCTCTCCTATGCTGGCTTAACTTCTGAAAATCACATGGAAGGTGTATCTCGATGTCCTGAAGACGAAAAAACATCCGTCGGAAGTTAAGCCAGCAATGGAAAAAGTTGCGTTCGAGACATGGTTCAAAACTCGACGAAAATTCGTAAAAATTCACACTATCGCCCCTAGCGTCTCTCCTATGCTGGCTTAACTTCTGAAAATCACATGGAAGGTGTATCTCGATGTCCTGAAGACGAAAAAACATCCGTCGGAAGTTAAGCCAGCAATGGAAAAAAGTTGCGTTCGAGACATGGTTCAAAACTCGACGAAAATTCGTAAAAAATTCACACTATCGCCCCTAGCGTCTCTCCTATGCTGGCTTAACTTCTGAAAATCACATGGAAGGTGTATCTCGATGTCCTGAAGACGAAAAAACATCCGTCGGAAGTTAAGCCAGCAATGGAAAAAAGTTGCGTTCGAGACATGGTTCAAAACTCGACGAAAATTCGTAAAAAATTCACACTATCGCCCCTAGCGTCTCTCCTATGCTGGCTTAACTTCTGAAAATCACATGGAAGGTGTATCTCGATGTCCTGAAGACGAAAAAACATCCGTCGGAAGTTAAGCCAGCAATGGAAAAAGTTGCGTTCGAGACATGGTTGAAAACTCGACGAAAATTCGTAAAAATTCACACTATCGCCCCTAGCGTCTCTCCTATGCTGGCTTACCTTCTGAAAACCACATGGAAGGTGTATCTTGATGTCTTGAAGACGAAAAATCATCCGTCGGAAGTTAAGCCAGCAATGGAAAAAAGTTGCGTTCGAGACATGGTTCAAAACTCGACGAAAATTCGTAAAAAATTCACACTATCGCCCCTAGCGTCTCTCCTATGCTGGCTTAACTTCTGAAAATCACATGGAAGGTGTATCTCGATGTCCTGAAGACGAAAAAACATCCGTCGGAAGTTAAGCCAGCAATGGAAAAAAGTTGCGTTCGAGACATGGTTCAAAACTCGACGAAAATTCGTAAAAATTCACACTATCGCCCCTAGCGTCTCTCCTATGCTGGCTTAACTTCTGAAAATCACATGGAAGGTGTATCTCGATGTCCTGAAGACGAAAAACATCCGTCGGAAGTTAAGCCAGCAATGGAAAAAGTTGCGTTCGAGACATGGTTCAAAACTCGACGAAAATTCGTAAAAATTCACACTATCGCCCCTAGCGTCTCTCCTATGCTGGCTTAACTTCTGAAAATCACATGGAAGGTGTATCTCGATGTCCTGAAGACGAAAAAACATCCGTCGGAAGTTAAGCCAGCAATGGAAAAAGTTGCGTTCGAGACATGGTTCAAAACTCGACGAAAACTCGTAAAATTCACACTCTATCGCCCCTAGCGTCTCTCCTATGCTGGCTTAACTTCTGAAAATCACATGGAAGGTGTATCTCGATTTCCTAAAGACGAAAAAACAGCCGGCGGAAGTTAAGCCAGCAATGGAAAAAGTTCCGTTCGAGACATGGTTCAAAACTCGACGAAAATTCGTAAAAATTCACACTATCGCCCCTAGCGTCTCTCCTATGCTGGCTTAACTTCTGAAAATCACATGGAAGGTGTATCTCGATGTCCTGAAGACGAAAAACATCCGTCGGAAGTTAAGCCAGCAATGGAAAAAGTTGCGTTCGAGACATGGTTCAAAACTCGACGAAAATTCGTAAAAAATTCACACTATCGCCCCTAGCGTCTCTCCTATGCTGGCTTAACTTCTGAAAATCACATGAGAGGTGTATCTCGATGTCCTGAAGACGAAAAAACATCCGTCGGAAGTTAAGCCAGCAATGGAAAAAAGTTGCGTTCGAGACATGGTTCAAAACTCGACGAAAATTCGTAAAAAATTCACACTATCGCCCCTAGCGTCTCTCCTATGCTGGCTTAACTTCTGAAAATCACATGGAAGGTGTATCTCGATGTCCTGAAGACGAAAAAACATCCGTCGGAAGTTAAGCCAGCAATGGAAAAAGTTGCGTTCGAGACATGGTTCAAAACTCGACGAAAATTCGTAAAAATTCACACTATCGCCCCTAGCGTCTCTCCTATGCTGGCTTAACTTCTGAAAATCACATGGAAGGTGTATCTCGATGTCCTGAAGACGAAAAAACATCCGTCGGAAGTTAAGCCAGCAATGGAAAAAGTTGCGTTCGAGACATGGTTCAAAACTCGACGAAAATTCGTAAAAATTCACACTATCGCCCCTAGCGTCTCTCCTATGCTGGCTTAACTTCTGAAAATCACATGGAAGGTGTATCTCGATGTCCTGAAGACGAAAAACATCCGTCGGAAGTTAAGCCAGCAATGGAAAAAAGTTGCGTTCGAGACATGGTTCAAAACGCGACGAAAATTCGTAAAAAATTCACACTATCGCCCCTAGCGTCTCTCCTATGCTGGCTTAACTTCTGAAAATCACATGGAAGGTGTATCTCGATGTCCTGAAGACGAAAAAACATCCGTCGGAAGTTAAGCCAGCAATGGAAAAAAGTTGCGTTCGAGACATGGTTCAAAACTCGACGAAAATTCGTAAAAAATTCACACTATCGCCCCTAGCGTCTCTCCTATGCTGGCTTAACTTCTGAAAATCACATGGAAGGTGTATCTCGATGTCCTGAAGACGAAAAAACATCCGTCGGGAGGTAAGCCAGCAATGGAAAAAGTTGCGTTCGAGACATGGTTCAAAACTCGACGAAAATTCGTAAAAAATTCACACTATCGCCCCTAGCGTCTCTCCTATGCTGGCTTAACTTCTGAAAATCACATGGAAGGTGTATCTCGATGTCCTGAAGACGAAAAAACATCCGTCGGAAGTTAAGCCAGCATTGGAAAAAAGTTCCGTTCGAGACATGGTTCAAAACTCGACGAAAATTCGTAAAAAATTCACACTATCGCCCCTAGCGTCTCTCCTATGCTGGCTTAACTTCTGAAAATCACATGGAAGGTGTATCTCGATGTCCTGAAGACGAAAAAACATCCGTCGGAAGTTAAGCCAGCAATGGAAAAAAGTTGCGTTCGAGACATGGTTCAAAACGCGACGAAAATTCGTAAAAATTCACACTATCGCCCCTAGCGTCTCTCCTATGCTGGCTTAACTTCTGAAAATCACATGGAAGGTGTATCTCGATGTCCTGAAGACGAAAAAACATCCGTCGGAAGTTAAGCCAGCAATGGAAAAAAGTTGCGTTCGAGACATGGTTCAAAGCTCGACGAAAATTCGTAAAAAAATTCACACTATCACCCCTAGCGTCTCTCCTATGCTGGCTTAACTTCTGAAAATCACATGGAAGGTGTATCTCGATGTCCTGAAGACGAAAAAACATCCGTCGGAAGTTAAGCCAGCAATGGAAAAAGTTGCGTTCGAGACATGGTTCAAAACTCGACGAAAATTCGTAAAAAATTCACACTATTGCCCCTAGCGTCTCTCCTATGCTGGCTTAACTTCTCAAAATCTCATGGAAGGTGTATCTCGAGAAGTTAAGCCAGCAATGGAAAAAAGTTGCGTTCGAAACATGGTTCAAAACTCGACGAAAATTCGTAAAAAAAAATCACACTATCGCCCCTAGCGTCTCTCCTATGCTGGCTTAACTTCTGAAAATCACATAGAAGGTGTATCTCGATGTCCTGAAGACGAAAAACATCCGTCGGAAGTTAAGCCAGCAATGGAAAAAGTTCCGTTCGAGACATGGTTCAAAACTCGACGAAAATTCGTAAAAATTCACACTATCGCCCCTAGCGTCTCTCCTATGCTGGCTTAACTTCTGAAAATCACATGGAAGGTGTATCTCGATGTCCTGAAGACGAAAAAACATCCGTCGGAAGTTAAGCCAGCAATGGAAAAAAGTTGCGTTCGAGACATGGTTCAAAACGCGACGAAAATTCGTAAAAATTCACACTATCGCCCCTAGCGTCTCTCCTATGCTGGCTTAACTTCTGAAAATCACATGAGAGGTGTATCTCGATGTCCTGAAGACGAAAAAACATCCGTCGGAAGTTAAGCCAGCAATGGAAAAAAGTTGCGTTCGAGACATGGTTCAAAACTCGACGAAAATTCGTAAAAAAATTCACACTATCGCCCCTAGCGTCTCTCCTATGCTGGCTTAACTTCTGAAAATCACATGAAAGGTGTATCTCGATGTCCTGAAGACGAAAAAACATCCGTCGGAAGTTAAGCCAGCAATGGAAAAAAGTTGCGTTCGAGACATGGTTCAAAACTCGACGAAAATTCGTAAAAATTCACACTATCGCCCCTAGCGTCTCTCCTATGCTGGCTTAACTTCTGAAAATCACATGGAAGGTGTATCTCGATGTCCTGAAGACGAAAAAACATCCGTCGGAAGTTAAGCCAGCAATGGAAAAAGTTGCGTTCGAGACATGGTTGAAAACTCGACGAAAATTCGTAAAAAATTCACACTATCGCCCCTAGCGTCTCTCCTATGCTGGCTTAACTTCTGAAAATCACATGGAAGGTGTATCTCGATGTCCTGAAGACGAAAAAACCTCCGTCGGAAGTTAAGCCAGCAATGGAAAAAAGTTGCGTTCGAGACATGGTTCAAAACGCGACGAAAATTCGTAAAAATTCACACTATCGCCCCTAGCGTCTCTCCTATGCTGGCTTAACTTCTGAAAATCACATGGAAGGTGTATCTCGATGTCCTGAAGACGAAAAACCTCCGTCGGAAGTTAAGCCAGCAATGGAAAAAAGTTGCGTTCGAGACATGGTTCAAAACTCGACGAAAATTCGTAAAAAATTCACACTATCGCCCCTAGCGTCTCTCCTATGCTGGCTTAACTTCTGAAAATCACATGGAAGGTGTATCTCGATGTCCTGAAGACGAAAAAACATCCGTCGGAAGTTAAGCCAGCAATGGAAAAAAGTTGCGTTCGAGACATGGTTCAAAACTCGACGAAAATTCGTAAATAATTCACACTATCGCCCCTAGCGTCTCTCCTATGCTGGCTTAACTTCTGAAAATCACATGGAAGGTGTATCTCGATGTCCTGAAGACGAAAAAACATCCGTCGGAAGTTAAGCCAGCAATGGAAAAAAGTTGCGTTCGAGACATGGTTCAAAACGCGACGAAAATTCGTAAAAAATTCACACTATCGCCCCTAGCGTCTCTCCTATGCTGGCTTAACTTCTGAAAATCACATGGAAGGTGTATCTCGATGTCCTGAAGACGAAAAAACATCCGTCGGAAGTTAAGCCAGCAATGGAAAAAAGTTGCGTTCGAGACATGGTTCAAAACTCGACGAAAATTCGTAAAAATTCACACTATCGCCCCTAGCGTCTCTCCTATGCTGGCTTAACTTCTGAAAATCACATGGAAGGTGTATCTCGATGTCCTGAAGACGAAAAAACATCCGTCGGAAGTTAAGCCAGCAATGGAAAAAGTTGCGTTCGAGACATGGTTCAAAACTCGACGAAAATTCGTAAAACATTCACACTATCGCCCCTAGCGTCTCTCCTATGCTGGCTTAACTTCTGAAAATCACATGGAAGGTGTATCTCGATGTCCTGAAGACGAAAAAACATCCGTCGGAAGTTAAGCCAGCAATGGAAAAAAGTTCCGTTCGAGACATGGTTCAAAACTCGACGAAAATTCGTAAAAAATTCACACTATCGCCCCTAGCGTCTCTCCTATGCTGGCTTAACTTCTGAAAATCACATGGAAGGTGTATCTCGATGTCCTGAAGACGAAAAAACATCCGTCGGAAGTTAAGCCAGCAATGGAAAAAAGTTGCGTTCGAGACATGGTTCAAAACTTGACGAAAATCCTGAGACAAATCCATATGGCTACTTCGTGCCTAAAAACTCCGTGATGGGGATAGTACGCTTTCACGACCGCGATAAAAACAATATTTCTGACGCGGGAAAAAATTTGAGCCATGCGGATATTTCCGTAGGGGCTCGGCGTGAAGTGCCCAGAGAGGTGTGGGGGGTTTGGGGGAAGACGGCGGCGTGGCGTCGCGTCGCGCGGACCTTCTGGCGGCGTAAGGAGATTCCCCAAATCCCACCCCGCCCCACCACGCTCGGCCCCACGCCACGCCACGCCACGCCACGCCATGCCACACTCCCGGCTGTCCCCCCCTCCTGTCTGCTGACTGAGCCGAGAGCGCGCCGCTAAGCGCCTGGGAGGCAGGCAACCCGGCCGCAGCTGTGCGTCGCGCGGCATGGGTTGCCTACCCTGCAGGCGGCCCCCGCTCCTGGCCTGGCACACGCGCGAGCGTCAATGAGGAGGAGACAAGCTGTCGGGGGGAAAAGGGAGGAGTGGGGGGCCAACATGTGTGCTGCTGGTACAACGTGTTGCGGTGGGGCGGGGCGGGGCGGGGCGGGGCGGGGCGGGGCGGGGCGGGGCGGGGCAGATGCGCTGCTGCGTCTAGCAGCCGCCCCGCCCCGCCGCGCCGCAGTGACATTCAACAGAGTCCGCCACAAACACTCGAGCTGTAAGCTGTAAGCGGGAGCAGCGCAGCGTGGCTTATAGCGTGCAGCCTAGTCATCCCCTTCCCTTTTCACCTTGTTACCGTTCTGTCGGCGGGCTGCCCAGCCCAGCCCAGCCCAGGAGCGTCCGCCTGCGGGCCGGGCCGGGCTGCCGGGCCGGGCTGCCGGGCGGCCGGGGAGGCTCCGACAGCATTATTAACCCGGGCGGGGCGGGGCGGGCCGCGTGGCAGCAGGGGAATGCGTGTGTGTTTGTGTTGGTGCTGGCGCTTCGCCTGTTTGTGTTCGCGCGGGGCGCGTCTGGTCAGGCGGGCGCGGGCGGGAGGCAGGGACCTGTCCGTCCCGCCCCCGCCCCAGCCCCGCCCCCGCCCCCGCCCTGTACAGGCGCTCCCCTACTCCCACCGCCGCGTCGAGGACGCCCCTTTTGTGCTGCAGCGGCGCCCCGCCCCGCCCCGCCCCGCCCCGCCCCGCTGCACGTGTTGCACATGCCGGAGCACACGATAAGCTGCTCCTCGAAGCCCCCGGCCCGCCCCGCCCCGCCATATCGGGCGAATCAGATTGAAAAGGCGCCAAGGCCCTCCCGGCAAGCTGCTGTCCTGGCGCCGGGGCCGGGCCGGGGGCGCACCGGCCTGAATAGCCAAGATGGCCCAATTATGTCGGGGGTTATTTGGCGCTGCAGCCAGGAGGCAGGGCGGGGCGGAGGGCTGCGGGGCTGGACTATAGGGTGCCGGCTGGCCGCGGCTGTGCTGGCCGGGTCTGTGTACGGTGCCAATCTAAGGATGAAGGCAGGAGTCTGGCTGGGGGCTGGCTGCGGCTCGGGCTCTAACCTGCATAGCACTCCTGCAAGACAGCACAGTGCTCGCCCCGCCCCGCCCGCCCTGCACTACCCACATATTCTATCGCGGACTGACGGGGCACGGCACGGCAGTGCGGCGGGGCGAGGCTGTCTGCCGGGTTGGCTCAGGCGGGGTTCTCTTTTCACTGGTCCAGCCGAGCTCCCCCGCCCCCCGCCCCGTGCGGGCCAGGCACCCGCTGCTCCGGCGCGGTGGGGCGCGAGGTGGGGGGGAGGCGGCGGGGCAGGGGCCGCCAGGGGATGCCCACCCCGCCCCGCTCTGACCCGGTGCGCGCGCCGCTGAGCATTACTCCGGCTGTGAGCCCGCTGTGTGTATGTGCGATGAGCAGAGTCGGGAGGCGCGCCCCGCCCCGCCCCACCCCGCCCCGCCCCGCCCCGCCCACCCCGCCCCGCCCCGCCCCGCCAGCAGTGACTCCGGCAGAACACGGGAGCTGGAGGAGGCGCGGACGTCAAGATGCAGCTTGGTGGAACGGAGCGGGATACGCCAGCACGGCGTTTAGGAGACCTGCCCCCGCCGTCCACAATCACAATCGCTGCGGCGGCGCCCCGCGCTACACCACCCAGCCCAGCACACTTCACCCCCCTCCTCCGCGGAGCCACCCCACCCCACCCCGCCCCGCCCCGCCCCGCCCCACCCCGCCCCACCCCGCCCCGCCCTCTGCGCGCCACGCCGCGCTTCCGATGCCATTCCGGCCGGACGCTTCATTTCCCGAGGAAAAAAGACGGAGTGGAAAGGCGACGCGACGACGTCGGCCGGGGAGGAGGAACGCCCCGCCCCGCCTCACCCGTCAGCCGTCGGCGTTAAGGAGACGACGGCCCCGCCATCAGCCGCACCTCCCTCCCTCCTCGCCGTCCTCCTCGATTTTCGCGTCGTGTCGCGTTTTGGCATTTCCATTTGGCCCGATGGTCTCCACCGCGCCGCCCCACCCCACCCCGCCCCGCCCCGCCCCGCCGCACCCGCCGCACCCGCCCCCTCCTCTCCGTTCCGGGGGGCGCGCGCCTTGATTTTATTCGCCCACTGCTCTTTATGATGCAACTCACTCGCTCGGCTGGCTGGAAATTGGAGGCGGAGCAGGAGGAGGAGGAGGAGGAGGAGGAGGAGCAGTTGTCGGAGGGCGGGAGAGAGGGAGGGTAATAGCTGCGCCACGCCAGGCCAGGCCTCGCCAGCAAGGCCGACGTTGCGTCGACTCTCATTCCCGAGAGGCCTGCTCTGCTCCGCGAGGAAACTTGGGTCGGCCCGGCCGGTAGCAAGAGCTTGGGCCAGGGCCGGGCCGCCCCTGCCCTGCCCTGACGGCCGAGCCATGTCGCGATATGCTTGCCCACCCCCTCCCCTCCAAGTCGCCTTGGGGAAGGGCAAATTTGACGGCCTTAAAAGAAAAGACTCGACGTGCCGCATGTGCCCGCTGTCGTTGCGTAAAATTTTACGACAGACTTGATGGAAACTATTTCAAGCGGAATCGCGATTGTCGTAAAATGTTTGGTTTCGAAACTTTGAATCGACATCGCGCCAGTACAGCCGAGGATACTACAAGAACGCTGGTCGCTGGTCCTTACATTGCGTTTGTATGGCAGGAGACCATTCTCCTCGACAGCAGATTGTCGGCTCCCTTCTGTCCTTTATTTTCCGCAGCGATAAAGACCGTCCCATTGCCGGGGCCGGCGGACCCGCGACGCGAGTCTGAGTGGCACTGAGCCCCGGTTATTGGCAGGGAGTGCGAGAGAGAGGGAGAGAGAGAGAGGGGGAAACAAGGAGACAGGGCGGGAGAGGAGAGAGGCAGAGAGGGGGGAGGGGCAGGTTGCGGAGCAGAGCAGCGTCTGGAGGACTTGAGGGATTATTTCCAGCTTCCCTTTGAAGCCACCGAAAAGGGCAAGGGCTCATGCGGGGTGGGCGGGGCGGGGTGGGGTGGGGCGGGGTGGGGCGGGGTGGGGCAGGGCGGCCTGGACCAGGACCAGAAGGGCCCCGCGCCGCGCCGCGCCGCGCCGGCTCACAGGTGGCTGGCAATGTATAAAGCCGAGGCCGAGGGGAGCGACCCGGTGCACTGCAGTGGTGACTAATGCCTGCCTGCCTCCGCGGCCGGGGGAGGGGGCGTTCCGCTTGCACGGCATTACAAAGTTTGGCACAATAAACCGGTGAGCAGGAAGTGCGTAGCGTAGATATACGTGCGTGTGTGTGTATGTATATACAGGGGTGAGTGCCAGCCACCCCCTCTCTGTTCCCGCGACAAACTTTTGTTTTTTCGAGCGTTGCGGGCGCTTCTCCTCAGGGACGCGTATGAAAATGTTTGCAGCTGTACAGCAGTGGGGTTGAGCTCGACCAGGCCCCCCGCCCCGCCCGCTGTCCGCTTCGCCTGGGTGCGCCGCGGTGCGCACAAACAGACCAGCCCCCGCACACATGGAATATGAAAAACAAAACTGCAGGGCGCAGGCAAAGAGACGGCCGGCCATACCCTCCTGCGCGCTGTGCGATGCGCCACTCGCAAAGATGCGTCCGGGGACGTACGTGAGCTCCATGACGTCGGCAGGGCAGGGTAATAATTATCCCAGCCCTGACCCGCACAATGTCTGTACACGACACGGCAGTCTGGCCATTCCGTTCCATTCATGCGGTCAGTCAATATTTCATTCCATTCATTCATTCAGCCCGGTGCGCTGCAGGGTAGCGTAGCGGAGCGGACCAGGGCCGCTGAGCGGAGCGGAGCGGAGACCAGCTGTACTGGCGCGGCGAAACGGGCGCAACAAGCGGTCTTGACGGCACTGGCTTGGCTTGGCTCCACTCGGCTCGACCCCGCCCCGCCCCGCCCCGCCCCGCTCGCCTTACCGTGTCAACGCATTTTTCATGAGAAATTAAAACGCCAGACTCCTGTCGGCGGCAATGGTGGTCGCTCCGCTCCGATTCGGACCGCGCGCGCATGACATGTCATTTGTCAGGACGCTTTATTCACGCTGGGGGAGGCGGGGCGGCCGGTCAGGGTAGGGGTACTTTGACATAAAACAAAAAATACTACTCACAGGGCCAGGATGCAAGGACTTACTACCCCGTACTTCCCGGTACTCCCCAAACCACACCGAATCCGAAAAAAACAACAAAAAAACAAGAAGTTAAGCTCAATTAAGATTTGAACCCATGCCGATCCCGCCGAAGCGCTTTTTAGACACCCTCGACGCAGAGTAGCCTCCGCCCTCACCGCCTCCACCCAACCCCACCCCGCCCCGCCCCGCCCCCAGACCTGCTTCACCAGCAGCCGTTAATCACGCAAGTTGTCGCCGCCAGCAGCGCCATAGGCGCCGCCCCCATCCCCGCCGCGAGGGCGTAAGCGGCTCTGATTTACAATTAGCTACTTCTTGTCGAACCCATTATAGCCCCATAGCGCCGCCGGTGGCCTGGCTGGCGGGCGGGCCCACTTTCTCTCTATGGCTCCAGCTCATCCTACTTCTCGCGGTGTATAATTCCTCTCGTGCTCGCGCCCTGTCTTCCCTCGCGCTCCTCGCCCTCTCCAGCTACATCTGCATCCACAGCCACGTCTACAGCAGCGCTACGGCGCGCCCTGCTGCCTGCCCTGCTGCTCCACCGCGTTTACCATCCCAACCTTAAACTCCATTTTCCATTCCATGCTGCCGCGCCAGAGCTGGTGCGCTCAGAGTTTCCTGAGTTACGTCTCAACTTCTCTCTTTCTCCCCCCCTCCCCCTTCTTTCTCCCTCACACACACACGCACACGCGTACGAGGCGTACAACGCGGCAGATGTAAAAGGTGGCTCAGAAGCTGAGCTCTCCATCGTCCAGATGAGAAAACCCCAAAACCCAGGCCTTTCGCGGCAGAGGGCCCCGGGTTACTTGGGCGCGGAAACAGAACAGAACCGACCAGAACGGGACCGACTCTCCTGCCGGCCCGGGGCGGGGCGGGGCGGGGCGGGGCGGGGCGGGTACGAAGCCTCTCCCGCCCACCCCGCCCCAACGCCTGCGGGGCCTTTCTGACTGACTAGACAAAGTAGTGGCAGCCCCGCCCGGCGCGAGGCTAGACTCGGCTGGGATCTGCCCCACTCCGCCCCTCGCTCCCGCTCATTCTGCCCCGTTTCCTTCCCCGCCGGGATGAGCATCACGCCACACGGGCGCGAGGTAGGCCGCGCGGCGGGTGGCCTACCCCAGGTCGCGCGGGCGCTCGGGGGTGGGGGTGGGGGACACGCGGCGCAGGTCGCAGCTCCACGCCGCGCGCTGGCATATTTTGTGAGCCGTGGTATCGTGTGTTGTGTTCCGGGCCGGGGGCCAGCACAAAGTCCAGCCACGCCCCGGCAGCGGGGAGCAAAACGACGAGACGGGTCCACCCACCCCGTCCCTGTACCAGCGCCAGCCAGGGCAGGGCAGGGCAGGCCGGGACACGCTGTACCCGACAACAATCGGCTGGATGGTGGGGGTCTCATTGTTCTCCAGCAGGCGGGTAGAGTCCCCCGCCCCCCGCCCGCCCCATCAGCACCACCACCGCCGCCCGGCCCCCAGCCCAGCACAATCAGTGCCAGCAGTCTACCCCCGCCGACGCCCCCACCCCCGCCCCGCCCCGCCCCAGCCGCGCGCCAACCTCCGGCATCCTGGATATCGCCGCTTATCAGCGCACAGTGGCCCGTCCCGTCATCAGCCTCGCGCTGCTGCCGCAGAGCACCGCGCCCGCCCCGCCCCGCCCCGCCCGCCCCGCTCCATGGCTGTTCCAGTGGCTGGGCCACGGCGGCGCCCTCGGCCCTATTTTACCACACACACCCCTCCTCACAAAAAAACACGATGGTGCGTTTATACGGAGCATTAATAAAGTGTCGGAGGTAAAACAGAATTGGGAGAAGGTGTGAGTCAGAATGGCGCTCCATTATACAGGAAGTAAAATAGCGGAAATACACCCCGCAGTCTCGGCAAACGCCATACTGTGCAAAGGAAACTCCTGGTCTTTATTTTAACTGAGAGAAATTCCCCTCCGTAGCGGGGCAGCTGCAGCTCAGCGGACGCCGACCATATGCCGGAAGCGCGCCGTCCGGTGCTGCCCCGGCTCTGGCCCGGCTCTGGCCCCCAGCCCGGCCTGGCTCGCCAACTTGGCCGCGGCCGCCCGCAGAAACTGAATAAGTTTGCGAGGTTCAGCCGAGCCGGCCGATAACCCGTTACATACACTCCAAGTTCACTCAACTACAATCAACTTCATCCAGGGAGGGAGGGGGGCGTGGCAGAGACGTCTCTGCTCGCTTCTCACGGTAAAGAAGAATGCGATAACGCTGCGCTCCGGTGAGATATACAAAGGTCGCGGTGCTGCGCGCGCCGGCCTAGACCTGGAGCCGAGGCCGCTCCGGGAGTCCGGTGTTTAAACGTGAGCTCGAGTCGGGGCTTCGTCCACCCCGCCCCGCCCCGCCCCGCCCCGCCCCGCCCACACTGCTCCCCAGCGCATTCCAATTCACCCCGGCGCCAGTTATTTGAGGCCATAAACCTCCAGGGAAGGGCGAGTACCGCGCGGCCAGCGCTGGGCTGGGCGCGGGCGCATTGGGCGTGCGCGATGGGTTGCCTACCTCGACGGCGCGCCCCTGCGGACTCCTGACTGCCCCTGCCCTACTTCCCACATTCTCTCGCGCTCTATCTCCACGTCAAATCCCGTATTTTTATCGCGCGAGCGAGATGCACGACAGTGCGGGGCGGGAGGGGGGGGGGTAGATATGGATGGCGATGCGGTGTGGGGAGGGATTCAGATGCTGGAGACAACAGCATATCTTGGAAAGTCGCGAGCTGGGACGGGAAGTAGTTTCCGAGTGACTTTGATAGGAGGATAAACATGGCGTATGAGCAGCAGCAGCATCCTCGCTGGCGGGGGCCGGGCCGGGCCGGGCCGCTGTAATCTGATCACTCCCGAAGAGGAGGAGGGATTCTCCGGGCGAGAGGAAGAGAGGGGAGAGGATGGGAGAGGAGAGGAAGGGAGGGGAGAGGAGAAGATGGGAGAGGAAGAGAGGGGAGAGGAGGAGAGGGCGCACAACGGCGTGCTCCTCCACGAGTACTACACGCTGTTCGGGACTAATTGAAATGGCTGCGCTTGCAGTGTGCTGCCTGCCTTGGGAGAGCTCGAGCAGAGAGTGAGAGAGCGAGAGAGAGGGAGAGGAGGGGGGAGGGGGAGAGATAGAGGGAGATGGAGATAAGGAACGGAGAGAGAAGGTAAGAGCATCCTCTGCTCTGCTCTCCTGTCGCGTACCCGAGTGGCGCCGACACGTGTCTGACACCCCCGCCCCGCTGCGCTGCGGTCGCCGCCCCCGCCACCCCCTCAGGACCGCGACGACGACATCCCCCGACCCGACCCGATCCGACCGCAGCGTGCCGCGGAAACCCGATAATCCTCTTCGGATGTATTTTCGTTTTTCATTCAATCGAGAAGGCGCGCATTGCGCGCGCCCGCCGCGGTCTGTCGAGGCGAGGGCGGGGCGAGTCGTCCGGCCGCGCGGGGGAGGCAGGCGGAGGCCCTGCCCGAGGCCCTGCCCGAGGCTAGGCTACGGGTGCGGAATATATCCGGGTCATGGGAGTGGTCGGGCCACCGCCGCGCCGCCCCGCGCCGCGCCGGTCGCATGATGAATGGATATCCGATACCACCCGGGCAGTTTCACATGGAAGGCAGTGGCATAGAGGACTATTAATAATGTGGTCCAGGGTATCGTGAAACGGGGCCCGGCCGGCACCGGCCAGCGAAAATTTGGCGCCAACACATGAATGAGATGATTTTACACGGATGTGTGAAAAATAATTAAAGACAAAGGGGGAAAGAGATGTGGCGAAATATTGTCGAGTGTCTTGTTCAGTTCGTGTCCGACACACACCACGGTCGATCCGAAGTGGCCGCTCCCCGCTCTCTTATTTATTGCCGGTTGCATGAACCCCCCCCCCGGTAAAGAGTTTGACTACGGTCCAGACCAAAGTTATCGCCGGACGAAACTTGGGCAGCGATGCTCCTGCTCCACTTCTGCTCTGCTCGCCTGCACCTGCAGCAGCAGCAGCACCCCGTCCCGCCCCGCCAGTGGAGGTTGTGTGTGCGTTTCGGTGGACAAAATGTTCCTCCTTCTTGGACGAGGAGGAGGAGCCCGTGATGAAGGCAAACTCCGGCCCGGCGGCCCGGCCGCTGAACAAGTTCCGCCTGCTCGGGCGGGCTCCGGGGAAAGAGAAATATAATAAAGAGAGGTATGTGCGTCGCGTCGGTGATACAAGTACAATTTTTCATTTTCCGCGAGGTCTGGGAGTAGAAGGGGAGGGGGTGGAGTGGCCGGGGGTGGCGGCGGTGCGGTGGCGCGCTGGGGATGAGGCCCGGGGCTGGGGCCTGGGCCAATGCGGGGGCGGCACAGCGCCCCACGTGCGTGAGGAAGGGCGGGGCAGAGCGCTCCCAACGACCTCTGTACCATCAAATTTTCCAAATATGAGATTTTTGTTGGTACCCCTTGTAACAGTAACACTTTTCATTTTTTTTAGAAAAGTTGTTTCGCGCCATATAGTCGCAACAAAACTTTTAATTTAATTTTTACATCCCTCCCCCTCCCATTTTTTTTAACGACGACCTGCCCCTGGCCCGCACAAATTTCCGATTATTCCGAGGGGCTCGCTCTTAGTCACGATGCGCGACTAATCAGACGAGACTAAACGGTTCGTGACGGAGGAGAGGCGCCTCACCTGGGGGAGAGTGGAGAGCCGGCGCGGGCGCGACTCACGCACCGGCCGCGTCACGGTGGTCACGGTGCGCCGTCACGACGCGTCCCGTCCAGTCACGCTACGCACACACACACACACACACACACACACCACTGGGAGACACTCGGGCTGGGCCGGGCACACGCGACGCTAACGCACTCTGCTTCCTGCTGGAGGCGCGCGGGGGCGGCGCGGGGGCGGCGCGGGGGCGGCGCGCGGGCGCTCGCAGGGGGCGGCGCTGCCTCGCAGGCTGTGTTCGCTACGGTACGGCGCGGGCCGGGCCGGGCCGGGCCGGGCTGGGCTGCCGGGCTGGGCTGCGGGGAGAGGTCGTCCCGTCCCGTCCCGTCCCCACGCCACGAGCGCCGCGAGCCAACTGAGCCTGACGGAGCCCGCCCCCGGCCCGGCCCGGCCCCGCCCCGCCCCGCCCCGCCCGGTGCGGCCCTCGACCCCCACTCCTCTCACAGCCACCGCCCCCGCCCTCGCCTCCCCCCACAGGGGCCCCAAGGACCCCCAGCTTTGGAGATGAGCCTCAAGGCCCACGCCAGCGCGCGCCCGCGCCGCGCCGCCCTTCGCCACCTCAGCGCCTCGCCACGCCGCGCCGCACACAAGTAGAACCCCGGGCCGGTCGAGGCCGGGGTCAGGGGCAGTGCAGGGGAGCGCCCGACGAGTGGAGGGTGGAGGGTGGAGGTCCGCTGACCCGACCCGAAGAGTGCCGGGGCGGGGCGAGGCGAGGGCCGTGGCCGAGGCCCCCAGCAGCCTTTTGGTTTTCATCCCGATCTCCGCGGGGCGCCCCGTCTACAACCTGCCCTGCCCTGCGCTGGCGGGGGGTGTTCTTGTCCTCCCCGTGGCTGTTGGCGGTCAGCAGGTAGCCACCCCGCCCGCCCCGCCCCGCCCCGCCCTGTCCCGGTGTGAGGTGATAATACTGCCCCCGTGACGTGACAAAGGCCGGGCGGAGTGGCTCGCAAGCGCTACAGATCACAAGCGCTACAGGTCACAAGCGCTACAGCTCGCTAACGCTACGGGTCGCAAGCGCTTCAGGTCACAAGCGCTACAGCTCGGCAGCGTTACGGCTCGCTTGCGCTACGGGTCACAAGCGCTACAGCGAGAATCCGCGCGTTAGGCGGAGCCGGGCCGAGCTTAACCTTCAAAAATTACGCACGTGCTCTGCAAGTGAAAGGGTGGAAACATGGAAAATTTTTGCGACAGTAAACCTCCCGAAGGAGGTTGCGGTTCCCGCCAGGCACAGGGCTTTTACCCCCCGTGGCAGCCAACAACTTCGGTGTTCTTATGGGAACCGGTGCTTTTCTGGCATGCGATCCTGTCGCGCAATTCGACAGATTTGATCCCCGTACTGTCAGATTTAGTCGTACGGTGGTTAACCGAACTGCCCTGTCCCCAGGGCATGGAAACGCTATTTTTGGAGCCAGATTCTAGGACTTATGACCCCACGACCGACCACCAGTCGTGGGCATGGGACGGAACTTCCTGGCAACCCGCTGTCGCTACCAGTGAAGAACCTACCTGGGTTTGAACCAGGCCCCATGTGCCGAGTCTCACAGACACCCCACGGTTTTCGCGGCACCACTAGACCACTAGACCGTCGGCGATTCCACGAGGGAGCTCGGTTGAAATGGGGGGTTTGAATTCCACTCCAAGTTGTTCTCAGAAAAATTAAATTTTTAGCTAAGATTCGAACCTCTGTCCTGTGACTCTCCGGGCGGACACTATGCCGGCACGGCTACGTCGCCACGGTACGAGATGCCGGACCACTAGGAGGCATGCTGCGCGAGAAGCAACAGTCACCAAAGAAACGAACCCGGTGTCATCAGTACGCCTGCTCTCCGTGCGCTGCTAAGCCGGCCGCGTAGCGTCATTGGTATCGGCACTGCTCATGGCACTAGGAGGGCAGTGGTTCAAACACCACGTGTTATTGTATTTTTTTTAAAATTTTTTTAAATTTTTATTTTCTTTGGACCAATTGTTCTTTCTAGGCCAGGGGATGCAATAATTGATCATCTTTCCACTCGCTTTAGAGCACCGTGGTGCGATATCACTTACGCTACCCTCCCTGCCCGGCCCGGGCCGGCCTTGGCGCTCACCACCGCTCGGATTAAACGCTCGGGGCCGCGGGAAGGGAGGGGGTCCGCGGGGGCCCGGCCGCCGACAGGCCGCATGGATAACAGTCCAGTCGCGGAGCGGAGCAGGGGCCAGGCAGGCAGCCCCGCCCCGCCTCTGTCCACCCGATGGAACAGAACCAGTCCGCTTGCATACTAAATATATCCATTAGCGTCCGCGGGGAAGGGCGCGAGGAGCGAGCGGGGGTGGCCGTGTCCAGCGGGGCCGGGCGGGGCGGGGCGGGCGGGGCGGAGCTGGGGTCCCTTGCCCGGCCCCGCGGCCCTGAGCCTGCGGTGCCGCGTAGCTGGACAGGGCCTTGTTGTAGCTGATGGCGCGCGCCGCGGCGCCCCGTCACGTCTCGCCGGGAATGGGATAAGGGAGTCAGCGGCGTCCTGGGGCCCGAGGCAGGGCCCTGGGCTGGGCGCCCGCCTGGGCCTGGCCTTGGCCGCACCCGACCGAGGCGCACGAGGCGAGGCGCTCCCACGGGCGCCTTGTTGGTCCGGCCGGCCGGCCGGCCCCGACCCCGACAGTGTCACGACAGTGTCACGACAGTGTCACGCAGGAAACAAAATATCGACTCACCCTAAGCGGTGCGAAGCAGTGCGTCGCAGAAAGAGTCTCCAATCTCAGCGTCGCCGCGCCGCGTCCTCGTGGCGTGGAACATCACTGCAGTGTGCAGTTTAACCACCTGGTAGTGGCAAAAAAAAAAAAATCTAAGATTTAAACATAAAATGCAGTGACTCGTTTCAGTTTCTTTTCTATTTAAAATATTTTCCCCCATCGTAGAGTGGCGGCACAGACGTCACTTATGTGTTTGCGAGAGCAGCAGCCACACTGGTGCAGAAAGGAATGGAAAGTGGGTCGAGCAACGGAGAAGGGCACGGGCGGGCAGGGCGGGCAGGATGAGTTTCAACTCCAAAGGGGGCGGGGGTACAGAGGGACGGAGTGGAGCGGGGCGAGGGAGAAAGGAGATAAAAAGAGAGAGGCGAGTCGCGCGCGGATTTGGCGGGGACGCGGGCGTCGCGAGATCGCCCCCCTCCCCTACCCCCTCCACCGCCCCCGCCCCTTGCCTCGTGCCTATTTTTTTCGTTTTTCATCCCACCACCCTCCCCTGCCGCCCGGTGCTCCGCTGGCCCCCACAGACGCACCACCCCGCGGTCCAGCCCCCCAGTGTTAGTTACCAGCACCTCCACTTGTGCCCCGCCCCCGCGCCTCCCTGCTCCCCTTTGAGGCAGACGGCGGGCCTGGGCCCTGGCCTACGCCTGGCTCGGCGTGCCTTCAGCGCCCACCACCCCGCCCCGCCCCGCGCTCGCCTTATCATTTGGTCTTCCCTCTCACTCCATTCCTTCCCTCACCACCCCTGCCTCGCCCGCTGCGCGTCCCTCTGCTGACATGAGCGCCAGGGCAAAAGGCCCGCCCCCGGGCCCGGCCCGGAGGTGGAAACATGGAGACAATATCAGCGCGCTGCAGAGACGCCCCGCGCCCGCCCCGCACACCCGAGCCGTCAGGCTGTCATGCGATCGTGAGACTTCCTCTCGTGGTACTTCCACGGCTTCCGCTCCCGCGCCCGCGCGGCAGAAGTGAGACATGACAGGTCGCACAGACAGCTCCACACGCGGTCCACTTTCATTCAACTCTACTCACTTTTCAAGACTAACTGGTTCGACCCACCCCCTGTGAGGTCCGATAGCGCCCTTTGGCGCAGTTTGCGCAGCGATATGCTGCGAGGCGGTGCACACCACCCGCGAGGCTTCCGTCAAAAAAAGGTTTTCGGTAGCCGTCGGATAGTTCCGGAGCCCTACACTACCCCCAGCGAGCAGCCAGCTGTTCCACCCCAGCTCTGCTCTGCCCCTTGCCAGTCCGCCTGGCTGCAATATTACCCCAAATAAAAACGCAGTCGCGCCGCCCCGCCCCGCCCCGCCCCGCCCCGCCCCGCCCCGCCCCGCCCCGCCCCGCCCCTCCGCTCTGCTCCGCGTTTGATGTTCCGCTCAAAGCGGTGCGTCCCGTCCCGTGCCCTTCTCGATGGAGAGGACCGTTTAATATCTTGAGCCACTCTCTGCTCCTGTTGCGTTCTCGGATTTGTTATTTTTCTCTCTCTCCTCCTCTCTCGTACTCCGGGAGGATATAATACATTATGACATCGTACCCGCCCCTATTATGCCCGCAACCCCCACCCCCTCCAGCTACACTATGACTAGCAGCCTGCAAACACTCCCCCCGCGCCCCGCCCGCCCCCGCGCTGCGCCCTTTGTCCCCTCCTTTCTCAGCCCCTCTCCCCCTCCCCCTCTCTCCTCCCTCTGCTATTCCTCTTTCTCAAACTCGGCTCTGCCCCGGACTGTGTTTGTTCATCCATCAATCTCGCTTTGTACCGTCTCTGTTGGTCTTCCCACATCTCCTTGCACAGCCCCTGCCCGGCCTCCACCTGCATTTCACTATCACACGCTGCTAAAGGGAAGCAACATTTCGAAACAGCACTACTACACAGCCCCACGAACTACCTCTTGGACAAGGCGCCCCATTGCATTGAATCGTTCGGCTTCCCCCCCGGCCCCCAGCCCCGGGAGACTTTTGATGAACTTTTTAAAATTTTAATTTAGCTTAAGTTAGGAACTGGACCGAATGGACAGGCGGGCTGAGGCGTTTTCGCATTCATTATCCTGTCGCTAAAAACAGTACAAACTCTTAGGACACTAACCTCTTTCCTCTGGCAATGGCCGTATGGCCACGGTTCCCAGCTGATTTCACCGTTTGATGTCTTCAGTCCACAGCATCCAAATAACCGATGCACCCGCAAGAATCGCAACAATGTGAATAGGCGAGATTGAAAGTTAAAAGTTTCAGGCGGTTTAATAAGTGCACTCGACCGATCACTTTCGTCTCGTTCTCGCTCGCGTCGCGCCGCCAACTGTCCAGGCTCAGTAACGTTCAACGGACGAAACTCGAAGATTCGAGATCAATGTAACCAACCTGAGCAGATGATTTCCATTTCACCATCAAATTAAAACTTTAGACAGTGGCAAAAACACAGCGAGGACGAAGTAAGTTTCGTGTTTTGAAGAAATGCTTTCGACAAGTCGTCCCCCAGGTGTCAAAACGATTATCAAAAAACGGCGGTCGTTCTGACACCGAACCCCAAGAGGTACAACCGTACCGGAAGTACGCGGCACCATACAGCACGCGTCGCGCATGCACCGCGCGGTAACCCATCCGGGAGACGAGGGTGGGGGCGGGTGTCCTCCCCCAGATGACCCCTGATAAACCCCGGGCTCCGGACGGATTACCGCCGGATTACCTCCGACCCAATTACCACTCGGCCGTGCCGTACCGCTCTCACAGCATCGATTTGTCTGGCGACACCTGGCGCTGCAGCGGCAGCAGCGCGGCGGCCCGAGCCCGAGAATTCTGCTCAGTCCGGAATAATTATTTCTATCTCGCTCCGAGACGAGCAAGCATGGTCCCACCACCCCGCCCCGCCCCGCCATCGCGGACGTGTTCCGCTGTATGACGCCATGGCGTGCACACCGCCGCGGTGCTGCCCCCGGGGGTGGGGGAGGTCCCAGCGGGGTGGGCGCGGGGATGGGGGGAGGGGCAGGGCTCTAGGGGCCAGCGTGGGGTGGGGCACGGAGCGGAGCAAGAGGTTGAGGCCGACGGACGAGTCCACTTGCCGCTCGGGCCAGGGTACTCCTGCTCATTTTAACGGGGGCCTTTGAGAACTTGCCGTAAGCAAGTCGTGAAGGCAAACCACACCAACCAGACGCGAATACGTGATCCAGCTCACTTAAAATACTCCACCAAGCTCTGCAACGCAGCTGAGTCCGCCTGGTTGCCTATCGCCCCTTCTCTCGGCGCCATTGCAATGTCCTAAGCCCTTATTAGGGGGCGCTCGAGGAGGGAAGTCCACTCAGGGAACTAGTGTCTCTCTGTATCAAAGCTCGGTACACACTTGGCACAATACTGATATGCTGCTTCAGGCAGGTTGTAGCCGTTGTAGCTGTCGATATAGTTTCATATTCCGCGCCTCAGCTCCACTGCGCCTTCTCTTTACTATCTGTTCGGCCTCATCTCGAAACGACCAGCGCGTCGATTGTTGGCTCGTCCGTCGGATGTGTAATGTTTTGTTTCGTGACGTTTCGAGGATTACAGTTCCACGATGACGGATCCCGGTTATATGCCCAACAATTTGAAATTAGAGGTACGATTCTTCCATATTATTATTTTTCCGTACTTGTTTTATCTTTTAAGTTTTCTGATAATTGCTGTTAAGACCATTTAGGACTTAAATTCAGTCTCTTTGACAGTCGTCGACACTTACACTAACCTCTTTTGTGTGTTTTGACGTGACGTCGGTCAACATTAGTATAGTTTCGTTTTAAAATTCCGGTAAATACGAAGATGACTTCTCTCAAATCCTTTCAGTTATTTATTACAAAATGTTGAAACTTGTACGTTTTGTCGTTCGTATGTCATTTTCAAAATTTGTTTTTAAGGACAGAACCCCACCTTTCTGCTTGCTGCCCCTGTTTTTAAGCTGTGTGTAAACGTACTTTTAAAATAGGACGTCCATTTCAGTAACCCCTCTTCAGTATCTTTGTTTTAAATTCTTTTTAATTTTCCAAATTTTATTCTTTTAGGGTCGGCATTCTGTAGTGTCAGATGTTGAGTTTCAAGCGTCACAAGTCATTGAACGTTTAGAGGAAGCTGCAGAAAGAGCTGCTGAGAGGGCTGTTGAAGGCTCAGGCAATTCTTCAGGAGGGTTGTCATGGAAAAGCAGTTCACCTGCTTTAGCACTCCCTAGCAAAACAAATGCTGAAATATTCAGAGTCCTAGAGGTAAGTGTAAAATTTTAGGAAAATCCTTTTCAAATTTATGAAATTACATAGTTACCACTACTTTTCTTTCAGGACCTGATTACATTTGAGGACATCAGTAGTTTTGCCACTTGGACTGAAGATGTATCAACCCAGACTGAAGCTGAAAATCCTTCACTAGCATCAGTGCCAGCTCTTGATGCTGTGTCTAAACTCTCTGCTGTTTCTCACAGTGTTGCCTCACTTGCATGTACATTGGACAGAGCACACTCTCAGCAAATCAATGCCCGTCTTGCAAGTGACTGTAGTCGATGGCTGAGTCACTTATTTAGGCAAGTTCTGCCTCATCCTCTTTTTAGAAATATTTTTAAATAGTATTTCCTTGTGAATTGCTTGACCTAGATTTTGTTTGACTTTTAGTATTGCAGAGACCAATGATGAATGCTCAGCCATTTTTCATGAGGATCCCCTCGAAGGAATTGTTAGGATTGGGAAATATTTGCTACACAGGAAATACCCAAAATATGATGAGGATGGTTTTGAAGCACTCGCAGTACAATGGCCTGTTATTTATTCCAGTGTTACTTCACCATTAAGTGTTGTACAGCATCTCTGTAGACAGGTGTGGTGTGGGCGGTTGTTATTTTATTTTTTACTACTTTTCCATTCTTGTGACAAGTAGGTTTATATTTTCTTCCTATAGCTGGGACTTCCACTGCGTTGTATTCAGCCTGTCCCATGCAATACTATGTTTGGTTCCCACCAACGGATGGATGTTGCAGAACTGGAACGATTAATTGAACAGGACAAAAGTTCGAACAGAATTCCTTTAATGGTTATTGCTGATGCAGGTATTGGAAATTTTCAAACTATTATATAAACACATTTATAAAGTAGTTTCTCATTTTAATGGGTATTATTTGTCTCATTTCTATAGGTACGGTCATTGCTGGGCATGTGGATAATTTATCTCGGATTCAGGAAGTATGTGAAAAGCATGACGTGTGGATGCATCTGAGAGGGCATAACTTAGCTGCTCTAGTCCTCACTCATCCAACCGTAAAAGTATGAATTTACCTTCAAAAGCATCCTTTCAACCAACATTTTTGAAGTTTTCAAAATTGTAATGTGTATTTTATGTTCTAGTCCACTAAGCTTGCTGACAGTCTATCCCTTCCACTCGGAAATTGGTTGGGCATACCATCATTGCCCATAGCTGTATCCTTTGAAATTAACTAATTAATTTTCCAGAATAATCTTTTTAAGAATTTTTACTCTTACTTCCTTAACATAGTATTAGACCATGCTTTATCTACCTTCACCAACTGATGCAGAGGATGTGTGTAATCCAAGAAATACTACTCTTCCTATCCTGGCAGGACTTGTAAATGATTTAGCTACAAGGCGTTTTGTTAGTTTACCATTATGGACAACACTGCAGGTTAGATTCATTTTAGAGAGATACCTAATTCTATTTGTTTAAGTTCAAAATAGATTTTAATGAGAAAATAACAAATTTTTAGGCCTTAGGAAGAGATGGGATTCAGACAAGAATCACACGAGCATTGGAGTCAGCTGAGATGATGTGGAAGGCACTTGCGAACCTCCCTTCCATTCGCCTCGTGGTAAGTTTTACAGAATGGACTAGAATTCTTAGCTTGCGGAACCTACCCATATAACTCTTTTATTGTCTACCAGAGCCAGCAGCCTGGTGGTGAATCAGGTTCATATACAATCACGGATGTCGTTAAAAACCAGATTAATCCATTAGTAAGTCAGGGTTTGCTTTTTTGCCCCTGTTTTCTTTCAGTTTTAGATTAATTATAAATTATTACTTTTAGCAGTCTTACTTTATATCCTGTTTGCCTTTTCAGTTACTGCTGGAAGTTGTTGCTAGCACAGTTACTTTCCAATTTACAAATGGCACTGAAAAAGGACGACTCTCCTCATACTATGATAAACTTAATACTTGGGTAAGATTTCCATTTTTACAAACTTGTTTTTTTTTTTAACATAATTGTTTACACTATTAAAAAATATTTATCTAGCCTAAAAGTAATTAAATATTGATTATGATGCAATTTTTCTAGTTGGCACACATACTACAGCAGGAGTGTCCTCAGCTTGTGATTGACATGTGTGAGTTAGAGTCACATGGTATAGTTCTCCGTTACTGTCCCTTGGAGTTATCTCCGGACTATCTTCCTACTAAAGAAGATATCGAGCAATTCACAGCCAGTCTTGAACAACAAATTGTAAGCAACTCTATTATCTAAATCTTTTTTCAAGACCTAGAAGGATATTTTCTATGTTTCTTTTATTTCATAAGCTTCAATCTATCTATCTATCTGTTCACAGGAAGTTTTGACAGCCACAGTTCAACTGAAAGAGGTGTTTCAGCAATCTGTATCTCGAAATGCAAATTTGCAGCTTGTTCAAGACATGGCTGACTGGGCAGGATTGGGAGGTGTTCGGTACCTTCCAGACAACTGGGAACTCTTACCCAACTCACGGGAGGAATTAAATCGCCTGAACATACAACTGGTGGAAAGATTACAGAATACTGATCAAGCCTTTTCGCTGGGTGTGTATTGTACTATCTTAAGCTTAAAGTTAAACATGACATGTTGCTTTTAAATTTACTTATACACAAATACTTGTCATGAAAACCTTTTTCTTATTAACAGGAGAAGATAGTGAAAGTATGGTATATGTCCGTTTTGGAATGGTCACTGCAGGCTCAGATGTAGAAGAGCTCTTAGAAATGGTGTTATCTGTTGGAAAAGAAGTAGAAGAATCTTCCAGATTTTTAGAAACCATGACTCAAGTTGTGAAGAAAGGTATACTAGCATCTATGACATTCAGGCCTGCTGTTTAAAATTTTTGGTGAAATAATAAATAACAAATTCCACTTTGTTTGCCCTTTGTTTTCTGCAGGTATTGAAGCAGCCACTTTGGATCTTCAGAAGGAAAATGAAGAAAGATTATGGCAAGAGGGACTATTACGCCAGGTTCCTGTTGTTGGATCTCTGGTCAATTGGTGGTCCCCTCGCAATAAGGAAGGTGGAATTAGAGGACGCAGTTTAAATCTTAATGCAGGTACAGTTGATTTTAAGTTCCTTTTTCCCATCTGAAAAATAAAAGAGGGCACTAACTTATACAACATATGCTATGTCACAGGTATTGTTGAGAGCACTGAAAATATTTACCGGTACCATATGCAATTACAAGGTAGTGGTGGAACAACAGGTGCCCAGGGATCACGGGTCACTCCTACTCCCATGGTGCAGACACCTGTGGGTACTGTAAGTGGAAGTCAACATTCTCGTAGTTCCTCCCAAGCATCACAAGGTTCTCATTCTTCTCACCCTCAAATACCTGCTGCTCAACCTATTGCTTCCTCTACTGTTCCCTCTCAAGCAGCTCCTCAACCTTCCTCTCCACAACCGATTCCTCCTCAGACAACATCAAATATAGCCCCTTCAGAATCCGTTTTGAACACTTCTATTATGAAATCAGGATTGAATTCAATATCAAATGATGTAAAAGAATCTGCTGCTCTATAGATCAAAGAAAAAGAGTAGTTTGCCTTACTGAGTTCCTGTTTAAAAGCCACATACTGCTATGTAATTGATTGACAATCAATCTGTAAATACTGAATGTTTATATACTCAGAGTATATATTTCCATACAGTAAAAAAGAATATGTAAACTCTCACCCACATTTCAACATAGATACTATGGCAAGAAATGTGGGAATATGCTTATAGATTATGTAATAGTAATAGACCATAAACTTGCTTGGTCAATATTTTTTTTTATCCTTGTAGTTGAACTTGTTAGCATGTCTTAAAACCTGAGGGTGCACTTCTAGGTCTGATTGATGTCAATATTATTGCTTTGGTACAGTAAAATTTGAAAATATATTTATACCACCCTATTCTGTTTTTTGTACTTGTTAATGAAATGCATTTCCTCAGATGGATAGGAAATAAATTTAGCTTTTTGAAGAGAGACTTTTTAGCACCATGTTATGTATGTTCTGTTTTATCCACAATTTCTCAGCTTCCGAATTTTGTGCTCTGTACTTATGTTATTTTACTGTATAATTGTTAATTATAACCATGAAACTGTTTTAAATTGCTGTGAAGTTTTCTTAGCACTGTACGAGGAATACTTTTGGCATTCTTGTACTTTTGTTCCATTTCTAGCCTACAGGGTCAGGTGAAGTCATCAATTTTAATTGGAATTTTACATTCCACCCCAATTATGAAAGTGCCTATGCTTTTGCTGTTGCTCATAGCGTGGACACCAGTTACCATAACCAAAGAGACACTTTGGTGTTATTGTATTAAAATTACAGTAGTGTGGAAAATTGGATGTTAATAAATATTTGTTATGAATTTATATGATAATTCTTATTTAGAGAGGAACATTTCCAATGATTGGACAATGCAGGATAATAATTCACATGATTAGTAGTACTTCCTTGCCAGCTTTTATTCTAGAATTACAGCTTCTGTCAATAACAGTATGTATATGGATCCCCATAACCTGTGGTGCAGAAAACATGATACAGCCTGTTGCACAAGCAATACAGATAAAGGTGCCATCTGCTTTAACAGTCACAACACTAAACACAATGGTTTCATTGGCATATATCTGCATATGACTTAAAATACTCAATTTGATCTTTGCAATAATAGGAAACAATTTCTAAGGAGGGAGAAAATTGATACAACCTAATGGCTTCATGCAAATCATACACATGCTCTAATCATTGGCACCTCACATAACACTAGCTCTTCTATGCTTCTCTCCAAAACAAAGTCCATTTTGATTTAAAAATATAATTTTGAATGTTTGGTTATTAACAAAACAAACCAACCTAATGCTTAGACCATATGGGAGAGATAATTCTTAAACACAATAAAAACTGCAAAATGCAAAAATGAAAAAAAGAAAACACAAAACCAAAAATCTACTTCTTTTTCAACCAAAGGTAAGATAATTGGCCTGTCATATAAGTACCAGTAAAATGTTACAAGGCTGTACCTTGAAAAGAACAAATAAAATGTGCCCTACTTTCTCTCCACACTTAAAATGAATGAAGCTCCCATAATGGTTCAAACTTTGAGGTTTAACACCTTATGAAAATCAGGAACAAAGATTGATGCCCAAATACAGTTCTAAAGAGACTTATGAGGAAACAGAAGTATGAATCAAACAAAACAAAAATAAATCGTGGGGAGTAGATGTTGAGAGGAAATGTTAAATTCATAATATTGTTGACATTCAATGGTCTTTGAAATGCATGGACCTAATCAGGAAGCCATATTTACATTTCAAAAAAAAAAGCCAAAAATGTGCAGATGCAACAAAAAGGAATGGCTTAGAGATGACTAACAAAATAATAGAAGTACAGACTTGAATGATGAATGCATATCTGCATTATGAAAATTATTACAAGATAAAGAACTAAAAGCTCAGGTTGCGAGACAACATTGTTTAAGGGTGTTGAGTTCTCCTGAGCAGAATAAATATTCAGTGATAATTATTACAAAATTTTCTATAGAGTACAAAACCAAAGGAAGCTTTCAACAAGTCAGCAACAGCAGGCTTTACAGAGAAAAATAGCAGGAAAATAATTCAAAAAAAAAAGGAAAAAAAAGAAAATTCTACAAAACACTGTACTTTATTTTTTTTTTACATTAAAAAAAAAATAAAATTAAAAAAAGGGAGAATAAGTTGAAAAGGAAATTAAGTTGTCACACAGTAAGACCAGATTGCAAACTACAACATTCACAGGCAATTCCAATTTTATAAAATATAAGGAACACATTTCGAGATTATGCCATGAACAAGCTACATCACATTTTGAAAGTTCAACGATACTACATACTGCAAACTTAACCAGCCATCTCAATAAAGATCATTTCCAGATGATTCATAAAGTTATCACATCAAACTTAAGAAATACCTATGAAAAGATAGGTACTTTTTTTTTTTTTTGAAAACAAAAAGAAAACACATTTTAAGAGACAAATTATATCTTCCAAAAATAGTGACTTCAAATACAATAAAATTACATTACAGAGGGGCAAATGACGCTGAATTGTTTGAAAGAGCACTGAATCAAGCCCCTCACATACACAATTCATATTTAATTCACTGCACAAAGAACAGGTAGTCAAAAGAGGTCAGACAAATGCATAATACAGAAATTATTTCAGCTCACCACCCACTCCCTCAGGTACTGCATACACTTATAAAAATCAGACAGATTACCATCTGAAGTCATCTTTTAAGGCTATATGGTGCTTAACACACTGTCAACCAATGGCACTCTTGGCAAAGAAAGCCACAGGTAGCTGCCAAATCTTTAAGTTGGTGAGCTAATACCACATCTCTAAAGACACTGCTGAAAGGTCAAAGAACTTTGGAAACATCATCCATTAGGATTTTAACAAGATGCCATAACATTGTTACAAATTATTGTGATTTGCTATGTCATAGAAATTAACACCACTAAGTTTAAGTGGACAATAGAGTAATGTACTTGCATCATTTTAAAGCCCAATATGAAATCAATAGATCCAACCAATAAAAGAGTATACCAATCAGATAAATGATTGGCTATCACAAGTTGTAAAATAATTTACACCAAACTAGGGCCCAAGTCATGGTAAGCAAAAGAAAACTACGGAACAATTTCAGCAAAAGACTTGACATAGGCTTCATGGAGTGTGTTAACAAAATCAGGATCATTCTTCAGCAGATAGTGGAAGGCTTGAAGAAGCTGATTTTTAGTTAATGGCTCTGGTTTCAATGGCGGCGATCGTGAACCTTGATTTCCCAGAATCACATGTGCCGGGTGAGAATGAGGCGGTGTCTGAAGTGAGGCTTCGTGAGCAGGTGAAGATGTGAACATTACAGGTGGCATAAGGGCAGGTTTTGGTGTCACATCTGGCCTTGAGTCTAATATAGGGCCCGTTGTTCCTGGTGTTCGAGGAGATGCTAAAACTCCTTGCTGAGGTGACCCTACTACATTTGTTGGCGAGATTCTTAGGAAATTTATTCCATTTGTAACAGCTTGAATTTGATTGTTGACTGGATTGGCACTTGGGCCACTCTGGCCTTTGTTCCTCCCATTTTCTTTGACGGGCTTCAGTTTGAATCCACTCTTTTTCTGATCTTTCTGGGCAGACTTTGGCTCTGTAGGCTGAACATCAGCTTGCTGAGGGGTAACTGATCTCTGTTGTTTTTCAATATGCTCAACACTATGAACAGGATTGGACTTCAAACGTTGCAAGATTGGCTTCAGATTAGGATCATGAGCTTCCGGGGCCTGCACCCGTTGAGCCGCATGCTGTGCTATGAACAGAGCTGGGGACTGGGTTACAGATGGTTTGCTTGAACTTGTACTGGCTTTTGCAAAGAAATCCAACACGGTCTGCGGAGTTTCAGCGGGTTGAGTGTCTGGAACATGGTTTGGTGATAAAACTGTTTTGGAGAAGTAATCTTCTTGTGCTTTGCTCAGCATACTGAATATGTCAGTGCCATTATTGTTGTTGTTATTGTTATGCAAAGGCGCACTAACTGGCACTGGTTTTGAAACAGGGGGAGGGCAGTTTGTTAAAGGTGCCTCTCTAACCAACCTGTCCAGAACTCCAGCAATCCTTACACACTCGTCCTTGTCATAAAACCAGATTCCATTAATATCGCATTTACTGTTTCGATACAGTAAAAAGGGCTCTTGTCTTTGAATATCCAGCCCTTGCACCACTGGTTCCATCAGATTTTGAGTACTAAGACGGTTCATAATAAGAATGTTGTGAAACGGCTCTCCGGTGCGGCTGTACACAAACAAGGCTCCCTCAACTTCAGTCTTTTTCCATTCATTTTTCTCACCATTGAAGGAATACAGAGCAACTTGAGAAGCTTTTTCTAGGATATCTCTTGCATAAGGATCAACTCGCTTCACGGCAGCAAGATTAATTTGATTCGAAGCTGCATTTGAATCCGCCATTTTTCACCTCTATACGGCAAGTTCGACAGACAGCACTGACACAACTGCGCAGAGAAAGCAGCTTCTATTCGAGACGGCAGTACTTTATTTCTTCTCCCCTTTTCTGGCCACGGACACCAGAAGAAGGACGTAGAGGGAAGATAGTTACAAAGTAGCAAAGGTAATACCGACTAGTATGGAAAAAAATAAAGCAAGACGAATAAAAGAATTATATCGGGGAAAAGAGGACTGGGATGTAAAAAGATACGAAGATATTATCCAAAGTCTCCTTCCACCCCCACCCCCTACGCCCTTTTGCCCGGTTAAGTTATTACGTTATTATGGCAAGGCGGAGAGCGTCTTCTTGAGCGTGTTTTTAGAAGCTTGGGTTGTGTCTGTCACTGCCGGAATATTATTATGATCTTGAATTATAATGCGCATTAACTAGGGAGTAATATTTTATCTTGCTTTAAATTGAATGAGTTGTCATTTAATCTTTTAATATGGTTGATGTCCGTGCTTGCGCAAAGCCTCAAGGCAGGGTAAGTTTCTTGTTTAAAGACGAAGGATTTGTGTAGGCTAAACTTTGACGTTCTGCAGGATTAACACTTATATCGGGTTCCTATGATCGTGTTCTGCAGTGTGTTAGATCACGATAGTATGATGTTAACGTTTTGATTGCATTTGGTAGGTGCTTTGAAGCATGGGTGTATGTTCTGTCAGTAAATTGTAGAATTTCCTATTAGAGAACGTCAAAAGTTTTCTGCTAGCGTTGTATCAATATTATTGAAAACAAAGGCTTTTTTGTATTCTTTCGAATTAATTAGCATTTGGTTCTTTTGTTATCATTTATTGTCTCTTGTATTTTGTAGGTTCAAGTACAAAGTTATATTTTAAAGAATTATTGTCTGCATGTAGCATGTTAATTTTGCATATGGATTAAATTACATTGGATCCAAGTTCACATAGGTTGAATTTTATTCTCTATTTAAATCTTGCTGATTTTGATATGGCCCTACTCTACTATTTTGACTTTTGAACTAGAGCAGACTTCTTTTGCACATAAATTTTAAAAACACTCACATGTTTTCTTCTATTTTTTTTTTTTTTTTTTTTTTCTCCTTTTTTCAAAAGTTTACATCTAATTCTATTTTTTGCAAAAAAAAAAAAAAAAAAATTGTGAAAAAGAAGAGAGTACAAAACTTTGGTTTAATACTTATGATGCAAATGTATCTATTGACCATAGCAAATATATAGAAAAACAATGCTTTCCAATGTTTACCTGTGCTGCCTACATGTTCATTTTCTGATCTACATCATTTTACTAAAAGATGAGCAGGGTGGATGGCTCAAACATTTCTGTGCCATATGATGTTACACACAGAGGATGTGCCAGTTACCATCTTATTCATCATGTTGATCTCATACTGGAACCTACAGAGCGTGACTAATGAGGAAGGTCTGGGGCCATTCCAGTGGTGCTGGCCTCCTCTTCTAGTAGCCATAATTCCATAGTGCCCCTCCCAAACCATTTCATTTGACTCAGGCAACCTGCTTAGTTCCTATTTTGCACAACCATAATTTTTATCTGGTATTTCTGGGGAATGTTTTTATTTGAAATCCAAAATTATTTACAGTAAGTATTTGCAAATTGTAACACAGAAATAATTAATTTATCTATTGAATAGTGATTGGTTAGTTCCTCTCTGTGTCACCTTGTAGCATTGATAGTAACAGGGTAGCCATGTGATTGTCTTATCAGTGTATGGTCAGCAAAGAAAACAGCCTTTCATGAGTGCCTACACTGCCAACCTTTTTTTTTACATCTCCCTCTATCCTTTGCCATCATTCCTTTGGCTGGAAGTAAAAAGTAAATGTACATAGAGTTTCTTAGTTATCTGCTCAAATATTTATCTGAAAGGCCTCCTCCTCTTTTTCTCTCTGGATTTAGCAGAGAAGGCTTCTGGGGCAGCTGTGCCAAAAGGCAAAGGAAATGGGAGGGGGTGGGGTGGGTGGGGGAGTGGAAAGTGGGCTGGGCAGGAAGAGTTGGGAACAAGGGGAATAACTCGGAGGGTGCCCCCCCCCCCCCTCCCTACTTTTCCCCCTGGGAGAGGAGGGCTGGGCTTGGAGAGGAGGGCTATTGGAGACCTTACTTGTAACCTTTAAATGTCATCCTGTTTGGGCTTTCAGTGATTTACCAGTGGTGGGCCCTTTTCTTTCCATCGGTATGTCTCAGTTTTTTTCTGAGTTATTCAAAAATATAAAGATACTTGTCATGACATACTATACAATTGAAATTTCTCAAAGTTAGTGTATGTAATTTGTCATGGCACTCTCCTTCTGTTAATATTCTTGCCTTATATAACATAGCTTGCACAGACAGCATTGTGGGTTGCTGCTGAGGTGAGGATGAGTTGCAGGGGGGAGGGAAGTCTTGCTTGAGCAGTAGTCCGGAACAGGTGCGATGCCCAGCCAGCCTGAGTCTGGCAGTTTACCTGGCTTACTGTCAGCTCCTTTATCACTTGTGGAGTGCAAGATTTCATAGAGCTATGCCTGTTCTCCCAGGCTCTTTTATGGAAGTTTCAAGATTTTTGTGCTGTGGGTGTCTTTGTGAGTCATTTTTTTTTTTTTTTGTGATGAGTAAACTGTGACTAGTGTGTGTTTGAGATCTGTGAAGGGTATTGCTCCCCCATACTGCTCTACTTTGGCCTTATTCTGTATATCTTAATAGTGAGAAGTAAGAAGAAACATTAATTTTGACCAGTCATCAAATTAAAGATAAATTTTATCGTAAATTTCATTTTAAAATTGATTTTTTATTTTTTATTTTTTTTTATTTTTTTAAGGGTTGTAATATTATCTATGTTTTACAGTTACTTGACAATATAAAATAGTATTCTCATCACTTATTGAAAAATAAAAATTGAAAAGAATTATGTTCTTTAGTGCTCTGCTGTAGTAGCATGTCTATGTTGGGGTAGTGATTTTGCTTCCTTTGTAATGTTTGGTATCATCATGTATTTATGTTTTGTTTGGTATTTCGTTCCAATTCCAGTTTTGAGTTTGTGATTTTCATCGGTGTGTGAATGCTACTGTAGATTTGGAAGTACTCACCATGACAAATACACAGGTACGTTCAGTCAACAGTTTCATGTCAGACAGAATCTATCTTACAATTTTTCATGCGTGTTTTCTGTGGTTTCTAAAAATTTTCCTGGGTACTGTTGTTTTTGTTTTAACTGAATACGCTTTTTATGTCCTGCTCACTGGAAAGTGGAAATAAAAATAATATAGATTAGACATGTGTAACAGATTCTTTTGTGTTTCTTTTAGTTGTGGTTCAGAGGGATTCGGAGCTCAAAGTTCCGTCATGTTTATGGCTCTCCAGCTAAAAGAGATCGCTGTTATGAAAACATAAAGATAACAAAAAATGCTCATGACTCACAGTTTTGTGCTGTGAACCCAAAGTTTGTTGCTGTTGTGACAGAAGTTGCGGGTGGAGGGGCATTTTTGGTTTTACCAATTGATCATGTAAGTAGCATTTTCTATCTATCTCCCTTTTTTCCCCTCAAAATAGTGTTTACATGTTTTGATATTTTCATAACAGACTGGACGCCTTGATTTTAATACAAGTAGAGTGACAGGACACAGAGGGCCTGTTCTCGACATCAAATGGAATCCATTTAATGACAACATTATAGCCTCATGCTCTGATGATTGCACTGTAAGTTAATGTTGATAATAGGACAGCAAAATTTTAGAAATTTTTTGTATAATAAAATTGCTTGCAATCAATTCTAGATCAAGCTGTGGTACATTCCAGACACTGGTTTGTCAATGCATTTAACAGATTGGTTAATTGATCTCCATGGTCACAAACGACGAGTTGGCTATATTGAATGGCACCCTACTGCGGAAAATATTCTTGTCAGTGCTGGCTTTGATCATCTGGTAGGTAATCTTTTGTTATTCTATTTCATTACTACATGCTTAAAGAATTTTTACTGCATATAAAAAAGGGTTTTTAAAAATGAGTATAATTCTTTCTTCTTTAGATGATTGTCTGGGATATTGGACGTGGTGAAGCAATAACGGTGATAGATTGTCATCCTGATGTTATTTATAGCATGTCCTTTAATCGGGATGGTAGCTATATTGCAACTACATGCAAAGACAAGAAATTACGTGTCATTGATCCACGCACAGGCATTGTGAAATCTGTATGTTCTATTAAGACTAGTTTTTGTGAACATGTCTGTGTATCATCTTTAGCTTAAGTACTGACATTTCTTATTCTTAAACCACAGGAGGGTATATGTCATGCTGGTATGAAAGCAAGTAAGGTGACATTCCTAGGGAGCACAGGGCGCTTACTGACTACTGGATTCTCTCGCCATTCTGACCGCCAGCTTGCAGTCTGGTCTCAGGACAATTTGACTCAACCATTAACTGTTGAAAATGTAGATTCATCATCAGGTGTCCTATTCCCTTATTATGATCATGACACAAGAATAGTTTTCCTTGCAGGAAAGGTACCATAAAGTGATTTGTATTACCTATAGGGCATAAATTAATCAGTATCATGCTTATTTAACTGTTCTTCATTTCTCTCTATTCAGGGTGATGGTAACATTAGATATTATGAAATTGTTGATGAAGCTCCATGGCTACATTATTTGAATCAGTTTTTGTCAGGATCTCCTCAGGTAGTATAACGAATTTTAAGACCTGTTTCTGGAATTCTGGAATCGTTCAATTTATCATTTTCATTTACTTTTGACTAATGAACTTTCAGCGTGGACTTGGATTTATGCCTAAGCGAGGGTGTGAGGTATCACATTGTGAAATATTTCGGTTCTACAAACTCCACACTACCAAGGGCATGTGCGAACCTGTGTCAATGATAGTGCCCAGGAAGGTAAGTGTAATTTAATTGTATTTTTCTCTTAAAGGAAGCAAAGTTTTTTGGATATATGCTTTATATTTTCTTTGTTTCCAGAGTGATCAGTTTCAAGATGATCTTTTCCCAGACACAGCAGCACCAGTTCCTGCAATGACAGCTCCAGAATGGATAAGTGGAAAGAATTCTATGCCTGTACTGATGTCTATGAAAACTGGTGAGTTCCTCGTTGGTTGAGATTTATTTATTTGTTTTATACAAACTAAAAGAAAAATTCCATACACAGGCGTAACCATTCGCACCCACAAGCCGAAAGTGTACAAACCTGGTGATAATGTTCTTCCAATCATGGCAGAGAATAATATTAGGAAAAAGTTTGCTTTCCTCTCTCAGGAGACAGTTCCTGATTACAGAACTGTAGATGTAAGTTAATTATTTTATTTTTTCTTTTTTACTAGTAGGTATTTGCATTATTACTTCCATTATTATCTGAGCTTAGTTGTAGTACAGTTAATGCCCTATCCCTGGTTAGATCACCAATTAACCGGTAATTGGGTATTAACTTTAACATACATACAAAACTTTGAGTTGGATTTGTGTATGAGCATGATCTTGCTTACTGGTTCTTACTCTCGTAAATTGTGTAGTAGTCATTTGTGTTTTGCAAATTTTGAAAGTATATTATGTGTGTGGCTTGTAGCAGAAAGCTGGTAGTATGGATTGCTTGGATGCTCCTTCCCCAATACATCAAGTTACAGTTCCTCCTGTGCCTGACCTATTGGATAATGGTACAGGAACAAGTCGCAGCATTCTTCAAATGGTTAGTGAGATATTTGCCTGTCTATAAAATTCCACATCCCTATAGTCTTGCCATCTAGTTTGATTTATCATCATAGTTGTAGGTTTTAGTCATGTGTTATTTTCATTTGTTGGTTTTATCATATTTGTTTTGTCTTGCTTTTTAGCTATAACATCAGACAATGTGACTGAAATTTTTGTGTAATAAGTTTTCTTTTTTTTATTTTCTTTCACTAAAGTGTTTCTTCTAATGGTCAGTCTCTCCTTTCAGCTCTCACCTGTTGATGAAAAGAGTCAGAAAACATCCAACAATCAAACTACCAAATTTCAACAAATCCAGCAAATGTTTTCTGGACAGGTACGATACAGATATAGTCTCCTGGTATCCAGATAATTTGACCAGCATCTAAAAAGGGTGGATGCAAGTGAGATGTAGCTGTTGTTTCTACAGAGCATCTCTCTTGCACCTGACTCATTCAGATACAGTCAACCCCTACTGGACCCAATCCAATTGAGAAGTCTCCACCCCCTACCTTTAAGAGTTCCATTAATAGTATAATAATATTCGCTTCTGAAATATTTTTTCTATAGATGAATAATGTGAACCATAACAATGAGAATTCTCTCAACTACAAGAAAACCTCACCATACGGTGAAAACAGAGAAAAAGAAAAAGAGAGAGAAAAAGAAGCAAATGGAGAAATAGAGCACAGTCCAAAGAATTTGTATCAGGTTTGTGTTACTGCCATGTATTCTTATAACCTGCTGCTCATAAACTTTTATGTTAATATTTCACTTTATATGTCCAATAGTTACAACGGGCATACAGCCAACAATGTGAAGAGTTAAAGTTGTTGCGCAAACAAGTTGTTGCTCGTGATAGGAGAATTCAAGAACTTGAGCAACAGATAGCTCAACTCACAGGAACTCAGGCTTCTCATAAAGAACTGTCAGCAATTCATGCAGTTCATCGAGTTGGCCGCTGACATGTGTGAAAAGTTGGTATAACCTGTACAAGAAAGATTACTTTTTCTTGTATGTGTGAACCTGATATATCTTCTTGCTTCACATCAGAAATATGAAAATGGTACTACATCAGTATTTTTATGAGGCTCCTAATGAACTCAATTAAATGTTCATGCTATGGTATTTATTGTATTATAGGGAGTTGATGAAGTGACTTAAAAGTCACATGATTGTCAGATTGTTAAAATTTTATCTATTGATTAGATAATTTTTCTTCTAAAGGCAATAGTGATGGACTTGTATGTTTGTACAACTATATTTTTATTGCTTACTGTCTACTGCATATGCACCGAATCAACTGCATTGTTTTTAAATATCCATTGTAACTTTTAATTAGATTTCTTAATGTTGTCATTGCATAAACTTTTGCCATGCCACATTTGCTTTCCATATTTCTGAATCAGTTTTCAGATTTTATATTGGTGCTGGCGCAATGGTGACAGGTGCTGGGCTTAAAATCAATTTCTTAAAAACTTACAAACATTGAAGGCAGGTTATTATTCATCTCTGGTAATGACTAGATAGGGTTTTGATTTTTCACCAAATTGTATGCATTTGTTGTTGCAATACTGTTGTGTAGTGCAATTTTTTAAAAATCTGTAAATCTATATATTAGATTAGTCTTCTGTTTTTCTAAGGGGGTTTCTGACAGAGGGGGAAAAAACACAAAATTTTATAGGAGAAGAGGCAACATTTTATGTTCCTATTTTTAGGTATTTTTATTTATTACTTTTAACCATTTTATTCATGTGTTTGGTTGCTGTTAAGTGAAATTCCTCTATTGTTAGAGCAGTCACATATCCTTGCAAGCAAGCACTGCCCTGTAGCATGGACTAAGAGTTTGCTGTTCTAACTGATGATTCTGTGATTGCTACTGCTCTTGTAACACCATCCAGAACACTTATAGGTAGGAAAAATGGTGGAAATACGTTGTTACCAATGATTAGTGCTGTGGATGTAAGAGTATACCCTTTTGTTAGTAGTTTTTTGTTTGTTTTGTTTTCTTTTTATGTTGAATCATTATTGTTTTAATTTAATGTGACTAGTCTCAGCTTATTATGGACATTTGTTTTATTTTTCCTTGATTGTTTAGTGTACATACATTGCTGTAAAGGGAAATTTTTACCTTTCTTTAAGCATGAATTTATTTTCCTACTTTATTTCTGAATACCAGATTTCTCACACAGCTTTTCCTTTCACATTTGATTGTTTAAAAGCCAATATCTGTATGTGTACAGCAAAATTTTGCCATATCCAAACTGAAAATATTCCATTTTTCTTCGTTCAAATAACGAATTTGTACCAGTACTTATAAAGCTTTACGTAAAAATGTAATGTATATGTAATGTATTATGCTGTGTGATGCCAAATTTGAAGAAAGTGTGTTGTCTTTAATGTAAGATTTTCTCACCCAGATCTCAAACATTTCAGCCCCAAACCTATGTCTGTGAATATATTTGTTTATTAGATAGTTGAAACATGTACCTAGATTGTAATTCCATTATGCTTGTAATGTCTTGCCTTTATTTTATCTTGCCTCTTTGTAATTACATCTGTGCTAGAAGAAGTTTGGTAACAAATTTCTCTTGTTGGTAATATGGTCATGTGTGCCATGGCTTTTTCCCAAAAGTGCAGAGGAGTAATTTTTGTTCTCAAGTGGACAGTTTGTATTTTTATCTATATTTTTTGGGCAATCCTATGCAAAGCAAATTTCCAAACTATATCATGTGCATGTCATGTACAGGTCATGTACATGACATACAAATTCTCTAAGTATCTACACACTATGTGTGTTATTCTTGTATATATTGAACATGAATATTGGAAGCTGTTTTTAAAAGCAGATTACAACTTTAGTTCATATTTGTGTGTTTGAGTAGAGTTTGATGAGTGGATTCCCAACTTACGCGATTGATTTGCCTGTTCTATTGGCAACAAAGTCATCGTTGTTTCAGGATTCCAAAACTAAATTTAGAATTTGAATATGTAGCATGTAGCAGATTGAAAGAAAGATGCAGTATTGAAATGAATCCAGGGTCCAAGAGGTTCAATTTTTTTTTTTTTTTTTTTTTTTGCCTGAATGGGTAAATTAATTGTCATTCTGTCCAAAGGATGCTGACATACTTCTATGCAATAATGGCAAGTTTTATAGCTTATGATTGAGGAATTGTGCTATATATTTTTTTCATTGCAAATTGCACAACTTCACCAGTCAAAATAGATTTTAGAAAATTTTCAGAGTATTGTGTGATTTCACTTCGTAATAAATTTAAACATATAATATACATATATGCTCTGTGACTTGCGATTAGATTAAATAGCCTTGAGTCAACTACACAGCTTTCTATGCAGGAGAAAATTTAAAGGACTGACTAGGCTAGCCAGCTAATCAGGGTTTATGACAGTGATTGATTTAAACATGAAATTATCATCAGAAGCAGTTTATTACCAGAGAGGAGAAGAAAAAAAATTGTTCAATGCAGCAAAAGTTAGTAGATCCATCACATATTTGCTGTTGCCTGTCTATGTTCCAAAAATGTAAGGAAGATTGGTTCTATTAAAAATGTATACTGTAGGCTTGTGATAGTTGTGCTACATTCTGGCTTATTCAATCATATACAAGTAAATGTGATAGTTATGTTAATTGGCTGGAATTTGACTTGTTCCCTAAATATTTTGTATGCAATTTCTTGTAACAGACTTGGTTCCCACAAGTCTGGAAAACCTGAAGAGTCATGGAAAGTCATGGAAAGTCATGGGGGGGGGGGGGGAGGGGGGGGTCAGCGAAAATCAGGGAAATTGCTGGGACGGTCATGGAAAAACTCGTGTGACAGAATTCTTGTAGAAATAAAGAATTTTGATATCTATTTCTGCTGTTTTTCATCTTTTATTTCTTCCATGTTTATGGAGAAAAGCCTTGGAAATTTTTTAAAGGATGCATTTTGCCAATTGATGGTAAGAAGGATTTACACAATTACAGACAAACTTCCGTTATCTTTTCTTCGACTTTAATGGTAATTAAACAATAAGCAACAAAATTTTCAAAATACTTATACCATTTATTTATTTTCTTCAAAACTCTACATAGGTTTTGTATACAAGCCATGACTCTCAAATGGTAGTGATAGAGACATATTACAGTGTACACAGGCTTTTCAGTAAAGATAAAACAGCTTATGTACCCGAGTACAAATACAAGCTCAACCACAACGTACAACAGTGTACAACAATATGTCTAGGTAAAGAAACACTGAGAGGTAACTGGCACTGCTATTCAAGTTTTTAGGCTTGTTATAAGAAGACTTAAAAAAAGAAACAAGGAATATCATTAGTCCATTGAAAAGTTAACTTTGCAAAGTTATATTATTGTAAGAAAATCTCTGCTGTGAGATCATGTGTGTGGTATTAAGCTGTTATTGAGGAAATTCACTAAAACAACTGCCAGTAGGTAAAGTGACAAAATTCCATACTCAAAGTAAAAAAAAAAAAAAATTAATTTATAGGCCATCTCTTTTGTTTTAAAATTATTATTTTGTTTTTCATTCAATGGTATTATACCACATGTTCAATAGCACCAAACTTACACAATGGAATGGATGCAGATGACGCAGAAAAAATATTATTCTGCAAAACCTTTATAGGACAAAAAATACTGTACTTGGAAAATCCAATAGATTGAACTGGTCCCAAAGCAGAACATAAGCCATTTCTGACCTTACTCCTATTGCATTGCAAAGATTTAACACAAATAATATGAATAAATACAAGACATAGACATTCATTCCATTCATTATCACAGAATACTATAGTTCCTAAAACTTTTCTCCATTATTACCTGCTTTTCCATGAACCTTTGTCAAATTTAATGAATGTGAGAGTATTTGAGAGGATGAACGCAGCAAGGAATTCTTAAATAAGTATCATTTACAATGGCTAACAAAAAAATTAACATTTTACTTTGAATAACTAAAATTATAGGTCTTTAATATCTAGCTGTTATTTGGCATGGTCACCATGGACTTAATGCATTAAGTTCAGCTGACTACTGCATCAAGCATATTATAGTTACTTTAAAGCTCGGTACCTAAAGCCTACGAATAATATCACAGTGATGCAACAAAATAATCATGTGAAGAACAGGAGTTAAAGCAAAAAACCTATTTTGTCTCCACTAAAGTAAGCATTAAAAGTTAAAATTAGACATTACAATGAAATAACTTCACAGAAGATTATTAAAGGGTAAAAAGCTACATGACCCCACGCTAGTGAATAAAGGCCTGTCAAAAAAAAAAAAAATTCTAATAATGAGAATTCTTTGGAGCTCTTCTTCTTTCAGAACTACTCTGACAAAGAAAACAGTTCAAAGAGAATAAGCTGTACCTGCCATATACAATTTAAACAGCAAGTTACAGCTTTCATTGAACAGAAGAACAGTCACTACAGGTTTGAATCAGAGTCAGAGGATACGATAGGAAGTTAAAATAGAAGGAACTGTTTGGCACTAGCAAGGAAAATATTAGAAAATATTAAGGTTTATACCCATAAATTATGTAGAGGGAAGTTGCTTTCCGTACAATCAACTTGTACTCCAACCTATTTGATAGATCACATAAAATATGCAAAATGGCAACAACAATACAGAAATTTTCTTGCATGTGAATCAAGCTGAATTTTCTTTATCACATGAAAATAAGCATTTAAAAAATATTGTATAATCTGTTGTATGGCAATTGATGACAGTAAGAAGAAATCTGCATAAAATTACAAAGAAAAAACATGTTTTATACAAAATTCTAGTAGATTAGAGCAGACTACTAAGCAGACTGGCTGCTGTATCAAATATACATAAAAACATACTTTTATTCTTCATATACTTCTCATAAAAATAAAATATTTGCCTTGTTTTTCATTAAGAGCAATAAGAATAATAGAAAACTTTTATTTATCTCACTGAATATAAAATGTTGGACGGCAAAGATATAATAAACCTATAGAAACAAGTTGACTGGCAAGCAGCAAAACTCTCTGAATAACAATCACAGGTCTAAAATAATTCAGCATTGCTAATAAGCAGCAATGTATCTGACCTTGATAGTATTGTGATTACAGATTAATCAGAAAAAAAGGCAGACCACTAGAAAGATCATGGTTAAAAGATCAGTTTGTAAAATAGACGTTGATTGGTGTAACCAACAATTTATCTTCTCCAAATAGGCACTTATCATTTTTAGCATGTAAAACCCTGTAAGTGAGATGAAACAAAACAAAACAAAAATAACACATTTGTGTTTCATAAATTATTAGTTTTGACACAGTTAATATTTTGCGTAATTAACAGTAAAATGAGATCTATAATCCTGTTCCTGTTAGGTCTCACTATAAATGATGATTGTACTTCCTGAAACAAAAGATTCACAAATTAAAAAAAGGACTCAATACAAAAGATATGGATGGTTGGTAAAATAAATAAACATACCTTATGGGAAGTCTACTGGGCTCTTGTAATTTTATAGATGCAAGTGACACCCGAGAGGACTGATTTTCAGTAGGGCTTGAGGACCTTGATACCCTAGCACTGCATGGTGCAGTGTGAGAGACGGTGATGTAAGTTGAGGGCTCATGAACAGGACTAGTAGATCTGCTATTTCCTGGGCTAGAATGACAACTAGTACCACCACGAGGAATTCTGCTTTGTCTATTTTCAGACCTATTGAAATCCGAGGTCTTTTTAATTATTTTGGCTCCTACTTTGATGTTTTCTACTCCAAGGGACTCTTGAGACATAGAACGAGAATTGGTACCATTTGACTTTTCATTTTGTGGCGTCATTATAAAACATGAATGTGGTCTCTGGCCAGGGTTAAAGGAGCGACGCAATCCTTTTACACCTATTGATGAAAGAGAAACTTTCTTGTCATTAACACTAGCTGTTGCTGGGATCTTTTCACTTAGACTGTAACGTTTCGATGAAGGTGGCACAATGGTTTTAGATTCTCTTTCCTTCGGTTGAGAAAATGAAGCATCAAGGGAACTGAACCTCTGATTTGTTGAATCCAGGGAAGGTGGCTTCACAGTTGATATTTTACCGAATGTGTTTCTGCTTGATCCAGCTCTTGTTTGGCCCACTACAACTGATGTAGGTCTAGTTGAAATTTTACTGGTCATACTGCTGCCAATTTTACTTGCAGGTACTTCAAATGAGTCATGAGACGTATGTAAGTGATTAGCATGAGTGGAATTTTCAGATTTTCCATTCCTTATGAGACCACTAATGTTCTGGTCCTTAAAATTACCTCCATCGCCATCATTTCCTTGATTTGAGTAATAGATCAAACTTCGACGGTTCGTCACCCCAATCTTGCTGTCCTGCTTCAGTCGAGAAGAGACAGTAGGAAGCATCTTAGAATTGTACTTGGAAGTATCTCTGTTAAGGTCCGATCCACTATCACTGTCACTGTGAAAATTTCTCACTGGAGTAGGCTTTGGTAAAAGTGAACTCCCTGCATTGTCTTTTCGTGGATAAGTAGATACAGGTCTTCCAATCAAGTTAGAATATCGAAAATCTGAGGAAGTTTCCTCAAACAAACGAGAAAATCGCTTATTGTTTGAATTAGATACACTTCCACCTGATGTTTGTTCCACAACTTTACATGAATTCAATGATTTACCATAAGCAAGAGACTTGGCATTTTCTGATGCAGCACTTCTATTTGCCACTTGAGCTAATAAAGTGGAGTTCTGAAAAAGCAGTTCGCGTAAACTTGGTATTTTAGACACTGGGTCAGAATTAATGAAGCTTGCTGAGCTTATCTTTGATACTGTAAGCTTTTCGGGCAGTGGCACCCCAGCGTCAATATAGAATTCTTCTTCCAAGAGAGCAGGGTAAGAACTGGAGAGAAGAGATGATGAGGGTGAGGAGGTTGAAGATGCTGATGATGTAGTTGGAGAAGCCATTGCATTGCTCCCGTTGGCACTGATAAGGGGCATTTTTGAACCAGAATTAATATGTGATATTATCATGTAAACTTTTGTTATATCAAATTCAGAAAGATCAGAAAATGGAGAAACTTGTTTGAAAAGAGGTTTTGAAAGAGGTTTGTTAGTTCTGGATGTGATAGACAAAGGAAGAGGCAGACGACTTCCATGAGTTAATTGTTGAGACCAGCTAGAACATTAAGAGAAAGATTCATAGAGTTGACATTTGCATTATGATTAGGAAATCACAAAACAGCCATAGAGGGATGATGTAGGAGGAAAGAACATGAATGTACAATATATATGTTTTTGTTGATACCTTTTGCTGGTTGAAATTGAAGCTTCCTTCTTGATGATAGCTGAATACAATTTTGAATTAGGGCTGGATTTCTTTTTGGTTTGAGTGAGAGCTCTATAGTTTGGGACACTTTCATTCCCAACTTGAGTAATACTGTTGAAACTAGAATTTTGATCTTTATTATATGATGTGAAGGCACTAAAGCTGGGGCTTGAATCTAGAGGGAGGAAAAAAAAGGAAAAACCCTGTATTAAGTTGAAAGAAATGCATATAATAAACATTTAGACCAATAAACACTTACCTGATGTTGTAGAGGTGATACTAGCAGTGATTCTGGATTCATTACCAACATGTCCCCCTAAGAGGCCAACTGAGCTAACAGCAATGCTACTTGAGATATTTTTATCATTGCTGCAGGGAAGACGAGACGTTTGCCTTTAATTTAAGAAAGAAAACAACAGGATGAAACCACAGCCACTACACATAGGATTTGCGAGAACAATCAACTATTTCCTTACAAACCTTAGTTCAGTTCTTGAGATTTCAGGCCCTCTTAAAGAGACAAGTGTTGCTCGTTTACCCTCACCTAATGTTTTCATATTAACTGCAATGGGCATAATAATAAATTATGATAGAAGATTTCAAACAAGACTTGCATGAACAGGGATAGTTTGAGTACCTGTCACTAATCTTCTAGGTTCTGGTACTGAACTTTTCATTTCAATGTTCTGTTCTTCCTGATATCGGGCAAGGTCTTCAGCATCGTAAGAGTCTTGGCCATTCAATGCTATCCTTTCCATTTCCTCCTGAACAGAATGGAGTTTAGCCAGTACATCTTTGTCTGGCCGATGAAAATTTTGAAGCTTTTCTGTCGCTTCTACCAAGGCAGAGAGTAAGTTGGAATCATGTGGCAGCTTCAGCATTCTTCTGAGGTGAGGTAACAATCCACAAAGAACAAGTCTAACATTGGGGATAGGATCAACTGAAATATATGGAGCAAAATAAAATAAGTTTTGAAGATGCAAAAGAAACAAGATACTGTCAAATCGTTTAGAACTATTTTTCTTTACAAGTCTTACCTGCAAGAGTTAAAAGACGCAAGAAGAAATGTTCTTTGATGTAAGAGCTTGAAAATATGTTCAGGGCCATACCACACATTTTGACAAAAAGTAGCCGAGTATGACAACTGTGATGAATACAGAGCTCTGCAATCAAAACAAAAGGAATATTTAAATAAAAGTTTCCATGAGAAATTTTTTTTAGAATGTAAGTGTTTATCAGATTTATAACCTGTAAATATTCTTTGTCGAATCTCATTTTGGTTTTCTAGTTTGGAGGTATACCGCAACACAACTAATAACAGGTGGGCAGCAGCCAACCGGCAAGGTAGTGCTCTCTGAAAAATAAATAAACTGGTTTATGGAGTTGTATCGACCAAAGTATAAAGTTTGCTTTCAGGAAATACTAACGGAATCTTGAATACGATGGAACAGTATGACTGGCAAGTGTGCAAACACTAGATCAGAAGGTAGAACTTTCACAAAGCATTCGATTTGGCTTAGCATGGCTGAATGTAACCTCCAGTCGTTGGTAAGACTAAGTGAGGCCTCACATTTTAATAAATGCCTTAACATGTCCAGTGCAGTTGTATCCTGAAATATAAGAAAAGCAGTAGCAAATAATTTTATAAGTTGGAAAATATTTACAGAAAGGAAAGGGAACTTACAGAGAATAAACACTTGTAAAAAAGTACTTTTAGAGTATACTTACATTTATTGTAGGTCCAACTATACCATTCTTAGACAGTTGATCCAATATTGATGACAAATTAGGAACAAGAGCTTGCAGAACATCTCGTGATTCATCAGACAGAAGCATAAATAACTCTCCTTTCAAGGACAGACATTTGGCCCCCAATACCTTAAAAACCTACATTTCAAATAAATTTATTACAAAGTCCAAAGAGGTTTCCATCATTTAAATGGCAGGAAAGTTCAGTATTTGGTTTTTCTTTACCTCATGAATTCCAGCTGCAATTATACGCCGTACATAAAATGAATGATCACAAGATAAAGAAGTGTAGGTTGAATGAAGCATCTCCTCAAATATGCATGGGCCAGTAAATAGTGCAATACCAGGAAAATTGTAAGCACAATTGATGCGGCATTGCAATAAGAGGTCAGCATGTTCTTTTTCTCGAATTAATTCAGGGACGCTCTGAAGGCAAGACCAAGCATATAGGTGCAAAAAAGATAGAATGTATATTGACTGACAGTTTTGTAGTAACAGCCTATAGTTACTGAACAAACCTTCAAGTCATGAAGAGAAGACTTTTTACCCACCCCAAGATTTGTCATCTCTATAAAGAATGATATACACCATGACATCTCATTTTCAGAGAAGAAATCTATTGACATTAAAGAGTAGTTAGAATTTTTTTTTAAATGGCATGTAAAATCTTTGACAGATTGTAACTTACTCTTTAGGCCTATACAAATTTGCCCATATTTCTCACTAATGGCACACAATACTCGATCCTCTTCAGATATTGCTTGCTCACAAAGCTTTTGCAGAAGTGGAATGATTGTGTGTTTTAAAACATCTAATAAAAGACACAAAAACAATTATCAAAGGAAGAGATGAAATTTCAGTTAAAGAAATAAATTTTACAGACATATGCTGACCTTCAGACAATATTGATACCAATTCACTAATAGCATGTACAGCAGCAATGCGAACATACTGTTCTTCATCAACAGATAATTCTACAAGAAGAGGTAAAAGTGCTGGCTTTGTTGCCTCAGGGGATAATCCTCGAGCAATGCATGGAAGTTGATAGCACATACTTCCACGGACTTCTCCACTTACATCTTGGCAGAGCGAATGTGCCAGGGGAACAATCTCTTTCTGTAATCTAACATTGATCATGATTTATTAATGAGTTCGGAGATACAGAAAAACAATACTTCCTTCAAGTTTGAAATGAGTCTCACTGTGTGCAATCAAATTTGGTTGCTATCTTTCCTAGCAGCTCACAACTTGTAACACGGGATGAAATGGATTGGGAAAGCTGACCACGGGCAACGGCAACTGGTAGAATCTAAAGATTTTAAAAATTAAATTAAACAAACAGAGAGTTAGAAAAAAAAATACAAAACATCAACAAGGTTTTTGGTAGGTTTCAGGAAGAGAATGTTAATTAATATTTTATGCATGATGGTGATATTAGTTTGGTATTGGGAACTTAATCAGTCTTACTTACATCATTCTTTACTACATTGGGTGGTAACAATTCAATAATGTCCAAAAGTGTATCCAGCCATGCCTTGGATAAATCTAGTTAAAAAATTAAACCCAAATCAAAATACAGAAAGCATATAGAGAAGCAAGAATAGTTTCACCAAAGTTTTCATTTGCATACATGGATCACGACTGTCAATGGAGGCTACAATACTGGAAAGAAATGTCTGAGTAAAAGTTGATGGAGGCACTAATTTCTGCTCCAAAATTGTTCGGAAAGTATTTGAAGCAATCATATGAAACTCAGCCCCATCACCTGGTAAAGCCTACAAAACATTTAGTACAATTACAATATATTCTGAATATGTTCCAAAAAGATTTTTTTAGTTTTAGAAATTACAATACCTGCTGCAGTTTAGGGACCATATTGTCGATACATGCTGGATCTCCATTGGAAAGGAGATGAGGCAAGGCCTCAACAATGTTGAGGCGTTGCAACTCGTCTCCAGTACTAAAACACACCAGGACGTATATATTTAGTTTTGAAAAGTTGTGTTCTAATAATAAGGAAGTACTCATAACTGTTTTTTTTAGTATTCTCTACAGTCATAAACCTACACATCAATGAAACATACAACTTAAAACAATCAGAGAAGAGCATGAGTACAAAAGGAAATAATATGTGTCAATTCGCTATTATCAGGCCTAACCTATCTTTAACAAGGAGCTACATATTGAAAGATTATCCTAGGGAAAATGACAGCTATTGAATTAAGTCCATCATAGTACCGTAAAATAATGAGAACATGCTGTGTACATGATCAATCATTTGAAACATTTAAAATAAGCAACAAAGAAATGTCAAATGACCAACAGCTTCAGGTAAAAGTATTACTAGCTTAATAGATGACTCACACACTTAAAGATCCTTTCATGGTTACATTCCATCCACACAACTGACTCAAAATAAAACAAAACTAATAAAAACACAACTGCGCTTTCTGGTCGGAGCAGAAAACTTAGCTGACAACACGCATCCCAGACTACAACGCAACTCGTAATTCCATGTGGAGAACCAATGTCAACTTACCTCATGGTCAAATTACGAAGTACTTCCTCCAAGTGGAGTGAAGTCACGAAAATCCATCCATGTTTACATGTTTAGTGACGGTGTAAAACACTTTCTGAGGGCGGACGAAAGGGCAGCCCTTGCCCTTCTGTCTCCGCAAGCTTCCTCTCTGCACTGCACTGCTACTGCTCCACTCCCCCCTCCTCCCTCCTCACACCTGTGACGCCCCTGTGACTAACTCGGAGGAGGAGGAGGAGGAGGGCGAGAGGCAAGGGGGGGACGGTCGGGGGTGGGGTGGGGAGCGGGGAGCGGCTGCGGCTGCTGGATGGTGGGGGAGGAGGAGCGGAGTGGGATGTTCAAGGTCAGCACCAAATGTGCCGAACAGCGAAGTTAGGCAAACTCTATGCCTTGTGTATGCAAATCAAACCGGGAGATCAAACAGTGCCTGCCAGGGATCCAACGTGGGACGGACGGAACGCTTGTCGGCGCGGCGCGGCGCACGGCAGCGGCCCGTTTGGGTCCAGGAGCTCCAGGAGTAGAGCGGACTCCTCGCTAGGGGCCGTGGCTATTGCTGCCCTTCCTGCCTCCTGGAGCCTGGGCTGGGGTAGAGAAGGGCAGGGACGAGCCGAGTGTTTTGTGCCCTAAGTAGTCGACGACTTAAGGGCGACGGTGTCCTTCTCGTTGCCCGGCCCGACATGGCACTTCCCTTGGCGCGCGTAGCCTACCTGTCAGGCTTTTTTAAAAGCATTTGACGCGGTTTTTTTGCGCGTCACCGTACCGAAGGCTCCTGCCCTGCCCACATTAGTATCTATTGGCACGGCCCCGCCGTGGGGCCCCAGGCGGGGCGGAGCGGGGCGGAGCGGGGCGGAGCGGGGCGGAGCGGGGCGGAGCGGGGCGGAGCGGTGGCGGAGTGGCTGCTTTCTTCTCTGCGCTCCGCTCGGATTCTTAATTCATCGGCGTTAGTGGCGAATAGGGAGGATGCGGCGGAAAAGGAGCGCACCTCCCCGCCCCGCCCCGCCCGCCCCGCCCGCACCTCGATACCATCGCCTCGCCTTCCCCTCCGGAGAAGAGCATCGCCAGCAGCGCGGCTGGAGAGGAGAATACCAACGGCGGCCCACTGCCTTTCATTATAACCGAGGAATGTTTTTGACGGGAAAGATGAGAGAAGAAAACATCGGGGGGCGATCGGGCCGGGCCTAGAGAGACTTGGGGCTGGCACAGGCTGGCGCGGTTGGGCTGGCCGCCTGGTTCGCCTCGCCGGGGGCGCCGGCGCACCACGACTGTACTCGGGTCCGGTCCGATTGACCCCACACCGACACCACAAAGTGAACTTGATGACGCGACGCGACGCGACGCGACGCGCCTCCAAATTCCTCGGGCGGCGCGGGGCGGGACGCGGGGCGGGACGCGGGGCGGGACGCGGGGCGGGGTGGGGCGCTGCGCCATGGCTGCGCGGCCGCGGCGCGGGGCCTAGCGGAGGGCACTGCGCAGGCTGATGGGACGGGAAGGGAGTGCTCTCCACTGCCCTGCCCTGCCCTGCCGGCTTTATCCCTGGATGCTCCAGATCACAGGAGACGAGGGTCGGCGTCGTCGTCCCTAGGCTCGGGCCGGACCGGCCATCCTCACTGCCAATGACCATGCCCCTCCCCGCCCCGAAGCGACGCCCGCCCCGCGTTGTTTAGTTAGACCAGCCCAGCCTGGCCGGACCAGCCCGTCTGATAGTGTCAATACCGCTTATCTTACTTTCCTCAAATCCCCCTACCCCCGACTCAAAGTCAGTATGTCTGTCTGCCTGTCTGCCTGCCTGTCTGTCTGTCTGTCTGTCTGTCTGTCTGACCATCTCCCCGTCTTATCCCTTCCCGATAATTCTCCCCCTCCTCCTCCCTCGACCCGCACATCAGACGACCGCATCATTGGATTTCTTACCAAAGATGGACCAAACAGTTTTCGCGGACTTGTATCACACGACCTATCTCTGACGCGTCTTTAAAGGGAAGTCCATGTATTACGTCGCACCGTGTACCTAATGTCCAGAGGGGGCTAATCATATCTTGTCCAGGTCCTCAAGTCCTTCCCGTAACGGCCCCAGCCCGGCCTGGGGCTCTCAATCCATCACTGCCTCCCCGGCCCCGGCCCCGGCCCACACCCATCCCGTACCCGTTCTCCTCCCCTTGCCCCCGCCCCCACCCCGCTCCTCCGAGAAACCCGGCCACTATCTCCACGGGCCCGCCAGCCACAATGTCGTGAGTCATATGGACTGACGTCGTATCGTCATGGAGCGGGCAAGGGACAGGGCAGGGCGAGGTGGGGTGGGGTGGGGCGGGGCGGGGCGGGGCGGGGCTGGGCGGAGAGTGGCGGGTCGGTACGTACATGCCTCAGTAAAGTGTTCGCTGCGATCCTGACCACTTGGTCCCCCGAGACTGTTGTCGAGCCCGCCGAAGACGCCCGCCCGCCCGCCCGCGTCCGAGGGTACCACCGCCCACCGCGAAGTGTCGTCCGCACAACCGCCCTCGCCGGCGTGCCCCCCGCGCCCCCGCCCCGGCCCGCCCTGCAGTGCGGGCGCGAGCTCGAGATCTCCCGGACTGTCCGGCCCCGGCCCGGCGCGGCCCGCCGCGACCCCTACCCCAGGCCCAGGCCGGGACCAGGCCCGGTGATTGCCAACAGAAGCGCACGCCGCACCGCACGGCGCACGCTGCCGGCCGCCACGCCCCGCCCCGCCCGGTGCAGCTGCCCTACAGCAGCCACCTGTGACACTTGAAGTGACGTCGGGAGTGACTGGTGACGAGATGGCGACGGGCACGGCGGGGGCCTTGCTGGTGTCGGTGCTGGTGCTAGCCCTCTCCAGTGCAGGTGAGTCCCGTGTCCTGTGTCCTGCCTGCGTACATGTGCAGTGCACGCGTCGCCCACCACTACTAGCGCCGCGACGACTCCAGGATGCGGAAGATGACACCCTCTCCCTCGTTCCGCGAGACTTTGGGATTTTGAAAGGGAAGGTGAAGGGACGAGGTGGGGTGAGGGAGCCCCGCGGGGAGCCCCCACTCCGCCCCACCCCGCCCCACCCCGCCCACATCTGCCCCGCCCCACCCCCCGTGGGGTAAGAGCGCCTGCTTCTGCGCCGGGCATCACTCAAGGCGCATGCGTTCCGGCAATAAACTCGCCCTTAACAATTTAGGCGCGTGATTGCCGAATCCTTAGCTAAAATCAATACGAAAAATCCTGTTTGTAAGGGCGGCGGAGCTCGTTTCTGTGGGGCTTCGGGGCGTCGTACAGGATACAGCGCATGCTCCACTCGTCACCGTCACCCCTAGGGGCGGGGGAGCGGGGCAATGTCTTCGCCTTTGTATCCGCGGGGAGGAGAGAGCGGGCCGGCCGTGCAGCGCTTGCCCTGCGATGGAAATAGCCGGCCAGCCGGACCGGCACCGGCACCGGCTCCGAGCCGATATGCTAAATTTAGAATGACCACCTCGAGAGCCTCATTGAGACAAAGACGGGCAGCAGAGCGGAGACGGAGACGGAGCGGGGCGGGGCGGGGCGCGGCGGGGCGGGGCGCGCGCATGCTGATGGATGGGTTGAAGGTTGCGCCTGATGCACGTCTCCCCGCCCCGCCCCGCCCCGCCCCGCTCCGCTTATTAACTCGAGATCGCGTGCGCCGCGCGCTGGCCAGCGCGGGACGGGACGGGACGGGACGGGACGCCCCGCTGCCGCAGAGACCGTCGCAAGTGCGGAGCTGCCGTGGTGCAGATACGCGCCTCTTTCGGGGCACGGCTACAAAGGTCGGTAATTGGGCAAGTGATAAGGGCGTGGTGAAAACGATAGCGACTCCATCAATGACCTGCTGAGGGGCGGGGCGGGGCGGGGCGGAGTATCGCGCGGGAAACTTTGTTGGACGCCACGCGATAACTGGTGTCGGCGCAACGGTGTGCCGGTCGCCAAAACCGCTGAAGTTCATCGCAAAAAAATAAAATAAATAAAAATAAATAAAGCCATGAATGAAACATCTGCTTTGGAGCGGAGCGGAGGTTTTACATTCATCGATTTCTCAACCCATATTTCCTGTGATTGTGCGTGGAGCGATGGACGCTGGGCCGGGCTGGCCGGGCTGTGCCGGTGGTTCTGATGAAGCCCCTGGCGGTTGGTGGGCGGCATTACGGGGTGCGGCGGGGTGCGGCGGGGTGCGGCGGGGTGCGGCGGGGCGCAGCTTCGCGAGGCGACGCAGGCCTAGCAGGGCAGGCCAGGGGCGGTGGCATTGACGCGAGGTCGCCCCGCCAAGCTCCGCTGTGTGGGCGGCTTCGGCCGGAAGCCCCGGCCGGCCAAACCCCGCCGACAGCACCCCACCCCGCCCCGCCCCACCCCACCCGCCTTTCCCCCCCGTCGCGCCGGAAACAGACTTATCTTTAGCCGCTGCAGCCACACTGTGACACGCCGAGGCAGACATCGGCGGCGGCGGCGCGGTGAGGTGCAGCGCGTAGCGACTCTCCTCCCCGCGCGGGGCGCGGCGGCACCGCTGAGGTGTGGCGGGAGGGGCGGGGCGGGGAGAGGTGCTTCCCCTCCACAGCGATCCTCCACGCGATGCGTTCCAATTTTACCCCCGGGCGGTGGGGCGGGGCGCGAAAACTGCGTTTTCATGCCGACCACCGCACTAGCACGGCACACACGTGGGGCCCGCCCCGCCCCGCCCCGCCCCGCCCCGCCCCGCCCCGCCCCGCCCCGCCCCGCCCCGCCCCGCCCCGCCCCGCCCCGCCCCGCCGAACACAACAACAACAAGCGTGCCTGATGAACCGCGACCGAGCCGGGCCGGGCCGGGGCAGAGGAGGCGTCGCACCACGCCGCGCCGCCCCGGCTTGTTGCTTTGCTCCGCCAAAAACGCATGACGTCAGCGGAACGGCATGTCCCGCCTGGTCCCGCCATGTGCTAGGCAAGGCTAGGCCCGCGCCGCGCTGAAGTCCGCCGCGCTGGCTGGAGACGGGTGCGGCGGGCCGGGGCGGGCCGGCCTCGCGGAGGACGGAAATCCTCCGGGGACGGGGAACCGCTGCAGCCCTACGAGCACGTGGTTGGGTCCAGCGGGCCCCGCGCTGGCGGAGACCCCCGCGACTCAGAAATAAAGCTCGGGATCCGTCGCGTCCCGTCGCCTACGTCCTGTCAGACACGCGTCGGACACGTGTCCGTCCACGGCGGCATCGCCTCCACGTTCGAAAACAAGGGGGGAGTGGAAGGGGAGTGCAGTGGTGCCTCGTCTCAGCCGAGGGGTTCGCCAGGGACCTTCTCCCGGTCGCTTCGCTCACGTCCACAATGTGCTCTTGGTTCGCAGGGTACGCCGCGGACTACGAGTGCGCGGGCAACGGCCGCTTCTGGGACGGCTGCAACTGGTGCTTCTGCCGGGAACACGTGGTCATAGGCTGCACCAACATGGCGTGCCTGCCCGGGCCCGGCGGCCGCGAAGCCTACCTCCTCGACCCCAACAACGACCCCACCATCGGACCGCCGCCCGGCCGCCCAGGCATCCTGGCCTACCGGCCCGGGCGCGGCAGGGTGTCGGATCCGTCCGGTAAGTACCCCTACCAACGGAAGGCCAGAAATAAATAAATATTGGGTTTGAACAGCGCCGCTGGCTGGGCCCGCCTGCAGTTGGGCTCGACACAGGCCCGCAGTGCAGGGCTGCCGTGCGGGGTTGCCTACCCCCGCGGCTGTCGCAGGCGGCAGCTCATTTAAGCACGCACCGCCCAGTCCCGATCAAAATTGTGTTCAATTTGTACCCTATCATAGCTTTAGAATTTGTACTAGAATAGTAGCGATGCTAACGCAAGTCGATATTGGGCAGTGCGTGCTTGACGGCGCTCTGGCTCCGGTCCGTCTGTTGTCCGACTGGCGACATACTGGCACATTATTGTGTTTGCGCGCTCGGCGCCCCGCCCGCGGCGTGTTGTTCTTTGCTTTTGTTCTCAATTACTATCGCCCTCTCTCCCGGGGCGGGGCGGGGCGGGGCGGAGCGGGGCGGGCGGACTGGGCTCCCGCACGGAGAGGGGCGCGGGTTCCCACGCACGCCGGTGACCTGACCCGGACGTAAGCTCGCCGTTGCTGTTCCAGGGTGGCCGTGCCAGATCGGCTCGTCCTGGCTGGAGCAGGGAGGCTGCGTCAAGTGCAGCTGCACCAACAAGATGATCAAGTGCCGGGACTCTGGGCTGTGCCTCAACGGCGAGGTGGGTGTCTTGAGCGGGCGCGGGCGGCAGGGCTTGCTGCGGAGCCGAGCCACGACGGCATCACTGTCCTGGTCCCTCCTGTTTCCAGCTGCTCTCAAACGACCTGGAGTCCGCGTGGCCGTACAGAGGCCGGCGGAGCGCCGACGACGCCCAGGCCGCGGAGCCCACCGCGGCGCCCACCGCGGCGCCTACCGCGGCGCCTACCGGGGCGCCTACCGCGGCGCCTACCGCGGCGCCAACTGTGACGCCTGGCTTGGAGCCCGCGGCCACCGACTCCCCCGCTGCCGGCGCAGCTGAGAACACCCCCGCTACTGCTGCGGACGCCACTTCGACCACGACCACGACCACTACGACCACGGCGCAGCCACTCAGCCCGGCGCCCGCCCCCGAGGCGTCCAACGCGACGCAAGCGCCGCCCTCACTCCCGCCGCAGAACACAGGTACGGTCTCTACTCCGCTATCCCTGACCACCTACGCCCCCTACTCGCGGACGCCACAGTGCCACTGACATTTGATGTTTCAGTGGTCAAAGAACGCTCCTGCAAGTCGGGCTCCACCTGGGAGGAGGACTGTAACTCGTGCTGGTGCCTGGACAATGGGCGGGCGGCGTGCACCACCAACTCCTGCGACCAGCTGCCGCCCCTGCCCCTCGGGGCGCCGGGGCCAGCGGCCACCGCCCCCAGTAGCAGTACGACCACCACTACTACCACCACCACCACCACCACTCCGACCCCAGCCGTCACCACCACCCCTGCAGCGACGCCCTCGACGGGCAGCAGGAGGAAGAGGAGGGTGGTCCTGGTGGCCACCTGACGCGCGCAGCCGCGGGCGTCGGGGTGTCGTTCAGGGAGTTGAGCAAGGCCGTAGGCAGCTTGCGGCAGGCTCGGGAGCTGCTGCCGCGGGCCAGGTTGGGGCCCCGCCCTGCCCCCGCCCTGCCCCCGCCCTGCCCCCGCCCTGCCCCCGCCCTGCCCCCGCCCTGGCCCCACCCTGTACCCCCCCGTACCATGCAGGACCACGGAAGAGAATTAGGTGGCACCGGGCTCCTCGGAGAAGAGGCACGCGGAGTGGTTATCGGCCGGGAGGCCCCGAGGGCCCGGGTCCTTCTCTCCAGGAGCGGAGGGAGGACGAAGGGAGATGTACATTGAACCGATAAGTTAAACTGTGCGGGAATGAGACGCGTTTGTAAGATATGGCGATGTAAATAATTTATTTATGCTAGGGATAAGAATAAACGATGAACCAATTAAAGAGGATGTTGTCTATAAAAACCCACCGCACTGTGTGACTGTCTGAAGCACGCAGTCGGCTGACTATCCTGCCTGTACACTCCTCTCTGTTTCTGTTTCTCTGTTCGATGTCGCTGCGGACGTGAAATACTGCGATTTCCTCAGAAATGATAATGCTGCATCGCCCACGCGGGCGTTTCTCTAGGCCTAGGCGGGAGCGCGCGAGCACGGTGTGGGTGCAGCGCGGGCTGGGCCGGCCGGGCTGGGCTGGGCTGGGCTAGGCTGGGCCCCATGTGGGGACGGTCCGTCCCGTCCCGACTCCGCGCTTTGGCGCCACACAGGTGTACCCGCGCGCCGCCGCACCCCACCCCGCCCCCGCCGCGCCCCTCGGTTCTGTTGAGGTCATCACATGTGCAGCTGCAGCTGCAGTGGACGGTGCGCCTTCCGGCCCCGCCGGCCACGCCCCGCCCCGCCCCGCCGCACCACGTCACTGCTGCCGCTCCTGCAGCTGCGTGGGAGTCGCCAGTGGTGCGAGCACCGCGTGGCTTGGATTGAAACTTAGGTGTGTCACAGTCAAAGCGGGGACGAATAAAACTTTTGACTGTTTGGCTATTGTGCCGACTGTTTCATTAACTACTTGTTTATTTCAAACAAAAAAAAATCTTTCCATCTTTCCAATGAATATTGAAAAAAGCGGGCCATGTTCAGTGATTGAAGTCACAAAAATTAATTTAGCCCAAGTTTTTTTAAAAAATTTTGATAGCAGTATTTTATTTTGATCATTGCTTATAAAATGATGCGGCTATTCCAGTAAGTTCGCGGCCACATCGGCGTCCGTCCGGGTCTTGTTGTCGGCGGGGATGCTCTCTGGCGGTAAGGGTAACGCGAGCGACATGGGCGCTCCGTCCACAGCCGGTGGGACAGCTCCTCTGTACAGGACCTTCCGCCCGACGCTGGAGCCGCGGTGCATGGGCAGGCGCCCCGACGCAGCGGCCGCCCCGTGCTCCTGCGGCGTCCAGTACGCGCTCCACGAGGGTCCGGGGCCGACGGCGTCCTCTCCGCCGTCCTCGGCGACGTCCTGCTCGGGCTGCTCGGGCTGCTCGGGCTGCTCGGGGCTGCCTCCGGTGTCCGCGGCGCGCGCGCCCGCCGTGCCCGCCCCACGCCACTGCTGGCTGCTGAGGCAGCCCCGCCGGCGCGCCAGGGGCCGCACGGCCGCCGAGTACTCCGTCGTGAAGGTGAGGGGCCAGCGCGCCCAGTCCCAGCTGCCCGTGGTTGGAGGCAGACGCGCCCTGGCCCTGACCCCGACCCTGCCGGGGTCGCCGTCGTCGCCGGGCGCCGGGCCGCCGCCGCCAACTGGGAGCACCTCGTTCTCCTCGGGATTACCGTCGGGGTCGGGCAGGCCTGCAGCAGGGAGCGGGCCGGCCGCCGTCCACGCCAGGCAGGCCGTGAGGCACGCCCAGGTCACCGCCAGCGCCGCCGTTCTCATGGTCGCGGGGCGTAAAACACGACTCTACCCGGGCCCGCCTGGGCTGGGTGGGGCAGAGGCGTGTGGCGAGGCCCCGCCAGGGCCCCGCCAGGGCCCCGCCAGGGCCCCGCGCCGCGCTTGCCTTGCATTGATACTGGTTTTATCACCGCTGAGTGCGCGTTTTCGCCGTGCAGCTGCTGAATTTGGCGGTCGGCGGGCGCGACCGTACGCCTTCACGGCGGCCGCCTCGCTCTGGGAACACGTCCGCCTCAACTGCCTCGACGCTTATAAGCGGAGCGAACACCGAATTTCAAACGTACAAAATTTAAGTTAAATAATAAAATGGGTTTATTTAGACGGGGTTATAGGATTCAGGACGTCGCCACCGCCGCGTCTAGTCATGCGGGATGAGGTCGCTGATCTGGACCTTCTGGAGGAGCTCGTCCAGAACGGCGGTGGCCTTCTTCTCCAGCACGGGCATCCAGGCCTCGATCAGGGAGGGCGCCATGTCCCGCACCAGGGCCGCCAGCAGCTCGTCGAGGCCCGGGTTGTGCGACGAGGTGCCATCGCCCTCGTGGCTGATGTCGAACTGGAAGTGCAAAAAAAAAAAGGGATACAACCCACATCTAATGAGGTCCGAGGCGACATTTTCAGGTTTACCTTCCAGTCTCCGAGGTCCAGCTGGACCTTCACCGACTGCACGTGAAGCTTGGCGTCCCTTAGCGTAATTTTAGTGCGGGTGCCGAGCGAAATGTGAGGTGAAGAAAAACTGAAACGGAAAACAGTCGTCGATTCAAGTTGACAAGTTTCGATAGAGTGGCCGCCCTGGCCAGCGCATCTTCTGGCCGAGCGAGTAGGCAACCCGCCCACACGCGTGCTGTCGGTGAAGTATACCTAGACGGGGCCGAGGGTCAGCGCTGCGCTTTCCAACGACGCACAAGCTACCTGATCTTAAGGTGGTCGTTGAAGGCAATCTTGAGTGGGCTGATCCAGCTCCCGGGCCCGACCTCCACGGAGACGTCAGCGGTGAACTTGGAGAGGGAGACGTCCACCACGCCCGTCCGCTCCACCAGGTACAGGCTCAGGTCGTCCACCTCGAGCGAGGACAGGCTCTTAGCCAGCACGCTGTACGAGTTGATCTCGAGGTGCGCCGCCTTGCTGTCCACCAGGACGGGCTTGTCGGACTCCAGCGAGAAGGGGTCGAGCACCGGCAGACCCAGTTCCGGATGCGAGCTGTTCATGCCGTCCCTGAACTTGTACACCGCCTCCTCCAGCCACTGCTCCAGCTTGGTGTGCGCATTCTCCTTGCCCACTGCAAAAGAACAGACAGTGGTTCTCGTGACCCGCAACGTCGCGGGTTCGACACCGGCCGGCCGCCAGTGTTTATCTTCTGAGCCGGCGTGGCGGTGGAGGGCACGGACCTACGAGACCGAAGGCACGTCCGAGACGCTGACGTCAAGAGTATGACAGCCGGCCGGCCGGGTGGCCAGGCTGGACGCAAGACTGAGTCATCTCCACGACGTTCGAAGAAAAACGGAATGGATCATTGGGCGGGAGCGGACCGAGGGCGCCGAGGGGAGGGCGCCGCGACGTGACAGTCGTTGCGCTGCACCGAGCACTCCGCGCCAAATTCCTGGCGTCACTTTGTGACGGCCACCACATCCGGCGGTTCTTCACACCCACGACCTCATGTATACATGTCTGCGTGTGTGTGACAGAAACTACACACGTGTAATGCATTACACATGTGCGCGGGGCGGCGGTGGGGCGCACGGCCTCTAGCTATTTCAGTGTGTAGCCCCTCAGCGTCCGGCTTGTCAATGTAGTAGTAACGGTAGCGCCGATATATTCGCCGCGTCCCCCGGAATTACGCTGCTCTAAATTTAACCCGCTGCTCATCGCTCGCGTTGCGTTATGGTTTGGTCGGGCCGGCCGGCGCGGTTACGACACGCCTTCCGGCCCGTGTTAATTAGGGAACCGATAAGCTCGCCGCGCTGCTCGCGACCCGCGACCAATATAAGTTAGTGATCCCTCTTACCTCGCCCGATTCCGCGCGGGCTCCCGGTATCGATATCACTGGCGATATCGGGGAAGCGGGGGGAAGGGGGTTCATTCGCGCGCGCACACGAGGCTCGGTGTCCGCTCCCCACTCCCCGGCCGGCACGCCTCGCGCCCTCGCGCGGGACTGAACTTACACAGATGCACGAGGTGCTCCTCTGACAGCTGGCCGTGGCGGTCGCCGTCCTGGAGGGCCCTGCAAGCCCGCCGGAGGGAGGCAGTCGAGTCAGACCGACAATTTGATCGTGCATGACAAAAGTGGCAAAGTATGACGGCTGTCGTGCATGCGCAGCAGGCGCGCTCTGTATGCAGCGCCAAGCCGTGCGAAGCCGTGACTTACCCGGCTCCCTTTACGACGAGGTGAGAATTGGCCGTCGCCAGGACCAGTAGCGCGACGAGCGAGGTGTAGCCCGCCATGCTGAGGTGCGAATAGCAGGACGTACATGAAAACAGTCGAGCTGATCAGCTCAGGTGCCCGTCGTATCCATTATCAGGACAGAGATTAACGGCGGGCTCCAATCGGCGGTCGAGTGCCGGGTTGTGTTCCCACCCCGCCGCGCCCCCCGCCGGGCCCGGTGACTGCCCCTGGCCCTGGCAGGGGCCTCAGGTGTGCGAGACGGATTATCGCATCAATATCGAAAGGGCAATGGCGCGTCATCGGAGAGAAGATCCGTTGATGCGATATTGTTGCGACTGACTGTAGTCTTTTTCGCTCATTTCCAGATACTGTACTGTACCGTGGTGCGTGTATGAGGGGTTGCCTAGCGTCATTTAGCACGGCGGCCCTGAGGCCTGTAGGCCACTCTGAGTAAAAGTCGAGAAATGGTGTGTGAAATAAAAGCACTCCAGTAATATCGTTTATGTCTTTATTTTGGTTTGAGACAAATTTCTACATCTAATTCTATTAATCTTCACAGTCGTTTGCAATGATAGTTGCTGCTGTTTATGAGAGGGAAGGCGACCGATCCAGTACTGGCAATAAAATAAAGGTAAATTTATTTTTTCTTATTTTTAAATTGTTGGGCCGTGATTTAGAATTACTGAGAAAATCATCATACTTATTATTCAGTTTTTGTTGTGCTATACAAAAGTTGTTAGACCTGTCCCACTGGTCCCGCTACACCTGGTGGAAAGTGCTCGATTTTTTTCTGCCTGACCATGTAAGTAGAATGAATGAGTGCGGATTTATTTTTGTTTTTCTTTTTTATACTGATCCCATGAATTTTTCCATCTAATGAGATCAACCATAGGCCCTTTAAAGATTGTATACTTAAGCATAAAATAGACTTTTTAGTTTAGTGTATGTTTCGAATGAAACTGTTTTAGGTCATTGGTTTAAAAAATCGGATTGCTAGAAATAGAGCTGGTCTGCTAAAAGGCCATGTGTTTCTTGAAAGCACCCTAGCTTTTTCAAGAAACCAAAGCGGTAGCAAATCAAATAAATTCTAAGATTAAAATAACATAGGCACAGAAAAACAGGAATACCTCCGATAGAAACTAAATCTCTGAACAATAATTGACTGGAGTTTACATGTTTAATTCATCTTTGCCTCTCCACGTGGACGCCGATACTCTGCGCCGGTTCCGCACCTGTTACGCCCCTTCGGTCGGCGATACCCCGCGCCCCAGGCTCACACAGCCGAGCTGCGATACTCCGCGTCGCCCCGCACTTGCATCCTTGTAGCGTGCAAGCAGGCAGCGGGCCAGCCGCCAGCCCCACCTGAAATACTTGACGCAGAGAGACAGAGAGGAACCGTGTACTAAAAAGGGACGCCCGTTCCGGTCAGCCCTAACATTTTTGCGCGTCCCAAGATAGAAAAGGATAGGTCCCAGAATGAGAGACGCCCTTCACATGGCTTACCGCCTCCCCCCTCTCTGCCCCCTCTCCTCCGGACGCCTCGCCCTTTACTGCGTTTTCATATGAGCTGCGCAGAGGCTACGGGGGATTTAGCCTGCCTTTACGCCCTTCCCTGCGCCTCTACCCTCCAAAAGAGAAATCCCTTACCCGCCATTTCCTACTCACAATTCGATTTTCAGTCCCCCTTGAGGGATAAGGCTGCTCCTATGAACCGCACCGGCTCGTCCGGGATCTAGAGCTTTTCGGCGAACGGGGAGGGGGAGGGTGGGGAGGGTATAGGGGGTATGGGTAGGGGAGTGAAAGCCCACACGCACCAGAACGAGCACGTTATCCGCGGTGCAAACACGTGTCGTAGCCCGGGAGAGGGGGGAGAGGGGGAGAGGTTTTAATGGAGGCGAGAGGGTGGCTGAGCCGAGTGGTTTGGTGCTTACGGGTCTTCACCCTCCCGGTGCGTAACCAGCCGCAGATAGAGAGCAAATACAGAACACGCGAGTAACAGGTAAAGAAGAGTACAAAATTTGAGCAGATTTTTCTTCAATGTATGAATTAAGCTTAATTTTTATAAGTCAATGGTTGATGTGTTTTCGTTAGCTTAGGTTACATGTTATTTTCTAGATTAAAAGTGGCACATTACATCATGGATAATTTCTATTTTGATTTCAGTCCATTAGAAAATTAGATTATTCTAGATAATAGTACTTAAGGCTACTTGTATTTTAACCTAAGAAGGATGTCCTAGTTTGACAATTTACATCACATTGATAGCGCGATTATTCAAGAGAAATTTTTATCAAAAAATAAAGATAGACAATTATTAGAAGTTTTAGTCGTATGGTAAAACGAGAAGCAGCTTTAATTTACTCCTGATATTACTCTACAGATTCCGTCTATAGTTTATTTCTGAATGAAGGGAGAGGAGAGTGGTGCACAGAGTGGCACCATCGTGCGCCTCTCACACTCACCCTCCCTTTCTTCAGTTAGGCCCACGACCCCAGCTGGGACCGGCGCGAGGCGAGGCAGGCGCAGCCTGGTGCACCACGCACAGCTGAAATTGGACCTCCTCCAGAGTGAGCGTGAGCTAGTATAAAGACACCGATAACAAATACAACTACACAATCGCGGCCGCGAGAGATCGCGTGCGCCGCTCAGGACGAAAGGAAACGACTTGCGATCTGCGATCATGCGCTACTTCCTCCATCACGCACGGCGGATCTCTCTCGCTTTTGTCCGTTTACCTCGGGCCTGGCGCGAGGGCCAGACACATAATGCATTTGGTCAGGCTGCTGAGCAGAGGGAGTGTGCGCTAGTGCGCGAGGGGCGCGGGGGAGGGCGCCGCGGCGCCGCCCCTCCAGGACGGCGGGAGCGAGGGCGCGCCCTTCCAGCGGCGCGGCACGATCCAGGAGGTGCGGTCCGCGCGGCACACCTTGCCCCTGCTGGAGCGGCACAGCGCGTGCGGCACGGGGGCGGCCGCGGGGGCCGCGTCGGGGGCGGTGGAGGCGGCGGCGGCGGTGCCCGGGGGCGGCAGTGCAGCGGGCCGCGGCCTGGCGGCGAGCAGCAGGTGCGCGACGATGCCCCTCACGGCGTCGCGGAGGTCGGCCAGCAGGTCGGACAGCGCGGCGCCGGCGCCCGCGTGCAGCAGCATGAGCTGCGACAGGGCGCGGGACGCGCGGGGCCGGGACCAGCGCGGCCAGCGGGGGCGGGCGCAGCCGGGGGCGGGGCCGGGGCCGGGGGGCTCCGGAGGGCAGCGCTTCGAGGTCAGATGGGCCCTGCAAAAGCACATACGAGTGACGCTTCGAGACCCGGCGGGCGTGGACGATGGAGATAGATTCTCTGCCGCCCCTCTCCCTGCCAACTCTACTCTCCCTCCGCCCCCATCCCTGCGGGATCTGATGGATCGCAGGGCGGGGCCGGGGCCGGGGCCAGCCGCGGACCAGTGCGTGGGTTCCCACACTCCATCACCACCTCGGCCACTACCTCCAACATGGCGTGGGGGGCGGGGGACTGGGGCAGCGGGGCACGGGGGAGCCGCCCCGGGGCAATCCTGCAGCACGCCCGTGCACCCCTACCGGGATGAATCAAACTTTTGGGAGCGGAGCGGAGTTGAGCGAGGCGTGGGACGAGGTGGAGCCGGGGGCAGTGCGGGGCAGAGCGGGGCAGGACCCACCCCGGTGCGGAAGCTAGCCGGGCCAAAAACAACTAACAACCTCATCATGACTTATTTGTTCGGGGCGGGGCGGCTCACCTCAGCGCAGCGCCACGACGCTCAGAGGGGGGCGTCCCGTCCGGGCCGGGGCCGGGCCGCTCGCTAAGCGGCTGGGCCTTTAGCCACTTACCTGAGCAGGGCGGCGAGGCCGGCGGCACCGCGCTTCCGCTTGTTATGCCAGGGCCAGGGTGGCCTCGGCCTGGGCCGGAACTTCCTTGCGGGCCTCTTCATCACGAGCAGCGGGGTGCAGAGCGGGGGCGGGCCGGGGCCGCAGGGCGGGCCGTGGGGGCCTCCCTGGGGGCCGTGGCCGGGGGCGCGGCCAGTGCCGAGGCCTAGGCCTAGGCCGGGGGCGGGCTGGTGCTGGGGTTGCAGTTGGTGGTGGTTGGCCCAGGCCCAGGACGCCCAGGCGGCGCGGGGCCCGAGGCAGGCCGAGGTCCAGGGCGCGGCCCAGGGCAGGGCCAGGGGCAGGGGGGCCACGGCAGCCACGGCCCGCGACTTCTGCTACGCGGGCAGGATGATCTCGGGCTCCGGCGACCAGCAGTTGTCTGAGAGCCAGCAGCCGATCACCACCGTCACCAGCCCGATCAGCAGCGCGAACACGATGTACATCTCGGCGTTACCTGGAACATGAACAAAGTGGAAAGTAGAAAGTCGCCCGCGAAGCGCCGTGTAGGCAACAGGCCACACAGCCATGTGTGCCGGGCCTCCGTGCCGCCGTGCTGCAGGGGAACAACTTACCTCACCTAACCTCCGAGGCAGGGGGAACTAAAGACACTGCCGGCGGGGCGGGGCAGGGGTGGGGTCAGGGGGCGGGGCGGCTTCGCAATATGACTACACAAATTGGCCGGGTCTAGGCTCGGCACGGCAGCCCTGCCGGCCGGGCAAGGTCCCGGGGGATTATTTCCAGCCTGCGACCCAATTAGGTCGGCGGTGACATATCGCCGGGGGCTCCGCCCTGTAGGTAGCGGGCACACGCACATGCTCACACACACACACGCACGCACGCACACGCGGGACTCAGGTGTGCTGCCCCGTGCCTGCTCTCCACCGCACACGCCAGGCTATGAGAAATTTCGCACATAGGTTTTCCCGCCTGCGTAGGTCAGAGACGTTATCGCCCCCCTCCCCTGCCCCTCCCTCCGCCCCCCCCTCCCTCCCCTGCCCCTTCCTCCGCCCCTTCCCCCTACCCGGAGCCCCGGAGCCCGGCCCCTTGGCTCCCCGAGCCGTCAGCAGACAAAGACCGTCACTGTCATCGCTACATTTTGGCAGTAAGCTCGCACGATAAATTACCTCCGCCCCGCTCCGCGCCTGCAGTCAAATCAGCCCGCCTCTCTCCTCTGACGCCTGGCCTGCCTCCCGCGGAGAGCTGAGGGGCTTAACTCGTCCGGGGCGGGCGGGCAGCGGGGTGGGGCCCGGCGGGCGGGGGGGCGGGGGGCACTCGGGGGCGTACATCACGGCGCGAGACATTTTTCAGCCATTATGCCGCCCGGTGCCGGTGCCGGTGCCGGTGGCCGGGACGGCTGCGACCAGGGCGGCCGGGCTGCAGAGCAGGTTGCATAAATCACTGGCCGCTGCGGGGCGCGAGCGCAGCCGGCGGCACTATTCGTCAGCCTTTGAGTGGCGCGCCCGCGTTTTTCCTTTTACCGTTTGAGCAGCCGCCGCGAAGCAGAAGGCAAAATGAGTGAGCAAACTGAATCAATTTCAAGGCCTGCCCGGCCCGGCCTCGGAGCGGAGGCGCCTCGCGTTGCTGGTGCTGCCACAGCCGCCGCTGTTCTCCAAAAGACCTGGAGAAGACTACACGTACACCGCCGCCGGGCCGGCCCCTCTCCTCCTCCTCTTCCTCCTCCTGCCCGTGTAGTCCGTAAAGCCTGCACTTACCTCCCTTGCTGGTTCTGAATTTGGACGAGGCACGGGGCCAAAGAAGCATATTGACCTGCCTTCCCTCCTCCCACTCCTGCCCCTCTCCCAACCTTTCTCTTCCTCAAGGTGCTTTGCTCGTCCGCGCCGCCACACTGGTACGAAAAGCCAAGCTATTTTATTTTCCAGGCCGAAACAGCGGCGTGCCTTCCCGCGCGGCTCTCCGAACCTCCCCAGGGTGCAAAACGTAGAGCATAGAGGATTGCGCTCTGCGCACTTTCGAAATGAGAACACTTGTCATTTGAAAAATCTTGACGATTTTACTTGCTTTTTTAAAAAAATATGATTTACAGGTGTTCCACACCGTTTGCAGAGGTAGAAACAAAGAGCTTTTCCGTTTTATCGAATTTTAAGGTGCCGGGGAGGGGGCGAGATGGGAGGCAAATGACGTTGATGAGGGAATCACAGCTGCTCCCGATGAGGGTCACCGGCCGGAGCAGAGGTGTCCCCGAGCGGAGCCGCGCCGCGCCGAGCCGTCCCGGCGGGACAGGGTTTAATTTTGATCTCGGAGAAGGTCCGCTACTCACCGAGCGGGGTGACGCTCTTCCACAGCGAGTTGTGCCGGGTGGGGTCGTCCTTCCGCCAGTCCCGCCAGCCGCGGTTGCGGTGCTTGCCCGACGTGATGGTGATGGTGTGCGTCCCGTTGCTGGCCGGCCCCGGCGTGGACGGCGACCCCGCCTGCGGCTGCCCCTGCGGACTGCCGAGCCCTGCAACAAGTGGGACATCGTGGTCAAGTAGTGCCATCCCGGGCGGTCCGGGCCAGGCCAGGCCCAGGCCGTTGCGTGGGGGCGATGGGGCGTGGGCGACGTGCGTTGCGGCGTGGCGGGGCGGGGCGGGGCAAGCTGGAGCGAGGCGGGGCGAGGGCGGGGCAGCAGGGCAGGGCACGGTACTCTCGCGCGGAACACCTCGCTCCTGCGCACGCGCGCTCCCTCCAACAGCAGGGCGGTCAACACAAGCTTATTCGCACGATGAATATTTCTGTATTATTCCCCCCCCCCCCCCGCCCTCTCTCTCTCTCTCTCAGCGGCAGGAGCCGCGGTTCCCGACCAGCAGATCAAAGGGCATCACCCCTCTCTCCGTACCCGCCGGCTGTATTCCCTTGTACCCCGTGTTCGTGCTCGTCGGGAGAGAAAAAAAAATATATAGAATGAGAGCGGATGAGAAAAATGTTTTCTGCCGGTATTTGTAGAGGCGTGCCCGGGGGCGTGGCCGTGCCCGGCCGTCGGTGCGCGGGGCGGGGGCGGAGCAGGGCGGTCCTACGCGCTGCTCGAGTGTTTCTCTTTACCTCCCTGATGACGGGACCCGCGGGGCCCGGCCTGTCGCCCCACAAGGGCTCGAGGGGGTGGCGCGGCCCGCCCGGCCCGGCCGGGACCCCAGGCGCCACTCCAGCGTCACACGGCCGGTTAAAAGCCGCGGCCGCCCCCTGCAGCAGGCGCTCCAGGGCTCTCCAGGACGCGCGGGGAGAGCTCTCCAGGGGCGTCAGTCGTCTAATGCGCCGGTGACGGTGCTGCCTGGCCAGGGCGGGGCGGGGCGGGGCGGGGCGGGGCGGGGCGCGAACACCGCGCCTCACGAAGATCGATGTGGCGGAGCGTGGCGGGGTGATCCGCCCCCCCCCCCCCCACCTTTCAGCTGTACACAGGACAGCGGATATCATCACTCGCCTCACCGGGGCGACGCAGGGCAGGGCGTGAAAGAGGACGCAGCAGGGTCCTTTGGATCGTTCCCGCACCCTCGACAAATGCCCGAAGCGCCGATCCGGACCTATGAAAGTAGATGGGTGTAGTACAGCTGGAAATAAATACCCGGTTCACTGTCCCGTCCCCGCGGCCGCCGCGGCGCGCTGCTTCCCCTGCGGGGGGATCGGACGACGTGATTGCCCCAACCATCTCCAGTCCCACCCAGTGCTTCCTCCTCGCGGAGAATCACTCGCAAGTAAAGCTAACCGCCCTTCCTCTCCGTCACCTGGGGCGAGACCCCCTCCCCCCGCCCCGCCCAGCCCCGCCCCGCCCCGCCCCGCCCCGCCCGAAAGACATTCAAGTCGCGTCCGCGTCTCAGAGTGGATGGCGCGCGGGGGGCGTAGCGGCGTAGCGTAGCGCGGCCGCAGCCACGACTGCGAGGTGGTTGCGACAAGAATGCAATAGCTCTCCTCTTCCTCCTCCTCCTCCTCCTCCTCCTCCTCCCCGCACCCCCGCACCCGCTTCCGGCCGTTCCCCGTCGATACAGCACAGCACAGCCGCGGTCCTCTCCCCCCACTCTTCCACCTTTACACTCGCGGCCCCAACACTTCCGCTCCGCTACGCCCCCGCCGCGCCGGGGCTGGGCCGGGGCCGCGGGCCGGGCCACCGCACCACGCGCTACACTCCTATCTGTCCCTCCCGCCACGCCCCGCCACGCCCCGCCACGCCCCGCCACGCCCCGCGCGCGCACGGCTCAGGTAATGGAACAGAATTCCGAAGAAAACGCGTCGGCGTTGGTGCGGCGTCTTCACCCCACCGGGCACATCGACGAGGCAGACCACCTTTCAGGTCCTTAAAAAAAATCCATTTAGGCTGGGAACATGGTACGACACAATTCGGCTTGTGTCTATGAGCCACGAGATGGATCCCGTTATAAGTATGACCGGCTGGGTAAAGCCAGGACCCCATTCTTAGTTTTGTGTATATACCATATATTTTTACCGTCTCCACCTTGCTCCTCCGACGCTCCTCATAGCCGCGCCCGGGCCGGGCCGGGACTCGCGACCGTTTGGCCGGGAAGTACCGCGGCCCCGCGCCCGACCCGCGCCCGACCCGCGCGGTCCGACCCGCGAGATGTCAACATCGTTACGAGAGGCCGGGACGGGCCGGGTGTGTACGCCATCGTGGCGGGGTTGGGGGTGGGGGTGGGGGTCGTTTGGCCCCACATAACGCACCCCCAGGACTGCGTTTCCGAAGGGGTCGGCCTGGCCGGCGAGGCGTGGCGTATTGCGTGCTCTCATGAAATGGTAAACACACCCCGCTGCTGTGCTTTGCTTATCTCTCCTCCTCCTACTCTGTCCTCCCCCCCCCCCCTCTGCCCGCCTCGCTTCTTCGCTCTCTTTCCGCCTCACTTACGTATCGCTGCGCGAACTTCTAATTCCCGCGAACGGCGCTCATGGGAGCCGTGTGGGGTACCCTCCCCTCCGGCGTGCAGGCGAGGCGTAGCGGGGCGCGGTGCGGGGCGGCGCGGCGGGCGGGGTGGCAGTGCAGCGAGGGGCTGTGACCCCCCCCCCCCCCCCCGCCTTGGCGGACACCTGACGCCCCCGCTCGCCTTTCGTATTAATCCCGTCGTTAACGTGCATCGGTCCGCTGGTCCTCCTCCTTCTGCATGGCGGACTCTGTGTGCGCGCCCGCGCGCCCGCGTGTGTGGGTGTGTGTGTGTGAGGGTTGGGGGTGGCGCAGGAGGGCAGCCCTTCCCCATCCCCCGGCCCGGCCTTCCCCAGAGGACGCGGTCGGCCTGGTGGACCGGGCGGGAAGCTGCTGCAGTGGCTGCAGCCCGCCCCGCCAGCCCCCCTACCGACCCACGTGGAGGACGAATGGCGACGGAGAGCCCTGCTGGGCCTCCTGCTGCAGGGCCTGCCTCCCCCACCCCACCCCACCGAACCCCGCCGCAACTTACCCCACTCACTCACTCACTCATGCTCCCCGCGGGGCACACGCCACCCACCTCGATGGAGTTATCGGCAGGGTGAGGGGAGGGGGGGCTGCGGGGGAACAACCCCGCTTCGCAGTCGAGATAAGGGAACACAGGAGGGAGACACACGCCTTTTTTTTTTGTTCTACCTCAGCCCCTATCTCGCCTGCTCCAGTCCCGACCCGACCCGGGTGACGAGCTTCTTGCCCTGCTGAACGCCGACGCCGCTGCTGCAGCGCCCCGCGACCCGGCCCGGCCCGACCCGGCCGGTCGCGCCACAAGGTTGGCTCTTTGGCCGGCCCCTGTGGGCCGAGCGGGACGGGATCGCGCGCATGTTGTAGAGCAGGGTGACCACCCCATGCGCTCCCAGTCGCCGTCCAGCTCCACGCACTCGTTGGCCTGCAGCAGAGCGCGTACCGAATCGATCCGCTGCGCCTCGCGACTCACGCGACCTCACTCCTACGCTAACTGGATATCTTCCTGCACCATCAGATCAGCATCACTGCGGCTGAGATTATTTGGAGATGGATGCGCAGCCTGAGGGACCGCCCTCGGAGGAGCGGCATGTACGGAAGGGTGCGAGGCGGAATGGAATAGACCAGGGGGAGAGAGTGGTAGGAGTTGAGACTGAGCGGGGCTGACTGCCTGACTCGCTTATTCGACACGTCCCAGGGCGGCACCTATTGAGCGTCTCTAATGCGTCAATCCCTCCCTCCTGCCTGCCCGCCTCTCTGCGCCGGGCTGGGCTGGGCGCCGCTGGGAGAGGGAGGGAGCGGGAGAGCAGACAGACAACTCCTTTCTCCCTCCACCTCATCCCCCTCCGGCAGACGAGGAAAAGTACTCGATTGCAGCTCCGACATGAATCAAGACGGACAGGAGGAAGCAGCCGCCCCGCCCCGCCGCCGGCTGGGCCGTGAGCTGAGCTGCAGTGCGCCGGCGCTGGCGCTGCACTGAGCTGCGCCCACGATAGTTGTGGTAGGTTGATCACTTCATCATTCTAGATCGTATTTCAAATCAGCCGCCGGCCGTGTGTGTACAAAAAATGCTCTCTCTTCCGGGTAATTTTGAGGATTTAAATTCGAAGAAATCGCACCAGACTGTGCTATTACGCAGTCGGTTTTTCAGGTTTATTTACTTTCGACATCAGAAAAGAGGTTAGGTTGCCCAGCTACGCACGCGCATAGAGAAGAACTTTGAAGATCGAAGGGCTGTTTTGTTTTTCATAAGTTGGTAATTCGTCTGGTATATCTTTTGTTTTTCTTCGTGTACAATTTTAACCGCCATATTGGTTACCTGCGATTAAACCGCCGCTTGTACTTGTATCTGCGCTCGAGCAAGTTGTTTCTCAAGTATACCTCCGCCCACTTTCGACATCAGAACAGTTGCAGGTATTTACTGTTTAGAGAGTAGAACGCATGGCCAAAGTCCTGGAATTGAGTCCACCTGGTAACGGGTACTTTTGAGGCTTTGAATTTGGTGAAATAGCACTGGGGGTGCTCCGCCATCTTGTTGGCTTGAATAACGGGGAGGAGTTTACGGGCGTCTTGGACTAAGGACCTCCTTAGTCGAAGCTGGCGTTAACCGGAAATCTTTAGATGTAAATCGAAATAAAGAAGAAGAAATATATTTCTAAATGTATGTTTCTTTCCAGGATTTTTTCGTGGCCAACTTTAGTCCGGTCCGATAGTGTTTGTCGCCGCCGCACCACCCGCTCGGGCTGACTTGCACCAGGCCGACACCCTCGCCGTCGCGTCGCCGCTGGGACGGGATCCGAGGTCGACAGACACCGCCTTGTTTTCGAGAGGGGAGACAGACCGACGGGTAAGTTCTGCGTCTCTTTTCTCTTGGAAACACGACCTCACTACTTTTACTCCCTCCCGCCCCGTCGCGTCTCTTGCGCTGCTCTGACGCTCTGACGCCCCGGGGACCCGGACTTGACCTGACTGCTAGTTCCGGCCCGGCCCGGCGGGGTGCTTTTTGTCCGCCCCGCCCCGCCCGCGCGTCACGTGACACATCCCTGTCGAGCTTGTCCGGGCCGGGGTGACGCCCGCCCGTCCTCGGGCTTGATGGTGCTGAAGTGCGACCGGCCTTGCGCTGGAGGGCGGGGCGGGGACGGGCGAGTACTTGCAGTCGTCATGGACGTCCTCGGCCTGTCTCCCCCCTGTCCACCCCCCCCCCCACCCCCCCCAGGGCGGCGGCGCCAGCACGGCCAGGCGCTCTCAAGCAGACCAGCAAAGCTATTGACAGAACCAGGGCTTTGTGGGCGGTCACGGCGGCTAAAGCCACCGCGTTAATAAATAAACTCACATTGTCGTCGGCGAGCTCTGAGCCACCGCCACTCGCGTCGCTCCTGCCCCTGCCTGCTCGTACCCGGCCCGGCCCGCCCCGGCGGCAGCAGCTTGGCCTGGCATTCACTCTGTGGCCTGGCAGGTGGGGTCGAAGTGCTTCCCCAGAGTGGCGTGGAGTGGTGGCGAGGACGGCTGGAACCTGCCAGCTCCACGCCGCCCCGCCCCGGTCCACCCCAAAGCAGCGTGCACAGCGTGCACCGACCGGCATTTGGCATGCACGGGGCCACGACTAGGATTACGAACCCCGCCGCGCCGCGCCCCGCCCCGCCCCGCCACGCCTCGGGCCGTTCTGACTGTGGCAACAAAACTGGTAGCGGCAATGCGGCCGCCGCTGCCAAAACTCGGATGAAATACAGGCCGAGTTTGATATTGCGATTAGCTGCGGCGGGATGGGGCCCGGCTCGGCCGGCTCGGCCAGCAGGGACATGGGGTGGGGTCGGGAGCAGGGCGCAGGAGCGCGCGCCCGCCCGAGGGACATCCCCGCGGGCTGGAGGGCCCCACCCCGAGCGGACCGCCGCCGCGCCGCATCCGGCCCGGCCCGGCCCGTGCCACGGCCACGAGAGGGCAGATGGCAGGAGCGGAGGTTTTAGGTCCCCTGTCTCAAATATTCAGTTGGAATAAAACCTGGAGAGACTCCAGTGTGGCGGGGCGCCCAGGGCGTACCGTACCGCACGGGCGCTCATGGCTAATGCAGGGCGGGTGCACGGGGAGCGCGCGCAGGATGGCGCGGTGAGACCCGCGTGGCCCGCTGGGCCTAGACCTGGGCGCTGGTATTGAGAGCACGCCACAGCCGGGCGGGAGCCTGCCCGGTCCAGCTCGGCCCGGCCGCAGGGGCGTTGGAAGTGGGGATCAGGGGGTGCGCTGAGCACCCCCAAAATAATATAGGGGGTGCGGAGCACCCCCTAGACTACGAGCCAGGCAAGCAAGCATTCGGCTTGAATGCTGAGCTCAATCCCGCCTGAAACTTAAAAAGTTACGTACGTGCTCTGCAAGTGAAAGGGTGGCGTGAAAACATGGAAAATTTTTGCGACAGTAAACCTCCCGAAGGAGGTTGCGGTTCCCGCCAGGCACAGGGCTTTTACCCCCCGTGGCAGCCAACTACTTCGGTGTTCTTATGGGAACCGGTGCTTTTTGGACTGCGATCCTGTCGCGCAATTCGACAGATTTGATCCCCGTACTGCCAGATTTAGTCGTACGGTGGTTAACCGAACTGCCCTGTCCCCAGGGCATGGAACAGCTATTTTTGGAGCCAGATTCTAGGACTTATGACCCCACGACCGACCACCAGTCGTGGGCATGGGACGGAACTTCCTGGCAACCCGCTGTCGCTACCAGTGAAGAACCTACCTGGGTTTGAACCAGGCCCCATGTGCCGAGTCTCACAGACACCCCACGGTTTTCGCGGCACCACTAGACCACTAGACCGTCGGCTATTCCACGAAAGAGCTCGGTTGAAATGGGGGGTTTGAATTCCACTCCAAGTTGTCTTCAGAAAAATTAAATTTTTCGTAAGATTCGAACCCCTGTCCTGCGACTCTCCGGGCCGACACTATGCCGGCACGGCTACGACGCCGCGGTACCAGTTGCTGGACCACTAGCAGCCATGCTGCGCGAGAAGCCACAGTCACCGAAGAAACGAACCCGGTGTCATCAGCACGCCTGCTCTCCGGGCAGTGCTGGGCCGGCCGCGTAGCGTCATTGGTATCGACAGTGGTCATAGCATTCGGTGGGCATTGGTTCAAAAACCGCGTTTTTTTTTCTTAATTTTTTTTTCCGTGGACCAATTGTTCTTTCCAGCTATACCTAGCCAACTTTCCGTAATTTCCTTCTTTTGCCCAGTCCCCACCCCCTTTTTTTGGAAAAGTAGACGAGTCGACGCCCCTGAGTCAGCACCCCCTACCAAAAGACACTTCCGACGCCCCTGCCCGGCCCGCCCCGGCCCGGGTCATGGCGAAATACTTTGGCTGGGCTGCACCCCAATTAAGGCATTGGCTCATGGCTCCGCCTGGCCTGGAGAGCCCCAACTCCGCCTTGCTACGCCCCGCCCTCGCCCCGCCCTCGCCCCGCCCTCACCTACCCCTCCCCGCCCCCGTTTCCACCGCTTCCACCCCGCCAGCCCGCCACGCCACCCTGCCGCCGGAGGCGGGCTTCACCTGTGTAGTTTCGGGTGTACCGCGCGTGGGGCGGAGGCCCGGGCCGGCACCACGCCCGGCGGAAACCCTAACGCGACTCGCGCGGATTCGTTCTTCCGCATCCTGCGGACCCTTGCGGCCTACGCCATAAGTCGACCCCCCCCCCCTTTCCCCCACTCTTTCTCCCCCTTCCCCGCCCGCCTCGGCCGACACATTCAAATGATGCCCCCACCCTCCCAGTCGTGTACAGGTTCGCTGTAAAGTCGCGCCCCGCGCATTAGCGCTAGGCCCGGCCCTGCCCCCCCCCCCCCTGGGCTCATGAATATGTCTCGGCTCGTCAGGAGACGGCGGGGCGGCGCGCGGGCGGGGCCCCTGCGGACCGTGAGGTAGGCAGGCCCGCACGACTCGCGAGCGCGCTCGGCTGCCTACCCCCACGGGGGCTCTCACCGCCACAGCCGCGCCCGCACCCGCACCCGCACCCGCACCGCCACTGATGCTGATCCGTCTCACCTTGCCTCCTGTCATCTCATCAGCATGACAAGCAAGCTCCCTCTAAGGCGGACCCCGCCCGCCCAGCGCCACCCCACGCCACTCCGCCCCGCTCCACCAGACCCCACGCCACGCCACCCCGCCACGCCGGACCTCGGCCTCCTCGAAAGTCTGTTCTGCCGCCTTTCGATATGTACGCTCCGAGCCGCATCCCTTCGATATCCCCGACCATCAGACGGAAAACAAATCGAGTTTCGGTTTTGCAGAGTTATGTTGGTCTTGGCGTCCACAGTGTCTCTCCCTGCAGCGCGCTGTGCACTGCACACCCCGCCCCGGGCTGACGGAGCGCCGCCACGCCGCGCCACGCCGCGCCACGCTCCGCCCCAGACTGCAATCGTGCGCAATAAAGTCTAAACGTTACGGCCGCCGCTGCCGCCGCCGCCCGGCTGGACAGCTCGGGAATATTAACAGCAGTAATAATGATGATAGAGGAATAATAATAATAGAAGAAGTAGAAGGGAAAATGGACAGCGGGAAATGATACTTTCTATAGAAAACATCCCGCTTTAGCTAGGCCGCGCGCGCGAGTGCAGTCGTGTGCTTCGATGAGGAAAAATGGCAAACGGCAGCCGATTTTACACACACACAATTTTACACACACACACACTCACACATAGTGACATTATCGGAGTTAGGCCCGTCGGCATCCAGGTCTGCGAAGAGTCGTCTGCGCCGCCAGATAGCTGAGGTGGGCGCTGAGAGGCGGCGCCAGGCCGGGCCGGGCCGGGCTGGGGGACCATCTCATCTCAGCGCCCGGCCCGGCCCAACCCCCATGCCACCGCCTTCCCATTACCCACCCGGTCTGAGACTTTTGAGAGACGCCGCCGCTCTGCGCACACTGCACCGTCGTTGTTGCTGGGGAAGGGAAAAGCGTGGAGGGTCCCGGGGGAGGGATGGGTGTGCCCCCTCCCCCTCAGGCCCCCGGGCTGAGGGCCGCCAGGGCTGGGGCTGGGACCGGGGCCGCGCTCACAACTCGTATCCATGAAATTATATCTGCCGGCGCATATGTGGCGGTGTGCTCCCCGCCCCCTCCCCTCCCCTTATCCGCTTAGCGCCCCCGCCCTCCAACCTCTCGCTACTATACTGTATTTTCCGCTCACCTATCTCCGTCTGCCCCCTACCCCTCGCCACCCCCCACGAGTCGCAGCGCCGCACCGCTCAGAGTTGTTGGAAAACTTCATTAGGCTCTGCGCTGCTCAGCTCGGCGGGGAGAAAAAACCAAGGCGGCGCGGAAACGGGATCGGCGGGGCGGGGCGGGGCGGGGCGAGGGCGCGTGGTCGTTTGCGGGCATGACAAGGGTCGCGCGGGTCGCACTTGGTCGATTGCGGCCAGGCCGTACCTGGATGGCCGTTCGAACGAATCCCAACCGATTTCTTTCAGTTTGTAATTGTTCTGTCGCTTAGCTTTTCTTAAAATTATAACCATATAAAATTATAAACGTAATCCTATTACTATCCGACCACAGAACTGTTCTGGAACAAAAAAAAATGGTGGGTGTTGAATCTACCGTCTCCTGGCGCAATAGCCAGTTCCGATACCAATGACGCTACGCGGCCGGCCTTTTTGCGGCAGGGAGAGCAGGCGTGCTGATGACACCGGCTTCTGTTTCTTCAGGTATGACTGCGGCTTCCCACCATCACGCCTAGTGGTCCGGCATCTGGAAGTGTGGTGTCAGTAGCCGTGTGCCGGCATAGTGTCCGTTCGGACAGCGCTGAACGCGGGTTCAAATCTTCCCCAACATTTAATTCTTTCTGAGGACAATGACAACTTGGAGTGGAATCTGCCCCCATTTCAACCGAGCTCCTCGTGGAAGCGCCGACGGTCTAGTGGTTGGCAATGATCTCCACGAAAACCGAACGGGGTGTTCGCAGACTCCGGCACATGGGTTCAATCTGCGTGCCCGCGGCTGTGGTGGTCGTGGGTCATAAGTCCCAGAATCTGGCTCCTAAAACAGCGCTTCCATGACTGGAGTGGGAGCCGGTCAGTGCAGGTGTACCAGCCGCACGCTTAGTCTCCCGCAAAAACCTTCTTTCTGCTCTTCTCCCCTCTATCGTCTTTCTTCTACCTCCCACCGACCGGTCAAGCGGTCCGGTGGTGCCTTGTCTGTGGTCTGAAATGCTACCTACGGCTTCAAGGCGCTGTTTAAATAGGGTAGTACGGCGGGCCTGACGGGCCACCAGCCTTAAGCGGGGCTCTCTTCGGAGAGTACATCTAGTGCCCGTGGGGTGGTGGTCGCCGGGAACACACCGGATCCCATCAGAACTCCGAAGTTAAGCCGGCGGGGCTCGCACGGTGCGAGTAAGGTAGGGGTTCTCCCAATTTTTTCAGTTTTTCTTTTCTTTCATATAGTTATAAAGTTGAGGTGGCGTACAATTTTTCCGGCGCATCCTCCGGCCCGATCATCTCTGATGCACATACCTTCTCCAATTTACCCGTGTAAAGTCCCAAGCCCGGTACGCTTTGAATGGAACTGAAAAAAATTTCCGCCAGCTTTCGATATGTTGTTACCCAGGCTTCAAAACGCCCACAAAAGTATATCTTGTCTGAAAAATTTTTCGAGCCCGGCACTTGGAAAAATTCCGCTTAAGAAAGGGCACCGGGTAGTGTTTTCCGTCTAAGTCCCGAGCCCGGTACACATTGAATGGAATTGAAAAAAATTTCCGCCAGCTTTCGATATGTTGTTACCCAGGCTTCAAAACGCCCAGAAAAGTGTATCTTGTGCGATGAATTTTTCGAGGCGACACTTAAAAAAATTCCGCTCGGGGAGAGGGCACCAAGTAGTGTTTTCCGTCTAAGTCCCGAGTCCGGTGCATCCTCCGGCCTGATCCTCTGCGATACATATTCCTTCTGCAATTTACCCGTGTAAACAAGGTCGGACAGCGCTTTTTCGGATTTCGGGGAAATCGTCAGGTCGGACAGAGATAGGTGACATACACCCGCAGCTTCCCGGAATCGGCCATCCACGTACGGCCTGCCCGCAATCGACCAAGTACGACCCTCGCGACCCCTGTCATGCCCGCAATCGACGCAACGCCGGGGCGAGGTGGGGCGGGGCGGGGCGGGGCGGGGCGGGGCGGGGCAGGGAGGGGCGGGGCGGGGCGCGGCCCGCAGCTCTCTGCACCGAGCCCGGGCGAAGAGAACGTGCGCTCCCGTCGCTCATATCGTGACTTTATATTTAAAATTCCATAAGCGAAAAAGCGAAAGTTGGATTGTTTTGTGCGCGTTGCGGCCTCCCCATATTCGGTTCACATGGGGCGTTTGGGGCCGGGGCTGGGAGGCCATCGCCCCCTCTCCTCCCTCACGCCGAGGGCCGAGGGTCTGGTGTGTTGGATTGGAGCTCACCTTTCCTACCGCCCCGGCCCGGCCCGCGGCCCACCCCCTATACCGCGCGGGGCTGCGCTGGGCTGGGGGTGGTAGGGTAGGGCTGAGAGGTGAAGGAGGGAATAGTAGCCGCCCCGTTTAGGGAAGAGGAGGGGTTTTGAATTATTATTACTTTCTGCCGCTTCCTCCGAACACACACACACACACACACACACACACACACACACACACACCGAAAGGGGTAGGTAATGCGTGGAGGTGAGGGGGGGGGGTTACGGGAGGCTCAACAGGCCGGGTCATTACATTAAGGCGCCCGTAATCAGGTTGTGCGGAGTGGTGCGCGGCGCGGGGCGTGGTGGCGCCGTGGCGTAGTAGTGAGACGTATCGTCTGACAGTCCCCCCGAAAACGACCGAACGAGAAAGGACTTCAGAGGAGGTCATAACTGGGGTAGAAACTTAGAAAAATAACCCACCTTAATTTCCCATACTGACTTGGAGCTTTACTTTTCATATTTGTGTTTCAATTATTCGTTTCTTTGCGCTGCGCACGGACGTCCACTTCCCCCGCCGGGCGCCGGGCCAGGGGCGGGCGGAGTGCCCAGCAGAGGGTAGGGTTTCGCATTAAAGTGGCCGTAGCTGGGGGAGTAGAGTGGTGTGGCGGGGCGGGGCGGGGCGGGGCGGCGGCGAGCAGCCTTTAAAAACCTGTTGCCGGCTTGTCCCCGCCGCTGCCGCTGCTCCGAGTGGTCCTCCCGAACGAAGCCCTCTCCCTCTCTCTCCCTCCCGCTCTCCCTCTCTCGACTAACCGCACCGGGGAGATAATTTCATTCGCTGCTCGCAGAGGAAAGGGAGACGGCGTGAGTGAAAAAAAAAATACAAAGGAATGAAAAGAGGAGAGAAAAAAAAGAAATCGGGAAGGAGAGTGAGATTGACTGTTTGGCTGGCAGCGCGAGAGACACTGACTCGTTAAGCCCGCCGGCCGCGTATATACTGACCGTGCACGGCGAGATGGAACAAGAGCACCCCGAGCAGCAGGCGCTTCATGGCGACACGTCCTGCAACAACAACAAGAGGCACAATAGAGTAACGGCATGGCATGACCATATAACCAAAGTCAACAACAACAACAATGTTACTCCGCCCTGTTGTGGCGGTGTCCGTGACTGCGCTGGTGTGGGTGTCGTCGCCAGGACAATGGCGGGCCGCCGGCCGCAGTGGCACTCACCTCACGGGCCGCCTCATCCGTCTGCCATTATGTGTGTGTGCGCGCGCGCGCCCACAAGCACGTCAAGTACCCCGAGCCCCGCCCCGCCCCGCCCCAACGGGTTTGATATGCTTGCAATGCGCGCGGCCCGCCGCGCCCGCCCCCGCCCCCGCCTGGTCGGTGTGGTCTGGTTGTTCTGCTTGTGGTCCGCTTGCGTGAGCCTCTATGGTCGTGGCCTTGTTGTCGCGGGCGGGGAGCGGGAGCGCGCGGGAGCATCCCCCGGCCCTGGCCCAGCTCCACAAGCTGGCGCAGAGTGTCGTGTCGGCGGTGAGGCCATGCTGACTCCCCGGCAGACCGCTGGGCGGGCGGGCAGCGGGAGCGCGCGGGAGCATCCCCCGGCCCTGGCCCAGCTCCACAAGCTGGCGCAGAGTGTCGTGTCGGCGGTGAGGCCATGCTGACTCCCCGGCAGACCGCTGGGCGGGCGGGCAGCGGGAGCGCGCGGGAGCATCCCCCGGCCCTGGCCCAGCTCCACAAGCTGGCGCAGAGTGTCGTGTCGGCGGTGAGGCCATGCTGACTCCCCGGCAGACCGCTGGGCGGGCGGGCAGCGGGAGCATCCCCCGGCCCTGGCCCAGCTCCACAAGCTGGCGCAGAGTGTCGTGTCGGCGGTGAGGCCATGCTGACTCCCCGGCAGACCGCTGGGCTGGCGGGCAGCGGGAGCATCCCCCGGCCCTAGCCCAGCTCCACAAGCTGGCGCAGAGTGTCGTGTCGGCGGTGAGGCCATCCTCACTCCCCGGCAGACCGCTGGGCTGGCGGGCAGCGGAGCGCGCGGGAGCATCCCCGGCCCTGGCCCAGCTCCACAAGCTGGCGCAGAGTGTCGTGTCGGCGGTGAGGCCATGCTGACTCCCCGGCAGACCGCTGGGCGGGCGGGCAGCGGAGCGCGCGGGAGCATCCCCGGCCCTGGCCCAGCTCCACAAGCTGGCGCAGAGTGTCGTGTCGGCGGTGAGGCCATGCTGACTCCCCGGCAGACCGCTGGGCGGGCGGGCAGCGGAGCGCGCGGGAGCATCCCCCGGCCCTGGCCCAGCTCCACAAGCTGGCGCAGAGTGTCGTGTCGGCGGTGAGGCCATGCTGACACCCGGCAGGCCGCTGGGCTGGCGGGCAGCGGGAGCGCGCGGGAGCATCCCCCGGCCCTGGCGCAGCTCCACAAGCTGGCGCAGAGTGTCGTGTCGGCGGTGAGGCCATGCTGACTCCCCGGCAGACCGCTGGGCGGGCGGGCAGCGGGAGCATCCCCCGGCCCTGGCCCAGCTCCACAAGCTGGCGCAGAGTGTCGTGTCGGCGGTGAGGCCATGCTGACACCCGGCCGGCAGACCGCTGGGCGGGCGGGCAGCGGGAGCGCGCGGGAGCATCCCCCGGCCCTGGCCCAGCTCCACAAGCTGGCGCAGAGTGTCGTGTCGGCGGTGAGGCCATGCTGACACCCGGCAGACCGCTGGGCTGGCGGGCAGCGGGAGCGCGCGGGAGCATCCCCCGGCCCTGGCCCAGCTCCACAAGCTGGCGCAGAGTGTCGTGTCGGCGGTGAGGCCATGCTGACTCCCCGGCAGACCGCTGGGCGGGCGGGCAGCGGAGCGCGCGCGCTGGCCCAGCTCCACAAGCTGGCGCAGAGTGTCGTCGGCAGAGTGTCGCTGTCGCGCGCATCCCCGTGAGGCCAGAGCGGTCAGACTCCCGGCAGACCGCTGGGCGGGCGGGCAGCGGGAGCGCGCGGGAGCATCCCCCGGCCCTGGCCCAGCTCCACAAGCTGGCGCAGAGTGTCGTGTCGGCGGTGAGGCCATGCTGACTCCCCGGCAGACCGCTGGGCTGGGCTGGGCAGCTCCGTCAAGCACGCGGTGGCGTTTGAAATTTGTACTAGGCGCCCTGCGTGCTTGACGAAGCTGCGGTAGGGCGGGGCACGGCCGGGGCCCCTTCGTGGTAGGCATCCGGAGGCGCTCTCGCGCGCGCCTGCTGCGCGGGTGGCCTACGCCTGGCCGGCGGGCGCTCCCAGCTGCGCATCGCTGCGCGCTCTCTGTCCATTCTGCGTGGGACCACGCTCCCGCCCGCCCGTCCGCGCTGCTATTTCGTTGCCGAAACAAATTTTACCGGCGTTTTAACAGGCGTTGTTTGTTATTTCGGCACGGCTTGTGCGCTCCGTCGTGACTTTACCGTGCCACGCCGATAACGCCCGGAAAGAGAGAGAGAAAGGCAGCTCCGGGCGTGGTGCCGCGCCGTGCTCCGGGAGCTAAATGAGCGCTGTACCAGGCACGGCCCTGCCCGCTCCGGCAGCGCTTCTGCGTCGATAGCGACAATCTTTACGGTTATGCGCGACGCGCCCCGCCCCGCCCCGTGTTTGACGACGGCAGCATCCTGGTGGTGCAGCAGGAGCGGACTGGGGCAGGGCTCGGCCAGGGCTGATCTCAGCGGCGGTCCCGCCCCGCCACGCCCCACCCCGCCCCGCAGCGCCCCGCCCCGCTACGTCACTGCTCCAGGGGGGCCTCTACCATGAGGCTGATCTCAAAGGCGTTTTGCCCGCTTTATTGGGTGAACAAGACAATGAGGTCGAACGCCCCGCCCCGCCCCGCCCCGCCCCAATCCGCGCCAACCATCCGCCTCTTTCATCTAAATTGAGGCAAGGCGCCCCCGCGCGCTTGCCGCGAACAGACCAGAAATCCGCTCGGAGCGCGAAGCTGCTTTCAGCGTTCGGCGCGCGGGCTTACGCGGCGGGCGGGAGCTGTCAGTGACAGGCGCGGAGGAGCCGCCGACTCATCACGCCCCCCCCCCTCCCTGTTAGCGCGTAGTTGTGACCACATTGTGGCCGTGTAATTAGTGCGCGGTTCTCCTGCGGGGTTTGAAAGCTGCGCTGCGCAGTGAGCTACCGGCTTGTGTTCACCGAGCAGCAGGGGTTTTGTTCTCTGACCGCGCGGGGCGGGGCGGGGCGGGGCGCGGCGGCGGGCACCGCTCATATCCGGTGAGGCGTTGCGGACCGGAAGTAACTCCGCGACCCCGCGCTCTGCCCCGGCCCGGCCCGGCCCGGCCTCGGTCAGAGAGTTTGCGAACAGCATCCCTGGTGGCCGAGGCCCCCCTCCCCAACCTGTCTGCAACATTTTCAATTTAAGATTCGCAGAGGGGCGGTGACCAGCGCAGCGCGGTGGTGGAGAGGAGAGGTGGTGTGTGAAACAGTCGACACAGCGCTGCCACTGCAGCCCCCGCCCGTCGCGTGACGCGCCACCTCTCTCTCCAGGGGCGTAACTCTCATACGCACTCCCACACGGCCACACACACACACACACACACACACCTCTATCCGTTATTATTGGCACTGCACGCATATAGCCCCTTACCCGTTATACGTACTGCGCGTGCGCGTGTAGCAACTCTCCCGCCGCTCCCGGCCGCCAAATGTTAGTGCCTTTATATCGGCAGTAAAATTATTAGCGCCACTAAAAAGGTGGCAGAGTTTTACCTCTGTGCGCTTCCATATATAGTAGTGCGCTCGTGCGCGCGTACCCATCAAACAACCGCACGTAATAATTTGCGACCATTTCGAGAGTAAGGCGAAAATCCCCGCGGATATAAAAAGGTAATTCGGAATCCTAATGTGTTATGTTCGCTTGCGCGATTCTCGTGTTGCTTTTTTTTGTGGGATGAAAGGAGATTTAGTCAAAAGGGAATAAAAGAGTGCACGGGGCTGAACGGGGACTCAGAGATAATAACCAGGTGAACATGGAAATATTATTACGTTTGCCTTAATTATCAACGTCCCCTTGGCTTTTTACATTTCTTACCAATTTGCGCGCACCTTTCTCTGCTTCCGCGTTTGGGTCCGAGCTTCTTGCAGTTTTGCAATTCATCTCAGAATTTTATGCGAAGTTCTCTATCAAACCTGGTCAATTTTGTGATGACGTCTGCCGTGCCTGGCCCTGCCCGGCAGTGTCGATGCTCGCTACCGCACTCCGTCACTACGCTCACGTTGTTCAACCCGTTCGCTATGAGTGTTATTCTTCCCGCCAGGGCTGAGCTCCAACCCCAGCGGGCGGGGGCGGGGCGGGGGCGGGGCGGAGCGAGCCCTGGCGTCCTGGCGGAGCTGGCAGCCAGTGGGGTGCTGTCTGTCCGCATGCATAAGCCAGGACGGGCGGCCACGGCTGGGTAAACTGTGGCGGCGCGGGGGCCGGGCGGAGGTTTAAAAAGCGAGAGATATAGCATGAGCTGAGCTTCCGGCTCGTTAGGTTTGGGATACCCCGTCCCGCCCTGCCACCCCCCGCCACGCCCCGCCAGGCACTACGGGTGAGGTTGGCCCCGCCCAGTTTTCCCATTCTTTTTTTCGAATAAGGGTGCGCTGCTGCAGTCTGTTCCCGCCGAGTGCTCCAATATTTATGCTGCTGCGGTTTCGAGCGGCAGCAGAATTTCTCGCATCACTCGACTCGCACACCGGGCGGGTGTGCGCTGTTTTCCATTTTGTTCTTATTTCGGCGGACGGAGAGTCGCAATCTGTATTTCGACGCGCGCTTTCGTGTTTTAACTTATTGTGTGATTTTTAAAAAATTATTTTCCGAACAAAAATTAAATCATATTAGAAAGCATATAAATGTGTAGGTGACAAACTGTGTATATATAGAGGGGTGGCTTGCACGAACGGGCGGTAGGGGGGGGGGGGGTACCGTTCAGCCGTATTCGCCACAACTTTTGTTTCGTATGAGTTAAAAAAGGAAGAATAATTTTTTTTTAAATATAAAAAAAGAGACGTGACGCGATATGAGAAATATGTGTGCGGCGCGGGACGGTCCGTGGGGCCTGGTGCGCGGCGGTCCCCTGAGGGGGGAGACAGGGGGACTGTTTTGGCGGCTGAAAAGTTGTGTGTGGGAGGGGAAGTACTGGGGATGCGGCCAGCATGATGGGATAGGGTGGGGAGTAGCGGGAGTGTACGGGGCGCAGGTGACTATCGGACGGGGCGGGGCGGGGCCTCTGCGCACATCGTAAGGGACTGGGGATGTCAGAATGAAAGAGGGGCGGGAACTGTCCTGGGAGAGAGAGATAGAGAGAGAGAAGAGAGAAGAGATAAAGAAAGGGGGAAGGGACGCAGTAGATGCGGCGGGGAGGAGAAACAGGCGAGAGTGAGAAAAAGGGGTGTGACACGTGAACGAGCGACAATATCCCGGGTTGATAGGCCGAGCGTGAGAGAGAGAGAGAGAATGTGAGGCTCGCACACGTGTCACAGCAATCCCCTGATGAGAGAGTGAGACAGCGCTCTCCTGTCCCCTCCGCTGTTGCTTGTCCTGCTGCAGTAAGCGGCACGCGCGCTACCAGGGGCACAACCACAACAACAACAACAACCCCGTGTGCACCGCCCGCTCACACACACACAGTATGTGTCGGCGCTTTGAATTATTCATCGCTGAATAACGTTTTCGGGTTGCAGAGAGCGCGGTAGGGGCGACCGCATTCGATATCGTCTCCCGCCTGCGCGACTGGACAAACAGTATAGTGGTGCCTTTTGCCCCCTCCCTCTGTGACGACGCGACAGCGTGACGGTGACGGGGGGGGGTCCCGTCGCGACGTCTCTATCGGGGACGGGGGCTTTACCGCCTCGCGGGTCTTCGTCTCTCGGCTGTCACGGGGTGTCAACGACGCCCTTCTCTGCTCTGCTCTGCTCTGCTCTCTCCCGTGTGACGCGGAGCCGAGCCGAGCCGAGCGGAGCGGAGCCGAGCTCTACCCGGTGCGGTTATTGTCTCCTTTTGTCGCTGTCACTCGGGCTCACGCTCACGCCCGCCGCGTCGAGCCGCGCCGTGGCCATCTTAACCCTACCGTACCCCCACTCTCTCTGTCATCTCTCTCTGTCTCCCACCAGCTCCCGACACCACCACCACCACCCCCTCCCAATTCGATACCTCCAGGAGAAACAAACCAGTTTCTCCTCGCCCCGCCCCGCCCCGCCCCGCCCCGCCCCGCCCCGCCCCGCCCCGCCCCGCCCCGCCCCGCCCCGCCGGCGCCTCCCGACGGCCAGGCCCGGGTCGTTCCGTTCGGTCGCTGCTCGTTTCATCCCTCCCGCGCCGCGCAGTAAAATTCTCTCGTTTTGCGCTGCTGCGTCTTGCAGGTGCAGGGGGGGGGGGCGGAAGTAGGCGGCCATCTTATACGTGCCCCGGGCCTGGCCGGGCCGCAGCCCCGCCCCGCCCCGCCCCGCCCCGCCCCGCCCCGCCCCGCCCCGCGGCCACCCCAAGCCCTCCATTAGGGCACACGGCCGCCACTCTCCGGCCGGGGCCGAGGCGGGGGGGTGGGTGCTTTACCTCTTAGAAAACTACCTCTAATCGTGTTTAGAGCTAAATAGCGCGCAAACACAATTTACCCCTATAATGCGAATATCGTTTACCTCTCGGAGAATAACCTGTAAGCTCTAGAGGAGATGTTGGCCCCCGTGAAGATGATGCCTGAGGTGGAGGTGGTGGTGGCTGTGCTGGACGTGTAGCCGTGGAGGCTGGAGGGGACGGCGGGCCGCGGGCCGGGCCGTGGAATCACCTGTATCGCGCCAGGCGAGCGGAGCAGGTGTTGTTTCCTTTTTTTATTCCAGGTTAACGTTGCCTTTGATGACGCGGCCCCACCGCTTCCACTGGAACCTCCCCTAGGATCGTTTCGCCGCGCGTGAACCCGCCGTTCCGCCCCGCCTTGCCACGCCCAATACCGCGGCGATGGCCACCTCCAGGCGGCGGGGCGGGGCGGGGCGGGGCGAGGTGTGGCGCCTTGCTGGCCCCCTTACGCCAACTCCACGTACCTCGCCACGCCACGCATCCGCACGCCTGCCTGCCCACCCCGCCCCGCCCCGCCGCTCTCGATGATGTCTCCTAAGGGAGTATGATTGCCTGGCCGCCCGCCCCGCCCCGCCCGCGCGGCCGGTGATGAGAGGCGCGCCACGCCCCGCCACGCCCCGCCCCGCCACGCCGCAGAGCATTGAGGCAGGCAGACGCTGCACTGGCGGGGCGGGGCGGCGATACAAATTGGGTTTATCGCGGGGTGAGAGGCGGGGTGCGGCGGGGGGCGGCACGTTGCTGTCGAGGCGCGCGCGAGCGAGCACTACAGCCACCACTACGTCCCCGGGCGCCTTTTACCCCATCCGGTCTGTCGAGTCCACAAAGCGCGCAACACCCAGGGCCCGTCCCCGCCCCGCCCCGCCTGGCACTGCTGCTGCGCAGTGGGAGAGAGAGGGAGTGAGGTAAAAGATGAGAGGTAGTTTTGCTTCTGCTACTGCCGCGGAGAAAGGAGCATACAGAGTAGAAACAATGGTCGCGACGGGGGGTAATTTTAATTTTTCTCCGCCGCGCCGCGCGCCGCTGCTCCCTCCGCGTCTGAGAAAAAAGGTGAGACGGTTCCTTTTTTTTTTTTTTGTAATTTTATTTCATAATTAAGCGAGTGTTATATAAAGGAAAGGCTTGGGACAGCGGGGGGAGCGGAGTGCTCCCCGAGCTTGTAGTTGTGTGTCGGGTCGGGGGCGGGGTGGGGTGGGGGCGGGCGAGTCATGGCAGCTGTCTCGACAGACAGACACACGGCCCGGGCCTGGACGGCCTGGACCTCGCGGGCAGGGGCGGGCCGGGGCAATGGCGGTGGGGGAAGGTGTATATAACGGGGGCCATGACGGCTGCGGGTCTGCCCGGGGGGGGGGGGGGGGGGGGGTGGGCGGGGGGCGGAGTGGGGTGCAGTTATTGGCCATGTCGTTACCGTCGTGTTTGTGGTGTTATAACCACGCTGCAACTCTGTTGGTTTAAAGAATTCATATGGAAACACCATCGCGCGGTCATCCGCGGTTGGCGGCGCGCAACTCTGTGTTTTGAAATCAGCTGATTGGCAGAGCTGCGGCGCCCGCCCCGCCCCGCCCCGCCCCGGCTGTGGTCCGGCCGGACCCGTAACTGCACTGGGGCCGGCCGGGCCTGATGTATCAGAACCCCAGGCCCCGGCCACGGACCAACCCCTTAGGGGACGTCCCCTGATCCGGCGGGGAAACGCGCGGGACGCGGTGCGCGCTGGTGAGGGTGATGGGCAGGAGGGGGTTGTGCTGTCCTCGTGCTGCGCGCGCCCTCCCCCGTCCCCAACCGGCACGTCGCCGAGCTGGCCCGGCTGCGCGCGGCGGCCGCCCCCGTGCCGCCCCCCTCCCGCCCCCGCCCCCGCCCCCCGCCCGGCCCGGATGTCTCCAATTTCCCGCGCCGGCCCTTCGGGGGCGTCCCGCTGGCCCCGCTGCACGGAGAGTTAACGCGCCGAGGAAACCACCACTGCCCCGGCCGCGCCGACACTTAAAAAAAAACAGCCGAAGCGAGAAAGTTTAAAGTTTTATTTTTAAGTAGGTGGGAATGCAACAATCGCTTTTTCTTTTTTTAAAAAAATATCGACCAATTGTTCTTTCTAACTACCGTCCTTTTGACTCGAGCAAGTGCAAAAATAAAAAAATAAAAAAACACACCAGCTGACAAAAAAAAAATATATAATGAACATCCGACCGTCATTCGAACCACTGCCCACTTAGTCCCGCTTCCTGTGTCGGAACCGATGACGCTACGCGACCGGCCTAGCAGTGCACGGAGAGCAGGCGTACTGATGACACTGGGTTCGTTTCTTCGGTGACTGTGGCTTCTCGCGCACCGTGCCTCCTGGTGGTCCGGCATCTGGTACCGTGGCGACGTAGCCATGCCGGCTTCGTGTCCGCCCGAGGAGGCGCAGAACGAAGGTTCGAATCTTGGCCAAAAAAATTAATTTTTCTGAGGACAACAACTTGGAGGGAGTGGAATTCAAACCCCCCATTTCAACCGAGCTCCCTCGTGGAATAGCCGACGGTCTAGTGGTCTAGTGGTGCCGCGAAAGCCGTGGGGTGTCTGTGAGACTCGGCACATGGGGCCTGGTTCAAACCCAGGTAGGTTCTTCACTGGTAGCGACAGCGGGTTGCCAGGAAGTTCCGTCCCGTGCCCACGACTGGTGGTCGGTCGTGGGGTCATAAGTCCTAGAATCTGGCTCCAAAAATAGCTGTTCCATGCCCTGGGGACAGGGCAGTTCGGTTAACCACCGTACGACTAAATCTGGCAGTACGGGGATCAAATCTGTCGAATTGCGCGACAGGATCGCAGTCAGAAAAGCACCGGTTCCCATAAGAACACCGAAGTAGTTGGCTGCCACGGGGGGTAAAAGCCCTGTGCCTGGCGGGAACCGCAACCTCCTTCGGGAGGTTTACTGTCGCAAAAATTTTCCATGTTTTCACGCCACCCTTTCACTTGCAGAGCACGTACGTAATTTTTCAAGGTTGAGCTCGAAAAATGTCTGAATGCTTTCGATATTTTGGTGCCAGGCTTCAAAACGCCCCAAAAACTATATCTTGTTTTCGAGCCGACACCTGAAAATTTCTCACCAAAGCAAGAAAGATTGAGAATAAAAAAAAATGAAGTAGGTGGGAATTGAACGACGGTCCTGCGGTCGACTGTCGGACAACCGATGTAGACACCGTCAGATGAACTGGGACATGCCTTACATGAAATGTTTTTAGATGAAACGGCCACCTTCCCCCTCCCCTTGGGCCCCGCTAAACGATTCGAGCCTGAGGTAGCCCCCGCGGGAGCCACTGACGGCCCTCGTGGGGCAGGGCCCGGGCGCCCGTCTCTGGAGCAGCGCACGCGACAAGGCGCGCGCCCTGGAAATGAGCCACTAAATCGCCCTCCCCTGGAGGAGATCCTGGAGGCCCTGGAGCGTGAGCGCGCCGGCCTCCTAAGTGCTGTTGATCCAATACCGCCCCGCCCCGATAACCCAATTAAGGACGGGCCGCAAGTTTCTTCCCTCCGGGTCGGAGATAGTTGGGGGCGGGGCGGGGCGCCTGACGGGGACGTATGAGGTCTGTTGTCGGTGAGGTTACATGGTGATGGTGGGTCGGCCGCTCCGTCCCGCCCCCAGCGGGGGGGAAGCAGAAGCAGGTCCCCGGCTGCCGCGCCGCTCGCAAGCCACTAATGAGAAAACTCTGACCATTTACCGTCTAGTGCGCCCCCCCCCGCCCCGCCCCGCCTGGCTGAGTCGCCCCCTGCCCTGCATGCCCTGCACTCCGTCGCCATGAGCCGGAGCCGTGCTGGCCGCCTAGCTAGGTACCTGGTACCTGTCTAGGCGGCTGGGGCTGGGGTGCCTCTCCTCGGTTTTATCGGTCCGGATTTGATGGGTCCGTTGACGCGTTGAGAGGGTACTGCTTGGGTTCAGGGGCTACGCCGGCGCCCCCCCCCCCCCCCCGCAAGCTTTTCACTATCGTCTACCCGCACCTAGACTGGTCCTAAAAAAAACTTTTCGCAAGCTTCTGATGTGTTGTTCCCCAGCTTTCAAAAAGGCCAATAAAGTTTTTTGACCATACTGCCGCTCGGCTAATGTGCACGGTGTGCGTGAATACGGTATGGTTATTGTGAGTTCCGGCCGGCGCGCGAATGAACGCGCATGTGTTGCGCGCTATTCGAGAAAATAAGCAAAGAAAAATGCTAAAAGTAATGTTGTTTTTTGCCGGTGGAATTTGTTTTTGTTTTCAGGCGCCACACCTGCAGGCACGCCCGGCCGCATCCCGTCCGACTCGCCGGGGAGGTAACAAATCAATTAACGATGCTGCTGTCCGGGCGCGGCGGGGCGGGGCGGGGCGGGGCGGGGCGGGGCGGGGCGCCCGCAGCTCGCCCCTAACAGAGTCGTTAAAACTTTTCTTCCCGTTCGCCAGGAGCCAAGTCGCGTCCCGTGACGCTCCGCCACGCCACGCCACGCCACGCTACGCCCCACCAGCCCGCGCGGCCATCGAGACGGCCATCGGCACCAGCCCCGGCACCGGCCCGTCCCCGCGGCCCAGCCCGGCCGCCGGCAGGACCACCTGGCTCAGGTGATTATTTTAAATTAATATTTCCCACTGCTGCTTGACAGGCCCAGGGGCGCGGGTGCGGGTAGTGGCCTGGCTCGGCTGCCGCTGCCGCACGTGGATCGAGAAGGGGTGGATGTTTTTTTCCTTTTTCCTTTTTGCTCCTTTCTCCGGGTCCATGCAATTTGCCCCGGGGGGGTTAATGGGGTGCAGGCCTGACGGGGACGGGACTGGCTGTGCCGGGCAGGCAGGCGGACGGACGGACGGACAGCGGGCAGCAGCAGGCGCAGCGGGGCGGGGCGGGGCGGGCGGGGGAGAACTGCCCTGCCCTGCCCGGCCCTGCCCGGCCCTGCCCCGCCATTGCCATCCAATCGAATCCGCATCGGAGCGACCTGGCCGGGCCGGGCCGGGCCGGGCAGCTGGCGCTGGGAAAATAATAAAGCCGTGGCCCTCGGCATCAGCATTGCGCCCCGCCCCGCCCCGCCCGCCCGCCCTAGAGGTCGTGGTGCTGGACCCGGCGGCTGTCGGCCCTGGCGCCCGACCCGACCCGCGCCAACGCCAACCAGGCGCTCCCTTCCGGCCGGGCCCCGGGTCCCGCTCGCCCGGCGACGATGGCGCGGCTAAAAGTTGCTCGTTGGCGCGAGGGCAGGGCCGTACGTCCCCGCTGATCTCGGGCGGGGCGGGGCGGGGCGGGGCGCCGCCAGCCCCGCGATCGCCTCTCCCTCCCCACCCCGCCCCACGTGCGATTATTTACTAGACTCGTACGCCCCGCCACTTCCGCACCTTCCGGCGCCGCCGCCGCGCTGCCGATGCCGAGTTGGGCGCGAGCTCAGCAGTTCAGAAGCGGCAAGTTGGCGTATATCTCGCCCCGGGTAGGGGAGCTATCTCTGCCTTGCCTGATGACGGCGATGCGCGCCCGCCCTCAGTCCCCGCCGTCCCCACCTCCCCGCCCTGATGCCAGGCGGTAGTGACAACGCAAGATGTACTTATTTAGGCGTTTTGAAGTCTTGGGAACTTGGGACACGGGTGCGGGAGCGCTCTGGGACACGACTGCTCTGCTGCGCACCTCTCTCTTTCTCTCTGGACTGGACCTGGCTGGTTGGGGTTGCGCCGTAATTTTCCCCCCAGACGTCTTTCTTCCTCCAGCAAAGTCTCTAATCTCTCCGTGTCCGGCTCCCGCGGCTCGCCAAGATGGCGCCTCTCACGTGAGTATTTACTTCTGTGCGCCGGAGCGGGAACGCGCGTTAATTAAAAGCGAGCCACAGGAAATGAGTCTTGACGAGCCGCCGCGCTCGCGCCGCCAGTGCTTCTGCTTCTCTCTGCTCTTAAAACTTGCAACTTTTATTTACTGTTATTTTTTCCTGTTTGTTTAAGGAGCAAAACTTTCTTTCCCTCGTCTTCGTCGTCGTACGTCTGGGGTGCGGCGTATCCTCCGCCATCTGCCGCGCTATCAATCCGGACTCGGGCTGGAGGGTGACGCGGACCGCAGCGCCTCGGCCCGGCCGGCAGCGGTAAGTGCAAAACTGAGACTGCAGCGACTAGCGGTAGCGCAGGGCCTCGTCGCCCCCGCCAGGCGGTGAGCTGGGAGGAGGTAGGAGAACGGACCCGACCTCGCCTCGAGCTCGAGGAGGTGGGCGCCTGAGATGCGGGCCCTCAGACCGTGACGTCACGCAGCAGGTTAGCGAGCGAACCGCCAACGCGACCGGCGCGGGGCGGCGCGGGAGCCGCGACCCTACGCTCAGATGTTTTGAAAACATTTCGCAAACTCGCAGGATAGGGCGGCGGTTGGAGTTTGGGACTGTCTGCCGCGGTGGCAGCAGCAGCGCAGCAGCAGCGCCTGTATCGTCTGCTCTGCTGCCGCTATGGTCTCTGCCTCCGAGGTAATCGTGCTGGTGAGGGGGAGTTATGTAAACTTGCGGTAAACTTATAGCAGCAGCACTAGGTCAGGAGACGTGTCGAGGAAGGGGGAAGGGGGCATCCCGTCGGAGTGTTGAGATCCACCCCTCTTGGGATCGGAGGGAGGAAGGGGGTAGGGTAATACAGAGAGTGTTCCTGGCCGTCCGCCCCGCCCCACCCCGCCCGGTGTGCCATTGGGGTGTTCCACGCGGACGGAACAACTCCCCGAGGTCCACACCCGCCGAGCGACGAGTTCGCCCCACCCCGCCCCGCCCCGCGCACCCTTACACCACCACCGGAGACCTGACTCCGTCATCTCTGGGCGGAATGTGTGCACGCATTCTCTCTCTCACACTCCCGCTCCCGCTCTCTCTCACACTCTCTCACTTCTCTGCCTCTCTCCTACTCACATATGCCCCCACCCCTTCCACACACACGCATAGCTCGCGGGGACGTGGTGATCATTAGCGCCCTTTACACCCTTCTGTGGGTGGGGGGCGGGGGTGGGGTGAGGGAGAGGGGTGGTGCTAATTTGCATTCTCATCATCACGGTTAAAGATCATAACCGTCACACAACTGGAACATTTCGCGGCCGGATGACGACGCCGCTGGCGCTGGCGCTGGCGCTGGCACACCCTCTCCGGAGAGCGCCCCCATGCCAACGCCACCGCCCCCTCCCCCTCCACTCCCCTATGGTCTTTCCCTCTTTCTCGTTTCCCTTACACAGAAACGTAAGCCTGCCCTTGCCAAATTTCTCATCTTCATTCGCCACCCACGCTACACTGTCCCTCTCTCCCCCCTCTCTCTCGCTCTCTCTCTCCCTCTCCCGCCAGCTCGCGCTCCGTCACTCCTGACATGTGTGAAGGGAGGCCAACGCGATCCGCCGTGCCACGCCGCGCCCTGGAGAATGCTTAATGGCGTTACGCGGCAAACTTTTGCCGTGATCAATCGGCATTTGGTGGAAGTTTCGTATTAGTACATGATCGCGGCGGGGCGCGCCTCCGGGGCCGGGGGAGACCTCCCCTCTCGGCTCCGGCCCCGCGGCTCCGGCCAAAGAGGATTGCTCTCCAACTTGCTCTCCGCTCCGCTCGCTCAGGCTCAGCGCTCCTCGCTCCGCCGCGCGACATCCGTCTCCCGATCAAACAGACAGCCCCGCCCCGCCCCGCCTCGCCCCGCCCGGGCCCGCTCAAGCCTGCAGCGGAAGCCACCCCGCGATGGGTTGCCTACCTCCGGGCGCACAGGCGCGGCCCCGAGCACTCACCGTCGCCCATTAAATGAACAGCAGAGAGAATAACTGAATAAGCTGTTGGGTGTTATTCCGTGTTCACTTTTTTTCCCCACCGATCCGGAATGAAAACAAAAGAAACAATTCATACTCCATAACAACGCAAAAGCGCCGCTTCGGGGAGGGGGTGCTGCAGGCAGCTGTGTGTCGCCGCTGTCGAGTCGGCCTAAACTTTCCTTGTGAAAGGCCACTCTGAGTGCGAGCCTAGCGGCGGGGCGGGGCAAGCGTGGCGTAACGTGGCTTTCACATCAGTCCGTCCCGTCGAGTAGGGCAGGGCAGCCACTCGGCAGAACACGCCGGGTATTGCGCTCCGCTCGCGCTGCTCCTGGCGCGTGGCGTGGCGTGGCGTGGCGTGGCACCTGCCCGACCCGACCCGACACGGGACAATAAAGGTGGAGGGTTAAACAAAGGTCATCGCGCACGGCACTCCGGGCCCCGCCCCGCCCCGCCCCGCCCCGGCCGTGGCGTGCGTAGGCGGCAAAGTGCACGGAGGAAAGCGGGCGGCAGCTGCGATTGCTCATAATACTACTATATAGGCAACATGCACGCATTTGTGTTATCATGTTGCCTAGTAGGCAGGTCAGACAGGAGGTCTACCTTGTGGCTGGTCCCGCCGTCAAGGACTCGGTCCTGCCCGCCAAGTCCTGACCTAGCATACCGTACGCCCCGTGCCCTGCTGTCCACACAGCAGTGGGCGCGCCATGTTCCAGAGCGCTGCTTCAGATCAAAGGTGGCAGGCAGGCCCAACCCCAGCTCGGTCTCGGTACTCGGCCCGGCCGGCGGACTTCCGAGGCGTGGGCGGCGGCGATGGCGACGTCCCCCCAAGAAGTCCCTGCCTTCGTCCCTCTCCGCCAATTCCTCGCCTCTACCACCTTCTCCACCTCCGCCTCCTCAGCTTTCCCTCCTCCACCTCCGCCTCCACGGCTTACCCCTGATAGGGAAGGGACCCGCTGTATAGCCTTTGTATAACAGCAGGTCGGAGCAGCCCCGCCCCGCCCCACCCCGCCCCACCCCGCCCGGAACCCAGGAGGAACCGAACCAGAAACAATTATACTGGTCTAGAACCACGCCCGGGCGGCCGGCCTGCCGGCCAGCCACGCCAAGGCCGGGCCGGGGCGGCCTGGGATGAGCAACAACATGAAAGGTCCTGGCCCTGCACATTCCCTCCCTCTCCCTCCGCACAGCCCTGTACTGCGCCTTCCGAGAACTACTCGAGCGACCAGGGACACGAGGGTCATGTCGTGGTCCAGTAGACCGCAGCAAGCGTGCAGGGGGCGGTGCTCGTGTGCCCGTGCGCGGCGTGGCGTAGCGTAGCGTAGCGAGCGTAGAGCGTAGCGTAGAGCGTAGCGAGCGTAGCCCTGTGCAAAGCGAATAGGTTTACAGATTTTTTTTTTTATTTAGAGGTAGTATACCCATCTCTGGGCACAGCCAGGGAGCGCACCACTCCCCGATCTTCGGCGGCCAGAGGAGGGCGGTGCAAGGCGCGCTCCCGGGGCGGGGGGGACCTGGGTAGAACAGCCGGAGAATAATGGGGGTCGGGCCGGGGCCGGGCCGGGGGCAGCCCGTCATGGCGCGGGGACGTGCCGAGAGCGCGTCGTCTGCTGCTGCTCTACTGCGGGACGTCTTGTTTTGTTGAGACTCCCTGACCGGGAAAATGAGTGACGGCGGGGTCGTGGCGGGGCGTGGCCGTGCTCACCGCGCCGCCTCGCCTCGCTCCGAGGAGCGCCCCGCCCCGCCCCGCCCCGCCCCGCCCCGCCCCGCCCCGCCCCGAGCTGCGCCGCGTCGCACCGTCAAGTAGCAAAAGCAAAGACAAGACAAGTCGCGTGGTTCATCGCGGGGATGCTCTCGCCGAGCCGCGGCCTGAATAAACCATGAGGGTGGGGCGGGGCGGGGCGGGGCGGGGCGGGGCAGACCTGACCGCGCGGCCCGATCGTGGCCGGCCGGCCGGCAGCGCGGCGGCAGCCTGCTCATGGCCCATGCCGTGCTGCTTAAGGAAAAAAAAAGCACTCCTCTGCCTCAATATTCCACCGCGGAAATCAAGGGGAAGGGCGGGTCTGGTCCGGACGGGGCGGGTCTGATGTTCGGGCCCGCTGGTGGGGCGGGGCGGGGCGGGGCGGGGCGGGGGCCACGCCGGCTGCTGCCGCCACTGCCTGTGAGTGGCCGGGCCATTTTGGCCTGGACTTGGGAAGCATGTTCTCCCTCTCGCCCGTCGCTCGCCTCTCTCTCTCTCTCTCTTTCCTCTCTCTCTCTCTCCTCTCTCTCTTTCTCCTCTCTCTCTATCCTCTCTCCTCGCGGGGCCCTTTTGGCGGGCCGGTCCTGGCAAGGAGTAGGCCCAGCTGGCTGCCCTTGGAAAGCCACAGTGTGCCACACCTCTTAAAACTTGGTCAGTATATTCACCGGGCCCCTGCGCGCCGCCCCGCCGGGGAGAGGGGTAACATGCGTGGTGGGGCTGGTGGCGCGTGACCAAAATAACTTGGCCCGTAATGCCAGTTGTGCTTATTAGAGACTTAGTAAAAGGTAGAATTAATTAATTGTACTCCTTTTGCATGCACGCATGTCTTACAGTACCTGGAAAGGTGTGTATGAGTTGGTCCAGGACCCGCCACGCATCTTACAAAAACCTATGGCACTGACTCTTTGCCGGGGAATTTTTTTTCGGGACGTTCCAAATTAGCTGACGTTAAAGGGAATCTCATAAGCGTGGCTCTTTGTCTCCTTTAAATAGTCCTCTACAATAAGAATACCGTCATCTTTTTACGCGGCTGGTGAGGCGCTCCGTGGCCGCACTCTGGAGGGCGCCTTAGAGGTAGGCACTCCCGTCGCGCTCCGCTGCGGTGCGGCGGGGAGTGTTGCCTACCTCTCCCCTGGCAGGCGGTTGGCGTATAACGGTACCCCTGTTCCTTTCCCTGCAGCTGTCGAGGAGGGTTTGGTAGACCCGTGCCGGTATCTAACCCCCTCCTCCCCCTCCGCCCCCCCGACCCTTCCCTCCCTGACCCCGCTACCTCTCCTCCCAGGAGAGGCCCAAAAGTCGTACTCGCGCTCGTAATACGCTGGCCCTCCTCCTCCTCGAAAGTAGGCAAAATGCTCAACTTTTGTCCTCCCCGAGGAGCAAGCGCAGGCCAGGGCCTCGCTTCTGTCTCCGGCCCCTTTAATCAGAATCTGTCCCCGGCTGCCCACGGAACGCGTACGGCCCCCCGAACAAGGCTGCGCTCAATGCAACAAGCTCAAAGTAGCCGCAAAAATAAAATAAAAATGTATACCTTGGGTCACGGGTTGAGGATTTGCCAGAGATTAGTGCTTAGAGAATTCGAGATTAGCCTCTGTCGGTTCTCGGCTGAAGACCGACAGAGCTGCACCCAAGTCAGGGGGTGGAAGGTGGAAGTGCAACCTCAGCTGCCGGGGCGGGGGGCGGGGCGGGGCGGGGCGCGGCTGTTGTAAGCGTCCGCTACAAGACAATAGTCCCGCCTCGCCTCGGCTCCCTGGGCGGGGCGGGGCAATGCCAGCGCGGTGGCCACGTCCCTCCCCGTCCCTCCCCGTCTCGTCCCGTCGCTCCCCTTCAAAACTTTCCGGCCAACCCGTTCCAGGCAGCAGCAGCAGCGGTGGGGTTGAGTTTAACCGAACAAAATTAACTCCGCCTGCTTGCATACGCAAAAGCTCGGGTCGGGCCGGGTCGGAGCACCCCGACGCCCGTCGGAGGCGGGGTGGGGCGAGAGAAAAAGAAGAGCTGTGGGTGGTGAGCGCGAGAGCGAAGGGCCGCAAGGCAAAGTTGTTGTTTCGTCTCTGAAATTTTCAAGCCGCGACTGAAGGCGCCCGAAGTTAGTGTGAGGCCGGGCGGCCCGGCCCTGCCCGGTTTAATTTGCGGGTCCTCGGGGCGGGGCGGGGCGGGGCGGGGTGCGGCGAGGAGTTTGTGTGGCGCGGCACATACAATACCCCGCCGGGTAGGAGGGGCGGGGCGGGGCGGGGCAGGGCGCCGCGCCTCAAATATTCATACGGACGGACAAAAGACGCCACATAGTTAGCGCCTAATTGTTCTCGCGGCAAATTTCTTTTGTGCCAACATTTGACCCCGCCTGGTGCGTGGTGCGGTACTCACGGTTCTTGGGGACGGCGGGGGCGGCGCGGGGGCGGCGCGGGGGCGGCTGGGCTGGGCTGGGCTGGCTCAGCTGGTGCGTCCGAGGCCCGGCTCGCCTCTGCTGCTGCGTCCGGGCGGAGTCCACAGGGGCCGCCACAGGCTCGCGGCCGCCGTCGAGGTCGAGACCGCCGGCCTCGTCATGGCGACCCTCTCAGGAGGGTGACGGCGGCCCGTACGGGGCGCGGCGCGGCGCGGCGCGTCGGGGCGTCCAACAAGTGGAGGTCCGGGGCGAGCGCGGTGCCGAGGCCGGGGCCGGGGCCGGGGGCGGGCCGGTCGGACCGGGAGCGCGGGCGTGCCGGGCCGAGGCCGGGCGGGGCGCTCAGCGCTCAGCTCAGGCGGCGGCGAGTTCAGAGGGGGGACTGGCGGGCCGGGCCGGGCTGGGCGCTCTGCAGCGCAGGGTAGCGCCGCCTCCACCTCCGCGCCATCGATCGAGGAGAGCAGCGCGGGGTTCGGGGGGCACCGCGGCCCAGGCCAGGCCGGCGCAGGACAGGTGCAAGCCGGGCCGGGGCCGAGGGGTGACCTGGGCACCCTGGGGTCACGGGTGACCCCACCCCCGGCCCCGGCGACCCCACCCGGGGGCGCCCCCGGGACGAACCGAACCCGCGCCGGGGTCATGCAGGGGGGTGATTGGCCCGGTGAAGCAGCGGCAGCTGGTTATGTGGCTGGGGGTCTGCTCGGAGACGGCAGACAGGGGCGGGCCGGGGGTGGCGCGGGGTGGCCGCCGGTGCTTTGGTTACAGGTCGCGCGTCGGGTTAATCGGAAAGGTAATCCATCCCTCTCCCAGCGGCGTGGGCGGTCCTGCGCCCATGGCGTTAGCCGCCGGTAATTCCACACTCCTTAACCCCGGGGGCGGGGTATCGGCCGTGCCCCCAGGGCTCAGGTTCCTGCGTGCTGGCCTGGCCCCGCCCCGGGGAGCGGTCCGCTCGGGCCGGGCCGGGCGGGGGCGAGGTGGCCTGTTTGAGGGCCCGGCCCGCCCCGGCCCGGCTGCTGGGCTAAAGTCCCTCCGCCCCTCGGTGATCGGCGACTCGTGTTGTCCCAGCTGCGAAAACAGCAAGAGGAAAGGCCTCACGGCCGTTCCGTTTTCCCGCCTTTGGTTTTGCGCGATACACAGCAGCAGAAAACCCCCGCCGCCCTTTCTTGCTGCAGCTTGGAGAAGGGCTACATGGGGTTACATAGCCCTTCTCTAAGGCCGCAGGCTCCTACCTCTGCCTGCCTGGTTTGTTCGAGCAGCGAATATGCTGAGTTCGATTCCGCTGCTCTGAACCGCCTCGTCAACGCGACGGCATTTCGCCTTCCTTCCCGCCGGCTACGTCGGCGGCTGATTGGTCGTTGCCCTTGCCCCTGCCCGCGCGCGGCCCGGCCCGGCCGCCCCCGCGGCGGGTCCCTGGAGACCCTCCTCTCCTCCGTGATGGGGGCGCAACAACTCTAAAAGCAGAGAGACCAGTTGCGAAATGAAGAGAAGTGCGCCGTGCCGCGCTGCGCCGCACCCTGTTCACACAGAGTGGCCCGGGCGGGGGCGGGGCGGGCGGGCGGGGCGGGGTGGGCTCAGGCTCAACAGGCGACGGGGCTCGGGCGGGGCGCGGCGGGGCGGGGCGGGGCGTCCCGCGCGCCCCCGCCGCCAGCCGCCCCCCTTACACTGCGAACTGCTCCGTGCTCTGCTCCGGCGCGGCGCGGCGCGGCGCCAGGGCTCTGCTCGAGAGGTCCTGAGTGCTGTGCTTGTGTCCGGCTGGGCTGACACCTTCACGTGCTCATATGGATCGGAGCAGGGCGACACTCAGCGTCGCTTACGCTGAAACTTCACCGTAAGCTACAGTGCTTCAGGGTTCACTGTGGCACATAGTGAAATTCGCCGTGAGGTTTCAACAGTGCAGTGCTCCCGGGAGGGGAGAGAGGGATCGCGGGGAGGCCTTGGGGGGGAAGAGGGAGAGACAAGACGGTTTCCCTCCCTCCCTCCCGCCCGCCCCTTCACCTCTCACAGCTTGTGCTCCGGGAGAGCGGCAGAGCGGCCGATGTGGCAGACGTATGTCGAGCTGAGCTGAGCTGGGCTGGGCGGAGGAGGAGTGGAATGCCTGCGGCCAGGGTCGGCCCGGACATGAACCTGGCAGCAGGGTTTAGCCCGTGCCAGGGCGGGGCGGAGCGTATGCGCATATGCACGCCCTTGTTGCTCTTGTTTCCACATTACTCAAAGGATCGCTCGGTAACTCGCTCTTCTCTGTCCTCAATAAAAGTGGCGGTTTTCCTTTTTTCAGAAAAAAAAAATCTTTTTGTTGTAACAATTTATTTTGAAAAGTATACATGATGGTTTATGAATCTGCAATGGCGTTTTGCAGCTGCACGCTGTGCAGCAGTGTAGTCTGCTGGCCTGTTCCGCAGTGCATGTATACACCGCGGAAAATACGTCACGTTGATAGGTGGAAGGGAAAGAAAGAAAGAGAGAGAGGGGGAAAAAATAGGAACAATGAGGCGGACGTTGCGGGGCTTGTCGGGGAGGAGGCAGTGCAGGCAGGGCGCGGCGCCGGTGATGGCCGCTGTGATACAGCCCTGCCGCGCCCTGCCGCGCGGACACGTCACAAATTATACGACACAAGCAGCTGCCGCTGTAGCGCCATGCCGCTCCGCTGTATCTCTGCCTTTACCGAGCCCTCTTCTTTTTTTCCCGGTCCTTCTTGTCCTCTTGTTTAGTTCTGTCGTGTATAATCGCAGCATTATTTCGCTGCGGTATCGAGGCGGAAGCTTGGGAGGGGGAGGGGGGTAATTTGTTGACTGTCGGGATGCGCTAGTGTGTATTGCACGAGAGAGAGAGAGAGAGGGGGGGGGGGGTCACTACAGTTGTCTTCTGCTTCCGCCACCCCTCTCTCTCTCTCTCTCCCCTCTCCCGTCTTTCTCGCATTTTCACCCAGGGGCACTAATGTGCCCCAGCGTAATGTTGGGTGTACACCACACCACACTACGGTACTCCCTCTCCCTCCCCCTCTCTTTCTCTCTCTTCCCTCTACCCCCTCTCTCTATCTCTCTCTACCTAGACCGCACAAACATGAGCAGAGCGGGGTGTGTTGAACCGCACCCCCTTCCCAGCCGCAGACTGTCACCTTCCAGAGCTCGTCGCTTCTTCTCTCTCTCTCTCCCTCTCTGTCTCGTCCTCCTTCATCTTTTCCTTTCCCTGTGCAGCAGCAGCAGCAGGGCGCTGTGCAAAGAGCACCGGAGCTGCCTGGAACGCTCTCACAGCCGCCTCTCCTCTCTCTCTCCTCCTCGGCCCGGCCCGGCCCGCCGAGGTTTGCCAGCAGGCCACCAGCTTTGATACGGCTTCCTCGCCTGCCGCTCGGCTCGGCTCCTCGAATCTGCTCCACTAGACCCCGCCCCAGAGAGCCCCACCCCGCCCCACCCCGCCTCGCCCCGCCTCGCCCCGCCTCGCCCCGCCACCGCCACGGGGCCCCTCAGGGTGCAGGGGGGCGTGTCCTCCGGGGAGCCGGAAATCCTTTAATAAGTCAGGTCACGGCAACTAGCAGCCGCTCCAGTTCCAGTGGCATCCGGACGGGCGGGGCGGGGCGGGGCGTGGCGGGGTGGGGAGCGCCTCAGCGGGGCGTGCGCATCCCTCGTTGCGATTACTGGTTCATTTTTCATGAGCGCGCCGGGGCCGGGAGATTTATTTCGGCGGTCGGGCTCGGCGGCGGCGGGCCGGGGGCCGGGGGCGGGGCGGGGCGGGGGGCCTTTAGGAGGGGAGGGAGTAGGAGGCTCACGGTCACACACATCAGGAGCAGAGGCGGGGCGGAGCCGGGCGGGGCAGACTGCCGGGGAGTGCGTTCTCGAAATCCTCCCTCTCGCCTCGGCCTGCGGTCTGGCCCGCGCTGCGCTCGACAGCCTTCGCTCAGCACATGACCGTGGCGTGCGGGGCGCGGCGGGGCGGGGCGGGGCGGGGCGGGGCGGGGCGTCGGGGCGCGCACAATGACGCTGTAATGGGATTGCGGTGGCCGCCCCCGGCCGGGCCTGCCGCGGACCTCCCTCCATCCCCCTCGCCCCCACCCCACCCCCTCCCCTGCGTCGGATATGCTGAGCGCTGTAACGCGCCCGGCCACGGGGACACTGGGGCTCGCGGGTTGGACCGGCGAGATATGGAATTAAACGGCCCCACCGCACCCCGCCCCACCCCGCCCCACCGCGCCCCACGAGAACACCCCGCTCGCCGGGTAATGAATAAAAGGCGCGCCCGTACGGACAGCTCTCTCACAGTCTCTCACTCTCTCACTCCCTCGCTCCCGCTCTCTCTTTCTCTCTCTCTCTTACCCTCACCAGAGAGCACATACCCGTCTTTTTTTTTTATCTCGTTCTGACGTGAGCGTGTGTGTATCTGTGTGCGCGGCGGGCAGCGGGCAGTGTGTTGTTTCTGACCGGTATTGTGCGCTAATTGCGGCGGGGCGTGGCGGGGCGTGGCGGGGCGCGGCGGGGTGCGGCAACATGACCAGGACGCGGTGTTGTGATGGAGACCACCCGGGCCGGGCTGCGGTGCGGTGGGGTGGGGTTGCATGGTGTCCAGTATGAAAGAGAAGGAATTATGGAGCAGGCTAGGTGGACGGCCCGGGTGGCGGCGGCCACTCTCACACACACACGCGGGACACGACAGCATGTTTTAATTATTTGAAAGGTCCCCGCTGTATGACTGGTGGAGCGCGGCCGGTGCTGGTAGGTGGCGCAGCGCGTCGGGAGGGTGAGGGCGGCTGCAGGGGAGGCGGCCGGGCCGGGCCGGGCCGGCAGGGCGCGCCACTGCGGCGCTGGCTGGCTGGCTGGGGATGGTCGCCTCGCCTGAAATATTGGCTCATTCCGCCCGGCGCGGCGCGCGGCGCCTCAAACGTACGGCCTACGGAGGTGGCGCCCTGGCCCGGCCCGGCCCGGCCCGGCGGCGCTCGCCCGGCTGGGGTGAGGTGGGGTGGGGTGGGGGGCTGCTGGCATGAATATGGAATCAACGCATACTTCAGGGCAGATGGAATGGAACTCGTAATCCGGTACCGCCAGAGAGGAGGCGGCGGCGGCGGTGGAGCGTGGCGCAGCGACGGGCCGCGGGGAAATACCTCTGCCGCTGCGGGAGGCGGGGCGGCGGGGCGGCGTAGGGGCAGTCCTTCTTCACCCCTTGGCCTTCTGTTTGCAGTCATGAAACTTTCGGTGGGGCAGGGCGGGGCGGGGCGGGGCGGGGCGGAGCAGGGCGATTCTCTGGCGCAGTGCTGCGCTGCGCTCCGCTGCGGCGCGGCGCGGCGGCCTCCGGGGCCGACCTGGACCTGTCGGTAGTCAAAATACGGAATGAGGGGACGAGAGGGGCGTAAAGTCAGGTGCCTAGGTGGGCCGGCTGGCCGGGCAGGGCAGGGCAGGGCAGGGCGGCACGCACGCGCTGCACCCTTCTGCGCCACCGTGTAACCTTGAGAATTTATTCAAACCTGGGAACATTGTTGTGGTTTTGTGTTCCTTTCAATTTTTTTTTTTTTTTTTTTTTTTTTTGCTGGGCGTAGCGAAGCACTTTGTTGGTGTTTTGAAACAGGAAAAAAAATATATAACAAAATTAACATGCGGTTTTTGAACCATTGCCCACCTGGCGCTACGAGCAGTGTCGATACCAAAGACGCTACGTGGCCGGCCTAGCAGCGCACGGAAAGCAGGCGTACTGATGACACCGGGTTCGTTTCTTCGGTGACTGTGGCTTCTCGCGCAGCATGCCTCCTAGTGGTCCGGCAACTGGTACTGTGGCGTCATAGCCGTGCCGGCATAGTGTGGGCCCGGCGAGTCGCAGGACGGAGGTTCGAATCTTCCCCATAAATTTAATTTTTCTGAGGACAAGTGGAATTCAACAAGTGGAGGACGAGTGGAATTCAAACCCCCCATTTCAACCGAGCTCCCTCGTGGAATAGCCGACGGTCTAGTGGTCTAGTGGTGCCGCGAAAGCCGTGGGGTGTCTGTGAGACTCGGCACATGGGGCCTGGTTCAAACCCAGGTAGGTTCTTCACTGGTAGCGACAGAGGGTTGCCAGGAAGTTCCGTCCCGTGCCCACGACTGGTGGTCGGTCGTGGGGTCATAAGTCCTAGAATCTGGCTCCAAAAATAGCTGTTCCATGCCCTGGGGACAGGGCAGTTCGGTTAACCACCGTACGACTAAATCTGGCAGTACGGGGATCAAATCTGTCGAATTGCGCGACAGGATCGCAGTCCAAAAAGCACCGGTTCCCATAAGAACACCGAAGTAGTTGGCTGCCACGGGGGGTAAAAGCCCTGTGCCTGGCGGGAACCGCAACCTCCTTCGGGAGGTTTACTGTCGCAAAAATTTTCCATGTTTTCACGCCACCCTTCACTTGCAGAGCACGTACGCAATTTTTCAAGTTTAAGGCGGGATTGAGCTCAGCATTCTAGCCGAAGGCTTGCCTGGCTAGAAACAGGGCCTCTAACTCTTGTTAAATTTGCCTTGGCTACTGACGGCTTCTTTCACACATCGGTCACCATGTGCTCTGCCGGCGCCGGGGTGGCGGCGGCGCGCCGGAGAGGCAATGGGACTCCTCTGGGGGAACTGCTAATCTCTGCTGTCTGACGCGGCGCCGCGACGCGCCGCGCCATCCACCGGCGCCACCCTGCTCACTGCTGCTGCAGGCCTGACCTGCGACCTGGACTGCTCTGCGGTCCGGGTATTAATGGCGTATCCAGCGGGTGCAAGACGGCGCGGACGGTGCGGGCTCGTTACTCCCCCGACACCCACACATACCTGCCGGCCGGCAATGAGCCGCGGGGGGGCCATCTCTGCAGTCCCCTCCCGCGTCCCGTCCTGCCCCGTCACAGGACGGATGTAGATTTACTACCCTCGGCGGGGCGCGACGTTGTGGCGCGGGGCCGGGGCAGTGCCAGTGCGGAGCGAGGTTAGCCGTGTTCTGCTACCATGCCGGCTTGCAGCAGTTTCGATGATAATGGATGTCAAACTTTGTCCTCCCGTCCCGCGCCCCCCGCGCCGCGCCGCGCTGTGCTTTCACAGCCAGCCCCCCTCCAGGTTTGTGATGGGGCGACGAGGCGACACTCTCTCCCCCGGGTGTTTCCTGACGGGCCATTTCTTTGTCTGCATTTTCTATCTCTCGCTCTCGCTTTAAGCTCCCTGCAGGATTTCCTCCCCAATTTATTCTCCGCCGGCAAAGTCAAAATAACAATGTGCTTGAATCCCCTGTTCGCCGGTCTCCGGTGCTGGACTGCGTCCCTCCCTCCGTTCCCCGCCCCACGCCACCCCACCCCGCCCCGCCCTGCCCCGCAGCGCAGGACCCTTCCCTCGACACCTGACATTTGTGTCAAGCCCTGGATCTCGGCGAGCACCGGGGAGATCGCCTGGGGAGTGACACACACACACCCCCCCCCCTCTCCACCCCGCGCCCCGCCTCGCCGCCCCCGGGGACGTCCGAGGGGTTGGGGTCAGCACGGCCGCGGGAGTAGCCGTCTGTACTGCCCGGCCTGTCCGGGGCGGGGGCGGGGCGGGGCGGGGCGGGGCGGGGCCGGGCCGGACATGACCTGCTGGGGCAGAGGGAGCCGCGCCCCGCCCCATCTCTGGATACCGGTAATTAATAGGTCAAGTTGGGTCATTCCGTGGGGGCGGTGCGGTGCGGCGCGGCCCAGCAGGGCCGGTGACAAGACGAGACCGTGATGCGATGCGCTGCGCGGAGGTTGGCTATCCTCTCGTGCGGTGCGGCGTAAGGCGGCGGCGGCAGCGGCGTCGCAGGCCGTCCCCGCAACAATAAAACGACGCGTCGATCGCGGCGGCAGAGCGGCAGACCAGCTGATGAGAAGAGTCAGGACAGCCATGCAGCCCCGCGCCCGTGCCGCCACGCGAGCGCCCGGCCCGGCGCCGGTCCTGCTCGTCCTCGTCGTCGTCCTGGTGGCGCCCGTGCCGAGCCGCGGCGACTGCGTGTGGTACGGCCAGTGCGGCGGTGACCCCGGCATGCGGAGGAACTGCGCCTACGACGGCCCGCCGCGGCCGCTGCCCGCCGGCGAGGCCCACGATCTTCTGCGCCGCTGGTGCCACCACCTCGCAGGTTCGACTTGCTAATATTTAATTGCAACAATTCCCCGTGTTCTTTAAAATGATTCATAAAACGCGCATAATTTTCTGTTCTGAAACGATAAATTTACCTGCTGAAATCGCGGCCTGTGTGGTGTCGCAGAGGAGGACGGCGTCGAGACGTGCTGCGACTTGGACCAGCTCCGCGCCCTCGACGTCAAGGTCAGAATGGCGTCCACGTTCCTCGACAAGTGCCCCGCCTGCATGGACAACTTTGTCCGGCACTTCTGCGACTTCAACTGCGGCACCCGCCAGAGCAGCTTCATCCGGGTCCAGGAGCTGGTGACGGAGGCGTCGGGTAGGGCGCGGCGCATGGGAGGATAAGGTCCTGGCAGGGTACACGCGCACTGACCAAAGGACTCTTTTTTTTTCTCCAGGTCAGAAATCGGTGAAGGCGATTGACCTCCACGTGACCAACAAGTCCCTCGCCGCCATCTACGAGTCGTGCGCCGCGGTGTTCGTACCCGCGACCGGCCAGCTGGCCATGGACTTTATCTGCGGCAGCTGGGGAGCGTCCATGTGCTCTGCGCTCAGGTGAGCTGCCAGCACCACCTGGCCACCGGCCGGTGCGGTGACGCGACTGTCATCGTCGTGGTTCGCAGGTGGTTCTCCTTCATGGGCGACATGGCCAACGGGTACGTGCCCTTCCAAGTCAACTACAAGGTGTGGGACGGGGCTGGGGGCGCGGGCGCGGTGGCCCCGTTGGACTCGGCCGCCACTCCCTGCCAGGGCGCCGGCGACGTGAGTAGGCCAGGTAGGCTGGATGCGGGCCGTGCTGCTGGTGCTGGAGCTTCCGCTGCCGGCCGCAGGGGGCGCTGGCGTGCACCTGCGTGGACTGCCCGGCGGCCTGCGCGGGCGGCGCCTCGTGCGATGCGGCCGGCGCCCCGGGCGCCCTCTTCCTCGTGGGTGAGATGGACGGCGGCGTGCTCGTGCTGCTCGTCCTGTGCCTCGTCCTCTCGGCCGCCTTCCTCGCCTGCCACTGCTACCACTACCGCGACAGATGCAGTGAGTATGCGCGTCGCGAGAGAAGAGCCGACGCGGCACTCTTTGTGTTTCGTGGCTCTTACTCTCGCCACTTTCAGCCGCGACGGAGGGCCAGGGCGCCGATTCCGAAGAGCAGCGCGGCCCCCAGCGGAGCCCCAGGGGAAGTCCCAGGCCCAGCCCGAAGCGCTCAGCCCGGGGACAGGAGAAAGGGGCGCCTCAGGCCGGCGCCGGGTCTGGCGTACCACCCCGCCGTAGCCAGGACGGTACAGTACTTTTAAAAAGGTAGTGGATACTTTACATTTTGAGAAGAAAAAAACCTGTTAGCGGGATGCATTTTTTTTCGCAGGGGTTGATACCCGCTCTGACTCCTCGCACCGTGCTTCCGTCGTGGAGGACGGCGCCGGCGCCACGGGCTTTGAGCGTGCCGGCGCCATCCTGGACCACGGGCTGGAGAGCTTCTTCTCCGCCTGGGGCACGCGTGAGTGCGAGCGCGCAGATTTGATTTGATGTTTTTATAAAAACGTGAAACGTGACGACGTGCATGTGGGCAGTGTGCGCGGCGTCACCCTGGTCCTTCCTCCTCCTGGGCGTGCTCCTCACGGCGGCGCTCGGCTCCGGCCTGCTCCGAGTCCAGGTCGTGACGGACCCCATCGAGCTGTGGGCCGACCCGGGAAGCCGCTCGCGCCAGGAGCGCGACCACTTCGAGCGGAACTTTGAGCCATTTTACCGCACGGCACAAGTGATCGTGCGGGCCGTTGGTCTCGACAGGGTCGTGCACAATACGTCGAACGGTTTGTTGGAGTTCGGTCCCGCATTCAATCGTGAGTTTCTCGCCTCGGCTCTGGATCTGCAGAATCGGATTAAAAAAGTAATTGAGATGAAGTATTTGTACTCCGCGGTGAATGGCTTTTAAAGTTGAATTGCCCTCGCAAAATGAAGAGGGAAGGCAGTGAATGGTGAGGGGTGGCGAGGTTCAGGCGCTCGCGGCGGTCTACTAACGGCTCATTCAGATTGGCCAGGCCGAAGGTGCGGGTCTGGAGAGGATATGCTACGCGCCCTTCGTCACGGCGCGCGGCGGACCCGCCGTTCTGGACAACTGCCTGGTCCTCAGCGTCTGGGGATACTTCCAGGATAACGCTGGGGCGCTCAACGATACCGTCGTGGACCCGAACAACTTCACGCAAAACTACCTCGACACTTTCCAGAAGTGCTTTCAGTAAGTGCGCTTCACCCACGGCGGAGTTAACGCGAGTGGCCCGCCCGCTGCAGCAGCGTCGTGCCCGCAGGAATCCGTACAACCCCGACTGCTTCGCCGTGTACGGCGGCCCCGTGGACCCCGCCGTCGCGCTCGGGGGCTTCCTGGGGCCAGGTGACTCTCTGGCCGGCGGCGCCGAGCAGTACCGCGAGGCCACCGCCGTCATCATCACCCTGCTCGTGCACAACCACGTGGACCGGCGCGCGCTGCAGCCCGCATTAGACTGGGAGGCCAAGTTCGTCTCGTTCATGGCGGCGTGGACGCGCGACGAGCGGCCGCCCTACATGGACGTGGCGTTCAGCGCGGACCGCTCGGTGGAGGACGAGCTGGACCGCGTGTCCCGCTCGGACGCGTCCACCATCCTCGTCAGCTACTGCGCCATGTTCGTGTACGTGGCCCTGTCCCTCGGGAGGGTCACGTCCTGCAGGAGTCTGCCCGTCGAGAGCAGGGTCACCCTGGGCCTCGGCGGCGTGGTCACGGTGGCCGCGGCCGTCGTCTCCTCTGTCGGCTTCTACGCGTACATCGGCGTGGCGGCCACGCTCATCGTGGTCGAAGTGAGTGGCTCCCCCGCGAGCGCCTGGTGGGTAGGCAGCCCGCCCGCTCGCGTGCATCCCGGGACGGTATCTCCTCCAGCAGCAGGCTGACCTCGACCGCTTGCGTGACCTCGAGGTGGTGCCTTTCCTGGTGCTGGCCGTCGGCGTGGACAACATCTTCATCCTGGTGATGACCCACGAGCGCACGGCCCGCATGCCCGACGAGTCCCTGAGCGACCACATCGGGCGCGTGATGGGGCAGGTGGGGCCGTCCATGCTGCTCACCTCGCTGTCCGAGATCTGCTGCTTCCTGCTCGGCGCGCTGTCCACCATGCCCGCCATCCGCACCTTCGCCCTGTACGCCGGCGGCGCCCTCGCCATGGACTTTCTGCTGCAGATGACGTGCTTCATCAGCCTGCTGTCCATCGACACGGCCCGGCGGAACGTAAGTATGACCTATCGAGGTGTGAGAGACGGACTACGGGGCTGTGGGTAATCGCATACTGCTCCATGCAGGCCTCCCGCCTGGACGTGTGCTGCTGCTGGCACCTGGACCTGGGCGACGCGCCGCCCGCCGTGGCGCGCCAGGGCTTCTTTGCCTGGCTGTCGCACGCGCTGGTCCCGGGCCGCTCGGAGGGGGTCCTCGCGCGCGCCGACCAAGACCTGGGCGACGACGACGACGACCAGGACGACGACCCGCGGCGCCTGGGCGCCTTGCTGGCCTTCTGCCGCCGGCGCTACGCCCCGGGACTGCTGCTGGAGGACGTGCGCGCCTTCGTCGTCGTGGCGTTCTTCCTGTGGCTGTGCTGCAGCCTGGCCGTGCTGCGCCACGTGCCCGTGGGCCTGGACCAGGAGCAGGCCATGCCCGACGACTCGTACCTTCTCAAGTACTTTAAGGTGAGCGCTTGCCTCGCGCCCTGTGCAGCTCAGCGAGGCTCAGTGACTCGAATCTTTCCGGGACGCAGTTTCTCAAGGAGTTCCTTTGCATCGGCCCCCCGGTCTACTTTGTCGTCAAAGAGGGGCTCAACTACTCCAGCCCGGCCGCCCAGAACACGCTCTGCGCCGGCCCTGGCTGCCACAAAGACTCGCTTGCTGCCCAGACGTTCGGCGCGGCCAAGGACCCAGACTGGTACTCTCTGCTTAACTTAAATGAGCGATTACGTCTTATCGCCAGACACCGTCAGTGAAATAGCTTCTCTTTTTCGATGCATGCTTCAGCTCACGAATCGCCAGACCAAGTACATCCTGGGTAGACGATTATCTCAATTGGCTGGGGCACTCTGGCTGTTGCTATGAAAACAAGACGTCTGGGCAATTCTGCCCTCACGCTGCGAGTAAGACTGACCTCTTTTTTCCCTGACCTATGGCCTCCTGCTGGTTTCGAACCTCGCGGTCTCTTATTTTTGAGGTTCGAAGTGCAAGGAATGCTTGGTGCGTGTTGACCCTAACACGCGCCGGCCGAGCGCTGCCGACTTCGACAAGTACGTGCCGTTCTTCTTGGAGGACAACCCGGACGCGTCCTGCGCGGTCGCGGGGCACGCCTCGCACTCCAAGGTGGCCGATGCTCAACTCCGGGGCCCGGAGACTCCGAAGCGGTCGCATGTCTGAACTTTGCCTTCGCCAACTTCACGCAGGCCGTCAAGTACTCCGTCACACCCGACGGCAAGGTCCTGGTAAGCGCGTCCAACTTCATGGCGTTCCACACCATCCTCAAGCAGCCCGCCGACTACTTCACGGCCGTTCGCGAGGCGCGGCGTCTCGCAGACAAGATCCAGGTCGCCGTCAACGATCACCTTCGCCTGGAGAACGTCTCGTCTACGGTCGATGTATTTGCCTACAGGTGACTATACACGTGCGTTTACTGCAGTACTATATTATTTTTCTGTTGCGATGACGAAGTGCTCACCGCGCCTCCTGTGCGCCCGCAGTACGTTCTACGTGTTCTACGAGCAGTACCTCACCATGTGGGCGGACACAGTCACGGGGCTGAGCATCTCCCTGACGGCCGTGTTCCTCGTGTGCTTCGTGATCATGGGCCTGGACGCGTGGTCCGCCCTGTACATCGTCATCACCATCGCCATGATCCTCATCGACCTCATGGCCTTCATGTACTGGGCCGACATCTCCCTGAACGCCGTGTCCCTCGTCAACCTCGTCATGGTGAGTACCTCAGTGAGTGTCCCGCACTCCCGCCCGCACCTCGACGCGGCCACTTGTTGTGCGAGCTGAAAGATACTCGTCGCGCGTGGCTTACAGTGCATCGGTATCTCCATCGAGTTTTGCGGCCACCTCGTGCACTCCTTCGCGCTGTCCAGCAAGCAGTCCCGCCTCGAGCGCGCGGCCGACTCCCTGGCGCAGATGGGCAGCTGTGTGAGCAAGCGACAAGCGACCCCCCCCCCCCCCCCCCAACACCAGCCCTTTCGGCTCAATGTCTTAAAGCGTGAACCGCACTCGGCAGGTGTTTTCCGGCGTCACGCTCACCAAGTTCGTGGGCATCTCCGTGCTCGCCTTCGCCAGCTCGCCGATCTTCAGCGTCTTCTACTTCCGCATGTACATGGGCATCGTGGTGATCGGCGCGGCGCACGGGCTCATCTTTCTCCCCGTTATGCTCAGCTACATCGGTGCGGTCGCAAAACGGATGTCGCAAAATAGAACAGCGCTGACAGTTTGAAGACGGACGCGGTCCGCTCTAAGTAGTTCTGTAGCACAGTCGGTAGAGCACCGGCCTGCTCACCGCAGGATCGGAGGTCAAATCCCACCTACTTCATTTTTTTTTTCTCAAGCTTTCTCGCTTTATTCGGAATTTTTTTAAAGTTTCGACTCTAAAATTTGTTCACACAAGGTATACGTTTTGGGGCGTTTTGAAGTATCACGAGAGAAGCTTTCTAGTGGATTCGTGTAGTTTCGCCATCTCTTTCGCCACTGACACACTGGCGAGCGCTTGACGTCACAGCGATAGCATTAACCGATAACCAAAACTCATCCTGCTCCCTCAGGCGCACCGGTCAACAAGCGCAAGATGGCGGTCCACGAGCGGCTGGCTCGCCTGCAGGCGCAGAGCTACCGCACCCTGGTGCGCACCGGCTCCCTGGACAGTGTGAGTGTGGCGGGGCGGGCCCCGGTGCCGTTTCCGGTCCCGGCCACCGGGTTATTAGTATAAGAAATTCATGTCGGGATTTTCCGTGCCCCCAGGTGTACGACGGGTGCTCTCCGTTCCGGCGCTTCCAGCGCACCATGGTATCCGTGGGGACCGCGGCCAACCGGCGGTAGGAGGATAAGAGGGGGAAAAATACCGCGGTAGTACAAAAGTGAGGGTGGGAACCACCCTTATATATTTCTTTATTTCTTTATAACTCCGCGCCCACCACAACTCCCCGGCAAGAAATAGCAGTAATAAAATAACATATCAAGCAATTTTAAATAAAATAATAGAAGTAGCGAGATTCATTTTAGTACTGACGCCATCAGTGCTATTTCAGCATCCAACCGCAGTCATTTATCACATGTTTGACAGCTGAGGTACAGGTCAGTTTTGACGGCGCGCTGGGTGCTAAATTGCGGCCGCCGACCGGCGCCGCGGCGCGCGGGCCACCGCGTCCCGACAGCTCAGGTCGGCCGGGTCGAAGGCCCACATGGTGACGGCGACGTGCGGCGCCTTGACGGGCAGGTGCGGCACGCCCTGGTCGTCGGTGAAGTCGGCGTAGCGCACGCTGTGCATGAGCTGGCCGCCCAGGCGGTGGCACGCGTTGGCGAAGAAGAAGCTGCTCGTGACGATGGACAGCGAGCTGATCATGTGCTTCTGGGCGAGGCGGGCCGAGGCGACGACGAAGGCGGCGCCCAGGCCGAGGCCCTGGTAGTCCGAGTGCACGGCCGTGGCCAGCACGCGCAGCGACCGGTCCACGCCGAGGCGCGTCCACATGTCGGCCTGGCGCTCAAGCACGGCCAGGATCTCGAAGGACTGCAGGAGAGGAGAAAAAGCCGTCAGTCAAGTCCTGCTGGGCCCCGCGAGGAGGTCCACGCCGCCACTGAACGGGAGCTCACCTTTGCCACCTTGACGGCCCCGAAGGCGGCCACGGCCTGCGCCCTCATCAGGATGTCCTCGTCCTCGCCGGGCCGCGCCAGACCTTGGATGGAAACGCCGATGAGTTTCCCGGTTTCCTTCTCCACGGCCATGAGCGAGAAGCCTTCTTTGATGGTCTCGCCGTGGCTGCACTGTAAATCATAGAGCAGAGGTCTTAAATTTCTGACCCGTCACTGCACGATGGCTGCGATTTGTGAGTATTGTGTGTGTGTGTGTGTTGGTGGTGGTGACGGTGCGTACGGTGCGTACCTGGTAAATATTGACGGGTATGCGGTTGACGCTTTGGTTGATGGGCTCGTATGGGTAGTAGTACTTGACGAGGAAGTCGAAGACCTCGTTCGTGTCCTCGGGCAGGATGGCGCGCAGGTAGTACCGGTCGGAGGAAGTCAGGGCGGCGGTGTGAATCTGGTGAGGGGCCATGGCGGCGTCCGGGTCGGAGGAGCGGGTAGAGGAGGAAGCCGTTTTCGGAGCTGAGACCAGCTGAGTCTGTGACAAACCGCTGCGTGCTTGGCGACTTTTATATACGGGGCGCGGCGGCGAGGTGGCAGCGCGGGGCGGGGCGGGGCGCGGCGGCCGTTCAAGTGAATCCACGAAGTGAATTCACGTAGGGTACTCGAGAGAGTAAGTGGTAATGAATCGCAGCGCGACGCGGCGGCGAGGCGGGGCAGGGCGGGGCGGCAGACGTCTAGAGGGCGAGCACGCGGTCTCAGTGCGGTACTGTCGTAGTCACCTCTCTCCCTCTCTCTCTTTTTCTCTCCTTTGTAGGTCAGGCAGGCCGACAACCCATGGACCTGCGCACCCCGCACCCCTACCCCCGACCCGGCGGCGGCGTCACCTACCCTACCCTGCATTGTTTCCCCTTACCCCATTTCTTGATAGTATAATCTTACGTGGTTTACGTTTTCCATGTTGCAACCCCATTTTGTTGACAGTGTTGTAGGCGAGGGGTCGACCACTTAAAATATTTGTGTATATGGAATACATTCCAGTTGGAATATCTGGAATATTTTCGGAATATGTAGAACAATATTTTTGGAATATCAGGAAAATGTGGGATAATATTCTTTGGAATATATGTGTTGGAATATTTGGAATATCTGTAATATTTTTGGAATATTTGGAATATTTTTTGAATTTTTTGAATATTTTTCGACTTGAACATGTTGGAATATCTGGAATACTTTTGGAATATTCGGAATATTATTGGAACATTTTTCAATGTGTACATGGATTATCCAAATGGTCGACCCCTCGGTTGTAGGCAAGTCTGTTTTCAAGGTAAGAAAGGTTAGTCATGGCAAAAGTGGCGTCTTCCCGGAGTCTGCCACGTTTCGCGGTTCTTAATCTGAGAAGCATATCTATTTCGCAAGAGTACTTGAAAGTGGCCTGATCGGTTCCAAGTTACATAAAAGAACAGATCTGCTTTGCGCTGGCAATGCCAGATAAATCAAAATGTTATCTCATTTTCTTCTCGAAAGCCAGATCTGGCTCTATAGCGAATGTTTTATCGTTGTTGCTCCGCGCTCTCAAGACCCCCGGCCCTCTCTCTCCCTCTCCGCCCCCGAGTGGCTGGGCGGGCCATTTGCGTCGGTACCCCAGGTGTTGAGGATGAGAATAAGATCTCCTGCGCTCCTGAGAATTGCACAACGACACCTTGCCATTATCGAGCACTTTTAAACCGATTACTTCGCCAAACCATGACACTTGCTCGGCGTGCGGCGACGTGCGATGCGCTGATTATTCTAAGATTATCACGCACACTTGCGTTCTACAATGTTTTGCTTCACTGTGAACAGCCTGAGCCATGCGAATGGGAAGAGAAAAGGGGAGGGGGAGGGCACTGTAGACCGGCGGACAAGGGGTATGGTGTCAAGGTGAGTGAGGCCCGACGGGAGGCTGCAGCTGCAAGGGGCCGGGCCGAGCGCCTCCCACCTCCTGCAGGCTCCTGGAGCCCGGAGAGATGGCGACGTTGACCCGGGCGCGGCCCGGCCGGCGAGCAGTTCAAGTGCGTCGTTGTCGGCGACCGGTCCGGTGTGGTCCAGCGAGCGCTCCAGCAACAGCAGCGGCATGGCGTGCTCCCGGCGGACGGTGATCCCGCTGGCGCTGCTCGCGGTGCTGACCGCCGCCGTCGAGTGCCAGCAGCTGGACGCGCTGGGCGGCGCGGCGCCGCAGCTGCGCTCCCAGCTGCTCACCGTGCTCACCGGCTCCTCCGGGGCGCGGGCCGTGCTGCGCCGCCAGCTGGAGTCGGCCCGGAGCCGGCTCCGGAGGTCGCCGCCCGTCCCGGAGCCGCCGCCGAACACGGTGAGCGCACGTGCACGCTGCACGAACCCGGGGCGAGTTCAAAGTGTTCAAAGGGCACTCCGTATATTGTCGCTGTTCTGCCCAACAGACGGCGCTGTGCGAGCTCCGCGGGCACGCGGGCTGCGAGCGGCAAGAGGTTGCCACCCAGGACGGCTACCTCCTCACCATGGTGCGCATCCCCGCGGCCGGCCGCGGCGCCACGCCCGTCCTGCTGCTACACGGCGACCTGGCCTCCTCCGACTCCTGGATGATGCGAAAGGACAACTCGAACCTGGGTGAGTGCGAGTGAGGCGCGGGGCGGGGCGGCGCGGCGACCTGACATGGCCTCAAGGCCGACCGGCCGGGCCGGGCGGTGCGGTGTTGACACCCGGCGCGCCTGGGACGTAGGCAACACATCGCACTCGCGTGCCGACGGGACGGCTACATTCGTGCCGCTCGAGGAAATACGCCCGTCGCGTACGAACCTCGAAAGCTAAGTTCACCCTGGAAGTCCAAGTGTACTTAATGTCCCTCACTCAAGTCAGTTACATTGATACACTTGGATTTCCAGTGGAGTTGTATAATATTTTGTGTGGCGGTGCGTGCGCGGCAGGGACGGTGCTGCACGAGGCGGGCTACGACGTGTGGCTGGGCAACATGCGCGGCAGCACGCACGCGCGCGCGCACCGCACCCTCAACTCGAGCGACCCGGCCTTCTGGGAGTGGAGCTGGCACGAGATGGGCATGTACGACGTGCCCGCCATGGTGGACCACGTGCTGGCGCGCACCGGCGCGCCGTCGCTGCACATCGTGGCCCACTCCATGGCTACCTCGTCCACCTTGGTGTGCCTGGGCGAGCGGCCCGAGTACAACGCCAAGGTGCGCCTGGCCAGCCTCATGTCGCCGTCCATCCGGCTGCGGAGGGGCGTCATCCGCTCCACGTTCACGCTGGCCGCGGACGGGCGGGTGCGCGGCAGCCTGCAGGTGAGGCCCGGGCCGGGGACCGCCTGCTCCAGGACGCTCGTGGTGGAGACTTGAGCTGACTGTGCACCTGCCCCGCAGAACTACCTGGCGCGCAACCAGTTCCACGAGATCTGGCCGCGGTCGGCGCTGTACCACTACATCGGGGACATCTTCTGCATGGACGACTCGCCGCTCATCAACCTGTGCTACGCCATGTACGAGGAGGTGCTGGGCCGGGGCCGCGCCGACCAGCGCCTGCCGGTGGGTATGCGTGGTACTTGGGAGTCTGTACAGTTTCCCTGCGTCAGCTGGCCGTGGCACGCCGCGTCGCGGCGCGGGAGCCCCGTTTGTGTGAAACCGTTTGTGCATTGTTGAACGTGCGTGCCGTTTTGCATGCTACAGGACCACCTGGCGACCTTCGGGGCGTACCATCCAGCGGGAACCAGTTTCAGGTGCATCCAGCACTTTGGCGTCACCAACCTGGACGGTGAGTGGTATTGCACAAGGTTTATCTTTATGTGGACGTGTCGCGAAAGTGGAGTGCCGCAGCGGCAATTTTTTTTACGAGTCGGGCGTCTATTGACTATTTCTTCGTTAGGTCATGTATATTTTGCGATTTGCTCGAATGCTCTCATTTCCATCCCGAGATTTAACTGATAACCAGCCGCATTGACATTCCAATATCAGCCGTGCGTGATCAATGTGGATCTGCTGACAGGTCGCTTCCGGCCGCTGCCCAGCGCCAACGACCCCAACCCGCGCGACTACAACCTCACCACCATCTCGTCGCCCGTGGCGCTCTACTACTCCGCCAACGACGGCATCATCGACCCCAAGGTAAACTGCGTTCCTAAACACGCGCAAAAGATTTACCGAAAAAAAAAAGAAGGAAAAAAAAAACACTGAATGCCTTACACTATGTTTTGTCGCAGGACGTGAACCGCTTGGCGCGAATCCTGCCGAATTTGCTCGAGAAGCACATAGTGCCGCTCAAGGAATTTAATCACGTGGACTTCATGTGGGCGAAGGACGTGCGCAGCCTCATCTACCAGAGACTCGTCAGGAACATGAAGGAGGTGGACGCGAGGACGACGAGAGCAGCCGCCCTAGAGAAGAACACGGCGGCAGCGACCAACGCGATCCGCTAACATGCAATTTCGGAAAAACTCTTCACAAGTAATATTCTTTCATTTTATATTTTTTTCAAACAGAAAATAGGTACTTATTAACGTTAGTGGCTAAGTTTAAAAGGCTGTGCTCCGGAATGGTGAAACTCGCTATATTATAGAATTATTTTTCAAACTTGTTCTCCGGTCGCACGAATCGTCAGCTCTGAGATCTGTGAAACATAAAAAAATGTCGCTTTGAATCAAATCGCGATGCGCTGGAAACCAAAATTGTTTGCGCTACATTGCAAACGTGTGGGCTAATGGCTTACCTCGACGGAAGCTGGGCAAGACAATGCGTAGCAGACGCCGTCGGCCACATCCCTGGCCTGGAGGATCACCGGGGCGTTGCTGATGTACTCTTTGGGCAACATATCGGTCGCTACGCCTCCGGGACTGACGCTCTGAAACACATTCAAAGAGGCAAGTTATGAATGAAAGCTGCCCCTGCCGGGGCGCGACGGCGTGGCACGCTACGGCACGATCGTTGGTCACCCATTAATTTATCACCCCGCTCTTTTTCCTCTAGACTTCGACTGTACTCACCGTGACCCGGATTTTAAATCCTTCCAAGGCTTGCACGTCGAAGCGCAGGGCCTTGCTCAGGGCGGTGATGGCGTGCTTGGTCGGTGCGTACACGCATGCGGAGAGCGGCGTTAAGTTAGCGATGAAATGCCCGGCAATGCTGGTGGAACAAAGTCAATCGGTTAGTCTACTTAACGGAATTCAACATGAAGGGTTTCCCAGGCTCTCTTACCTATTGATGTTGATGATGTGACCGTCCGTGATGGCGTGCTTCTTCATGCTCAGAATGGCCTCCCTGCAGCTGAGCATCACGGCCGTTAGGTTGAGGGAGACGATATTCTGTATTGTGGCGGCGTCCAATTCTAAACAGGGAAAACAAAAGAAAAACACACACACCTCTCCCTTTTTATTTGGCCCACGACATCGAAGACGGTCTCGGTGCTCGGCGCTAAACACGTCGTCTTACCCTGCAGGCGCGTAAGGGTGAGCATGGCCGCGTTGTTCACGACGACGGACACGCCCCCGAGGTTGTCTTCCACCCACTGGTACACCTTGCGGATTTCTTCCTCGCGCGTCAAGTCGGCGGCGATGGGGTGCAGCTTGCCCTTCTCGCCTTCCAGACGGGCGGCCAGCTCCTGGAAGGGAAAGGGAGGAGTGCGTCAGTAAGCGCTGGTAAGCGCTTATACTACACAGCTTACACGCTTGGGCCGGACGGCGCCCCGGTGGAGCGCCCAGTGCATCATTATGCTGTCAGGGGACTATTTTTCTTTCAATTAAGTGGGCCATTGTTATACCGGATCGATCCCTGACACTGAACGAATGTCCGACGCCCCGAAGTGCCAGGAGAGGGGGACGGGTTGATAACTTCTAACGCCCAAATCGGTTGGTTGTCGATGAAAATTTTCAACATCCGTTCAAAAAGACAGTGATTTAATTTTTCGCGCTTACCGTAAGAAGCTCATGCCGTCGGGCGACTCCGACAACCACGATGCCGGCCTTGACGAACTGCTCGGCAACCATCGCGCCGATGCCGGAGCTCGCCCCCGTGACGACGGCGACGCGACCCACAAAGCGATCCATGCCTGCTGCTGTAGAGAGAGAGCTGACGTTTCCTGGAGGTGGACTGGACTGGCCCTCGTGAAGGCTGGGCACGGACTGGCACTGCAGCCACGCCGCTCGGGTGTCGGCCGGGGCCTGGGCAGGCTGGCAGCCCCAGCCCCAGCCCCGGCCCCGGCCCCGGCCCGGCCGCTCGCTGGACGTCCAGGGGCGGGGACCTCCCATCCGCGCGTCAGCGGGGCCGGGCTGCGCTGGGGGCGCTGGGCCGGGGGATACCGCCTCGCCGGGCAGGGCACCGGGTGAGCCTAGGCTGGGCCCCCCCAAGGCCTTCGCCTGGCCTCTTCCGGGCGTCCCCGCCACGCCCCGCCACGCCCAGCGCAGCCCCTCGCCCAGCTGGCGCAGGCCCCCCTGCTGTACCGGGTGTTCCTGAGAGTGCGCAACAGTGTTGCGGGACTGCATACTCGACAGGGCTGCAGGCGCCATGGCGCCTTACGGGTGAATGAGGTAGGCAAACCCGCAACACTGTTGCGCATTCAAACAAACACCCGGTGTAGTACAGTAGGCGCGCGACAGGTACACGCCGCAGACACCTGAGGAGGGTAGAGCGTCTCCACTGCCCCGCCCCACCCCACCCCACCCCGCCTCAAGGGCTGGGCTGGGAGCTGACGGGCACGTGGGTGCCGCACGCGCGCCGGGGCCACGAAGTGCGCCGAACACCAACACTTTGTGGCCGGTCCGGTAGCAGTTAGCGGCGGTACTCGTAAAGCGTGGCGGCCGCGCCGTCAGCGCCCGCTCTGCCACGCGCCGCCACCCCGCGGACCACCGCGACACGAGTCAGCAGCGGGCGGGAGGGGGACAGAGGATGATGATCCGGTTACTATGTATTCGTATTCGAGACACGGGCTGAGTGTGAGCCTCACACCCGTCCCCTCCGCGCGCCGCGCCACGCCACGCCACGCCACGCGGCAAGGGCGGACCGACCAGCGAAAGTACACGGCGTGGCCGGGGGCCGAGCCGAGCCGGATAGCTGGCCGATACGACCCAATCGCGAGCGGCCGAAGTCGACGCGGGCCCGGGTGGGGTCCGTCCGAAGCAGCCCGACGGGACGCGGTGCTGGGGCTGCACGGCGCGCGGTGACCTCCGGCGCAGCTCGGCGGGGCGCGGCCGCGACGAACTACGCCCATCCTCAGTGCCGTAGCGAGTGCGGAGTGCGCCGCGGAACCATCGCCTAATCAGCCCTGCCCCGCCCAGCACCGCGCGCCGCCCGGGTCAACAGAGGCGCCACGCGTACTTACGGCAAGTCAGCTGATCTGGCGTGGCGTCGAGGGCAGGGCGTAAGAGGAGCAAACAAGCGTCGACGGCGTGGCGGGGGCGTTTTTTTGCGCGAACAGGATCGCAGCCGCGAGCGTGACCTGACCCAGGCCGCGGTGCTGGTTTATCAGCTGAGCGGCACAGGCACGCGGGCACGGTGGCCATGACAGTGACGTCGCAGCTGCTGCTGCGAGTGCCGCGCCGGGGTCTCGGACTGCTGGCGGGGGCGTGCCATGCCCCTGCCGCCCTGGGCCCCCGCCCCCGCGCCCTGCACACCGCCGGCGTCCTGCGCGCCGTGAGTATGGAGTCCCTCCTGGTGCCCGCGGGGTGGGGCGGGGCGGGGGCGGGGCGGGCCCCGGCGCGGCGGCGCGCTTGTGTCTAGCACGTTTCCTGTCGCAGGCCGTGTTCAGGCGCGCGGTGGAGCACGCGGGCAGCACGGCGCTGCGCGACCGCCATGCCGAGTACACCTACGCGGGGCTGTGGCGCTGCAGCCGCCTGCTGGCCGACAGGGTCTCCGAGTCGCTGGAGGGCCGGCGCGGCCAGCGCGTCGCCTTCCTCTGCCCCAATGACGCGTCGTACGTCATGGCCCTGTGGGCCTGCTGGATCAGCGGACAGATCGGTACGAGGGAAGTCCCCGACCCGCCCACCTGCTCCGGCCTGAGCGCGTCTAACCCTTTAACTGCCTGCCGCAGCCGTGCCGCTGAGCCCGCTGCACCCCGAGGCCTCGCTCAAGTACTTCGTCGAGGACAGCGGCGCGGGCCTGCTGATGGCCGCGCCCTCCACCGCGTCCAGGCTCGCGCCCTTCGCCGCGGGCCCGGACAAGGCGTCTACCGCGCCGCCCCTGCGGCTCATCGGCGACGACCTGCGGGCCGCGGCCGCGGCGGACACCAACACGAGTGCGTACTGGAAACCTCCAGGGTGTCCTGGGATGGAATGAGGCTCGTGGACTCACTGACTGAGCGTTCCTCTGTTGCAGGGCTGGAGGGCGAGGACCTCGTCGCCGGGAAGGAGGACGACATAGACGGCGCCATGATCATCTACACGTCCGGGACCACCAGCCTGCCCAAGGGTGCGTGCGGGACCGGGAGGACGAGGAGGTGCTGGACTCTGACAGTGACATGTATTAAACTAACTGAGGGTTCCTGCCTCCGGGCGGGTTCTTGGTGCTGTCCGTAGGCGTGCTCCTGAGTCACGGTAACCTCGGTGCTCAGGTGCAGGCGCTGCTGGACGCGTGGCGCATCGGCCCCGAGGACAACGTCCTGCACGCGCTGCCCCTGCACCACATGCACGGCATCATGAACGCCCTGCTGTGCCCGCTGGCCGCCGGCGGCAGGTCAGCATACGACTGCGCGACAAGAAAAAGACAAGTACTCGAAAGTTATTTTTCGTCTCACGGTAGTGACCTCTTGTTTGCGCCCCTAGGATCACGATGCTGCCCAAGTTCTCGGCCAGCCAGGTGTGGGCTGAGATGCTCAGCGAGAAGCCCGGGCGCGTCAACGTTTTCATGGCGGTGCCCACCAGCTACGCCAAGCTCGTCGACGAGTACCACGCGACGGTCGGCAGCACGCCGGAGGGGCGCGAGCACGTCAAGGCCACGATGCAGGCCAAGATGAGGTAAGTGCAAGTGCGGGGCCGCCGCGCCGCGGTAGGGCAGGGCGAGTGTCTGACGGGATCCTGGGCTCGCGGCAGGCTGATGGCGAGCGGGTCCGCGCCGCTGCCGGTGCCGCTGTTCGAGCGCTGGGAGCGCATCACGGGCCACCGCCTGCTCGAGCGCTTCGGCATGAGCGAGGTGGGCATGGTGCTGTCCAACCCGCTCGAGCCGCAGAGCGCGCGCCGCCCGGGCTTCGTGGGCACGCCGCTGCCGCGGACACGCGTGCGACTCGTGCGCCCCGCCACCGACACGCGCCGCGAGGAGATCCTGTGCGAGGGCGACGAGCGCGGCACCACGCTCCGCGTCAAGGACGGCCAGCCCACCGTGGGCAACCTGCTCGTCAAGGGCCCCAACGTGTGCACCGGCTACTGGAACAAGCCCGACGCCACCGCCAAGGAGTTCACCGCCCAGGGCTGGTTCAAGACAGGTAAGCGAGTCCCCTGCCCCACCCGGCCACACACGGGAATGACCAGAGTCCTAAACTCGTCCTCACCCGTGCCGGCGCAGGCGACACATGCGAGTACGTGGACGGCGCCTACAAGATACTGGGCCGGACGTCGGTGGACATCATCAAGACGGGCGGCTACAAGGTGAGCGCCGTCCAGGTGGAGACGTGCCTGCTGGGCCATCCCGACATTAGCGACTGCGCCGTGGTGGGCCTCCCGGACGACACCTGGGGCCAGAGCGTGGCGGCCGTGGTGCGGCTGCGCGAGGGCGCCGCGGCCGCGCAGCTGAGCCTCGACACGCTGCGGGACTGGGGGCGTGAGCGGCTGCCGCCCTACGCGCTGCCCAGGACGCTGCGCGTCGTGCAGCAGGTCCCGAGGAACGCCATGGGCAAGGTGAACAAGAAAAGCCTCGTGGCAGAGGTGTTCCCGGAGGCGTGCCCAGCTGCGGACCAGTCTCGCTCCCGCTGAGTCTGGGTAGGTATGGGTGTGGGTGATGTGGATGCCATGAATGCGGGTGCACTCACTAGAGTGAGACACGTGAGTGGGCGTTGAAAAGGAAAAAGACTTTGAGACAAGCAGTTTGATCAGTAAAAGGTTTTATTAGGATAGAGGGAGATGCAAGGAAAGGGGTACAAATTAATTGTTAGGCAAGACATATAACAAGGGATTTTCCCACAAAAAAAATTGACAATATCACTAGATCCAAATAGTTTTAATTATGAAATTATTAAACATTGAAATTAGGAAGATTAGGCTCTACTGAATGACTAAAATTATATCACAGCTTCCAGACACAAAATTGAGGCCCAGTGCAAAGAAGATAAATGGTTATAGAGGACCCAAAACTTGCCATGAGAAGCAAAAGTAAAAACACTGGATTATACTCAATATCTTAACTGAGATCATTTCAAATTATATTGCATCATAATGCAATATGGAAACAGTATTAAGTACAATTTTTCTTCCCAACAAGGACAGATTCCTACAATATCTTATATGGCTATATGAAATGACTTGAATTCAAACCACACAGAATGGTCATTAGTCAAAAGATAAGCAAAGGAATGTATTTAAGATGCAGAAAAAAAGATGGAACATACATAATATTGGTGGGACTGCTGTTTAGTGTTTCTGAGATGTAACTAGACTTATAAGACTGCAATAAATTCAAACCACACATAGAACCTTTATAACTGATGATAATAGTAGATATGTCTCCCATGCACGGAAGAGAGCCTTTCAAGACACATAAACTTTTTTAGTGTTTTGGTGTTACACTTCATTAAATAATACATTTCATTCGCAAATACCATTGGGGCATAACATTAGCAATACAATTTGTCATGCAAATTCTTTTAGGTAGTTTATTTAGTTTTTACAAAATATAAAATTTTTCTTCAAAATGATATGAAAAGCGGTAATAAACTTAATTGACATCAGGTCTTACATTCTGGCATAGAAACAAAGCCTGAAGTGAAAATGGATTTCAGTGAAATTTCAACACATTTATGTACAAACAGTTTGAATGTACTGTACTAAACACCACAGGGGCAATACACCAGATTACTTACTATTAAAACTTGACTGTGATGTAAATCTAATCAGTTGTCCATTAACATTCAATGATTCCTTTTTTACACATACATATTTGTTTATAAAGCTCAAATCACATGTGTGTACACCAATTAGGTATGGATTATAATATAATAGCACTTGCATAGTACAGAGTTGAAGTTCAGACATTAAAATTTGTCTGAAATATTATAAACTGACTTTCTCCAAAGAAAGTTTAATATTTTTAAAAAAATGAAGAAACAATTTGTTGTCTTTTTTTCTTCTCCTCTTTTTGTCTTTAACAAGTTATGTTGCAAAGTCAAATTAGCTATTTTTCTGAGTGATTTGATCATTACCCAAAAAGAGACAATCAAATTGGAGTGGAATTTTCAACATTGAAGTGCCAAAGCTACACAATTAACTGTATGAAAATACATGTTCTTAATCATATTATTAAAAAATTGTGTGTTGACATGGTACATAGTACAACAGGACAGTTCTCATAAAAAATGTTACATGTAAATAGTTGATCAGTAAGTAGGTATTACAGCACCCTATGTCCAGCGTAGGGAAACGTCATTTGTCATACTTTGACACTAGAATCCTGAACTTTTAAAAATTGCTTCAGTAATCACTACTTTACACTGCTTTTTTTTAAAAAATAAGGGCAAAAGCTTAAAATTGATTTTACTCAACCAGCAGTAAGCTTAATTCCTAACTCAAAAATAAATATAAAACAACATTACATTAATTGACATAACATTACCGAACACAATAAAGAATACTCAGTATCATCTCCCATGAACTGCAAGTTTCTTTACTCTTTAGCTTGGATAATGGTCCTAGAAAATACAGCACCACATAAAATTATGCTTAATTTAATTTGTGCTAAGAGCACTCTACTTGGGTGTGCTGCATCTCAGTCTGACCCCACTATTCAGCTTATGAAAATTAACAGTCTGGGAATGGCACTTTTTCTGCCTAACATTATAATGAGTTTTAAACATATTGGTAGTTCTCTTTGGTGTTAAGTAAAGGGTGTTCTGCTTCCACACCCACATGAAATGTCTTCGACCAGTCTGTTTGGTCTGGGTGAAATAATCCAAAACAATGCCAGCCAAAGAAATCAACAAAGTTTTGGAAGTATCCTCTATGGAATGGACTGCGGGAAACACCTCCTTGTTGAAAATGTTGATAGCGCCAGTGATTTAATCTTTCATTTGTAGTCATACCCAAAATTACAATCTGATGAAAGAGAAATGTATTAGATTAGATTCTAAAATAAATTGGAGATTTCATGGGACATGAATGGCTTTGACACATACCTGGTAAGTTTGACAACCAAGAAGCAGGAACACCCAAATAGCATGAAGGAAACAATTAAATGTGATCCACATGACCCAGGCATCACATTGGGCAGAGGCAACAATGCCTGAAACAAAAGGAACATGTAAAAGCTCAGATGAAGTTCAGTTCACACAATTTAAGTTTTACAGAGAGAAAAACTCACTTCCAAAAAAGCCTGAGGAAGAGGGAATATCACAGGCTTTCTGCCAGTACTGTGAAGCACCATAAATCATAAAAAAGATCATAACTAAAAGCATGACCAAATATCCAATAAAATGACGATGATTTTTCTCCCCTGAAGTAATGAAAGAATAATTTGTCAATATTAATCTATCTAAGAAAAAAAAAAAAAAAAAAACACAAAAAAAACACAAAGTTGTTAATTAGAATTACAAACCAATACAGTTTGAAACCCAAGGGCAATGATGATCATGTTTGGCAATGCATCGGTCACAAACACCACAATGCTTAGAGCGGAGGGGTTTATGTACAAGACATGAACTACAAAACGACCGCGAGTCAAATCCCCTTCTTTCTGCTTCATCAATGATGAGCTGCCACAGAAAGTAAAATTTATAAAATTATAAAGAAGTTTAAAACATCTTTATAATATCCACTTTTAAATGTTGTAACAAAATAAGGTTACCCTGAATTTTTCCTCTCTTGTGCTGGAAACAATTCCAGGATCACCTTTCCAAACTTTCAAGAAATTATACCACAAAAGTATAGAACTGATGAGCATTGCGATGGTAGACCAAATATTTACATGAGGCACTATCCAAACCAGCCATGTCGTGTAAACCCAGAACTGGAAAAGATATAAAATTCTATATGGAATAACAATAAATGATTATACGGTCACTCAGCAGATTTTACTAAAATTTTACCATACCTTTGTTCCAAAATAAGTAGCAAGGGGAAGAACATTAAAGTATTTGTCATTACACACATAAGGGCGTGCAAAATATCCAAATACATAACTGAACAGAAGAATGACACATTTGATAGGTACAGGAATTGAAGATTGAAGTAATAGTCCAATAATGCAAATTCCTGAAGCTGGAATAAGGGCTGTCATCCACATCTTAACTTTCTGTGAACAGTTCATGAAGAAATGTGTGTCAGCAACGTGCCTCTTCATTAAAGCATGAGAATGAGAAATTTCATTAAAATATTAGCACCTTATCTTTTGTGAATCGAGCACATGTAGACTTTGGTCTGGAATTACTTTCGACCTCATCCATCTTTTCCAGCACCTTCTCACTTAGAAACATGTCTCTATTACCTCTAAGTAAATCATTAGGTGTTTGTCCCTGGAAAAAAAAAATAGGCAAAGTAATATTAAAATTATTTTTGTAAAAAGGGAGAGCCACCGAACTATAAAGACAAAGAAAAGGTAATTCCAACAACTCACAGTATTATTGGGGATTGTGAGATTAGCACCATTTGTTACCAAGGTTGTGACAGCAGTTGAGTTCCGTGCCACTATGGCCCAATGCAGGGCAGTATTGCCATGAAAGTTGTCTTGGAAAGCTGAAGATGCTCCCAACGTTAACAGCATACGAGTTGGATCCAAGCTGAAGTAAGGACAGTATTAAAAATTAATACTGAACAGTTTTAAGGAAGAGAAGGTTTAATCTCTTGACATAAAATTTACTCTCTACATTCAGAAAAATAGGTTGTACCCCCAAAAATTAATGGTCTCAAAAAAAATCTACAAAACACTATTGTCTAAATAGATAAAAGCTGTGTTTGAACGTAACTAAATTGGACGATCAATGAGCCAAAGCAGTGTATAGACTTTCCAAATGAAACTTCTTGCACTTAATATGTACCCTTGATTATTATACATATAAACTATAATAGAAAAACCAAAAGCTGAAAGCAGAAAGCATGGGTGCAATTTATTCAAATGATAACCATTTTAATTGTAAATTTCTAACTAAACTGGGCTGAATTATTCATCTATGAGAAAGATTTAAGGATTGCAGCTCACAGGATTCGAACAAACTGAGTTATTTTCAAATCAGAAAGAAAATAACATAAAATCCTTGTGGGTTTTTAGATAAACTACTAGCTTATAAATAAATTTTGTTTTCATGTTTCAACAGTTACACAGCAGACATTTCCGCCGTGTAACTAAATTGTGAAGAAACCTTCCTGCGTGGCAAGGCAATAAACACAAGGTGGCAGCACAATAATTACATTGATGTTCATTACCGGGAGCTGAATCCCAAATTGTCCAGAGCGCAACACATAAAGAAATTATTAGAGAGCAAGACTATCATAGAAGGTGCTGCTTTTAAATATGAGATAATCAATGATAAATTTCTAAACCCCTCAGAATATTATTCAATTATGAGTGCTTTCAAAACTATGTAAAAAAATTAAAAGGTAATTCTTCATCTTATCTACTTCAGACAAAATGCACTGCATTGACGTAAAATTAGGAAAAGAAATTAAAAAAAAAATAGTTGTTAAGGAATTATTTCAGAAGAAAGTTACCCAAAAAATCGCTTCATTAATAAGTGACACACACTTATTTGTAAATTTGTACCCAAGAAATGAACTGCTCACTCAACCGTAAGATCTATGCAATTTTTTCTGCATTAAATAGACACATCAAAACTAAACCAAATATGTAAATGAATATAGGTTTTATTATAACAGGAATCAAAGATATTAAATCATTGCAATATTACTTTTGAACCAAACTAATTATAAGTGTGCAAATAAAAATATAATATAGAACAGACACTAGTGTATAAAATAGTTAACTAAAAATGGGGGAAAGGAAATCAAAATTTGTATTTAAAATAAAAATACAAACAAAACTAAACATTGGAACTTTGACGGATTTGGTATGTGTTGGAGGTCCAGTTTGATGTGTCATATTTGTAAATGTATAAAGAGTGTAATGTTGAGAACGACAACCTTGAACTTGCGCACCTGGTGACTCGGTATGCGCTCCACATGAGGGGTGTCATTCCGCCTCGATCTTGTCCATCCATGTTAGCTCCCTTAGCAATGAAATATGCCATGATTCCTGCAAATCCAAGTTGGGCAGCAATGTGGATACATTGGAGTCCATCACCATCACATATTAAGGGATCTGCACCATGTTGCATTAATAGCACAACAGCACCCAGATGTCCAGCCCTAAAATGTTGAAATAGAATAATTATGAAGGTATTTGGGATATAAAAGTCTTAAATATCACAAATATATGATTTGTACATTTTAGTTTAATAGTGACAATAGTATACTATTAGTAATTCATTTAAGAGCATCTTACCTTGTTGCCCAATGCAGAGGAGTAGCCATCAAATCCCCACCAACAGCATCAACAAGAGCTCCCCGAGATATATAAAAGCGGATTATTTCTTTGCGATTATTGATTGCAGCCCAATGAAGCAAAGTCACATTTTCAGCATCTCTTTGATTCACATCAAAACCCTCATCAATAAGCTGCTTACATCGCTCCAGGGCTCCATTCTAAGTCAACACAACAAAATTATTAGTTGAGATAAATATCACTAACTAAATAAAATTTGTCAAAGATTTTCAGAATACAAACCTGAGTGGCTTTTACAATATCGAGGTTACTGTAATCCACATCTGGGCTCGAACCCTTGGCTTGTGGTACTTGCGGTACTTGTTGGAACATATCAGCTTGGGCATGCTGACAATTTTCTCTCTCTCGCTTGAAGAGGCTACCCGGTTGACAGGCATCCTGTAATGAATGACAACAAACAGTGGAAGAGCTTGAATTGTGAATAAAACAATAGTTATGTTTCAATGGAGACATCAAATTTGTATGTTCCAGACTTATATTTAAAGGTCAGATTTGCTACTACCAGAGGGCTTTGAGAGCTTATACCTTGTCATGTTTTTGCACTCAAAGTTACTAGGTTAAGAAAAGATAACAGGGGTATCTTACAACTGATCAAGTAATGACATACCTGGGAAACAAACTGGATGGGGTTGCAGGTCGGATCCGCCAGGTTGCTAGCTTTAATAATAACTTGTTGCGACTAAACAAAAAGACTACCGAATTTCGGAAATTCCCGACAGATCACAAAACATGAGTAGATAACGATTTTCTTAAGGTTTCCTGTAGTTTGCTTGTAATGTGCACTTAATCTTAGTGATGGTAAAATACTAGGAGATTTATCATAAGAACTCAGATTTGACAGTGGTATAAAACTATCTATTTAGTCATTGACAAACAATAATAATGAAATAATGGCAAAGTAACCATGTACCAAATATTGAAAATGTCAATACGTTCATGCCTCTGCACCCAACTTCAGTTTCATATCAATGTAGGTATTTGGTGGTGGTACAGTGACTACTTCATATGCGAAATTGACAATGAATGTACGCCGATTTGGCGTTTTAAATGAGCGATGCCCATCATTTATTGTGCTAGTAAATTTTTCATTTGTGGTAAGTAGCCTCATCCCCACCCACATCCCAGCAAACTTTTGGTGGTGGCGCCCCCTGTGCTGAATTGCTCAACTAGGCTCGTCGATCGCTAAGGGTGGAGGAGGAGGAGGGACTAGCAGAAGGCAAGGCTAGCAGACTACGCTACAATGCATATTGCGAAAAAACGACCTTTGATTAAGCCTTAAGCCCATTGTCATTTATATACATTCAATTTACATGTAGACTTTCACTCACCTGAATCCATGTTGGTTCAGATAGTCCTCGACTGTTCCTTGCCGACGTTCACGCCGTAGGTTAATTTGATCAGCTAAGATGGTTGCAGGACTTGGTGTAGCTATAGATGATCTTCTGTATGGTGTGCTCCTGGCTTTGAGCATCCTTTTTGGTTGGTGCTTTCGTCGTATCAAAAATCCTGTGAAGAAGAAATGGGTGTCAACAGTAGTTGGTCTCTTGCTAGTTTTTGCTGTGTCAGGATCACATATATTGAGACCTTTAATAGTGACAACTGTCAATGCTGTCTTCATAACTATTTTGGGGAAGAAGTACGTATATTTTTTTCTGAGATTAAGTATACATTTTACAGTAGCTTTACATTGACTATGTTCCTCCTCATGCTTTAATTTTATTTTCTTCTAGGTACAGTCACATATTAAGCTTTATTTTTACATTTGGCTTTTTGACTTTCTTTCGACTATCAGACTACTTTGGCGCACCTTATGCTCCAGGACCGGTTAATCTAATTAATATGGTCTTAACCATGAGAGTAAGTCAATTTTAATTTCCCAGTAATACATAAGACAAGCACTGTGTTAAAAAATAGTTAAGGCATCATATTTTAACTTCTAATGTGATTCTTAACTAATATTTGTTCTTTAGATGGTGGGTCTTGCCTTTGAGGCTCGAGACAGTTGGCTTGCTCATAAAACTGAGAGCAAAATGGCTACCTCAGGTGCAGAGTTAACTGAAATGGAAGAAAAGGAGCCATTGGATGTCCATCCAGGTTTTATGGATGTATATCACTATGCTTTCTGCTATGTGGGAGTGCTAACAGGTAACTGTTCACAACAAATAAACTTATAATTTTTTAACTCTTAACTCTTAATAACTTTAGCTTATTTGCTGAACCCTATCTTTAAAATACAGGTCCTTATTTCCGGTACACTACATACAGGGATATGATAAATACACCCTTTTCAAGGTTTGCACCTTGTTGGGATGCAACAAAGTCCAGACTTCTACGCCTCCCTTTCACTGTGCTTGCCTTTGTAATTGTGAATAGTCTTTATCCAAATAAGGTACAGTTAATTTTCAATCTGTTATTTTTCTAAGATATACCAGGTGTTTTGTTTACTATAAAAATTTCTATTTCTTTCTCAGATGGCTCTCACCGATGAATTCTATTCAAACTATTCTGTTTTCTATCGCATTATATTTTTAACTATTTCCTTCTTTAATTTCCGTATGAGAATCTACACTGGTGTTATGCTATCTGAATGTGTATGCACCATGGCAGGTTTAGGTGCTTATCCTGACTGGTGTAAACCTCGTTATGGAATGGGTCCTACTTCCCGTTGGCAAGAAGTTGCAAGATTGTAAGTAGCAATCTTTAGCTCAACCAGAAATTCTAAATTAAATGTAAGTTGTGTTCAAAATTTCTTCTGTCTTAATTTTTCAGAGGGAGAAGTCCTGTTCAAGCAATGAGGGAGAAGTATAATTTTGAAACGGTACATAGTGTTATTATTTCAAAGTGTGAATTTGAGCCAAGTGTTCGTCAAGCCATGAAGAGTTGGAATATGACCATTCAATATTGGTTGGCAGCCTATGTGTACAAGAGATTCCCCATAAAGCCATTAAGGTACAATTTATTTTTTCTTTCTACTTTTAAAAGTGAGATAAGCTATGGCATGGCCTGCTCACCACCTTTTTTCAACACTTTCTGTAGGACTTTTGCAACAATGTTCATGTCAGCATTTTGGCATGGAGCTCATGCAGGCTATTACTTATGCATCATGTCAGTTCCTCCTCATATGATAGTCGAAGATTTATATGTTAAACTTTATGCCAATAATGCCGGACCAAAGGTAAAATTAGCATCCTGCATTTATAAATTTTAACTTTCTTTTTCCTTTTAAAAAATAAGAGTTGTAATTATTTTCTTATTATGAAAATTTGCAGTTACAACGGTTTATGAATTTCATGATCTGGTTTATGCGATTACAAGGATTTGCATACATGAGTATCACATTCCAGTTACTCACCATTGATGCTGCCCTACGCTACTGGGGCTCTATCTATTATTGTTACCATTGGATTCTGGCAGCTCTGTACATTACTGGGCTTGTTATCCAGTTTCGTCGACCAAAGAAAGTAACTCCAGCAGTAGCAGTACATCATGATTTTCATGCTGTTGATCCACCGAAAGTTAATAAAACCGAATGAAGAAGGGGGAACCAACTTGATCCATTGTGGCACAACTCTTCTGCGCCATCGACTCCAGTTCTGGATCCTGCACGACGAGGCGCAATCAGAAGCAGTCTACATTCAAGTCTTCATCATCGAATTAACAGTGAATATCACATCAGAGACAGCTGGCTATAACTTTTGTTTGGAAGCTTATCAATGAACTTGAAATAATGCAATTTTTATTTTGGCTGAGAAGTACACATTAACTTTAGGAGAGGCTTGAAAGTTTGTGGTGCTCTCTATATTATAATATTGTGTATTTTTTCAGCCATATGCATTATCTCTTTTCTAAAATAAATGACAAGTATAACTGTCTGAAGTTCCAAGTAAACATTTGATTGTCTTCCAGTGTGGTTCTTAACCATAAATTATGTAAGCCAATTGCCAATTGAAACAAGACAACTGTATTTACAGGTTTTGCTCTTTCAAAGCCATCAAAACTATGTGAAATGGATGACAAGTGAATGGAAAGTGAAAGCTGTTTGATTTGCATGGCAATTTGTATGAAAATCTGCTAGCCCCTCCCTCAGGACTTTAAGGGTTCATCTTCAAGGATTGCTGTTAGAATTTGGATTCTTGCAAATTTTAATTCTGCTCAAGAAAGGTTTACTGACTAAGATTACATGGGATTATAATGTGTATGTGGAGGAGAAGGGAGGTGTTGCCCAAATTGCCTATATTGATGATGGATGCGCTAGAATCTTTGTGCCACAAAGGGTTAAGTTGTTTCCCCATAAATCATTGTTTGAATCTCAGATACACCAAATCTTATGAGATCTTGGTCATTCTAGGAAGTCATCATATTAAAGTGTTTTTTAAGTAACAACTGATATGCAAATATTGATGACAAGTATTTCATCTCCTGTAATATGATCAAGGTAATGAGGATTTGGTTTATCTATTTCTTAGGATCAAAATTAATTTAATTGGAAATTTGTTTATGATGCTGTATTAACAGGGTGTTCAGCAATTAGTTCATTGCCATGGGTTAGGGCGAAAATTTCAGTAGCAAAATTACTTCCTAGCTGTTACATATGGTATGAACAAGTCCAGTCAAAATGTACTTGTCATACTGACTTAAAATGTAGGTTTTCCCTTCTCAAATTGCATTTTTAGTGTGCAAAACCGTCACAACCATAGAGCTTTTCTTTCATATACTTTCATCCCTAATTTTGCACTTTGTGTAAATTTTAATGTTAGCATTTTTACAACTTGTATTACATTGCATAACCTTAGGTGTATTTTGGTCTGAAACAAGTCTAAATTTTTTATAACTTTACACCTTCTTCAGTCTTGACTATAGGAAAATATTTTAAAATTTTGTGAAGTTATGCTCACTAAACAGTAAAGTAGCTGGACACCCTTTTTAAGATCTTTTGTAGAATATTTTGTAACAATTCAACACTTGCTTTGCAGCATTGGGCACAGTTCTTTATGAGGTGCTTGGTAGTATGGACAGGTTAAAGCATAGTGTGACAGGTGGATAATTGAAGTGAGCCTTCTGCTAGAGTCATGACATTATCGAGACTATAGACTATTCACTGTGGTAACTCTGATGTGTATTACATTTTTCTTGTTTCATAAATTTAAAATTCATAGAAAGACCTTGTAAATGAATCTATTCTCCAACTTTATTAAGGATATATGTTATCTCTTATCCTTTTGTACAATTTTTACAATTTAACCATAATTTTTTATTCTTGCCTGTAACAGTGTGGAGTAGCTCAAATTTGCCTTTTTTGGGTGATGCTAAGTGTTTGAGGTAGGAGGGACAGGGACTAACAGCTATCTCAAAACAGGTGAAAGTATTTTTAAAATGTATCCATCAACAAATTTACATTGTCTACATTGTTAGACAATGCTGAGGGTTACGGTTTGTAAATATATCCTAAACTAACTTCCACTGTTGAAAACTGTTAACATTTTTATTTTATTTGTACTTTTTTAAAATATGTAATGGCTGTGGTCTGTATTGAAGGTTACTAAGTCTCCTTCTCATATAAAGAAAAATAAACTAGGAAATAATGAATAATAATTGCTCAACATGTAGCTTTGCAATTGGCTTTATTGCTAGATAAATACAGAAAATTATACTTTAAACTACCATTGCTGTACCTCAAGTTTTAAAACTTTTTGGTCCTGTTAAAGTTTTTGAATGGTCAGTCTACTTCTTTGCATAGTCCAATTGTTATGAAGTGGAGAGCTTCGGCCGCTTTGGCTTTATGTTTCTATGTAAGCAAATACACGTTCTATGCTCTTACTTTGTGATTGAGCTTAATTTTTGTCAGGATTTGCCAGTTATTTAATGTTTAGTTTAATTTGTACCTTAGTAACTGTAAGTATTTGCACAAAAGCATTTAACTGTCAATTGTAACAGTAAATTTATTTATAGATGTGTAGTTTCAGACATTTCAACATTTTAAAGCACTTCATATTTTGGATAGGAAAGTCTTGCATCTTTTTTTTAATTGCTTTGTTTATTGATAAAGTAATTTTTAAAACTTTATAGGATTAACTGTTGGGAGCAATAATGTCTTCAACCAAAGGGGGTTGAGATGAGTGATAATTTTGTGTTGAGATGGACAATGAAATACTTTATGCTTCTGCATTTCTGCTATCAGTGTCAGTGACTATATTTCAATGAGAGTGTAGAAAACTCATGGACCTGATATTTATGTGATAAGTATAAGGATGTAGGAATATGATCTGATACATTATCCAATATTCCAGATTGCCCACAAACCATTCTCAGAAAGTTTGCACATATTCCTTTTCAACTGGCTCTTCCAATGCAAAGTTTTTTTCTGGATTTAATAGGTTTTTAATTTTTATATATAAAAATTTTTTGTTTTGCTTTTCTTTCTTGTCTAAAATTAAAAACCAATACACTTTGATATGCCTACTAGTGTCAAAACTTTCCAAGGTATTATTATTTAGAGGTTTGACACTCATTTGATGGCATATGAAAGGATGAAAGGGGTCCTGTTAATACCTTCATTATTTATTTAATGTTGGTTGTCCTATCGTTAATCTCTGAAACAGTTACACATTTGGTTCTAGTAATTTTTTATTACACTTCTTAATGAATATATAGTGTAGTTTGTGTTTCCCTCTGTTTGCTAATGCATTATTTTCATCAATAGTAATAATAAGGTCACAGTGAAGTGCTAAGACTGTCAGAAGATCATTCTGCTATTTTGTCACAATCAAGTTGCCTACGGTAGGCCTATAAGCTGAAAAATGCGTGTGATACTCAAATCTGCTGCTGTGGGTAAAATTGCTGACTTTCAAAAAAATCTTCCCTTAAGATTAGATTTTTTTTAAATTAAAAATCTTATTCTACCTGTAAGAAAATTCTGCTTCTGCTTTGAATAGAAGCATTTCTCAAAATTAAGACTTTTAAATTGTATCATAATTGACCATTCCAAATAATGGGACACTAGTGAACATTGATCCTAATACGCTGTTTCTCTCAAGTCTTATGTAACAAAAAAATATTACCTGTTTTTTATCAAGACTTAATGTGTCCTCAATGCAAAAGAAAAAATACTTCCAAATGTAGCGATTGAATTGCCTGCTACTCAGCATAAAAATTGAAGCATCTCTTTTCCCTTTTGAGGATGTTGCTGCATGTCAAAATAAGGTTAATTTTAATTTAGGATGGTGTTTGAAATTCTTAGACATTGGCAATGATAATGTTTCTGCTATTTGTAGGGCCATTACACCATGGGTATTTGTTAAATTAGGAATTTGCAAGAACAAATAAAAAAAAGTGCACTGACTGCTTGGAAAAATAACAATTTTTTATTGTCATCATTATAAATATGTAATCAGAGAAAATCAAATACTAAGCCAATACCAAAATTCCAAATCTGTAATTCAAGGGACATAAAAAGTAATGCTCTAGATAGATAAACAATGCAAACTTCAAACTCAATTATATATGTAACATAAATCCAACATGTTAGTTTTAAAATAATGAAAACAGAATTCATGTGAGCTTCATTTGTTCTAATTTTAGAGAACAGAATTCAACTCTTAAAGTTTCCAAATGTGATTGCAGATTTGCTATTTCAATAGACAAATCCACTGCTTTCTTGAATGAGTCTTGAGCTACCCTCATATTTTGTGGCACAAGAACACCGAACCAATGTAGAGGATCAGAGGATGGTCTTGTATTTTCTGAACAGTCTTCAGACTCCGGAGCTTCAGTTGATTTTGTTTTCTTCAATGGCTGATTAATTAAAAGTGTGAAAACAGGAGTCTTTGTACCATCGTCTTCCAAACAGGAGTTTTCTACCTTCCGAAGAGCATAAAATGGTTCACTTTCTTCAGTTGGTAGCTGAGATGTAGAAACATTTCTATTGCCCATTATGTATCGGGATTTTGCAAGGTTTATAGACCCTGTCTGGATCAACTCTTGCAATTTCAGTTTTTTCTCAACTACTTGCTGCATGAGGTCCAAAGCTGTCAGGCCCAAGCTGTCAAGTCTATCATCGTCTGGGCTGTTACAAACTTCTGCAACCATCTAAAAGAGGTTACTCATATTAGGGCAATTTCTATGGGTGGTTGGTAGTCCACTCATTCACATGACTTAACCTCAAGGTAAAAAGGAACTACTTTTAAATTACACATAATTTTAAATTTAAAAAGAAATTAAAGCAATGACTGCACAAGCATAATTCTTTTACTCACTTTCTATCACTAGAATTTTTTTCTCCTTGTGTTAAGCAGTAATAACAACAACCTGCCGAGTGCAGACGACACGCACCGCCCTCCTAGTCCATTACAACGATGGCAAGGCTGCGGATCTTCACGGGAAAAAAACGCAAGCAGCAGGTCGGTCGAAGCAAGCAGTACTGGTTGCCTGCCCCTGAGATACGGGTATTGATAGTTCGGCCACTCCCAACGTGTACATATGAGGTGTTCTTATGTGATCTTCTGACAGTGTTTGGTTCTTTTCAGTTTTGTTGCCGATCGCTCGTGAAATTTGTGATTTGCCAGTGACAATCGTATAAGATAACTGACACCTTGGGGATTACCGGGCGACGGGTGGAAGATCTACGGACGCTTGTTGAGCTGATTGGAACTTGATTTTAGACCACCCAGACGCTGTCAATTGAATCAAGATGAACGTGAATTTTGCAGCCTTCCGAGAACCTCGAGGGGTTATGAGAGTACTTCAGTTTGTTTTCGCCATATGTGCCTTTTCCACAATGTGTGGATATACTGGTAAAATCACTATTACAGCATGTGGTACCAAACCTCCAACAACCCAAACCCTTGAATTTTCTTACCCATTTACATTAAGTGATGTACAAGCTACAATAAGTTGTCCAAGTCCCAGTGGTAGCCCACCACAACCTACCAATGTCTATCTAGATGGAGACTTTCATTCTGACTCACAATTCTTTGTCGCTTCAGGTGTTTTAGCATTTTTGTATTGTATGGGTATTGTTGTTGTTTATGGTTTGTTTGAGGAAAATTATCAGAGCAACAGTATGCTTCCCCTTCTTGATTTTGTTCTTACAACAGTGCTGGCTGTTCTGTGGCTCTCAAGTAGTGCAGCTTGGGCTAACTCTCTGTCCTCAATAAAGGATGTAACTGAACCATCATACTTGACGAGCAAATTCAAATTAGATTTCTACACTGCCAGTTTTTCAAGCTTAAATATCTCTGTCCTGCTTGGTTTTCTGAACTTCTTTTTGTGGGCATCTGATTTATGGTTCTTATACAAGGAAACTCATTGGTTCAAGATGAGGCAGGAGAGTGCAGGTGGTGTTTGAATTCTTCTTTTATGTAGGCAGTTTGATGCATCCAGCTGTGTATCAATATCATGTTCAAAATTCCTGTCATATCTTTTCCCCTGTTTTTGGCAAATGAACAGTTATTTTGATTAGGACTCTACATGCTTATACTTTATGGTGTTCCATGCGTGCTAGTATTTTTAGCTACAATACCTATCTATCAGTTTCAGTTTCTGTTGTCCAATTGTTGTATATGACAAGTGCTAGCAAAATGTAAGCTTTTAAGTATTTTACTTGTACTTAAACTAACAGGGAAATGGCTTAAGCATCTTCTTACCTGCTTTTCCTGTGATGTACTTGAAGTTTATCAAAGATGAATGAAATGTATTGTGCGCTGTCCTCTGCTTCTAAAGTTGTGTAAGAAGTTTAATGAGACAAAGATATCCATTAATCATGCTGACTCCTACATTATTTCTAGCACTTAATTTAGGTGAATTTACTGAGTACAGTACCTTTACATCATTTAAAATGTCTACTCATTCTAACCTTAGATATTTTCTTCAAATGACTTTTTGAAATTATACTCAAATTAGTAGATTCTTCTGCTCTTAGGACAAGGTGATGGCCACATTTCATAAATAATACTTATCATTCAAAACAAACCTGCTTTGAAAATACTTGTCTTCTAATGGACTTGAAAAATATTTTAAGTGTAGAAACTGAAATTGCTTGACTAGTTGTGATTACTAATCAAAAATTTTTGGTGCCATGTTATCCTATCTGATTTTGTGAAGTAGAGTCTGTTTTACCTTCTCCTTGTTGAAATACCAACAGTTAGTCTGTTTCAAAGTCACTTCAATTAAAATAATATCTCTGTTGATGCTTTTAAGTAAAGGGGAAAAGGTATCTCTTATCTTTTCTAATAAGATTTGAAAGTATTCTCCAGTCTTTTTTGCTTGTTATTGTCATGTAAAAATAGAATATAAAGTCTGTGTTTATAGATTCCATTACAACTTGAGATACTTTCTTTTGCTATGCCAATATTTTGCAAAGTTGTGATGGTCCTATTAGAGCTGAAGACTGAAATAAGTTGATGCTTGGTAATTGTTTCCTTGATGAAATTCGCAATTCATTGTTATGATGTATGAGTTCTCCATTCCAATGTAAAGCTTCATTAAGACAATACATGTCTCCATTCACAAACTAAAACATATCAAGGTCTTAAAATAAGAGATTATGTGATAAATGTTTGCAGTGGGTAAAAAGCACAGAGATGAAGTCAAATCTGACATCATATACACATTTTGTAACATTGGGAACATTTAAAATCAAATATTATTTTTTCTGCTGTATATGTTATCAGTATTAAATGTACAGTTCTGAGCTTTGCTCTTTTGTTCTTACGAGGTTGTGTAATAAAGCTCAAAAATGTCAATTCTTGTTATAAACTACTAACGAATATTGGGAAATGAATTGGAGAAACTTACTTACAGATAATGAAGCTAACCAGTGATCATAAGTTGCTTAAAAAAAAAAAATCTTTTTGTTTTTAATGACCTGAGAATATTGCACAGTTTGTGAATCAATATTTACAAATGTATTAACATAAATATTAAGTGGTGCAGTTTCACTTTTGTTCAGTAAGAGTTTTTTTTTTTTTTTTTTGTGCAATTGTTGCCTAGTTTACTTTAATTCCCATACCCTTCTCCAGATTTGTTAAAAAAAATTGTCTTAGGTGAGGACTGTTTTAATTATACCGCATCATCTGTTTTTGTATATCTAAATGATGCTAGAAGCTAGCTGCTAGCCGATCTTGGCCATGTGTTTTTTCCCTCCCCCCTTTTTTTCATTTTCTGTTTTTTTACGAAAGTATTTTGTAGATGTCCAGTGTCTGTAGGGCGGAGAGCATTCTTTAGATCACTTGTGTAGCTTTAATGACTAATAAATGAAGTTCTTGTTAACCTACTTCTGGCGGCTGTCTCCTTATCTCGCACCTGCTGTTCTCGCCCCCCCCCCCCCCCTCTCTCTTCCTGCTGCCCCGGGGGAAGCGCCAACGAGGCGCATGGTGTGGTGCGGGTGCGGGTCCACCGCTGCCGGGCCGGGCCGAGACCTCTGGCGCCGCCTAGTGCACGCCGAGTGGACGCGGCCGTCCTACCCGCTGCCCCGCCCCGCCGCTGTCCTTGGGTGTGGTGGGACGTGTTCCCATCCCATCCCACCGGTCCAATATACAGTTGTAGCGAGCATCGCGATGCCGTGAGGTAAGGAGCCGCTTCGGACGGCTTCATGTCTCTCCTACTTCACCCACGGCGCGGCTCTGCTGACTAGACCCCCCGGGTCGGGCCGGGCGGGGCCGGCCAGGGTCCTGACGCACCTGGTACCTGGTGTGGCGCTGCTGCCCGCTGGCGCCCCTGCTTATCTCTGCGCCGCGGCTCCAAGATACCTTGTTGACGCACCGATAAGACCGCGCCCGGCCCGCCGCGCCGCCCGGCTCAGCGCTCAGCCCAGACTCGAGCCCAGTCATAGGTAGGGCTCAAGTGGCGGACAGGAAAGCGCCGCGCCCGTGAGTCGTAAACGCTAAAATGAATATGCAAAAACCTAAAAAAAGGAAACAGTCTGGATTTTTCAGAATTTTTTTTTCTCTTGCAGATGGTGACGGCCGGGGGAGAAGAATCCTTGCCGGTAAAACTCTGCATGGCAGCGCCCAAGTCAAGTCGGGGAACAGCTATTTCCGACGACAATGCCTGTGGTGGTCCCACCGTCAAGAGACTAGCTCACGGTGGGCGTGCCAAATGCAACGCCAAGAGTCCCACGCTGCGTTTAGTTTGTCTCCGGCCGCCGCGCCCGGCCTCGGCCTGGCGGCGGCGCGCTGCGCGCCCGTGTGAGGTGGGCTGCCTACCTCCCTGGCGCTCGCCGGTTCAGCGAGGCCCGTGTTTTTATCTAGCTCGGCCGGTAAGAGGTAGGCCCACTCTTTTATTATATTCATCAACATCCCCGGAGTTCGTTACCAAAAAAATATATATATATCGGCCGCAGCAGCAGTTTAATACAACCGAGTCAGTTGAACTTGAAGAATCAAGCAGAGACGACGGTGTCTCGTAACGCAATGTCTGTGGTCGATTATGGAATAACTTCCCAGCTCCGGCGCGCCCGGGGCCCGGGCCTCCTGCTCCGGCCACGGCCCCAGCTTCTGAACCGCCCCTCGGAGAAACTTCCCGAACCGCCCCACTTCCAGCCCCCACCCCCGGCGCGCTGCCCCCTCTCCCATTGTGTGCGCATCACGCCCCAACCCTTCCCCCCACCGCCCCATACCAGCTCACAGAGGGGTGAAATTCATTCCCCCCCGAAGCGCCGCAGCCGGGCTGGGGCTGTGCCCCTCATCTACGCCCCCTACACCTTCCCGCCCCGTATGTATACATTGAAACCCAACCCCCGCGCCTACCGCCCACCCTCCAGACGCGCTGTCTGTGCATCGCGCCCAAAGAGGGATCAGGAATAGTTTATCTCCCCCGGAAAAATGAGAAAACTGATTTAGACTGGGCGAGAAACACGGGGCTCCGGTCGCTCCCCGCCTCCTTCGACGCCGTCGTCTCCCCGGGGCGCCGCGACGCTCCCTTTGTCTGAAGGCAGAAGGGCGTCGGCCTGCCCCCGCCCCGCCCCTGCACCTGCCCCTCCACCCCATCCCCACCACCCCTCGGCGCGGTTTGACCTTGCCCTTCCCTTCCCTTTTCAGGGTCGATAGTTGAAAAGCGAGGGGCCTCAGTGCCGCTTCGCGCGCCGTGCACGCCCTTTGCCGGGTAAAAGGGGCGGGGATTTTGCGTGGGTAGGATATGTTTTGGCAGCCTGGCCGGTAGGGGAGCCACGAGGAAAAAGGAAGCGAGCATGACTGAAGCGCCGGGGACCACCGCTCCCCCTCTCCCTCTTTCCCCCCGTCTCTCTTCCCACCCACTCTCGCTCTCTTCCGCCGCTCGCTCTCCCTCTTTCATTTCTACGGATAGCGTAGCGTAGCAGAGCGAAGCGCCCCGTGTGTAAGGTGAGGTGGTGCCTTTCTGCCGGAGCCTGGAAGCCGGGCCGGGCCCGGCCGGGGCGGACAAGAATGGGGAAGCACTTCCGCACGGGGGCACGGGGGATGTCACCTCACCTGTCCCTCCCTGTCGCTCCCGCCCGCACCGCCGCGCCGCGCCGGAGTACGTACCGGAAATAGGAAGTCAGATACAGACGCGACAGCGTGCTGTATACGTCGCGGTTTTCTCGTTTTCACTTATTCATACGACTTTGACGAGTCCTTCGCCGCGCCGCGCCCCTCCCGGCAGCGCGGACCCCCTTCCCCCTTTCCCTGCAGCGCGACATCTCGCGTGCGAATACTGGAGCGCATTAATGAAGCGTGTAGTGCGCGTGGGCGACGTGCGTTTCCGCCACCACCGTCATGAAACATTGACACTACACGCCCCCGGCCCGGCCCGGCCCGGCCCGGCCCGGCCTCCACGAATATGCGTGTGGATCCGCCCTTGAATCGGCCGAAAAATTGTACGTCCCAGCAGACGATCCTCTTGATTCTTGTGATGGATCGAGAGCCCCCCGCCCCGCTCCCCGTCCTGGCCCGACCAGGCTCAGTAACAGCTTTCAAATCTGCAAAATTCGTCAAAAATTATACAATTATAATAATTCACGGGAAAGTCTCTTTTTCGTCACGTTAGCTGCTTTCATTGCCAAAATGGCAGGAAGCGCATCCGCTCAAATCCGAAATTTTTAATGCATCAGTAACGAGTGTGGTTTGGTTGGATTGAAGTTGGCAGCCCTGCAGTTACGGTTGCAGAGGCAGTTTGAAATGAATAGCGATCAGTGTCGCTTTGTCTCGTTCGGTACGGCGTTTTTATTCGTTTTCGCGGTTTGAACAAAACTTTTAGCATCTGTGCAAAGTATCGGCGTGAACGTAAGATATTCAAGTAGTTTCAGGTTAGACTATTCTTCGGCAAAAGTCATAAATCGGGACTGTGTTTCATGTCAAGATCGCAAGTAAGATGGCCCACGTCATACCGCTGGTAACCTATCAGCTGCCATTTTGTGGATAACGTTGACCGGATAAACGTCTCCGGGGGCTCTGCTGGTAAGTGTTTCAGCTCGACGGTCTCGTTCAATGTTAGTCATCCTAGGCAAACATCGCAATTATTGCGGCTGTCACTATATCCTTGGTGGGACAAAATCCAGGTCGGACAGCGCTTTTTCGGATTTCGGGGAAATTGCCAGGTCGTACAAAGATAGGTCGGACAATCTAGCTGCACCGTCGAGGGGTTTGTGCGGGACCGGGGATGACTTCAGGTGCGGGTCGATTCTCTTTCTGTTCGCGTCGTCCTGGGACATAGGCAGGTGCCAGGAGAACAGTCCGCACCGGGCCCCGGACCGGGCCGGGCCGGGCGGGCCGCGGCGCAGCTGCCCTGCCCTGCCCTGCCCGCCCGAGCTCGGTGGCAGCGCCAGAGGGCACGGGAGGTCACTACCGGTGAGGATGCCGTGCTGGAGGGGCGTGGTTGGCTCCGCCCCGCCACGCCCCGCCACGCCACGAGACACGCATGTGATGAGCGACTATCAGGGACACATGGGGAGTTCCTACACACGCGGACCGGAGCCCGACCCGCCACCCCGAGGGGCGCTATGCATTCTCCGCCCCGCCCCGCCCCGCCCCCGGCTCCAGCCGCCCCCGCCCACCTCTCCTCCAACATCCACCCTACCCCGCCCCTCCCCCCTCACGTCGCAGCGGCGGCGGCGGACCCCACGCCGCGCCCCGCCCCGCCCCGCCACTCCCCGCCATGTAAATCGATCCGCGCGTCTCCTCTCTCGCGCCCTCTTGCACGCCCTTCCTCTCTCTCGCTCGCACGTTCTCCCTTTCTCTCTTCTTCCAACGTCTCTCTCTCTGCTCTCTATCTTTCGCTCTTCCTCACTCTCCCCCCCTCTCGCAGTTTCGTGCGTGGGCGGTGGGCCGACCCTCGCCCTTATCCGTCTCTCTCCCCCATCGTCACGTTCGTTTTGCTCGCCCGTTCGTAACAAACTTGTCTCTTTCCCACCCTCCCTCCCTACCGCCCGCCCGCCCGACGCGAGAAGGGGTGGGGTGGGTGTGGGGGCGCCTCGTGGGGGCGGCCGGCGCTGGGGCGCTTTTGCCAACTCTTTAAGGACATAAATGTCGTTAATCTCGGTGGTGTCAGACTGGTGGCGAGTCGGGGGGCGAGGCGTGGCTCCCCCATGCCGACCCCGCCCCACCCCGCTCCCTCCGGCCAGAGTCCTGGACTCCCTGGACTCCGTGCTGGAGGCAGGCAGGCCCGGCCCGGCCGGTGCCGCGGTAGGCCCCTCTCTCTCTCTCCCTCTCCCTCCCCCTCCTGATCTCCCACCCTCTCCCCCCTCTGATCGCCTAGCCGCTCTCCTCTCCCTCCTCCCGTCCGAGACCGGGACCGGTTTTGCACTGTAGGAACTCGCGGCGCGGCGCGGCCGGCCGGTCCGGGGCCGGGCTGCCAGCAGGACCAGCAGGACCCCGCAGGACTTGATAGGACCCGCAGGGGAACCCAGCAGGGGAGCCCAGCAGGGACCGAGCTCCAAGTGCGCCTGTTACAGCACGGGTCAGAGGCGGGCAATGAAGGAGTGCGAAGCGAGATGGGAGGTGCTCGAGGAGCGAGAGAGAGAGAAGAGAGAGAGAGAGAGAGAGAGAGAGAGAGAGAGAGAGAGAGAAGAGAGATAGAGAGAGAGGGGGGGGAGAGAGGAGGAGGAGGAAAGAACAGGAAAAGGAGGGGGAGCCACAGCAACCTCTGCCTCTCCGCCCCGCCCCGCGCTACCGGAGGAGTGCGAAGCGACCGTGAAAACAAAGAGAGTAGGACCGAGCGCCCGGGGGAGAGGGAGTGAGAGGGCGCGCCAGGGCGATGTGAGTAAAAAGAGAGCGAGTGAGCGGGAGGGAGAGAGGGCGCGAGAGAGACGGAGAGAGCACAACATGAGCGCTGCCCAGAGAGTGCTCGGCTTGGCTCGGCTCAGGGGTCGGCAGTGTTCGGGCTAGGCTCGGGTCTCGGAGGGAGGGCCGGGGCTTGGGAAGGGAGGGGAGGGGGGGGGAGGGGCGTCACCGCAGCGGCGCGGGCGGCGGGCGGCGCGGCGCGGCAGCCCTGTCCTGTCCAGTACCGAAGGAGCGCGCACGGCGGCAGGACGACCGCCCACCGCTCGCTCGCAGCCCAGCCCGCCCTGGCGCTTACTGCGCCGTGCCGTGACCGGACCGGAACCCACCGCGTCAGGACCGAGACCGTCCTGCCCCTGGCCTGCCCGGCCCGCGCCCCCCGAGTGAGTCGCGCCGAGGACTCCGCCGCCGTGGTGTCGAGTCGATCGCGCAGTTACGTTCTCGTCTTCAAAGTCAAGCAAACCGGTGCGTGCGTGCGTAATACTCGTGCGAGTGCGCGCGTGTGTCAGTGAAGTGAAGTGAAGTGGACGTCAGTGAGGACCTGCACGGCCGGCAAGGATACGGCCGACGCCGCAGCAGCACCTGCAGGACCTCTGGGATGAACAGCAGTGTGTTGGCCGACGCAGCCCCGGCCAAGGAGGCCCAGGCGGGCCAGGAGGACGGCGTCCAGGCCGCGGACGCGCTGAGGAGGAGGGTGGTCCCCGCCGGAGGAGGACAAGGCCCTCACGATTCAGTCCGGGCCGCCCTCTGCCCCGGCCTCGGCATGGGCAGCCCCGACGAGTAGCGTGGCGATCTGCTATATCGCAGGTGAGTGTCCTGCGGCGCGTGTCCTGTCCTCCTGCGAGGACCTGCGGTGTCACTTGAGTCCTTTGTGCCGGGCTGGGCCGGGCCGGGTCGTGTCGGGCGTGCTGGCTGGAGGTACCGTGGGGACCAGGTGGCGTTACCCCGCATCAGCCCCAGCCCGGTCGGCTTGTGGCTTTGCGCCCCGGGCCGGGCCCCACCACCACCACTCCGCCCCGCCCCGCCCCGCCCCGCGCCCCTCCCGCTCCGCCCCCAGTCTTGTTTGTGTTGTGTGCGCTGCGCCGCTGCGGTACGCTGCTCGCTCGGCCCCATTTCATTTTCCGCTCGGGGATCTGAATGTCAATTGCAATATGTCTGTCACATGTGATCACACGTCTGTGCTGGGCCGGGCAGGGCCTGGGGCCTGAGCGCGCGGATGACGACGGCAAGAGTTCAGGCCGGGTTTCCTGCTGAAGCCCGCGCCGCGGCCGCGCCAAACTGCGCTGTCGGGGCTTCAGACTTTCTGTCACTAAGGCCTACTGGCAGTGCGTTTCGTCCCGCCCGCCTAGTACTGTCAGTATGCCCTGCTGTAAAATTGCCATTGCACCCTGCTGTCAGAACTGCCCGCTTTCTGGATGACCTGTTCTCGGAGTGAGTGCATCGGCCTGCCAGGCCGGGCGCAGTATGAACTACCGCCCTCTGTCACCTCCCCGTCGACACCGTCAGTCGTCCTCGCCAAGCCCTACCAACCTACCCTTCCCTTCCCGTCTCGTGCGGCGAGGGCGAGGCGAACCCATTCAATGCCGGTTGGCGTGGGCAGAGTAGAGCGTAGCGTCTCCGCCTTAGACTCGAGTCCTGTGCCTCGCGTCCGACCCGACTCGTCGGACCCGACCGACCCAGCCCGACCCTTCCCGGACCCTGCGCCACGAACAAAGCCTCTGCCTCTGCGAGCCGAGCGGAGCGCAGCGGGCCGGAGCTCATTCGAAAGTCGCGTTGGCTGGCCGTGCCTGACACGAGACCAGCCCACCTCCCCGGTGATTCGATGACTTTACAGCCGTTTCCAAACGCCCCTTGTCATTTGCGCGGCGTTATAGGTCGGCTGGGCGGGCGGGCACGCCCCACCCCACCCCGCCTCGCGTCGCCCCGCCCTGCCACACCTTGCCGCGGAGCCCCGCCCGAGGCGGGATCCACGCCGCACACGGCTCTCGGGCGCGGCGAGGTAGGCGACAGAAGGATGGGGCCCGCCCCGCCCCGCTCTCCGCTGCCGCGCCTTTCTCCTTTTTGCCCGCGAGTCCAACGAGTCATGCCCGCTGTATATTATTTCGCTATCGGGATCGCGTCGTAACTTTGGTCGGTCCCGCCGCGCCGCGCCGCGCCGGGCCGCTGCTGCGAGTAGAGGCGCTCTGCTGTCGGAGGAGCGTGCTTCCCTGAAGAGCGCTGTAAAAGATGATGACGATGATTGCGGCAACGAGACGGGCCCCGCGGCGCCCAGCCCCGCCCCGCCCCGGTCCCCGGAGGGCCCCTGCCGGGTCCAGCCGGCAGCTGCGGGGCGCTTAGTGCGCCTGTTAATTAGACAATATTAGCTGTAGACATTTTCGTTAAGAGCCCTTTCTAAATGGTACGTTCTTGGTCTCGGAGCGGATGCCTCTGCTGGCTGATGGACTGTCGCAGGGGTGGCGGACTTTACTCAAACCTTGTGCCAAATCACCCTATTTGCTCTGACCTAACGCGAACCCAAATGTTTGCGTTGCATGTGGATTCACCACGGCGTACGGACGGAGTGTGCTGCATCTCCCAAAGTACCTGTTTCCGTGTGGAGGTGCGCGCAGGAAATTTTGACCACACGTTAGCCTTGCGACGCTTCCCCGGGCTCCCACGTTACACATTATCGCGCTGTCCGCTGCGATGACGGGGTTGGGGTGGTGGTGGGGGGTATTTCTGAACTCGATTGTGCATAATAGGTCATCATGATCGTGTTTGGCGGGGGCGTCCGATGAGTCCGCGCGCTCGGCTCGGCTCGGCGCCACTCGGCACGGCACGGCCGGTGCGGTTATTGGCAGCGCGATCAGATCTGATGGCGTCGTTTCCTCGTTCCGGACCGGACGTGGAAGTCGGAAGTGCGTCGCGGCCGGGCCGGGCCGGGCCGGGTGGGGCGGCGGCGGCGTTCGCGAATTTTGGTTTGGACGCAGCCGAGGAGGCAACAGGTTGGCGAGCCCCGAGCCCGGCGGAAGGATCTGGAAAGGACCTTTCCCTTCGCCCCTACGAGGTCCTCCTACAGCGCGCTCCTGCGCCGCCCCCGCCCTCGCTACGCCCCCGCGCCGCCCTCGCCCCGCCCCGCCCCGCCCCGCCCCCGCTCACACGAGTGAGCTATATGATGCGCGGCGGAGCAGGGGAGTGCGCCTCTTTCCCCGGAGTGCGTATCAAAACGGCTCAGCGCGGGATTTTGCCGTTTCTCGGGTCTCTCCTCTTCGCATTGCGCGCGTCTCGCGTCGAGTCGCCTCTTTGAGCGTTTCGTATCGCGCGCGTCACTCTGTCTGCCTTTTTTTAATTTTTTTTATTCGCACCGCCCCTGTTAGTCTTTTTCCCTCTTCTCTCCTGGCTCCCTGCACGCTGCAGCTCAACCCCTCTCGCACTGTTTCGCGTCGTCAGGCGTGTGTCGCCCCCGGCGCGTCCCGGTGTCATCTTGCGCCCTCTCGACGAGCTCGGCCGCGCGCCGTGGGAGTGTCGCCCCGCCCCGCCCCGCCCCACCCCACCACGCCGCCGCACCCCACTCCGCGAGGCGCGGGTGCCCCAGCGGCGTAGCCGTGGCGTGGACTTTCGCCCATGCCACCCTCGCTCCCTGCTCCGCGCCGCGCTCGGCTCGCTGTGTGCACCCCGTGCTGGTCACTGGTCACTACCAGCGCAGTACGATATGTCACTATCGGCACAATCGCGTGCTCACCATCGACGTTGACGATCACGTATTATAGCGCACCTAATGTTGGCCCGAATTTTCACAAATCACGCGAGATTGCGCGGTCGCGCGCGCGTGTCCTCAACAAAAAATATCGAGATATATATCGATTAATTGAAGATACCAGACGTGCAATCTCGCGTGCAATCTTCTTGGAGTAACGCTGCACATTTTTTTTGCGAGCGCCGCCCAGTTGCCCTGCTATGTCGCTTGTTGTCAAGGACGACCGGAGTGGTGCACCAGGCACCAGTACACTTTGCGCGGTCCCTATAGAACCATTTATAATTTGACGTATGGCTGCGGAAGCGACCTTTTGCTCGGTAATTATTGAGCCAACGCGAATAGCGTTACCGTACCATGGGAATTTCGCCAACTTTACTGGAACGCGCGGCGATAATGTGGGTAAATGAACTCAGAAGCTTGGCGGCTAGGAGACCCATAAAATGTTGCGCCATATTTTACAACAACAGTGCACTGCGCCTACTGCTGTCGCGCTTTCCACCGACATCCGACTCACCATACGTGACGCAACACAATGTTACATACACGGCGTGTTCCACCCTGCATGCTTTTTGCCGCGTGCAATTTGCGATAGAGAAACGCGTAAACGAATTAGTACAGCGTCTGAGTCCTGCTCATCTGATCTACATCCAAGTAGAGTGGCGGTAAGCTAATGGAAATGCACGGGGCGGGGCGGGGCGGGGCGGGGCGGGGCGGGGCGGGCGGGTGGCAGCAGGGCGGGCGGCGCGGCGGGCTTGCGGAATGTGGACGGGCCTACCTCCCCAAGGCCGTCGCGTCCGTCCACAGGGAGGAGCCTGGAGGAGCCTCCGCCCGCAGCCCGACCATACGTGAGGGTGATGAATGGTGTAGCGCCGACGGCGCGGGTTCGATTCCAGTTGAACCTGCTCTCAATAATTTTTTTTTTCGGAAACGCGTTTCGCATTCCCACGTTTTGTCACCCGTGAGGATGGGTAGTGCGCCCCCCCCCCCCCCACACACACACACACACCTCTCCACTCTACCCCGGGTGGGCCCCGCGCAGTACCCCTCCCCCCGGCCCCGCAGCGGGCGCGCTTCTCCCCACCCCGCCTCGCCCCGCCTCGCCCCGCCTCGCCCCGCCACCTCACATTCCAGAGAGTTTTCCGCCTCGGTAAGGATGTTCCCCACGTCGTTCCGGCGCCGCCCCGCCCCGCCCCGCCCCGCCCGCCATCGCACCCGAGGCGTTTCAAATCGCCACCGATCACCACATTTGGGAGTGGCCCGGCCCGGCCCGGCCCGGCGGGGGAGTGGGGGGACCGAACGTCCCCACAAATAAAATACATCGCTTAGGCGCCGCGGGGAGCAGCAGCAGCAGCCGCGTCCGCTCACGACAAATAAAGTTCAATATACAGGCGCTGCGGCGCTTTTGTGTCCCAAGCGCCCTGCCCGGCCCGGCCTGTTTCTTGCGAAAATAAAAATAATAATAATAGTAATAATTACCCCCGCACCGCATTACGCTGTGCTGCTGCGCGCGCGGCCGGCATCCCCAGCTGATTCATCCCACATTTTGATTATGTTTTAGCCTCTTCATTCCTTTTCTCGTCTTTATTTTTTGTACCTCGTGTTACCTCTCGATTTTCTTTTTGCGCGCCGTCAGTCAGTCAGGTTCTGCTCCGCTGTCCGCCCCGGGCCGGGCCGAGGAATGCGCGATGGACTTGTCGCTAAGTGACAGTCGAGAAGGCGAAGAAGAAGCGCGAGAGCGTCAGAGTTCGAGGCAGGGCGGGGCTGGTGACAGCCGAACCCTGTGTAGGTGGGCGGCGATCAGGCCAGCCCGCGGGCTCGGCTGACACTCAGGGGGATGGACTCCTTTGACCGCCGTGTCGCCCGCCCGCGCTTACGCCGCCCCCACACCGCCCCCACGCCGCCCCATCCCGGGGTCTCGCCGCGCCGCGGGGGTTTTCTTGTCTCGCGCCGCCCCCTCTCCCCGCCCCCATGAGGACGAATGAAAAGTAGTGGCGGATGGCGGTGGGCGGCCCAGTACAGCCCCGGCCCGGCCAGTGCGGAGCTCATCACGGCCTTCCCCTGCTTCGCGCTCTCTCTCAGTATATCTCTCTTTCTACCCCTCTCCTTGCCTTCTTTTATCACTCTCTGTCTGTCTCTCTCTCTCTTTCCCCGTCGCGCGCTGCCTTTTCAGCCTCTTCCTCGGCCGCGCCGCCCGCGCCGCCACCCCCTCTCCGCCCTCCTGCAGGCGGGCGCTGCTGCAGGCCGTCCGGCCCGGCCGCGCCGCGCGACTCGAATCAATAAATGATGGAGGATGATTCTCCACCTATAGAGCAGAGCGGCGTGGTCGCCCCGCCCCACTCCGCCCCTCCAAAGCTGTCAGAAGCTGGTGGACGTCGCCTGCTGTCCACTGCCGAGGGGACGGGACGGGACACAGCGCAAGACAGTGAGTGACCTAATGGCCGCTGGCTGGGCCCCGCCCCGCCCCGCCCCGCCCCAAGTTGAGGCGCCGCGGCCTACCGAACCCCACTCGCCATTTCCTACCCCTTGTATAATGCACTCGGGATCGGACACACGTGCCCCACCCCACCCCACCCCCCCACGTCGACCTCCTCCAGGGCGGCCCGCGATCCTCCGAACAGACACGAAAACCTTAACCGTCGCGACTTCTCCTGCGCGGAGCCATGGCGTTGCCTAGAAGGGAAGTGAAGCGAAGCTGGCGTATGTGACAGTAGGTGCTCCGGCGCGGGCGGGGGCCTGGCTAGAGAGACTCAGAGGCTCCGAGTCTCTCTAGGCCTGGCTGCTGCGCCGCGCCGGGCCGCACCGGACCGTTTGCTTTTCCCGACGCTATTTTGAAAGGCTTGTTGATGTACGATCACGACGGGACCGGACGGCTGTGCTCAGCGCAGCGCCTGGCTGAGGCTGCGGCTGAGCTGCACTGAGCTGCTGCTCTGTTTTGTCTGCCCTCTGGTCTGCTCGGCCGCAACTGAGGCCCTTTCGTTCGTTGTCCCCGCTGCTGAGAGCTGGCCGAGCTGAGCCGACCAGAACGACCGCCCCGCCCCGCCCCGCCCCGCCCCGCCACGCCCCGCCGCTCAAATTGAGTGCCGACTCCATCATCCCTAATCATCAGTTCCAGCAAAGAGTGCGTTTTTCACTGTCGGCTGCAGATTTCGCGACGCCGGGGTAAAAATTGAGTTTGCGAAGAAGTGTGCTCGAGTGCTGGCCTGCTGCGAGCCGTGCCCGGCCCTCGCCCCGGACGGCTCCAAGGAGCACGCGCAGCAGTCACTGCTGCGGCCCGCGTGGCGTGTCCCCGAGACCACGCACGAGACACTGTGTGTGTATGGTGTCTCGAGGGGGATCTCAAGGGGATTTCTCCTTGAGACTTGCGCGGCTCTTTCCCGTAATGTCGGTTCGTATCAGCACTCGCAAAAACGTATGGTGAATTGCACTTTGAAGCCATATCGTGAACACTGCGGCACATTTTGGTGGGGTTCGGGTGTAAATTCGGGTCGCTTTGCACACTAAGTCAGCTCGTCATACCGCTATGATTTTGCAATCGGATGCTCATGTCGGGCCGGCTGGGCCGGGCAGGGCCCCACCCCGGTCCCCGCGGGGGCCCCGTCACCCGGTGGTGCTGAGAGCGCGGGGGTGGGGGGTGTCGCGCAGCGCATTTCCCTGTCAAATGACGCGTTGAGTGCGGGGGTGGCGCAGCTCGGGGGCGCCCCGCCCCCGCCCCCGCCCCCGTCTCCGCCTCCGCCCCCGCGCCCAGGCGTCCAAGCGGAAGGGGAGTGTCTGTGCTTCGTGTGTTCGAATACTGTACCCGGGGCGGGAGAGAGGGAGAGGAAGAGAGACACAGACAGACAGAGGAAAAGAGAGAGCAGAGGGGGTCTTTTCCCACACTTGCTCCGAGGTTACCCAGGCGCGGATGAGGGTAGGGGGACGGGCATGGCCGGGCGCGCGGGGGCGGGAGCGCTCCGCGGGGATCGTACCCCGCCCACCTCGCCCCTCGCCGTGTCGCGGGGTCACGCTGCCTGGCTCTAACGTTTTCCCCTAACCCGGCCCGGCGCTGGACGAGTTCTCCAGTTTGGCGTCGCGCGCCGGATCCGGGAAGTCCCACTGTTAGAAAAAGCTACATGAAAATTCTGCAGGGCGTCGTCCTGTCGATTTGTCATCCGGTATCGCCTGTTGGGCACCGGCTAGGTATTTTTAACGGTGTCCGACATGTATTCCAGGGCGTCGCATAGCCAGTGGTGTGGTACCCTGGGGTACAAAGTCGGTTCAAGTTTGCAGTGCGCCCGCGCCCTGCTCGCCCTTGGCGGTGAACCCGGCCGCGCCCCGCCCCGCCCCGCCCCGCCGCGCCCGCCGCCCCTGCACACAAGGCCCTGGAGGCCCCCCTGCAGGACGGGACGGGCCGAGCCGGGTGGACTCGCGGTGGCGGACTGTTTGGCCTGGAGGAGAGCCGACTGCATTCGAGCGGCATCAGCGCAGTGCCTCCATGCCCCCGCCCCGCTCCCCTCCGTGCTCCCCCCGCGGTGGGCCGCGCTCTCTCTCACTCACTCCCACTGGTGTCGGCGTCCCCCACCTCGCGGTCTCACTCACTCTCTCTCTCTCTTTATCTCTCTCGCTCCCTCTCCCTCTCCTTCGGCCGTGGCGGGACGGCAACACTGCGAGAGCTGTGTGCTCCTCCGCACTGCTGTGAGGTGCCGGCCCGCACCGCGTCCCTTCTCTCTCTGTCTCTCTCTCTCACTCGCTCTCTTTCTCACTCACTCACTCCTCGCTCGCTCACTCGCTAACTCGCTCACTCGCTAACTCACTCACTCGCTCACTCCACACTCGCTCACTCTCACTTCTCACTCGCTCACTCCTCGCTCGCTCACTCACTCGCTCACTCACTCACTCCGCACTCACTCACACTCTCCATTACGCTCACTAACTCACTCACTTACCCACCCTAGAACTCTACTCTTACAGACCTCTCACCTCGCCTCTCACTCGGTGCATCTCCAGGCTGCTCCCCTCTCCTCCTCCCCTTACTACTACACTCTTACTCACTTACTCATTAAACGCACTTACTTACCCTCTCCCCCCTCCCCCACCCCTCCCCTGCCTGCCCCCAGTCCTGACCCGCACACGCCAGAGCCGAATGTCCGTCTGCGGGTGCTGCGGGGCGGCGCTGGGCGCGGGCCGGGCTGGCGGGGCTGGCGGCCAGCGCTGCGGGGCGGGACAGGCCGAGCTGGCCGCCGGTGCTGTCCGTGTCATTCATATCGGAGCGGGACCGCAACTCGTCACACCTCACCTCGCAGCAGCCGCGGCCGCGGCGCTGAGCGCTGCTGAGCAGAGGGCAGGGCTGCTGAGCGCCGCTGAGCGGAGCCCCGGCCCCGTGGCTGATCGCTGTCGCAGATTGCGCTTTGCTCGCCGTCGCTCCTTTTAGTGAAATGGCTCATTATTTATTTTTGGTTTGGATCTTCCTCGGCTGGTTGGTTCCCCGCCGGCTCTCTCGCCTTATATACTCGCCTCGCTATGGCTTTTATAATTCATTCCCCGCACGTCACGTTTGTGGGATTAGGACCGGCGGCGCGCAGCTCCGCTCCGCACTGCTCCGCCACCACCAGCACATAAATGGACCCGCTTTAAAAATATCCCCCGCCCGCCCTTCATGCTCCTCCCGGCCCGACCCGGCCCGGCCCGGCCCGTATGGCATGAGCAAGTCAATTGCCTTATAGTCGAAAATCATGAGGGGAAGAAGGAAAAAAACACGATTGTGGAGATTTTTAAGCGCGAAGTAATGGAAAGAAGTGAATCTCGTTTGATTCCTTCCTGTCCATTCAGCAAATTTGGAATGTTTTGTTCACCGGGAGTGAATAAAAAACGCGTGGAAAAAGCTTCTTAATACGCCTCAGCTTGTGGAAAAAAAAGTACGATAAGGCCCGCATACATACTCACCCATTCCCGCCCTCCCGCCCTGAAAGCAAATCCCAGGTACATAGCGTGCTCCGCTCCCCGGGGCGCACTGCTGGCCGGCCGGGCGGGCCGCTGCCCTGCTTGCCCTGCACCGACGCTGCGGGCGTTTCGCTTTAACTAACGCGCAGTTTGGCGGGGCGCACGTATCGGGCCGGGCCGCTGGCCGCTAACTCTACTTGTTCCTCCCCTGCGGCCAGGTGCGGTACGCCCTGCTCCCCGCCGCGCCCCGCCCCGCCCCGCCCCGCCCACACACCCTTTCGCCCACAAGAAACAACGCCACCCCGCCGCGCCGCACCCCTGCACGGCCCGCCCCGCCCTCGCCCTCTCGCCGGCTTCACAAATTGCCCACTAATGGAGAGTGGAGTTATGCAGAACTGAGCGGCGGCTGCGGGCGAGGCGGGGGGGGTGGGGCGGGGCGGGGGCGTGCACGGCGCACAGTACCTGTAGCAAAACAGTGGCCGTGCTGTTGGTATCTTTAGCGGTTCACTCTCGGCTACTTGCAGCGCGAGGTATACATTACGAGCCAATTATTTGTAGAAAAGGTTATACTGTCTCACTGCTAAGCGGCGCTTGTAATTTTTCGCCTGGTCCTGGTTAAGTTTGACTTATCAGTCCAGCAGGCATCCTTACGGATTGCATGTTGGAGGGTGTGAGCTGGCCGGGTCGGTGCCGCGGGGATCAGTACCGACCGATGGCACTGGCCTGGCCAGCCTGCCTGCCCGGCCGGCCGGTACCCCGTGCAGGGCACTCTCCCCCCTCCGCCCCCCTCTCCTTCGTTCTCTCAAGGTGACTCGCGCCAGCAGGCCCGACCGGCCCGCGGCGAGGTGGGGCCGAGCGGTGCGGTGCGGCGGGGCGCGGGGGCCGGCGCGGAACCGGCCCCCGCCCGCCCGCGGGTCCCCCCGTCCCCGCCGCCCCGGAGCCGGCGAACCGAACCCACACCGGTGAGCGGAGGTGAGGTTAGGCAGGCGGGCGGACCCGCGCCCGCGCCGCGCCCAGGACGGGCTCGCCGATGAGATCAAACTTGCGGTTCGACCACTCGCAACTTGAGCTCGACATCGCGCCACCAGTGCGGTATGAGTCAGTCCTTTCGTCCTCGTTTTCTAATGCTTTTGTTTTTAGTTTGCTCTCTACAAAGTCGCGTATCCTATCTCCGCCTTGCGCTCGCGCCGAGGACAAACGCCTCCCCTGCTGCTATCTGCTTCCGCCCCGGCCAGGCCCGCCCCGCCCCGCCCCGCCCCGCCCCGGCCAGGCCGCGTAGAGCAGACTCAGCAGCGCGCCGCGCCGCGCGCCACGGCCGCAGCACATGTGCCGCTGACGTCCGAAAGGGTCGGGCGGGGCGGGGCGGGGCGGGGCGGGAAGGCGCAGAGCGAGAGGACGCGCTGCCAAACTTTGGCGTTCCTCTGGCGCCCCGCCCCGCTCGGCCCCGCCCCGCCCCGCCCCGCGGCACCAGCAGCAGCAGCTGCAGTGGCGCCGCAGTAACAGCAGCAGGAGACAGTTTCATTTCCGGTGGTTGTCAATCTTGAGAGTCTCGTGGGGCCCTCATGCGGTTTTGCTGCGCGGGCGTGGCGTGGCGGGGCGGGGCGGGCGGGGCGGGGCGGCGTGACGGTCGGCCGGCTCACACGCCACGCTGCTCGAGCCGTCGCGACGCGCATGAGACGCCGCCGTACGCGGGCCCCGCCCCGCCCCGCCACGCCACGCCCCGCCACGCCCCGCCACGCCCCGCCACGAGCCTTTGGCGCGACTGCAAGCAAAACACGACGTCCGCGGCGCGGCGCGCGGTGCTGAGCACGAGGCTCTGTGTGCGACAGGGGGGAGGGGAGAGGGGGCTCTCATTTCAGCGAAGGAAGCGCTCACATAGGGCTTGGCGGCGCGGCGCAGGAGAAGCGTCGTCATGAGCCTGTCGGGAGAACACCGCGGGACGGGGCGGGGCGGGGCGGGGTCAAGGGACTTGTGCTGCCTGGCCTCCTGGCGCGTGGTATTGCGCGGCAGGGAAAAATAAAGAAGAAAGCGAAGGGGAGAATTAAGTTTGTCGTGTACGGTGGTGGAAATCGCGAACTAAGATCTGCGGCGGGGCGGGGCGGGGCGGGGCGTGCGTGAGCCTAGCTCAGCGCACCTGCTGGCCTGGCCCGCTATCTGCGCGCTGTGCGCCGCGCCGCGCCGCGGGGCCGGGTCAGCTCGCGCACCGCCGGGGCCGGCGCGGCGCTGCGCCATTGCGCTGTAGAGGCGCCGCCCCGCCCCGCCCCGCCCCGCGACCCGCGCGCTCTGGACTTTGGAGCCGCGGACCGCGCGGCTCGCTGAAGCATAGCGGCCGCTGTGCTACCCTCGGTCACCTGCTCACTCCCGCTCACACCTCCCCCGCACTTCCCCCTCGCCCGTGGCGCCCTATGTCGTCGAAGCCCTTCGTGTAGGGTATCCCGCTTTACGTTCTGAGTCGTATCGTCCCGCCGCCACCCTCCCTGGTCGCAGAGGGCGGCTGTGCCTCTGCGGCGCGCTCGAAGCGGCCGTTAAATCTGGCGCGCCACGCCGCACAGCGCGCCTGCTGGGCTGGGCGCCGCTTTGGGTCCTCCCTCGCGACTTGCGGTGTGGTGCCCCGCCCCACCCCGCCCCGCCCCGCCCCGCCAGGCCCGCTCGGCTCCCACGGTGCGCTGGCTGAGCTGTGCCGAGCGGCAGCCGTCAGTCTTATATTGCTTACCGCCCCGCGCAGTCCCGCGCAGCGTGAGTGAGGAGGATCTCTGGCGCTTTAGCGAAACTGTTTTATTTCGCGGGAGGAGAGTGGAGTGGATCAAAGAAAGGGAGAGAGGGGAGAGGGAGGCTGCGGGTCTTTAACGAGATACTACGGCGCTGTGAAATAGCGAGCTAGTGAGCGGCCGGGGCGGGGCGGGGCGGTGGAGCAGCATGTTTGTACGGCTGGTACTCGGGTCGAGGAGTGTGGGAGGGGAGGGGGGTGCAAAAGGAGTTGGCGCTCGCTGCTCCATGCCGTCTCGGTCCGCCACGCCGCCGGGCCGCGCCGCGCCGCCCCTAAAGCAAAGCGCGCGGCTCTCCGCTGTTCCCCGCGCTGCGCTGCGGACGCGAGGAAAAAAATTGTCGAAGTTAAATCTCATGTCTGCGGGCGCTCCTGCCTCCTGGCCAGCCCCGCCCAGCCCCGCCCAGCCCCGCGGCGCCAGCGGCAAAGCGGCCCATTGTGCGACTTTTCCTCGCGGATCTCCCCTTTTCGGGAAATAAACGTCTGTCATTATCATCACGGGCTTCCCCTCCGATATCAGAGGAAAAGCGAAGCGAGCGAAGCGCTCCACTTTACCCGCCCCGCGGGCAGCGGCGCCCCTGACACTCTTCTCCACCAAAGTTTTGCTTCCGATGCCAGCAGAGACCTTACCCCCTCTCTCTTTCTCTCATAGAATTGCTCTGCTTTTCCTTTCAATCTCTCTCTCTCTCTCGGCGCCAGTACTTGCTCTCGCTGCCCTGCTGCGGTTCGCGGTGCACGTTCTTTTTATTAAGTAGTCTATTGGGGAAGCAATCGGCCATCGCACGCTCGCCACCGCACCGCGCCGCACCGCGGCAGGCTGAGTCACTCCTTCGCGACACGGCACGCCCGTTCTGCACAGTGACCGGGGCGGGGTGGGGCGGGGCGGGGCGGGGCGGGGCGGCGCCTGGGTGCGTATTACAGTCAGTACGCACCGGGTGAGTCAGGGGCGGGGCGGGGCTTGAAGGGACGGTGAGTCACCCGCCGCGTGCGCCCTACGCCCCCCGCGCCCTGCTCTGCTGCCGCTCCCCCGCTGCGCTCCTCGCTGCTCTTTTCACTTTGCCCGTCTCACTCCTTGGAGTATTTCCCCTCGCCGTCGCGTGGAGCTGGAGCAGAGCCTCCAGGCCGTGCCGGGCGTGACGCCGCCGTCCGTCCGCCGCGCCGGTGCTCCTCTCCATCCCCCATCATCCCGCTCCCGCTCATGAATATTGAGAAATGAAAATGTCAGTTTGATTGGAGCCGTGGTGCTGCGGGGCGGGGCGGGGCGGGCTGGGGGGGCTTCAGAGGACTCGGTGCACACTGCTCTTTGAGTATCGACACAATTCCGAAGTGCCCTCATACCTGCGCTATGGTGTAGCGGGGCCGCGCGCCGTGGCCATGTCGAGGGTGAGAACCTGTCAACCTCCGGCAGACGTGTCCTCGGGCAGGTGCCTTGGCTCTCCAGTGTCTGGAATGTGTCATGCCGGGGACTGATATAACCACACGGTCCAGTCTGAAGGCTCCGCCCCGCCCGCCCCGCCCCGCCCCACCCCACCCGCCCCGCCCGTCCCGCCCCGACCCTCCCGCTCGCCCGCCCCACCCCGCCCCACCCCACCCGCCCCACCCGCCTCGCCCCCGACCGCACGTGACGCACCCCGACTCCACCAGGCAGGGAGGGACAGGACAACAGGTTATTCGCTTTCGAATATTAAAGCATCAGGATTGCTGTCTCGCTGTTGATAAAGCGGAGATGACGGTGTCGCGCCGTGTTGTCTGGTGAGGAGCAACATTTCTGCGAATTAATTGACACGGTCCCCCGCGCTCTCTGGCTGAAAACAACGCTTCGCCCCTCTTCCGGCCTGCTCGCCCGCCCCGCCCCCCGCGAGCCTCCGCGAAACAAAGATCTTCTAAGTCGGCGAAAATCCGTTGTCGTGGAGAGAGACAGAGAAAGGAAGAAAAGTAAAAAAGAAAAGAGCGAGGAAATATTAATAAGACCGTCGTTTTATCATTTTCTGTTTGGTCGCACCGCCGTTTTCTAGTACAGCGCTGTGGGCGTCGCCCCGCCCCGCCTCGCCTCGCCGGCGTGCGAAACCCTTCGCCCTGCCGCGATGCTTATCCCTTTCAACCCCCACCCGCGGCCGACCCCGCCCCACCTCGCCCCGCCCCGCCCCGCCCCCACCCCGGCACCGGCTCCAGCTCCAGGGTGAGCGCCCTCGCCCCCCGCCGCCCTCCCTCTGCCCCACACCACACCTCGCTCTCCCACAAGCAGTGAGTGACGCGGATAGCAGTGGAAGGAAGGACCGCTCAATTTATTATCCTGGTGCCGGGGCGGGGCGGGGCGGGGCGGGGCGGGGCGGGGCGGGGCGGGGCGGGCAGGAGAAGAGACCTCTCCTCTCCTCTCCTCTCCGCGGGCCTCACTACCTCAGCAGCAAGGAACGCCCTCTGTGCTCACCACTACCCCTCTTAGTAGTGACTGCCATCACTACCGCGCGGCGCGAACCGACTGGAATGTAGATCCTGTGAGCGCGGCGGGGCGTGAGCGTGAACCCTTCTGGTGTTGCGGCCGAGTCCCCGACGACATCCGGCTTCCTACGGACGCGTGGCGGACGTGTACCCCGGCCCCGCACGGGCCTAGGAGGCCAGGCTATTAGACCCAGATTCGCGAGTTTTCGTCCGTAGTGACACTATAAGACGCCCGATTCGCTTCCGAGGATTCTAAATTTCTACGCACAAATAGGAACATTTCTAATTTTTTTCTGCGATTATACCCAAAACTTTTTATTTATTTTTTTTCTCAATTTTTTCTTAGTTCTCCTGACTGGCCTAGGGGGGACTAGGGTTTCATCGTCGGGTCGCACTGATGGTCTCGCGCTTCACTTGCTGGCGGGGCGGGGCGGGGCGGGGCGGGGCGGGGCGGGGCCCGCATGTCGCGGCCCTCTGGTCTGGTCACGCCGCGGCGTGGTGGTGGGGAGCGCAGTGCACGGCCCGGCCCGGCCTGGCGCAGCTGCACTGGCTTTGGACCCGGAAGAGTGAGGCCAGGCCAGGCCAGGCCAGGAGCAGAGCGGCCAGGCCAAGTTAATCGCTTATTACTTTATTTGCCTCCGGATGGCTGCGGCTGCGGCCTCGGGGGCGGGGCGGGGCGGAAGGCGGCCGGTAGCCGCGTGCCGCTGGCGGGGCGGGGCGGGCCGTGGCGCGGCCTGCTCTGGTCGATGGCCGGTATAAGCGCGCTGCCGCGGCGCTCACCGGCGCGGTGAGGCCGGTGCCGGTGCGCACCGGTGAGGGGTGGCTAAGGCCGCGGAGCCCCCCGGGGGGCAGCAGAGGGTCAGCTCGCCCCACCCCGCCCCGCCCCGCCCCGCCCCGCCCCCCCCCGCCCTGCCCCGCCCCGCCACGCCACGCCAGCACGCGCATACGTGTTGCTCGTGCCGTTTTGCGCGGAGCTCTCTGGCCGCCGCGCCGCGCCGGCGCCACGCCCCGAGCGGAGCGGAGCGTCACTTACCTGTGTCGTGCCCGTGCCGCCCCCATTCAAACGCCTCTTTTGAAAAGACATGGCGCTCGTGAATGCATGAATGAATGAATGAATGTGTGTGTGTGTGTGTGTGTGTGCTACGTAACTGACTGCTTCGTTGCGGGTCGTCGCCATCCAGTTGGGAGTTGGTTGGGAATCACCGCCTCGACAGCTGAGCGGCGGAGTAAGTCCGAAACCCTCCGCCCCCTGTCCTCCGCGCCGCACCGCCCTCCCCCGCGAGCAGAGGTTCCCCGCTCAGCTCGGCCCGCCCGGCGTCTACTACTGCAGATAGCTTATCGGAGACTTGATGAGTTTTTTTTGTGTTTTTTCTTTCTTTCTTCGCGGCGCACAGACTTGGCGAAACGCTCCGCTCTGCCATTTACAGCGTGGTGCAGAGGTGCCATTTTCGCTCTACTGGCCCCTACGTCGTCCCCGCCGCGACCTTTCGCGTCCTGCTGTTGTTGTGTATAGCACACACACACGCACGCACACACGAGCGAACTTTTTGGATATGTGTCCGGTTGGTTGTTGGTGTTTTGTTTTTCTCCAAGTTTAATCCGTTGTGTTGCCCTGTTCTGTTCCAGGCGGTCCAGTGTTGGTGGACCGTATGGCTATGGTGGGTGGCACGCACACCGTGCAGCCGCCGCCGCCGCACCACAGCGCATGGCCGCCCCAGCAAGGTGAGCCGAGCTGAGCGATATAGGCGTAGGGCTTAAAGGGCTTCTTTATACCTCTTGCTCCTCTTGTCAAAACCGTTTTGGTAATGTTTAAATTTAGACGCACTAGTCCGAAAAATGATTCATGTTTGGTACACACCCTATTCAAGTGCGGTGTCAACATGATGGGAGCTGGACCCGAGCCTGTGCGCACTCTACTCGGGTAACTCCAGACATGTCATGTTGCGTTTCCGTTTTACTTTATTTCCCCCAAAAAATAAATTTGTGTCACTTCGAGTCAAGTCCCCTAAATGAGAACAAACTGGTTTTTTGGTTACGACCAGACTGCTGGCCGCCAAACCATATCGCTGTTGAAAGAGACCCGGCCGGCCCGGCCGGCATGGTATCATCACGCGAAAAGGCCACCACCGCGCGCGTCACAGCGGGGTGCAGAAACACAACGCGAAATAATAAAAACTGACTTGTCGGAATGTTACGACCGCGTGTGTCGCGGCGTCCAGTCGTCGCGACTTTGTTTCGCTTCGTTCTCGCGCATTTTTGGATGTCGTTTAACGTTTGGCGAGGGAAAAGAGAGAATGGCGGTGGCGGAACAGAGCGGCGGGGCGGGGCGGGGCGGGGCCGGACAGCCTGCCCAGGAGGGGACGGACATGTAGCGCGGCCATAGCGCGTTTCCGTCCCTCCACGCCGGTCCGTTGCTTTGGATGGCCTCCACACAGGGTGTTCCCAGAGGCCCCCCGCGAGTACGCGACCCTCCCGTACCACTATTTTGTTTTTGTCACTTAGACATCTTGTTTGTGTTTTATTAAGGCTTGTGGCCATATTTTTTTTTACCTTCTAACGCTTATTGTGTTAATTATCAGCTTACTAACTTTCGATACGAAAAGTTTTTTTTTTTTTTTTTTAAATAATTTGTGAGAGGACTAGTCCTGGCGCGAATCTTATTGCGGTTGGCTTGTTGGTGGCCACCGCCCCGCCTCCCGCCTCGCACGTCGCGTCTGCATGCTGATGTCGCCGTGATGTCGCCCCACAAGTATCTGCTCGTCAGTCGCCTGCTAGCCCCCCCCCCCCCCCCTCCCCAATCTCCCCTTTACCTCCCGGCCGTCCTGCCCTAAAATGTGTTTTGCATAGAATCGCGACAAGAAGGGAGGGGAGAGGAGAGGTGGCGTGGCGATAGGTTCAGGGGTGGGGGGAGATTAGGTCGAAATCTGATTACCGCCCGCCAGGTCGAAAGTGAGTGGAATTGGGCGGAAGGGAGACGCATGGGTAGGGGTGGGGCGGGGGGCCGGGGGGGGCCGGGGGCGGGAGGGCCTCCAAAATAAGGTTGCCGCTCTGCTGCCCCCGCCGGGGCCCTCTGGGGGCCCTCTGGTGCTGGTGCTGGCTATGATGGACCGGTGCAGGTTAGGTTGAGAGTACCCGCACCACCCGCGGCGGGTCCACCGCCGGGCCCACCGCCGGGCAGGGCAGGGCAGGGCAGGGCCGGGCCGGCACCAGCCAGGCAGAACAGGAACCTCGACAAAATGCGGCGGCGGGGCGGGGCGGGGCTGGCTCTCGTGCCCTCCTCTCTTTACCCCCTCCCTCCCTCCTGCCGCACGGGGGTCACGAGAGGAGCATGGAAGGGCTTCCGACCCGTGCTCTCACTCACACTGGCCCATGCGCTGTCATACTGACACACACACACACACACACACACACACGAGTAAGATGACAGGATGCGCCTGCCCCGGGAGTGAGTGCTGTCGCGTGCGCATGACTGAATGAGACGCAAACTTTTGTCGTCCTCCCGCCCCGCCCCGCCCCGCCTCGCTCTTCCTTCCTCTCCCGTCCCGCAGTTTTCCACGCTTTCGTCCCGGTGGAGTGTTCATGATTTGCGTCGGCAAAGTTGACTCCGGGGCTCAGCAGCCTGAGCGCTTGTGTCCTATCCTGCGCGTCGTGTTGGTAGCGCCAACATTTAGGGGCGTTACGCCATAACGCACATCGCTGACACGGCATGCTCGAGGTGACGGCGGGGTGTTGGTTGAGCCTTTCATCCCCCTCAGAGTATCCGCTTGTACTGTATCCCAGTCAGGGTAGTGGGATCATTTCGAGGAACGGAGCCATCGGCCGCCTTGTATTCTCCTAGCGGCGTGTTGCTGGCAGCCGGGCGCCGGGCGGTGGGCGGTGCGGGGGGGTGCGCCGTGGTGGTAGGCTGCCCGCCCTCACCCCGGCGCGGCGGCTGCCTACCCCCGCGCCCCGGCCCGCCGCACCCCACCCGTGCTTGTCAGCCGCATAGCTCCCCTCCTCCACTCCTCCCGCGGTATCCGATATGAATGCAGACGCAGACAGTTCCTTGTTTTGCTCCGGACTGTTCCTAGAAGCGGCGCTCGCCGCCGCCGGGTGGCGGGGCGGGGCGGGGCGGGGCGGGCGTATGGCTTCCACTTCCAGCTGAGCGCGGCCGGGTGCTGAGCAGCGGGGCAGAGATAGGGCGCTTTCAGACCCAGCTTTGTCAGCTTCAGGAGCGGCGGCGGGTGGAGGTGGAGGCGCGGCGGCGGCCGCCAGGCGCCATAGTGGATGAGGAGGGGGCGGGGCGGGGCCGCGGCTAGAGCAGGACGCATGTGCTTGGGTGCGCGGGGCGGGGCGCTCGGTGTAGTGCGGTGACCGGCGGTGACGCCCTCCTGACCTGACACTGGCCCTGTGGTGTTGCAGGGCCTGCAGGGCTCGGCTCCGGCGCCGCCAGCCCCGCCGCGCTGTACGCGCGCTACGGCCTGTGGTACGGCGGCTCTGCTGGCGCCTCCCCGGGGGACGCGGCCGCGCCGGCCCCGGACACGGCCGTGGCGGCCGCCCTCGGCCCGGGCCCGGGGCCGCTCGGCCTCGGAGGCCTCGGCCTGGGCGGCCTGGGTCTGGGCGGGCTCGGCCTCTCCTCGTTGGGCGCCCTGGGCCTCGGCGTGCCGGCCGCGCCGCGGTTCGCGGCCTCGGCGTGCAGCCAGCCGCAGCATGGGCCTCCGCCACCGGGCCAGGGCCACGACCACCAGCTTAAAGGTACGTGACGCTCGCTCGTGAGGAGCACGTAGTGATATATTTTAGCGGTCGTAGCGTGGATGAGTGTTACTCGACTGTTGGGCTCTTGAGTGTTAACTTGTGGGGCACCCCTGACACCGATACTATGCGCGTTTTGATCGGTTTTAATGTCTTTAGAAGGCGCTTGTCACTAATGCCAGTTACGTGTTGCCTGCTGCCTCCGCAGAAAAAAAACAAACGACGACTTTGCTAATTTCCTTGCTCTGCACTTGTGCGGTTTTGGTGGGGCGTGGCCCCCGCTGGGGCCCCAGGCCGGCCGATTGACTGCGATCGGGTTTCGCCTCGAATTGAGGCAAGCCTCGGGGCTCGCTTGGCCGGCCCGGCGGGGGGCAGCGGGGGCGGCGGGGGCCTGCCTCGGGCCGGGGGCGCGGGCGGGTAGGGGTGTATCGGGTTGCCCGTGGTGACCGTGCGCCCCGCCGCGCCCCGCCGCTATGGAGCCTGCTGGAGGAGGAACCCCTTCCCATGCCCCTGCCCCTGCCCCTGCGCCGCTGGAAGTGTGCTGTGATCCGCTGCGCCTTGCGCCCGCCCCGCCCCTCTGGAGGGAACCGGAAGGGGCAGACGTGAAGTGATTGTGAGCTTTCTACGATGGAACGGATTTCGCGGTGGATCCGTTAAAATCACATGTGGTTTGTGCTTAGGGGTGAGGCGTAAGATACCCTATAGTGGTATCGGGATAAAAATTAAATCCCAAACCTTTAAATTTTTTTTCTTTCCGATGAAATTTCGTATCGCCCGCGGTGTAAGTCCTATATTTCCGTTGCGACCGGTGGGCGTGCCCCCTGTCTGCAATGCAGGTGCGCTGAGGAGCATCAACCCTTTGCGATGTTATGGCGCAGAGCGGAAGAGGAGAACAACGAGGTCCTCCACCTCCTCGCCTCCTCGACCCTCATCTCCCTCGAGGGTGCTGGCGTACAGTAGTGGAGTGGAGTGCAGCCAAACTACCCTCGGCCCCGTACCTGGCCCGTGCCCGGGGTTGAACCTGAGTGCAGGTCAGGTCGCGGCGCGGCGGCGCCCGGCCCGGCCCGCCTGGGGCCCGCGCGGGGGCGGAGCCTGCCTGCCCCGCGTGACGTCACCGCCTTTACACCCCCGCCCGTGACGTCACGGGGTGCAGCCCCCCCTCGGGCGGGGCAGGGGCGGGGCGGCAGGGGGTAGGGGGTAGGGGGTGAAGGCAGAGAGGGTTTGGGGGAACCCCCCGCGTGTTGCTCTGGCCCTATTGATCGGCCTGCTAGCCGGGCCGGGCCGGGCCGGGCCGGGGGCCAGCAGAGGGGCCCGGCCCATGGCGTTGTGCGACGCGGTGCTGTGCCCACCCCGCCGGTGCCCCTCTACCCCGCCGCGCCTCGCCGCGCCACGCCGCAGGCTCGCGGCCACGTCAGGCGCCGGAATGGGGATGGGATGGACCACCATGGCGCTGCACCATTATGCGCTCCCCCCCCCCCCCTCATCCCCTCCATATGCAATGCACAGCCGACTCCAAGGCTTTCCATTGCGTTCCATGTCCATTGCACATATTGTGTCTCTTGGAGTTGATAAATTTTGATTTTTCTATGTCCAAAAACTTTTTTTTTTTAATTTGTTTGAAATAGTACTGTCTCATAATCGCATACTGAGGGATACTGAGGATTAAGTCAAAAAACACCGCTTTAAAATTTTTCAACCTTTTTTTTTTTTTCCCATTTTTTAAAGATTTATTTTAATTTTATTATATGACAATACCAAAACAACACAATCTTTTTTATGCCATTTTGAAGTAGTTCGCGCCGAACGAGGAAGTCTCTCCAACGCCGCATATTGCCATTAACATTTCGTGGTGTGGTGTGGTGTCCGTGTGAGCGGCGCGCGCGATGTTCAGGAGCGGCGAACAGCACAGCGCCAGCAGCTTAGCGGGCGGCTGCGTTAAATCGGGCTGCTGCAGCCGATTGGCACGGGGCGGGGCGGGGCGAGGCGGGGCGGGGCGAGGTGGGGCGGGCGGCGAGCAATGCCGCGAGACACCCGTGTTGCTGTCATGTCGCTGTCTCGCGTGGACTCGCAGGCCCGCGGCTGTCGGGGTGCTGTCAGACGGTATCGCCCGCGCACACTCTCTCTCTCTCTCTCTCTCTCTCTCTCTCTCTCTCTCTCTCTCTCTCTCTCTCTCTCTCTCTCTCTCTCTCTCTCTCTCTCTCTCTCTCTCTCTCTCTCTCTCTCTCTCTCTCTCGCGTTCGCCTCGCCTTCAACACTCTCTCGCCTGCTGTTCACTTCTGTCGTTTGTCAGTTGGCTTCCGCGTGTTGGAGGCGCGCGCCGTGAGGTAGGCCACCAGGCCGAGCAGCGGTGCGCGCGCGCTGCCTACCCCCCAGGCGCCCGGCCCGGCGACCCGCTGGATCGAGTACGTGAGCGTCCCCCGCCCTCGCCCGCCCGCCCCTGTGCGTTCGTCTATTTCGGCGTCGTGAAGGATAAATATGAAGGGTCTTGGGACTCGCGCGGCAGGCCCGGTTGAAGGAGACTCGGCGTGTGGCGTGGCGGCGTGGCAGGGGCGGAGGCCCTCTGGCCGTGACAGTTTCTCGAAATAGGCCCCGCCCGCCGCGGCCACAATCCATATGACGTCGTTTTCTCGGCCCATTGCAGAAAGGTCGTGGAGGGTCCGGGGGTCGGGGCGGGGGTGAGGGCGAGCACCGCGGATGCCGCGCGGGGGTCTCGAAGAGGGTAGACGGCGCCCTACTGCTGGTCCCACACAGCCTCCGCCTTCCTCCGCGGTGGCTGGACCTTGTATTATCCCCCGCGAGTGGCGGTATATTCTTTTCGGTCTCTTTATCATCCGGACGCAGAGGGACTCCGCTGATCGGTGATCCATTGGTCCGCACTGGTCGGGGGGGGGGGGGGGGGGGTCTCGTTAACCACCGGCATCGTTAGGGGGTGCCGGGTTCCGGCCCGGCACTGCGTGGCGGCTCGCGCGGGGGCGGCGGAGGGTCAACGACTCGCTGCCCTGCCGCCCCCGCCGCCCCCACTGCCCCCGCCCGCAGGATACGCGCGGCACGCGGGGCGGGGGAGGGAGAAGGGGATTGCCCACGGGATCCTGGAAGCTCGCGTTTAGAAAGCACCCTGCCAGACCAGACCGCCACTCTGGCAGCAGAGAAGACGTAGTGCTCCGCGCCGCGACAGAATAAAGAAAAAAGATAAATCCCCGGCGTGTACTTTCAGTTTATTTGCTGATGATGTTATTTCTGGTTGCCTTCAGTAAATCGTGCCCAGAGAAATGCCTCTGCGGCTAATTTTGCGCTTAGTTGAGCCCAAATCTTTTTGTCCTGGGATGCGGGTCCAAAGTTCCCGTCTGTTCGCACAACCTCCATAAATGCTTGTAGAGTTGCGAGGAACGTGCTCATGCTGCAAAAGAACCCACCGCCTGGTCTGTATCTCTCTCTCCCCTTTCCCGCTTCCTTCCCTTTGCACTGCTCCTTCTGAGTTGGAGACCCTCAGCGCCCGTTCGGGCCGGGGCTGGGGCGAACCACCTCCTTCTAATGAAGCTTAATTTGTGTGGGATGTCCCTCCTGTGGGTCGATCCCGCGGTCCCTACAGCCCGCCCCGGCCTCCCGGGCTACGAGGCGTCCTGGAAGCGCTGCAGCCCGACCGCCGCTACAGATTTTCTATGTCTGAGTCCTCTCCGTGGACCGCCACTGCCGCTGCTGCTACCTCTAGTCGCCTCTGAACGCCCACCTCGCCCGCGTCCAGGCAGGCGAGATGGTGCGCGGACGGAGAAGTAAGCCGGAGCGCTTACCGGGGCGGGGCGTGGTGGGGCGTGGCGGGGCGTGGCGGGACGGTTGTAGAGAAGCTGCTTACCATGCAAAGGTCGCAAAGCTGTGCGGTGGGGGAAGTAGAGCGGGAAAGGGAGGAGGAGGAGCGGGGAACCCGGGGAAAGGGGCCGTGCCGGGGGACTTGAGCCGGCCGCTGCCGCCGCTGCCTGCGCCCCGCCCCGCCCCGCCGCGCTCCGCCACCGCGCCGTGTCCGAGGATGTCGTTAGGCCCTTAGACATGGCCTCACTCAACGCCGAGAAGTGCGTGAGGAAGGAGCGGAGCGGGGCTGTCCGGCCGGAGCGGTTATGGACTTGTCCGTGCTCGTGCTGTGCCATCCGAAACAGCGCGGCGTTGGCGTCGTCACTGCCTCGCTCCGCGCGTAGCTCGGTCGCCCCCCAGGCAGTACTTTAGGTCAGAGGTCGCACCGGGCCGCGCCAGAGCCGCGCTCGCTGCGGAGGCGGATAGATTGGCCCCTCCTGGTCCCGGCGCTGCGCGGCGCGGGCCGGAGGCGGCAGCGTTTGACTTAAACTCGCGCGTGCCGGCTGTTGGCTCTCGGAGGGGACGGGGGTCACGCCCACGCCGCGGCGCGACGATCCCTAGCAGAAGCTTCACCTTCCCTCTCGCCGAGTGCAGCGGGGCGGGGCAGCGCGCTCCGGGTGGATATCGAGCAGGAGGAAGAGCGCTCCTCCGGGCCATGATGGGGCCGGGCCGGAGCCCCTCGAGGGCCCTGGCTCTGAACTGCGCCGGCCCACTGCCCCGCGCACTGCCCCCCGGACCGGCTCACACCGCTCGCTACTGCAAGCAGGAGCCCTGAAAACGACAAAAAAAAAACACTCACACAAAAAGAAGTCGCCATCCATCTCAGGCGGGTCGGGTCCGGGTCGGGTCGGCTAATACCTCTCTCTTGCCCCTCTGGGGGCGCCGGCCGGGGCAGCGGGGGGAAAGAAAAAAAGGAACGTACACGCGCTGAAATGAGAAATGGGCGCGCGTTGGCACATCGTTGTAGCGGAGTGTGTTGTGTTGTGTGTGAAAAGGCGATTTATTGCCTTGATTGTACTTTGTCAATCTTTTATTCACTTGTGAGTCTTCCCGCCGCGCCGTGGGGTAGGCAACTACCACGCCGTGCGGTCGGCCGGGAGTTGAGTTGACTGCAGACACACCTCCAGAGCTAGAGCTGCCCTGAGCTCGGCTTGGGCTCGCCGGGAGGTAGGCAACCCCGCCGAGCACAGCTGCGCGGTGGCTGCCTACTCTGCAGGCGCTCGGGCGGGCCGTACGGCCCCTCAGCCCAGCCGAGTCAAGCTCCATTGGCATACCCATGGCGGCGGCAGCGGCGGCCGGGACCCGTGCCAAGGAAACATATAACGAAGCGGTAACAAGTTGCTCCGTGGCGGGGCGCGGCGGGGCGCGGCGGGGCTGCCGGCGCCACATTGGCACCGACATGGAGGCCTCGTAGGAGGCACTGATGCTCTGCACTACGCCCTGGGGCGGGGCGCTCCGGCACCGGGTCGTCGCGTCCGTGCGCCCGTCTGTCTGTCACGGCTCGAGGAGCGTATCATTTACGCGTGGGAATCGGGGAGAAAGGAGGAGCAGGAGCCAGCAGGGGCAGGGGCGCTACGCTGCGGCCTGGCCTGCCTGGAGCTGGTACGGAAGTGGCCCCCGGTCGACTTAGCGGGCCGCAGATACATCACCCGCCCCTCCCTCCCTCCCTCCCTCTCTAACTTATCTCTCCCTCTCTCGTACTCGGTTCCGCTCCGCTGCGAGCGGCCGCCCGGCCCGGGCCAGACTGACCGTCCTGCAGGACATTTACAATGGATGGAAGTCCAACAGGGCGCCGAGCGGCACGGCCCGGCCCGGTCCGGTCCGGCGCTGTGCTGCAGGACCAGCAGGCCTGTCGACGCGGCTCGCGGTGGGTTGTCTCTTTCTTTCTCTCTCTCCGTCTCATTTATTCTCCCGCAAGCCTTTCTCATTCTCTTTCTTCGGCGCGTCGCCACCCTCCCCTCCTGAGCGACCGTCCTGCCGCCTCCTGAACTCGCTCTTTCAATGGTTCTGCAGTATGAAATGGTCGCCGTTGTTGAGGATTTCCAGCAGCGGAGCAAACAACCGTGTTTACCTTCCGGGTCAGCTGCGCCCCCGCCCCGGGCGGGGCGGGGCGGGGTGGGGCACGGCGGGGGCGTGGCGAGGCGTGGCGGCACCGCCCGCGCTGCTGAAGGAAGCATATCGGTCGGTGCGGGAGGGGAGTTTGGGGGGGGGGGGGCAGCAGGGGCGACGCGACGGGCTCGAGTCGTCTGGAAGGCAAAGCCCTCTCTATAGTCAGTGAGACTGTTTCTGCGCCACGGCGTCACACGGGCGTGGCAGGAACCTCGCGCAGAACAAAGAGAGAGAGATGGAGGAGAGGATAGCGGAGAAGCAGAGCGCCGTGTCCGTGCGATGTGCTTCCCTGCGATCAGGCAGGTTAGGGGCACGCCAACGCAACAAACAGCCATCACTATGCGCCGGCCCGCCCAGCCCCACAACCCCGAGCACTGAGCGCTTCCCGTCCCGTCGTGGTGCCGCGGCGCGGTGCTGAGCCTCGCAGGCCAGGCGCGGGGCGTAACTCTATGGCCTTTTGCCGCGCGCGTTGCGTAAGTCGTCGTCAGTCTCACCCCTGCGCGGTCCGGCGCGCTGCGGCGCGGCTCGGGGCTGAACTACTTGTTACTGTACGGCCACGCCCCGCCCCGCCGGACTCTACAGCGATTGCCTCCGCCACGCCTCCATCGCCGTGCCTGCCCGGCGCGGCGCCCTCCCCTGCCCTGCCCTGCTAGCGCTAGCTCGCCTAGCCTAGCCTCGGCTCGGCTCCGCGGCCGCGGCTTGGCAGCGCACCAAGAATCTGGCTCTGCCAAGCTTCCCTACGCTCTGCGCCTGTAGCTCGGCCCGGCCCCGGCGGCCTAGCTCCGCCTGTAGCGGGAGCGTAGCTTTGGCCTGCGGCAGAGTCGGCCGCGGAGTCTGGGTGAATCGAGCGAATCAGCGGGTACCGCTCTGTACCGCGCGCGAGCATCGCGTCGTAATGCGGATGCGTATGCACAGTGGCTGTCATCCGGCCGGCCGGCCGGGCCGGGTAGGGCAGGACAGGGACAGGGATAGGCCATGGCAGGGCAGGGTCCTATTTTCCTGCCCAATAAGGAGCCCCTATGCGAGGCAGCCACCCTCCTAGGAGGCCCGGGCAGCCGGGCGCAGGCCGGCCTGTAAGGAGGGGAGGGGCGGGGCGGAGCAATGCGCATGGTAAGCATTCATGTTCAGCGGCACGTTCGCCAGGGAGGAGGAGGGGGAGGAGAAGGAAGAGGAGGACAGTGCGACGGGGGTCTGCGGGCTGCCCCGGCACACGACACGTATCGAGATATCGAGGCATGTGAGGTGATAACGGCTAGTCCGGCCTGGCCCGGCGGGGCGGGGTGGGGCGGGGCGGGGCGGACTGTACTGTCACGCTGTCACACTGACTCGCTGGCTGGAGCGCACTTTAGGGACTGCCCTGCCAGCAACTGGACGCAAGTACTTGCAATGTTCACCACACGGCCATCATGCTGGCGGCGGGTTCTTACACTCTTGATCAAAAGGACATCGCGGTCACAACGGCCGGCGCCGGCACCGCGACCTCCCCCGTGCATCGGGCTCAACGTCCTCGGTGCGGGCGGTGGCAGCCCATGCTCCAGCTGCATGCCACTTCCGCCGCCGCGGCCGCGCGCCGCGCTAATGCGCCATGCGTGTTCCGGTTGATCAAAGAGCTTAGAGCCGCGCAAGCTCTGCGCGGGACACAATGTACGCGGCGCGACAGACAGTTGCTCTGCTCTGCTGTGTGTGGCGTATCGTCGCGTATCGTGTGCCGGTTATTAATTTCGGCGTGCCTAGCTGGCGCGGCGCGGCGCGGTGCGGCTGGCAGGCAGAGCCAGAGCCCCGCCCCGGGGCCCGGGCCCGGGCCGGGGCCAGGCCGAGGCGGGGTGGGAATTATTGACGCGTCTCTAATAATTTATGGCCATGTCAGCGCAGCGGCGAGTGGCGAGGAGTGGTGCGTTGGGGGGAGAGGGAAGTATGTCCTCCTGCTGAGAGACGTTTGCAGTGCGCGGGGCGGGGCGGGGCGGGGCGGGGAGGTGCCGGCAGGGTGCAGGCGATGTGGCCGTCCTGGTCCACTGCGGCCGTACGTCCTGCGGCGCTGCGCGGCGCGGCGAGGACACCTGTTAGCGAGGGGACGGTACCCCATGGAGTTAGGCACCGCGCACGCGCCTGCCCGCCTGCCTGCCTGCCTGCTCTGCATGCGCGCTACGGCTACAGTAGAGCGCGGCGGCGGCGCGACCTTCACCTTTTCGATATTCCCGTTACGTCACTTCCCGCGCGCCTTGTGTTTTTTGGAGAAAAAGATAATTTCATGGTTGCAGTCCTATAGTCGGGCTTGGAGGAAGGTTCTGACCCGACCCGACCCGACCCGAGGGCCCCGCGGATGGGGAGGGTCGGTGCGGCTGTAATCTTATCGCCGCTCGCTCTGCTCCGCGCCCACCGCGCCATGCGGTGCCCCACCCCACCCCGCCGCGCCCCGCCCCAGCAGTACCCGTCCCTGGTGGAGCCCACGCGTCCGACCCGACACTGGGCCGCACCGCGCCGCGCGCTGACCACGCGGTGAATACCTGCCGCCCTGCCACGACGCCGTGGTCGTGGTGCGGTTGGTGGCCGCGGGGCGTCGAGAGGTCACGGGTTACACACGCCCCCAGCAGCGGGGCTGGTGGCTGTAGTGTGTCGCATTGCAGCCCGGGGGGCCGGGCCGGGCCGGCCGGGCGGGCGGCGTGGGGACAGCACCAGCAGAGCACAGCACGGCCCGCCGCCGCCTAGGCCTTATGTAGACCAATCAATAGCCTGGCCGTCGCCTCCTCCAACGCGCCCGTACTCCACTCTAACCCCCGCCCTGTTCTGCCCCCCGTGTTGCAGTGCCAGTGCCGGCCGAGACACTCTTCTCCAGCGCCTTCGCCTTCGGGGCGCCCGCGCTGCCCGCGCTCGGGTCGCCACTGGGGTCGCCGCTAGGGTCGCCCGGCTCGCCGCTCGGCACCCCGCTGGGCACCCCGCTGGGCCCGCTGGTCCACCAGGCCGTGGCGACCCCCATCTACCAGCAGCAGGCGGGGCCGTTCATCGACAACAGCGGGGCGGCGGCGGGGGCGGCGCAGGGGGAGCCGCTCGGCCCCCGATGGGACGCCGACGCCGCCGCGCGCCACCGGCCGCCGCCGGCGCTGCCGTCGCCGCTCGCCGTCAACGTGAAGCTGGACGGCGTCGCGGGCGCGAGGCTGTCGAACAGTAAGCGTCCCCCCGGGTCCCGGATCAGCAGCCGGAAGCAGCGCGCGCGGAGCACGTGGAGCTCAAACACAATTTTTTTTCCTCTCCGCGCAGGCCCCGTCGCGGTCCGGGGGACGCCGCTGCAGTCGCCGCAGCCGTCAGGCCTGCTGTCGCCCGGCGCCGGCGCGGGCGCGGGCGGTGACTGCGCCTGCAGCAGGAGCACGCCGCGCCCGGGGCAGGGGCAGCAGGACCAGCAGGTGGAGCGCGCCTGCCAGGTGGCCGAGGTGACGACCAGCGGCGAGCAGCGCGACGCCACCACCGTGTCCTCCACGACCTGCTCCGCGGGTAAGTACACACACCATTTACTCGGGAATTCCCTCCCCGCCTGTCTGTGTGTTAGCGTGGTCGGCAATGCGACCGCGTGTCCGCAGTGGGCTACGTGTCGTCTGCTGCGTGGCCGGCCGCAGGCACAGGCCGTGCGCTGCCGGCGGCGTCCTGGTGACTCACCCGAGGGGGACCATCACCGCGCCCGGCCAGGGGGGGGGGGGGGGGGCATTCTAAATGCTGTTGCGTAACTGCGAAACGGGTCGCTTTACTTTATAGGGCCCGTCCTGCCCTGTCCGCGCCCCTCCCTGTCTGTCGTGCCCACCCACCGCCTTGCCCTTTCGGGGCGGCTGTAGCATTCGTCGCTCCCCCGGTGGAGTTTGACAGATAGGGAGGGAGGTGTACGCTCTCAGGGGCGCGCGGTGCGCCAATACAATGGTCAGCAGAAGGGCGCGGTTAGGGCTGGGGGCGCCCTGGCCCCGTCGAGGGCCCCGCCGAGGGCGCCGCCAGGGGGTTCATACCGGCGTCAGGATCGGCCGAACTACGCAGCAGTGTGTGTATGTTAGCGGGCCGGGCGCGGCCTTGGCTGAAGCTGTTGCGCCTGCTGTCGGACAGAGAGAGAGAGAGAGATGGGGGAGAAGATTAAGGGGTCCTCTCTAAATGACGTCACGGTGACTAAGAGCGCGCGGATCGTTTATGACCCGGTTGCCGTCACGTGACGTGTGACGGGGTCGTAAATGAGCCGGCGGGGCGGGCAGTGGTTCCAGCCTGCTGCAGCCTCTCCGATCGGCCAGGTCGCGACGCGACGCGCCCCGCGCTGGGCCACCCCTTGCCGCCCCTGCCCCACGGGCTGTCGCAACATGATAACCGCAATAGGGTTGGCCGCGCCCCGTTACGGCTAACCAAGACACGGCGCGCCGAGCCGCGGCGGGGCAGGGCAGGAAAGTATAGGAGCACGCACATTGGTCTCGAGCAGGCTGCGTAGGCAGCCGGTGCACATCTGTGTCGGCAGGTTGCCTACCTCGCAGGCGCCCCGCCAAGTATGCTCTGCGATTCGCCGTCGTTTCCTGGCCACTCTCCTAGACGTGGGGCGGCCCCTCCGCGCCGCATAGGTGCGCGCGTCCAAATCGATGAGCTGACGACGGCGCCTTGAACGCCGCGGTCTAGGGCGAGGGCGAGGCGAGGCGAGGCGAGGTGACTTGTGTGCTCATATTGCTTGTCCGTGTGGACGTGGCTGGGGCGTGACGGGGCGGGGTGGCGCCCGCGGTGTGTTCCGCCTGCCCGGCCCGGGACGGGACGAGCTCGACGAGCTGCCCCCTGGTGTGTGTCAGTCGGTTCGGTCGGCTCAAGGTTACTCCCCGGCCCGGCCCGGCCCGGCCCGGCCCGGCCCGGTCCGGTCCCTTGGTGCGCCGCGCCGCGCCGCGCCGTGACTCGCTCGGCTCCCGGCCCGGTCCGGCCGGCCAGGCAGGACTCTTTTATGGTGCATGCCGCGCCGCGCCGTGCCGCACAGCAGCGACGAGCGGGGCGGGGCGGGGCCAGGCCTGCCAGTAATCCATAAGGCAGGTGGGGGCCGCACCGGCCAGGCCCTGGCAGATGACTCTCGACCTGGCTGCGGCGCCCAGGTGGGGTTCAATGAGGGTAGCAAGTCAGGTGGGCGCTGAGGGCGCGGTGGCCGCAGAGTGGGCGCGGCGTGGCGTCGTGTCACGGGGTGCCTGCTACCTACCGGGGCGTCGTGTGTGTCGCGTCGTCAAGTTGGCGTCACTGTCTACAGCTGGTTTGGTCGCACGACGCGGCGCGGCGCCGGCGGCCATCCTCGACACAGGTGTTTTAGGCCGCGGTGGCGCATGTGGCCGGCCGGCCCTCCCCGCCGCCAGTCCCTCGCGGTGTCGTGTTCCTAATCCTCACCGCCCACGCCTCAGCGTGCTCCAAAAGTTGCCGCCGCTATGCTATACAGTACATCCATCCCTGCCGTGTCCCGCCCCCGGCCGTCTGGCACGACGGGTAGCGCCGTGTCGTCGGTCGGGGTGCCCGGCAGTGGGAGACGAGAGGGTTAAATTTGGCGCCCGCAATCACCCTAGGTTTCGCCTCGGCGCTCGCCGCCCGGCCCGGCCCGGCCCGCCGCGCCCTGGCTGACGTGACGCTGCGACCCGGGTTATCGAGGCGCTGCCCGCCGAGCACGCCGTCGGCGACTCGCGGTGACGTCGGGTGGCACCCGCGGGGTCGAGCGGGCTGCGGCCGCGGGGACTTCCCTCCGCTGCCTCTAATCACGATGATCCCGTAAAAAGGCTATTTATTTTTATTTTTTTACTACATGGACGCCGGGCTGGAGCATTTCGCAGAAATTAGGGTGTATAGCGGCGGTGAGCTGAGATGCTGGTGCCTTGCGCCACTGGCGCGCGCTGAACACTCGCGGTGTGAGAGAGGCCTGCGGCTGCGACGGGGGAGGCGGCAACGGCAGCGACGGGAAATGGGCGTCGCTTACCCGTCGACTGGTTACGTCACAGTGTCCCGCCGCCCCGCCCCGCGCCCCGCGCGTGGTGCGGAGGCGACCAGTGTGTGCCCGGGCCGGGCCGCTACTGTCGGCGCCGTCGCGGACACCGCGGCCATGGCGCGGACACGCAGCCGCGAGGTGCTCGTCGTCGCCGGGTAGGCGCTCACTCCGGCTGGGAGTGCGGAGCAGGAGGTGCGCGTGCGTGAGCGTGTGAGTCACTTGCTGCTGACGTCAGTAGGCGTTAACGCACCCGGCCGGCTGATACGGCTAGTGTGTGGCGGAAAAAAAACTGCAATCAGAACTCAAGCTGGACGCGTATTTTGGCATTGCGCCCGGTTGAGATTGATGTCCATGCGCCTGGGATGGGCTTCTGGAAACACATTGGTTGGGATGATGAAACTGTGGTGGCGCAGCAGTGGCGAGTGACGCAGGGCATACTCGCTAAAGTCACTTCCGGCGAGCCCACACCTGAGGAGGACCTGAGGGGAGGGGTCGCCGGCGCGAGGTGCAGCGGGAGGCGGTCGCGCCGCGCCGCGCACCGCGCAGTGCAGCAAGATGGGCGGGGCGGGTCTGGCGCTGGCGGGCCGTTTAGGCGGAGCTTCGCCTGCACTGCCCCCGCGCCGCCCCGCATGCGATGCCCCCACCAGACCCCCGCACGGCTCCCACCCGGCCCCCACCCGGCCCAGCCGGAGTGCTGCCCCGCCCCGCCCCACACGGGCCTAACTCTCCACCCCCCCCCCTCTCCCCTCGCGCCTGCACGCGTTCTATTCAGCCTGAGGGCCTGCCGGCCCGGCGCGGCGCCGCCGGGGAGGTATGCTGGCCGCGTGTCTGCAGTACGCGGGCGTGCGCGGGTTGCCTGCCTTCGCGGCGTTTTGATCCTTGTCTTGACGGAGGCCTCTCTGGACTTGCAGGAGCGCTGTGCCCGCTGCCCGCCCAGGAGCCTGCACTACCGCCGGATAACGCCTACAGCATGGTTCGCGATCCGGCGTTCGTTCTCCTGGCGGCGCCTGGACTGCCCCTAGGTGAGCCTCGTTTAGGACCTCCGGGACCTCGCAACCCCCTGCGCCAAACTACAACCCGGCTCTCCGCTCCGTCCTGCCTACAGATCCGATGTCCAGGCCTATGATGTGGTCCACCTTTGGGCCTCCGCCGCCGTTGCTGCTGCCGCCGCCCGGCCTTCTGCTGGACCCCATGCTGGTGTCTTCGGCCTCGGGATCGACGTGCGCCTCCACCTCCGTCTCGGCGTCGGGCTCCATGATCGCGCTGTCGCGCACTGTGTCGTCCCACGGCCACTCTATGAGCGCGCAGTGCGTCTCGAACGTCGTGACCCTGCCCGGCCCCGGCGCCCTGGCCGTGCCGCTGCAGCAGCCCCTGCCTCTCGTTGGGCCCCCCTGCGTCCCCAGCCCGACCCTGCTCACCGTCGCCTCCATGTGCCAGAGCTCTGTGGAGTGCAGTGCGCCACCCTGGGTATCCTTGCCTCACCAAGGTGACCTCCTGTCTGAGTCTGCTCTCAATTGTCTTCTCTTTGCAAAATTGAAGTGTAATCTAGGTCCTTCAATTGGAATTTCAGGGCTTGCAGACAGGGAACCAAATGCTAAGCCGGAGTTGCCTCCTCCAAAATGTATATCAGACGGCGAATCAACAGTAATTACGCAAGTGGCAGACCCATCAAAGCAATGTTCTGCTGGCGTACAAACCCAAACAGACTGTGAAGGCTTCAGAAATGTAAGTTTTTGTTCTTCCTAAACACACCATAGTAAGCAAACAATTGCATGGCTATCAATAATTTTTTCTCTCTCCCATGTAGGAATGCTTATTGATGTCTAATGAGAATACCCCTCTAGATAAAGAGAAAAAGACAAGTTCCAACAAAGTTAACTGTTCTCAAAATGATATTGAAAAGCAAGATACCAGTGAGCATTCCAGAAAAAAAATTCCTGACTTTTCTAGTGACAAAGGACTAGAGCTTGATAACAGTAAAGAGTGCAGAAATGAACAGGCAGACAGTGGCAAAGTTCCAATTCTTGTAGAGGCAGACTCTAATGGTCAGCAAGAATGCTTGACCAGCCCCGAACCTCATATTTCAAGCAGTTATCTGGAATCTGAGGAATCAACTAATGTACCTGTAAAACCAAATGAATTAGATGTAAGTGGTTTGGAATTGTTGTATAAAAGCATTGAACATATGGAAAGGTTGGAGGTTAGCAAATCAGTCGCACAAGATTGTAGTATTAATATTGAGGAGCCTCCTAAAGCCCCGAAACCAAAATTGGATGGACTAGGTCTTCTTTGTGCCTTAGCAGAACAAAGAATTCAGGAAGAATTAAACAATGAATCAGAGAGGTGTACTCCTAAGTTTGATTCACCAAAAAGTAACTCAAACAAAACTCTTGCGGATGTTAATCGTAATTATAGAACCCCTAAATCAGAGCAAGAAGTTCGTCGCTTTCTTGCAACTCGCACTGAGACGCCCCATGCTGTTGCATCTCCGATAGCATTTAAACTAGCACCTCAGAATGATTCATTGGAAATGGAGATGAGAAATCGTTTAGCAGAACTTCAGCGCATGTACAAAGAAACTCAGAAGGAACTTTCTCGTCTCACACCTCGGAAGAATAGCAATGAAGGTATTTTCCCACACCCATATTTGACAATTTGTTTGTGTTGTTGTAATTTAAATTAAAATTACATGAAAAACAAATTCTTATTTTTACAGGGGAAAGCAGTAGTGGAAGCCACAATGGAAACACACCTCATAAAAAGACTCCTGCTAAAAGTGCTCAGTCCCGGAAGAAAAAAATTCCTGTCAAGAAAAGGAGTTTTTTTAAACCTGATACATTAAAGTAAATTATTAATTCACTTACAAATATTTCTTCTCAGTCTGTTCCAAAATTTAATGTTGTCTTTTTTTTTCTTCTTTTTTTTTTCTTTCTTTTTGTAATTTATCTTGCAGTGACCCTCCACCACCTGTTTTAGAGAGAGTGACGGATGTCGTGGAAGTTTCTATTCCAAAAATCAAATGGTCACGTCTTGATGCACCACCAACACTCATACCCCATAAACCACCGACAGAGGTGGTATCAAGCAAACCTCCATCTTTCAAGCTTAATTTAGTTAAGTTACCAGCGACCAAAGATCATAAAAGACGCTGGAGTGTAGATTCTCCATCAACAAGGGTTTCAACTGAAACTCAACATGCTGGTATGAGTCTGAATTCAATACTTTTACTGCTTGCTTTATTCAAGCACAAAATTGATAAAAACAAATTTAATATTTCCATTGTAGATGATGAAGATTCAGATGGATTATGGTCCGAGTTTATTTCTAAATCCTCTGAGGTAAGTGTTAACATTACTTTCCATTTCATTACAATTTTCTTGTTAAAATCAGGGAGTAATCTTTTGAATATTCTTGTAGACTCTAAACAGTAGTCTTAAACACAAGTCATCAAATGAAATATCCTCTATACATTCCACTTCCAAACGACGCAAGGTTGGAAAACCAAAACGACATTTTGATAAGGAAGGGAATGGGCATCATGCTACAGAAACTATAGTGCCAAAGCAGCCGCGGAACAAGGCCAGCCTTGTTAGTTTCCTTTTGGCTAGTAAGACAGCCAGTCATGGGAAGGTTCAAAATGAAAAGACTTTGAAAGAATGCTCTCTAGCTGGATCACCAGCTCATAGCCCAGAGCATCGACCAAAGATCCGACCCAAACTTAAAGCAGAAGTAAAGGTAATTTCATCTGAATTTGTGTAGTGTTGTAAGTTTGCCTTTCTTGGTTCTGTGACATGAAATTTTGACAATTTTGGTCTGTGACTAGGTCAAAGAATCATGGGAAGATGAGGATCTCTTGGACTGGCCAACTCCTAAACCACAACTACCTTCACATCCTCTTCGTCCTCTAGACTTGGTGTTTGAATGCATGGAGGAACTGTCTAATAGTCAAGATAAGGGGTTTGGATTGAAACGACATGAAGAGAATGAGGATGATGATGATTGGTCACCATCTGCCAAGAAAAACAAACCACTTATAATTGCACCTAAACCTGCAATAACTGAAAGCTTTTCTCAGCAGCACCAGCAACAGAAACAGACAGCTGAAAAAACACCACTACCTGCAAGGCCCAAAAAGCCCACTAGTCTAGCCAAAGAAAGGAGGCAATCGACTGAGAAGCTTCATCTCAAGAAGCCAGTTTGCTCCTCTGGTGAAGAACGTATGCCTTTGAAGGTGTCAAGTAAGTAATATTACAACGATCTTATGATTTTTATGTATTTGATCAGTGCTACTAAAGTAATATTTTGTGTTAAATAGGTGATCCCACAAGCTGCTTATTGACTGCAGAAATATTGGAAACAGCAGATTTTCCTGCAAGAACTTTGACTGCTCAAGGTGGCTTATTTTATGCTGGATTATTGAATGATGTGATGCCACCTGATTTGTATAGCATTGTTCTCCATGGGGAAAGAGCATCAAGACCTAACATTTATTCAAGAGAGGAAATTTTGCAAGATACTGTTAGTATTTCTGTTTTTTTATGCACACATGCACATTTACCTCCTAATTCTATACACTTCATAAATATTCTTTCTTTTTTCATTAATTTAGATCCTTGAAGTTCGACCTCCAAGTGTTGAAAGTTTGTCCATTGGTACTCGTTTGTGTGCATATTGGTCTCAGCAGACAAAGTGCTTGTACCCTGGAGTAGTTGTTGCCCCCTTAACTCCAGATCCAAGTCTAGATGGGGACTTTGTTACAGTCGAATTTGATGATGGGGATTCTGGACAAATCAGAATTCAGGACATTCGCTTATTACCTCCAAACTATCCTGTTGTTGGTGAGTTCCACTGTTCCACTATTTGTCAAACAATATTATTTTTTTTAACTTTTGAATTGGATTAAGAATGAACTCGATACTTCTTCAACTCGCCCGTCTCTCTCTCTCTCTCTGCTTCCAGAAATTGATCCAAACCCTTTACTCTCTTTAACTAAGAGACGGCGTAGAAATTCTGAGAAGAGTGTTGATTCTAAAGATCGTCGTGTAAGTGCGGACAGTGCCATATCATCTAATGCTTCCTTCTCAGAAAGCAATAAAGTGGAAGAAAAGAAAGAATCCACAGTAGCTGAGGTAAGAAGCTATTTTTTCTATAACAAATTCTTCCCACCCTTAATGTTTTAGGAGTGCTTTTTACTCTTTCTTTACCTCCATCTGCAGTTCTGTATATTATTGAGGTGGAAGGACGAGTATTGTGCTCGTTACGGCCTACATTAGTTCTGCTTTTCAGCTCGTAACTGTAATACATACAACCAATATTATGTACGCACATGATACCTTTAGATGACGCGATCCACCCGTAATATACTTTTTCATAAGCTTACTAAAAACATTTTGAAAAAACCTGCAGTTGAAACTGATTTGTTTCCTCTGTAAAACTATTTTTTAATGTAGTATTTTATAATAAAACTTATTTAACTCCTGTCATGATGGTAAATTTGATGTTGTTAACACATTTTTATCCTTGCCTTAAACATTTTTTTTTTTTTTCTCTGGACTCTATTTCACCCTTTTCTAACTAATTATAATTGTCTGTATGCATGCAGATTTTTTCAGATCAGACAGATGTCACTGAAAACACTGCTCCTTCTGCTTTTTCAACCTCATCTATCTGCTTAGTCTCATCTAAGGTGTGTTTTTAAAATTTTCCTTTGCTGTTGCCTGTTTTCTTTCTGTACAAATTGGAACACTTGATTTTGATATTATTACTGTATACTATGCACTTTGGGGCTGTATTTTATGTCTACTAATAGCGTGTAAGTATGTACTGTATTTGTGATTTTTATCATTTTATGTTTGTTTTCAGATTTCGGAAAACGAGAGTAAGCGGCTAAAGAAACGGCGTAGAGAAAAACTTAAAAGGCTGCTGACTGCAAGTGCTGCTGCATCCTCTGCCGATACAAGAAAACGTAAACACAAGCACAAGCACAAACGTAAACATAGACATCGTCACTCATCATCTGGAAGCAACTCTGATGTAGCTCTAAAAACTGAATTAGAGCAGTCTTTCTCAGACTGCATTATTAAGCCTGTTCTTAGCAAAGACCTTGTCACTCCTCAACATTCAATTAAAGAGCAAGTGTCTTCTGATGGGTGTGAAGTAAAAATAAGAGATGATTGGAAAGCTGAAGAAAATGACTCGAAGAATGAAGACCAGAAGGCTGAGGATACAGGTTTCAAAGGCTTTAAAGATCAGCAAGAATTTGATGAAGGCTGGGAGACAGGAACAGAACCCGATACTAAAATTGAAGTAACGGAAACGGAATCTTCTCATCTTGATTTAGACCTGTTAAGGAAACCTAAAGTATGTAGTAAATAATTTTATTATCTGTTTTGTGCAAATGATCCATCTTTTTTCAGTGATAACAAGTAATGTTCATTAAATTTTCAGAAAAAGCAGGACAGACAAAACTCAGGAGAAAGAAGCAAGATGGCAGCATTCTTGCCTCCTCGTAAACTGTGGGCCTGGTCAGGAAAAGGTTACAAACGTCAGGGAGGAAAAGGTAGAAAGAAAGAATTTTACAAATGTATCCAACGAGACAAGGAAGAAATTAAAGTAAGTTCTTATTTAATGAATTGTACATTTCATTTCCTGTGCATTTTCCTTATTTTTCTTTGCTTGAATAGGTTGGTGATTGTGCTGTGTTCCTATCGACTAATAGCCCTGATCGGCCATACATAGGGCGCATTGAATCTCTTTGGGAAACCTACAATGGTATGATGGTTGTGCGGGTAAAATGGTTTTACCACCCTGAGGAGACAGAAGGCTGCCCTACTCTCAAGTATTCTGTATGTTTACATTATCCTACATTATCCTTAAAATAATTTATGTGTTGGTGGACTTAAATTGAAATAAATGTGCTACTTTTCAGGGGGGACTCTTCCAATCTGATCATGCAGATGACAATGATGTGCAAACTATTTCCCATCGCTGTGAAGTCCTTCCACTCAGTGAATATGAGAAGAAAGCAAATCACCAAACTGCACGTCCGATCCAGCTGCATGATGTATACTATCTTGCAGGCTCTTATGATCCAAAAAATATCCAAATCAAACTAGAGAAAGGAGTAGTTTGATGATTTAATATTTGATATTTAAACATATGTAATCATAATGTACACACAAGTGCTATGTGTGGATGTACTTTTAATTACTATTTCATGTTACTTCTGATGTTCCATGGAATATCTGTGGTTTCCTAAGTGTCACCTCAGCTGCAAAGACTGTGATACTGGCTGAACTAACCAGGTGTTTTTATTGTGTTATAATGTCAGTTTATGCACTGGCTGTGCTTTTATTAATAAGTTAGTTCCATAATGAAAATATGCAATCTTGTGATTGTTACCAAGTCATAACACTTTGATGGGAAAAAGATCTGTCTGAAGAGGACTGTAGATCTTTAAATGTACATACATATGTTGAATTTTATGGGTAAGGAATGTTACTGACCTGGCTTTTACAAAACCTTGGGCATGTAGTGCATGTGCATTGCACAACCGTTTCTTTTGTTGTTTTAAACATGTTGTTATTTGTTTGTATCTACAGTAGATGTGTTTTTTTTATCAAGTTAATATCAGAGGTCATAACGTGAAATGAAATCTGATAGCATAACTAAATTATTATCGTCCAATTATAAAACACAACTACAATCTATCATGTATAACGTATAACAAAATGGCTTGTTGTTGTCAAAAGATAAAATATTTGGTCTCTGTTACAACAGTCATGCCATGCCAGATTTCAAAAGAACAAATACTCTTTAATGTGGGTTGTTACAAGATCACACTCAACCACATATCTATGTAAAAGAGGAATGATGAATTGAAAGTTAATAAGTTAATCAATTATGAAATGTAACAGATATGAACTACTTGCACCAAATTTCCTAAGAATATAGAAAATATATTCGATGTACTTTTTCTGTCTTGCCTTACCTCAGGTTATATTTGGGGTAAAGTAAACTCCAACTCTTTATTGTTGTAAAAATTCTTTTTAGAAAAAGAAATTTATTTGATTTTTAAGCACCTCATTAATCTGAAAGGAGTTATACAGTCTCTACCATACCACCTACTTCCCATTATTTGTTGTTTGCAGTGAGCTTCGGAAAAGAATCCCCTCTTAATACGGAAACTGAGTGCTGTTATCCTTCAGTTCCTTGATCTCCCGGCAGAATTGTTTATCTTATTGTATTTTTAATCTGAACTCTCTATTGCACTTTAGTCTGTTGTATTGGCCAGGAAATTTAGATAGTAATGTGTGTGATGCCACATTCTATGCTGTGTATGACCTGTGCTGTGTGAGTTTTGAGTAAGCTGAGGTGCCATTTATTATATCTGATTATATTCAGAATAATTTCAAATGTCACCATTATGCATGTTGCATGTTAAACTTAAGCTTAGAGAACCAAATTATGATTTTTGTACCCAAAGGCAAGCAGTGCTCAGAGCATTCACAATATTTTGTTTGCCCTTGAACTTTCAGTGCAAAACTTCGTGTTTTTCAAAAACACCACCAAAGCCTTTTCATGTTAATTTTAAATTTTGTGTATGTAAATGTGTCTTAATTAGAGTACACAAGTGCTACTCTTTTTAGATGGATGCTTTTATATTGTAAAAGTATGCATATCAGTGCCATCCTGAAAAAGCTCTCTTTTGATAAAGTTTGTAGGAAACCTGACTGAAATTATTATTATTATTATTATTATAGTTTTTGCCAGGACACAAATTTGCTTGGAGTACTGATCAATTAATACGTTTTTAAACATATTATTTTTTTATAACTATAAGTAGTTTTTTATTTCCATACTTTAAGTAGACCCTATCAAAGCACAGGACGTACACAGCACATGTGTGGTTGCAATGATGCACCATAACAATATAGTACCTGTTAGAGAGAGAGAGAGAGTGTGTGTGTGTTACAGATAAATCTGGAGTAATGAAGTGTTGCTTCATACTTATTTTGTTATCTTTGCACATTAATAGGAGATAGATTAGGCAGAAGTAAACTTAGTTCTGCATTAATATAAACATACATATTAATTACATCTAACAGTACATACAATAAAAAATAATTATATTGATAAACGTATACAATACAAATCTTGTGATACATAGACTAGTGATACTACAATCTAATTATTGTTTCATTTTGTTTTATTTTGGATAAAAAGATATGTACATATTAGCATTTAGTGGTACATTGCATTATTTAAAAACAATCTTCGTTCAGGTCCTGTTTTCATTGTTCAAAATGATAAAGTGGGTCTTATAAGATATGGAGCTGATCAAGGTTGTAAGTACCCAGTTGTGATGTGATGTGAATGTCTCTGTGTGAATTGAGTTTTACCATAAAACAATTATTCTGGCCATTCCTGGATTTATGCATTTTTCTTACAAAAAGTCTGTTTTATTTTTTGGGCTATCTATCAACTGAAAAAAGGGTTTTCTTTTCCTATTTTATAAAATAATGATGTAGTTTTTTTTTTAAAGTATTTCTTAAAACTTAGAATTTAAAGAACTTGTTTGGTTTTATATTCAGTACACACATACCAACATAATTGAGTCTCACATATTTTGTTGATTCCCTTGTGGCTCAGAAACACCTACAAAATATTAGAAACACACCTGATTAATGCCATGTTAAGTCTTTATTTGAGATGTTTAACTTCTGAATATATGTATTAACTTATAAGTTGCAGACTTTCAAAGCATTTGACAAGTAGAGATGATGTTCTCAAGGTACACTGGAACATCATTTTTAGGGTTTCTTTTACCCATCGAAAGGACTGATGGGGCCCATATCTAGATCTCGTAGTTTGAATGGGCTGTGAAATATTTATTATACATAGTACGCATACAAATCCTCTCCATTTGACCATAAAAGATGCTGTAGTGACTTAAAATTCCTTAACTAAAACATTTTAATGTGCTTATTGCTTTTGGTTCAGACGTTTTTTTTTCCAAACCTTATTACATGAAGTTGGCAATGACTCCCCTTTTCTTTTGTAAAATACAAATCTTTAATTTTATGTCAAAGATAGCTAGGAAATGTTTTGGTGCAACACAAATTGTCAAAAAAATAATTTTATTTTTGATCCCACTAGATAAACCCCATGCCACACAATAATTCAAAGAGATCCCATAGAATTTGACTGATTTCATTAAATGAACAGAGTAAACATCTAAGTTTGTTGCTTCAATTCTTTAAAATTTTCTTTAAATAATTTGTTGGTGCTGATAAGTTGATTATGCTGGCAAAATTGATGTTTCCTTCTTGTAGTTTTATAACATAGTGTGTAACATCCCTCTGTGCAATGGATCTGTGTCTGCGTAGGAAAGGGCGCCCTTTCTCATGGTGTATGTCAAGAAAATTAACAACACTGCAAAAATGTTTTTAAGTGTTTAACTGAACATTCCTGAGTCCAACAACTTTTGCAGCGTTTCTTAAAAGTGTTCAAATCCCGTTTGTTTTTAACGCGCGTCTGCCACTTTCATTTGTGTCGTGCAAGAGTTTTCGGACAAGGTCGGCCCTCGGGTGTTGGTTTAGAGGTACATTACAGTCCCCCTGCCCACCCCAATCAAATTGCAGGCGTAAAAAAAAATTATATATATTACAGCCGGGACTTGAACCAGGAAAACGTCTCGCCAGCCGAGATGATTTGGGACGGGGGGAAGGTGCGTTAACCATCTCGGCTGGCGGGACGCACACCTCACGGTGATGCGAACTGGAATCCCTATCTACCGCCCATTTTCAGCGCCAAGAGGCAAGAACGGAGTCGGAGCGGAAGTCGCCTCTACCGGCCCCGTCCATGTGGTAGATAGGGATTCCAATTCGCATCGCCGTGAGGTGTGCGTCACGACAGCCTAGTGGTATCGCCCTTGCCCCCCGTCCCAATACCATCTAGGCTGTCGAGACGTTTTGCTGGTTCGATCCCGACCAATTCTTCTTTTTTTTCTCTTCTTTTTTTTCGATGTAAACGCTGGCTCTTGGACAAATTAACCCACGGGGATCGGTCTCGGGGTACATTAGAGTCCCCCTGCCCACCTCAGTCATTTGTTGGCCGACCCGGGAAACGGGAAACGCTCCCGCATCGTCTTCGAAGAACGCGAGAAAAACGCGATTTTACCCGGAGTTCAGCAGGAGCGAGGAGGTAGCCTCCTGTGCAAGTGTGCATTCTCCGGTTCCAGGTCGGCCGACAGATGGCGCCACCATGCCTTGTTGTTGCGCGCTAGGCCCCGACAAGGCAGAGCCTATAGGGCCTAGTCCAAGTACGCTTCGCCCGGTGAGGAATTTTCTTCCGCAACCAATTCTCGGCGCGTAACTTGTGCGCACGAATTTTTATTTCGATCATCTTAAAGATGAGGGAACCATATTATTTAGCAAACAAGACGTTGGCTCTCGATTCTGACATTGAAACGTCAAATAACCAAGTCCAAGCTTTTCGAAGTTTGGTGGAAGGGTGGGTCTTAGTTTCCCAACCAACTCCAGTCCAGTGTGTTTGCCGATGAAACTTAGGAAATGCTTGCCAATGTCAACAAGAAAAATTCGTGCGCATAAGTTACGCGCCGAGAATGGGTTGAGGAAGAAAATTCCCAACCGGCCGAAGCGTACTTGGACTAGGCCCTATAGGCTCTGCCTTGTCGAGGCCTAGCGCGCAACAACAACGCATGGTGGCGCCAACTGTCGGCGGACCTGGAACCAGAAAATTTCTTCGAAAAACGCGAAAAAATGTGCGATTCTACCCGGAGGTCAGCAGGAGCGAGGAGGTAGCCTCCTGTGCAAGTGTGCATTCTCCGTTTCCAGGTCGGCCGACAGATGGCGCCACCATGCGTCGTTGTTGCGCGCTAGGCCTCGACAAGGCAGAGCCTATAGGGCCTGGTCCAAGTACGCTTCGCCTGGTTAGGAATTTTCTTCCCCACTCAATTCTCGGCGCGTAACTTATGCGCACGAATTTTTATTTCAATCATCTTAAAGATGAGGGAACCATATTATATTGCTAACAAGACGTTGGCTCTCGATTCTGACATTGAAACGTCAAATAATCAAATCCAAGTTTTTCGAAGTTTGGTGGAAGGGTGGGTCTTAGATTCACAACCAACTCCAGTCCAGTGTGTTTGCTGATTAAACATGGGAAATGCTTTCCCATGTCAACAAGGAAAATTCGTGCCCATAAGTTGCGCATCTCGAGTTGTTTGGGGGAAAAAGTTCCCTCCGCGCGAAGGAAATTTGGACTAGACCCTATAGGCTCTGCCTTGTCGAGGCCTAGCGCGCAACAACATCGCATGGTGGCGCCATCTGTCGGCCGACCTGGAACCGGAGAATGCACACTTGAACAAGAGGCTACCTCCTCGCCCCTGCTGACCTCCGGGTAAAATCGCGTTTTTTTCGCGATTTTTGAAGTCGCTGTGGGAGCCGTTTCCGCGTCGGCCAACAGATGGCGCCACCCTGAAACGCCATCTGTTGGCGGACCGCGGTAACGCTCCCGCATGATCTTCGAAGAACGCGAGAAAAACGTGAAAAAATACTCGATTCTACCCGGAGGTCAGCAGGAGCGAGGAGGTAGCCTCCTCTGCAAGTGTGCATTCTCCGGTTTCAGGTCGGCCGACAGATGGCGCCACCATGCGTTGTTGTTGATGAGGGAACCATATTATATTGCTAACAAGACGTTGGCTCTCGATTCTGACATTGAAACGTCAAATAACCAAGTCGAAGATTTTCGAAGTTTGGTGGATGGGTGGGTCTTAAGACCAACCCCCAAGGGTCAGTTCGTCCGAAAACCCGGTTCGTCTGCGAGGGAATGCAGTATTCCTAATAGCGCGCAATGTGTTCGGGCGAGGTGGCTTAGGGGCCTATTTTGTCAGTAACAAAGTCCGGTATAAGACTCCTAGGACTTGGTATGTGTTTTTTGGTCGCAGAAGGAGGTAACCTGTGAGTTTGGTCGAAATCCGAGACAATTTATTTTCGACCGAAAATCGCAAAAACGCAAAGGCTATAGCCTTTGCATTTTTAGGATTTTGGGTCGAATTTTTTTTTCTCTCCAAAATGACGGGGGTTGTACAGGGGCACTCTAACGTACCCTAGACCAACCCCCAAGGGTCAGTTCGTCCGAAAACCCGGTTTGTCTGCGAGGGAATGCAGTATTCCTAATAGCGCGCAATGTGTTCGGGCGAGGTGGCTTGGGGGCCTATTTTCTCACTAACGAAGTCCGATACAGGACTCCTAGGACTTGCTATGTGTTTTCTGGTCCCAGAAGGAGGTAACCTGTGAGTTTGGTCGAAATCCGAGACAATTTATTTTCGACCGAAAATCGCAAAAACGCAAAGGCTATAGCCTTTGCATTTTTAGGATTTTGGGTCGAATTTTTTTTTTATCCAAAATGAAGGTGGTTGTGCAGGGGGACTCTAGTGTACCCCCTGATCACTTCCCGAGTGTTGATTGAACCAAAACACCGGGGTTTTCAGCGAGAAAATGCATTCTTCCTGAGACAGCAAACCTCTTCTGCTGTGTTGTTGTTTGTGTTGTTGTTGTTCTTGTTGATGGTGCCCGCCGCTCCGCTGGTGTCTGTTTTCAGGGTAAGTTACAACATTAAATTTCCTTCGGAAAAGTGTTGGTTTTGTGCCGTAATAGTCTCTTCCTGTTCAATTTTTACTCGTTCCCTTCCCCTCTTTGTTGGGTGTATGATGTGAAGGTAAAAAGAACGAGTATTAGTCCCGGCTTGGTGTAATTTAGCAACTCACTTTCTTCTCGTTAAACACAGCATGTACCCATGTGAAAATATGTTTTCAGCAATTAACACTTGAACACTGACAAAAAATGCGAGTTGGTTTAATCAGTTTCTGCCTCACATAAAAAATATTGCAAAAACAAATTACTGTGTAAAGATAGGTTATGTTCTCGCCATATCAGAGACTGAAAGTATTGACAAATCTGCATCTTTTAAAAGGTTTTTGATATTTTGAAGTGATTTTAGGGTGATTTCTTTGATTTTAAGGTAAGCACATAAAGAAATTAGAAAAGTTACCTCAAGATGCGAAAGGCCTGTGTCAGTTTTCTAATTCCCATTCATTGTCATTGAAGTGATCAGATGAGTAGTTTTTAAACTTTTAAAGGTGCTTTTGTGCTACACATTGTGCTAGTTAAGTAAACTATTTTTTTGAATTTATTCATTGAAAAATGCTATTAAATGTAAAACTATTGAAACTAGGTGAAGGTAATTTTTCTGGGTTCAGCATTGACACAGGTATTAGCTAATATCAATTGCTCAGTAAAAGACATATTTTCACATGTTAGAAGGGTAAAGAACGAGCACTATTTCTAAACGACATTATGTCGGTTAATTTGGCAACTTGTTTTTTTAGTTGGCTTGTTGAATTGACACTGTTGTATGTCGGATATCGTTCTTATATGATTAAGATATCGCATGTAAATTTGTTCCTCTCTGGGTTAGGTTATGTTGATTTTGTAAGTGATGTGTTTCAAGCCTGCATTACAAAATCGTGAAATACTCTGAAAGTCATCAAAGAGTCCTCTTACTTGTATTTCTCAAACTCAAATGGAAATTAGAAGACATGTTCTACAAGTCAGTGCTGCAACATTTATATTTCCTCAAAATTTGCTGGTTTTCTGTTAATTCTTTTGTTTGAATATATTTACCACTTTAGTTTGGAGAAGAAGTTTTCAATAGATGTTTGTTGTCAGTAATGTTATGGAATTCGTGGTGGTTAAAGAGATTTCGTTTTTGTTTGGCTCTAAGCGTACCCTTTTTGTTGAGACAGTATCAGGAGCCCATTGTTAAAATAAAAATTTGTTAGGAATTGCGGAAGAACTAAATTTGCTTTAGTCTTTTATTTTATGTGAAATAATTGACAAACTTTCTAAAATTGTAATAATTAGTATTCTACTTCTTCCTTGGCAGGACTATTATCCTGGCCCCTGCTCACTTGGCGCCCCAGGATCCCAGGATCCACTGGCTACTGCTCGTCAGGAGAAAATGCAAAATGCAAATCTGCAAGGTGAGCAATCACTGAGTTGGTGTCACAGCAATTACCACTCATCTAATTTTTGAGGCTCCTGTTAGGGGTGCCTATTGCTCATGCCTGTGAGCTTTTAAATTTTTTTCTTGTTTAAAGTCATTTTGCCTAGCCTATTTTTTATTTTGCTCTCATAAGCTTTTCGCTGGCCAGACTTTGTTGGCTATTAAAAGTTGCAAATGAATAACATCTCTTGTAGCTTCCCCGAGGGCTGGGGTGTGGGTGAAAAAAATCCTGCAGTTTGGGTGTTTTCCACACTGTAGGTGGCCTGGCGAGGCCGTGTCGCCCCCTGGTTGTTGTGGTTAAACAACCCCATGGTTGCTATGGTTAAAGCAAATACTCTTTGCCAGCTAGAGTCTAAACTCGGCACCAGACGGCTCTCACCCAGAGGATAAAGGGTCCCCCCAGAGCTCTGCTAAATGCTGTCCTAGTTGATTCGGTACGGTGATTTGGCAGAGCTCTGCTCGTCCCCATATTACTTAACTTGACTTCACTTGAGTGGTAAGCACTGTGACACCAACTCACTTTTTTTGAAATTTCTATGTTGTAGGTGCCTACGACTACCTGGAAGGACAGGACCTGCTCCTCGAGCAACATCTTTGACAGCAAAGGAGAAGGGAAGAAGATTTAAAACAATAAATAACCTTCCAACATTTCTTTGTTTTCTTTCACACGCATAATGTGAGAGGTTCTTGGATGAGGAAGCAGCTTGGTTGGGATTGGTGGATTTGATGAGGTAAAAATTGAAACTGAGTTTATATTTTAAAGTGTTGAAATAATTTTTTTTTAAACGTACAATATTCTCTTCTGACCCAGGTTTTTCAAGCAGCGTTGTTGATCCCCTTGTGAAGCAGTGTATGGTTTCGCACATGATGTTTACTGCTGTCTGGCTTCCATGACTTGAATGTTGATCGGCAAATGTCAAAGAAAAGAATCATCTTGAAGAAAATAAGTGAGCCAACAGACCTGACAAGAAGAAAACAATTGTAAGTTTTATAAATATTATTTCTAATATTTGAAATAAAATGCAAGTCATCATTCGCACCCTGATGTTTCATATCTTGTGATTTCTCTTCAGGTTTTGATGCAGCTCCTCAAGGCTTGATCCATCTCGGTAACAACGTGGAGGCCCCCTCCCCATCAGCCTGGAAGGAGAAGAGTTGTGGAACTAGGAGAGCCAACCCTGTGGATGAGAAAGTATCACAATAAAAATTCAAGCGATAAAAAGTGCGCGTGTATTTAAGTATGTCCCCCACCCGCAACCCCACCACCGTCTCGGGGGTCCCCCCACGAGAATTAACAATATAGGAAATCCTCTGTGGGCACACACCGCGCAAATAATATGAGCGTCCGGGTCGAGCGCCACCTAGCGGACGACCCGGCCGAAACAATCTATACCTGTCTATACTCGCCTTCCTTCAGCGCCAGAGATACTCCACCACTCCCGCGCACCGATGACCAATGCCAAGCCTGCGAATGCTGCTCAACCACACTCAACGTCACGGCGATACTCCGTCATCCACGACATTCCGCGAGGGCTTGATAGGACTGATCAGTGAAGGGCCGGTACGAGCTCTGAAACGCAAACATGTCAAATTTAGAAAACGTGCGCGGGAATTTAACAAAGACCAGACAGAGCTGGAGCCTGTAAAGCTTCACATCAAACTATCAACAATGTACAATTTCCTCTCACATATCAGCATGTAAAAAATTAACAACTGTCCAATGTGTTGTTAAAGCCTCAAAATCCTCAACTCCACATCACAGCAATTAGTGAATGGAAACAATATTACAAATATACAATTCTCCAACCACTTCCCAAAAAATACTATATCAACAGTTTCACGACTTTCCCCTGCCATTTCCTATCACAACAAATGGACAATCACGCACAATGGCTTCACAACATTATGTCACGTTGAAATCGATAACCAATTCAAAGAGGCTGTCATCCTCAACTTGCTTTAAACTTGGACACTTTCCTACCATTATTCTGCCATACAGACCGCCTCTCAAACAAGCTTCAACGCAACCTTCCCATATCCCCTACTCAACAAGCTGCATTTAACAACCAGACAAACTATATCTTCTCTCGTCCTTATGTATAAGAGCCTGTGCTATTCCACGGTCCATCTATGCCTGCTTTCAGTATAGACACCCTCACCTCCCCTGACTCGAACCTTATTCTGTGCAATAACTGACCAATCACTTCCAATCCACTCATTTTCAAGTTCGCAGCAACATGTAAACTACTCAAATAATTGCCGGACCCCATCATACTGTCACATCATTCAACACATATGACTAACACATACTTCAGCATGCTCTCAACTAAACAAACAAACAATGTTACAATCATAAACCAATATTCTACTGATATCGAACTATTCATTATTTTACTGTAAATTCCCCTCTTCACGCAAAGCTCAAGTTTTACAATCTTTAACTCGTATCAACCTTTTCTTTATTTATGCTAATACTGAAAAATCATTATTCTCTTCATTCCTAACAAGACGGCGAAAATGGAACTCTCAATCACCACTCATTTTGTAACTTTAATCATGACAAACACCCATACAAGACTTCTCCCCCAGCCCAGACACACTTGAAGGTCAACAACAGAAATTAATTACCATCTTCAATCAGGATTGGACATACCACAGCAAAGTTTCAAAAACAAATTTATCCAAAAACCAACAAACAGTACTGGGTTTTCATTTGCAGGCGTCCATCACGACAAGTTTGAAATAAAATGTCAAAAGAGACAACATAACCTCCCCCACCTCACAACTTTAAATTATACCATTTCCCCAATCTTCCAATTTATCGGGAAACTGCACCACATAGTTAACTCCCTCAAACAGTTTTAGTACAACTTCCCATAAGAAAATACTATTAAAGCCATTTCAACTGAAATACTGAAATATCATGTTTCCACTTACCAAAAACAACAACGCCACCACAAGTGCGCCTTGCTCCGACAGACGATCGGATCGGCGAGCGGCAAGCCGAGCGGCCAGGAGTCAACGCTGCCGCCGGCCGCCGTGACGGTAGGCAACCCACTCACCTACAGAGTCGTACTGGATGCCTCCCCGCCCACCTCACCTCTGCCGGCGCTGTGCATTTCTTCCCTGTAACCCCGGCTTGAGGGTGATGCGACCATTGCGGGGGCCACATCAATTTTAGAAGTTTGATCTAAAAAGGCAAATTTAAAAAAAATATATTTGGAATATTCCTACTGATAAGTCAAATCGTCCAAATATATTTTTTTTTAAATTTGTCTTTTGAGATCAAACTTCTAAAATTGATGTGGTTCGACTTTTTAGATCCTCGTGCACTGCCTGCGACTCATTTTAGTTGAATACTGAAAATTTAAAAACTTTTTATGGCTGCGTTACCTTGAAGGAGTTCCATCTGTAAAGGTTTTATTCTTTCCAGTGTTAGCGCTTATAGTAAGACACCAGTAAAGGCCCAAAGTGGGAAAAAAATAAAATACGCTTTTGACTTAAAAAATAAAAACACAGTTTATGAGTTTTAAAAAATCATTAAAAATTGAATAAATGGTCTAAAAATTCCGTTCTGGCACAAAATAGACTCAGTTTTTTATGCTCTTTTCAAATATCTTTACGCGGAAGAGATCCGAGGAAAACTAAAGAGAATAGATTTTTTTGCAGGTTTTAACATATTTTAACATAAAAACCCCCAAATCTCGGTTTCTATGATAGATAAAAATCTGAAATTTTGGGAGGGGACTATCTACTACTAAACCATCTTTAAACAAAATCAGGACCAGGATCTGAGACAGGAAGATTTTGCGGCTGGTTGCTTTGAGAAATAATTGCTCTTACATGATTGAATTAAAAATTCGTGTGCACAAGCCACGCGCCGAATAAAGGTCGGGCACGAAAATTTCCAATCAGGCGACGGAAATTTGAACTAGACCACAGTCTCCTCATCAGGGTATGCATACAGAAGTTATGCGCGAGTATGCTTTAAGAGCACCGCGCGCACAACAAAGCTGAGTCAGTTTAAATCGCCATCTTGCGGCCGTACCGTGATGTGAGCCTGAAACCAGCCATTCATATCTGGTGATTCGCTGCTGCGACCAAATGCGAGGCGAGAGAGGCTACTTCCACGCTCCTGCTGACCTCCGGGTCAAACTGCCTCCAAACGCCTCGTTTTTCGTCTCGTCGATGCGTCAAATGGTCTGCCTACCTCTCAGGCGCGAATGTGGCAAGAATTTGAGTCGGCGTGGCTGCACGGCACGCTCAACCACCGCGACTTCCCTTCCCTCCCCGCTCACATTGCTTCCATTCCTTTTCTTTTCCTCACAAGTTCTGACCCAGGCGTGAGCGGCGTGAGGCCGGCCGGGCGCGACGTTCAACCAGCGCGGCTTTCCTTCCCTGTTCGCTTAACTCCTCATCCTCTGTAGTCGGTTCGGAATAAGCTATCTGTTGAGGCGCCTGTTGTAGCCACAACTTTGTGTCCACAAACAGGCACGTAGCAGAGCGCCGGAAGTAGCTTCAACCCCTTCCACCTCCCCCCCCCCCCCCTGCGGCCGATAATCGTAAAAATGCAAAGGCATGGCAAGTCCTATGAGTCCTATACCGGACTTCGTCAGTGAGAAAATAGACCCCTAAGCCACCTCGCCCGAACACATGGAGCGCTATCAGGAATACTGCATTTCCTCGCTGACAAATCGGGTTTTCGGACGAACAACTGACCCTTGGGGGTTGGTCTAGGGGTACGTTAGAGTCCCCCTGCACAACCCCCGTCATTTCAACAAAAAAAAAAAAATTGTCCCCGATTTCGGCCAAACCAACAGGTTATCATCTTTTAGGCCTATACCAAAATGAATTAAGTCGAAGGAGCCCGATATCTGACACAGTTTTTGGGTTACTTCAAAACTACTGTCGTCGTATTTCTTCGCCGAAAACCTCTGTCTCTAATCAACCATCGTGGGTCAGTAAAGGGAAAAGAGCTGAAGATTCCGCACAACAGATTGCCATATTAGTATAATTTACAATAATAATTACAAATGTGATAAAATAGTGTCCCGTGTGGAACAAAGGGCGAAACTTCATTTCTTACACAATATAAAATGGCATACACATAATTTGTTTAGAAATATTTTTTTCTAGACTGGACCACAGCCCTGAGATGATCCTTTTGTTAATCACAGTCTTTTACCAGCAAATTTAATCTATTTCACAATCACTTAAAACAAGTAGAAAGGAAACATACTGGTATGTTTTGCTACTCGGGGGAAGGATCACGGAAGAATGACAAATCACACTAGTGCTTAACAACCATTTTCTGGCTCTCATGATCTGAATGTTCGCGATAACAGAGACAGGAAGGCGAAAAACCTAAATGCAATAATCAGCGCCCCGAGATTGACAATATCCAACCAGAAGTCTTCCTGCAGATAATTTTTTTTTATGAGAACATATGAAGTGGTAAAACGCTTAACGTTATCATCAGCCTTGTCGGCGCGATTGTACTTGCCTCGTGGAAGGACAGCGTCTCCAGCACCACGTGGCCGGTGCGCGGGCAGGTGGCGTTGGAGCGAGTGCAGGCGATCTCCTCCACGCCCTGCCACTGGTTGATGAGCAGCGCCTCGTCGCCGTACTTGAACCACGACAGGTACGAGAGCCACTTGAAATAGCTGGGCACCGAGCTGCGAGGCAAGTGTCAACGTTAATGTAGGGGCGTATCGTATCGGCGTTATGAAAGTAAGAGCGTGGCACCACCATGCTGGTCTGCTTACTCGTTATTCAAGAAGAAGCCTCCGAATAGCATGAAGGGGATGACAATGGGAGGCCCGATGGACAGCGCCATAGACACGCTACTAGAGATGCACGAGATCAGGTATCCTGCAAATGGAAGGTAACAAGTCATGGACTGTATGCGGAAAGTCGTCTGCACGGGTTGGAGTACGTTCGACATGACATGCAGGAGTGTTAAGCGTTACCGAAGCTGGTCGCGACGTTGGCCACCAGAACGATGATGAGGCAGGCCAGGAAGAAGCGGGCCGGCTCGGGGTTGAGTCCGATGAGGTAATACGGCAGCGAGATGAAGAGCAGAGGTAGCACCAGGAACACGGGGGTCTCGGCCAACGTTTTGCACAGGAAGTAGACGTCGGCGCGGTACATGCCGTTTTGGTGCTCGCGCATAAAGATGGGCAGCTCGGCGCAAAACACCTGTAGGGGAAAGAGGAATAAAATAGTTAATTTTTTTTTTTTTTTTAAAGAACAAAAGTCCAAAACATAAAGAAACTAATGGGAGGGAGGAGAGAGCCCCCTGTCTCCCTACATTAATGACAGCGAAAACGTTTTGGAACGTCATGTTTGTGAGGCAGATGAATATAACTCCGTTGATGTTCATGACTCCATCCTGGTCCAGCGTCTGCCCGTAGTAGATGAGCACGATCATGAGTGCTACCATCTGTAACGAAATTTCATTAATCGAAAACTCCTTGGAGAGGTATATGGTTAACGGTGCGATGAAACTTACGACTGTCTGTAGCATTCGCACTTTTATGAGCTGGGGCTCTTTGAACACCGAGAGGGAAGACCGCCAGAGGACGGCTCTGAACTGCGCCCACCAGGAAGCCTTGTACGGGGAGGTGTCCACCAGAAATAGCTCCTCCTCCCACGAGTGAGGGGGCTTTGACTGTTGGAGAGAACAAGTGTATGAAATTTGACTGAGTTCAACTGTGGAGTTGTGTCCAAGTGTCACCACCAGCTGATACACACCATGAGCTCACTCCCCGCGTCCGCGTCGTGCTGCACTTTGAGGCCGTACTCGGAACGCTGGAAAGCATCGCACACCATCTCGATAGTCTGTCGGCAAGACTCCTCCCGGGTCGGCACTACGGCCAGCAGCTGCACGAAGAAGTCGGCGGGGTTGTAGTTGCTGGGGCAGCCCGCGCCCAACCTGCGGCAGGAGACAGAGCCTCTGTGTGAGTGACCGCATGCACCCGCGATTTTAAAGAGATAGGCTTACGAAAAACTCCAGTACATGTGCATTTTCTCATTCTCTCATGTAAATGTAAAAATAAAATTCTCAACATCTGCGGTGCGCTTCAATCTCGGCTTTCTCTGTATACCTGTACACACAGGCAGACGGGAAGGCAGACGGCACGGCTCATACACGCGCGCGCGCACTCACACGCACATACCGCCATTTCATTTTCTGATAAGTGGAGGTCTTGAGATAAGGTGTGCCTTCTGTTCTACCGCGTCGCTGCTCGCTAGCGCGCTGCACCACAGCGTTATGCACTCTGGATCCGAAAATCCAAAAAGCGTCTCTCGACCCGCGACCCCGATATCAAAGCAGATGATACGCACTATTTTTTTTTTCCGACGACGCTAACTTACGTGATTGCAATGCAATACTCACTGACTAAAGAACCTGCACGCGTGGTCCGGCGCGCCCAGGAAGGCGACGCGGCCCTCGGCCATGAGCAGCACCTTGTCGAACAGGGAGAAGACCTCGGAGGAGGGCTGGTGGATGGTGCACACCACCGTCTTACCCTTGCGGGCCATGCCCGCGAGCACCGACACCACGTTCTGCGCCATGAAGGAGTCCAGGCCGGACGTCGGCTCGTCGCAGAACATGAGCGGAGGGTCTGTCAGCACCTGCGGAATGGTAGGCGTAGGCCGCGCGGTTGGAGAGCACCCGTACAGGTGTACGACATTTTTTTCATGAGCTACAATACACAACAACACCCACCTCGGACGCGAAGGACAGCCTCTTCATCTCTCCTCCTGAGATGCCCTTGACTCTGCCGGGGATGCCGATCATGGTCCTCTCGCACTTGGATAGCGCCAGCTGCGGACACAGTTTCCAGTCAAATCACTTCGCGACCTCGCCAAGCTACGGCTCAACCCCACAGTTTCGAAATGAAATGCATGCGCTTAGCTGTCGGAGCTAATTTTTCAAGTATTACATCTCATGCACTCGTTATTTCAGTGGAATTTCCCCCGCTGCTCACCTCCGAGATGACCTCATCCACCCTGCGCATGCGGCGCGCGTAAGGGATGTGCCGGTCCATGCGGACCAGCGCCTGGAACACGAGGTGCTCGCGCACGGTGAGCGTGCCGATGAAGAGGTCGTCCTGCTGCACGTAGGCCGAGAGCGCGGCCAGGGCGTTGCGGCCGACGCGGACGCCGTTGACGCAGCGCCGGCCCGTGACGGAGACGCCGCTGCCGGAGCGGAAGGTGAGCGTGTTGAGCAGCGTCGTCTTGCCGGCGCCGCTCGCGCCCATGATGGCCAGCAGCTCGCCCGGGTACGCGACGCCGAACACGCTCTTGAGGATGTGCTTGCGGTGCGGCGCGGCCCCGGCCCCGCGCCGCCCCGTGCACCGGCCCCAGAGCGAGCGCGCCGCCTGCAGCGCGCCGCCGCGCTGCTCGTCCCCGCTGAACACGTTCACGTCGCTCCACGAGTACACGAGCCGCTCGCAGCCCATGGGCGACAGGATGGTGTCGCGCGGCGGCCCGCCCCCGCCGTCGTCGCTGTCGCCCCTGCCGTTGGCGGGGCTGCCGTTGAAGCTGCCGTAGCCATTGCCCGGCTTGTGACCGTCGTCCAGGTACGCCGGGGGGACGCCGTCGTTGGCGTAGATGTGCTCCGAGTCCTGCAGACGAGACGAGGGCACAGATTGTTCAGAGCCGAATAGAGAATCGGGTACCGAACAAATCGCCCGCATGCAGGGCGAGGTGTGGCGCCTGCTGGACACGAGCCCTCAAGGGTCCCCGCCCCGTCCCGCCCCCTGCAAGTGTCACGTTACCTGCACGCGTACACACACACACACACGCACGACTCGCACCGCACTGCGCAACGGGAAGCCCGTGTGCGCAGCTATACGTCGTGGTCGCCGGCAGTACCGCACCCTCACCCTCCCCCGCCCTCGCCACGCTCCGAATTCACTGCACAAGCAAACGCCCTCTCTTTTGGACCATACATTTAAAGCCCCTCCAGATATAATAATTGTCCCCTGGTGCCTCAGCTTCCTATTAACCTCTCAAGTCTCGAAGATGGGTTCTGTTGGGATAGGAATGCGCACCTTACGTAACGTAAGCAGGTGAGGGGCGGAAGGGAGGTGGTGGTGGTGGAGGTGATGGGGTGGGGGCAGCACGGCCACGGCCAGCGGAACAGAGTCTGGGCGACGCCGCGCTGCGCTGCGCTACGCCGCGCCGGAGCGCCCCGCCAGCCAGAGTCTAGCTGCTAGACACAGCCAGCCCGGCCCCGGCACACACACAAGGCCAGGCAGCACGCCTTACATAAGCCGCCGCTTCGCCTGGAGGCTGGGCAGGCTAGGCAGCAGGAGGCTGCGAGCGGGACAGGGCAGGGCTGCTGGAGGCCAAGTGCAGCCTGCGCCCCGGGCCGGGGACGGACCGGCACGTGTCCGGGTGACCCGCCCCGCCCCGCCCCGCCCCGAGAACCGCTATGAACAATGAATTTGAACGGTAGATCTGCTGCTGCTGACTGTGTCCACGCTAGTCCATTCGCACTCTGACTGTGCGTGTCTGCTCTGTTTTGAATGCGAGCCAGGGAATTTCTAATCGGAATGCACCTGCCGCCATGACGAGTGGAAAGTAATAGACAAGTAAAAAGGAGGAAACTTTATGAAGCGATCGTGTGTACTCGGCAGTGAGCGCGGTCAAGCTCCGCCGCCGCCGCCGCCGCCGCCGCCGCCGCCGCTGCTTCTGCGGCCTCACTGCCTCCCCGGGACCGCGATGAATCAAAGGCAAACCCGTGGAAATATCGTGTCCCCCCAACCGAGGCGCAAACGGGTCGGGCGAGGCAGGGCCAGGCAGGGCGCTCCACATCAGAGCGAGTCACTTTGGTGTCTTCCAGCCGAATGGACGGCGGCCCGGCGTGCAGACAAGACAGCTGAGCGGGCCCTGCAGGGGGCGGCGGGGGGGGGGGGGGCTCGCCTGGCCGGACAAGATTCCAGGACCCCCGCCGCCCCCTACCCCCACACCTTCGCACCGTCCTGATCCTGCTTGCAGCAGTACGCAAACGCCATAAAAATTCGGAGCAAAAAGAGAAGGGCTGTGTGAGAGAGATAGACTTGGGGGGGGGGGGGGGGGCTATGGCGCGGGCAAAAGACAAGGGGGACAGGGTCGGATCGTGTCACCCGCCCCGCTAAAGAAGTCCACCATGTGTCCGAAATCGATCCCTACGCTTCGGCACTTCAAACGCCCCGCCCCGATGGTAGACCACCCGGACTCGCACCGCGCCACGCCACGCCCCGAAGGGTGGCCCTGCCCGGCCTGGGGCCCTTGCGGCCGTGGTCGCAACACGACGCTGCCCTACGCACGCACAGTACCGCCCTTCCCCATACTGGGTTACATATGTCAGGTTACCCCCTCTCCTCTACTATCTGGGGCTAAAGAGGGGGCGGGTCAGCAGGCTGCAAAATGACCAAGAATGTCGCATCTGCGGGGGGCGCGGTCCCAGGACACGCGGAAACCTCTGGCAAGGACCTCTGTTACAAGACACCGGCGCCACGTTCAAGTGCGCGACATGAAATCAGACCACGCCCTCCGATGCAGACGCGGGCATCGCGTAACCAGGCGCGACGGACGCTGCGCGAACCACGCGGTGGAAGCGCCCGAACCGCTCGCGATGCTGTACCGGTGTACAAGCGCGTGCGCCGGGTTGCCTACGTCCAGCATGCACGGCGTTCGTCAGAGAGAAGGTGGGGCAGGGCCTCGGCGAGGACATTCCCCCGTACACACTCGGGCGTGGAGCCGGGGGCCTTCCTCACCCGTCCCTTCACTCGGCGACACCACGCCCTCTGGGCTGCGCAGACAGAAGCACTGGACCACAAAGCCGGTAACGGCCAAGTGGTTGCCGCGACATGGAAGTGTGTCTCTCGTACGAACGCACTGCTACGTGCTCGACGCCGTGCTCGACGCCGTGCTCGACGCCGTGCTCGACGCCGTGCTCGACGCCGTGCTCGACGCCGTGCTCGCGCTCACCTCATGAAGCGAGTTGCCGGAGCCCTTCCTGCGCGCGCCGCCACCCTCCAGCAGCGGGGCCTGCTCCTCGCTGACCATGCTTCGCGGTGCTCTCCTCGCTTACGAGGCGTACGATCACTGACTCTACCTACGCGCGCGCCATACGCCGCCCTGCTCGGCTCGGGGTCGGTCGGGTAACTGAGCCGCAGCCGGGCCGGGCAGCGCGCGCAGCGCGCAGGCAGGAGGCGGGCCGGGGCCGGGCGCAGACAGTCCAGCCGCCAGCCGCCTCTGCCGCTGTTTCCGCTCTTGGACCGCGGAAGATGACAGTCTGGCCAGCGCGGGGCCGCTGGGGTCGGCGCTCGTTGACTGCCTTATGGGTGCTGGAGGTGGTACTTACCTCGTTTACACCCGGGTGGGCCGGGTGCTGCTTTTTGGAACGTCTTTGAAGAGACTTTTCTCGGGTCCCGGCTGGCAGCACTGCAGACGAAGGAGGGGGCGGAAGAGGGGACGTGCGAGGTGCGAGCGCCCTGCCCCCTCACCTGGCTCCACCCCTGCCCCCTCCCCGCCCCGCCCCACCCGGCCAGCGCCCGCCTCGGTCGAGGCTTTACGTAACCACGCACCACGCACACGCACCCGCCGACGGGACAGAACGGCCGCGATGCGGCCCCGGCCCGGCCCGATCTGACCGGTCTACCTTTTTGTTTGTTTTAGGAAATTAATAGGCTCCGTTAGTTCTCCACGGATGGCACGAACATTTTAGACTGTTTCGTGGTAGGAAGAGAGCGTCGTCGACCCCATTCATTTTTGTTCATCTTAGAAAATATTCCGGTTTTTAAATATATATCAACCACTTTTAAAAATGTATTATTGAATCAACCATTTCCAAAAATGTATTATTGAATAAATAAATAAAAAATCTGGGTAGTAAGATTTATCATTGAATAGCCTTTATTATTCACAAAGACAATTTTCTTTTACCTTGTGTACATATAAACAGATATAAAAGAAACAAATAAGTGCAAGTAGTTTTGATATGGTTGTGTAGTGGCAAGTTTGAGATCCATGCTAAACCATTACCAACAGACATAAGGTGGATGTAACATGAATCAGGTACAAGATCATGCCATAATAACCAAGTTTGTTTGGAAAAAAAAATTGACATTGAATATAAATTAATATATTCTAAACAGTGGTTCAATTAAGCAGGTTGAGTTAACAATTAAACAGTCAGACAACACTGAATGTTGCGTCAATGATTTTAAAATCCTGAGAGTGGATTCCATAAATTACAATAGTTCTCCACATACAGAGTCTATTTTATGACAAAGAGAATACATTTCCAAATGTACTGATATCACACAATAAAGTTCAATACATCCTTAAATGTCTCTCAGAAGGTGCCCACTTCCCTTTGAAATGAACATAATACTTAAACATTGAGACAATCTGCACAAAATACTCATACATTTACTTTGCATCACTCACATGAAGCTTAGGTCACACTCAAGATACTCAAATGATACTCCAATGATAAAAATTATACATGGAAAATATACAAACAAATGCAATACAACATAATACACACTAAATAATTTTGAATCTAACATAAAGCACTCTTCAAGTAATATGTACAAAATTTAAAAGACCTTAAGGCCTTTCACAGAATCACAGTTAAAGCAAAACTAATTTCTCACCATGAGCATTTGGCTCCAGCTGCTAACTAAAGAGAAAAAAACCTTTCAGGTAATAACAAAAGAAATAAAGCTTTCATCATTATTTTAGGTGCATCCTTCCTAAGATAGCTTATAGCTGTGAAAATGAAGAAACACACATGCACACACACACGCCACTGATTTGTCAGGTTAACTTTACAGGGCCACCTTAAAGCTACTGCAGGAATGTTGGAGTAGCGTGTCAAAAATGAGGTAACAATTCTCCACACTATAACTATTGCAGATCCCACCCATCATTTGGTCAACAGCTGTATTACCAGCTAGTTTTTAAACAGCTCTGCTCTCACCAAATGCTGCCACCCAAAACTCAAATTAAACATATAAAAAGAGATAACAGAGACATTTACACAAAATAAAGGTAAACAGCTAACAGCATAGTCCAGAGAATGATAATAATAATAATAATAAGACATTCATCCACTTTGCCAACAGATACTCATAAAGCACAAAATTGCATTGAAAATTTCTGCTTTTAATTTAAAATACTTTGTGATGAAACAATTTTATTTTAATACATAGTATTGTTTTGGTTGAATAAAAAGTTGACTTTTGAGATTTTGAGTCAGCAAGTGACCCTATGCTAAAATATCACAGGGATTCAAGTACTACCCCAAACCTCAATCCATTTGCACTCCCACTCATTCATTAATTAACCACACATTCTCACAAACACACAAACTTTTCAAACTTAAATAAAAGCAGAATACACTTTTGAGTCCACTCTAAAACACACAAATGAGGCAACATACAAATTTTATAAGGACACACAATTTAAATGAGACTAATGAAATAGCTGTTAAATATCACAATGCATAGCAACAATATGTCTGTTGAAAATCACTCTTAGGCGTTACTTAACAATAGCAAACACCATACACCTCAATTCACAGATGCAAGCAACTCATAATGTTCAGCAGTTGATGAAAATAGGGAGGGGCAAAAAGAATTTCAAAAAGTCAGGAGATACAGAGGCACAATCAGTCTTAACACAAAGAAGTTAAAATATTGGTCAGCACTGAAGAATACTGTGTTTCTTATGTTTAATTGATCCACTTTTCATTAGATTGTGCTAATCTGAATACATTACGGCACCTAAAAGTAAGATCTAAGACATAGTTGGAGCTGATAAATTCATTTTTGAAAAAAAGAAGGTCAATAAATGAAATTGATTGTAAAGCAATTGTCTCTTCAACTAAGAGATTCTAATTAAAAACTGTAGAAAACATATGACTTGGACCACAAAATCCATCAGACATGTGACTCAAGAGGTACTTTAAAAACTGCAGAAACAAGATTTGGATCAGGTAGGCTGTGAGGTCGATGCACATCACCTGAGTGTAATAAGCTCACTTCAACCAAAATACCTGCCAGTCTTGAGGAGCTTAGATCTGGAGAAGATGTACGAAGAGACTTCTTCTCCTTCAGACCAGATGGCGAATTATTACTTTCCCATTGATCACTTTGAAGGCGATTATCAAGCCAATGGAGTTTGTCAAAATCTTTGGTACCTCCAACTGTATGTCGTCTTTTAATAGACCTCTCTGGCATTCCATTTTTCCTTTTGAGCTTGGTTAGCACTAACGTAGCATTTTGAATAAACATTTTAGTAGTTTCTTTTTCACGATTTGCATTACTGCCGCAATTACCCCGAGAATTAGCCCTATTTTCCTGCTGACGTCTGCGGTTCATATTTGATTCAGTTTTCTCAGTCTTGGTGAGCGAGTCCGAACGTTTTAATTTGGAGTCACCCTTTTCACTTTTGTTAAGCGATTCAGACCTTCTTAATTTTACATTTAAATTCATTTCAGAGCGGTCATTCTTATTTAGAGACTCAGAGCGTCTTAATTTTGAATTTACTACACTATCTGAACGGTCAGAAGACTTGTTTAAAGATTCAGATCTCTTCAGCTTTGTTGAAGACTGAAAACAATCACTTTTCTTAGTTGAATCAGACATTATTAACTTATCACATTGCATATTGGGTGGTCCACTGGAGGGAGTTGACCCAGTGGTCACGATTGATTTAAAAGTTGAATTACTAGCACTACCAACTACATCAGAGATATTAACACCTCCTCCTAAGTGCATATTTGCATCAGGTCTCTTTTCTAAAATTGTTCTTCCTGATTCAGTAACAAAATTACACTCAGCAACATTTACAGGTGTTGACCAGCGCAGGGGAGAACATTTTGTCCCAGAATTATCTGAAGTTTCCTTATTGTCCAAAGTAGTTGGATTATCAGGTACCTACAAAATAAGTACAGACAAAATTTTACACAATGATAAAAGTGCCCTGATTTAGAACGGTAGGGTAATTGTATACAGATAAACTTACCGTAGAAGAGCGCAAAATGCGTGAGGCCCTATGAAGGCTGGGATCTCTAAAGCTGAGAAGAGCAGTTGTAGATGACTGGTCTTGTGTTTGAATGTTAAGGGGCTTGGGTAATGGCTGTGGTCCTCGTGACTCCAGCTCAGTTGCATCAGTATCCGCAAACGGGATGTCATCATCACAGTTTAAGAGATGCAAGCGCTCAGATGCATCAGGAGCACCATCCACTCTATCCTCCTTACATGCAGGCAGTGCTACAGAGGTCGCACAACTTGCTGGTTTAGTGGATTTAGGTGCAGGCATGCTGACTGGTAGAGAGCTGCTATTTGATTGGTTAACAAATTTTGTTGAAGATGGTTTCGATGTTCCAGATGTAGGCTTATTTGTTCCCAAAAGCGATTTCATCTTCTGATCAAAAGTAGAGGTCAGGGTTGCTAGGAGATCTCCACCTACAAAAGAAACAAAGTAATTAGATTCAAAAATCATTTTAGGGCAACAAACATGCATCAAGTATGATTTTTTTTTCTTAGAGAACAAATTATATATATATATATATATATATATAAAAAAAAAAGAAGACAACATGAAAAATGAAAGGTGCTGTCTTTGTGTAAAAAAAAAAAAAAAAAAAAAAAAAAAGGAAGTTTAACAACTACAATGACAATGTTAATTAACAGTTTGGAAGCTTGATTAAAAATTTGTCAAAACGTCTGGCAAACCAGACGGCAAATTACAAAAGAACTGTATTATGCAGGATCCCTTGTGAAATCAAATTTGCATGGAGGTGAAAGCAGGACTGTGTTATTGTTAGCGTATGTAAAAAAAAAAAAATACAATATGTAATATTTTTTTAAAGGCCAGCAGTTACTCATATTGCACACATTTTTCTTACAATTATAATAATTGTAATAGTCATGGCATACAGTTGGTTAGTTAAAAAAAAAAAAAAAAAACAGCTTAAAACACCTACATATTGTTTGAAATGTTTCAGAATCAAAGAGTGAGCTTAATAGACTTCTGATGATAAGAGATAAAAAAGTTAAATTTTGCAAAAGCTTTCCACTGAAATTTCCTAAAATAATACAAAGTTTTGTGTGGACCAACAAGAAACACTGTACTGTGTACTAGTTTGATATGATCTTGCATAACAGCTGCACTTGTGCATATTTTAGCAGTTAAACAAATGAAGCACACCGTTAATCAGCAATTTCAGGAAGATTAAGCAGCACACACACTGCTTACCTCCCTACTCTACTTCCTGAGAAAATATGTGTGCCTCGCCAGCCTGGTCTGAGCTTGTAATCTTGTCCGGCCTATAACACAAACCCACCCACAAGAGGAACCGGAGAGATTTAATGGTTGTTGAGGGTTTTCTACCAAAAAGGTCATTGGTTAAAATCAAATAGATAAAATTATGGTTTTACACTAGTAAATGAAATAATTATAATAATAATAAAAACTTTCTCAACACTGTCAAAACTATAAAGGAAGTCTTCATGCTGAACTAAAAATAAATCTCAGACCCAATTTACAATAAAATTCTACAGAATTCCTTAGAAGTATATGACTTTGGACAAGCTCAATTTTACCTTCGTCTGACATATGACTTTGAGGTCGCTCGCCTGCTGGTACCCCCTGAAGTGAGTCTAAGGAGCCCGATCTCTGTAAAATTCAAAGACACATTGTATTAGGATACAGACATATATACACATATTGATCACTAAACTACACAAAATTTTACTCACCGGTTCTTTTCCTGTTTTCATCCGCTTTAGATGTCCATTATTTTGAGCATCTTGCTGATTTGAGGCTGCTGATACTTGAACATTTCCAATTAAAGATGAAGCAGAATTGGATGTGTTAGACATAGAAGACAAGCGTGATCCCCAGCCCACACGCCATGATGACCTCTGAGGAGGGGTTGCACCTCCACTAGCACTTCCACTGCTACTTGTACTACTAAGAAGTGATCTCACAGAATCTACTCTCAACTTGTCTCCAGCTAATTTTTTATCTGAAATTTTACAAGCAAAATGCATTAAATTTTGTATTACATTGTTCAGAGATTATGTCGATGAGTATAATAATTCAACCATACCTGAGGAAATTCCTATTACAGAGTCTAAGGCATCATCATTTTCTAGTTCTTGCTTTGCCTCTAGCCATTGTCTTTCAATTTGTTTTCTTTGTTCATCCCACTGTTGGGAGTCTCTATTTTGACGATATAGGTCCCTTTCCAACATAGCTTTGGTTTCTTGCTCAAATCGTTTAATTCTCTCCTGGGTTGTTTGAGCTAGATTTGCATAGCTCATTATTGCTACATCATCACTAGCAGGTGATTTGTAACGCAAAGCTAATGATGCAGTTGCTGTAGAATAGTAAATCAATATTAATTTTGGTTCTCAGGTATTAGTCAAAATCTGAAACAATTTTAGGGTACAGTACTTTTAGGTGATGATGTTGTGATGGTAGGAATAGAAGTAACTGGTACTGCTGGTTCAGTGCTAGTCTTAACTTCTTCCGACGCATTAGATTCTACATGAATTCTCATTGGGTCAGTCAGGGAACAACGTTTTTGTTTAAGTGATCCTGATGATGGTGGAGAATCAGGATCAGACATAAACCCAGAGTTTGAATGATCTTTTGTTTTTTGTCGATGAACAACTTCTGAAACCTAAAAGAAAAATGGAGAGAAAAAAAGAGTTAATTTTTTTTTAGGCTTATAACATGTGCATTTAATTAAGTGAGAAAACATAACTATACTTACTTGTTTGTGTTCACTTTGATCACTTTCTGATTTCTTTGTCTTTCCTCTCTGTATCTTTCTATTGGCAGCTGTAATAATTGAAGATACTATGTCCCTTGCACTAACGTCTTTACTAGGAGATTCTGCCTTTAATCCTGAAATAAAAAGTAATATAAATAAAAATTAAAACATAAGATTGTTTAGACATAACTTGGAGTTTGAAAGAAGACATACCTTCAACTTTATGAATGTTTCCTAATAATAAACTCTGATTCTGACTTGAAGCACTAGAGGCAGTTGCTACTGCATCAGAACTAGATAAATTTAGAGAGGTATTTGCTTCTTCTGCAGAAGGTATGGTAAATTCTTCAGAATCGTCTTCAGAGAAAAACCAATCAACCTAAAAGTACAAATATTGAAATTACTAAATGAAAGCAAATTGAAAGAAATTAAAAACAGAGAAAAAACTCGCTAAGTAACTTACATTTGATATGAGTGTTTCCACAATGCGGCATTGGCTAGACATATCGGTAACCATTGTGACCATATTATCATCTCCAGCACGCACTAAAGTTGGCCCAAACACAATAGCTAGGTTACGTGCTTCCATTTTATTTGTATGAGAGTGCTCAACCACTCGCTTTAGATGACTAAGCAGGTACTTAAGTGTCTCATAGTGATGTTCTGGTAACTCTCTTATCTATAAATACAAAAACAGATTTATAATGAGGTATTAAAAGAGACAGAACTTCACTTCATTATGGTCCACGTCTTCAACACAAATAAAATTCCAACTTACAAGTTTGCGGATTGCTTGCACCCGCTTAATTGGGTTATCTATTTTGTCCGCTTCTATAAAGGATGGGTACAACTCTGTTGTGAACAATGAGTCAGGAAGGCGGCGGAAGAATGACTTGAGCAGACTTGAGATCACATTCACATCGCCCCACCTTGGATCCTAAAAAAATGATTAGACATGTGTATTAGTTGAAAGAAAACTATATTATTATTATTATTATTATTATTATTATTATTATTATTATTATTATTATTATTATTATTATTATTATTATTATTATTATTATTATTATTATTATTATTATTATTATTATTATTATTATTATTATTATTATTATTATTATTATTATTATTATTATTATTATTATTATTATTATTATTATTATTATTATTATTATTATTATTATTATTATTATTATTATTATTATTATTATTATTATTATTATTATTATTATTATTATTATTATTATTATTATTATTATTATTATTATTATTATTATTATTATTATTATTATTATTATTATTATTATTTTTCTTATTATTATTATTATTATTATTATTATTATTATTATTATTATTATTATTATTATTATTATTATTATTATTATTATTATTATTATTATTATTATTATTATTATTATTATTATTATTATTATTATTATTATTATTATTATTATTATCATTATTATTATCATTATTATTATCATTATTATTATTATTATTATTATTATTATTATTATTATTATTATTATTATTATTATTATTATTATTATTATTATTATTATTATTATTATTATTTTTTTTAAGGTCATACCTGAAGGTTGACGAAGTCGAAGCCCTTGTTGATGGACTCGGTAAGCGAAGCGACGGCGGCCGTGTTGCCAGGCACGCGGTAGATGCCGATCACCTCCAGGCCGCGCGCCTCCACGATGGAGGTGCACAGCTCGAGCAGCAGCGGCACCGCCTCGCAGAACGTGGAGGGCGGGCAGTCCTCCAGCGGCACGCCGATGGTCACGCCCTCCACGTGCTGCTGCGCGTGCGGCGCCGTCGGCGAGCTGGGCGAGTTGCCGCCGTTGCTGCTGCCCGTGTGCATCTTGCGGAACTGCTTGGCGACGCGGCCCTTCCACGTCTTGGACTTGGGCGAGGGCGAGGGCAGCGCGGGCAGCGGCAGCGCGCCGAGCTGCGCCGGCTGGCTCTGCTTCCGCGCCTTGCCCGCCGCCGCCGAGCTCCCGGACGCCGCCTGGCCCGCGGCCGCGACCGCCGCGGCGCCCGTGGGCGACCGGTTCCTCAGCGCCGTCAGCTTCTTGATGCCCTTGTGGGCGACCGTGGGCGAGAGGCCCTGGACGGGGCTGGGGCCGGCGGCCAGGGCGTCCTGCGGGGCGGCGCCGGTGCCGGGGTCGCCGGCCTGGTCCTGCAGCACGCGCACCCACTGCAGCAGGTCCGCGCCCGTGTCCGCCTGCAGCAGCAGCTCCGACCCGCTCGCAGAGTTGAGGCGCAGCACGTGCTTCTTCTTGGTGTAGTCCGCGGCCACCTCCACCAGCGAGCACCGCAGGTCGATGTGGTCGCCCGGTCCGCCCGCGCCGGCCGCGCTCTCCGACCCCAACGGCGTCTGCAACAACGACAAGGGCGCGCGCCCGGTCAGCACACCACCAAGACGTCCACGCCCCAACTGACCCCGATCAAGTGGGGAAAAAAAAACTGCATCGGCCCACTTAACAATCCGCGGAAACCCACCTCCGAATGAATTCGCTCCCGACGCTCCCATTGCTGAAAATAATTACCGACTTCCTGACTGCATCGCTGCAGCTGCCCCTCTCCGCCCCGCCCTGCCACGCCCCGTCATACGCACACACATGCGGTGGCGTGCGTGCAGCGCTCTGTTTGCGTTCCATTGCGAGACGCGCCCACCCCACCCCACCCCGCCCCGCCCCGCCCGCCGGTTATGCAAAGTGCACGGGCGCGAGCACGCACGTACGCACACACACCTCGGCCCGGGACAAGACCGGCCCGAACCCGGGCCACGCCCCGGGGACGCAACCCGCTGCAGCGCCAGTCTGCCGAGAGAGAATACCGTCCCGCACGCAGTGGCGCGGGCGGGTTGCCTACCCGCACGGCGCGTCCCGTCCCAGCCGGCCGGTTAGTATGAGCCAAACCGACGCCGGCCCATCCCATACCCCAGTGACGCAACCACAAAAAGCGCACGGCGGAGCAGGGCCCGCCTTTTGTAACACACCTAACACCTATTACTAACGGAACGGTAACGTCAAAATAAAAAATAAAGGCAAAGCGATGAGAATGAGGAGTCAAGACCTCCGTCCGCGCGGAGCAAACGTTGTTGTTTATTTTTTTGTGCGCCTTAGTCGACGGTTCGAGTTCTTTAGAGACGACAATAATAACAACAGGACCAACGTCAAGGTGTCAACGCCCAGGCCCGGTCCCGGGGCCGCTCCCGTCCTGCCCGGAGCACACAACAGATTACGCCCCGTGACTGTCGCCTGCCGGCCAGGCCAGGAGACAGGACAGCAAGACAGGAGCCTGATGAGTGTGTGAACTCGCAGGCCAAACAGATAACCACACAACACACCCTGGCATGGCACGACACGGCACGGCACGGGTGAAGGCCCTGGCCTCCTGGCATGACCTGACCCATCCTGGCCCGCCCCGCCCCGCCCTAAGGCCATCGCCCCAACATTTGCTATTTGCAATTTGCCAAGCCAGTGCGAACGGAAACAGAGAGACAGAAACAGCAGACCGTCCTCCCGTCCCGCTCGGACAAAAGTAACGACGCGAATAAACGAGTGCGCCCCTCCCTCCCACTCAGCTGCCGCGGGGTGGCGGAGCGTGGCGCAAAATGGGTGCGAAATCAAGGGAAGGTCCGCGCGCGCCTCGAGTGCGCTTCTTTGCAAATTGAAGGTTGTCATTTCGCCTCCTCTCCTCTCCTCTCGCGAGGCCGCGGGCCGGAGGAGGGGCGGGAGCGCGTGATGAATAGGCGGGGGAATGAGATGATGACGGCGCAGAGCACATGTCCTTGTCCTCCGCGCGACCGTCGAGATGAGCAGCCCGCAGCTAAGAGAAGCCGCGGATTGACTGTTCAAGCCGAGCAGAGCACCATATACTAATCTGCTGCGGCAGAGGGAGAGAGACAGGCCGCGTCCGGTCCGGCCGCGCAAATGTCATTGTACTATATCTCTCTCGCTCTCGCGTCTCATCTCCTCCTCCTGCTCGGGCTGCAGCAGCAGGGCCGCGCAGAGCCGCCGCTGGCGCCCCTACAAGACCACAACAAACCGCACGGCGTGGCGTAGCGCGGCGCGGCGCGGCGCGGCGGGGCGGGGCGGGGCGGGGCGGGGCGGGGCGGGGCGGGGCGGGGCGGGGCGCGGGGAAACGGAGCGGAGGCGGAAATGACTCGGCCTGGTGCCTCGCAGCTCCAGGTGGTGTGCAGCGCCTCCCCGCCCCGCCCCGCCGCGCCGCGCCACGCCTCGAACAGGGCCGCGCGCGTGTCTCCAGCAGCGTGCTCCAGCAGCAGAAGCAGTGTCTCCGCGCGGCGGGGCGCGGCGGGGCGGGCGCGGCGGGGCGCGGCGGGCTAGCACACGACACGGAACGCCTTTGTGGTGTGGGAGCTTCCCGCCCGTCCCCATAGTGAGTTCAGCGCACGGAACGCCCCGCCCCGCCCCGCCCGTGCTCACCCTCGTGTCGCTTCCTCTCCAGAAGTCCGCAGCGCGAGTAGGCAACCCGCGCGAACTTAGATTGTTTCAATTTTTCCAGCTAGGGGAGCGGTTTTGCTTATGGACGGCAAGCTCTGGACGATTGTCGCTGGCGGCGGGGCCCGCCCTGGGGCCCTGGGGCCCCGCCTCGCCCCGCCCGCCCGCACCGAGGCCGGGGGTTAGCGGGGCCCACCGGGGGGTCAACGCTCTGCGCAGTTCTCTCTCTCTCTCTCCCCCGGATGAGGTGTAGGTACGCACAGGCGGAGGCGCGGACATTTCTGCCCCCGCCCCGCCTCCGCCCCTACCGGCCAGGGCACGGCCGATTGCCGCTACTGCCGTTACGCCGTGGACGCCGCTGCGCCCACCATATTTGAACCACCGGGTGCAAATCCAAAGTAAAAATACAACCTCTAACTTTACATTAAACTTCACAGCCATGGAACTCCAGCTGGTAGTACCGCCAAATCACGCTCGTAAAAATTAGCTTTTATTTTCGCAGCGCTACTTAAAACCATACAAATCTTAATGATCGTGAAAACAGTAGAAACAAAAATAAAAAAAAACGTTAACGCTAACGCTAACGTGAAAGCAGATGACTTTTACTTTGTACGTTTTGCCTCAAACGTTGAACTTCCTACTTCAAACTCAGAACTTTAAACTTTTTCGCGTTAACTTTTATCGCTTTTACAGCCTTAAGCTTTTAGTTTTAGCGTTTCAACTAGTAACGCAAGCAGCTTAACTTTGAGCTGTGTAACTTTTCTCACGAACTCACAACTTTTCAACTGTCAACGTTTCAGCTTTTAACTTTTCAACTTTCAACATTTTTAACTTTAAACTTTTCAACTTTTAACGTTTTAACTTTTAACGTTTTAACTTTTAACGTTTACTGCTTAAATACTGGAATTCATTACGATATAGCGCAGCGTGACGCGGCGCGGCGTCGCGGTGTGGCGCGGGAGAGGGGGGGGGGGGCTACAGCGGACGACTAGTGTTTGGGGTTATGGGTCGTAAAACGGCAGTCAATGCATAGGGCTGCGTATAGGGCGGCTGCGGGCGGCAGCTGAGTTGCGTCCATGCTTGAAGCACTATGAGCTGCTGGCAGCCTGAACAGCACTACTGTGGCGAGCGAGCAGCGAGCACGCAGACACGCAGACAGGGTGGCACGCTGAGGCCCACTGTCCCGCGCTCCTATATATATATCTTTAGGCAACTGCTTTTTCAACTTTAACTTTCCTACGCTTAACGCTGGACAACTTTAACTTTGACAACTTTAACTGACGACGTTTCAACTTTAACTTTTAACTTTACTTCAGTACAAGCTGCTGATACTAACGTATCATCTGCTAAAAATGCTCGCATTAAATCTGAAAGCCATCGGCGCGTATCATCTGCTAAAATGTTATTATTGCAACACGTTCGTGCGCGGAGCGGACGGACGGACGGGGCCCCGCAGTACTTTCCCCCGCCGCGCCCGAGAGCGCGCCCCGCCCCGCCCCGCCCCGCCCCGCCCGCCCCACCCCGCCCGGCTCGCCATTCAGACCTACAAGTCGGGCCGGGCCGAACCACGGGGACCGCAGGGCCGGGCCTAGCGGCCTTATCATCGCCGCAGAGCAGAGCGATACTATCAGCCAATCGCAGAGACAATCGCGGGCCCAGCCCAGCGTCCCCGCCCTTTCTCCCTCCCTCTGCTCGTCATTACCATGTCTTTCTCTCTCTCTCTCTCTCTCTTACACACGGACCAGACCGGCCCGGTCCGGCCCAGCCCCCTATGTTGACCAGGCCAAGCCGTCCCCGCAGCAGCAGCAAGTCAAACACGCAAACGCACTGAGGCGACGGGACGGGGACGGGGACGGGCCTGGACGACATCGGGGCGGGCAGCACGCGGCACGAGACCGGTTTCACCACGGGGAAAAGAGAGGGGGCGGGGGGCTCAGGCAATACATATGGTACGTTCCGAGGCCGAGGTGGGGTAAGGAGAAATATAACCACCGTCAAATCCGATCCGTACCTACGGCTACGCTTTTGGTGGTGGTGGTGGTGGTGGTGGTGGTGGTGGTGGTGGAGGTGGTGGTGGTGGTAGCCGTGGTAGAGGGTAGGAGGGAGGGGGGGGGGGGACCTCGGGCCGCGGATAGCCATACACTTGATTTCCACCGGGAGATACGGTGGCGGAGCCAGCGAGGCCGGCAGCAGCAGACTGCATACACCATGGCATTTCCACTGTGCGGCAACACACACACACACACACACACACACACACACACACACACACACACACACACACACACTTAAACACACAATAACGCTCCATGTGAGACAAGTAGTCTCCTCAGAGAGACAACCCACTGGAACCCGGCGCAATATCTCACCCGCACCATTACCCGAACCATACGTGACTAACCACCGTCACCATTAATAAGGGTGCCCTGTCAGGCGGGGACCACGCCCCGCCCCGCCCCGCCCCGGCCGCAGTGCGTTCCTCTGTCACCCGCCGCCGCCGACCTGAATCCGGAGGCCGCCGCGCGGAGCAGCGCGGGCAGCGGCTCGTCGCGGCGTGACACTACACGGAGGCTGCGCCGCCGCGCGACGCCCGTCCCGTGACAATAAGCCAGGCCCGCCGCGCCGACCTGCAAACCCACCACCGTCACCTCCTCCGCGGCCCCACCGTCACCGTCACCGTCACCTCCACAGCACCAGGCGGGGAACAGCAGCCGTGCCGTGCGCCATTCTTCGCGAGCGGCGCCCGTGGAGATGGTGGCGCGGCGCCTGCTAACTACCGCCACGCCACGCCACGCCACGCCGCGCCACGCCGCGGGAAGGAAAGAGGGCCAGGCGGGGCGGGTGAGGAGAGGAAGAGGATGAGCAGGAGGAGGATGAGGATGAGCCGGAGGGGCGGCAGCCAGCAGGCTCGCGATTAATTATGAACCAGCCCCCCCCCCCCCCTCCACAGCAGACCGCCACGCCGCCTTCCCATCCCCACGCGGAGGTCCCCACGCTCTCGGCCCCGCCCCGCCCCGCTCACAGCTCATCCAGGCTGCCCCGCCCCGCCCCGCCCCGCCCGCGGACCCACACGGGCCGTTTTCATTATTATTTCAGTATTACGTCACAAACAAGCTACGCGATGCCGCAGCGCGGAGGGTCAGTCCAGTCTGCTTGGAAATCTACGGCGTTATAAAATCGAATAAACAAACAAACTATAATTCGCGATAATTTTCTGAATTCAGAAATTCGAATTTTACGCCCTAAGACGGACATACTGGTGTATATGCCGTACAAATTTTTGGGAGTTAAAAAATATTCGAATGTTTCCCGCAGTCGTGTCGCGACGAACCCTTTACGCTGGGAACGCCAGCCCGACCTCGCTGCTGCGCTGTCGTGCCATGTGACGGGATGGGATGTGACTATCGCGGGCAGGCAGGCCCCGGGGCGGGGCGGGGCGGAGCGCACACCGAAAATGTCGATCTAACGGAGAGCGACCCCGACCTCACGCGTCTGCTTCGTTTTGTTCCCTTTCTAGAAGAGGCCCCAGGGGCCTGCGGCCGCCCCGCCCCGCCCCGCCCCGCCCCGCCCCGCCCCGCCCCACACGTCAGATATATCCGATGGCTGACTGACCGGTCGGCATCCCGGCGGCGGGGTTGTAACCGCGTCCATACCTCCACGCCACTCAGGGGCGTAGCAGCCCAGCCCCGTGGAGCGAGCAAGAGAGAGCGAGAGAGAAAGAGAGAGCAAGCGAGAGAGCGCTAGCGCCCCGCGGACCCGAGGCGGACTGAGCGAAATAACCGCGCGAGAAGTAATACTATACACGATACGGCTGGAAATGCTTTTGGAAGCACGCGTACACGACACCATTCCCTGTCCCTGTCCCGCCCGCAGGACCCGCCGCCATGCCGCGCCACCGTCTCTCTCGCACAGCCTTGCCTTGCGCTTTGGGCGCCGCTGCCGCCGGGGCTTACAGCACTGCGAGGCGTGGCGCGGCGCGGCGTGGCGTGCTCTCTGTTCACTCGCTCGGCTCGCAGCGCAGCGCAGTCCGGGATGTGAAAGTGACCAAAGCTTTGCCCGGCCCGGCCCGGCCCCCGGCCGGGGGTGAGCCACAGAGCAGAACACTACCAGCCTGGCGTGGCGTGGCGAGGCGTGGCGTGGCGGGGCGTGCCGGCCCCACAGCTGACACACACCACGCACTGGTGGTGGTGGTGGTTAAGCAATGCCCGAATGTCGCATCTCGTCTCGAGGTGCGCGCGGCCGCGGCCCAGCCACGGGGTGGTGGTGGGCTGGGCGCACGCGGGGCGCCAAAGAACACGGGGATAATAAATGATTCCGCTGCTGCAGCAGTAGCAGGGAGAAGGTCGCGGCGCGGCGGCGCACCGCCACGCAACGCGAGCGAACCACATCGTTATACCACACTACGACACAGGTAAAGGATCCGGCTGAGTGAGCGAGTGAGTGAAGGTTATTGCGAAAGAAAAGAAATTAGCGCGCGCCGCTACTACTAAAGTAGCCGACGTGTGGGGAAGTTTTATAACCCACGGCCACGACACACGACACGTCAAGAATGGACGTACGACAGCTATAGGTGAAACTAAGGTTTTCTCTCCTGTCGTTTTTTGTTTTTTTTGCCGTGGGGAGGGGTGCTTTAATTTAAAAATAATATTATTATTTTTAAATGTGAGCCAGTGATTAAATAAATCCGGTGCAGCGCCCTGCACCCGCTCCGCATCAGCGGCGCCCCCGGGCCCCGCGCGGGTCAGCGACATGGAGAACGATAACCAACTCGGGGGCGCGGGGGGGAGGGGGCGGTAGCGGTAGCGGTCGTGATAAAAAAATGGCACCGGTGGTGTGGCACTGTGCGCGCGAGAATCCGCGCGCGGATCTGGCGACCGGGGCGGGGCGGGGCGGGGCGGGGCGGGGCGCCCGCGCGGGCTCCGGGGTCACCTCACCTCACCTCCAGCCAACAGCTCCAGCGGCATTAACTGCGACCTCGCCTCTCGCCCCTCGCCCCACCACGCCACGCCCCCGGCAGACGGGGAGAATCCAAAGTGTGTCGTCTGCTTCTGTCGCCTGCATGTCATTATAAATGCTGCACCACCACACATTATCATTTTAAAAAAATATTTATGTATGATTCCATTAAGATTAAAGTAAAACAATACTCGTAAAAGAAAAGGTACATCGTGTGCGCGGCGCGTGCTAATAACACATTTCGCGTGATTTAGCACAAAAGAGGGGAGAGCGCCGCGGCGCTGAACGATAAGGCGCGATGCGAGCGCTGGGCCCTCCTCGCGGGGCGTACGGTACGGCACGTGATGAAAGCACATGAATAATCATCATTTACACACATGCGGTGCGCGCACCTTTCGCCCGCCAGGCTTACAGGCCGTCACACACTAGATAGTGTACGAATGTCACTCACTTAGAGGTGAGTTATTTTTTCTAACACACCAAGTTGCACATCTACAAGTGTGTGAAAAAAATATTACTCGCCTGCAAGTGCCCGACATTTGTACACCAGCATTATCTGTGCGACGAGCTTACAGGCTTATCAACCAGCCACTCAGCCGGTGCAACATTCAACATCGGGGAGTGCGTCGTCGGGTCGACGAAAAAAATTCTTATGCACCTCCAACAAAAAAAAAGAATGTTTACCTTATCCCGAGATAGACGCCGCCGAAACGTGGAGCAAAGCCAGTGCATTGAGGACTTTCGTGCGCAGCGGGGACGTGTTGTGCTCTACGAGCTGACAATGAGGGGCCGGCCGGTATCGTGTGAGTTCTCTCGGGGGAGAAGCGCCAGTCAGTCAGTCAGTCAGTCAAATCAATCGACCAGTGTCAGTCAGCGTGGGCGCGCGCGCGAGAGAGAGAAAGAGACAGAGACGACTGGGAAGGAATGAGAAACAGAGAGAGAGAAGAGATGGTGAATGGGTCACAAAAGGCTGACCTGCGCCAACAATCGATAAAGAAGGAAAGGGAAGGGAGTCTGCCTGGGCGCCAAGCACGGCGCCACCCCGCCCCGCCCCGCCCCGCCCCGCCCCGCCCCGCCCCGCCCCGGATGCAGGGCAGTGGGAGAGCAAGGGTCATTGTAGGGCGGGGCAAGGCGGGGCGGGCCCAGCGGAGAAAAGCAAACACCGCCGTACCACTCCGGTACAACACGATCGAGGCCACACACACCAGAGCCCCACATGTTATACCGATTAAAAAGAACAAAAAAAGAAACAGTCTACATTTTCTCCGCGCAAGAAGCCCCTGTCGGTCGTGCGGGTAGGCAGTCCCGTAACGCAGGGGTGCGGGCGGGTTGCCTACCCAGAACCCCCAGCACTCTGCAGGCAGGCGAGCTCCAGCCAGCAGGTATTCGCAAAGCAGTAGTTGCCTAACTAAGCTTCCCTTAAGACCCTCGCGAGGGATTGCCACCCTCTTGCCACTCACACACACGCACGCATACGGCACTGACCCAGGATCCCGTCGAGCCCCAGCGGCGCAGGCGGCGCAGGTTGGGCCCGCGGCGGTAGGCGGTAGGCTCGGTGCACAGGTCCAGGGGCCCGTGCAGGGCGGCGCTGGACCCGACCCGGCGCCGCGACGCCTCGGACACGGCCGGCGCCGGGTTCACGTGCCAGATGAAGAGCCACATTGTGGTCACACACACACACACACACGCGCGCGCGCGCGCGCACTTAGGACGACCGCGCTGTTGAGGAGGAGCAGGACGCCGAGGAGGCCGTCGCGGCCACACGCGGATCCATGCCCCCGCGGCGCGGCGCGCGACTCAAACACGACACGATACGACACGACACACACACTGGCGCGCGCGCCCCGGCTCGTGGAGAACAACTAACGAGACTGCCGGCCGGGCCGGGCCGGGCAGCGGCCTGGAGTGCGCGCGCCGCCCCGCCCCGCCCCACCCCACCCCACTACGTGCCCGGGCCCCGCCCCGCCTCGCCCCGCCGCACCTCCTCTCTCTCTCTCTCCATCCCGCTCCGGACGCCGCCAAGGCAGAGCCAACAAGAGAGAGAGAGAGAGAGCGGTGGGGTGCAGTGGGGTAGCAGTACAACGAGTACCTCAACGAGAAGGGTCGCGTGCCCCGTGGCGTGCATTGGGAGGGGGGAGAGGGGGGGTAATCATCTTACTGAGAGGATGCCACACACACACTCAGCACGAGGTCAATAAGCACAGGCCACGCATGCACACACACTCAGCACGAGGTCAATAAGCACAGGCCACGCATGTTCTCTTCGCCAAGCCGCCGGCGTTTTCGGGTCGGGGCAAAACCAACAAATAATAAAAATGTGAAAAAAAAAATAAATTACACACACAAACCCGCGCACGCGAGCGCTCTCGCAGTTTTCATTCAACTCCTGCTCCATGTGCCTGTATAAAGCGACGCGACACGCCCGCCACGCGCGAGCGAGCGAGGGCGGACCTTACACAAAGGAGATCGTAGTGGGTCGGGTTGGGACGGGTCGGGTCGGGTCGGACCAGCACGCCAGTCTCTCTCCCTATTCACCGTGATGTGGGCCAGGACCCCCGAACAACCGTTCACCGCCAAGTCTCCCGCCCCGCCAAACTCAAAACGTCGCCAAACCGTTATACTCCTCGTCAGCTTTGCGAGCAACACGAGAGCACGGCAGGGCACGGCATGGCATGAACAGAGCAGGCAGGGCCGAGCAGCGAGAGCTAAGCACAGCGAGGCGAGGGAGGGGGCGTTTTGTACCGTTCCAATGACGGGCAGATTCACATCGCACAGCGCCCCCCGCCCGCCCGTAGCTGCTCCGGCCGCGCCCCGCCCCGCCAGAGCGATGCAAACTACGACGGCGTGCGGAGTCATTCCACCCGGAATTTATTCATTCAGTAAATCTCTTTTGGCAACACTGCCTTTTTAAAACAAACAAATCGGTACGTAAAAAAGGGGGGAGGGGAAACGTCGTCAATTCCAAATAAATTTAGATCATCTGGATTCACCCGGAGCTCCGCACTGCTCCGCAACACCTACACAGCAGGACAGAGAGCGAGGGAATTCCCTCGCCCTTTCATGAAATGTGTCGAATCGGCCATCGGCGGGAGACTGGGAGACCCCCGCCCCGCTCCCCCTGCCCCGCAGCGCCCTGGCCCTGCACTGCATCGGGCGCGGCGCAAACATACAGAGCGCGCTGTCGCCTGTAATGGCTTCATGCTACACGCCCGCCCCGCCCCAAGCCCCACCTCATCCTCACCAGCCCCGCCCCGCCCCGCCCGCTCGGCACTCTGCACCTCTCAGTGTCTGCTTCAGCTCTGCTCCCATTTAAAAGGGAAAGTCCACACCACCACCACCGCCTTTCGGAAACGCCGAGCGGCGTGGCGTGGCGCGGCGGTGCAGCGGCGGCGCGGCTAACGCAGTGCGGTCGGCGCGCTCCGGGATGGCGTGGCGTGGCGTGGCGTGGCGTGGCGTAGCGTGGCGGGGAAGCGCCGACACGACCCGTCCCGTCCGTTAAGCGATCGGTTCAAGAAGGGCGCTCACCGCATCGAAAAAGTGGAAGGTGGAGGGAAACTGAACGCCGGGGGCGGACGACAGTACAGCGCGGGGCAGTACAGGGAGGCGCCCGCGCCCGCCCTGGCCCCTGGCCTGGCCTGCTGCAGGCCAGGCACTGTGCGCACTTCCGCGCGCTCACCTCATCGTCAATACGGGGTCCATCACCACCACCAGCGCAGCGGCGTAAGGGCAGCACACGGCACTCCCACGCCCAGGAACCTCACCCACCCCCGGGTCGCGGAAAAGGGAATGCCAAGAGTGCAGCATGACTACTGTGTACGTACTGCGGCGTAAGATGAAGAAAGGAAAAAAAACAAAAAACAATCGGTACAAAAAAATGCAAGAGTATGACCGACCATTGGGTTCGACGCGTGGGCGTCACGGCGGTCGCCACGCCATGAAAGGCGCTGCCCGCGGCGCGGCGGGGCGCCCAGGAGCCGCACGGCTACAAATCACCGGAAACGAACTCGGCGCTCGGCGCCGCGCGGGGCGCCTCCAACAGCGCCGCCGCGGCCGCCGCACTCGCGGCCCGTGTTCAAGTCCTATGGGAAACTGCCTGGGAAAGAGCGGAAGAGGGGCGGGGGCGGGAGGAGGGGGAGGAGGAGCAGGAGCAGACCGCGATGCTCCGTCCGATTGTCCCGTCAACACCATTATGGCGCCGCCGTGAGGCATGCAAGGAGTATCTTATTACGAGTGGTCGGGTAGGGTCGGGTCGGGGCAGCGCCAGCAGCAGCACTAGTGTGGCAGTGCGCCTAGTAAGTACACACGGCGCGGCATGCCATGCCCGCCGGGAGCACCGCGACGCCGGCTCGCGACCGGCGCGAGGCGCTGCGCCCGCCAGAGGGCCGTGCAGGGCGCGCCGTGGTGCGGCTGTGGCTTTTATTGGCGCATGGATAGACACACCTGCACCTGCAGGCGCGACAGAGCACAGTGCAGGAGGTGGCGCCGACCCTGCCCTGCGCCCCGCCCTGCGCCCCGCCCTGCGCCCCGCCCTGGGCAGGGCCGGCCAGGACAGGCACACGCGCGGAGCGAGCAAACGTGAAAAGGGGGAACCAGTTCACTCCACTTGTTGAGCAGAGCACAATGGGTCGGTCGGATGTTCTCCTCCACTCCCCTCCCTCCCCGCACCACTCCTCTCCTCTCCTCTTTTCCTCCGGATGGCCTGATGCGGTCTGAGGAGGTGCAATCCATCCGCCCCCCGTCCGCCCCCTCCCCCTGGGAACGTATTAGCTAACACTCCGCGCTGCGTTAGCCGATCCTTGTACGATATTATGACGGTTTGCTTTTATCGAACGCCGCGATCGGCGGGGCGTGCATGTGTTAGAGGGAGAGAGAGAGAGAGATGGTGCAGAGCAGGACTCGAGGGATATAGAGGTCACGACAAGTCTGCTGCATTGCAATTCAAAATCTTGGCACATGGCGGGGTGTAATCGCAACTCTGTGGAAGATGTTCCCACCGTTCGGCACAATCCCCTCCCCCGGCGCAGCGTATGCCGTGTACTCACCTCGGGCGGGCGCTCCTTGTAGAGCCCCAGCACGGACCCGCGCACCGTGGCCCACACCTGCTTCCACGATCGGTCGGTGGCCCGCTGAAAAAAAAAAATCAAGGGAATTGGACCATTAGACCTCGAAAACAGAGACAACTACACGTTGTTTTTTTCTTTTAATCAAAAATATTTCTTCATGTCCTCATACCTTGCCGTCGATGAAGGTTATCTTGCAGTGCAGCCAGCCTTCCCTGTCTCGGTTGCCCAGCCCGGCCGCAGCGTCCTTGGTGGACGACGTCCTCGGCGACCCCCTTGGCGACGAGCCGGAGCCCGCCGTGGCCCCGGTCCGCCCCGCAGAGCTGCAACACCCGGGCGGGCGGTACGGTCAGAAATGTTCTTTTTTTTTAAAATAAATTTTCTTGCAACAGCAGAGCAGCGCCACGCCGCCTGGCCTTAAATACTGACAAATTAAGCAGATTAAGCAGACCCATGCCCGCCGCGCCGTGGCTCACTGGGAGAGCTGCTGCAACTTATTTTTTAGCAGATGATACATTCTAGCTAGCCTTAACTTAAATGAAAATTACGTAAGATAATGTATCAGCTAGCTTTTTTCCCCCGAGCGGCGCGCGATCAGCCGGGCCCGCCCCGGGCCGACTCCGCGCCGCGCACAAGACTTTCTAGTACAAGCAGAGTTTCATTTCCTTATCGAATTTGCAGGCCTGTCGCAGCCAGGTTGGCAGCAAGCAAGCGAGTCGCGCCCTCCCTGCCCTGCCCTGCCCCGCCCCGCCGCCCTGACTTACGCGACCGGAGAGGAGGCCCAACGGGGGAGAGGGGAGGTGAGGATAGCGTTGACAGGCAAACCCTATTAAAGATGAAGGCAACTCCCGCCGCGCCCGCCCCACCCGTCCCCTCGCTTTGGCACGCGCCATGGGCAACCATGAGCCATTAGCATGCAGTGTGGCCGGCAGGGGCATCAGGCATCACCACCACGCCCGCGACGGGCGGGGCGGGGCGGGGCGGGGCGGGGCGGGGCGGGGCGGGGCGGGGCAAGGCGTGCCGCGCCTTCCGTATGGGACCACCATACCTGAACGGCGGGTGAAACCGCGACGCTGTCAATTTGCCAATAACCCAAGAAGGAACAAATTACGTACTGTACATAAAATGAGCTTTTAATTGCCCCCCCCCCCTTCTTTTCCCTCCCTCTCGGTGCACTCCCACTCGCTAAACTGTCCCCGTCGCATACGGCAGCACGTACCCGCGCCGCGGGCTTTGGCTCGGCCCAAGTTTTTCCGAGGGGAATGTCGACACCGTTTATAGGTCTTTCGTGAGACTTCCTCTTTACGGACTCGACGGGACGGCTGCAGCGCTGCGCCGCGCTGCATGCTCACGTGTACAGGTGTTTGGAATGCCGGCCCGGCCCGGCGCGGCCCCACCCGGCCTGGCGCGGTTACCATGAGCGGTTGAACCCTGCGCCCGCCCGCGCCCGCTGCTGGTGAAAAGCCTAGGGTGAAACTGGTGGAGCTCCGGAGCGCGCGCGAGCGTGCGTGCGTGCGTGCGTGCGAGGCACGCGGCTCTCCTCCAGAGCGCAAATACCAGACTTGAGACGAATCGGCACAAATGCCTTTCGCATCAAACGCGATGATCTCGCGGGGCGCGGCGCAGCGAGCCCCTACCCCTCCCGGCCCCACCCCGCCCGGCCCGGCCCGGCCGCCAAGGCACGGAGCACCTCTTGCATCACACCTGACACCGAGCCATCTTTTACCTTTTCGAAGGAGGACTCTTTTAATTGAAGCCACCGACCGAAACGGCGGGAGGCCGACCTTCGGTTCCGTGCCGGGCCCGGGCCCCAGGAGGCCCAGGGTCGTCATATTATTGCACCCCTGTGCACGGACCTCCGACGCACGCGGACCACAACGACATGCAACGGTGCGTGAGGGCTTACAAGTATTACTGGTTAAAGTTAAATGTTAAGCTTAAAACTAAAGTCTTATTTAAAAAAAAAATAAAAAAAATTGCTAGAACAAATAACAGTTAGTTAAGAAAGAATTAGAATAATCATGCACAAGTCATGAGAGTTAGTGAGTGATTGTTAGCCTGTTAGCCACTCTTTGATAGTTATACTTGAGAAAATGTTAAGCTAAATTAAAAATAATAACATCCAGCTCTCTCAAAAATATGCAGAATGCATGTGCAGTATTTTTTTTAGAGGCAACCATGAGCTGCTAAACAAAATAAAATATTGTGAGGAAAGCTACAAGATGCCCGTTAATAATTAATTTTAATTTCTATGTTACTGCAGGCAGCGAGCACAAAAGTGTCTCACCCCTGATGGAGACTGATGGAGTGGCCTGTGGCAGCTGCTGCCGCATCTTCAAAGAGCCGCTTGAGGCGCTGAATGTCATCAGGAAATAAAGGTGGACGCCATTTGCGATTGAGTCTGCAATATTGCAGATGTCTTGTGACAACCAGTTCAGAACCATGTGTAGAATCACTCAGAGAAAATTTGAGAACACCAAAACCACTACCATATAAAACAAGAGATTTTCTCCAAAAAAAAAAAAAAAAAACAAAAGATAAGATTACCAAGATAAATTTACCATAAAGGAGCAAAAACAGAATAGGGAAGCCAAAGCATCAGAGCTGGTTCATAAACATACACAGGATAAAAATATAGTATTCTCTAAATAAAACGGCACTTAAAGGATAATCTCTGGATCAATTTTTTTACCACACTGATCTAATCACTTAATAAAAACTGAGTTTTTAAGCAAACGGAATTATCAGAACTATTCTTCCTAATGTAGTTATAAGTAGCCACCCTAAGACCTCAGATTAATGTCTTGTTTTTACGCTTGAGGAAAAAATTTGAGACAACTTACAATTTTAAGAATGATAGAAATGAAGTAATCTAAAAGTTTCCACAGGCTACAGGTCAAAGGCACATAAAATATGTGAAGGTAAATTAAAGGTTTTGAGTGGGCCTGGAGTACAATTAAAACAATTAATCTTACCTCCTTTGAGCCACACTGGGAGTTGGCTCGGTGTCACTCAGTTCCAAATCACTGTCAACATGCATACGGTCGTTCCAAGTGGCTTTAAGGTATGAAACACGTCTCGTTGAACGATCTTCATCAACTGAAAAATAAAGGTAAGGTGTAAAACCACATGTGAAACAATAAATGGTAAAGCAGCAACAGTGTATTCAAAATTATCTTACTGGAAGAAGTGTCTTTTTGTCTTCTTACAACAGTTGAAGTGTCTATTGCTCTGGGTTGCCCTGTAAAATGATATGAGAAAATATTAAAATGGATTTCTCCCCTTTTCTATCTTGTCTATCTCTATCAAAGAGAAGATTAATACTCCATATGTTATTAGTAAAAAGGTTTTGGAAAACAACAAGTTTAGTTCAAAACAAATGCGTATGAAGACTCAAATTTGTTTTTAAGATAAAAAATTACAGAATTAAAATGATTTTTGAGTGAGTTTATAGTACATTTTACCATGCATTGCATGCTATGTCTGATCAATTACAGTATAGTATATTGTTTGAAAAGTACAGTAAAATAAAAGAAGATTGACCCAATAAAAGAAAAAGAATAAAGGAATTAACACTTATGTGCATCCAACCACAAAATCAGGTTGTTAGTACAGATCAGACAATTTCAGCTGGACTTAGCCTATGAAATTCAATCCAAAGGCAAAACAGTCGGGATAGAAAGAAAAATACCCCAAATAAAAAGCAGAAAGCAAAAACCAATACAAAAACTTGAAGTTCTAATAAATCTAATTCCAATCAAAGATACATGAGAAAAATGATGTTCCTGAAAATAATATAGGAAAGTTTAGCAATTAGAATGTTGCCACACGCCATAACATGCTCAATTAGACCACACCAAACCAAGCCATAAAAGTAATTTAGTTAACACTCAACTGCCCCAAACAAGATGCCACAACCTGCACAATCGAAAATGCTAACCTTTGAGGCCTTGCACAAGTCCCTCAGGATCCCCGATGCTATTGCGCTGAGGGTATGAGGCAGGGCGGAGGGGATTTGCAATTGGTAATTGATTTGGTCGGATTGGCGAGGTAGTAGGGGCAGAGCAGGATGGATCAGGGGCTAGTATTTTGGGAGCAGGAGAGGGTGATACGTCACCGCCCTCCTTCTCCTCTTCCAGGACAGTTGATATAACTGCCTGACGTTTGCGGTCTTTGTGTGATAGAAAGCCAAAAAGAAAAAAAAACATTAATAAAAAAAAGTACAGTGGACCTGACTTTGTTACTGTGGCCGTGTGTAAACTATGCATCAATTCCCTCTGCTTTGATTTGAGTCTATGAATCTGTTCTTTGGACACATAAATAACTAGCAACCAAAAAGCTAAAATAAATCTACATAAGCAAAATTGGTCCAAAAAAACTCTCATGAGGTAAATAATTTTAAATGAGAATAAATAAATAGAAGAAAAAAGAGGAAAAATTTAAACAACCTTTAAAAAAAAGCATGCTAATATCTATCTGCAACACCTTAATGGTAAAACAAAAACTACAAACAAAACTGTGGAAAATCTAATTAGAAAACTCAGCAAATCTGCACAAGTAAAGCAAACAAAACTTTATACACGCACTTAAAACATGGAAAAATAAACAGCTATGTATGCTAATCACCAAAACCTCAATTGTTTTTCACCCATCCCCTAAATAAATAAATTAAAAAAAAAAAAAAAAATTACTGCAGACAAAGCCACAAACAACTACACACCTGAACTGACTGCATTGAGATAAGATTCTTGCCGGACTGCTTTGTTTCTTTGATCATAATGAGAAGGATCAGCAGATCTAGAACGTATTCTGATCTTTAAGGTGCTTGGTTGAGTGTGGGGTACTGGACCATACAACAAATCTTCTGCATCAGTTGACAAAACAACATAATACTTAGGCCAGGATCTTAAAAAACTAATTTCATATTCGTCTGAAAGAGGCTGAACCTTACCCGGTGATGGTTTATATTCAGGGGGTGGATCACAATGCAGTTTAGAACTGCCAATAGGTATAGACCGATTTCCAGATACAGCACTAGAAGGTAAACTACTGACAGCTGGTGGGCTTCCAGCTATAATAAGAAAAAATAAAAAAAACATAAGAAATTAACAAAAGCAGGCATCTACATAAGAAATAAATTTAAAAAAAAAACATAATATCTAACCTTTTTCTAATTTTTTTAAGCTTGAATTCTCTTGAAGACTACGTGACTCGAATTCCCTTTTTCGAACAGCAACTTCAGGAACACCCTTCTTCGCGGATAGCCGAGCCAGTTCACTCCGATAAAAACTGGTCCTATCTGTGCTATCCTCTTCCTCACCAGCTTCAAAATGTCGAGCTCTTCTAGACACTAAATGAATCACAGGCAAGTGTGGTTGGTTTTCCTCTGCACCGCGTGATGAACAGGATGATGGCAAGGATGTTGAGTCCCCATTCATCACAGTGTCCTCACTGGAAAACAAAATAATTTTAATTTTAACAATTAATATAAAACAAAAATTGAAAGTTCGACTACCCTACCACTACACATACCTTCCAGTCGAAGAAACGGAGGGCTGGTTCTCTTGTATCCTACTCAGCGTGCTGAAGTAGCTCTTGTTGGCCCTGGCCGCCAGCGAGCCCCCGACCGGACCTCCGGCCACAAAGTTGGGCCCCTCGCCGGCCGTCGCGACGCCACCCCTGGCGTCGCGCTCCTCGGCGGCGGCGTCCGCGGCGTCCCTCTCGCTCGCCGGTGGCCACACGGGCTTCTGCAGCTTCTGCGGCCGCGCGTAGAACTCCCGCGCGATCACGCCCTTCTGCTGCGGCGCCGCCTGCTGCGCCTGCTGCGCCTGCTGCGCCTCCACGAAGGGCCAGATGGGCTGCGCGGGCCGGCGCAGGAACTCCTCCTTCTGCTCCGTGCTGCGCCGTATCCTCGACAAGATGACCGAGTCGTCGCTGCTGCAGCCGCTGCACGCGTCCTGGAGGGTGGAGGTGGAGTCCATGGACAGCAGGCTGTCCTTGGAGCTGGTGGCGGTGCCGGTGCTGGCCGCGGTGCCGGTGCCGGCGGCGGGCAGCGAGGACGACGACTCCCTGCGGCTGCTGTCGGCGCTGGGCACGCCGCCGGTGCCGGGGAGGCTGCCGCCGAGCCCGAGCCCGGCGCCGTCCAGGCCCGGCATGCCGGAGGCGTCCAGACTGAGGCGGCAGTGCGCGGGCAGCGACTCCCAGGCGAGGCCGCTGACGCCGCGGGGCGCAGCGGAGCTGACGAGCGACGCGGCCACGGGCGCCGGCGCGCCCATCATGAACTGCGTGCGCGCCGAGGCCGTGAGCTCGCGGCGCTGCGTGCAGCCCTCGCTGGAGCGCCGCGACGCCGTGTCGTACAGCGGGTCGCCGGCGGCGGCGCCGGGGCCGGACGCCGGGGGCGGCGGCCACCCGCTGGGGAAGTCCGAGGCGCCGGACACGCCCGACACGGGTCGCGAGCTGAGCGGCGACGCCTGGCGGTCGGCGGGCGACCGCATCCTCTGCGGCCGCTGGTTCGTCTCCGGGTTGTGCGCCGTCTCGCCAAAGTACTGAGAAGAGAGAGAGAGGCAGATCAGTCAGTGTCAGTGTCAGCAGGCAAGGCGACGGCCAAGGGCCCACCTGGGCCCGCCCCGCCCCGCGCCCCGCCGCCCGCCCCGCAGACGGTGAAGATGGCAATCAACGTCTCACAAGCACGCGCGCCTATCGGGCCGGTCCGCGCGGCGCCGATCGGCCGGCCGATAGCGGACCTGGCCGCGTCGCGTCGCGCACCTCACCACGGCCAGGGTCGCCCTGTCACTATCGCCGTCACCGCGCCGCGGATTTGGGTGGACCGAGTGAGACTGATACCGACCCGAAAAGATCCCCCCTAGACACACAGTCGACAGGTGGTGCTTTTCTTTGCGGGGCGCGCCACCGCGCCGGACCTCGCGCCTCACTTCCGCGTACGGACGCGCGGTTGGCGGCGCCTCGACCTCTACACTCCACTCCACTCCACTCACCTGCTGCAGGAGGTCCTCCTCCTTGGGCACGACGAGCAGGTGCAGGTACGCGCCCGAGCTCTGCACCAGCTGCACCACCTGCGCGTACGACTTGCCGCCGATCGTCTCGCCGTTGACGCTCACTATCCGATCGCCTGGAAGCAGAGAGAGAGGACAGAAAGAGCGTTATTTAGAGATGTCGGAAATTCGCGGGGTTAACTGCACTGAAAGTTATGGAAACCATACAATTTAAAAAAATATTTAAACAAATTAATTTAGAAAAATTCCAGAAAATTTAGAAAACTTCAGCTCATTTCAACACAACAATTTCAGAGTTATATCTCCTTGCAAAAAAAAAAAAAAATCCATACAAACACTGCAATAAATTAGAGCCTATACTCTACACAAGAGTACACGGGGCACTAAAGCGGCATTCACGCCACGCCACGCCAGCGCCATGTCGCAAGCACGTGGCGCCATGCAGGCCCGGCTGTCAGAGACAAACAACGCGTGATGACGTCATTAAACGCGACGCGACGCGACGTGTGTCCGCTCTTGTTTTTGACCGGCCGGCCGGCCGGCCTCTGCGACAGTGTCATGACGCCATGGCACTTTGCACATGCCCGGCCCGCGAGCACCACGGACCCATTTTCAATTCAAATATTCATGGAAAAGATTTGTGTCCCGTTTATATGCTATGAGAGCGCGAGGAGGTGATTTGGCAAGTTCCTAGAGAAACAGGCAGGCCACCATAAAATGACCTGTCAAATTAAGCAGGAGAAAACTAAAACCCCGCGATAATTGCCACCCTCCCTAGGTGCACCACATCCTTGAGACTTCCGCGACCGACTGCTGTTGCTGTCATGGCAAGTGTTTTGACTGACGCGACGTTTAGGTCAGTTAAAAGCATCTCGGCACGTGTCTGCGCGGCTTGGAGAGCGAATCGAATTAACAGCTGACACGAAGCAGCAGCAGAGGGGGCGGGCCTCGCGCCAACTCTGTAATTATCAGTGAGGCGTTTTAATATTTAATAAAAAAATAATGATAAAGTAATCAATAGGTGGCGCCTCACCTCGCCTCGCCTCGCTCAGCTCAGCGAGAGACGACGGCCCACGCGCATTTAAATCCCACGCGCCCACTTTTACCTGCCCGCCCCGCCCCGCCCCGCCCCGCCCCGCCCCGCCCCGCCCCGCCCCGCCCAGCCCCGCCCAGCCCCGCCCGGGTCGCGTCACCTGCGCCCGCAATTTTAAACCGAACCGCCCCGCCTCCCCGCCAATCATAGACTTTCGTTGCTACACTACACGCGGACACAAGGCTTAAAAAAAATAATAAAATAAAAATAAAATAAAAAAGGAACGGCAGCGCACGACGTCATGATGCGAAAATTATGCGTAGTGATGGTCCCTCCCCTCAGCCTGGCCCCAAATCGGCTAGACTGACTAACGTGGGTAGCATTTTTTTTTTTCTTAATGAGAAGAGACTCGTTTTGATGTGACACATGTCACATTAGTGATCCCGCCTTCCCCCTCTCTTTCTCTGCCTGCTCTCCTTATGAGACAAGGCAAAAAGAAAACAACCGTTACGGTTCGCGACGCTCGTATGTAAAACAATGAAGGACTCTGTCCTGGGCAGATTGATGAGCAGTCATGGGAGTGAGCAAGGGAGAGAGAAAGAGAGAGGCGGGGGAGAGGGAGAGGGGGGACACAAAGTCCTTTAGCAGCGCGGAGCGCGAGGAAAAAAATAAAAAATAAAAAAAACGCAGAGAGAATGGTGCAAAGAAGAGGGCGGCGGGGCGGAGGCCTCGGGGCAATAAGGCAGGGCAGGGCAGGGGGCGGGCACGGCAAACCCACTGCCCTATTTGAGTACGGGAGAGGAACCTCTGGCCTGCCTGGCGTCCGCCCCGCCCCGCCCCGCCCCGCCCCGCCCCGCCCCGCCCCGCCCCGCCCCGCCCCGTCCCGTCCGCGTTTCCTATTCAATCGACCCGGAGCCCCGGCCCGGAGGCCCGGAGGAAGGAATGTCTCGGACTCGACAATGCCAGCGCACCGGAGGGAGGGAGGGAGGGCTCTGCATCCGGGGCTCGCTCTGGACTAGAACACCCGCCCCGCCCCGCCCCGCCCCGGCCCGCCCCGCCCCGGCCGCACACCCCGCCACGCGTCGCTGCACAGGCAGGCAGACGCTGCTGCAGCCGCGCTCTCCCCGGACGAGTCCGTCCTCCTCCTCCTCCGGGTGCCGGAAGAGGGCACCGGCGCCCCCTGCACTGTCCCGCCTGGTCCCGCCTGCTCGTGATGACCGTGATGGCGCTAGCCGCGCCGGGCCGCGCCGGGCAGGGCCCCAGGACCTAACTGTCTCTGCCCCTCACCTCCACCTCCCCTCCACCCCCGCGCCTTTCTCCAGCTCCGGCCGGCACCGCACAGTGCGGCCCGGCCCGGCCCGGAGACGCGGTCTCTTTCAATTGAATTCAAATAAACCGCTCCGCCCACCCGCTCCGCCCCGCCCCGCCCCGCCCCGCCCCGCTCACTCACCTTGGCAGAGTCCAGCTAGGTGCGCCGGGCTGTTGTCTCTGACCAGCCGGACAAAGATGGTGTCCATCGGCTCATCCAGGGCCACATTGTGGAGCCGCCGGTCCGCGCCGAGTATCTGTGGGGCAGAGGAAAAAAATTACAAAAACTGTACACTGCAAAATAAACACACACACACACACACACAAAAAAAACGCGTCTGCGCTTTAGGCCAACTGGGAAATTCATATTAGCCTTGCGAAGTGACTTACCGTGTAGGACTCGGGCGGGTACACAATGAAGTGCCTGAGCGTGAAGCCAAAGTCCTGGTTCTCCTGGCGGCGGAGCACGAGCGCGCGAGGCCCCCGCCCCGCCGCGCCCGCCCCCGGACCCGCCCCCGCCCCCGCACCGGGGACAGCCCCTTGCCCTGCCGCCGGGCCACCTGGGGCGCCTGCACCCTGCGAACACAGAAAAAACACATACACCTGTCAGTCATCTCGAAAGAAAAAGAAAATACGAGCAAAAACAATAAGCAACAAAATAAACAGTAAACTAGAACAGCAGGTCAGCACACCACCACCACCGTCCTTGTCATTCGGCCAGAAGGGAACCAGCAGCAGCAGCAGACTCATCAAGCGCGAAAACTTCTAGGAAAAGACACAGCGGGCGGTGTGCGCGAAAAGACGAAAGAAAAGAAGAAGCCCCCCCAGAGACAAGACCAGGTCGGGCCGGTCAAGGAGTCAGCGCGCGAGTCACCGAAGACAAGTCCACAGGCAAAAGTCCACACGCACTCGGCATTCATTGCGCTCCAAGTCCACACAGGCAAAAGTCCACGCGCGCACTGTACGCACGCGGTATTGCGCTCTTACGCCGCTGCATGCAACCTCCGCGTCGTCCCCAGGCAGGAACACGCCCACGCGACCTCACGCCGAAAACAGCCCGGGAGGTAGGCAACCCGAGCGGCGGGCGCGCACCGCTGCGCGACGGGACGGCCTACCTGCCGGGGGCTCCGCCCTACAGCGCGCTACTCACCAGCCTCCCAGCTCAGAGCGCACACAGTTCGCGACGACACCAATTCCTGCCCCCGAGATTCGCCCAACTAAGGCGTCATTCGTCCGACGCTGCCGCCCCGCCCCGCCCCGCCCCGCCCCACCCCACCCCGCCAGGCTCACGTCGCCGTCGTGCCATTCTCCCCCTCCCCGCCACCTCCTTCTCCTTCCTCTGTGCTCGTGGCCTTGCACAAATACAAATTGGATTGGGCCGGCAGGCCGGCAGGCACGGCCCCGGGGCCGCGTCACATCCTGAAGGATCGTGTCCTCCCTAACTGCAGGCCCAGGCCCCGGCCCAGGCCCAGGCCCGGCCTGTACACTTACAAAAAGTGTAATCCCCTCCTCCTCCTCCCCTCCGCCCCGCAGGCAACAACAACGACAAGACGACAGGGTCGCGCGCGCCCGCCCCAGGAATTAGGGCAAGTCATGCAAATTACGGGGCTCTCCTAGGGAGGGCGGCGCCCAGCAGGGCCCAACTGCGCGCGAATAATAATAATAGTTGGTTGAGCATACACCATACCATATTAAAAACACAACAAGATATACGATATTCCATTCAAGCTCAACCTCTTGGATTCATCAGCTCAGCCCCCAGGCGTGCCATCACCAAGTGCTCACACTAACAACAACAACAAAAATCATGAATAAAATTGTAGGCGGAAGAGCGATTGGAAACGGGCGGCGTGGCGTGAGGTGTGTCGGGTGGTGGTGGTGTGGGGCCGCACGGCGAGGAGGCGAAGGGAGCGTTTAAAATACTGGCCGGCCCGGCCAGTCTAGTAACGGGGTAGTTCTCATGGTAAACACAAACACACGGCTAGCTCGAGTAAGCGGTTCAAAGCGACTGCTTGCGAGAGAGGAGGAGGGGCGGGGTAAGCCTGACCGCGCCGCGCCACACTAGCCGCAGGCCAAGTCGAGTACCGCGAACCCCGGGCCGCCCCGCCCCGCCCGACAGGCCAGTCTAGCCACTCCACTCAACCCCAGCCCAGACGACTTCATCTCAAAAGCAAAAGCGGCTCAAAGACGCAGCGGTCTCGCCTCCTCTCTGTACACCACCAAATCCTTTTCCCAAACTTTCTTTCGAAAATGAATGAAAAATATTTCGGCTGCTACCGTCGCGTGATATTACGGCAGTGACCCACGCCCTCCTCCTCTCCAGCCACCTGTTCTGTCGCGAGCCGCGCAAGCAGATGCGTCGTGGCGGGGTGGGGTGGGGCGGGGCGGGGCGGGGCGGGGCGGGGCACCGGGATAGGCCGCGAGGTTCCACAGCAGGTGCCCCTCTACAAATTCTGCCGCGTGGTGCGTGGCGGGGCGGGGCGGGGCGGGGCGGGGCGGGGCGTATCGCTAGAAAGTAATCGCGCCACCGCACAGTACCGCACCGCACCGCAGGCAGGCAGCCGCTACACGCGCTGTTGTTGTCTGTTTCGAGCGTCAAATAAATTCTCGTATCTCCGCGTCGTCGCCGTAGTCGGGTCGGGTCGGGCCGGGTCGGGTCGGGACGCTGCGCACAGCAGTGCTGCCCGGCCGCCCCGCCCCGCCCCACCCGCCCCGCCCCGCCCCGCCCCGCCCTACGGCTCTTCTGCGAAGGGGTGTGTCTCACCGTTGTGCCACAAGCGTTGACGCGGGCGGGGCAGGGCGGGGTGACGGGGGACTTCCCCAGCCATCCCCGTCCTGTCCGCCCCGCCCCGCGCCCACTGCCGAATGCTGCCGCCGCGCCCGGCCCGGCCCACCGCGCCTCGAGCGGAAGGAGCTCGGGCATTAGAGTTCTCGCCAACGTTCGCTAAACGACTTAGCGCGTGCCGGCCGCGTGGCGGGGCGGGGCGGGGCGGGGCGGGGCGGGGCGGGGCGGGGCGGGGCGGGGCGGCGGGCACCCGTGCGCGGCAGGCGTGCATCACGCTGCCGACGCACGCACGCACACACACACACACAACTAAAAATAAAACAAGGAACGTCTGTCCCTATGCGCGTCATAACGCAAAAGCGCTGCAGCAGAGCGCAGTGAGGCGCTGCGCGGCGCCCAGACCAAACAACCTGCCAAATAGTCTCTCTCCCAGAGGACGGCGCGAGCGAGCGAGCGAGCGAGAGAGAGCGAAGGAGAGAGAGAGAGAGAGAGAGACAGGGGTCGCGCAATTCATATCACAAGTCCGCATCACATTCAGGAAGCAAGTGGCAATTGAGTGTAGCGCGTAGCCGCTTACAGCTCTTCTTTTCATTTCCGCACACTCATTTCTCATACCCGCACCACCACCACCATATGCTCTGTACGAGTACACATATGGGACACGAAAAACTCGTCGTCAAGCAAGTCGCTGAAATATTACTTTTTTTTTTCAAAGTACGAAAAGTAAAAATGGCAAGTACAAAAGAGACACGCGACTATTAACGAGATCGTAATGGGTCCGTCTGAAATAGAGATGGATGGTCTGTCTGTCTATCTATCTGCGGCGGCCGGGCTGGGCAGCGCGCGCGCGCACGTACGGACAGATAGACGCTTCCCCCCTCCCCCTCCCCCTTTGACCACAGGAGCAGCGGCGCGGCGCGGCGCTCGCCCGCACATAGGCCTTGGGTTTAAAATACCCGTAAAATACGCCGCCCGCGCACCCATCGAAATATTGCCACGATTTTAGGTAACAAGACGACAGCGCGGGCCTCGCACGTGTAGGCGATAGCGAGAGTGAGAGAGAGAAATAGAGCAAAGGAGAGCGAGCTAGAGAGAGAGACAAACACAGGACACAGAGAGACAAGGCTGCGACGCGCGCACAGACACCCTCGTCGTAGAAGAAACGGAAGGGCCGAATATCAGCCCCTCCCTCTCTCTTTTCCTCTCGGCCCCCCTTCAAGAGAAGGCCACATTCATTTTCCACGAGGTGTCACGAGTGAGTCGCGCGAACGGCAGGAAAGTTTTCTGTCCGGGCGGCGGGGCGGGGCGGGGCGGGGGGCGGGGCGGGGCGGGGCGGGGCGGCCGAGTGAAAAAGCGGCAGCGGGGAATGACCGGGACCAGACCACCCCAAGACGACGCCACGATCATCATCAGCAAACGGGTACGACGACAAGGCGCAAGCGCGGCGCAGTTTTACGCGGAAGACGGACGCGATGTGCATCGCGGGAGGACGAGAGGAGGGATATTGCATGACTCCCGCCCCGTCCCGCAGGACGAGCTCAGCAGCAGCAGCACGGCGATGCGAAGACATCCGCCGCACCGCGCCGCGCCGTATCTCAGATGGGCTCACAGTACACGCCACTGTGAGCCGCGCGGCCGGTCCCGGGGCGGGGCGGGGCGGGGCGGGGCGGGGCGGGGCGGGGCCAGCCAAACCGTTTCGCGAGTCGCCTCCCTCCCCGCGACTCCCTGAGAGTGGCCGAGCCGGGCCTGGCGGGACGCGGCAGCACACTGTGACATGCATCTGATAAGCTCTCCTCTCCTCTCACACTCCGCTCAGCCCTCCCGCGCGGCATGGCCTGGCAGCCTGTCAAAGACGAGCAGCACCACCACCACCAGCAGCAGCAGTGGCAGCAGGCCGGCTCCTCGCTCACGATGACCAATTAAGGACGCATTAGGCCCCGCCACACCACGCCCCGCCACACCACACCCCGCCACGCAAAGTGATGAAGTGACACCGATTCTCTTTCTCCCCGCTGCTGCTGCTGGTGGTCACTGTGCATGCGCAAGCGACAGCCGAGTGCGTGCGTGCGTGTGTGCGTGTACGGCCTACAAAGAGCAGGAAAACGACGGCGCTCGCGGCCACGACCACCAAAGGGCCTAAGTGTGTCGCGTCGATACGGCCGTTTCGACATGGCGCCCCGTCCCGCCCCGTCCGCTACCCCCGCGCACAGGACCAATTAAAATCACTGCGCTCGCCGATAGTCTTACCTTCACACACCCACAACCAGAAAATTATTCATAAATTTTAAACAAGAAAAACAGAGATAAAAATTGCGTTTTCGTCATGTCACAAGTGGTGTATGTTACGGCAAAAGACGTCAAGTTTTTTTTCCCTTCCTCCCTCTAGGCTTGCAGGCGAGCCGAGGCGGTCGGCGTTGCATCGCCTGAGGCGGCGCGAGGTTAGCCTCCACGGGGGCTCGGCCCCGCCCGGCCCCGCCCCGCCCCGCCCCGCCCCGCCCCGCCCCGCCACGCCCGGCCCAGGCCCCTTATGCCACCCGGAGCCGCACATAATGTCAGAGAAATGTCAGACCGAGCCGTGCGGCCCGGGAGGGGAGGGGGCGGGAGGGGAGGGGAGGGGGGAGGAGAGAGGAGAGGAGAGGAGAGGAGAGGAGAGGAGAGGAGAGGAGAGGAGAGGAGAGGAGAGGAGAGGAGAGGAGAGGAGAGGAGAGGAGAGAAGCTAGAGAGACGGACGACAGAGATCCTTTGCTTTGGAACCCTCCTCTCACCCTGTCGAAGCCCCAGTCCTTCCTCGCCCCCGCCGAACACGGCAGGGCAGGACAATCCGGCACAGCACAGAACACACAGAACAGGGTGAGCCCGGTCCGGTTCGGCCCCGGCCCGCCCCCGGCCCGCCCCCAGCCCGCCCCCAGCCTGCACGATGCCACCCCCGCTCCGACGAGACCCTCCCCCGCGAGCTGGGGAAAAGGTCAGGGCGGGCTGGGCCGGGCCGGGCCGGCTCAACCGTAGCGGGCGGAGGGGATGGAGGTCGCACACTGTGGGCGACCCTTAGCAGCGGGCGGGGCGTGGGAGGGTGTGCGCGCGTTTCGCTTGAGAAGCGCCCGCAGGGTAGGCAGCCCGGCGACACCCGCGCGCTGCAGACTGGCCGGTTGCCTAACCGGCCGGGCGCCTCCAGCGGCAGAGACGCGGAAGAGTCGCTCCGCAGCCCTGCCCTGCCCTGCTCTGCTCCCTAAAAGGGTTTGCAGAGCGCGATCGAGGGAATTCCAAGTGACGATCAGGCGCGGCGCGGCGCGGTAGGCAGGCACGTTGCAGCAGGGACGCCGCTGCCCTAACTCCAGGAGACCTAGTGGCCTCCTGCCAGCCCCGTCGATTGTGCGCAAAGGGAACGAGACGAACGGCCGGCAGGGGCGGGGCGGGGCGGGGCGAGAGACGGAGGGCCGCATTGTCTCTCTCTCACTCTCCCCCTCTCTCTTTCACTCCCTCTCCCTCTCTCTCTCGCACGGAGCCGGCGTTGCGCTCCCGAGCCGAGACAGTTACTGAACGGCGCATGACCAACACGTGAATGCCGTAAAGAACGGACGCCATGCGGGGTGGGGCGGACTGGGGCGGGGCGGGGCGGGGTGGAGCGGGGTGGAGCGGGGTGGGGCGCGGCGGGGCGCGCAAGACACGCTGGGGACCATGCAGTCCACTCCACGACGCTGCGCAGCAGACCCAACCAAAACGATCGGGAGCGCAGGCGCGAGAGTGAGAATAATGCGAAAGGAGAGAGAAGGCAGGGAACACCTGAGCCTGGCCCGGCCCGGCCCGCTCCGCCCCGCCAACACAAAAGGCAACACAAACGCGTGAGAACTATCCATACCGCGCGGCGCTCGGTTGTGACACACTGCTTGGCTCGCCCCGCCTCGCTGCACAAGTGCATCCCGCCCCGCCCCGCCCCGCCCCTTATACTGCTGCGGATGTCTATAAAGCGCTGCCAGGGGGCAGCGCGGGGCACAAACCTGCGACAAGACGTACCCGGCAGAGAGTAATGGGAGACAGTGCACCGCGAGTTCACGAGGCGCGGCGGGGCGGGGCGGGGCGGGGCGGGGCGGGGCGGGGCGTGCGTTGCGTGCGGTGGAGGCGGCCGCGGCGGGTCAGCGCAGCGCGGTGCCTCGGGGCGGGGCGGGGCTTACGCAACACACGGGGCCAGCAGCAGCTGCAGCGGCCGCGCGGCTGCGGGAGCTCCCGTCGGTGGCGAACGCCCCGCCCCGCCCCGCCCCGCCCTCTCTGCCGCGCCTTCTGTTCCGGGTCACCGTTTGGGTGCGTGTGGCGTGACGTGACGGCCCTGCCCGCGATCAGCCGCATCGGTGGCGGCAGGGTCATGGTGTCGCGTGGTGCGGTGGGGTGGGGCGGGGCGGGGCGGGGCGGGGCGTGACCACAGGCACAGGCCCGCCCCGCCCCGCCCCGCCGCGCCGCGCCCTTCTGCATGACGAGAGGCACGCGCCTCGCCTCACCGCCACTGCAAGCATCACACACTGCCATTGGGCAAGGCAAGGTGCCCTCTGCGCCTGTGTCTGCAGGAACAACACGCGGCGTCTCTCTCTCTCTCTCTCTCTCCATATCTTTCCCTCTCACTCGCACTTCCTATACAGAGCCGCGGCCGCGACCGTCCGCCTCGCGACACCGCGATAACACGACACTTATTCTTCCACAATGTTACAGACTCACACACGCACGAGTTTACTTGATCTGCGCGCCGTTTCGGCTATGACATCATGGAGCAGGCGAAGGCCGAAGGTGACATGTATATTTATTTATGCGACAAGCTCCGCGAACACTACGCGGCAGCCGCCTCTTCAGCTCAGCTAAGGTGCGGCAGTACGATATCTTAAAACATTTTCTTCCGCCGGTTATCGCAGTATTGTATTCAGTTCACGCCATTCCCCGCGCTACTTTCGTTTCCCGCCCTACCCGCGCGCGCGCGCGCACGCACCGTTACAGTTAAAGGGAACTCATAACACCGCCGCTTCTATGAACACCGCGCGCACTACTTTTACTATTCACTTCTTAACCAGAACTTTTTTATTTTTTTATTTATTTCTCCCGCGGGCAACGCGGCTTGCGCGCAAAGCAGACCGCAGCCTGGCGGCGGTGGGGCTATAGGCTGGCAGCCAGGGGCCGCCGCCCCGCTCCGCACCGCAGAGTTGAGCAAGTACAAATCACTGCGGCCACTCCAGGATCAGCTGATACTACGCCTCACGCATTGCGCGGGCCAATCACGTCCAGGTCACGGTGGAGCGGAAAAAAAATAAGGAGAGATAAAACTGAAAGGGGAAAAAAATGTGACACATATCCCGCGCGGTAGTCATTTTTCTCTCTCTCTCTGAAACAAAGCTTTGTTGAAAAGAGTTCTTTAGCTCGCGGCCCTGTTTTCAAAGGATTATATCGATTCCGTTGACGTATATAAATATATATGTCAGCAGCCAAAGAGCTGCTTGAATGACGCTAGCGCGCGCGCACACACACACGCACGCACACTTCCGCTCGTCGCCACGCTCATTCAGAATCCCTGTTTCCCACGCCACTTTGCCATGCCCCGCCAGAAACCATATTCCACACATCATGTGATTATGAGGTCGGCCAGACTGCTGGTGCAGCAGTGGCGGGGCGCGGCGGGGCGTGGCGGGGCGTGGCGGGGCGTGGCGGGGCGTGGCGGGGCGCGGCGGGGCGTGGCGGGGCGGGGCGTGGCGGGGCGTGGCGGGGCGCGCCAGTCAATGATAGGAAATGGACGCGCGGCTCACAAATCACACCCGGGGGCGCAGGCAGCGCGTCGCGTCGCGGCCGGTGCGTGTCGCCTCGCTCCCGTCCCGTCCCGCCGCGGGTGGGTAAGAAGTCTGTCTTCAGAGTCGTAATTCAAATTAGGCGCGCGCAGCTTCAGACGCATAAATAAGACGTCCACAGGAGCGGCGTGGCGCGGCGCGGCGCGGCGCGGGGAGAGAAATAAGAATATTGCGAAGGGGAGATGGGGAAGGGAGAGAGGGGGCTGCGTCTAGACAGCAGCGACAACGGCAGGGTTAGGTAGGTATAGTAGCTGCGCGGGGCGCGGGGGCCGGCCGAGCCGGATACGAACGACCTTTTGCTTTTACAATTTTGTCGCCGTCTTCTGTCTTCGAGTCCCGCGTTATTTAGGACCCATCACACTGCTGCAAAGTCTCGAGTTCCCTCTCTGACCTTCCGCAAACCCTCCCTCCCTACTTTATGCTTAAAAATAAAATAAATGTTGTTGCGAGGAAAACGGCAGTATACAATTTCCTTCAAAATTTCGCTACAACAACTCACGTCAAAATCTGGCAGGGTGCGGGGGTGCGGTTGGCCCGCCCCGCCCGCCGCAGCCTACACACTGTTTGCAATGTCAGGACACATCTTCGTTATCGCGCGCCCAACCTGGCCGCGTCGTGTCGTGACGGGGCGGGGCGGGGCGGGGCGGGGCGGGGTGGGGTGGGGCGCGAGCCTCGCGGTATGAAAAGACCCGCCTGGGGCCGGGGCCGGCCGACTAGCGGCCGATGCGGCTGGGCCGGTCGATATCGACACGGCCAGCAGGGCGCGCGCCTACCCACCTACCTACCCCAAGCTTGCGACCCCACCCCACCCCACCCCGCCCCGCCCCGCCCCGCCCCGCCCGCCCCGCCCCCGCACAAAGCGCCAGGGCCAATGTTTTTATTATTTTCCCATCCTTCCGGCACGAAGGCGGCGGCGCGGCATAGTATATAGACCCATCCTGTACACGCCACTGTAAAAGAAACGGTAGCGCGAAAACACCCAGAAAAGTGGAATGTTCAAACGAGCGAGAGCCATATAGGTTACGGTCGTGCCCACCCGCCGGAAAGGCACAAGGATTGCGTTTCAAAACAGAAGGGCGCGGGCTAATAAACGGGAGACATAATTTTACGCCGAATAACAATCTGAAGCGGGTAATATACAAATGAGCCCCTAACTCACGACTAAAATAAAATTAAGATTTTGATTTTTTTTCCCCTTTCTTTCATATCTTTTTTCCCCCTCTCCGGACTTTCCACCCGATCCCTATCTCATCCAAACACGACATTTAAGTTTCGCCGGTGCTCCGCCCCGCCCCGCCCCGTCAGCCGGACCACGCCCCTCCTCACCTGCCGAACACCAAACTCCTCCCCATCAGCAGATCCGGAGCGAACTAAAACCCTCCCTGAGCTGAGCACAGCACCGACTCGCTCTCACCTCAGCTCGGCCTGCCTGGCCTGCAGAACCTAAACCACTTGACATTTAGACCCTCACTCATGCGTTTACGGCACGTTCTCTTTCTTTCCTTTATTGCTCTCTCCCTCTCTCTCTCTCTCCGCCACGCCCTTTTCCAGCGCGCCTCCTGGAGCCCCGCTCCTGGACACCGAGCCCCATGTTCGTTCTTCATTCTTTGTTTTGCAGCAGCATGACCAAGGCTAATTGCCCTGTCGATCTCTCAGCTCTCATCCCAGCTTCCTCCTGCCGCCCCGCGCGCCCGATCGCCCCGATGGCGTATCTTGACAGATGACATACGACAATTTCACCCGCCCCTACAAAAAACTTAACACACTCAAAAAAGTAATACTTATGACATATATGTTAAGCAAAACTTCACCGCGAGTTGTTCAGCGAGGTTCAAATAATGGCGCGAAATACTGCAATAAGCGAGAGGAGCAGCCTTTTTTTGCAAGTGCATAGGGTGAGTGACGCAGGCCCGTCGCGTCTCGTCCCACCCTCACTAGCGAGGAGCATGGCGAGGCTCTAGAAGGGCCTAGAGCGGGGAGGAGGGCCTGGAGGGTGCGGGCATGACTCCCCTGTGCCACTTCCGCGCCCCCCCCTCCCCTCCCCCTACGCCCCCAACCTGTCACGAGTGTCACGTCCGCGCGCTGATCCGCCTGCCAGGTCATACACGCGGGGCCTAAAGGAGAGGCGGCACGGCACAGCAGGGTACACTGCAAAATGACACACTACTCTGCCAAAAACGGGAAAAAATTATAGAAAGAAAATGTCTGCACTTTCTTACCCAACACAACAACACCTTGGGCAAAGGAAGAAAAACAAACAAAAATATCGCGTATGTCTTCCATTTTATTTCCGCGGACGCAATGCAAAAGAAACTCGTCCGCGGCACCCTACTTTAGCAGAGGGGTTTCCAGGACGCTCCATTCTCGCTGATTTGCCGCCCACCCGACACCGCGTGTCGAGGGCGGGGCGGGGTGGGGCGGGGTGGGGCGGGGCGGGGCGGGGCGGGGCGGGGCGGGGCGGGGCGGGGCGGGGCGGGGCGGGGCGGAGCGGAGCGCGGCCAAGCCGTTTGCGAGCCTCCTCCCCCCCCCCCCTCTAACGCCACGCCCCCGCGCGCCACTAAGGCCTTGCTTTTGCTCCTCAAGCGTCACTTGCGTCCGTCCCTGGACTGGGAAGAGGGGCGGCGGTGGGGCTCCCGGAAGCCCCCCTGCCCCCGCCTGCCCCCGGGCCCCCGCCGCCCCCGAGCGAGCCCGAGCAGGCGAGGCACTGCGTTGCACACTTTCTCCGGCCTTGACATTCCCGTATACCGCCGTGTCGGCTGCACTGCCTTACAGTACCACCACGGGCGTGGTGGGGCGTGGCGGGGCGTGGCGGGGCGTGGTGGAGCGCAGCGGGGGGACGCGGGACCTAACAAAGGCGGAAAGGAGACGCAGCGTAAAAAGAAGACAAGAGAGGGCGTGGCGTGAAAGAGGGGTGGGGGGGAGGAGGTAAATTAGGTGGAAGTGCACTGCGCGTACACACACGCACACACACACCGCCAGCCGATGCACCGAGCCAGAGCCGGAGACATGAAAGAGCCTCTTCTCCGTGTGCATCCCCCCCCCCCCCTCTCTCTCTCCCACCTGATGTTGCAGTCGCGCCATGCAGTACGCCTCATTAGCACTACGGCCGAAGCAGGAGCATCCTCCTTTGCAAACTTGCGCGTACCGCGTAAAAGTCCGCAAAAGTTTACGATTTTCCCCATCTCTATACGGCGGTATGAGGGGGGGAAAACACTTTCCAGAACGGTTTTTCTAGTATGTTTTTCGCGTTAAAGAAAACCATGTGCGGAGCGGCAGGCACACGGCAGCACAGCAGTATGTGTAGATCCCAGCGCCTTGATACATGTGAGAAACGAGACGCGATTTCCGAATCGTTGACCCGGAGACTCTCGCGACTGTGCCGGATGGGAGGCTGTACGTATACCCTCGGACAAAACCACACCTGCTGTTGCAGTAACGAGAACCCGCAGGTAATGTTTGACTTATGTCTTACCACATTGAACAAATATTATTTACAAAAAAAAAAAAAAAACACTGTATATACTGTAAATACTGTAAAAACTACTACTAAAAATAATATACGTTCGACTAATTTAATTTTTTTTTGATAAATTTCGTAGTGTCCAGTGAACACGAGCAGCAAAGTCTTTATCGAACACCATCGGCATACGTACGCTCTTTCATTCTCAGTCTGCAGCTAATATAATCTCGGCGCCATCTTCCCTTCTCGCCAACCGGGCCGGTGCCGGCGGTGCGCGGCGCGGTGCATATCGGCGGCCGCCGTCAGCACTCCGGCCCGGCCAGACCCGCACCACGTATCGACATCTCCCTCCAGGGTTACCCGGGGCGGGGCGGGGCGGGGCGGGGCGGGGCGTGCACCCAGTAGTTAAAGTGTCCCTGCCCTCCCTGCCTAGCCCGCGCAGCCTCGGCGTAACTCGGCGGTAATGGGGACTTTGTCCGCAGTTTTAATTAGGCACAGAGGGGAGGAGGAGGAGGACGGGGGGGCAGCGGACTGATAGAGACACTCAAGAGAGGCCCGGGGGGGTATGCGGCCCAGCAGCGCGCAGCTCGCGGTATACTGCAGAGAATAATAATAATCGGCAAACCTATACGCACCGCAAAAAACAAAAATGCGTCCTAATATCCAGTAATATAATTTATTACGCTACAGAAAAAATATACCTACAGTCAGTTATACTACAAAACTCTAAAAAGAAAGAAAAAAGAAAATTATAAAAATAAAAAAATAGAACAAAATTTTCGAAACACGTGGAACGATGTGTATAGTCTGGCTGCATTATGCTGAGCGGGCGCACGTGTCGCAATGGCAGCAGGCGCTCCGTACAATGCCCCCCCTCGGCCCGTCACGGGAGACTGACGCTGAGTGACTGACCGCGTCCTCGTCCTCGCTGACTGACTGGACTGAGCAGACCCGACCCGACCCGCCACAGGCCCAGCCCAGGCTGGCCTCGCGGGCTAGCTCGTACCACAGTACTGCAGTATTCAGGACTGGGCTGGGCTGGAGCTAACCACCGCGTATTACGCATTTCGCATGGAAAAATTAACATCGGGCAGCGGCCGGCGGTGCGCGGCAACTGACTGGAACCATACCGGGCTCTGCTCCCGTACAAAGTTACCCGACATTTTGAAGAATATCGATCAAATATACTATCATTTTCTAAAGAGTTTATTTTTTAAACATATTTATGTGATTTAAGCGGCTTGACTTAAAAAAAAAAAAAATGTTTGTATTGCAAGGTAGCTGTGTCCAACACGTCACACTTCCCGCGGTCGACGATGAAGGAAGCCCGAAACCGAAAACCCTGTCCGCCAATATGTCAGCGCTCGCCCCGCCCCGCCCCGCCCCGCCCCGCCCCGCGGCAGACCAGAGTGTGACGGCGCGACCAACACTTTGACGAGACGACAGCGAACAATGTAAGATGTGTGTCCCGTCCCGTCCCGTCCCCTCCTCTCCCCTGCATCACCGGGCAGCGAGCACACTACAAAGAGAACTTCATCAAACCACGCCAGGCCACGCCTCAGTACCTCCCAAACCCTCCCATCACAAGCCCTTCCCTTTCCTCCCGGCGCGATGCCCAGATAAGTGACGGGCGAAAAGTTTTCACTCTCGTCCCGCAGCGAGGAGCCTTTCATGTTGTGTTACTTATTTCTTATTTTTTTAATCCTCCTCCTCCTCCACCACCTACCCGACCCAACCGCGCCCCGACGGGTAATAATATCGACTCAAAAATAAAACGAAACAGGTTGTGGGCCAACAACAACAACATCGGCAACAACAGCAGCGGCAACTTTCGAACGGCGACGACGACGACGACGACTTCGTCATAATAATACTAATAAAAAAAGATAATCATCGAAGGGCTTATATAGGAACACGAACAACGTTCCCTTTCTCCTTCTCTTTCTCTCTCTCTGACCATGACCTACAACGCCGTGGGTTAGCAGACAATGCCCGCCCTTGACAGGCCAGCCCCACGGAGCCCCCTCGGGCCCGGGGCCCCCTTCGCTCCGGGCGGCGTGGCGCGGGGCGGGGCGCGGCGCGGCGTGCTGGCGGGCAGGTATGGTCCATCCAGACCGGTCAGGCTCGGCTCCGGCAGGACAGGCTCCGGCGGGCGGGCGACAGGCCAGGCCCGGCCAGGGCCCCCCGGCCTCGCCAGCAGAGGGGCATAACACAAGTCTCCGGAAAATAAAAAATGTGAGTAGGAGCTCCTTTGCAAATATTTTCTAACAAAATTCAGAATGTATAATGTATCATAAAAACGCAATGCGCTGCCGCTGCCGCTCCCACTGCCGCTGTTACAAAATCGGCACATGGCTCAATTTTATTGCGACTCCTATTAACGCCTAGCGAATTACAAGCGGAATTGAGCAGCGCCCGTCCACCACCTCCACCGCCATCACAGAAAGGCCCGTTTAAATTTCGGACCTTAAAGTTTGCGCCTCGCTTTTTTTTCTTCACGTTATTTTTTACGGCTCTTAACTTTGATGTTCGTCCTATCTTTGTTACCTCGTTCCACGCCCCGTTTCACTTTATCTGCCAAGCTCTCTCTGTCTCTCTCAGACTCCTGTGCTGCTAGACGACATATTCCCCCGCCCGGCCCGGCCCTACGGCCTCCCTCAGCCTCAGCCCGCGACGGCAGGTCATGACTTACACCGCCCCGCGATACCACATCAGCAGTGCGAGTGACACAATGCCACCGCGTTTGCGTAAAGGCTCTCGAGCAGCGGCTGCAGCTGCACAGAACAAGGCTGCCTGCCTGGCAAAAGTATACATACAGTACAGGACAGACAGGTCTCCTGTATTCAGCAACTCCTTTAGCTCGCTACCCGGCGGGACCCGGCCCGGCCCGGACCGCTTCACGATGCAGGCCCCGTTATCCACCGCCCCCGACACGACGCGGACCCGTCGCGTCGCGTCACCCACGACACGACCCGCTGCTGTTCGTGTTCGCGACCTGCAGACCGCGCGGAGGATTCTTTTTTTTCATTTTTTTTTTCAGCACAGTGTCTGCCGTTCATCCGCTAAATAAGCTGCTCCTCGTGATCTCCCCCCCCCCCCACCCCCCTCGCCGAGCAGAAGGCGTCTTGCGGAGCCGACGCGCCGTGCCGGGCTGGGCATCCTGTGTATAAAAAGGCCGTGCATAAGCATACTTAGGCAGCGCAGGGGGGGGGGGGGGGGGCTGACCCTGAGGGTAGGCAACCAGCGCGGCACCGCGCCGCCCCCGCCTCCACCCCCGCCCGCCCCTTCACTCGCGAACGACGCCTCCTCCACCTCTTCGGAAAACTAAACGATGCCGTAAACCCTGCCACCCTCCCCCTCCCCCGTGCCGCCGCCGCAGCGCTCAGGAGGGCTCTGCCCGCGTCTGCCCCGCGTATAGCCAGCCGCCGGGGCCCCCCTGCCCCCCCCCCCCCAGCAACTACCCACCCGGCAGGCGGCGGGCCCGGCTGGGAGGAGTGACCCATTTCTCTCCTGCCAGTCAACGCGCCATCGGAAATAGCCGCCCTCCCCCTCTCTTTCCCTCTCCCTCCTCTCCCTCTCTCCCCCTCTCTCTCTCTCCACCGTGCTCTGCCCCGCCCCCACACCTGGGGTCACGTTACACCCAACGTAGTAGCAGGACTTGCTTGTACCAACACATACATACATACACATATATATCCACACGCACACACACACTCACACATCTCTCTCCGAGCATGGCAGTCCAGCGGACATTCAAACACACTTAGCGCGATTCGGTTTTAGAAAAAGAAAACGACGGGCACGGCACGGCACGGCACGGCACGGCACGGCACGGCACGGCACGGCACGGCACGGCACGGCACGGCACGGCGCGGCCGGGAGAAAGAGGTTTATATGTCGCAGCAGCAGAGCCCAAAACCAAACCGGCGCCACGAGCCGCCCAAACTTTTAGACTCCATCAATCAGCGAGACAAGAGCAGCGCAGCAGAGATAAAAGCTGGATGCGAGGCGAGGCGAGGGGTGACGCGGCAGAGAGCCGAGCCGAGCCGAGCCGAGCAGAGCAGAGCAGAGCAGAGCAGAGCAGGGCAGAGCAGAGCAGGGCAGGGCAGGGCAGGGCAGGGCAGGGCAGGGCAGGGCAGAGCAGGGCAGGGCAGGGCAGGGCAGGGCAGGGCAGGGCAGGGCAGAGCAGAGCAGAGCAGAGCAGAGCAGAGCAGGGCAGGGCAGAGCAGGGCAGGGCAGAGCAGAGCAGAGCAGAGCAGAGCAGGGCAGAGCAGAGCAGGGCAGAGCAGAGCAGGGCAGAGCAGAGCAGAGCAGAGCAGGGCAGAGCAGAGCAGGGCAGGGCAGAGCAGAGCAGGGCAGGGCAGGGCAGGGCAGAGCAGAGCAGAGCAGAGCAGAGCAGAGCAGCGCAGAGCAGGGCAGGGCAGAGCAGAGCAGAGCAGAGCAGAGCAGAGCAGAGCAGGGCAGAGCAGAGCAGAGCAGAGCAGAGCAGAGCAGAGCACAGCTGGACTGTTCGAGTGAGAGTGGCCCAACAACCCGGTCCGACCGATCGCAATCAATTAGCTTATCACTCTCCTTATTTGAATGCGCTTGCAAGAAGAAGAAAAAAAAATACTGGACACAAGTTATTATTGTCACTGCGATAAATTGCAGAAATTTTTATCATTAAAAATGTAGAGTGCGGCGGTGCGCCCTGTGCTCTTGGCGTGTACAACTGTGTTAAGTGAAAAGACGCGCAAGAAAGGAGCCGCGGGCCGGGGGCACGCTGACGAAGCTATCTGAAAGCATTATCGTCAGAAGACGGAGATTCCCGCTTTCACCCGCGAGCGCCAAAAAAAAAAAAAAAAAAAAAAAATCAGAAAAGATGGGGAAAGAAATTAAGGAGCTCTCCCGGTCAAGTTTCGGCCCAGTATACGATTGTACTGCCACACGATATGGCTCACTGAGAAGCTAGAAAACTGGGAATGTCATCTACGTCGCATGCAATCAATCAATGCCTGATTCATCAGCAATGATAACTACTGAAACATGTTGGTTTCCGAGCATTTCTCAGGACACTCGCCTTGCACCAGGTTCGTTCTAAAACACGACACCGCTCGCTGCGGTTTATTTTAGGGACAAACTATTTGATGAGGCGTGTAACACACGCATGACAAAACGCCGGTGCAAGAGAGGGGTGCAGGTGCATGGAGGAGCGGGGCGGGGGCGTCCCATAATAATCTGGCGACGACGCAAGGGTTCGTCTCTCCCCCTCCCTGCCCTGCCCCTCTAGATCCGACTAAACGTCTGTACGGGAAGTCCCAACGCTGCAGAGCCTCCCCCTCCGTGTACAGATGTCTCCCTCCTTGTACTCTAGTTTTAGGTTGATGACAGTAAGGAATGAACCCACTGGCTGGCGCCGCATGAGCTGGGCAGGTTGCGAACTCATGTAGGCAGCTCCCCTTGAAGCCTTTCGTTTCATCAAAATGTGAGAGGGGGGATTCCTACATTATTTTCGAGACTTCCTCATAATCTGAAGAGTTTCCGTCACATCATGGGAGCTGCTGCTCAAAATTTTCCTCCTTTCCTCAAAAAATCAGACATTGTAGATAAGCACCGCGCACACGGTGACCCTCCCTCTCCTCTCCTCTCCGCGGGGAAGAACATGGCTGCCGCACCACACCGTGACCAGCCGCGAAAAATATCGTCGTTGTCGTCGTCCGCCGGCGGAAAGAGAGAGAGAGAGAGAGAGGAGGCGGGAAACACCTCCTCCTTCCCTCCCCGCTATCCTCCACCTCACGTCCCAAATTTGCTTCCCACGGAACACAGAGGGGCCCCCGCCCGCCCCGCCCGCCCCGGCAGCGCTCCAGTCATGCTCTGGGCCTCTAGCATCAGCAGCAGCGGGGGCCTCTCCTCTCCACCACGACCACCCGGCCCAAAATGCAATCCGGCCGGGACGGGCCAGCGCGGCGCGGGTCCGCGACGGCGAAGGGCATTAAAGTCGCATCAGCCGGGGCGCCTCGCCTGCCTCATGGCCTCTGCGCAAAGCCCCGCTACGCTGCCGCGCACCGTCGCGCGGAATCCCGCAGCCATCAGGGGCAGGGCAGGGCGGGGAGGAGATCCATACCCTCCTCCTCTTCTCCCTCTCTCTCTCTCTCTCTCTCCCTCTCTCTCTCTCTCTGGGAGGCCGCGACGAGGCACGCGCGTCTTGTATCCCCATTCCGTTCCCTTACTTGGACTTGATAACGGAGAGGTGATACCCTACCGCCGCCGTCACCACCACACCTGCACCCGAGCGCTCAGCGCCGCGCCGCGCGCATGCAAATATTTCCCCGCGGACACGCAAAGCGCTGGCGGTGCAGCTCGCGGCCCCAGCGTCCGACACACAACTTTGACCGTCAATCAGTTTTACACCTGCTGCATTTCACGCTGCTATATGGGGAAATTAGCGGCGGCTGCGGGAAAAGTTAACGCACCCGCTTCAAGAGCGAGGTAAATCCTAAATAAAAGAGGGTCGTAAATCCTCTCTTTTTATAGCGTTCGACGCGCACGCGGACGAACATTCTTTATTTTTTCTCTTTTTTCGGAAAATTCCCAAATGATCGTCATTTCTCTCGCATCCCCTTTCGCCAGTCGGCTCTTGCCTGATTGCGGGGGCGCTGCGCTCCCTGCGCCGTGCCACACCTGACCTGGAACCCTTGTCCGGTCCCGGCTCGGCTCGGCCCGGCCTGCCCGGCCCGGCTAGGCCCTGCTCGGCTCGGCTCGGCGGCAGCATGACGCACATCGCGAGAATGATGACCTCCCTGCCGCCGGGCACCGCCGGGCTGGGCCGGGCCGGCAAAGAGGATAATCAAGGGTCCTTAACAAACGGGGACAGAGTCGGCTTTAGCAGAAGGGCAGGCGGCGCGGCGCGGCGGGGGCGGGCGCGTGGGAGGCGCGGGGAGGAAGAGGAAACCGCTGCAAAGTCGCGCAGGCGAGGCCAGAGCCGTAGCATAGATGCCTAAAAAGTAAAGTCATAAGGCCACCCCGGAAACCCTTCCACCTCACATAATTATAATTCAATTTTTTTTCTTTTCGCGAATTTCTTCTTATTGTTTGTGTCGAAATTTAAAAAAAAATCAAGGGTCGTCAGCCGCGGCGCGGGAGGAAGCGCTAAGATGCGAAACGGCAGAAAGGAAATATAAGTAAAAAACATAAAAAGACAGTGGCACGCTGCTTGAGCGGCGTGACACCCTACCCTAAACAGTCAGCGCGCAGCGCGCTAGCGCCAGTGAAAGTGAGCGACTCGACTCCGTGACTCCCGACCCGACCACACCCCACCCCACCCCACCCCGCCCCGCCCCGCCCTCTGTGCGTTTCCATTGTCTCCCCGCGCTACGCACCTCGCGGCCCGACCCGGCTCATCTCCCGTCAGAGATAACGTGTTACTCAGTGGCACACCGCGCGCTGCCCGCGGACAGGTGGCGCGGCGGGGTGAGCGGGGCGGGGCGGGGCGGGGCGGGGCGGGGCGGGGCGGGGCGGGGCGGGGCGGGGCGTACCGCGTGGACGCGCGCGCGGCGCTACCGCGAGGGGCACACACAATGGACTGCGCAGCCGCGGCGGGCGGCGGTGATTGGTAGGGATAAAAGAGGAAGAGGAACGACAGAGAAGGAAAAAAGAGAGGGGAGTGGGAGGAGTGGGAGGAAATAACGAGAAAGAGAGACGGGCAGTACTCCCTGTCTGCCTCACCCGCGCAACAACAGCAGCACCCAGGTACCTCCGGGTATCTTTGCGTGTCATCGCCACACTACGCCACGCCACGCCACGCGGGGCCCCGCTCGCTCCGCAGCCCGTCCCGTCCAGCGACAGGGCAGAGGCTACCGCGCCGGGAATAGACAAACCGAGTAGGGCAGCTGCTCGCCCGCGCAGCAGAAAAGATGGTGGTGGGGGGGGGGGGGGAGCAGGGCGTCGAGCTACGCAATGAAAAATACGCTTAACAACAAATATCGCCTCGCGAGAAATTCCTTTTCTTTCCACGTAATTACGTACGTTTCCTGAGAGGCCTGTCCTTGGGGTACACCAAGTCCGCGCTGCGGCCACGGCTCTTTTGGAAAAGGTAAATATCCTTCATTGCATTATCTTCCCCACGTACCTATGTATTTCGGTATTTTGGCAACACGTCATTTTTTATTTTTTTTTGCTCTCCGCAATAAGGGCGGAAGGTAACCACTGCCAAAAGAAAATGAAAGCGTTGGCGCCGGGCGCCACGCCGCACACACAGAGCTAGGCGCCGCGGCGCCGCGGCCCCGCTGGGAGGGAGGGAGGGACACGTGACCTATTTGGCGGGGGCGGGGACCTTTAGGAACCACGAAGGGATGAGGCCTGAGCCCGGGGGCGGTGCCGGGGGCGGGCCGGGGGCGGGCCACCCCCGCGTCCGTCTGTGCGCCCTGCCCTGCACCCCCGGCCCGGCCCGGCCCACACTGCTCTGGCTGAGCGAGCGCCGGCCGGCTCGGCGCCGCGGGCGGTGGGCGCGGGCGCGCGGGCGGGCGTCGCCGCCATCAGCGGGCGAAACGAAAGTTCCCCGACGTGACCTATTCCAATTCCGCCTGCAAAGAGGGCGCGCGGGCAGAGGCGTGGCGGGGCGGGGCGGAGCGGGGCGTGGCGCCCGGCGCGGGCCTCGCAAAAAGCACCGCACCACCACGGACGTCAGCCACTTGTCATCCTCTCGCCCAGCCAGGTGCGGGCCGGGCACTACACCTAATTCCCCACGCCGAGCTCGCCGTCCAGCCCGACCTCCAGGAATATCCTGCGCGGTACACTTTAAAAAAAAATGCACGTAAAGTGCTCTTTTTACCGGGACACCGTTGTGGCAAAGTCCAACAAATATGTTGGGCGTGGGCGTGAGTCAATTTCCCCACAAAGATGCGAAACTGGCTATGGATTGCAAGTGTAGGAATAGGCGTTCCCTCACCTTGCGAGTTCGTGAATCACTTGTCGGACACCTACAAACGTGTCGAATACACTGCAAGAGGGCGACATTCGTACTATACACTTAGATTTTTTTTCCGGTGCGGGCGCGCGCGCGCGCGGTGCTCTTGAGGCAGACAAGTCTGGCGGCGGCGGCGGCGCGGCGGCCTCCGGGAGGAGGACAAGTACGTCCCGTCCCGGCTCGGCCGCGACAAAGGGGCGCCGTGCCGAGCCGACGCACGCAGCTCCCATCGGCCGTGACGTCCTTGGCGCGCAGCAGGCCGACCCACACAGACCAAATCCGCCACGGCTCGTTGTGTGCCGGAGCGTGGCGGGGCGTGGCGGGGCGGGGCGTGGCGGGGCGGGGCGGGGCGGGGCGGGGCGGACCAGTGCATCGAGTGCACTTCGCCCGGAAGCCTTCAGCAGCGCGGCCGGCCGGACCGGGCCGGAGCCACCTGCCGCTGCAACGCGGCGCCCGGAGCTTTTAGCGACCGGGCCGGGCCGCGCCGGGCGAGTAGAGGGGACTAGGCTGGACACGGCAGATGCCAGAGGGAAATCTGCGACTTTCAGAACCGGTGGATAGCGCACGGCAAAAAATTAAGCCCGCTAGATTGAGCAGCTTGGGCAAAATGAAAATCAAATAAAAACAGTAGTTTTCATTTTCTAGTTATTCGGTTGTAAAAAAAGAATACCCCGTTGAACCCCATTTACGTCGTCGCTTTACTCATAGTCATAAAAAGACCAACTTTTTTTCCCACTCTAACAAGCATTTTATTTCGCGGCTCTGACTCGCGGGGGCCGCGAGCGCGCTTCGCCTGCCTCGACCGCCTCAACGTCCAGCAAATCGAGCCAGCCAGCCGTTCGCGCGGGTTTTATCTCTCGGGGGGAGGGGGGGGGGGGGTCGTGGGTGGCTATGGCTGGACGGGCGCGCCCCGCCTGGAGGCATACGCCGTCGCGGCCCGGGCCGGGCCGCCCAGGCGAGGCGAGGCGAGGCGAGGCGGGCGGGCGGGAGGCTTATGACTATGACTGCAATTCGTCAACCATGAGGAAGCAGTGTTTCTATCTTTTTACTATTAGGCTTGCCCCACGCCGCGCCCCGCCGCGCCGCGCCGAGCCGGGGCGCGCGCCGCGGGAGGCGTTAGCGTCACTGATGTAAGGGTCGCTTACGTCACGGGCCGCCCGGCCCGGCCCGGCCCGGCCCGGCCCCGACCCGACCCGGCGGCGGCAGCGCCGAGTTTCGGATTTACTATATCTCATCCACGACATCGCGACGCAACAACATTTTGCGAACTTTCCCCGCGCTTCCGGTGGCTGCGCTGCGCTGTACTGCCGCGCTACCGTGTGCCGGGCGGGGAGGGAGGGAGGGAGGGAGGGAGGGAGGGAGGGAGGGAGGGAGGGAGGGAGGGAGTGCACATGTCCAGGCGAAACGGGCCGCGCGAGGCGAGGCAGAGGTGCCATGCCTCTCCCCGCCCCGCCCCGCCAAAGTCAACGACACGCCAATATGAATTCTGGTCCCGCCGCGCCGCGCCGGCAGAGCCAGGCCGCGTCATCGTGCTAGTCCGGAAAGACGGGTCGGGCTCGGGCCGGGCCGGGCAGGCAAGCCGGCCGGCGTCAAGTGGAAGTGGGCGTGGCGCGGCGTGGCGCGGCGTGGCGTGGCGCGGCGGCGCCCGACAACAACACGCGGCGCAGGTGGGGCCTGACCAGGGTGGGGGCCCGGCCCGGCCCAGCCCGGCCTGTACAGCGCGCAGTAGGACAGACAGGACACGCTGGACGCCAACAGCCGCGCGCCGCGGCGCAATAGGGGGAAAGAGAAGCGCCTGCCGGGTAGGCCACCCCGCATGCCTGCCGCGTCGCGCGGGATTGCCTATCCAGCCTGTGCACGGCGCCCGGCCCGCCCGGGAGGAAAGGAGGCAAGGCCGGGGCACCGCAACCCCCACAGCGCGAGATAGGCGGACGCCAGCGGGGGGGCCGGGGGCCGGGGCCTGGGAAGCAGGCCGATGATGTCAGTGGACGGCGCACGGCGCGGGATTCGGCAGCGCGGCGAGCGCTCCAGAGGCCAGGCCGCTGGAGCTGGAGAGGACTCGCTGGAGGCCGCGAGACACCTCCTCCTCCTCTGCGCGCGCACGACGGGACGCTAGAGAGGCCAGGCCGCTGGAGCTGGAGAGGACTCGCTGGAGGCCGCGAGACACCTCCTCCTCCTCTGCACGCGCACGACGGGACGCTAGAGAGGCCAGGCCGCTGGAGCTGGAGAGGACTCGCTGGAGGCCGCGAGACACCTCCTCCTCCTCTGCGCGCGCACGACGGGACGCTAGAGAGGCCAGGCCGCTGGAGCTGGAGAGGACTCGCTGGAGGCCGCGAGACACCTCCTCCTCCTCTGCGTGCGCACGACGGGACGCTAGAGAGGCCAGGCCGCTGGAGCTGGAGAGGACTCGCTGGAGGCCGCGAGGCACCTCCTCCGCTCTGCCTCCTCTCGATTCTGATACGGCACCGGCCGCGGCCGCAGGGCGCGCGCTGCCTGCGCTCGACGCCGACAGTGGCGGCGGCCTCACGTCCAAGGCCAGGCCGGGCCACGCCAGGCTAGCAGGCAGGCAGGCGGTGCAGCGCAGCCAGGGTAGGACGGGACGGGCCGGTAACTACCTGACCGCGCCGCGCACACCGCGGGTACACGACACAGTCTCCGGCCTGCCTGACCTCCGCGGCGCCACCGCTTTTGCATATTTTCCAGAGCGCGTCCTTTATGCTCGGCGTCGTGTCGTCACGCCGCTGGAGCGTCTCTGGAGCGCCTGTGCTGGAGCGTCTCTGGAGCACGCCTGGAGAGCATCTAAATCATCTCTTGCGAGCGCCTCTAAAGCGTCTATGGAGCGCCTCATAAGCGCCTCTGGAGCGTCGTAAGTGCCTCCAGAGCGTCTCTGGAGCGCCTCTAGAACTGGAGCTCCACTCCCGCGCGCCAGCAGCGCCCTCCGACACGGCGCAATAAGCACAACCCAGCCCTACCGTCCTGCTCTGCCCTTCATACACATAGGGCTGACCTCAAAGGGATACCGAAATAACCTGCCACCCCGCTCCGCCCTGCCCCGCCCCTGGAGCCTCCAGGGACCCACCCGCGGCCCAGGGATGGGATGGGATGAAAGAGTGACGCGCGAACGTCGCAAAAGGCGCGATATAGCAACAACAGGATACTGGAGCAGAGCAGAGCAGGCGACTATGGAGCGGCCACGCCGTAAAGAGACGCGCATAAGTCGAGCGCTGAGCTAGGCGCCTCCAGTCCAGTCCAGTCACTCCATCCGGGCGCGCGAAAACGACCACTCTCCTCCTCCTCCTCGTCCCCGCGGAGCCCCGTGCGAAAGTCCGCCCGCGGAGCAGCGCGCAAACTCGATGCAAGTCGCGTGACTGCTGCGAAATAGTCCTGCGGTATATATATATATTCTGACCTAACGGGCAGTATAAGCAGGAGTCAGTCAGCTTCCCACGGAGTGGAACTGGAGACAGCTGAGCGAGCAGGCAGGCAGGCGCAGGCCGGGCGCCCCGGGGTGAAAGCAATCGGACAGCTCTGCTGGAAGGGACGGGACGGGACGAGAAGGGAGCGTCACCTACCTCACACGCACCCATGTGCAACAACGCGTCCGGGCGTGGCGTGGCGTGGCGTGGCGTGGCGTGGCGCGCCATCATAGCCTGCCGCCTCAGCCGGGCGGGCAGGGCTCCTCCATCCAGTCGCTAATCGAGCTTGCTACCCTCCCCTCCTTCCCTCCCCTCCCCCGCCCCCCGTCCACGTCTCGTGCACCCCAGCGAACGCTTTGGTATACTGCCTCTGCCAATCCGAAACACCCCTTCCCTCTCCCTGCTTCCTCACTAAATATACCTTACTGCTAAGAAAATAATCAATGGCCGCACACACACACACACGCACACCCCACTCCCTATTTCTCTCCCCTTTCCTTCTTTATCTCTTCCCTCTGTTTCTCTCCCTCTCTCTCTCTCTCTTTTGCACGGCTCTACTCTCCGAAGCGTTCGGGTCACCGCGTTGTTGCTCTCGCGAAAATTCACACACACGGACCTCAATAAAATCTTGACTTGTTGCCCGCACTCAATTACACGACCATTTTCCCCCTTTTTTTTTAAAAAGGCTTTTCTTGGCGGAGTTAAGATTTGCGCGTCGGTTTTACGCGGCCCTGGCGAGTGACTCGGTCGCGCCCACTCTTGGTCCTGCTGTATCCCCCTGGGATGTGCGAGGACGGCCCGACCAGTACAAGTAGGCGTTGGCCGCCGCACGCCACCCCGCCCCACCCCGCCCCGCCGCGCACCGGTACCGTAACGACAAGTGGTAACCGTCCTAAGGGCCTTACGTGAGGGCGTGGTGTGGTGTAGAGTGCTGGGGCGGGGCGGGGCGGGGTGTGGCGGGGTGGGGCGGGGTGTGGCGATGTGATGATACGATACCTCACCGTGCCGTGCTCCGCTGGCGTCAGACGCGCGCGCGTGTGTGTGTGTGTATGTGCGCGAAGCCTGCATCGTGTCAGAGACTTCCCCTCTCCACACCTCGCTATATATTTTGCCCTCTCCCTCCCTCCCTCTCTCTCTCTCAGCTTTTTTTTCTCCTCACTATTTCCGACAAAAAAAAAAAAAATAGGCAGCAAAACCAAGAACATTAATTGATTTAATTTCATCTGAAAAAAACCTGCTATAATCGGCCAGTGACAACTGTGCATTTACTTCCACAAAAGGATATATGTTTTGGCAAGTCAGGAAGGCGGGTATTTCGGTGCCTAAGAGTCGCGTGTGCGGCCTGGTTACCCCTCGAGCCGACGAGAAGGGGGCGTAGTGCAAACATGTTTGCAGTGTACAATGTAGCGGCGAGCGGAGCTGAGCGGCCCTCGCCCTGCCATACGCGGCCGCGCGCGCGCACACACCTTCATCCACAAACTGGGCGGGATGGAGGAGGAGGAGGACGCCGGGGGGAGGAGGCAGGTGCCCTTGCTAAGGCCCTGCGCCCGCCCCGCCCCGCCCCGCCCCGCTCCGCGCGCGCAGCAGTCGCGACCTCCAATCACGCCCCCCCCCTCCACCTCCTCTCTCTCCCTCTCGCTCTCACGCTTGGGGCTAATCGTGCTTTATATACTTCCCTCTCCCTCTCCGCGCGCCGCCTGCCCCTGCCGCCTCGCTCTCCCCGTTGTAGAGCAAGGTGCCCGCGAAACACCCAGCCCGCGAGGCGAGGCGGGGTCCGACAGCCCGGCGGGGCGGGGCGGGGCGGGGCGGGGCGGGGCGGGGCGGCGACTGAAGCAAGCTGTCTGCACCGTGACGAGCCGGCCCGGCCAGACCAGGCCACCGCGGCGGCCGTTATTGTCCAGGATCCGCACGCCAAACGCCCAGCGAATCAATATGCTCTTTGAACTATTCTCTCTGCTCACACCTGCTTGTCACCTTTATTATATTCCCCGGGCAGCGAGACCAGCACAGCTAGGGTAGGGCAGCTTACAGCAAAGGCACAAAACCTCCCCACTCGGCCCGGGCTGGCCTCCTCGCCTCGCCTGAGCGCCTGCCGTGAGCGGTGACCTCAGCGCCGCGACGCCCGGCGCCGCGGCGCCTCTCCAGCAGAATCAACTGGACACTCACTTGGCTCCGCTTGGCCGCCAACTCTCCGACGACGCGGTGCCTGGCCACCGCCGCCGCCGACCCGTGGACGTCACGACGATCCGCCCCGCCCCGCCCCGTGGCGGGCGTTCTGCCGCCGCCCGCCCCCCGTCTCTATTTTTACGCAAAGCACTGTTTTTTTATTCCCGCTCTCGCGCGGGCGCGGCGGTAAACGCACGGCGCTACGCCCCGCCATGCCACCCCCTCAGGTGGCGTAGCCAGCGGGTGCCGCCCGCCACCCCGCCCCGCCCCGCCCCGCCCCGCCCCGCCCCGCCCCGTGAGATACGGCGGTTCAGCGCAGCGCTCAGGGCGCACCGCAGTGCGAGAAAAGATCGCCTTGAAATTTTTTTTCGTTTTTGTTTTTTGGCAGAAGCGGAGCGGAGAATGGGTTTCATCAAGCAAGAGAAGTATACATGTAGTGTGTGTGTGTGTGTGTGCGTGTGAGTGAGCGCGCGCGCGCGCACAGGGGGGTTCAGCCGGCAGCTCTTCTTAGTGATGCTCAAGGATTTCCCTCTCCTCGTTGGAGGTGGTGAGCGCCGTACACCACAGTGACTATCCGTCCATGCCGACTTTACCTCCACAACTGTCCGGCATGGTAAAGTCGTTCGCCGACACACGCACACACACACACACGAACGTACCTATACGTCGGGCACAACTCACGCAACCCCGCAATAATAATGAGTGATTTCGCTGAAACGGCGGGGAAAGGAAGCAAAAACCAATCCCGTGACGGTCATTAAACCTCGTCCTTACACAAGCGCGGCGCTGGCGCTGGTCCGTGTGTGAAGTGTCACGCCCGCCCCGGCCCGGCCCGGCCCCGCCCCCCAGAGTCACACGTGCACACTAGCGCCAGGCCGGCACCAGCGGCACCAGCGGCACCGCGACCAGACCGGCACAGGGGCCGCCGTGGCGGAAACTTAAGTGGCGTGTCGTAAGCGGAAAGGAAACACACTATTATTGGGGGTTTCATAACGGCGCTGCCCTGGCCAGGGCACACGCGCGCGACGGGCCGCCGCGGGGGCCGCGAGGCCGTCACCGCGAGGGGTCGTCACCGTCACCCGCGCCCGCCCGGCGTCACCACTTCGCAGCACCCCCTGGGGACGCCGCCCACCCGCCGTCACCGCCTCGTCGTCACCCCCGCGCCCGGCGTCACGACCATCCCTTAGTGACGCCCGCCCCGCCGCCGTCACCCGACACCTTGCTGCACACTCCGCCGGACCACACACACACAGACATGCACGCATACCACCTCCCAGCACACGATCCCTTCTTAAGACATTCCCACATGATGGCCACAGCCAGCGCATCGGAAACCAAGCAGAACCAAATACCCAGCGGTGCGGGGCGGTGCGGGGCGGTGCGGGGCGGGGCGGGGCGGTGCGGTGCGGGGCCGGGCGGGGCGGCGGTCCGCTGCACTTACACACCCGCCCTACACTCCATTCACCGACACCCGCGTGCACGCAGCAGCAACGATAACGAAACGAAAAAGAAAGAAGAATAAAAAATACCACGACGCGAAAACGAGAAATTAAAACACATGCAGACTAACCTGCGGCGCGCGCCGGGCTCCGTCCCGGACGCTGTCCTGCATCGCCGCCTCCTGAAACACACGAGGCACGCGTGAAAAAAAAATTATAATTATTATTACAACAGAAAAGAAATTATTAAAAATCACAATTAAAAATTCCACATTAAGCTCTCCATAAAACAGTTATATTATTTCTCGCACAGCCTGGCCCAGCAGCGCGCGGCGCGGCGGGTCCTTCCCCCGCCCTTCCTCTGCCCCGCCGGCACGACACGGCGGCGTCACAAGAGCCCAGCCAGCCAGTCCATCAAAGTCTCCAGATTCTGCATCGGCCATCACTTCTTTTATTCTTCTTCTCCTCCCCGCCGGTCTTCTTCTTGCTGCGGCTCCTCTTTCTCCCCCAAGTCCCTTCCCTTTCCGCTCCTCCGCCTGCGCTGATGGCGGACAACGATGTCGTGCCACGCAATCAAAGGCAGGCTCGGCGTGCGGCCCGGGCCCGGGGGCCCCCGCCCCGCCCCGCCCCGCCCCGCCCGCCCCACCTCCAGCACTCTGCCGCCGCCGCGCCGCCCGCGGGGCGACGAGTAACGCTGGCTAATGTCTAATTGTGGTGGAAATTCGGCGTGAGAAGCGACAGCAGAGTTCGGCCATGACGCGGCTGGGGCGGGGCGGGGCGCGACCGCAAAGGCAGGCGCCTCTCCTCTCGCGGCTCCGATCACGATCGTCATCTGTGTCGATACGGTTCGATATAATCGGACCGCGCCGATATCCGCGGCGCTGGAGTGCTTCTTGAGCACGCTGCCGCTCACGGCACGATTCACAACCGCGCCGCGCCGCGCCGACGGGCGCCAGTTTGATTTGGTACCTCGCCACCGCCCGGCCACGCCCGGCCACGCCACGCCACGCCACGCCACGCCCGGCCACGCCACGCCACGCTAGTGACCGTCAGTGATTGAGCCCCGGCAGACTGACTCGGGCCTGCTCTGCCGCGGGGCCGCGCCGCTGGCCGCAGAGGTGGTAAGGTGCCGAGGGATTCACTGCCCGCACATACACCACAAAAAACACACACCAATCTACGATTTACACACCAATGTACTTTGTAAAATTTTAAAGTTTGCAATATAAAATCAGCCACATTGATAGGCATCCTAATCTGCTTCAAAACGCGGAGATACAAATAAAAGCTCTCGGTATTTTTCTTCTATTTTGTTCCGTGAGTGTCATGACATTTAAGCACAGCCGTGCCCGATGACTATTCGCTCCTCCTGCTCCAACTTCCATTACATCCAGGTTGCGTGGCAGCCCGCCCCGCCCCGCCCCGCCGCTTACGGCGCTGATCTAATAGGGCCTAGACGGCTGGCCGGTGCAATACTAAACCACACCAGCCCAGCCCAGCCCAGCCCAGCCCTGTCGGGGCCCCACGCACCCGCTGACGGATCACCCGTCATAAGCGCGCTGTGGCGAGGCGGGCCGAGCACGACGTCCGCCAGAACTGTTTTGGGCGTCGCGACGCGCCGCGCCGGCTGGAGGCGATAAGACAAGGGTCTATTAAGCCCGCGCAGTGAAACACATTAGACCGCACATGAGACTAGTTCACTTCCGCGCGTCACTGCGATTCCTTCTACTCTGATCTTTGTATTATTTTAATTTTTATTTTCTGACAAAAAGGTCGATATCTCATCAACATTATCATCATGCTCTTGAGCATGTGGAAGCGCGGCGCGGCGCGGTCCGGTCGCGGGCGGGCGGGCGGGCGCCACGCACCGCGGCGCGGCGGCGGCTGGAGTACGACGGGGTCCTTGCCTCGCTCTCCTCGGGTCGCTGCCTCCCCTCCCCGCCCCGTGCCTTGGACTGCACTGCCGGAAAAAAACAGGGCGGAGCTCGACAGTGTTGCCAGAAAAGTAGGCAATGAGTAGCCGAGGAACACCGGCGCGGCGCCTGCCGAGTAGGCAACCCCACGGGGCGCGGGTGTGTCGCTGCAGCCTAGGTCCTGCGCGCTTGTCACACACGTCACGTGACGAAACGGGACGGGCACGGGGCGCACCGCAGTCACTCCTGCCGTGCAGCAGGCCTGCTGGGCCCACCTGCACCCACCTGCCGCAGCAGGCCAGCGTCAGCCAGCGACCCCCGTCACGTCACGTCACGTGACATGACGTGACGGGCGCGCCAGTCACACACTTATTTCGCAGAGCCCGGCAGTCCCTGTGGCCCAGGCCGGGCCGGGCCGGGCCCCCAGCGCTCACGCCACACAGCCAGCGCCCCGCCCATTTGCAGTATAAGTATGCCAATTGGACGCGATAATAATAGTGTCTCTCTCTCGTTCTCTTCCGATACAAGGAGCAGACGACGACGGGCTGCTTGCTTGCCCGGCTGCGGGCTGATCACGAGGAGATGGGGAGAGAAAGAGAGAGAGGGAGAGGGAGTGAACGCGAGGGAAAGAGAGAGAGAGAGCGCTACAACAAAGAGGATGACCACTGGCCGGCCGGCCGGCACCTAACCCGGCCGTGCCCGCTGGCGTTACATCATCGGCTTTTTCAACCGTTTCCGACTGACTGTCGCTGTGGCGACGACGCCTACCGGGCCGGGCAGAGAGGGCCTCATCACCGCCCGCCGGACTGGACAAGCGCTCCCCGCCGCGCCACGCCGCGCCACGCCGCGCACCCGCGGGATTAGAGTGGGCTTCTTAGAAGAGGCCCAAAAAGGAGGCCCCCAACGAGGTCTGGCCACCACCACAACACACGGGGCGCATTATTACCTACCAGTCCCGCACAAGCCTGGCCTGGCGGCCGGGCCGGGCCGGCGAGGCGCGAGCGAGCGGCTCGAGATTCGACCACAGACTCGAACTCCACTGTACCCACCACCCTATGCGGACCGCGGCGCGAGTTTTGGACCCGCGAGCTGCCCCGTGGCCGGGTGGCCGGGGCCCGGGCGGCCCGCGCCGCGAGGGGTCGCGTGCCGTGCGGCCTGGGCCGGGTCGTGTCGGGTCAGGCCTTCCCTTTAAACTCCCCTTTAAACGCCACGCTCCACCTGTCCAGCGCCGCGCCGCGCCCCGCCCCGCCTGTCCGAGGCGCACACAATAACAAACAACCATATTTCGCTGTCACTCCCGCGCCGGCCGCGGGCTAGCAATGCCCCTCCTCCCCCCCCCCCTTCTCCTCCTCCTCTTCTCACGGCGCAGATCCCGCACCGGAGCGCGCGGCGCGGTTCAGCTCCGCGCCGTGGATAACGCCGCATTATTTCGGGTGAATACCCCTGTGCGGCCCGGCCCGGCCCCGGCCCGCCGCGCTAGCAGACGATTCAGAACTAATCTCGGGACGAAAAGGGGAATAAAAACGCGCTTAGCCCCGCTGGCCCGGCCCGGCCCTGCCCGGCCGCGCTCCCTCCCGTCCCCTCCCTCCCGCTGAGCGCGTCACTGCTCCGGAGTTCCCTCCCTCCCCTCCTCCCGTCCCGCGCGTTGCTGACGCTATGCAAGTCCATTCCTTTCAACTCTCTTCCTCGTCCTCCGACTCCTACGCAAAGCGATATGTGTGAAGGGAAAGAAAAACTTATGGCGCGGGTATATACATGCATATATATAGATATAAGGACCCTGCGGGCCGGGCCCGGTACGGGTAACGGGCGATAGCGCGCGGCGTCGCGGCGCGGCGTGGGCAGGGTCCCGTCCAGTCCCGCGCCGTCCCGACGCACCGCGTCTGTTGTACCAACTCATAACTCCTGATCAGGGAGAGACCCGGCGCGGCGGTTTTAATCCGGAGAGCAATGGGGGTGGGAGGGGAGGGTTAAGAGCAGGAAGGGGACGGACGGGGAGAGAGGTACGCGGCTGCGTGGCCGAGGGGTTAAGGTGACACGATATTTCAAATGCGCATGCATTTTGTTTCCAATCGCAGATGTGAAAAAAATTAATTTAATATTGCCCCCCGCTCCCCGCTCCCATGAAAAAAAGGGTTTGAGAACAGAAAACAGGGTTGGAGCAGCAAACTAGGAGATAGAGAGAAGCAGTACCGATTACCGATGGGGGCAGTGCGGTCCAGATGCCGCAGCACAGCGCAGCGCCCAGCATCCGCCCACAACATTCCCAGACGAGCCCTTCCCTTCCCTTCCCCGATCGGGTTTTACCCCTCCCTCCCCTCTCGCCCTGCCGCCCTGGCCTTCTCCGACCGTCGCCCTCCGCGACTTTCATATGAGATGTGCAAGAGCACGGAGCACCCCGCGCGCGCGCGGACGCACACACACACACAGTCATTCAGGGGAAGACCAGACGAAAAATAAATAAAATAATCAGGCGTGTAGACGACAGTGAGGGGGGGGGGCGTACCTGAAGGGACAGAGGAAAGAGAGAAAGGTGTGTGGGGAGGCTATTCCGAGATTTACGGGCTACGGTGGAAATGAAAACGTTTCCGTATTATCTCGGAATAGCTCGCCGAGGGGGAGAGACGGAGTCTGCGATCTGAGCCGGCGACGGCCTTCGTCTCCATAGACGAAAACCGAAGGGAGAAAATGGTAGGCCAATGTAAAGGGGGGGGGGGGAGCACCGCTACTCGTTCACAAAGAGAAAGACAGCGAGAGAGATGGGCCCTTTCGTGGAAGCATAGTATTCTGGCGCTTTAGATCGTTACCAAGCAACAAGCGAACCTCTGTACAAAGTTCGTGGGGCGCGTAACGACTTAGTGGGAAGGTTGATTTAAAGAATACATAGCTACACTCAAAAACAAAAAACAAAAAAATGTTGCAACTGTTACATATAGACAGGCTCAGGCTCAGGCCCAGCCCCACCCTGTCCCAGTCAGACCCTAGGAGATTCTAGTAATACAGAACACATGATGGGCCCTCCTCCCCTCCCCTTTGCTCCTTCTCTCCGGCCTCCCTGGCCACTGTACCCACAACAGACCAGCTGTGCCAAAAGTACACTGCCATCTCACGGGCAAAGGCGAAGATTCACAGAAATGACCAAGCCCAATGGGCAGCAACAATTCATTCAAAATGAAAGTCACAACATTGGCACCAGTAGTTATGCTATCCAAGAATAAAACAATTGATGTGTGCGATGCGTCAGTAATTGGCTGGCACATAATATGGTGGCAGATATTTTCATCCTCAGAAAATTATTTACAAGCAGAACCGCAGCAGTAAAAAATTTTAGTAAATAAAAGTTTTGTCATTGAGAGAAGTAAAATAAATATTTAGAACCTCTAAAATTATTGGTATTATAAGTAAACACAGAGAAAAATATTTCGCTACACATAGCACAATACACGGTGAGTCTGGTACGATATGACTACTCAAAATCCAAAGTTGCTATCTGAGTAACACGTTTTAAAATACAAATTTATGATCGGTACTATTAATACTACAGCAACAATAAAATCATTATTCTAAACAATTTACCAACCTCCTCAGGTAAACTTTTTTGTGTTAATTTAAAGGAAAATAACAAAACTAAAATAGTTTACTGCTTAGTCAACCTAACTTAATATTAATACTACCGCCACCAGTAGTATTTTAAAAAAGAGTACATGAAAGCCATTAAAAGTATTTATACCCCTTCACTTAACAAGGTTATTCTGAAAGTTAAAACCCTTGTAATAATAATAAAATGATGCTGATTAGTGCACCAGTCTAATGTATCAAATCACAAAATAATTAAGGATAATACAAACTTATTTGAGAATAAGAAGGGAAAATGTAGAATTACTAATGCACAAATTTTTTTTTTTGTGACAACATAGAAAAAGTGAAAATTGATATAGGGAAGTGTTTCAAATGGCACGCATTGGATGCATCTGTCTGACAATTGAGGAAAACACATTACAGGCAGCCATAACCTCAAATCATAACAAACGTTTATGAGATGAGGACCAATGACGTAAAATATCCAAACTGAGAGGAATGTTATTTGACGGAACAAGACCCGACCAAAGGCGTACAAGAAGTTTGAGCAAACTACTGCTAAAGTTTAATAAATGACAAGTAGGCCTTAGTCTAATGTATGACAGAGATCAGGTTAAGTACTGCTCATTGACAAAATACTTTTTTAAAAAATAACCTTTAAGTAAGAAATAAATCTACGGCAAAGTTTACAATATTCAAAAAATTCTACGAGCTACCACAAAATTTAAAGGACACCTCACCTTTTTGGGCAGAGTTCAGGCGCCCCCGACCAGCCGCCGCTGGTAGAAGTAATTCATGGTATCCAATTCAAAGATCCGTTGGCAGACTTCATGACACAGACACACACCTCTCACTCACAACATGTCGCGATCATCAACACACTCACGGGTGTGCACTTTGTGCACTCACGATGCACGAAAAGTCGTGCACTCGGCGTTTGGGGCGTAACGTACACACGGAGCCGATGCGGCCGCTAGCAACGCACATGACACACTGGTTGCCGAACCTGGCAGGGTAACTGTCGCCTCCGACTCCGACTCCTGGTCGCTCAGCAGCAGCGGACACGACAGAAGAGTTTGGGCAGCAGCGCCCTCTGTCCGTAACCATTTGCAACGCGCGGCGCTACTCCCGCTCCACAGTGCGCTCTGCTCCACTGCTCACAAGCACTGCCACCTGGCGGCCGCGACTCGTACCACGCCTCCGGCGCGCCTCTACAAGAAGTCGCGCGGGAGATGGCAGATGGGTTGCCTATCAAGCAGGTGCTTGGCTTGGTCTCTTTTGGATTGGCATATGGAATGGAGGAAGGGGTTCAAATGACAATCTCATGTGATGAATATTTTTGCTAGTCGTAGCATTCTCTTTATTCACAATAATTAAATGACCTAGACAAGTGGACGGGTACGTCGATCTTATCAGAATCAGTCCATTTGGCACGCTGATCTTCTGAGACCCACTCGTGGATAACAATACGGGCCACGGGAACAATTTATTCAAGCTCAGTCCTTCGAGTACCCGCCCGTGCATCATCTAGTTAACTTCTAAATTACAAATTACTTGCTAAACTTTTCGAATCACACCAAGCAATCACAGCCGTTCTGTGCATATTCCGTACTTGTCGGGTTGTCGTAGCGACCCTACGAGATTAAGTTTGTATCTAAATGATACAGGTAAACATTTAACATTAGGACAGAAAAAAATAAAATTACTACTAACTTGGGTGTATACATTTACCAGTTCAATTCTTTATGAACAGTCTAAAAGGTCGTGAGCACCCTTCGCGCTATCTGGATGAACTTCAGATTCCGCGACGGCAATGCTCATTTGAATTAATAGTATTGTGCAAAATCATACGCAGAACAATATAATTGGCGTCAACAAGGCCAGATAGCAAAATGATTTCATTCATTATGAACCACCACTGAATTTTTTAAAAGGCGGTCAGCAGGTACAAGAAGACATTAACAAAATATATTGCTGGGAGAAATATCTGTTAAAATCAGTTCCATTATTGCTTGTCTTCTGCCAGGCACTTGGTTAAGTTCTTACACTTAACTTCCAGGACAGAATTGTGAGAGCAAAAGCAAATAAAGGAAAGGAGTAAGAGAAAGAGAGACAGAAAAGGAAGAGAAAAAAATCTGACGACAGCAATAAATAGCCTCCCGAACAGGACACGCCGCCCCGCCCCGCCCATCGAGTCCGCTGCGACCTCGAACTCGAACCCACCCCCACCCCGGCCTAAACATAAAGGTCGAAAACTGAAGCAGGCTGTAATAATTACTACTGCCCTCCCTCCAATTTTTCAGACTTTACGGTAGCGACTCCCGTTCCTGTCCAAGGCCCTGCCCCGCCCGCCTCTATCTGCTGCCTCCCCTACTCACTCCGCCATGGTCGGCATTCCCCGGAACCCCCCCGGGCCCGCCTCAGCTCCGCCGCACCCGGCCGCCACCATGTCCGCCGGCGGGGTGGTGGCAGACAGGTGGCTGGTGCCGGTCAGCAGGTCGGCCTGCTCGGCCGCGGCCACGCCCTCGGGGTCGCACGGCAGGCTGGTGGCGGCGGCGATCATCTTGCCCAGGTCGCTGTCGGATGCGCAGCCGTGGTGGTAGCTTACGACGGAGCGCCAGACGACGCGGCTGTCGAGGTCCGGCATGTACTTGGTGCGGGGCGGGGGCGGCGCGGCCGGCCCCAGGCACTCGCACGGGCTGTACATCGGGGGGCGGGTGGTGTGGTGCACGCCCCCGGCACCGCCCCCGGCACCGCCCCCGCCACGCTCCAGCCGGCACAGGTGCTCGTGCAGCGAGTAGGCCGCCGTCCAGTGGTAGGAGACGATGCCTGGAAACGAGCAGGGAAGGCGGCGGCGCCCTCGTCAGACACGAGTGAGAAAGGGAGATTGCTGTGACGTCACCAAACACACGGGACTCACAGTTGGCGACGAGGGTGAAGACGGCCATCTTGAGCAGCATCATGCCGCGGGCCCACACGAGCATCACGATCAGGGAGCCGAAGACGCCGAGGAGAAGCTCGATCAGGCGCAGGGACAGCCAGGGCATCATCAGCTGGCGCACGTTCTGCGAGACGTAGCAGGAGAGAGCGAGAGCGGTGGAGAGAACGGGGATGGCATAGGGTTGGAGAGGTGTTGTAGGTGAGAACACTGACTCACCAGGGTCGCGCCGGCGAACAGCATCATGGACGCGATCATGTCGATACCCGCCATGGAGATGCCGAACACCATCAGCATGGTCATCACTGTAGAGCAAGGGCAATTTCAGGAAAACATTGTCATTTGAAAATTAATAGAAGTGTGGCATTTAGAATTTCAGGAAAGCTTGGAATTTTTAGGAAAGTTTTTTATTACTACTTTTCTTTTGAAATTTTTACCTTTGGGTAAAGTCGTAAGGGACTGCTATTTTAAGAAAATCATACTCAGCTCTTTGAGATTGGTCAGTGCGGGTGCGGAGCGGGAGCGGACTCACTCGTGGCGAAGTGCAGGCCCGTGTGCAGCTTGACCTCGTTGTTGTCGTGCGCCACCATGGTGCGCGCCTGCTCGTAGGCCAGCTGCACGTACTGCATGTAGTAGGACGAGCGGTTCTCCTGGTCGGCGAGGCTGCCCGCCAGGCCCAGGCCGGCCATGTTCTCGGCGCGCTCGGCGGCCTCGTGCTCGGCCGCGTGCACCTTCATGTCGCCCTCCACGATGCAGGACACCTCGCGGGAGTGCGCGGCGGCCAGCACCAGCAGGAACACGATGAAGGTGCTCCACAGCTGCGGCCAGGACAGCCCGTCAAGTACCTCGGCCTATCTCAAACAAGTGCGGTGCTCGGCACTTACCAAATCGTGAATGGCGATCATCATCACCCCGTGGCGGAGGCCGAACATGCGGTACACCCGCGTCACCAGGAAGCCTTTGGAGTGGGCGTGGTGCTGCAAGAGGACGACGACCGAGTGAGCGCCTCGCACGACACGGCAGGGAATCCTGCACGCTCAAGTGAATCAAGCATTACCCTGGGCCTCCGCGCGGGCAGCTGCCCCTTGGCGATGAGCGTACGAGGCTGCGGCGGACCAGCAGCAGCAGCGTGGTGGGCCAGGCACTGGTCCGTCTGACAGGCATGGTCGGAGGCGACCTTGGCCCTCGCCTTAAGCACACGCCGCACCTAGCGCGTGGAAGGGTCGTGAGCTCACTTCATAGAAAAGAGAAGCATCCCTATATATCCTACGTACTTCTAAGGTTCGGTTGTACCTGAATGCCCATGGCTATTTTGCGCAGGAGCTCGGGCAACAGCGAGATCGGAAAAATCAGCGGCGCCGTGCGCACAGGACGCTGGCGCTGGCTCTCGCAGTCCTCGCGGTCCCGGCCCTGAAATACCGGAGAAACACTATTTGAACCCTTTGCACGCTCCCCTGGAAGGCAGGCAAGACGCAACTCTCCGGGTGCGCCTGTAAGTGTAAGGCAAACAAAAAATTTTGCGGTACGACCCTATTTTTGAGTCTACCTTTGACCCAATTAATTTCTAAATTCGAGTGTCTTGCACAGAACACAATAAAGCAGCGTAGTAAAGCTACACTAACAGTAACACACGTGAGTCAAATCAACACATTTTTCTAGAAACGAAAGAAAACGTGTCGTCGATTTATTCGTATACTATACCGACGTTTTTCTAGCAACACTCAAGTACACAAACATTGACGCCTTTCTACACACATAGACTCTCACCGGGGCCGGGAGCGCGTCGAACATGACGAACCCCGCCGGCCATCTGATCATCTGCTTGTACGAAAACACAGGATGAAATGAGCCGTTTGAAAATATGAAATTATTGATTTCAGAACGACTGGATGATATTGGACTGATGGCCGATGACATGTGTTTTATATGTCTCCGACCACAAGTAAAGTCTCGGGAATATAATACACCCAGCATCTCCCTTTTGCAAGTCCTTCATCATGAATTGTAACTTTCTCGCTTATTGTGTAACGACTTTTCGTCGGGCATATCAGCAATCAGTCGATGCTTGCTTTCGCAAGGCCATCCATCACGTCGAACCCTGCATTCCTGCCACTTACCACGACCACCCCTACCCCCACCCGCCCCGGCGAACCCCTCTGCGTAGGTCGTATCCGGTGCGTCGCGTCGCAATGCAGGTCGTGGAACGGCTCACCAGACCACAATAAATAACTCCCTACCTCTCAGCGCGGTCAAAGTTTTAATGACGCTGAAACGCCTGACAAAACCATTGACTGCGCAACAGCCCCGGAACTTTTACGAGCACCGGGATGGCATCATGGCTGCACGGAAAATGTCGCGGTGTCCATGTCTGGAGTGCACTCCCACTCGCCCGCCGGGTCCAGACGCACTACCCCCATCCCCTGACATTTCGGAGGCAGCTGCCAGCACCCAGCACAGGTCACTGGAATAGAAACACTAGCCGCGCCGCGGGGCAACTGAGGAAAAGGGGACGACTGACAGTTGCGACGCGCATTCCAGCTCCCTGTTTCTGTTTAATGGCATATGATGGGCGGGGAAACAAGAACCATAGTTTTACCTTTAACAGCAAGCAGGCGACGTTCCGCAGCAGACGACGCCGCACCAGGAACTGATGTGGCGACTTGAGCGCCCCCCTGTCTGGCCGCGGCCGCCCCCGGAGTCACTTTTGTTCGAGGAGCCCCCCGCCGTGCTCCCTCCCCCGGCCTCCCCACAACCCCGCTCCCGGAGCAGACCTCGCCCCGCCCACCCCTAAATCGATAGGGGTTGGGGTCGGGGCGGGGGCATGCAACCGTGCACCGCCGGCCAGCTTCAGCTTGGCCGCCCCGCCGCCAGACCGCGCTGCGGTCGCCCCGCTGCTCGCTCGGCTTGCTCTAGGGGTAGATCGAGTATGGCCGGGTGGGCGAAAGCTGAACCCCCATCCAAGGGGAGGGCGGAGGGCCTGCGGCGCGGGGCGGGGCAAAAGTTTGCGAAAGCGGCCTTCCATACTGCCGCCTGGATTATTCGCAGGGCCAACACGGGGCGAAGGGAAGGGGGAGACTGACTTTGGCGCGCGGATTTGGAGCGGCAATTTTGAGGGCTCCCACACCGTTGATGTAACCCCCCTCCCCGCCGCGTTGACAGCATTGACAGCAAATCACACAAAATGCAAATAATAGCACACATGCCACAGGTGTCTGGACGGTGCCTCGAAGACAAGCGCATGCATGCAGCCCGCAACACACCACTGTGCGTGATCCACATGTTGCCTAACTTCTCTCCGACAGGTCCGACAGACGCAAGTCCCGGTGCTTAATTAGAGAATTGAAATATTCCGATTTTTTTTCATTCATTTATCAATAGGCTTTTATTTTTTAGGTATCTCCGGAAGATCGGCACGTATGCTCTCGAGTAACGACTCCAGGCGTCGCAGTCCGGGCCGGGCCGCACAACAGCCGCGGCCACAACGCGCAAAGCAGTGAGAGGGGGAAGGACCTCAAAGGGCAGGAGACCGAGGAGACCTCACTCATGTATCGACTCTTCTCGAACATTCTCAACCCCAACGCCGAGTGCTGTGCGCGAGGGTACCGGCGTGGAAGGTGCGGGCGGCGGCACGGGCGGGGCGGCCGGTCCCCGCGAGGCGAGGGCGCAAGCGTTTCCATGACAGCGTCGCGCTCCCCTTCCCCGGCCCGTTCACCCCGGCGGCTCATCGTCTCATCAACCGCGCGCGCGACCCTCCCCGTCACACTCTGTCCGCCAGCGCCAGGTCGGCGTCGCGTCGCCTCGGCCGTGAGCGCCTCCGCCTCGCCATGGACAGGAGGCACGTCAGGGTGCCCGTCGGGGCGGGCGTGCTGCACTGCGCCCGGGCCACCTACAGCCCCGAGACCCACCAGCTTCTACGAGGTACCGGCACCCGCCCCTCTTCCTCTTACCCGCGGAAATTGGATGTACAAATGACGTCAATTTTTTGCTCTGATTTTTTATGAATGGTTTCTCGAGTTTTATACGAAGTTTTTTTCGAATCTGTCTTAATTTTTCTTGAACTACTGTATTTTTTTCCTTCTGACCCGCCATGGTCCTACTGGCCCACAGTGCTCATGGCGGAGAGCCGGCTGACGATGCTGCAGCGCAGGCAGCTGGGCGACTCTCTCCGCGAGGGCCGCTCCCTGCCCGCGCAGCCGCCAACCGCCCACACGCCGGCGTCGCTCCCCCGCGCCCCGGTGGACGGCCCGCCCGCCGGCGCCTTCCGCCTCGGCTGCCGGCGCCTCCAGGACGCCATCGTCGGCTCGGGCGCCTACGAGAGGGAGCGCTTCGTGCCGGCGCACCCCAGGAGTGAGTGCGGCCCGGGGCCCGCCCGGCCAGAGGGAGGGGTGGAAGGCCGTGTCTCCGGGGAGTGGAAAAAAAAACGTTACTTGGGCCAACGTAGTGCTGGAAATAAATATTTTACACCTAATGCAGAGGCCTCATTTGGCGGTGCTGTTAATACAGTTTTACGTCTTTCTCGGGTCATAAAGGCTTTTATAGTTCTTACTGGCAAACAGTGTTTCTTCCTTTTCTGAACAAAAGATTATAGGGGATGACCTAGGCCACCCCATCAGAAGAATTTTCTCTTATAATACACCTTTGCATTGCAGTTGACAAGGAAAAGGAGAAACGCTCGTTTCAAGACAAAATGTCATTTGGCAAAGAGATGCCTCCGTCTCCTCGCAGGAAAAGAGGGAAATTTCGAAGGTCTTGCAGTCCATCAACAGGGCCTGATATTGACCGCTTTGATGAGCGTAAGTGGAATTTATATGTTTTTAGTGGATTAAAAATAGATTGTTCAAATAACTTTGCTTTTTATCTATTTTTTTCCAGTTGTACATGAGGTGAATGAACGAGTGCAATTTCTTAAAGACATGGAGGCCCTTGGACAGGGTCATAAATACTATCCAATAATACAACAAGAAATTGCTGCCAAAGTACGAGAGATGGAAAGGATAGATAAAGAAAGGTGCCGGGAGTTGGAGAAGAATTAAACTCAATAAGACTGAGACAAGATTTAAAAAAAAAATAAAAAAATAGACAGTTTAATTCCAGTTGGAAATATTTGTATTAACTCATAAATGGTAATAACAAGGTGAGAATTTTCATTTTTTTTAAATATTTTGAATAGATTGTGACCATAATCTCCTCAACTTGAAGAGGTTTCCTCTTTCACACTCCCAAGTGGTTCCTGCTTTGATGTATTTTGACATTCAGTTTGCAATACAGGACATGCCTCTGTTGTACTGTTTGGCGTATTATTCTCTTCCTTACCAACAGCCATTTTACGCTGTGGTAAAACTTTCAGAAATGCATCTTTCCATGTCAAGCCCGCACTTACACCTAAAAGTATTTCAAATACTGCAAGTAAAAAAGTATTGATAAAGTTAAAGATCCTATTTGTAATTTAAAAAAAAAAAAAACAGCTATAGAGAAAACTGTTACCATGATCAATAGTCAGAACTTTTCTTGTTTTGAGTTCGAGGAATTCAGAGATGGGCAATTGAGCATGAGCTATTTTTTTTTCCTCAGCTAACTTGTGACACAGACCCTGAAAAAAGCAGTGTTTAGATAAATTGAGATTTAAAATTGACAGCTTGTCACAGAAGGCTTCAAGTTTACCTTGTGCCCATTGTGATCAACGAGTCCTCCAATGATGTAAGCCTTTGATTCATCTAAAGTTGTAACAACATTGTCTGATTCACTGGTTAGATACACTATGTCTTCAGTTTGAAATACTTCGGTATATGCCTCCTCTTTAAAATGCACCTGCAAATCAAAAGAATTATAACTTGCTTGGCATGACACAAGGCTTGTAACTTTTTTAAAAAATAAATGGATTACTTACATCCCAATTAGAATAACCATTATTTTTACTCATTTCTTCTTGAGATTTACCATTAAAGCTTGTAAAGTACAACTGCATAGGATTGGCTGCTCTTCTATTGAGGGTGTAACACCGCATTAGCTGCTTTACACACTTTCCTAAGTCCTGAAAAGACATAAGCAAAGTAAAAGATCTGAATTCTTCAACATATTTAAATGTAAAGTATAATTATTACCCGTGGGTTCATAAGATCATCAAAGTCTAAGTCAATTGCAACACGGACTTGGCAACTGCTGTTTGCCATGGTGCACTGTTTTAAGAGTTTCCGAGATGGGAGAATTTCATTGTTTTCACGAGCGGCTTTTCTCTTTAATTTCATCTTTTCTCTTTCCTTTGCCCTATAAAAAAGGGAGGATCATAAATAAATAAAATGTCCTTGATTGAAATGCAATGAATACAGAAATGGACTTACCTTTTTTCTGGCAATTTTGCAAGCCAATTTTCTCGTTTCCGCATCTTTCTTTGCATTCTTTTAGATAGCTTTTGCACTTCCGGATTTAAACTAGATTCATTCGATACATTTTCATTGTTAGTATCCTTGCTTAATGGGCTATCCGTTGCCGGAGAAGAGTTTGTATTGGATTCAACTTCCATTTTATGCCTCTTTAGTCTTTTTAGCAGAACTCCACGAAAACCTAACCTTAATCATAGGGTAAAATTATCAGGAAAAAGATGTTTAAGAAAGGACAAGAAGATCGTAATAAATATAATGGTAATAAAGTTTCTTAATAAATGTTACGACCTGATATATAGAGAAATCAACGAAAACTTACACAGAAAGTCCCTACTTTTTAATGTGTTGACAATGGCACACGGAGACGACAGATACACAGCACACGATGCAGACCACAACAAACGCGGAGTGTGAATAATCTTCTACCTACAACTACCCTCTCCGGAGTGGGAAATTTGAAAACAATAATTCCAAGGAACGTTGAATACATACTTCCGCGGCAAAAAGCTGACTTCAGGAAGAGCCCAAATGAGGAAAATCCCCCTCACCATGGTATGACCTTTATGCTGACGCAAAGTAAAATATTTAATTAAAACTAATGCGTCGAAATTAGCGTGTTGCTGAGAATTAAATCACGACGATTATTTCTCGATAACGCATGCCAAGTTAAAATCACAGACAATTTTCTCTGCAGGAAAATCGCCGGTGAGGCGTATCTGATACCGAGTACCCCCCCCCCCCTTGCCTTGCCTGCCTCCCACCCCTGGCCGAAATAGTTCAGTTGTGTCGGACCCTCTCCACACTGGCGGGCATACCTCTAGCCCCCCTGCCTCGGCGCGAAGGGTGGGAAGGGCGGTAGAGGATCCCGGTAGAAAGTGCGGGGGCGCACAGCAGGGGAGATGGGGGAAGGGGGTGCCGACCATGGCCCCCCCCTCGGACCGCCCCGTAGCCCCAGCCGAGCTCCGCCGAGCCCGGCCCAGCCCGGCCCAGCCCGGCCCAGCCCCCGCGCGGAGGCGAGGCGAGGCGAGGCGAGGGGGTGGTCCACGCGGGGTGGCGCGGGCCCCTGGCGGGTCGAGAGGCGGGTGGTGGCGGGGCGTGGCGGGGGGTGGCGCAGAGAGCCTGCCGTGGCCTGACAGCCTCAGTGCGAGCGCGGTCGGTCCTGGGGACGGAAGGGACGGGGCCTGGACGGGAAGGGACGGGTCGGGACGGGACGGGTACGGGACGGCTCGGCTCGGGGCAGCACCGCGGCGTGAGTCTGGTCCTGCTGCAGCATCCGGCACCGCGACCGTCGGCACCGCGGCCACACCGTGACATCCGCCACCCCCGCCATCCGACACCAGTGCCGCGGCGAGCGCGCTGGTCCGCGACGACGCGGCCCCTCGGCGAGGCAGGGGCGGGGCGGGGCGGGGCAGGGCGAGGCCGCGCGGGGCGGGGCGGGGCGGCCAGGGCGGGGCTGTGCCGGGCCGGGCCGGGGGGCCCTAGGGGGGCCCTGGAGGGGCCCTGCCCGTATGGCGGCTAGCACCCCGTAGCCCAGCCCCATCGCCGCCCCCAGCATGGCGAGCGACGCCCGGTGGCGCGTGGCGGGTGCAGCAGTGCCAGCCGCCCCCGCGGTGCCAGCCGCCCCTGCGGTCCGAGGCCCTGCGAGGCCCTGCAGCACCAGCCGCAGCAGCCGCAGCAGCCGCCCCCACAGCAGCCGCTGCAGCGCCAGCCGCTGCTGGCCGCGAGGAGAACAGTGAGGCACGGCCAGGACACGGCCAGGACACGGCCAGGACAGGCCGGCAGGGCCAGGCGGGTCCAGACGGACAGCCCTGGCGGGGCGGCGGCCTGCATGACGGGCCCGTAATGGCTACGGAGGTAAGCCCGGGGCCTCCCCGCACGGGCCAGGGCAGAGCCAGGGCGGAGCCGGCGCGCCGTGCGCAGCGTGCGAGGCCAGGGCGCCAAGGGACTGGACCAAGTGAACGAGTGATGCGAGTGCCGACCATAACCTTACCAGTGGTGTGAATACTGTGATTAGTGATGTGCAACGGCCGTGAGGATTTACTTTGGATACTGTGCACCGGGCGGGCATGACAGAGACCGTGAGTATTAAGTAGCTTTCTATTATTTTTTATTTTTTTTAAGAGAAAAATACTGCAGTCCTGACTTCTGTGATAGGGGCGTATACCTGGTGATAGGGTGGCCATGGGGTGGCCCATCTGCAAAATGGGGTATTCTGTTGAGTGCGTCAAAAGTTTGGTTTTCTCATGGAGATTCCAAAAATACCCGGTTCGATCATGTGTGACAAAATTTGGAGGACGCACATGAATGCTCCATGCTTTTCTGAAAGGCATTTATAGCCGAATCAGATAATGACTCATTGGATCCAAAATTTTTGTCGCACTGCAAAACTAAGCACATTTCTCAGTCAGGACTTATACTTCATGCCGTAACTCCGCCCTCTCATAAAAAGATCTACTTTTTTCCAAAATGTTTTGGACATATTTTTGAAAAAAAAATCTTTATGGTATGGGGGAGTTAGGCATGCGGTACGTTTTGACTGCATTGTTTACAGTGCACGTTAGTAGGGGCATCGACATCCGGAAAGGGAGGCGGGGGGGGGGGGGGGGGGGAGAGGTGTTGACCTACTGTACCTCAACACAAACGCGGGTGTATGATATTTTTTACCGGACTTAGAGAGAATCGTTATGCCTTGTAGGTCTCTGATTTTTAAATAGCCAATCAAAAGATCGTGCGATCATGTTCGGCTGTATGACAAAAAAAATCGCCCCAAGAAAAATGTGACACCACTAAAAAGAGTTAATTGTCTCTTATTCAGCGCGTTCTACCACGCGGTCGCGCAATAAAAAAATTATATTTTTTGTCACGCACTCTATGCGTACTATTCGTCATGTTCAATGCCACTACGCAGTATTTATTGCGTACATTTGTCATGTCCATATACGTCTGTGATGTTTATGGAATTCAAAATTATTTGTCATATTTGTTACAAAGTTCATCACGCTATGTACGGTGTGGAATGTCCCCCATTTTTACGTGGCCTCCCCCTCCCCCGCTCCTTTACGTTTCTTAGTCACGGTTAAAGGCAAGGCGCGGGGTTACAAAAGCCAAACGCATAAAGCTCGTTCACACCACTTTGAAGGAGGGGGATTCGTATGCAGCTCACGTGCATACAAAATTACTGCCATTCCTTCGATTTAAAATAAAATCTCAACTATAAAACTACTGCTGTGGCTGTACCGAAATGACATTGTGACGAACACCAATGTTTCCTTAAAGACTTTGTTTCGCAATTTCCAATGAGTAACCTTTTTCGAGGGCAGAGAGTTGGAAGCAGAGTTGATAGTGCGAGGCGAGGTCGGGATATCGATTGGAGCACGGCCCGATAGCGGTGCACTTATGTTGCTACCATCTCCCGTAGGGTTTCTCTGTAATAGACAGGCGCTAGCTAACCGCTGAGTGACGAGGTCGCCGAGAAACACGGCCCACTTTTGTAGTAGCGAAGCCTCGTAGGCGAGCGGGTAGGAACTACGGGTTTGTTGAGACATTTTTTTTACTCACGAAATGTGGAAACTGCTAAGATTCTTCCGTGCTTCTGCTACACGTGCCCAAATGGTGCCTAAATAGGAGAAAGAGAAAGAAAATTAATTATAAGTAATTATTAAACTTGGGGCTTCGGTTATTCTTTATGAATGAAGTACAGTCCTCAAATACACTGCATCCCTAAAATTAATACTTTCTTGCAACTACACTGGTTAAACAAAGGACGGATATCACAGCTTAAAAAGAAGTTAAAGCTCCAAATGCATTACCATTTTTTGCGAAATATCTTATAGTACTGCACATGTATCTTAAGATCTATTGCCACATTTTCCGCGTCGAAGTAGCATACATATGATGGGGTTTTGATTTGCAAATGACATAAATCAATTGCATTTTCTGTGGTTATTTACTTGTCATTAATTTGCTTACCGTTACCGTTGATGAGTGCCCTATCACATTTAGTGTCGTTCGACGTATAATTTTACGAGGGATACGATAACGTAATCAAAATATGACATATTGTCTCACATAGAAATTATTTTTACAATAGGTGAAAAGATGCAAGTTAGTGCCCATAAAACAGGTTTTAACACCCCTGACAATGTAGGCAGTCACACCTTTGTTTTTCCAGTGTGGCTTAACGCTACCTACTTTTGTGGTGGAAGGTACGCTCTGCAGTAGGGTAGGTTGCGGCGCTCCTATCCACAGCAGACCAGTCCGACTCATCTCTCTCTCTCTCTCCCTCTTTCTCTCTCCCCTCCTCCCACTCTCTCCCCTTCTCTCCCTCTCTCTCCTCTCTCGCGGTCGAGGATGTGGGAGCGGTCCCTGAGTTTAGTGGGCGGTGATGGGGTGGGGTCGATACGGTCCCCTGCATCCCTTCGGCCGTCCCGCCCTGGCCGACCCTAGAAAGCTCTCCAAGTTTCTTGTGACCACCCGACTTAAATCGCTACGGTGTTGCTGTTTCTGCTGTGTCAGTGGGTTACACTCAAGGCGCTACAAATGAAAACGCGAATGCTTGCAGTTTTATCTTATATCCCTGTTCCAGAATCAGGCTTTTACGGTCACAATTTTGCGATTTTTTATGTAGTTGTATTGAATGGTCGTAAGCAGTGGTGATCATACAAACCCGCTATTTTTGGTTGATTTTTTAATAATAATTAATAGAATGGGCACTCGCGGATGCGTTTGCCTACCGCCACTAACCCTGTGGCGCACCTTGTGCTCAGCAAGTAGGCAACCAGACTTGCATGCTCCTGGTACAATGCACCTACCAAGAGAAAATAGGGGGCTTCTTACTGTCTACAGCTCGGGAATAGGGGGGAGGGGGGGCATTAGCAGGACAATATATTTATTAAAAAACGCAACTTCCGGCGATCTCTTCCATTCTCTAGAGCGTGGTGCGTCTTGCGTGTTTCAGGAGGCGCGCGGCAAGCAACCCTTCAAGATATGGGACAGCCAAAGAAACCTCCGCAAAGGTGTAGTGGTCGCCAGTTTTGAGGAGCTCATCGTTAAAGGTGAGTGTGCAACTCCTCTCCTCTGCTCTTCTCCGCTCCGCTGCTCGTTTCTCCCGCCGCCGCTGCTCTGAATCGGATAAAAACGTCCTATCCGATCCCTCCATCCGGTCGACAGATAAGCGAGTTTTCCCCGCCAGGCAGGCAGGCAGGCAGGCTCTGGGCGGGGGCGCGGCGCGGGGGTGGGGGCTGGCTGAGTGCATGCCAGATTGGGGGTCGGACGTCCGCCGGGTAAACCCCCATGCCACTCCCCTCTGGGAACGCCCCGCCCCGCCCCTTATCTCACCTGGCAAGGAGAGGTGACATCCACTCCATAAACAACTTGGTGCCCCTTGATGGCGCCGACCTGCTTGGAAGAAGAGCGGCAAGAAGCATTAGGGGATCACGATGACGCGGAGACAGGCGTATCGAGAACCCGCCCCGCCCCGCCCCGCCCCGCCCCGCCCCGCCCCGCCCCGCCCCGCCCCGCCCCGCCCCGCCCCGCCCCGCCCCGCCCCGCCCCGCCCAGCCCCGCCCCGCCCCGCCCCGGCAAGGCACAGCACGGGCCCGCCGCCGCCAGAGAAAATAAGAAATAAAGCTGCGAGAATTTTGAAGACACCCCCCGAAATACTCAAAGATAGTATAACCACGGTTTAACTGGTTAAACAGTGGAAGGTCTCAAGGAGAACTGAAATGACATATTCGAGTTTAATCCGATTCTGCATTAGGTTGCCTGATTCCGTGGCTTTGAGAAATAGGGCTACAATGCCTCACGGGTACCAATCCCACTTTTGGCAGGCGCCCCTGCCGCGCCAGGGCGGGGCGGGGCGGGCACTGCAGGGGCCGGGCGTGGCGGTAGGGCGGGGCGGCTAGGCGAGGCGGTGTGAAGTGAGGCTGGCTGGCTGGCTGGCGGTGCGGGGCGGGCAGAGCGTGCCGGTCCGGACCGGGCTGGGCTGGGCTGGGCTGGGCTGGGCTGGGCTCTGGCAGCACTACAAACAACGGTCCCAAGCCGATCGATCCGACGCCCCACCCGACCCCACCCGCCGTCCCCCCCCCCTTCCCCCGCCCCGCCACGCCTCGCCACGCCCTACTGTGGGCCGCATCCGCAGCCTCCGGAGGAGGGGGTGGTGGGGTCCAGAGGACACTGCGGGGCGGGGCGGTGGGGCAGGGCAGGGCTGTCCGGGGGCGAGCCTCGCCCCGCCCCGCCCCGCCCCGCCCCGCCCCGCCTCGCCTCGCCCCGCCCCGCCCCGCCCCGCCCCGCCCGGCCCGGTGAGCGCGCGTGCGCGAGGGCGTGTGTCGCGGACAAGACGGAGAAGACCAGTGGCCAGCCTGTGAGCAACGTGACAGTGGATGATAAGATAAAAAGTTGTTCATATCACGTATCCGGAGGAAAAAAAAATATAATAACGCGAAAGAAAGCCGCTATCAGGCACGCAGTCACAACATGATTGGAGCTCCTGCTTCTGAGAGGCTTTTCGCGGAGAACGTTGTGCGCTCGTCTGGCCGTCGCAGACAGACACGGCCGCCTAGACGGCGGGGGCAGGTCCGCCCCACCCCGCCCCGCCCAGCCCAGCCCAGCCCCGCTATGGGCCCCCGCACCGCTCGTACGGCTCGAGATATCGAAAGAGCCGTCAACCGTCATATCAGGTTCGGTTTGCCTGGCCGAGCTCGACCTGGCCGCGCTGGCGCGGGGTCCAGGCAGGCCGTGGGATACGTACAATCGCGATCAAATTTGTTGTGACGGGGGTGGGGGGGGGTGGGGGGTAAATGGTATGCGCAGGAGTTTGCACTGAGTCGCACTTCAAACACTTTTATCTTTCGTCCTAAACAGAGTAGGCCGGGGCACAGCGGGTGCAGGGCGTCGGCTGGTTGGACGTCAGAGGGCGTCAGCACGGCAGTCAGAGGGGCGGGGTAGGACGGGGTCGGCCGGGCGCAAGTTTCAAACTATCGCCCAGCATAGACGTGTCCGTACCAGACTAGGCTGTGTGCTGCGCAGGCGGGGCAGGGCGGGGAGGCTGAGTAACAGCGCTGCAGTGCCAAGTTTTGCTGCGCGCACTCGATATGTGCCCCCCCTCCCCCTCCCCCCATGGTCTATCCGCTCACTTCCACTCGGATGTACATCGGGTTGGAAGGCCGACTGCTCCGGCCCCGGCTCGCCCCGGCCGCAAGTCGACTAACCCTAACCGGAGTAACATCACCTCGACCCCGGCCCACCCCGGCCCCGCGTAACGCGGCACCTACAAGTCTGCAAAACTCTCAATTTTCGTTTCCAATATCGGTACTTGTGCTGCGGTCCGGGAGCGCCTGCGAAGTCGGGGGTAGGCAACGCGCCGTACACCGCTGTGGAGCGGCCGGCCGAACCGGGTACTCGCAGGCGGCACGGAGCGGAGAGCGCGCGCGTGGAGCAGACGGATTTGGATTATTCGACTGACATGCAGCCGAGCCCTGCCCTGCCCTGCAGCGCCTAACCCCTGACCTGACCTGACCCCGCGGCCTCGCGTGACGTGTGTGTGTGTGTGTTGCAGGCAAGGAGAAGCTCGGCGTGCCCGCCAGCGAGCCAGCTCGCCTGGTGCTCGAGAGCGACGGCACCCAGGTCGAAGACGGCGAGTACTTCAGAACTCTCCCCAACAATTCGGTGCTGCTGCTGCTGCGGCCCGGAGAGCGCTGGCGCCCTCCAGGGGTCGACCTATTCCGCGCGGGTGAGTAGGGCGCTAGCGCCCAGCCCTAGCGCCGTGGGGTACGTGTCACGTCAAGACGGCCCTGTCCCGAAACTAGTCAATATAGACGATATGTGTAGAAAAAAAAAATAGGAACGAGACGCATGGCGAAAATTTTATATTCAAGCATTTGCTGAACCTTTGCTGTGGTTTTTGAACCTGCTGCTATGAGAAATATTCTCGAAATGGCCTCGAAGGTGCAGGTTCCTGAGAAGAAAAGATAAAGAAAATGAGAGCTTTCATAAAAAAATGAGTCCCGGGGTGTGTCGTCGGCTTGTGTTTCAGGGGACGGAGAAGACTCAAGCGAGGCTGCCGAATTTGAGAACGGTATGTGGACGAGTTTTGGACAGGATAGATAACTCGGAAGTAAAATCTCCGAGTATTAAAATATTTTTCACCTTTCATTACATTTGGCACCTTGTTTTTGGCACTGTAAATAGTTTGCTGTGACTAAGGGTCTGCGGTACCCTGAGGACACGACTTTGTAGAATTTAAAATAATCCAAATTTGCACAGAATATTTCTTAAACAGAGATTGGTTACTGAACCCAACAAAGGGATGAAAATAAAAACCCGATAAATCTCAGCACGACTGTATATGAAATCAAACGTTTAAACACGTCATGGCGAATAAATGTGTAATAATATATATACTGTGATTTTCACGCTTCGATGCACATACCATTATCTGATTGGTAATTTTGAGTTTTCAGTGAGTACTAGCAACGGGGGTTATTTGGACCACGAAGGCTACCTTTGAGTCATATATAATACTAATTCTTTATGTTTTCAATCGATAACTTTCCCTTTTTTTACTAACATTTTTAAAGAGTAAAATTGCGAGGAAAAAGCGGTATGCAGCTGGTCCAGGTTACCCTCTTACAGGGTCGGGCTTTATTTTCGGTGTATTAACTACGCACACCGCCTGGGGTCAAGTTGGAATCCGACCACTGCCTGTTGAAAATTCTTTGGCAATAAAAGAGAGAAAAAACAGAAAAAGCAACAGTAGCTTCTCATTCAAGCGAGGCGGCCACACTCTTTTTGCGCGACGTGTGGTCCTAGCCGGCATGCCGTCATGGTCCAAATGCCTTGTGTTGCAGCGATCACCGCCATCCCTCGGATCGTATGTGAGACCATCAACGCGCTGGAGTTGCAGAATGAGGTGCCGTCCTGGAAGATCATGGACAACAAGGGCCGAGTCACTGTCGTCCTGCACTGGGACCACGCCAAGGCTGGCCACGCGCAGGGGACTCTGGCCGGGGCCGTGGCCGGGGCCGGGCCGGGCGGAGGCCCTGGCGGGGGCGGCGGCCCTGGCGGCGGGCCGGCCGGCGGGCCCGGCCGCGTATCCCCGGCGCCGCCGGGCCAGCAGCAGCAGCAGACCGCGGGCGCGGGCGCGCTGGCGGGCGCGGGCGGGGGCGGGCCGGGCGCGCACCCCGGCGCCACCAAGAGCAAGCCGCCGGCCCTCGTGATCCAGAACTCGCTCGAGAAGCAGCAGCAGATGCTCAACGACATCTACACGCCGCCGAGCTCGGCGCGCTACTCCGCGGGGCCGCACATCACCGTCATCAACCACGACGACGAGGTGGCCGGGCTGGGCGGCCAGGTGCCCGTGCAGTCGCCGGGGCCGGGCCGGCAGAACGCGCACCACCTGCAGCACCCGCCGCCGCTGCGGCTGTCGCGCCAGGCGGGGGCCGGCTCCTCGCTCGACTCGGCGTGCGCGCAGCGGGCCGCGGCGCTCGCCCTGGCCGCCGAGTGCGACTTCCACTGCTGCGCGCTGCACGAGGAGGGCCGCTTCATCGCCGTCCACAAGAGCGTCGCCACGTCGCCCATCCAGGACGTCGGGTCGCAGACGTCGCCGCAGCCCACGTCGTCCATGGCGGGTGGCAGGACGGGTGAGTTTACCTCTTGTTTAATTTTTATAACCGCGTCGCATTTTCTCCGAGAGGGTCGTGCGCATGCGCCCTGTTCGGCCTCCTCTCACGGCTCGGGCCGTTGCGCTCTGCCCGCAGGCACGCTGCGCGGCGGCCAGCACGTCCGCTTCCTGGACATAGAGGGCCGGGGACCGTCGCACCTCGAGCACGGCGGCGACTCGTCCGAGTCCGAGACGGACAACACGGCGCTGGAGGAGGAGGCCGTCACCAGCGAGAAGTTCCTCCTCCTCATCGACCAGCTGTCGGTCGACCAGAAGCGCCACCTCACCATCAAGGACATCGGCATCATCCTGGAGCGGCTCAACTCCAAGATCCTCGACGTGGAGCGGCTGGACCGCGAGAGCGAGAGTGACGACTGCTACAACTGGACCATCAAGGCCACCATCCGGGGGGACGTGCTGCAAGAGCTCGGCGTCATCTACAACGGCAACTACTACGCCATCTCGGAACATCCGGGTTACAAGGAAGACGTCGAGGCAGGGTTGCCGGACCCACCTGAGGAGGAAGGGGAAGAGGAGGATGACAGACTTTGAACCTATTTAACTATTTATCCTACTCAAAACTTACTCTGTGAGTGTTGGAGCTCGTCAAGAGAGTGTTGTTGTTGTTACTGTTGTTGTTCATTGTGTTCATTCATCGTCATCGTCATTCATCATCGTGCTCATCATCAAGTTTGCCATCGTTTGGTGCAACCAGCAGCAGCAGCAGCAGCAGCAGCAGCTGTCGGAGCAGGGCAGTGCCGCGGGGCAGTGCAGCACCGTGATGTGTACAGCATCCGGAAGCGGGGGGGAGGACATGCTGGACGCAACTCCTTATCCGGACCGGAAGTAGTGTTGTAATGCGCGGTGCGGATAAATCCGCATTGAGTTTAGGACATCCCGCACGTCGTCGAAATGCATGTTTTTCATGATTCGTCTTGTCAAAAAGTTGCTCGAAAGGCAGCAACGCCGCAACACAATCATGTTAAGTGCTGTGATGTTTAAATGTTAATAAGTTATGGGGACGGCGGTGTTCGGATAGTAAGACATGAAAGTGAGGTTATGGCGACTCTTGACTGCCCCGCTTAAAAGGCATGAATGGTTTATAATTTCAGAAAGCATAAGAAAGATTACCATCATGACGACCATCGGGAAGGTGGAGAGAAAGATTATTATTGTGAGTCGCGTTTTATTTTTTAGGTTACGGGAAAATGAATAAGATAGAGCTGACAGTCTGTATATGAGAATTCTTACAGTAGTAGGAATACTGTTGAAATATCAACCTAAAGTTTTACCTGGGAACTAATGATGCCAAGTAAGGTCAAAACGTCTCACGTGGCAATCTCATAGCCCCAGCACAAGTTCGTTTATTTCATTTAGGAGAACAGTGTGTCCCTAAGAATGATCAATTTTTCACAAACCGTTCCGAATGGAGAACGAAGAATTAGCTTTACTTTGGTACGCAGGTTAACCTTACTAGCTGGCAAAAAAAGGTCCCAACATTAGTGTGAGGAAAGTTCAAACTTCGTTTTGTTGATTTTTTTTATTAGAGTTATGATATAAGATAGAGAGGGGAGAGGCATGAGGGACTTTGGGAAATGGGGCACGTTTTCTCAGAACCAATAATCCCCATTGCTCAGACAACAGAGTACCTTCACAGAGCAATACTGTCGGACAGGCGCCGCTCAGCGGCCGCTAAACCTTAACATTTCGACGGAAAGCACTGCGGTGCAACTTTCATTTCGTCGGAGAAGCGCGTTTAAGCCATTGCGTTCCGACCACCTTCTCGCGCTAGGATGCTGGTGGAGCGTTGCATTGAGAGGGCCGCCTTCTTTTGTTTGTTTTTTGAACAGACCTTGGCCCTCAAATGATGCTTGCAGCGCAGACCGGGCGAGTTGGCGGGATCGAGCTAGGCGGCGCCAGGAGAGAGGGAGAGAGCAAATCAGAGAGAGAGAGAGAAAGAGAAAGAGAGGGCGCGCGCGAGAGAGTGTGTGAATGAGACAGTGCGCGCGCGCGCGCCTGTGTGTGTGAATGTGTGTGGGAGAGAGAGAGGAAGGGAATGGAGAGAGGGGGCGGGGCGGGCTGTGAGGGTTGGGGTCGGGAGGGTAGTGCAAAGCGGAGCAAAGCGCATGCCGCAAGGTTGTTCTTTTTTTACAGTAATAAGGTACAGATTGGCAGGGAAAACGTTTGTGGTATTGATATTATTGATATTATTGTATGGTTAAAAGCTTTAACTTATATTATGTAACAATTGTAAAACATAACTGTACCGACCCCAATACAATAGTTTCCACTTTATGTAACCAGGATTTTAAAACTTAAGGAAAACGATCAGACTTAGCTGTGTGTCAAATAATTAGACACCGCGAATAGAAGCAATGAGGTTGCTATAGTTGCTGGTGGCTACGGATAGAAACGGTTTAGACGGGAAAACTACGACAACGACTTCAAACCTGAGTTATTAAATGTGAGTGAGAGAGTGTGGTTGTGTTTGAGAGTGCCTGCGAAGTAGAGAGAGGGAGAGAGTGAGAAAGAGAGAGAGAGAGAGAGAGAGAGAGAGAGAGAGAGAGAGAGAGAGAGAGAGAGAGAGAGAGAGAGAGAGAGAGAGAGAGAGAGAGAGAGATTCCTGACGTCGACAAAGACGGAAAAACCCGTAGCCACAGCCGTGCTGCTCACACATTTTTTGTTCTTCGAACAAAGAAAAAAAAAATACCCAAAATAATTAGAAATGGACTGCACGTCTGATGCACAAATGAGTGGTGGCTGTGTTCCTGTTGTTGTTGTTGCATATCCCGGGCTGGGTCGCTGAAAAAAAACTGAGTCTTTTTCAGCGACGATGCCAAAAACCACGAAGATAAAGATGCATTTGTCGCCGTCGCCTTTATGTTCAAGGGGTTAATGCATCTCGTCTGTTTTTCCTGTTTCATCTTAAGGAGAGTTAATTGATTTTGTTTTTGGTGTATGTTTTATGTTCCTATTTGCTTACGCTGTGTAAAGGCAGCAGTGCATCATGGGTAACCGACAAGCCCGCTCCCAAGAAGACAATGCACTGCCACCTTAAAGTCGGTTTCCCACTCAAATTGTATTGTTGTTATTGTTGACCTTATTATTATTATTATTATTATTATTATTATTATTATTATTATTATTATTATTATTATTATTATTATTATTATTATTATTTGTGATTTAAGTCGCCCAGCTCAGAAAATAACCGCCCCTTTCTCAGTTACAACAAGGTTGTGAGCACAAACTGTGGAATGCAGTCTCCCGATAATACGCTACTCATCACTGCCACACTGCGGAGCCCGGAGCCCGGAGCCCGGAGCCCGGAGCCGAGGGTCCGCGCTCCAGGCGCACCGCTTGTGTTCGTGCTAAAAGCTGAATATGAAAGTGTTCACGTGAAATGAACCAAATACCAAATAGCTCTGTGTCTCCCTTGTTTTATTTATTATGATTACTCAAAAGAGTGTCGTCATAACGATGCGATGCCAAAAAAAAAACATTAATACTATTATTAATACGACGATTATTGTGAATTCCTAGCCTCTGTTGTGTAAAAACTGGTTTTGGAGAGAAAGCTATAGAAGGATTTATGAGGAAATATATGGAACTATTTCTTGCTCGTTAACATTTAGTCTGTCGTCATTCGCCCTCCCAGCTACCTTTATTTTCCAGAGAGTCCAAAGCACGCAAGCAGCGCGGCAGATATGTGCCGGCTGGACATGAGAAATGACCAGTATCCTCGTGAACGGCAAGAATTATTGCCGCGGACCCTTTTCAACAAAGCAAAAGACCCGTTGAAAACTATCATCGAGAGAACAAGATAATGGCGCTGGCCAGCGCTGCTCACATTATGCTCGCCAGCCCGGCCCGGCCCGGCTCGGGGGGCAGATAAATCGACTGATACGTTACGACTCGGTTTGTTTTCCCTCTGCTGCTCCGCAAACTCACTCGGCACCCCCACTCATCCCCTCGCTGAGCTCCGCCCCGCCCGCCCCGCCCGCCCCGCCCGCCCCGCCCGCCCCGCCCCGCCTCGCCCCGCAGCCGCCGCCGCCACCGCGCGCTCGCCCCGAATCCAACCTAGTGCCTCCCCCCACACTTCTCCTCTGCCCAGTTTAGCCCGCCACGGCACGGCCCGCCCCTGCCAGCCACCGGGCCGCGCTGTGCTGCCGGCTGTGCTGTGCGCGCATAGCGAGGGGTTGCACCCCCTCCCCCCTGACCCACTTAGCTAATATAAATCATTTATGGGGCAGAAGGTGCAAAAGCTTCATTGGCTGAGAGTGTGTCCCCCTCCCCATCCCCCGCCATATACCGGCGCCCTGGGTCAGCAAACAGTGTCACGCTGCGCCAGAGCCCCGGCACGGCCCGGCGCTTCTATTCAGAGCGCTCGCAGATACGTGAAAAAAACATACATACAGCCCACGTGGGACATGGGCCGGGCCAGGCCGGGCCGGACCGCACAGAGAGAGGAGAGGAGAGCTCCTATGAGACCATGACCACACTGCCTGGCCTGGCCGGGCTGGGCGGGCCGGCAGCACCGAGGAGAGGACCTGCTTGTCCATTACCCGTTCGGCTGTTGCATGCGTGCGAGTACTGGGGCGGGGCGGGGCGGGGCGGGGCGGGGCAGAGCTCAACACCAGGCCGGAATGCATCATGTTCGGGGAGCTCGGCTCCACACTGCGTGACAAGTGGCTACCCTCCCCATCTCCCCGGCGAACGCCCCGCCACGCCCCGCCACGCCCCGCCACGCCCCGCCACGCTCGGGTAGCGACAGCGCAAAGTAAACATCAATCTCCAGATGACCTACATTGGCTCCAAAGTGAAAATCCCCACCTCCTGTCCTCCCCTCTGCCTCGCCCCCTGCGCCGTGGGCGAGCCCTTGCACATCTCCCATCTCCCTTCCCCCTCCCCCAGACCTTCTGCGTTTTCGTCGAGCAGCTTCGGAGATGACCTCCGGTGTAAACCACTCCGCAATACGAAGTGGGCCACCAGCTCCGCCCCCCCCCTCCCCCCACTCCCCGGCCGCACCGCACACTGCTACCACACCGTCCACGCGCCCACGCTGCCCGCCTGCGGGAGCCGGCATAGGCTTCCCGCTCAGCATCCGAGCTAAGCGGGTGGCCTACCCTAGACCCGGCGGGCGCTACGACACCGCCGCGCCGCGCTGTCAGCCGTTGCGCCCCGCAGCAGGCAGGGGCGGGTCGCCGCGGCTGCCGCCTGCACTCTTCGTTAAACGAGTGCCACCCTCTATTCTGCCACAAGTGCGTACGACACGCAAACACGTCAATAAAACCTGCTTCAGACACTCGTTATCGTCATTCTGTGGCGAGTGACACCACGCCCAGCAGCCCCATGGGACCCCGACGGGATGCCGCGAGGCCCCATAAGGGCCGCCCAGCCCCAGCCCCAGCCCCAGCCCGCCCCAGCCAGCTCCAGCCCCAGCCCCAGCCCGCCCCAGCCAGCCCCAGCCAGCCCCAGCCCTAGCCCCATAGCCACCCCGTGGCCCCCGTGGCCCGTGGCACGCAGCTGGCCTGGATGGTTGGGTTGGGTTGAGTTGGGCGAGTCCACCTCAGTCGGGGCAGGGAGGCATGGGGTGGTGCCTGCCTGCCTGGGCTGGCTCTGAGCGCGGCGCGGGGGCGGTTGGGGCGGCGGGGAGGGGGCGGGATGGTGGCGGGGCAGGAGGGGCTTAGCTCGGCCTGCTCCACTCTTGCTGAAGCTCGTGGGGCTGCTCGGGGGCGGGGGCCCGCGCGGCGCGGCGCGCCCTGGTGGCTGCGGCTGCGCGGCGGGGCGGGGCGGGGCGGGGCGGGGCGGGGCGGGGCGGGGCGGGGCGGGGCGGGGCAGGGCGGGGCGGGGCGCGGGCGGGCGCGGGGCTGCGCTGCCGCTGAGCGGCCAGGCCCGGCGGCGGCCCGGCCCGGCCCCGGGGACAGCCGCGGGGTCCAGGTCACCCTGTCCGCTAGCATGTCTATTTGTGGAAGAGTTCTTCTTGCGTATAGTCAGCGTGCAATTCAAACCATCTGCCGAGTGGGACGGGACGGGAGCCATAGGAGGTGCGGCAGGGACGAAGGTACGAGAGAGGTCTTCGCAGGCCAACAGTTTTGCCACCAGCAAGAGTCAAGTCACCGTCGGGACTCAGCGCTTTAATTTGAACCGCGGGTAACCTATCTGGACCGGCTGTTGTCCATGGCGCTGCAGGAAAGTCTCAAGTCAAAAAGTATCCCCGCGCTCGGGGAGCCGGGCAGGGCAGGGCCGCGCGCTACCCGCTGTGCTCTCGGGTTAGGTGGGAAGGAAGGGAGTCATGTCATGATGATAACACCCACCACCCCACCCCGCTGGGCGGGGCGGGGCGGGGCGGGGCAGCCCCATCGGACCCATCCTGTCCGGGGCGGGCGGGCTGCGGGCGGGACGGGCAGGTGGGCGAAGGACAGAGAAGGAGAGAGATGGAGAGAGAGGGAGGCAGGCGAGGCGGTGGGTGTGGGATAGGGAAAAAGAGAGAGGAAGAAAGAGGCCAAAGAGAAAGAGTAGGTAGAGGGCGGAGGGGGTGGGGAGGTCTCTGTGGGTCAGGGTCTTCCCCTGATCTCCCCATGGTGGGTCCCGTCCGGTCCCCTCCCAGGCAGGACCCGGGAGGGTGTGAGGCTGCTGGCGGGGCGGGGCGGGGCGGGGCGGGGCGCGGCGGGGCGGGGTCGGGTGGGGCGGGGAGAGCGCGGCCTGGGCTGCGACGAGCACAAGTGCAAATAGAAAGGAAATGATAAAATGAAGTGCGGCGAAGTGCACTGCCTGTCAGCGCGCCAGCAGGGGCGCCTCCGGGCGGGGCCGGGCCGGGCCGGGCTGGAAGTAGTCAAATACGAACCACTGAGCTCTAGAACCTGCAAGCACGGGGTTCCAACAGGAGACACCTGACGAATTTCGACTTTTGGTCGATTTCCCTCGCGGCTAAAAATTGTCGTCGTGTTATAGACTGAGGCCCAGCAAAACTGAAGGGTAAGGTAAGCACTCGAGATTAACAGCGCGGCGTTTCGAAACGAGATGAAGCCCATCAAGGCGGAGACCGCGGCGCCGCGCTGCGGCCGCGCTGGAGGAGCGCATGATGAGCATGCAGCATGAGCATCATCCCCCTCGGCTTGGCACGAGGGTGACTCTGCCTTTAGGTTAGGTCTGGGATGTCGTGCTCGGCGGGGAAGGGGGGGGGGGCGCACAGTGGCATGCTGAGGCCGGCCTATTGGGGTGGATCGCTGCTGGGAGCGGCTTCAAGCCGGCTCGGGGGCTGTGGCGGCGGCGCGGTGGGCTGGGGGCGGCGGAGGGGCGGGAGGGGGGGGGGTCTGTGGAGGTGGGTGGAGCAGCGAGGGGGGGGGGGGGAGTAAGGAGGGGGCACTGTTGTGGTGGAGCGTGTGCATGGCTATTGATCTCCCCACCCCTTCGTCCGCCCCGTCCTCCCTCTGCATACTCCCCCCTTCCCTTTTCTGTCCTCATCATCTGCCATCTCCTTCGCTCTGCTCTCCCGCCTCCGTCCTCTCCAGCCGCGCTCCAGCCGCGCTCCAGCCGCGCTCCAGCCAGCCGCGCTCCAGCCAGCCGCGCTCCAGCCGCGCCCTAGCCGCCCTCCAGCCGCGCTCGAGCCGCGTTCTTGCCACCCTACAGCCGCGCTCCAGCCTCCCAGCAGCCGCGCTCCAGCCGCGCTCCAGCCGCGCCCTAGCCGCCCTCCATCCGCGCTCGAGCCGCGTCCTTGCCACCCTACAGTCGCGCTCCAGCCTCCCACCAGCCGCGCTCCAGCCGCCCACCAGCCGCGCTCCAGCCGCGCCCGCCCAGGCCGCGCTCCAGCCGCGCTCCAGCCGCGCCCGCCCAGGCCGCGCTCCAGCCGCGCTCCAGCCGCGCCCTAGCCGCCCTTCAGCCGCGCTTCAGCCACGTCCTAGCCGCCCTCCAGCCGCGCTCTTGCCCCTCCGCGCCCTGCACCACCTGCACTACACAGTCGCTCACTATAGCCACATTCCAGCCGTGCTGCTCTAGTTATATTCCTGCTACCCCACTACATTCCACCCTATACTGTTCCTGTCCCTGCCTCCAGCAGCGTGCCCCCCCGGTAGCACGCCTCCAGAAGGCCCCCCTCCAGCAGCAGCACGCCTGGAGTAGCACCCGTGCAGCAGCGTGACTCCAGCGTCCCGCAATGAGAAATTTCCTATCCAAGCTTCTTTTACGCAACCACCACAAGTGGCCAGAAAAGAGACAGACCTTTCTGGGGGGGAAAATCGTGAGCCGATTTTCCCTGCTGCGCTTTCTCGCAGCATTGCCGCTGGACCTCGAAGGAGGGGGCGCCGGCGGACCTCCTTCCGCACATCGCGTCGTCTGCTGCGGTCAATTGTTGCACATTTACAACGCAAGTGCGCTAGGCGACACGACGGGGAGAGCCAAGGGGCGGGAGGGGGCGGGGGCGGGACTCAGCAGCCACCCAAGTCTCGAGCACAATAAATATCTCCCTCATGACACAAAAATAAATGGAAATTGTTCGACCATGTTTCGAGATAGGTTAGTCGTACAGGTTCGGTTGGCCGTACACACTTTCTTTATCGTAAAGTAGGGAAATTTTGCCCACCCAATAATAAATTTCAATTACTACTCACCAGCTTGGTGGTTTTTCAGCAGTCACCGCTTTTTCTTTCACTGCAAAGTTCAAAGAGGACGAAATACCGATGACCACAAAAACAAACTTCATTGAACTGACACTGATGACAAAATTTGATTCATATTGCGGTTCGCATTGGGAGTAATTGCAAGGGGGAGGACAAAAAAAAAACCCTAAAGACATATCGACACTTCTCATAGCACCAGGTGGGCAGTGGTTCGAATGCCGGTCACATTTGCTTTATGTTTTTTATTCAGTCGCCCGAGTCACAAGGACGGTATAGCTAAAAAGAACAATTGGTCGACAGAAAAAAGTATATAAAAAAAAAGGAAGGCGCGGGTTTAGATCCACAAAAATTTTCCATGTTTTCGCGCTACTCTTTCACTTGCAGAGCACGTAGGTAATTTTTCAAGTTTAAGGCGGGATTGAGCTCAGCATTCAAGCCGAAGGCTTGCCTGGCAAGTATTTTAGTTTCCCCAAGTAGGAAAGTGTTGCATGTGCACTCTTAGCCCCCCTCCCCCCTCTTTTCTGTCCCTTCCTTACAAGAAAGGCGGCCGCTCTCTCTCGCTCGACCCCACGTGTGGAAGCCACTTTTGACGAGTGGGGCAGGCGGCATCCCCTAAGCGAGGCGGCAGTGTCGGACCCGCAAGCTTGCCAAATGGGGCCAGGGCGGGCCAGGGCGGGGCGGGGCGGACCAGACCACGGCGGGCGTGCTGCTGCTGCTGCTGCTGGCTGCATTGATTCGCACGAGATCTTGTCGGTCACAGGACGAGTCTAAGCGGCGCGCGGACCGGGTAGCAAGGGCAATTCCACCCTCCCCCGCCCAGGCCGCGCGCCACCCCGCGCTGCGCCCCTGCACCCCCATAGTGCCCGCCCCGCCCCGGCCCGCCCCGGCCCGCCCCGGCCCGCCGCCACCCCCACCCCGCAACCCCCTCCGGCTCAATGCTGGAAGGCCCCGCACGGCCCCGCCGAGTGGAGGCAGCAAGGATCCAGCCCCAGAACGAGGTCGCCAGGCCCTGGCCCGCCCTGGCCCGCTGCTGCCGGGCACCGGGAGCGGCAGCATGCAGGGCAGGAGCGGCGAGTATGAGTACACCCGGATGGCGCGGACGGATGCGTGTCAGGCGTCAGGCCCTCTGCCCAAGAGTTACGCCGCCCGTACCAGGTTTCCTACCGCTTATAGCTGCCACTTTCCGACACGACGGATCTCCAAGGGGGCGCCGTAGTAGACAGGTGTTCAGCAGCTAGGACCGGCACTTAGTTTTGCACACAGGTAGTGTAGGCTGAAGGCGGTAAGCCCGGCCTGCCTGGTTTAAGAGTGTCATCAAAGTAGGTCATTGGCGCGCTCCGCTCCGCGGCGCGGTCGTACCGGTCTGGAAGCGATGAGGAGTCCTGGGGAAGGACAGGGACAGGGCAAAGGGCACAGTGCACGGGGTCGGGTCGGTAGCGGGGCGGGGCGGGGCGGGCGGGGCGGGGCGGGGCGAGGCGGGGCGGACAGAGGGGTTGTCAGCGCTGACAGATCACCGCACACCGCGGAGTTAATTGCCACCATTGCGAAACTAGCCGGCGCGGCGCGGTTCATCCCGCCCCCTTCCCCCTCGCCCCCCCCCCCTCCCCTCAGCAGCCCCTGCTCTGATTTCGGCCGCACCGCGCTGGCGCTGGTGGTGATGGGCGTGCTCGAGCCCAGCCCGAGCCAGGCGGAGGGGCACCACCAGCAGCTCGCCTAGGCTCTCCCCGCGGTGCTGCGCGGCGTGTTGCCGAGATGGCCAGGCGTGGGGCGGGGCGGGGCGGGGCGGGGCGGGGCGGGGCGGCCGGGGCCCGGGGCAGAGCGAGGGGGTGGTGGCGCACAAAGTGGGGCACTGCGTTGGGCGCTGAGCGGGGGCGGGGCGGGCGGGGTCTGGTCCCGTCCCTCGTCCCCTCGCGGTCCTGGGGGGAGGGGAGGTGGCCGTGGAGGCTGATGGCGTGGCCTGCCGTGACTAGGGGGAGGGGGAGGGAGGGGCACAGGCCCTGAGCACGTGGGGCGGGTGGCGCTCAATACGACGCGGGGGAGGGGGTGGGGGAGACGGGCAGGGGGAAGCTCACCGGGGCGGGGCGGGGCGGGCCGCCAAGTGAAGCGCTGCTGCTGTGCTGGCCGGGCCGGGCGGGGCCGGGGGCACAAGATCGCTTACGACAAGATGTAGCTGCGGGCGTATGCCATTCTGCCGTGCACTCGCCCCACCCTGCTCCCCACTCCCTCTACCCGCCCGCTCTGAAATCATGGCAACCACCCAGAGCAGGGGGTATTCACAAACCGCCACGGACCAGAGCTCTTTCAATGAAGCCCAGCAGTGAACACTAAGCCAAGTTACTTATTTCTTTTATTATTCATCCACTCCACCAGTCACTGTGTGGCTGGTGATTTAAGATAATACAGACAGAAGCAATCAAACAATAAAAAAAAATTAAGTACACACATGAAGACCTCAACATATAGGCCCAACAAACTTAAACACATTTTATAGTAGTGTATTGCAAAAACAGCACACTGCAGCAATATGGAATGCACAAAATAATTCATTATATAGTATGGCACAAATACAGAGATCAATGTTAGAAGCAAAAACAAATAAAATTTAGTAAAACTAAAGTCAGTTCCGTGCAAGTGTTGTACAATTCACAACAGAAAAAAAGGGGAAAATTGTGAAAACATTTATTGTATAATAATGTAATGGTGATATTTGTGGACTAAATTTGTACACAAAAACATGATTCTTAATCAGCAAAGCATTTTGTACTAAACTGATTGCCTTATGACATTTTTATGGTGTGCAAAAAACACCAAAATGGTCCACTCCTACTTTAAGCTCTTTATTGTCTCTCCACATCTAAAATTCTATCACAGGGAAAGCTTAGACAAACCACAGGTTTGGCAAGAATGAATGCTGTTTTGGATTTATATACACTGGTAAAATTACCACCCCATAAATGTGTGTCCAGTCTTACATTAATTTGAAGATCCTAAAACAATATCTCTACCATTGTACAATTGAGAGTAAAACAGAAATACTATGAGCTGCTAGGAAAGCTTCCTTGAACTCGTAAATGTAAACTAATACAGTAACAATTTGTTAAGAGTGACAAAACCACAACATCTCAGGTTCAGGGTTCCAGCTTCAGGTTAAAATGTTTTCTATTCAATCAGTTAAACTTAAATATACAAGAAATCTACTCATACTCTTTCTAGGCAAGATTAATTAAAATTTTCTAGTAGAATAGTATTTTAGCACATGCAAAGGCATTTATAGTTTTTAAAAACTGCACTGTAGCCACATTTACTGCTACTAAAGAAAAGATGCTTCGTCTACAAATCTATGAACATTACAATGCAGGTCCTAACCACACAGTCATTAACAAATATGAATAAGGTACTCTTCAAGAATATAAAAATAGAACAGTATTCTAAAAATAAAGAAAAATCATAAAATCACAAAAATGAAGACTGACAGAATTGTGCTTTTAACACCCCGCTGAGTCAAGTAACACGATTAAGGCAGATTAGTGATCACAATTCCTGCTTTAATTTAGAAGGCCCCAGTTTAGGTAAGTACATCTTTTGAGAGTCCTGATCGAATTTAAACAATTAAAAATTACTTAGTACTGTTAGCTCACAATTTGTATCACTTTTAGTCACTTAAAAAAATTACAATAAATTGAACAAAAAAAAAAAAAAAATCTGCCTTGACTGTAACCATTCAATAATCCAGAGTTGGTGCTAAAGCAATTTAAACAACCGTCCCAATTTCTATAACATTATTACGCCATGGAACTAATTTATAAACTCATGTATAGTTATAAAGCACTTCTAAGAACTTTTGAAATAATTGTATGTATTACCAAGACATCACACCCGATTTAATTTAAACACTGATTCAACATGGGACCTGCCCATCTTCAACACCAACATACTGTACTAGCAAATATAACATTATACTTGTTAAGATTCAACAAAAAACTTTAAAAACCCTACACAAGGAAGAAGAATTTTTCAGGCACTCAACCATTTTCATCACAGACACACTCTGCTACTCTTAGCTGATTTAAGATTGCGGTAAATACACTACATGTTTTCATGAGATTGAAACAAATTCAAAAGTCATGAACATAACAAACATTGGTAATCAATAATACTATTTTAAAAGTTTGGAATGATATAGCTTTTTTTTTTAGATATCAAATCACACAGAGCCCGACACCTCAACAAAACTTAACTATTGAAATAAATACTGTAATTTTCAAAGGAGTAACAAACAAGAGAAACAAAAATCTTGAAATTTTGTACAAATCAAAATTCAGGAATTTAAAAAAAAAAAAACAATCATAAGAACTAAAAGGAATTTTTATAAAAAATTTAAGATTTAAGGAAACTCAGGAAAAAAAAAACTTCACACCTCTCAGAAAAATTCAGAAAATTTCTATACATTTGTACACTAAAATTCAGAGTTGTTTTTCCCTCATTTGCACAGAAAGATTAGTGCTAGGTGGTGCCAAAAATCTCCTTGTATCTTACTTTTCCTTTGAAACATAAATCAACCTTGTTTTATGAGCAAAACTCCTAGATTAAAAGGGGGCTGAAGTTTTCAAAACTACTAAAATAAAACATAATCAAACACACAAAAGAGTAGGAAGACAATCAAGTCAAGAGAGATATTTCCCTTATACTACACCTACATACACGTGGTTTTGGAACACATTAAATGCATGCACTAGTCAAGCTTTGACAGATGAAAATTACATCAGTCAATATTGATTGTGCTTCTGTACAAAAAGTAAACTTACATTTGGCTAAGGTAAAATATTAACAATTTCTCATGGTTTAACACACATGTTGAGGACAATAAAGACTGATATAAATGTCAATAACTTACAAACATATCATTAAAAAGCAAACAAAGTAAAATACTGAAAAGTTACAGACACTTGCATTACAGCAAAGTTTCATTTCATGACAACATGACAACAGCGCAGGTAGAATAACTGACACAGAAGAAAAAAAAAACGTGAGTGCACCACCTATACCTTATTTTAGAAAGTCTAAAACAGTATGACATGTAAAATGTTATATTGTCAGTTGTGGGCCGCACGTTTACCATTCATGTAACCTATCCATCGTCTAGCTGTGACTTCAATAAGTGGGTCTTTATCTATTGTAGCCAACAGGTGTAATTGATTTACATGAGTAGCATGATAATCCCATCGAGCTAGGTTTGGAGCAGTCCCAAGAGTAAAGTGACGTAGGTCATACGATGTTCCTGAGCCTGTATCAAATAGCAGTAAAAGATTTTTTAAAGAAACCATTCCTTGTTCAAAGAGAACAGAAGCCTCCTTAGCCTGTGCTGGGGGCGCCAAAGTCTTCAGGTCATAGAGACCAAGCAGAGAATATATAAAACCATTCAACACAAATGATGCTGGTCGAGTTGGGTATTCTTCATACCATGGGAATTTTCCTGCAAAATAAAAAGTGTAACATATGATACACACTAATTCTGATGCAGGGGAAAAATTCATTACAAATATCCATAAACCACACATACCTAAAAACAGCGCTAAAACACCTCCTTCATCACTTGGGACCCTAAAGGGGCGCAGACCATTAATAGCTGCTTGTAAGTATTGAATGTCTCCACCAGAGTGATGATAAGCTCGTGCCAATACAGAGATTGCGTGACCTTGCCCCATTGCAGAATACCTGTAAGTAAGACTCTTAGTCCATTCCTATGTCACAAAGGAGAGAGTTGAATGTATTTTACTGCAAGTCCTTACCATCCCGGTTGAAGTTCTTCCATACCAGCAGCAACCCTGCGTTTAACTGGGTTAGGCCAACCACCAGTATTTCGGTCTTGATGCTTTACAAACCACCGAGCTGCATCATAAAAGTGAGCTAAATGTTCACTTGATGATAGACTAACATTGTCAACCTTTCCCCAGCCACGTAAAGCGATACCAACCACCTAAAATATAAAAGAGATATTTTTAAAAAGAAAAGCAGGCTGGTTCAAATTAAATAGGAATAAAACCTACTTTCAATTTTGACCGAGGAAGTTTACGTTTTCCTTTATTCTGTAGCTGCAGACCTTTCTGAAAATCTATAACTAGGTCTCTAATGAGTGTAATCCAGGGATTGACATCGTCACACTCTATGCCATGATAAATATCTTGGTCCTGCAAAGAATTTAAAAAATGCATGCAAGGATTTTAAAAAAAATTTAAAAAAAAAATTAAAATTGGTGGGTTTAATATCACAGAAACCTGTTTTACTAGACATATTAGTCTGTGTAGCATACCTTATTTTCCTGAATAAAAATTAGCTGTGGGGAACAGAGATAGTGAAGCCGCCAAAGCTGCCTAGTTTCTCTATTTTGAAGCGCAACAGTAACACTACTATTGACAGATAAAATCTTCAAATCCATCATCAGAACAAAATCTAGCACATGGTCTAACTTTAGTGAAACTGATCCGCCAACTGAAATAAAAGTAATAGAACAAACACATGTATTTTTTTTTAACTACATACTACCAATCAACTTTTTTTCTTCTTAGTTTTTCAAAAATTGTGGATTTAATCTTACTTGAAGATTGGAATTGAAGCACAAGACTGTTGACTTCAGGATCATGAGTTCTGGTAAAAGTGGCAAGTCCATTGGCTGACCAGTGTGAGAGATCTTTCTCACCATCTTCAAGAACTTTTCTGCGTGGCTCTGGTTCTGTCAAGTTCTTACTGTAATGTGAAAGTCCAAATTGAGCAATTTGAGTTGGATAGTAATATCCACCACTCTCCCACTGTGTAGAGACAGGTACACCTGAAATCAAATGATACATTTAAGGTATCAGCCTTTTTGAACCCAAGGTAAAAACCTCAGAATCTACAACTGTCTTTAAGTATATATATCTACCTTCAGTGGCACTCAAACATTTTACACGTTCTCGAACTTCAACATTATAGTTTTCAAAATACATAAAAACACCTGATGGCTCATATTTTCCTTTGGGATAAAAAACTTTAGAATAGCTATGGGACCATTCAAATCTTTCATAACCATCGTAGGTTGCCAATTTGCCATAAACCTAAAGGCAGCAAATATTAAAATCATGAAATAATCAATGATTTCAACACACGTTACAAAGGAATCTTACTCTTACCTCAAAATATTTATGAATGAAAGAGAAAGGTAAATACACTTCGTCGCCTTCCTTACGACACTTAAGAGCAACATCACCATTTATTAAACAATCAATTTCTTCATATCCTTGCAATTCACTAGTTTGCCTATCAGCAACGGGTGAGTTACCAGAAAAGACATCCTGGAACAATGGACTCAAATAAAATACAGGAATATAAATTTGAGGATACAAAATATGATATGAAAACTTAAGTTCTCACTTGAAGTGGTCCATCTCCATTGTGTTTATAACTGTTATCCCACCCATGACGGTGAAGACCATCAAGACATCTATTCCAAAGAGACCATGTTGCTAAGAAAACTAAACCAAACACTAGGAACAGCAACAGTTTCACATTGAGGCGCAGCATTTTAAAATAATCTAGAAATTCGAAAGATGTATAGGCGGTTAGAGAATGGAAATAATAACGCCAATCTAAATATATTCAACGAAAGTAACACATTAATACATACATAACCTCTTACTTTTCTGTCAACAATCATTTTAGGGTATCGCCATGCGAAATATACCCATACAATTTACTTGATTATGTTGACAATATACAAAAATATTCTTAGATGTCATTCACAGATCAGACGAATACACTATAGCTGTAAATTTTAATGCATTCAGTTTTAGAACTATTAATTTTTCCCAAACAAAAGTGTGTTCGTCTCTTCTGCTGGCTGCTTCTTGTCGTCGACAAAACAATTGAAACGCAGCAAAATACAATATCCGCAGTCAGAGCCGAAACATTATTTACAGAACATCTTCCCTTTGTGTGTATAAGCCTGTAACTGAGGTTTCAAGTAGATAAATAGTCTTCCAAAACATTTTTCGAAAGTGACACCGTCAACCTTTCTCCGCACTCCAATTATCTTCAAACGTATGTACAATTAAACTAACATTTTGAACTTTGACTTAACATTTTCACTCCTGTTTTGCTCCTAATACTTGTGGGTACATTATGAGTTATGGTTATGGAATTCTTAAAAGAAATCAAAAATTATTACTGACTGTGCATCATAAAACCAATACAGTACTTTGTTAAAAATTTATTCTGATTGACCCAATGGCAAGAGTTTTATATCACATGCCTATCGCAGAACGCCCAAACATTTGATTCTGTTGAGCGTCGTTTGTTTTTGACACCCAGATAGCAAATTCCTCAAAAACCTGTTCATGTGAATTCAAGTTTATATTTCTTTATTTTTCAGATAATAATGCCACTGAATACCAATGAAGTTATGTACATATTAAGCGAACTTGCAGAACTGAAAAATTTACGAGTTGCTGTGACAGAATCTTTGAAATGTGGTCTTGGAGTAGGCTTGAGTGCAGCAATATGTTCAATTTTGTTGGGTCCAGTGGGTCTTGCTATTGGTAGGTATTTTATGATTTTGTGTGTTTAAATTCTTTAAAAGCTGCTTATCGTATTTATCAATTTTTGTTATCTAGGAGGTACAGTTTCTTCCGTGATGGCTTCCTATATGATGAAGGGCAGATACAAATCAGTAGCCCTTGTCATTGCGGAAGATATGACTCCGGTCCAGCAAGAACAGCTAGCTGCATCATGCATGAGAATCATTGCAGACTTTCGCATTGATGACGTTACTATTCTCTTACCACTGCTCCTTAACTCACCTGCAGCTCAGCAAGCCCTAATGACTCAATTAGTAACCTATGTGACCAGTCAAATGAAATTGCAAATAATAGATTAAATTTTAATGAAATTTCAATGTAAACTATTACAGCAACTGATTGTAACACATGTGATATTAAATTTTTTTAAAAATATTTATAAAAAGAAAAGTATATTTCTGTATTTTAAAAATCAACTGCCTTGTAATGTTTTATCTGCTAAACAAAGTATGATGTTCTGTACATATAAATTTTTATTTTATTGCGGTGTTAAAGTTTTAAAAATCATTCTATAATTTTTTTCAAAGGTGTATCTATTGTTTGCTGAGTGTAAACTATATTGTACTGTACTATGCAATGCGACTAAGTCAAGTTTTAACTCCAAAAAGTTTGTGAAAAAGGTTGCTGCCAACCTAACAGAAAATGAAATAACTAGAAAAAACGCTAGGGAAAAATTAATTTTTTCATATAACGATTTAAAAATAAAATAAAATTAAAAAATCAATTCTTAAAATGCACTCAGTCCAAAATATACGGCAGTGTACAAATTCACCGAACGGTTTAATAAATTGCAGAGTGATGGAGATTAATTTGTTCGCCCCGTCTCGTTATTCCCCTCCGCCACTTCAACATTATCTCACGGGGTCTACCGGTGTACTGCGAATCTACCGAAGCACGTTGCGTCCCAGCCCAGGCCGTTGTTGCGATATGCAGCGCGATACTGTGTACGCACCGCTGCAGCCTGTACGGCCGGGCCGGGCCGGCTGCGAGTGCGCGCGAGATTTACGACGACCTTTGACACTCACTGTGAAAACGAAAGTGAGAGAGGACAACGATAGGGCAGGGCAGGGCAGGGCCGCTGCCGCCGGGCGCGGGCGTTCCCCGTGATCGCGCGGGGCGGGGCGGGGCGAGTCAGAACGCCTCCCCCTCCGCGCAAGCCATGCCATCCATCATTCACCCGCGAGATTGCGACTCAGGCTGCAGGGCGCGGCGACGCGTGGAACTTCCCTCCCGGGGCAAAGCGAGCCCCGCCCCGCCCCGCCCCGCCTCGCCAACTTACGTCCTGGCTCTGCCTGACCTGGCGCGCTCCGTGCTCCACGCGGCCCATTGTTCGCACACCCAGACTAGGGAACAGCGACGTGCACAGGACGGCCGATCAGCTGGACAGGACAGACCTTTTGGCTCGTTGCCCGCCCCGTCCCGCCCCGCCCGTACGCCAGTCTGTCTCGCTCCCTTTCTGGATCAGTTTTCCCCTTGTAAACTTTCCTTCTGCTCAGCATTTCCAACTTGCACTCTATCCGCTCAACCTCAGCCGTACAACTTTTTGCTTCGAAGTTCTTTTTTCCTCCTCGGTGACACGCTATCACACACGTGCACACGCAACATGTTACCTAGCAGCTACGCCCCGCTCCGAAGTGCAGGCCGACGACGACCTCCAGTCCCTCCACCGCGGTCCTGTCGTCTCGTCACAGCCCGCTATGCGACGTGACGGTGACGTCCCCCTATCACAACATCATGCCGGGGGACACGTCCTGTTTCTGGCTGCATCAGCGCGGCCGGGCGGGGCGGGGCGGGGCGTCATGACGCCGCCCTGGGCGCGTGGTCCTCGGCTTGCTTCCGCCATGAGCTGACCGCCACCCATGTGCCCCGCCCCGCCCCGCCCCGCCCCGCCGCACCGCACCACTCCCCCACCTCCGTCATTACTTTCGTTTTCCTGCCTGGCGGTCTGGCCCCTGGCCTGGGAGAGGGAGGCGGCGGGGCGGGGCGGGCCCCGCGGTGGCTCCGGGCCGCGGGGCTGGGCCGGGCCGGGCCGGGCCGGGCAGGGCCCCGGACGGGACGGGCACACCGGGCCGGCGTGGTGTCCTCACCTCACATCGCTCAGTCCGTGCGCGTGTGCGCTCGCGTCCGCCTCGCCCTCGCGTCGTCGCCCTGACCCGCCCCGCCCCGGACGGCCTACTCGACGGCCTCCCGGACGGCGACGACGCCGCCCCGGCCGCGGCCCCGCCCGGACATGCGCGTCGCCCCGGCCGCGCTGCTGGTGCTGAGCCTCAGCCTGACCGCCGACGCCCGCCTGGACGACGACGCCGTCCCCAAGGCCCCCGCGGCGACGTCCAGCAACAGCACCAGCCATGGCGCCGGCACAGGCGCCCGCAACTCCACGGCGAGGAGCCCCGCCCCCCGCGTCCACAACAACGCAGGTAAGAAACGGGGCGGGACGGACCGCAGAGGGCAGTTTCGGTCACGACATCATTGGGCTCACCTTCGTGAATTAGACGACCACCACCAGCCGCGCAGTGTAGCTACAAGAAGTCGGGCCGCACTGTGCCCTCGTAGTACACCACGTACCGTGAGGATGAGATGTCCGGTAGAACTGCCCTGCTCTGATGGGTGTCCTTGACCCTGAAACACCGAACCCCGCGCCGCGCGGGCCGCGCCGGGGCCCGGGCCGGTGCCGGTGAGGACTGGAAGCGCGTGGCTTTACGACCCTAGTCGAGGCAGGAGTAGTGTGTGACCAGGCCGTAAACGCGACGTGAGTCCGCGCCTCCGGCACCTTCGGCACCTCTCGCGGGAACCAACGCGTACTCACTCCGGGCGCGAGTGTCCGGCCCGGCACTCTACCGTGTGAGTACCAAAGTTGGGACCCCTCCCGGTCCAACCCACTCGGCAATCCGTTCTGCAAGACACGTCAGTGATTGGCACTCGCGATATACCTTTCAGATGACTACTAAACAGGCAGTGACACCAATGAAAGATGGAGCATGATGATGGGCAATTAATTGCCAGACTTGCTAGAATTGACCTATAATACAGTGTTCCGGGACAAATTTGAAAATAAGCGTACGACAGATCGCGCCTTTTTTAAAAAATTAAAAAGTATTAAAAAAAACTAAGGAACGTAATGGTTGTGCGAGAGTAGACGCCCCGTTACCTAGTTTTCATTACGGCGGCTGGGGCTGGGCCGGGGAGCAAGCAAGACGCCACTTGAGGCAGGTCACTTTCGGAACGAAGAGGCGTGGGGCCGGCGAGCGCGGGCCGGACCGGGCCGGGCAGCACCCTACGGCAATCATATCGGCGCGGTGCAGTCTGGTCTGGCTGGAGACACTGCCGCAGGCGCTGCACTTCCGCTTTGCTCCGCGCCCCGCCCCGTCCCGGAAGTGCAGTCTGTCGGGCGCCGCGGGCGCGGTGCGCGGTGCACGTGCGACGTGCGGGCGGGGCGGGGCGGGGCGGGGCGGGGCGGCGCACGCATTGGAGAGCGGAACGGCAAGGCGAAGGGGGCGGGGCGGGGCGGGGCGGGGCGGGCCGCGGCGGGGGTGCGGGGCGGTGCGGGGCGGCGCGGGGGCATCAGCTGTCGCCGCCGCACCGCGCCGGCCGCGTGGCGCCGCGCCGCGCCTCCGGGATCGCGTTTGTTGATCTCCTCCGCCTCCTCCTCCGGTTTCCGCGCGCCCCGCCCCGCCCCGCCAGACTCGGCCATCATTATGTCAAGTGTTGTGGCACATGATGCAACGCGCGTTGCGCGCCCGATAGCGAGGCGAGGCGTGGCGCGGCGTGGCGCGGCGTGGCGCGGCGCGGTCGGCTTGTTCAGGGTCCGGCCGGCGCGGCGGGAGGCTATAGAAAGCGATCCGAGGAGAGAAAGTCTTCCCCTCCTCGGCTCCGCTTACCTCTGCTCCCGCTTCTGCTCGCGCTTCTGCTCCTGCTTCTCCTCATCCTCTGCCTCTTCCTGCTACTCGTCCTCTCCCTCTCTCTCTCCGCCCTCGTTTACCTGGTTACCGTCCTGACCGGTGACGCTGCCATTACCCTGCTGTGCCCTGCACCACGCCCCCGCCCCGCGCCGCCTCGCTTCCGCATCGGTCTCGCGGTCGGTGTCCCGCCCAGTCCCGCCTGGAGCTGATGGAGACGGCCAGATAGTTGTTGTTGTTGCCGGCGCTGTCACTGTCAGCGGTGCGCTGGCGCGGCCGTCCCGTTCCGACAGGACAGGGTGCTCGGCTATGACAGAACAACAGGTATTATCAAGGTGCCGCTGCATATCCCATAAGCCATTACCATGCTGTATGTAATAGTTTGTCGATGTACCGCAAAAAGTATGCAACTAAAAATGATTTTTAAAAAAACACACTGGTTTTATACTTATCTCTAAAGGGTTGGGCGGCAATGACTTTGTGTGTAACATGCCTGGCGCGCACGCCACTGCCGCAGACGCGGAGTGCGGGCTGAGCCTGCTGTCCCGCCGCCGGCCGCGCGGCTCGCCCCCGCGCTCGCTGTGGACGCCGCCCTCCTGGTCGCAGTCCCAGGGCCGCATCGTCAACGGCAAGGAGAGCCGACAGGGCGCCTGGCCCTGGCAGGTACGTGCAATGCACTGGAGATGCGCTCCATACGCCGAGCGCGCCTGCCTTGCCTTACCACCCCGTGACAAATGTACCAGGGGTGGTTTCATCACGGGATAAAACCACCCCCTCACCCCGGTTGAGGAGGGGGGTGTTTTTATCCCGTGAGATCCACCCCCATGGTCCATGAGGGGGGTGCTTTTATCCCGTGATAGAACCACCCCCGATGATTCTATCACGGGATGAAAGCACTCCCCAATACATCCTAGAGAATGGTTCTATCACGGGATAAAAGCACCTCCCTCATGGCCTATGGCGGTGGATCTATCACGGGATAAAAACACCCCCTCCTCAATCGGGGTGAGGGGGTGGTTTTATCCCGTGATGAAACCACTCCCGGTGCATTTGTCACGATGGATGGCGCCGTTGCAAACCGCGCTGACCCTGCTGTGTTTCTTCCGCCAGGCCTCGCTGCAGGTGCTGCACCCGCGCCTCGGGCTCATCGGCCACTGGTGCGGCGGCGTGCTGGTGCAGGACAAGTGGGTGCTGACGGCCGCGCACTGCATCCACAAGTAAGTGGTCCTTCCTGGGGGCACGGCACCACCGAGTAGGAGACACGGAGACGTCAGCCCGGCCCGGCGGGCGCGCGCCGAATTCTTTGGGTGGCGTCTCTTCATAGGGTGAGCAGGCGCCGACGCCGACGCCAATATCCCGACGCGACGCCGCGACCCTGCCTGCCCCGTCCTCTCCTTTTCTTCTGTCCGAGGTGAAGGGAAGAGGACGCCCTCCTCTCCTCGGCCTGCATGCCCTCACAAAGCCTCGGGAATAAGCTCACACATCTGCCTCTAAACCCCTCTGGCAGCCGCGCCCCGCCCCGCCCGACCAGCCCTCTCCCTCCCCAGGCCTCGAGCTGGTGAGTGACTGGGTGGGCTCCGGTAGCGAGCCGCTCACTTGGTTGGCTGTCGGAGGAATTTTCCAATCAGGTTGGTTCGTTCGCAGAGATGCGCGGGGCGGCGCGAGGCGAGTAGAGGAGGCATTCCCTCCAGGACCCCAGGGCCAGGCCAGGCCCAGCCCCAGGCCGTCTCTCTGACCCCCGCCCCGCCACTGCCTGTTGACAGCGAGGTCTTCAGCCTGCCCATCCCGGCGCTGTGGACCGCCGTGCTCGGTGACTGGGACCGCGAGGTCGAGGAGAACACCGAGGTGCGGGTGCCCATCGAGAAGATCATCATCCACCACAAGTTCCACGGGTACAACAACGACATCGGTAAGCTCGCAGGACACATCTGCCGGCATCTGTCCGTAAAAGAGGTCATCCTGAGGCGCCCTAGCTCGCGGCGCCCGCCGGGCCTAACCCACAGATGCGCATCTGCCCATCTGCCCGTAGCGCTACTGAAGCTGTCGCGGCGCGTGCGCATCACGGGCGGGTCGCGGGTGCGGCCCATCTGCCTGCCGCCGCCGGCCCACAACGCGTCCGGCGCGCCGCCCGCCCCCAACGCCCCCGGCGACGACCAGCCGCTGTGCATGGTGACGGGCTGGGGCCGGCAGTCCGCCACCGGGGACGAGACGTCCACGCTGCTGCAGGCCGCCGTGCCGCTGCACGCCAACGCCCTCTGCGGCAAGCGCTACAGCGGCGGCGTGCGCATCGGCCAGGGCCACCTGTGCGCCGGCCACCTGGACGGCTCCTCGGGCACCTGCGTGGTGAGCACACACAGTAGAGTCAAAGCACTTGAAACTGACGGGGGTCGTGAACAAAAAAGAAATCGAGGGGAAAATCACCGTGCAACTAGAGGTGATATGTGGTTGTTGAAGGGTCGCGATAAAATTTCGCCCGTGTGAAAAATATTCCTGTTTCTATCAATGAATGGAAATGGCTGACCTGTGCTGCTACCCCGTTGACAGGGCGACTCTGGCGGGCCGCTGCAGTGCATGGGCAAGGACGGCCGCTGGTTCCTGGTGGGCATCACGTCGTTCGGGTCGGGCTGCGCCAAGCCCGGCTTCCCGGACGTGTACACCAGGCTGGCGCACTACTCGGGCTGGATCCAGGGCCAGCTCGACAGCGACGTGGAGGACATCGACGAGGAGGGGGAGGCGGTGGAGGAGGAGGAGCAGGAGGAGGACGAGGACCAGGACCTTGCCGACTACTGAGCCGAGGCCGGCCTAGGCGCCGACACCTGTTTCTGTATGGTGTAACTGCGGCTCTGCATCTCCGGCCGATTCGAAACGAATCCGTTCCCCAATCTGTAAAGCGTCATGTTCATCCCCGGAAGCGTGTGGGGCGTGGCGTAGCGGGGCGTGGCGGGGCGGGGCGCGGCCCAGCAGGCCACCACCTGTGGGGGCGGCCGGGCCGCAGAAGCGGGGCCGGGTCGGACGCGGCGTGACAAAGATTGATGTCCTTCCGCCCGCCCCTTTCAATCCGCTGTGCGCTCACCGGTGGCGGGCGCCCCGCGCCCCGCGCCCCGCGCCCGACATGACAGCGCGAGTGCGGAACATTTATCAGGGTAAGGAGACTGATACGAAGGAAAGACTCCACGCGAATAATTTATCGCCATCTATTTGTTGATAAAAAAAAGTTCCTCGTTGTCATTGTTGTTGTTTGTGATATTTATAATGTTTATTTTGTAACATTAATTTATTTAAATTATACAAGGCGTTTAGCCGTCGTGTTGTGAGGTTTATTTTCGCCCTGCCTGCTGCACATACGAGGTAACGATGAAAAGAGCGAGACGGCGGATTTTTTTTTTGTCACGGGAACTGCTTAATCCCTTTATTGAAAACCATGTTCCGAAAAATATACAAGAAATTATGTACAGCTTGCTATTACGATAGTACTTATAGGTATTTACATGGTCAATACGTAAAATATGACTGACATGTAAGCAGCAGCAGCACAGAGCATGTGTAAATGAGGACCCACGACTAATGATTAGACTAATGATAAGAATGGGACGATGAGAATGATGGTGACAAAATAATAACAATTCAATTACACTTAGAACTACATGGGTTTTGCCTGACAGACGTCGGGACAAAATCGATCACATGGGATTACTAAAATAAGGAAAGACCCTTAAGAAAAAATCGAATATTTAGTGCGGGAAAATAACATTTTAAAAAGTGGTCAGGTAGTTTACAAACAACACGTTCTACGTGCAATAACTATATAAATAGATTAGATATTTCCGAAAGCGAGAATTTATGCTGATGAAATATTCCCTGTATGCTTAACTGGCGTGGGGCAGACAGCCTGAAGCTGCGAGAGACGCGAATATTGAAAAGAAATAGGATTGCAATATTGAGAATTTTACAAAGTGACAGAGGCAGTTTTCATCCGGTTTCCATGTCGGTAAAATGTGCGCTTCTTTGAAATATAGATGGAGAAAGAAGAAAACGAAGTAGCAAAGGATAGCAGATCGCAATGGCTAAGGAATGCGCAGACCTAGCAAAAAATCGATTGAATATTTATACATATATAAACGCTCTTCTTAGATACACGAATTGTGCCCCAAGACAACAAGCCGTCGACCTGTACGGCTAACCATATTAAAAACTAAAACTTTAAATACCTTGACGCCAACTCTAACCGTACTACAGCAGAGACTCGGGCATACATAACAGTACTCAATCAACAATCACAACAAACGACAAAGAGAAAAACAATTTACCGTAAATGTAATAACAATGTATATATCCTTAATGTATAACTTAGACGATTCCTTAATAAGTAAAATCTCACTATGAATCTTTCATGATGACTCCCCCTCAGAGGATCATGGTAAAAAGAACAACAGAATAACAGTATGTCAGTAATAAACAATCGTAATGATTACAGACTACTCGAAATACAACATGCACGAGTGCCCTTTTTTCAGTACAAAAGTCAAAACGTTGCTGGAAAGACCCGAAAATAGTTATTGGAATAAGGTGCGATACGTGCAAAGTCTAAAACAAAAGGAAATGAAGCGGCCAGTCCCGTCCGTCCCGTGGGCAGGGCAGGGCAGGGTAGGCACGCGAAACTGAGGCAGGCTGAGCCAGGGGAGAATAACTCTCGCCTTTAAAAAGTTACGGGGAACGTTATCCCTGCCTCTCTCTGTTTTCCCTTAAGAAGCCCATTGGTGCGAGAGAGACAATAGAGGGTTCCCCGTTCACGGGAGTTACAAGGCCCTGGGCTGAGCAATGAGTCAGACAGCGGCGCGGCGCGGCGGTGATGCACGACTCACTGCAAGACATAATCTTTGTTCCCGAAGTAGCCTGCTTACCCTACCTCACTCATTCACTTATTGCATTTTCACAGCGCTTTGTGGTACATTGTATCTCACGTGACTACATGTCCCAAGCCATAGAGGTCGTCTCGTCCTACACAAAAAGGAAATGTGATGACTACGCGGCTAAAGCAAAAGCCCAGAAATGGCGAGTACCGGCCTTTTTTTAAAATTTCGTATACGTAACAAACTGAGATCACCAAAGCTTTCAGGAGCGTGTTATTAATCTGGAAATTGAAGACAAAAAAGAGAGGTGGGAATTGAAAAATCCATGAATCTCGAGGGAAAATGTACCCACTTCAGAACAGAATAATGTCAAAATGAACTTATAATAGAACATTCCGTTTTCAAGAGCAACACTAGATTAAACTCTGTTTAAAAATTGTCTCTAAGGTTTAAAAAGTAGAATTCGATTGGTTACTATTTTAACCGGACAGTAAAATTTCCCAAAAAAGTGCTTTTCACTAAAGATTAAAACTGTATTCATTGCTACGTAGTAAAAAGTCCTGATAATCAGGAAAAAGTTCAGAAAACGGAAATCTAAGTACCCCTTTAACAATAGAAATAACTTTATTTTATTAACAAATTAGACACAATTACTACATAGTTGGTATTCTGTGTATGTGAATTCTTTGGTCCAAAACTATAATAAGGGCCTAGGGGGATGAAGAGGACATCTAATGGGGGGGATAAGGCAGCTTAAGTATTTAATAAAAGTATAGGAAAAGCCCATGTATCACATTTGTGAAACGCAAGCAAAATTGCGAAATTAACAGAAAAACGTATATAGTAATTTTCCCGAGGTATGAAATAAAATAAATTATTAGCAAGTAAAATAACATTGAGCATGGGTTCAATGGCAACTTGAAATATCAGGCTCTGGTTACATCACCTCAAACATGACTAGATAAAGACTAGATTATGTCTTAAAACCAAATATAACTCTTCAAAATGAAACAGTGTGGACCAGACCTGAATCCTTTTGCAATGAATAACTTTAGCGAAATCCTGGCCCAGGCGGTATTACGCTAACATACGTCGTTTTCTTTTTAAAATTACACAGTTAAAGGTACAAATGTTCGTCTGGAAACAGTGCGGCTCGAGTTGAGCGAAATAAAAAAAAATCGCTTATACCGTCTGCAGTTTTCAGCTCTGGTCCATAATCAAAGCCAGAGGCAGTGTCATTACAGGTTAGTTGGCAGTCGGGCTGCGTGTTGCGACGCGCATCCAGCAGCACCGCTCCGCTCCGCTCTACCGCAACTCCAGCTCTCTGGCCCGGGCCCGCGCGCTGAGCCAAACCGTCTCGCGTACAGGCCAGGCCAGCAGGCCCGGGCGGACCCTCCAACAGTTGGCCGTTGATGTCAGTCGAGAGTAAATATTTGTTGGTTCGGTGTGCCCGGGGCTGGGCGGGCGGGGCGGGGCGGCTGCGCGGGCCAGTTCTAGGCGAATGTCTCTGCGCGTCCCGGCCCGGCCCGGCCCGGCCCCGAGCTGGTCCTCGTGGTGCTTCCCTCCCGGCCCGGCCCCTCGCCCCTCAGTCACTACTGTCCGCCCCGCCGGCCGGCTCCTCTCAGGGCACGCCGCTGCCCGGGTCGGGGTAGTAGTAGAAGAAGAAGACGAGGAACACGGCGTAGGCCGCGGGGAACGTGATGCGCGCGATCACGTCGATGGTCTTGGCCACGCGGATGGGGTGCGGCGGCTCCCGCTTGCGCACCTGCACCCCCAGTGAAACAAAATTACTCTCGACACAAAGAAGAAATCTCACTACTTTCACGGTCTGTTAAATGATTATATTAAGCGGTCGCATTGGAAACCCCAAGTGAGGTAGCGTCACACACTAACGCGAGCGAGCGCCATACGAGTGCTGGTCCCTAGCGAGGTACCCACCTCCGTGACGCAGCCGTTGTTGGCGGGGTGCGTGCACGGGTTGGGGCCGCAGTTGGTGCACGAGACGATCTCGCTTGGGCCGGTCGACCCCTCCTTCTTGTTCTCGCCCTGGAAACAAGAGCGGTCCGGTGAAACGGGCGGCCAGGGGAGGGGAGGGGAGGGGCCGGTTCGCAACCCTCTCGCGGGTCCGGCAAAACCAGAAAAAAAAGAAAAAAAGAAACCGAGAAGCAAAGAGATTAAAAAAAGAAACTTATTGAATGTGCAAATCGTTTTTCGAGCTGTTTCGTGCGGTTCGCCATTTTGTCAGCAGAAACAATAATAGTTGTCAAAAAAAAAAAAAAAAAAAAAATACAGGCAAAAAAATTAATGAAAACAGTGGTGTTTACCGGCAGATAAATTTTGTCAATAGAAAACAACGTTTTGCTTAGTTGTAAAATAACAAAGATCATCATTAAAAAAAAATTGAACATAGAAGAAAAACGCCGAGACCTCGATTTTTTGTATCTACTGAAATAAGATAATGACATGATTTGCATGTGAAATTTCGATAAGAAGCCATGTGTTCTGGTACCGTCTGTGTTAACGTGCTACTCTAGCTGACACGTCCTAAAATTTATTTCATCATTAGTTCAGAATAAAGCAGTTATTGAAGAGGCAAATGGTGTGCAACCGCACAGCATTTTTTTTTCCAAATGAAAGATCTACATTAGTTGGTAAAAAAAAAACAACTCTATCATATATACTAAGCAAAAATTACTGTCATTTATTTATATATTCTTTCGAGGTAAGCCGATGTATAGATATTTACATCTCTACCAATTCAGGTTAGTTTGGTGCTCATGATATTGTAGCTAGTAACAACGGTTATGAGGCCTTGGTTTAGTGTCGCAGGCAGGCACTAAGCTGCCCCCAAACTAACCCGCGGTAAATGTGCGCGCATAGAGGATACCATGCACCAAGTGCAGAAAGCGAGAGGCTCTCGAATCAAGAGAGCCGCGAGTGAATCGACAAGGAGAATTCCGACGACAGTCACGTTCTCTTTCCATTCTCATTTCGTCACAGTGTGGCGCCCGGCCCGTGGCCCCAGCCGCACAGTGTGCACACTAAATCCTTATGCACTTTGTTGTGCATAAGCCTTGCAGGATTTTACGCAACCATAACTATGCACAATTTTTTCTGCATAACTATGCTTAACTCTGTCCCTTATGCACAAATTTGTGCATAATTATGTACAATGTGTGCATAGTTATGCATAAAAATTTGTGCATAACTATGGTTGTATAAAATCGTGCATAACGAGGTAAAAATCATGCATAAGGGTTTAGTGTGTGGTGGACTCTGTCCGAGTCGACGAAGCGGGTACTTAAGGCCGGTAAGCCAGTCTCAAAGCCGGAGGCCGGAGGAAGCCAGTCAGTCGCTTGCAGCCTCACCACCGGCACACGTCTCTTCTCGCGAGCACGCCAGCGGCCACGGGGCCGTGGCCCAGGACACCAGCCTCCGGGGCCGCTGTAAGCGCTCTCCGGGCTGGGGCGGCCTGCTGTCCGGGACGCGCTGAGGAGTTGGCAGCAGTGGCAGCAGGCCGCCTCGCTGCCGCCCTCTGGTACACTTCCCGAGCGTGAGAGAGGTAGAAGTCTCCTGCAGAGGTGCTCCGCTACAGAGGTGCTCCACTCTACCAGACACGCATTTCTCGGTAGACGCCGAGCGCCTGCGGACGGGCGGGTAGGCAACCCACCCGACATGGCTGCACGGCGGCGCGCGGGGCGGGCGGCCGGGTGGACGCTAGAGGAGGGGGAGAGTGAGGGGGGAGGGGCGATAGTGGGGCGGGGCGGGGCGGGGCGGGGCGGAGGTTTTCATACCGGTCAGGAGCAGGCATAGTTAGAGGGTGTTTAGACATAGACATCTACACAACACGAGCAGCACACACTAAAAAAAGAGGGGCGATTCTAGCTAGAGATAAGGGCTGTGGTGGTTAACATGTTAGGCGGGCGGGCGAGCTTCGAGTCCTCACATGGATTACTCACCCTCCGACCGACCCAGGACTCGCGGCCGCGACGGATAGAGGAATTGAAGGTCTGGAAACAGGGCGACATTCTGAATGGCATGCAGCGTACGTCCAGACCCGAGCAACTCCCAACAACAACAAGACAGCCAGGCAGGCAGCGGTACACCAAGGTCGTCGCACTCTGCTCCAGTCACCGTGGCGGCGCTCACTCATCGAACACACCCCTCGCCCCGCTTACTCATGGGAGGGCGGTCCGGAACTAAATGATAAAAATAAATAAAAATGAATTCTCAGACTATTGGAGTTTGAGCTCGGCATTTCGTTGTTGAGACACGGCTTGTTCGGGTGGCTGGTGCAGACAGACTGCTATGAACAGTATGAAAAGCAACGGCTTTAATTGCCGCCTAGCATGGCAGGGGGGGGGGGCACACGGCGCGTACGGGGCGCAGGGGAGGGGGCGGGGGCGGCGGGGGCCTCGAAAGCCTTTAGTATTGCGTTTGCCACGCCGGTCACGCCTTAGGAGGAGAAGGAAAACGGCATCAAGTTTTCAGAGGCACGGGGCCCTGAGTACAGCGTGCAGACGGAGAGGGAGAGAGCGAGAGAGAAACACGTCATTCACAATTACGTCCACGTCGCGCCAAGAAAAGGCACGGCCGTCGGCAGCAGCGGCGGCGCGGCCTTTTCGCGGACTCGGACCTGCGCCGCGCCGCCGCTGCTGTTTTACAGCGGGGTACAACGACTTACTGCACCGCCTCACACCACACTCTCCGGCCGGCTTCTACACCGAGTAACACACGCCTCAGTCAGCGTGGGCGCGAAACGGACCCGAACGGGAAGAAGAAGAGGAAGAATACGAAGAGGAAGAAGTGAGATGGAGAAGAGCAGCAGCGCGGTGCCGGCGCGTCGCGGCGCCACTAGGCGCCACCTACCGCACTGCGTCGCGCCGTTACGGTGGGGGTGGGTGGGGGTGCCACATCATCTCGACTCACTGCGCGGGGACATGCCACGCCGCACCTCCGCCACTAACGGCTCTAGCGCCCGGGCGGGGCGGGGCGGGGCGGGGCGGGGCGAGGTGGGGTGGGGTGGGGTGGGGCCCAAGAGAGGCAGGTGGCGCGGCGGGTCAACAAAGGCAGGGGGCTCTACCACCGCGAATCCGCAACCAAAAAGTAATCTCTCCCCAAAGATCCACCGCGAGTTGTTCCGCTCCGGCTGGTCCCTGCGCGCTCCAGCCTCTTCTCTCTCTCTCACTCACTACTTGTCATGTTCCAACTTTGTTTGAAATACTGCCCACGAATCGGTAGCTCCGATCCGAATCTCGTTCAGAAGGGCGGTAAGAAAAGAGTGTGAGAGTTGGAGAGAAAAGAGAGTCGGGGGTAGGGCAGCCGTCTCGTCCCGTCCCGTCAGCTCCTAAACTTGCTGATGGGGCTGCGGGGGCCCGGCGGGGGCCCCGAGGGACACACAGCATGCCGGGCGGGGCCCCGGGCCGGGCGGAAGGATGTCGTCAGCCCATCTGCCCCGCACGGACTGACCGAGCAAACCGGGGCGGGGCGGGGCGTGCCAAAAGGACCTCCGGAGTTCGTAGGGCAGCGGGGTGGGGTGGTGCGGGGCGGGGCGAGGCGTGGCTAGCCTTCATCAGGGCCTTACAATGTGGCCCGGGGAGGCATTTTCCGGATCGCGATCACGGGCTGCGCGGCGGGGCAACACATCAGCGGGGCCTAGGCGGGGAGGAGGCGTGGCGGGGTGTGGCGGGGCGGGGCGGGGTGGGGCGGGGTGGGGCGGGGCGGGGCGGGCGCGCGGATGTTCCCTGGTTCTCATTCGGCGCACGCACGTGAGACACAAAGGAGGCGGGCCCGCCGCACAAAAGACGAACGGAACGACTACATCAGATGGGAGGCGGCGGTGGCGGGGCGGGGCGGGGCGGGGCGGGGCGGGGTGGGGTTGTGCGTGGCGGGCCGTGCCCTCAACGCACTGAAATCACCGCTGATGACGCTTCGCACGGAGCAAATCAGACCCGACGCCACGCCACGCCTTATTCTTAAGAAGAGAAAAAAAAATAGATAGGCAACAACAAAGCATACTTTAAAACAAAAAGTGATGACACAAAAAAATTAAAAAAAAATAAAAAGATTTTCGGATAGCACGACGGCGTGTTTATTTCCTTTCGCTGGCTGCGGTTACGAAAACCTGTGAAAGAATCAGATTTTATCGCACGTTTACCCCCCTTCGTTGGCGTTCTGACCAGCGGAGCGGAGCGAGGCTAGCTGCGCCACGCCCCGCGCGAGGCTAGACGCGCCCGCTACGGTACGGCCCGCAGGCTCCGGCCCGGCCCAGCCCAGCGGCGTGCAGCGCGAGCGGGCGGCAATGCTACGCGACGCTACGCGATGCGCAGCTCAGGCAAGGCGCAGCAAGGCGGTGCATCAGACAGTCGCATGCAGAGAAGGATAGGTTTTCTTTCGAATTTAGGGAAAAGATTTTCCATTAGATTGTCAGAACAATGTCTTTTTTCAAGGTTTAGCTTTTTTTGTTCTCTTTTAGCGTAATATAAAAGCCAGTGGGTTGAGGCGACAGTACAAGGCGTGGCGTCCATGCCAAGGCCGGCAGGCATCAAGCAAACAGTCTTACCAAAGGTGTAGCCATGATCATGCCTATTCTGCTGACAAGAGCCGGGAGGCGCTGGAACACACACAGAACAAGGAGAGCGGAGGGGCACACGGCAGGTAAGGGCGGGGCGGGGCGGGGCGGGGCCAGATGCACGGCCGTGGAGGCGGAGGGCGGGGCGGGGCGGGGCGGGGCGAGGGCGCGCACCGGCCCCCGCCCCCGGGCCCGGGCGGCCCTGGGCCCTACAAGACCATGCCCTACAGGATGCAAGGCTGCGGTGTCATGGCACGCAAATCAGTCAAGTAAACGATTAACAGCATCTCAAGTTTTATAATTTTTTTTTTTAAATTAGTTTTGTTCTATTTTTATTTGTTTTTAAAGAAGTTTTGCAGGCAAGCAGGAAGAGCAAGAGAGTAACAGATTCGTCTGCCGAGAATTAAAAAACCAAGGTGGCCCGGTTGAAACCATAAATTATAGACGCCAAATGTTTTTATGTCAATGATTGAAGAAAGAAGTATTTGAATATAATTAAAAAAAGGTACACGCAACAACAGAGCCTTAATTAATATGTGTTGTGAGATTGGTCGATTAACACACCTTTTTAGTGACTGGTTAGTTGGGAGCTACAGGAAATGTAAAGGGTATTCTGTTCACAAGTGCAGAGGTTCCACAAAAAAAAAGTCACTCAGTGTGTGAGCTCACCTTGAAACACGATGACATGCACACAAATTGCGTGGCACACAGTGAGGCTTCAAGGAATTCCACTAAAAAGTCAATGATTCAAAGAAAATCTAAAAAGGCAGTTTTTATAGAGAAAGATAAGAGAAAACTGGTACGGTGCATGAAGTTTCGCCTACGGTATTCAGATTTAATGTACTTTTGGTCACGACATTGCAGAAACATCAAAGGGACAAACATACAGGCGCAAGGTAATGCCTTCATAAAAATAATCTAGCTCATTGCTGAAGGTTTTAGCTTAAGAGTGTAATTTTAAAAGTCTGATGCACTTAATGTTGTCCACATATTGGAACTTACTAAGGAATTAAACTTACTAAGGAATTACATAATGTCCCGAGTTAAATATAACAACCCCGGCGTTTACAGGGTACAAGGTGCCCACGCGGCGTGACACCAAAATAAAAAAAAAAAATAGAAATTAAAAAGTATATTTTAAAAAAACCTAATAGAAAGACAGAGAGGACTATATAGTAGAGAAAGTAAACTAATGACAAACACTAGCGAGTTAGACAAAGTGCGATGCTCATGCCACCATGCGCCGCGCAGCCAGTCCCTAGCGGATAAAGCCGCACCTTCGGATCAAAAGTACCTAATCAACGAGTATTTAGTGTCGAGCTTCCCCCACCGCTGTAAGTGCTGCTCAGGTTGGCCGCGCGAGCCCCGCCTGGGGGGAGGGGGCGTGGCGGCACAACACCTCAAGCTTTGTACATGTTGGCGCAGTAATAAAATGTTGTCGGATGACGTTGAAGAAGGAAAAGAAAAACTAGGAATAAAATATAATAAAAACGGTAGAGGAGGAGTTTGTGCTTGTGATGTATATGTTACAAGAGAGGCAGGGCGACACGCACGCCACTTGAAGGGGAGGAAGAAAGAAAGTGCGCGGTCGGAGAAAACTCCGACGATAGCCCTGGATGGAGAGGGATGACACCCCCACCGTCATCCCGGATGTCTCGGCTTACCTGGGTGACGGGGTTCTCCCCCGGGCGGTACACCACGTTGTGCAGGGGCCTCTTCCTGCCCACGTAGTTGACGGCCACGAACTCGAGCAGCGAGGCGTAGATGAAGCACATGCACACGCCGTCCCACACGTTCATGGCCGTCAGGTTGGAGACGACGGGCAGCGTCGACCGGAATCCGTTGGAGGTGGTGAAAAAGTTGAGCATTGTCGTCACGCCTGCGGGCAGAAACAGCGGGGTGACGGGACGGTGCCACAGCGGCCCTGTGCCATGCACTCGGAGGAGCCCGTCAAGGTCCTGGTGGTGCCCGCCCGTCGAGGCCGCGGGCGCGCTCACCTATCATGACGCGCGCCGGCACCGCGTTCCACTCGAGCCAAAAGGTGATGAAGGAGCTGGTGACCAGGATGATGCCCGGGATGAAGACCGTGGTGAAGTAGAAGGCGCGGTCTCTGGTGAATATGAGGTCCACCTTAAGGCAGCTGTAGTTCCCTGCAACACAAGACGATAGCGTCTTCAGAAACCATCACGGCGAGGTCGCCGCCGTGGTCTCGGGCGGGGCAGGACGGGCCACGCTCACGACAAGAAGAGAAACGGCGGCAAATCGCCCCCGCGGGTTCGGGGTCGGCCGGCAATATGCTCAATAAAATTATGCGACTTTGTTTCCTAACTGAGAGGGGCTGGTGGGCTGGGCCGGGCTACAGCGGAATGGGCCCGACTCAGATGCCAGTGGCACGTTGACTAACGACAGGGCGGCTGGAGGCCTTTCCCGCCCGGAATCTCCACCCGCAGCACCACCCCGCCCCACCCCGCCCCGAGTCCCGTTCAGCCCCGGCCCGGGCCCGACTGCGCGAAACCACCATGATGCCACTCTAGGCCAGCGCTGCCGAACCTGCCCGCTTGCCTTTTGCCCTCCACGGCCCGCCGCGCCCCGCCCCGCCCCGCTCTAGCGCTGCGACACATTTCTCTCCCTCCTCCATCTCCCTTCTTTCTCTGTTACTGTTACTTCGCCCTGCTTTTATTACAAAAGTGTGAGCAGCAGCTCTTGCCGCGGCGAGAAGCACGCCTCGGGGAGCTGAGCGTGGCGGGGTGGGGTGGGGCGTGGCGGGGTGGGGTGGGGCGGGGCGGGGCGGGCCGTCGGCGACTCGGCTCGGCTGTTTATGCATACGTTCCGTCCCCTCTGCCTTGCCTTTCAATGGCGCCGCGACGGAACGGCCCTTAACGGCGGAACGGCCATCACAATACAGAGCCTGCCCCGCCCCGCCCCGCCCCGCCCCGGCGCGGCGGCGTCCCCTGCCCAGCTGGGGACACAGCGGAACGCCGCCATCAAGTCCACTACTTTCTGCTTCCTTCCATAAACCCCTTCCGATCCAAAATCACAGAAAACGTTCTCCCATCTCCGTCGCCACCACCCTTTTTTTTATTGGCAAGATAGTGTGTATTGGCGTGGCAAATTATTTTCTTTAGAAACTACACAAAAAATGCTTTTTTTAACGCGCATGTATAACCTGATTAATGGTCAACATTTTACTGTGCGGTTTAACTGTGTGCGCGGTTTGAGTGCGCGCGTGTGCGTGTGTGTGTGTGTCCGCTGTTTTATGTGCCGTTTTGTAGGCGAGCATTCGAAGCGAGAGCCGAGATCATGACAGCGGCAGCAGCGCACATGCGCACAATGGGACGTCATCCCCCTCAGACACAGCGCAGCCAGCGCGATACGCCGCTCTGATAAGAGGCCCAATTTGGCCCCACCCCGCCCCGCCCCGCCCCGCCCCGCCCCGCCCGCCCCCACCTCGCCCGCGCGCGGGTGCGGAGCGCCGTGGAGGTAGGCCACCGGAGCGCTGCGATGCACCCGTGCGCACGCGCTGCCTACCTCCCAGGCGGCCTCCGTCCGACAGCCAGCAGCGGAGAGCGGCAAATAGGCCTGCTACTACCGCCTGCTCCTTTCAAGCAAAAAACCACAAAAAACAGCGAATAAATTGCGGAACGTTCCACTACACCAAAAAGAAACTTAGATACAATCTCTCTTCACGACGGAGAGGAACATTTAGCGGGGCCTTGGTACAGTGTTTGTAATGACTGAACACTCAGAGGTGAAGTGGGGGGTGAGGTTGAGGCGGGGGACGCGAGGGGAGCTGGTGGCGGCGTAGGCGGCGCAGGGCAGGGGGTAATCTGATTGTAAGCAGGGGAACTTGTTTGCCTCTGTAATGCTATCTAAGGCTTCTTGGGAGACACTGCCCCGTGCTCCCGCTGCTGCTGGGGGCGGGGTGAGGGTGAGGCGAGGAAAAGGAGAAGAGGAAGACTGCAGGAGGGGCTAGCGAAGAGGAGACGGGGGCGGCAGGGGCTCAAACGCCAGGGACTTGAAGTACCCGCCTGGGAAAATCTCGGAAGCAAAACATTGCGATCACGCGAGTGTGAACGATTATCAAAGAAATGTACGCTTTACTGAAAATTGAAAAAGAGGAAGTTCTTGCTCCCGCACTCACATGAGAAACACGGGGTACAAGGGCTCGCGGGGGAGAAGTTAAGGGGGTACACACCGAAGAGAGGAAGAAATGTTGCAGCTCACGTTCTTGGCTCAACAAGCCGGGGGCAGATTGCAAAAGGTCTAGGGAGGTGATGGCAGCCGGGGCTCGAGAGTGGGAGCACCAGCAGCACCAGCACCGCGACGTCCAAATCATCCCACGCTATCGCACGTTTTACAAGGGGGTGGTTACGACCCGGCCTACATTGTGGCGTCCTCGCGGGGGGAGGCATTGCGACAGCGGAGCGGCGCGGAGCGCGCTGCCCTGCGCCTGCTGCAACGGGAGGAGCAGGGCGGGGCGGGGCGCGGCGGGGCGGGGCGGGGCGCGGCGGGCGGGGCGAGGCGTGGCGCGCTCAGCCCGCGGCGCCTCTCTAGCATCCCGGCGGCACTTCCCCACGCATCTCGAGGCCCGCCTCCTTTTTTCCGCCCCCGAGATTTTTAGCGCGAAACCATAACATTGTGTATACAAAGTGAATTATTACTTAAAAAAATAAAACGCACAGGCTACACAAATTTCTGAAATAAAATGACGATGACAAGGAAATATTTAAAGAAACCCACACAAGGGATTTTTGTGACGTGCACGTACCTCTCCAGCTCGCCTTGGTGGGGCAGGGGATGGTGGAGTTCTTGATGAGGTAGGCGTTGAGCGAGGTGAGGGACGGCGACGTCCGGAGCGTGTCCTCGTCGTTCTTCCACACGTACCGGATCTGGTTCTGCTCGTAGGAGACTGCAACACACAGGAGCGAGAGTTAGAGACAAAACCCTCAGAATTCTTTTTTTTTAAATGTTCCCAACTATTATGATCCTAGCTCCAAAAAATTGGCGCTAGGAGTATGCTTGGGAGCATTAATAAACAAAGGTATTGTACTTGTCGGGAAAAAAATATTTCGGGGTGGAATACAAACACAATAAGCGCACACAATCATCATTTTTTTTTTGTACCCTATCCCAATTAAGGGCCGTGGGACGCTTCGCGATCAGCCCCGGCGCGCAAAGTGAAATCGTGCTCGCCCGACGGGGAATAAAAAAATGTCTTCCGCCGCAGCCATGTACCGAGCTGACAGAGCCGGTGGCGGTGGGCTCGCGTGGCGTGGCTATAGTGGCTGGGCTGTCACCCCCTCTCCCCGCCGCTGCCGCTGGTTTGTCGGCGCAGTAATGATTGGCGCAATGCACTGCAGCCGGCCTGCTGCTGGCCTCAAGCTGCCCCCTACTCCCTCCCCCCGCGTACCCCCAACAGCGTACTGCAGCAGTGCGGCGCGGCGCGGCGTTTGGCCCCGGCCGCGCATACACAGCCGTACACAACCCTCCCCCTGCCCTCCTCTGCTGAGCCTGAGAGGAGAACGTCATAACCAGGAACTACCACACCGTGATTGAACCATGGCGTCCACAGTAACGGGCTATGTACTATTTTGTGCATAACTACGTACAACTGTGCACATACGTAACTTACGCACAATATTCTTACATAATTACGCACAATTTCGTTACTTTGTACATAAATTACGCATAATTTCGTACGTAACTGTGCACAAAATTGTACGTAAGTTACGTATGTGCAGAGGAGAACGTCATAACCAGGAACTACCACGCCGTGATTGAACCATGGCGTCGAATCACGCGCGTTGCACCTTATGGAACGTGCTGCGGAAACCTGCCATTTCCGTATACGATGTCAAAACGTGCTGCTCTCTTAAGACGGCGGCAAAGAGACTCCACACGAGGTTTGAGAATAAAATAACTTCACCGTGCGGCTTAACCTCGCTGCCCCCGGCACCCCGCACGGCGCTCAACTTGATGAGCCCATTGCCATAATATACACAACAGCAGGATCACGGCAATGACGACAACAGCATCGCGCGGCTTAAGGGCATTACCGCAGGCACGCTCTCCACTTTTGGCCGAACAGACACAAAGACAGTCCCTTACCAACACACACACACACACACACACTCCCGATGGCGCCCACTGTGTTCGGAGTGGCGGCAAACTCAATTAGAACAGTCCTCCTTCAAACAAACTCGGGCCGCGGATGACGCGACGGCGCGCGGCGCGCAGTCTGGCTGGGGAGCGCTGCGCCGCGCCGCGCTACTTTAAAGGTTTTAACTGCATTAGCGCGCCGAGATGAGGATGAGGATATCCTCTCCTCTCGCCGCACCGCACCGCGCTGCCCGGCCCGGCCCGGCCCGCCCCGCCATAGCCTGGCCTGCTGGAGCTGGCTCTGCCCTGCCTTGGTAATGAACCCGACGTCGGGCGTGGCGTGGCGTGGCGCGGCGTGGCGCGGCGTGGCGCGGCGTGGGGCGGAAGAACGCCGCCAGGATCAGTTTCAATTTGCCCAGACAGGCACATCGAAGAGTGGCTCCTTTCATTAACATATACCTGGCGCGCTGCGGGGCGGGGCGGGGCGGGGTGGCCAAGGGGAGGGAGCGGGGGGAGTACCCATGCCGTAGAAGGACGACAAAGCAGGGGATTGGCACAATTGAAAAAATAAAATTATCTAGCAGACACGGTTTTCAAATGCTTTTACCAGGTAGGGGAAAAAAACACGCAACTAAAACCAACGAAGATATACTTTTTGGCGCACCGTGTGGCGCAGACATGTCATGGCTTATTCCTCGCACTTCAGGAACAGCCAGCAGGCTGGGCATGGCAGTGTTCTGTCAGCCGCGACCCCGCGCCATCCCATCCCACTCAGAGCACAGCGAGGGCCATCAGCGACCTGACCTAGTAGAGCTAGGCGGACCGGATACGGATCGGATACATCATGGAGCAGGCGGCGCGGGGCGGGGCGGGGCGGGGCGGGGCGGGGCGGGGCGGGGCGGGGCGGGGCGGAGCGGCGCGGGGCGCATACACCGCACGCGTCGCGGCGTGTCAAAGTGGCCGCGCGCAGCACTCTCGCAGCTTGTTCATGACAGCCGTCATCGAGCAGGCGAGGTCAGCCGCCCTCCTCGCCCTTCCACTTTAGTTTGCCTCCTGTACGTCCAACTTTGGCCCTCCTGGCCCGGCCCGGCCCGGCCCGCCACCACGACAGCAGGTAGATGGAGTGGCAGGACGGGGCGGACTCGCTGCTCGGAGCTGAGCAGGCTTCATTTGCATATCCGTCGCGGATGGCCCGACGAAAAGACGGGAAGGTGTCTAATTTTATTCCCTACGACTCTGGCTCCCCCCCCCCCCTTTTTTAACACACGCACACACACACACTCACACACACACACACATATATATATATACACTCTCTTTTTATGCTCGTAAAAATCGCATTATCTCGGGTGGCTGCGACAAATTGTCTCTTCGGTGGACGGACAAGTACATCCTTTCCGTCACATGGCTGCGCGCTGCGCCGCTGCCAGAGGGGCCTGCCTGCACCACTCTCCACCCTCTTCCTTACGGGGTTATTTTCTTTTGGGATGGTGGGGGGGAATGGGGATGGGAGAAGGTATCCTAAAATAATTAATTTGAAGGTAAAATATGTGCTGCACAAAACCATTGGCTAAGTCGCGAAATTGAACTGAAAACTTGTCCGCGATGTGTCGCCCTTTTCGACAATTTTTTTTTCTTTCCTTTTTTTTTTTGGCGACAGAACCTTAAATGCTTCCGTCTCCGTCGCCCTCCAGCTCGGGGGTCGAAATTAAGTTAAGGGTTGGGCCAGAGCACGAAGAGGAAATGTGTGGGACCGGAAAGTGTGGGTGTGTGTAAGAGGGAGGGAGGAAGGGAGAGGGAGAGGGAGGGGGAGAGAGAAGGAGGGAGAGAGAGAGACGGGCGGGAGTGATGGAGGGAATGTGGCAAGGATGGAAGAGAGGAAAGCAAGCAGAGCGCAGCGTGATGCTAGGATGGGGGATTTGCAGGGAAAGGGAGAAAAGTGGGAGTGAGGTCGGCTGGAGCCGGGCGCGGCGGGGTGGGGCGGGCGGCAGTAAGTGACGGACGCATATGCAGAGAAATGTTTGCCCCTACCCCGCCCGCGCCCCGCCCCGCCCCACCCCGCCCCGCCCCGCCCGGTCACCATTTCTCACCCCCTGCTCACGCCATAAGATGCGGCCACCCACTCCCCGAGGAGGGTAACGATTTCTGGTATGAAACGGTCACATGTTGGGACCAAGGCTTTTCGTTTTATCGATGGTGAAACTAATTAAGAAGTAGTATGAAAGTTGGTGTTTTCGTTTGTTTAGTGAACTTGATTGTACTCACTGCTTTCCATGGCGAATGAGCACTGCGGATCGTCGAACGGGAAGGTGGCGATGTGGCCCTGGCACGACAGTATAAGATGTCTCCTGCAACGGAAACGGTAATCGAGTTTAACGGCTTTCGCTCGTTCAAGTCTCCGATTAATCTTGAGTTCGACTCATAAATTAATGTGATTTGTAACCACTTAATACAAAAAATATTCTTAAACCCAAACTAGTTAAACAAGCAAAAGAAACATTTTTAAAAACGCACTCACCGCATTAGGTAGTTGACGGTGCCATTCCTAAAGATTCGGAGCGCGAAGTGCACGGGTATGAGCGGGTCCTTGAAGTCGCCGTGCATGATGAAGTACGTGTCCGGGAGCCAGATGTCGCTGTGGTGGTGGATGGCGTTGAGGAAGTCGTACCGGCTGTGGTTCGAGTACTGCAGCCGGGGGTCCAGCCACTGCTGCTGCAGCAGAAACTCCACCTCGTATTTCTGAAAGCAGAAGCAACAACACAGCCTATGTACTACACCCAAACCAATTTTGTTTTAAAAAAATCTGCAACAAAGTAGCACAACGACGACAACGAAAAATAAAAACCGCAACCGTGACCCTTACATTTGGCAAGCCTACAAAAAACGTGGAAAATCATCCATATTGCTACACATTAAATTTAAGTGACTGCTGGTACAGAGACTGGGGGGAGACCCGGGGCAATGGTGGGGTGGGGTAGGGTGGGGGCTGGGGCCACTGCTCCCCTCTGGGGTCCGACCCGGGGGCTCAGCTCACTATCGCCCCGGCCCGCCCGCCAGAATGGACAACGTCCTACTCCTACTCGTTAGCCGGGCCCCGCCGCGCCCCGCCCCGCCCCGCCCCGCCCCGCCCCGCCGCGCCCCGCCACGCCCCGCCGCCGTTTGGCTAAATCAGTTTATGGTCCGTAATTGGCGAGCGAACGAGCGTCCCGCGGAGTGTATGGCGCCAGGGGAAGGGGGTCGTGTAAAGTTTGCGGAAGTAAACGAGGCCGGCATTCGGGGCAAATGAAGGCTGCAAGGCAGACGGGGGTGGCGGGGCGGGGCGGGGCGGGGCGGGGCGGGGCGGGGCGGGGCGCGGCGGGGCGGGGCGGGGCGGGCCCAGTCCCAGCCGTGCGCCAGTCACCCCCATGCACCCCCTGCCGCTGCTATGCCCGGCCTGACCCGGCTGGTCCGGACGGCGCCGTGAAAAATGCGCACGGCGCAAGACGCGCCCGGACCGGCCAGGGGTATATATTTTTGGGCAAGTATGCAAATAACGCAGCAAGAGTTAAATTTCACAAGCGAACAAGCAGCAGCAACAGTAGCGGCGGGGCGGGGCGGGGCGCTACGCACACGCAGCTCATTTTTCTTTCGCGCCCATAGGCCGCAGCCCTGGTAGGCTGTGCTGTATAACACGCGCAGGGAATACGTTACTTTGGACCGAGCCGGAATAAATGAATGGTGAAGCGGAGGGAGAGCACAACTCCAAGAACCGCTTTTTCAGGAAATTTAAAAAAAAACACTATTTGCACTCACAAAAACGCGATGCACATGGACTGTCCTAAAGTTTTTAAATATCACGCTTCTTTGCTAATAAATAGGGCTGAACTCGTTTTGCGAACGGGCGGCGAAAAGGGGGTGGGGGTGGGGGTTGTCCAGCCAGAGCACAAAGAACCTACCCCCCCCCCCCACCCAAACTACCCCCTCGATCCGGATCCGCCCCTTCGAACACGCTGAGTGACCTCATAAGAAATGCATGAATAATCAACTCTCGCCCTGTCAGTGCACTGCGAAATTAGGTCGTGTCACGACCTCCTAAAAGTCCTCCCTCCCTCCCCTCCCCCACCACCCTCCAGAGCTGGCTACGCCCCCCGGGGGAGGGGGGAAGCCCCTTGCGTGCGTTTATGTCACTTTTACGACTGCCACGCATCGGCTCGCGCGCCCCGCCCCGCCCCGCCCCGCCCCGCCCCGCCCCGCCCCGCCATCGTCTTAATCCCCACGCATTAATTGCGCAGTCGGCAGTAATTTGGTCCGCGAGGCGCCGGCGAGGACTGCGGGGCTGATTACGCAGGACGGGGGGCCTAACGCCCGGCCCTTGGTATTCTCTCCAAACCCGCGCAGGGGCGGGGCGGGGCGGGGCGGGGCGGCAGCGTCGTGAGGCGTTCAATCAATATTCACGGGCCATAGGCACATCGGGCGGGGCGAGGCGGGCGGGGGCGGATGTATTTCCAGCTCGCGTGCGCCCCGCCCCGCCCCGCCCCGCCCCACCTCGGTGCGCCTGCACTTGACCCGCGGCACGAGATTGTTTATTATTTTATTGAGAAGGGGTGCGGGGGCGGGGCGGGTGCCGGGCGGGCGGTAGCGCATGCGCTCGTGTGGTAGGGGGCTACCCTGCCCCGCCCCGCACCCGCCCTACCCCACCCCCGCCCTTGCGCCCCGTGCCCATTTAGGAGTGGCTCGCAAGCGCTACAGATCACAAGCGCTACGAGTCACAAGCGCTACAGCTCGGTAGCGCTACGGGTCACAAGCGCTACAGCGAGAAACCGCGCGTTAGGCGGGGCCGAGCCGAGCCGAGCTAAACCTTGAAAAACTACGCACGTGGCGTGAAAACATGGAAAATTTTTGCGACAGTAAACCTCCCGAAGGAGGTTGCGGTTCCCGCCAGGCACAGGGCTTTTACCCCCCGTGGCAGCCAACTACTTCGGTGTTCTTATGGGAACCGGTGCTTTTCTGGCCGCGATCCTGTCGCGCAATTCGACAGATTTGATCCCCGTACTGTCAGATTTAGTCGTACGGTGGTTAACCGAACTGCCCTGTCCCCAGAGCATGGAATAGCTATTTATGGAGACAGATTCTAGGACTTATGCCCCCACGACCGACCACCAGTCGTGGGCATGGGACGGAACTTCCTGGCAACCCGCTGTCGCTACCAGTGAAGAACCTACCTGGGTTTGAACCAGGCCCCATGTGCCGAGTCTCACAGACACCCCACGGTTTTCGCGGCACCACTAGACCACTAGACCGTCGGCTATTCCACGAGGAGCTCAGTTGAAATGGGGGGCTTGAATTCCACTCTCCAGATTGTTGTCCTCAGAAAAATTAAATGTTTTGGTAAGATTCGAACCTCCGTCCTGCGACTCTCCGCGCGGACACTATGCCGGCACGGCTACGACGCCACGGTGCCAGATGCCGGACCACTAGGAGTCATGCTGCGCGAGAAGCCACAGTCACCGAAGAAACGAACCCGGTGTCATGAGTGCGCCTGCTCTCCGGCCAGTGCTGGGCCGGGCGCGTAGCGTCATTGGTATCGTCGCTGCTCATAGCACTGGGCGGGAAGTGGTTCAAAAACCGCGTAATTTTTTTTCTTTTTATTATTTTTTTTTGTTCGGACCAAGTGCTCTTTCCAGCTATACCGTCCTTGTGACTTGGGCAACTGCAAAAAAGGCACTGAAAAGAGCGCTTGGTCGAACCAAAAAAAAAATTAACAAGAAAAAAAAATAACGTGATATTTGAACCACTGCCGTAATTTTTTTTTCTTTTTAATTTTTTTTTTGTTTCGACCAAGCGCTCTTTTCAGTGCCTTTTTTGCAGTTGCCCAAGTCACAAGGACGGTATAGCTGGAAAGAGCACTTGGTCCGAACAAAAAAAAAATAATAAAAAGAAAAAAAATTACGCGGTTTTTGAACCACTTCCCGCCCAGTGCTATGAGCAGCGACGATACCAATGACGCTACGCGCCCGGCCCAGCACTGGCCGGAGAGCAGGCGCACTCATGACACCGGGTTCGTTTCTTCGGTGACTGTGGCTTCTCGCGCACCATGACTCCTAGTGGTCCGGCATCTGGCACCGTGGCGTCGTAGCCGTGCCGGCATAGTGTCCGCGCGGAGAGTCGCAGGACGGAGGTTCGAACCTTACCAAAACATTTAATTTTTCTAAGGAAGTGGAATTCTTCGAGCGGAATTCAAACCCCCCCTTTCAACCGAGCTCCCTCGTGGAATCGCCGACGGTCTAGTGGTCTAGTGGTGCCGCGAAAGCCGTGGGGTGTCTGTGAGACTCGGCACATGGGGCCTGGTTCAAACCCAGGTAGGTTCTTCACTGGTAGCGACAGCGGGTTGCCAGGAAGTTCCGTCCCATGCCCACGACTGGTGGTCGGTCGTGGGTCATAAGTCCCAGAATCTGGCTCCAAAAATAGCTATTCCATGCTCTGGGGACAGGGCAGTTCGGTTAACCACCGTACGACTAAATCTGACAGTACAGGGATCAAATCTGTCGAATTGCGCGACAGGATCGCGGCCAGAAAAGCACCGGTTCCCATAAGAACACCGAAGTAGTTGGCTGCCACGGGGGGTAAAAGCCCTGTGCCTGGCGGGAACCGCAACCTCCTTCGGGAGGTTTACTGTCGCAAAAATTTTCCATGTTTTCACGCCACGTGCGTAGTTTTTCAAGGTTTAGCTCGGCTCGGCCCCGCCTAACGCGCGGATTCTCGCTGTAGCGCTTGTGACCCGTAGCGCTACCGAGCTGTAGCGCTTGTGACTCGTAGCGCTTGCGACCCGTAGCGTTAGCGAGCTGTAGCGCTTGTGACCTGTAGCGCTTGTGATCTGTGGCGCTTGTGACCTACGTCCGCCCATTTCAGTTGCTGCGTTTTCACACGCGGGTGAGTCCATGGGGAGAGATGCAGCCGCAGAAGATGAGCTTTCTCCAGTCTCTCTGCGAGCAAGAGTGCGTATTAAGAGAAAAAATTCTCAGAATCGTTGAATGGCCAATTAATTTTCTCTGAGAAAACCGCTGTCGTCTTCGAGTTATGGCGCCTACAATCACGGTACACTACATTAAAAAAAATATTTGTAAATAATGTATTATAGAAAAACGTTCTCTAGTTTAAATTGTAAATTTACGAAAATACTTTGCACAGTAGTAATGAAAAATAAATAGAACCCCGTATAGAAACTTTCTCCGACCGACCTGCGCGGTCAAAACATGGCGGTGTGGCCTCTCCAGTCGACCGCCGACCTACTTCCAGGGCAGGATAAATAGGAACGTCACTCACCTCATCCCCGATCCGATTGACCGATCAATCCCTCTCCTCTCCCCCTCCCCTCCTGGCAACCGCGGCCCACTCGCCCACCTCGCCTTCCGAGTCACACGGCTGTGGGCCGGGCCGGGCCGGGGCGTCAGAAGAAAGCGATATGATGAAAAAACAATATTGTGCTACGCGCGGTTCAGCCCCCACTCCCCCTCCCTCCCAGCCTCCGGTTGTTAGGATGAGCCCCCACCTACCTCCCCCATCCCCAACCACCTTGCGAGTCACGCCGCCCGCCCCGCCCCGCCCCGCCCCGCCGCCGCTGGCAAGCCATTCCCCAGGGCGCGCTTTGCAGGCGTCGCGGCGCGGTCCGGCGCGGCTGGCTAACGGAATAACTTTTTAAGTCCGGTTTCTCTCGTCGCCACAGCTCCCCCCGGTCCTCCTCCTCTCCCGTAACGGGTCTTAAAAACCGACTGAGTGCGTTCCGGTCCAGGTGAGAGAGGAGGGAAGGTCACAAGAAACTCGCACGCCGCTCCAGACAGTAGTCTTTCACACGATTTTCTTTTCCTCATTTGCCGTCTCCTAAAAGGGAAATAAATGAGGCCGTTAGACTCACCAAACTGCTTTCGTCAGGAGATGCGAGGCTGAGTAGGAGGACGCTCATGTTGACCGTCAGCGTCCCTGCAAACACACCAGCAGGACGTCACATCGTGATCTCTAAAAGGGTAAAAAAAAAGGGGGGGAAAGAGAAGTACATAATGGAAGTGGGAGATCAGGGACCGGGGAAGGGGGGGGGGGGGGCGCAGGACGGGACGCCATTTCAGGGCTCCAGTTACCGTCTCGATTATCAACTGCCTAACTTTGGCCGACAAACAGCCAAGCAGCGTTGCCCTTTGTGTCTGCACCGGAGGGGCGGGGTAAGGCGGGGCGGGGCGGGGCGGGGCGGGTGTGGCTGGACGGATGAGCAGCAGCACATTGCCAGCCCGCGGTACAATGTGCCCGCGGCGGTTCCCCCGCCCCCACCTCCTCAACGAGTGCCACCTCCAGGTTGCTGCAGCGAGCCCCTCCACCCTTCCACGGTGGTGTTGGAATAGTTGCGCAGTATTCTCCTCCGGGCCCTCGCCGCGCCCCGACCACCAGAATTACGATGCTCGGCGGCTTCATGAGACTTTTTCAACCCCCTCGCTTTATCCCCTTCAACCCTCACTTTCCTCTCTCTCCTGTTGTTATTCCTCCTCGTCTTCCCGCTGGAGGCCGCGGGGGTCTGGAGGAAAGTCCAGCCCCCCAGCGCTGTGACAACTCTAATCGTTTGGATGATACCGCCGTGACACCTCCCTGCCACCAGCCCCCCCCCCCCCAACTCAAGCCGCTGTCACCCGAGCAAAGGGCAGGAGAAGCAGGTCAATAATTAAATCCTACGGTCGCTCCCAGCGCTCCCCTCCGGTCCCCTTTCAAATATAATCCTCGTCCCTCGGCCCGGACGGTGGAGGCTTCGCATTGTGGAACACGGCGGCACGGCACGGAGCGGCGCGGACTTTTTTTTCGGAGCGGCGGAGAAGAATAAACGCGTGAAACAATATGGCCGTGTCGCTAATGGTCTGCGGCGGGGCGGGGCGGGGCGGGGCGGGGCGGGGCAGGCCGGAGAAGTGAAGCAAAATCCTTGCGGAGGGTGAGGATAGCGGGGGGCAGCCAGGAAAGGGAAGGGAAAGGCCGGGATCAAGTCAAAGTCAAAGACGATGCGGGGCGTGGCGTGGCGGGGCGGGGCGGGGCAGGAGGGGCAGCGGACGGCCAGAGCGGGGCTGAGCCTTTAAAACCGTCGCCGTCAACGCCCTTCCCTCCCCCTCCCCCTACACGGCTACAGCCAGGTCGGGCTGGGCGCCGCCCGCACCCTCACCCGAGTGCCTGCCGGCCCGGCCGATCTCTCATCCTCTCAGAGCAAATAGGGATCGTTGGGTGACCGCTGCGCGCTGCGCGCTAGCCCTGCCCGCTGCGTGCGTGTGCTGCTAGAGGTCCCTGCAGAGGATGACAGGGCCCAGTAAGCGGAGGGGAGGAGTCCGCGGCTCCACCTCCGTCCCGCATAATAACGCTGCCTTTCGTCGTTTCTAGTTCAGCGCAAGAGCTATACATTTCAACGTGAGTTTTTGAATGCTTTTCTTAAAAAAAAAAATCTACGTCTCTATCTTACTCGCTTCTCCTCGATTCCTCGCCCGCCCGCACCAAGCGTGCGAGGCGCGGCGCGGCGTACTCTCAAGGAGAGGTAAACATCATTTCGGTGCAACGCTATGGCCGCCCCGCCCCGCCCCGCCCCGCCCCGCCCCCGGGCCGCACAGAGAGGACAAGATGAGGCCAATTGGAAGAGGGGTGTCACGCTCGGGCGAGCAGGCTCTGATTCAGTCATCCCGCGCGGGGTGGCGGGGCGTGGCGGGGCGTGGCGGGGCGTGGCGGGGCGGGGCGGGGCGGCCTGATTGATCGTCGTGCAGGACCTGCTCCTGCTCCTACTTCTCGCTGTCTCTTTGACATTTAAAGAAAAAAACATGGCTCCTTTTCTTTCATCCACTGCCACTCTGACGGTATTTTTTTTTTTTTAAAGAAACTAAAATGCGACTGATCTCACTGCTTCTGAACTTACCCGAAACTGGTGGTAATAGTCTCTTGTCGTAGCGCGAGTTTTTTAATAAGTCGTCCAGAATTTCTTTGTCCGACTTGCCGTCGTCGAATCTGGAACAAAAGAAGAGACAAAACAAAAATCAGGTTGGGGAACGCAGGTCCGCAAGGCTACTACTACTATAGCGAAGACAATGTCAAGAAATAACGAACAGTACGGAACAAATCGACAACTAAATTTATCAAAAACAGCCGGTCCACCCTCTCTTCTGCGGCCTGGCCGGGTCCCTCACTACCGCCCCGCCCCGCCCCACCTCTCCTCGCAGCAGCAAACAAGCTGAATAGAATATCTCCTTTTACTGCCCGCTAAATCCCAGCACGGGGGCCGGCCGTAAACAGAAACATGGTAGCAGCGCGGGGCCGGGCCGTGCCGGGCCGGGCCGGCAGTGAGAGCGGCGTGGAGCAGCGGCCACTCGGCGGGGGCGGGGCGGGGCGGGGCGGGTGGGGTGGGGTCTATTCCAGAACACCTTGCTGGAACACCCGCCCGGCCAGCAGCGCGGCGCGCGCCCCGCGGCCCACACGACGGAGCTGATGCTGCCAGAGCTGCCAAACCCAGCTGCGCGCGTCGCCGCGGGCGGGACAGGATGGGGCGGGGGCTGCGGGCTCGAGGGTAGGGTGGTAAAGTACATGTACTATAGGGATTGTGTACTCCCGGTACCTAGGGCTTATGGCCGGGGAGTACGACCACTCTGCGACATACCGCGCGGGAGGGAACCACTCCATCGTGACGCATTACTCGGTACCCGCTACCCTCCGCCCCGCCCCGCCCCGCCCCACCCCGCCTGGTCCCTGTCGATAATCAGCCCCAAACAATCACCCCTAATGCAGCCCGAGTGATGAGCGCTATCTCTGGGCGGCAGGGCCAGGCAGGCGGGCGGGCAGGGTTCGGCTAGGCCCCGCCCCCGCCCCCGCCCCGTTCCCACATGACACCCCAGCCATCGCCAACACCAGCGCCAGCCTGTTAATAGTAACATTTCCCAAATCATTGCGCTAAGCCGCACTGAGCGCCTCGCCTCGCCTCGCCGTAGCCAGAGTAGCGAACATGACGATAATTGGAGCGGGTCAGGCCTGGCCGGACGGTCAATTCGGCCCACATATAATTTAGTTTTATACCCCGCGCTGATGGCGGTGGCGTTCCCCCCCCCCCCCCCCCCCATGCTCCTCTCCACGATGCATAGTTAATCAGGTGGGTGAATAAAACACGATATCGCAGCGGAGAGAGTCGAGACTGCTCGAGACGTGAGTCATAAGGGCATTACTGCACTACAGCGAGAAAAAATGTCATGATATCATACTTTTTTTTCCCTCCCTCTCTTTTTGATGGAAACAACATGTTTACGCTTTTTTTGGAGTGATTAGAAATATGTTGTACAGTGAAATTTGTAACAAATAAAAAAAATCACTCACATGTCTACGGTATCCGAGAGCGCCGACACCTGCCACATGATGAACCACAGGGCGGCCAGGCCCGCCAACTGCGCCAGCATCTGCAACACGACAGTTTCAAGTTACAACAAACGAGTCTCCTGACTGTTTAGAAATAGAAACAAACGGAGAATTTTTTTTATAGTCACGTCACCCGACCAGACGCGCCCCGCTAAACAGTTGTGCGTGACACTGGTTGTCACACTCGCTCGGGTGCATGGTCCTATCGGTGTCCGATACCATGCAGCCGGGTCCTATCGTGATAAGCGGTGAACTAAAAGCGACGGGTAAACTTTGCGCAGCCGGGAGGGCTCCCCCGCCCCGCCCCGCCTCGCCCCGCCTCGCCCCGCCCCGCCCCGCCCCGCCCCGCCCCCGCCCCTGGCCCTGAGGCTTTATTCCAGGTACGCGCGGCCTTAAGTGAAGGGAAGTCTACTTAGAGCAAACAGTAAGGCTAATGGTATATTCGGGATGGCGGTGCCGAGGCGAGGCGGGGCTCCGCGGCCCCGCGCCCAACCTGCTGTACCACGCCACCACCGCAAAAAACTACCGTAAATTTTATAACAGTGATGCGGTAGGACAAAGCGTAACGCCGCGGCTAAAAATTATTTTTATTCCGAAGAAAAAAAAAAAAGACGCGTTCTACTTCAACACAACGTAAGTCATACGTATCCAATCGTGTATAAAAGACTGCTCACCCGTGACTCTTTGACTGAGCACTGTGCACGGCGGGGCGGGGCGAGGCGGGGCGGGGCGGCGCGGGGCGGGGTGCAGCGCGGCCGAGGGGGGGCCCTCAGCCACTGGCCTCGCCTCCGAGAGCAGTCGAGTCTGGGACACAGAGAGATGGAGAGAGAAAGGTCACAGCACGGCATCGTAGAAAGTAATGACGACCAACAAAAACACCCGACCATTATTTAGAGCGAAGCAGTTGTCGGGGACGCCGCGGACCCGCGACGGGTACGCCAGGGGTGCGCGGGCGGCCACCCCTCTGATGGCCAGCAGGGTCCACTACACCGGGCGGGGCGGGGCGGGCGCGTCTGCAGCTGACAGCGAGTGGAAAAGAGAGTACCAGGTCGGGATGAGGCGGGAGGGAGCAGCCGTCTCGTCCGGTGTATGCGGCTCATCGGCGCGGCCGCGGCCCCTAGCGGTCCCTGAGGTTAGCTAGTCTGCGCCCCCCGGCGCACACCGATGGGTAAAATAATAATAATAAAAAAAAACCCTACGAGGAAGGAGAGGCGAGGCGCCGTGCATACACCGGTATCTCGGGCCTTACAGCTGAGAGGATTTATTTCAAGGCCGATGGCGTACTACGAGCGTATACACACAGCCTCGACTCGCCGCAGCCCCCCCCCCCCCTACCACCCCCACCCCCTGCCGGGCCCGCTTGCTGCCTGCCTGCGCTTCCCCCCATTCCTCTTCCCACGCCCTTCTCGCCCATCTGAGATGACGCCAGTTTTCATCATCAGAATTCATGTGGAGCCCTCACGTTCCTACTCTTTCTCACTCACTCTCTCTCTCTCTCTCTCTCTCTCTCTCTCTCTCTCTCTGTCTTTCTCTCTCTCTCCCTGTCTCCCCTCCTTTCGCACCCTCTCCCTTTCCGCGCCCTTTCACGTCCACGTTTCGGGGGCGGCGGTGGCGGCACGACCGCAAAAGGCAAGGAAATATTTTCCACGCCCGTTGACAGGCGCCCCGCTTGATTTGACGTGGCGAAGGCGTGGCGAGGCGTGGCGGGGCGTGGCGGGGCGTGGCGGGGCGTGGCGGGGCGTGGCGGGGCGTGGCGGGGCGTGGCGGGGCGTGGCGGGGCGTGGCGGGGAGCAGGGCGGTGGATGACGGCGAGGCGTGCTGCGGTTTCTAGCAGGCGGTGTGATCCCGGCACGGAGCACAGCAGCCCGCCCCGCCCCGCCCCGCCCCGCCCCGCCCCGCCCCGCCCCGCGACCTCGACCACAACCACTACCACCGCGCCGCTTTTTTATGCACCCCGTTTTATTTTAATAACCATCAGGAGAGAGCAAACCAACGGGGTGAAGAAAAAAAAGAAGAACGGTTTAGTTTGCAAAAAGAAAGGACTAGATAAATTGTTTGCTTTATTTTAAAGAAAGAAAGAGAATGGAGAGAATGAGTGATGAGTAAGGGAAAGAGAAAGGCGAGGGTGAGAGAGGCGGCTAAAGGTTGCACGGGCGCAGGCAGACTCCCACACTGTTTCTCCGGTGAGTGATGGACTGGCCAGTGACCGGGGCGCCATGCGCGCGCGGCCGCGGCGCTTCCCCAGGGCGCTCTCCATAAAATAATCAGCACTTTTAACCCCCGGCCCGGCGCAGCAGCACCTGCCCGGCGCGGCCCGCCCGGTAGCTCGATGCGTCCTAACGACAAAGTCCGATGTTTTGCTCTCCCGTTACACAAAGTCCGATGTTTTTAGCTCCCGTTACACAAAGTCCGATGTTTTTCGCTTCCGTTACACAAAGTCCGATCTGTTTTCCGTCGCGCTCTGCACCGCAGTCTCATTATCGTTATATGTTCGCCAATATTAGTGATAGAAAAAAAATAAAAACAACTGCAATTTCCTAAAAGATTGCATAATAACATGCTTTTAAGAATAAAATGAATGCCACCACAACAACGCTGCAATAGAGATTCAAACTGGCACCTTCCGAGAGCGGCCAAAAGCAGATCAGACTTTGTGTAACGGGAGCGAAAAACATCGGACTTTGTGTAATGGGAGCGCAAAACATCGGACTTTGTGTAACGGGAGCGAAAAGCATCGGACTTTGTCGTTAGGACGCATCGAGCTGATCCGATAGGATCCCGGCGAACCAGCGAGCAGACCAGACCAGCAGGGGGATCGAGAGCGAAATAAGTAAGGCTCTTCATGATGCGGAGGCCAAACGAGCCGCGGGCGGGACAGCGAGAAAAGCGCAAGACGGGCATTCTACTTGACGGTGGAGTTATACGCCTCCCTTTTGCCCTATAACCCCACATGCGCCCCAGTCCTGCCGCGTCACCCGCCGCCCCGGCCCCGGCCCCGGCCCCGGCCCCGGCCTCTACATTGCCTGCGCCACGATGAGCAGAAGCAAGCCCTCGGGCCGAGGCCGGCCGGGCTGAGTCACAGCGGCTGCAGGCCGAGCCCAGGCAGGCCCGTAGGCCCAGCCGACCGGGTGTTCACACCTCATTAAGGATTGAAGCACCCGGCCGGGGCCGGGGCCGGGGCCGGGGCCGGGGCCGGGGCCGAGGCCGAGGCCGGCACCCCTGCCCAGCCCAGCCAGGCCGCCACACCTCGCTGTCTCTGGGCGCCCTGGGCTGGGCTGAACCTCTTCAACGACCGCTCTCCCTCGCCCTCGCCCCGCCGCCTCCCTCCTGTCTCTCTTCCCACTCTGTTAAACGCAGCACACACAATCTCAAATCGCAAGACACAAATATCTTGGTCCGTCCAAAAAACACATTGTATCCCGTGGTGTTCGAAGGCGAGGCGACGATTTGACACCTTGATGGGACTCGGCCGGGCCGGGCAGGGGCAGGGCCGACCGAGGCCATGGCCTTTCCGTTTTTAAGTCCCGTCGTCCCCTCGGGCGCGCGGGGCGGGGCGGGGCGGGGCGGGGCGGGGCGGAGTCGGGGCGGGGCGGGCCCAGCAGACGAGGCAGACGAGGAGCGGCCCACAAGACAAAAGCCTTTATTTTTGAAGCGGCCCTTTCTCCGCTTCTATTTCTGACGGATAACGCGCGCTGCGCAGTCGTCCGCGTCGACCCTTAATAAACAACGCCAAAGTTTTCGGGCTGCGGCGGAGGGGGAAAGTGTCACAGGCACGGAGGACTCAAAATAAAAGACGTAAAGACAGGCCATAGAGTATTTGAACCCTCGGTCATAAAAGGACCTCCTCCTCCTTCTCCTCCCTCCTTACTGCGGGGTCAGTGTTTGCCCAGTCTCATGTTGTTGCTGTTCTTGTTTTTGCCGCTCTTGCTTTTCGCCCCGTTTTCCCGCCTGTTTGTCCTGGTCCCTATTCATATTTAAAGCGCCGCGCCAAAAGCGACGGTCGCCGCCGTGAAAAGAGGCAGCAAGTGAGCGGCGCGACAACATGGCCAGAGCCCGGCGGGGCGGGGCGGGGCGGAGGGTAAGTTATCCCCTAGCAAAAGTGGGAGCTCCCGGCGTATGCGTAACCCCCTCCCCCTCCCCCCGCACTCCCCCGGGATAGTCGGCAAACCGGGCTCCCGCACCGGCCCGGTATAGTCCGGCCTGCACACGCGCGTGTGTGTGCGCGCGCGCCCGCGCGCATGTCCTTCGAGGGAAGGAATAAAAAGTGTGCGGTTCGATTATTTATTCCTTTGAGGGGGGCCTCCGCAGCCAAGAGGCACGGCAGAGTAAAGAAGGTACGAGCTAAAGTGGGGGGAGGGGGGGGGGGGGTGCAAGACAGAAAGTAAAAGGGGGGGTAAAGGGGTTAAAAAAGGGGGATACCGTGAAAGGAAAACTAAAATAAAAATAATATGGGCAGAACAGCGCAGGGAGAAAAGGAAAAGGACGGCTTATCGCAAAAAAGAAAAGGCGAGTTATTGCCACCAAAGGAATTGATCATTACCGAAAAACGGCAATGATCACTGTCGTTTGTAAAACAGTGAAGGGAGAGAAGGGTTAAGGACGACGACAGACCTAAATAAAAACTGTACCCCTGTCTCTTTTGTTTTCAGGGTGAACGGGGAGGTCTTCATTCATCATCCCTTCATTGGTCCGCGCCGCCGGTGGCTGCAGCTAGGACCTCGCCCAGGCCAAAATTTCCATGTATGGGAACCCCATGCGAGCATGCTCCCAAGGTTTCCCATGGAAAAAATAACCCCACGGGATTTTTGGCCGCCGTGCCCCCCGTGTCCATGGTGTTCCGGTCCCATTGATATTCCATGGTGAGAGGCTCTCATGTTGTCACATCATCCCATGATTCCAAAGTTGGTCAGCAAAAGGTTATAAAAACTTTACAGACGTAAAGTGCGAGACGTGCGGTAGGGGTGTCTGAACCGAGGCGGAGCCAAATCTGTTGTCTATTCTTACCTAGCACCAGCCGTTTTCGAGTTACCAGAAAAATATGCTCCAATTTAGATAACATTAAAATGGCTCTACTTAAATTGTTTGTAGATGCTGCATACCAAATATTAGATTGATATCTCAAGAGATACAGATTTTATAAGCGTACTGAGATTTCATGGGATATTTTTTTCCCATGGGGTATCATGACACCATGATAGAAAGTGAAACGTCCATGGGAACTGTTTCCTCCATGGTGTTCCTTTGCATGGGATTTGAAAAGCCTCATGGGGTTTCTATCCCATGGTAAATTTTTCCATGGGAGTAAATGGGCGTTTCCATGGGAAGAATACTATCCCATGGTGAACGTGAAGTCTGCCCATGGAGTAATTAGCCTTTTCCATGGAAAGTTACGGGTCCCATGAGGTTTAGCCCATGGAATCTCATGGGGTGGTCATGGAAATTTTGGCCTGGGCGGCGCGGCCGTATGTGATGAGGGTCTGTCCCCGCCCCGCCGCAGACACAGTCGCCCGTCATCAACAGCTGACAGCCGTCCTGATGGATCGGCCGCTGAAAAGCGCCGCGCCCTTCTGCGGGTGTTTCAGCCTCCGCTCCGCACGCGTCTCCCGGACCTCCCCTGTTGCGGAGGTCAGGAGGCAAGTCGTAGTCGTACAGTGTATCGGGCGAGCGCCTGCACACCGCGGGGTAGGCCACCCGCCCGGCAGGCGCGCGCGGCGGGTTTGCCTACCCACTCCGCAGCCGTGAATGCCAGTTCCACAAAATTTGAGCTTTTCTAAATGATCGCCTGCAGAGCCGCAGTACTGTCGCGCGTGTTCTCCGACACGCCCCGTATGGAATACCCCGGAGCGCGTTACGCGTAGACTGCAGTTTCCACGTGACACTTCTCTTATGCAACGCGTTATTATATGAGTGGGCGATATTTTATCAACCAGCCAGCCAGCCAGGCGTGCCAGCCACACTATATCCCGCTGCCGCTCCAATCTCCTGCAGCAGGTGCACCGGTGTGGGGCGGGGGGGCGGGGCGGGGCGCCAGAGGTGGCGGGGAGACTTTTAGCTCCCCCCAAAACAACATGGTAATAAGGGGATAGGACGCTGTCCCGGAATATACAGCGAAGCGCGCGCGAGTTTGGCGAATAAGTTATTCATGAGCGACCCCAGCCCGGCCCGGGCCCGGCCCGCCACGCCACGCCACGCCCGCTGCACCCGGTCCCGTGACCTCACCGTGGCCAGGTCTTCCTGGAGAGAGGATGCATAGCGCCCGCGGCCCGGCCCGGCCCGGCCCGGCGTTGGATAATATAACACCATTATGAAAATTAAAGCGTATTTACACGAGACGTGAAATTACCTGCCACATTATACCGACCGATAGGTGTAGGTTTATCGGATGTGACAGTTTCTAGATTTTATTTCTATATTTTTTTTTGAAAAGTGAAGTGAGGCCTGTTTAACGCGTATCAGCGCTACAAATATTTTTTTTTCTGTCACGCTTCCTACCCGACGGTTTGGTGCGGCGGTGGCACCAACGCAGACTCCTCTCTAAAGCACGTGCGGTCGGGTGAGGTGCCGCTGTGAGCAGCATTTAAGCCCCATGACCGCCGAGGGGATCACTAGCGCCTGCTGTAATCATTCTCGCTCTCGTTTAGATGAGAGAGAAAGTGCGAGCATCAGGAGGGAGAGAGAGAGCATGGCGTTAAATAGGGAGGTGTGAGAGGCGAGAAAAAGAAGTAGCGAAAAGTAAGAATACTGTAGCTCCCCGCCCCGCCCTGGCCCCACCCTGGCTCCGCTTTCTCACGGCGAACGCATCTCTCCGTCTCTCTTTAAACATCCCCCTATACCCCCACCCCTCGGGACACAGCGAGCGGCGCGAGGCGAGAGGCGGCCAGGGTTAAGTGGCGTGGTGTCGGTGGCGTGGCGTGGCGTAGCGTAGCGCGGCGCGACGGGCGTCAACTGGCGACGATCCCACCCCCCGAGCAGCGGAGGGCAGGGCGAGAAATGAAAACTCCGGAATGAACGCGGCCCGGGTGGTGCGAGCTCGAGCACGCAAATGAGTTGCGGGAGAGCGAGGAGCGGAGCGCGGCGAAACAGAACGCAGGAGGAGGGCGGCGGGGACACGAGCACGCGGGGCCTCGCTCAGGCAGGGCAGACATCGACGCTTTTTGCTTTTTCATGCATGTGTCCGCAGCAGATTAAAAGAAACTTTCCGTGACAGAAGGAATAGAAACGGCCCGTTTTCAGGTGAAAAGCGCCGCAGATCAGGTAGACACACTTAAAGCTCAGCTTTGCACGCGGTCCAACGCGTGTGTCTACCTAGTTACATACAGATGGCGGGGGCGAATCCTAACTGAACACCTGCTTAACATGCAGTCGCTGCGTATACCGCATCGGCCAGGGTGGCCCGCGGCCATGACTAGCGAGGGAGGCACAAGACCCCTACACTGTGAAAACCTTGCGAAGAAATTGTGTTCGTAAGCGTTCGTAAGCCGCGAAGCATTCCGCTGCTTCGTATTGCGAAGCATTTTCTTCGTAGTGTACAAACAAATTTCTTCGCAAGGCAGGGCTTGCGAAGAAAATGCTTCGTATTACGAAGCATTGCGAAGCAGCCAAATGCTTCGCAACGTTACGAAGAATTTACTTCGTAAGGATTTTACAGTGTAGGCGATTAATCCCGGGGGAGGGGGGGTATTAATCGGCCAAAAAATTAGTACCCCCCTAGGCGCCCCGTCCCGTCAGGAGGGGCTGGGGCCTAGCTAGCTCGCTCCCAACGCGCGCGTCGCTCCCTGACCCGCCTCAACCCGAGAGCATAAGGGGGCAGCAGGGGTGGGGCGGGGCGGGGCGAGGCCTGGCAGCCGCTTGTTCGGTGGAAGGTGACAGTTGGGCTAACCCGGCCGCTATGGCAGGGGAGGGGGAGATAGGATAGGCCCAGCACTGTGGTGTGCGGCGGGGCCCGGCCCGGCCCGGCCCGCCCGGTAAAGTGATTAGATCAGCAGCAGCAGGGAGGGAAGCACGGCGCCGGTGTGGCCCGGCCCGGCCCGGCCCGGCTCACGCGCGTGCTTATCGGGGCCGTGTAACCCGCGCGTGGCGCCTGCCCGCCCCGCCCCGCCCCGCCACACCGCCATTCCAACGTGAAACGTCCACCAGGTTGGGTGCTCCCTCCCTACACTTACTCGTTGACACTCGTATTTCAATTCTCCACGAAATAAACAAATTCTCGCGGAAAGACAGTTTGGCGGGGTGGATGTGGCTGCCTCGCTGCGCTGCGCGAGCTTCACAGACTACACTCCTGATTCACTCCGCTGCTTACGCTCGCGGGTTGACTGGTGTTTGAGTGTTTGGGGTCCGCAGGTCAGGTAGGTAGAGGAGGTGAGCGCGACCGGGCCGGGCCGGGCCGGGCCGGGCCTGTGTGAGTTCCCACGAGCCCCAGCCCAGCCCAGCCCAGCGGGGCCATGATCCCGCACACCAGCGCCAATTAATCAAGTGGTTAATGTGAGAAAAGGGGCGCGGGGCCGTGCAACGCTCCATCATCCAGCAGCAGCAGCAGGCTGCCAGCCCTGCCAGCCCCGCCAGCACCGGCCCGGGCCCGGCCGGCCGGCAGGCAGGCAGGCCCAGCTGGCAGCCCAGCCGGCCCCGCGACGTCCTGCAGGATACACGGTGCGACAACGAGACCCGGTCATTACTCATACCCAACAGATATCCCGTCCCACTTGTCTTTATCTCGCGCGAACTCTCCCTCTCTCTCTCACACACACGAGAAAGCCCCCTCACCCTATCTATCTCTATCTGCCGCCCTCTGTGCCCCACGACCATCCGCCACGCTCGGCCGACCATGATTCCGCCCTGTTGTTTTCTACCACACGATCCCATACGGTTCTATGTTTTTTTTTCTTTCTATTTTATCCCGGCCTCCCATTCACGTCACTTGAACGCCCCACCCCGCCCCACCCCGCCGGCAGGGGCCCTGGGGGCCTGATAATGAAGATGAGCGAGAAAAATAAATGACGTGCCTGTGCAGCCCCGGGGACCAGCCCCCCACCCCAGCCACACCCCTTGTTCCACCTGCCTCCCGCCCCCGAGCCTTAATACACCATGCTATCCGGGCGGGGCGGGGCGGGGCGGGGCGGGGCGGTGCAGGGGAGCAGATCGCCTGGATTGAGCCCGCAGCGCTGTCTACGAGGCGGCTGCACGGCCCGGCCCGGCCCGGCCCGGCCGAACCTGCCGCGCCCTCAGAGTGACAGACTGGCAGTCATCTGCCTCCTTAGGCGCCCGCCCCGCCCCGCCCCGCCCGGCCCGGCCCGGCCCGCCCCGCCCCGCCATCCCCTCGCTCTTCTCCGCTGATAACGACGTATCGGATGCCGATAGTGGATTTCTATCAGATGGGGGTGGCTTCGCCCCCAACCCCCACCCGTCTGCTGCTCAGCCCCGCTCCAAAAAAATCGCCGCCCTCCGCCCCACCATCTCTCTCCTTCCTGGAGCCGCTCGCTGTACATCCGCTTCAGGAGTGAAGTGTGGGGAGGCCTGGGCGTTCCAACGCGGCGCGGGGGCGGCGGGGCGGGGTGTGGCGGTGGGGACAGTTCGGCGCGCAGGGCAGGGCATGGCCCGAGGGACCTAGCAGTGTGGCGTGGCGCTCCCACATTCTTGCACACATAACTTGGATGGAAGGTGGCGTGGCGGGGCGTGGCGGGGCGTGGCGGGGCGTGGCGGGGCGTGGCGGGGCGTGGCGGGGCGTGGCGGGGCGTGGCGGGGCACGGCTTGGCGGACGGGGTGTGATAGAGGCGGTCGTCCACCCCCTCGAGGCAGAGCGCGGCTCCCTCCGCCGCCCTGCGGACTGCTCTAACTTGGCTGCGGTCAAGAGTCCGGACCAAAGAGATTATTTCGACCGCGGAATCCGCGAGCAGCTGAGCTGCCACGCGGCCGATCCGACGCGCACGCCCCGCCCCGCCCCGCCCCGCCCCGCCCCGCCCCGCCCCGGCCCGCCCCGCCCCGGCCCGCCCCGCGGACGGAGCACTCCCCGAGAGATGAGCCCCCCCAGCCCCATCTGCAGCTGGGCAGCGGCTGAGCGCGCCGCGCGGCGGGGCGGCACGGCACGGCGGCACGGCACGGGACGCATGTCTCCCCCGGGGCCGATTGCTCGAAGCACCGCGAAACAAACTGCTCCGCCCCGCGCACTACCGCCCCGCACACGACCCTACTCATGGCCACGGCCACACCAGGCATGGTGGAAGCGCCTAATTTCCGTTCTCTCCATTTCAAATCGTCCTGCTGACCTGTGACGCCCCACCGCGCGGATTCACACGGGAAAATAAAGGGTGTAAAAGGGATCCACTGCAGGCAGCAGAAAGTGTCATAGATTTGAACCGCCGAAATACCCTCAGGGAACGTGTGTCCCCCCGGTGGGACATATGCACTAGGGCTCGTGCATAGGCAACCGAAATGACACAGTGTCTCGAACGCAACTTTTTTCCATTGCTGGGTAAAACTCCAAATGAGGTTTTTTCGTGTTCAAGACATCGAGATGCACCTTCCATGTGATTTTAAGAGTTTTACCAAGCATAGAAGAGACGCTAGGGGCGATAATGTGAATTTTCGTCGAGTTTTGAACGATTTCTCGAACACCACTTTTTTCCATGGCTGGGTAAAACTCCAAATGAGGTTTTTTCGTGTTCAGGACATCGAGATACACCTTCCATGTGATTTTCAGAAGTTAAGCCAGCATAGGAGAGACGCTAGGGGCAATAGTGTGAATTTTTTTACGAAGTTCCGTCGAGTTTTAAACCATGTCTCGAACGCAACTTTTTTCCATTGCTGGCTTAACTTCCGAATTATGTTTTTTCGTCTTCAGGACATCGAGATACACCTTCCATGTGATTTTCAGAACTTAAGCCAGCATAGGAGAGACGCTAGTTCGCTAGGTGCGATAATGTGAATTTTCGTCGAGTTTTGAACGATTGCTCGAACGCAACTTTTTTCCATTGCTGGCTTAACTTCCGAATTATGTTTTTTCGTCTTCAGGACATCGAGATACACCTTCCATGTGATTTTCAGAAGTTAAGCCAGCATAAGAGAGACGCTAGGGCGATAGTGTGAATTTTACGAAGTTCGTCGAGTTTTGAACCATCTTCTTCGAACGCAACTTTTCCATTGCTGGCTTAACTTCCGAATTATGTGTTTTCAACTTCAGGACATCGAGATACACCTTCCATCGAATTTTCAGATGTTAAGCCAGCATAGAGAAGAACATAGGGCGATAGTGAATTTTTTACGAGTTTCATCGAGTTTTAGTCCAGTCTCGAACGCAACTTTTTCCATTGCTTAACTTCCGAATTATGTTTTTCGTCTTCAGACATCGAGATACACCTTCCATGTGATTTTCAAGTTAAGCCAGCATAGGATAGACGCTAGGGGCAATAGTGTGAATTTTTTACGTTCCGTCGAGTTTTTTTAAACCATGTCTCGAAGGCAACTTTTTTCCATTGCTGGCTTTAACTTCGAATTATGTTTTTCGTTCAGGACACATCGAGATACACCTTTCCATGTGATTTTCAGAACTTAAAGCCAGCATAGGAGAGACGCTAGTTCGCTAGGTGCGATAATGTGAATTTTTTCGCCGAGTTTTGAACGATTATTCGAACGCAACTTTTTCCATTGCTGGCTTAACTTCCAAATTATGTTTTCAGGACATTCGGGATATATTTTCATGTGATTTTCAGAAGTTAAGCCAGCATAGGAGAGACGCTAGGGGCGATAGTGTGAATTTTTTACGACGTTTCGTCGAGTTTTGAACTATGTGAAAACTCACACTATTGCCCCTAGCGTCACTCCTATGCTGGCTTAACTTCTGAAAATCACATGGAAGGTGTATATCGATGTCCTGAAGACGAAAAAACATCATTCGGAAGTTAAGCCAGCAATGGAAAAATGTTGCGTCCGAGACATGGTTCAAAACTCGACGAAAATTCGTAAAAAAAACTCACACTATTGCCCCTAGCGTCTTTCCTATGCTGGCTTAACTTCTGAAAATCACATGGAAGGTGTATCTCGATGTCCTGAAGACGAAAAAACATAATTCGGAAGTTAAGCCAGCAATGGGAAAAAGTTGCGTTCGAGACATAGTTAAAAACTCGACGAAACTTCGTAAAAAATTCACACTATCGCCCCTAGCGTCTCTCCTATGCTGGCTTAACTTCTGAAAATCACATGGAAGGTGTATCTCGATGTCCTGAAGACGAAAAAACATAATTCGGAAGTTAAGCCAGCAATGGAAAAAAGTTGCGTTCGAGACATGGTTCAAAACTCGACGAAACTTCGTAAAAAAATTCACACTATCGCCCCTAGCGTCTCTCCTATGCTGGCTTAACTTCTGAAAATCACATGGAAGGTGTATCTCGATGTCCTGAAGACGAAAAAACATCATTCGGAAGTTAAGCCAGCAATGGAAAAATGTTGCGTCCGAGACATGGTTCAAAACTCGACGAAAATTCGTAAAAAAAAACTCACACTATTGCCCCTAGCGTCTTTCCTATGCTGGCTTAACTTCTGAAAATCACATGGAAGGTGTATCTCGATGTCCTGAAGACGAAAACATAATTCGGAAGTTAAGCCAGCAATGGGAAAAAGTTGCGTTCGAGACATAGTTAAAAACTCGACGAAACTTCGTAAAAATTCACACTATCGCCCCTAGCGTCTCTCCTATGCTGGCTTAACTTCTGAAAATTACATGGAAGGTGTATCTCGATGTCCCGAAGACGAAAAAACATCATTTGGATGTTATGCCAGCAATGGAAAAAAGTTGCGTTCGAGACATGGTTCAAAACTCGACGAAACTTCGAAAAAGATTCACACTATCGCCCCTAGCGTCTCTCCTATGCTGGCTTAACTTCTGAAAATCACATGGAAGGTGTATCTCGATGTCCCGAAGACGAAAAAACATCATTTGGATGTTATGCCAGCAATGGAAAAAGTTGCGTTCAGCGAGACATGGTTCAAAACTCGACGAAAATTCGTAAACAATTCACACTATTGCCCTAGCGTCACTCTTTCCCATGCTGGCTTAACTTCTGAAAATCACATGGAAGGTATATTCGATGACCTGAAGTTGAAAAAACAGAATTTAGAAGTTAAACAAGCAATAGAAAAAAAGTTGCGTTCGAGAAATGGTTTAAAAACTTGACGGAACTTCGTAAAAAATTCACACTATCGCCCCTAGCGTCTCTCCTATGCTGGCTTAACTCTGAAAAATCACATGGAAGGTGTATCTTGATGTCCCTGAAGACGAAAAACATCATTCGGAAGTTAAGCCAGCAATGGAAAAAAGTTGCGTTCGAGACAATAGTTAAAAACTCGACGAAACTTCGTAAAAAATTCACACTATCGCCCCTAGCGTCTCTCCTATGCTGGCTTAACTTCTGAAAATCACATGGAAGGTGTATCTCGATGTCCTGAAGACGAAAAAACATAATTCGGAAGTTAAGCCAGCAATGGAAAAAAGTTGCGTTCGAGAGATGGTTCAAAACTCGACGAAACTTCGTAAAAAATTCACACTATCGCCCCTAGCGTCTCTCCTATGCTGGCTTAATTTCTGAAAATTACATGGAAGGTGTATCTCGATGTCCTGAAGACGAAAAAACATAATTCGGAAGTTAAGCCAGCAATGGAAAAAAGTTGCGTTCGAGCAATCGTTCAAAACTCGACGAAAATTCACATTATCGCACCTAGCGAACTAGCGTCTCTCCTATGCTGGGTTAACTTCTGAAAATCACATTGAAGGTGTATCTCGATGTCCCGAAGACATAAAAACCTCATTGGGAAGTTAACCCAGCAATGGAAAAAAGTTGCGTTCGAGCAATCATTCAAAACTCGACGAAAATTCACATTATCGCACCTAGCGAACTAGCGTCTCTTCTATACTGGGTTAACTTCTGAAAATCACATGGAAGGTGTATCTCGATGTAACGAAGACGAAAAAACCTCATTTGGAAGTTAACCCAGCAATGGAAAAAAGTTGCGTTCGAGACATGGTTCAAAACTCGACGAAAATTCACATTATCGCACCTAGCGAACTAGCGTCTTTCCTATGCTGGGTTATACGGCGCTACACAGCGCTACACAGCACAAAATGTGTTTGTTCGTATTCTTGAGCGTTACACGAGCGGCGTTTTTCAGCTTAGGACATAAGAAAGGAAGGTGACGGTGAGGAATGTGTTTTTTAAATAGTCCGAACTACCAGCCTATGACTACCAGCGTCTTTACGAAGCACACCTCTAACGCCTGGGGAGTAGGCAATTAGGACATTAAAGAAACAATCGGGATGCCTACCCTTGAGAGAATCAGTCGCTCACTCGGCAGTAGACCATGTCAAAAATTTAACGTATTTTAGAGGGTATATACGGGTATCGTATTAGGAGGAATGCAAACCAGGCCTTAGTACATACTCGATAGATGGTTGCCACTCACAAAAACGGGGATGTCACAAAATAAACAAGACAAAATGTCAGTCTTTTTAGTTCTCCATAAACGTTAGGAACAGGGTTACAAACTAGATTTAAAATTTTTTACTTTGGACAAATCCCCGAATTGTCTAAGAGCTCTAATCTTTCAATCCGGTATATCTCAGGACGCGGCGAATGTCAGATCGAACTTTGTTGGATCGGTATTAAAGCAGATCGGACTCTTTCGGACGGAGCGGTCGCACTTCGGACTTTGTTGGGTCAGGAGTAATGCAGATCGAACTCTTTCGGAAGAGGACGCTAGCACTTCGGACTCTTTTATTAGGGTCCATCGCACTGACATGTGTGTCACGTCACTTCTCCCACAGTTATTCCTGTTAAACATTTCAGGACGACGCCTCGCCCTCGCCCCGCGTAGACTTGCCTGGCGATGCGCCCCGAGCACAGCCGACTCCACAGTGAAACCATATTGGGGCGCACGACACAGCCCGGCGCGGCGGGGCGGGTATGCCGCCATGCCTGCCAGGCTAACGACGCCCCGACGAGTGTCGCTGCGCAACACGCGAGGCGAGGCGAGGCGAGGCGAGCTGGGACCGCCAAGGAGCGTCAGAAGAGGACTGATATTTACTTCAAAATGCTTTTAAGGGGTACTTATTCACTGGAAGGGTGGCGCTTGCCGCCGTACTGGGACCGGCGGAGCGGGGCGGGGCGGGGCGGGGCGGGGCGGGGCGGGGCGGGGCAGGGGGGGGGGGGGCAGCCCAATGGTTTACCCACGCGCGCCGAACACGTGGCGGCAAAGGAGTCTGGAATTAGCCTCGTGGTATACGCCCTTCTCCGCCTCGCTCGCACTCTTCATCTGCGATATGGGTAGAGGCGAGTAGAGAGAGGGCGACAGAGAAGTGCACGATGAAGGCATCTCTCCTTCTCTCTCTCTCTCTCTCTCTCTCTCTCTCTCTCTCTCTCTCTCTCTCTCTCTCCGTGCCCCTCCTCTCCTCGACCGACGACGCCCCTGTCCCGCCATTCTCACGAATAATTCATTTTCTCCCTCTCAGCTTGATAACCGTTGGGACACCATCCGCCACGCCAAGCCGCCCGGGCCGGGACCGTCCTCAAGGAGATGAGGCCCGGTTGGACGACGCGCGCCACAGTCTCTCTCCTCTCCTCTCCTCTCTCTCTCTCTCTCTCTCTCTCTCTCTCTCTCTCTCTCTCTCTCTCTCTCTCTCTCTCTCCCTCCCTCCCTCCCTCCGACACACTCTCTCCTTTTTCAAAGGGAGCCGTGAGGGATGAGAGGAGAGGCGGACTCCAGAGGAGAGCGGAGGACGACGTACCTATGCGTGCGCGTAGGAGTCGTCTTGTTGGGCGTCGAGTAAGATGGGGACAAGGGGAGGGGTGTAATTCAGAAACGAGAAGAAAGCAGCGAGAGAATAACAGAATAAATTACATAAAAATCCCAGGAAGACGGACGCGCACGACGAAATAAAACTAAGTATTTCGTTTCGATTGCGGGGCGTATTAACAACTGGTTATGCGCGGCTGCACAGCGTGGTTGTGGCGGGGTCCTGCTGGCGAACGGGGGCGTCTTTGGTCAGCCCTGGCGCCGGCGCCTGTGGGCGGAGCACCCTGGTCGCCCTCCTGCTCCACGCACTCGTTGGCCTGCAGCAGAGCGCGAACCGAATAGGAAAGTACAGTATGTGTTTCTGTGGCGAACAGGACAGCAGGCGACAGGACAGGATGACGACGCAGGACGGGCCCGCAGGCGAGGGGAAACCCGACAAGAGAAGCATGCGGGCCCCGACGCGCCCCAGCCTAACCGGGCCTGACCGGCAAGCCTCACTTTGGCAGCCCCGCCTGCTCCTCCAACCCCGGGCCCACCCCGCCGCGCCCCGCCCCACGCGACGCGGCGAACAGAGCAACAACCCGGGAATCCCCGCGGCCCACCCCACAGCAGAGCCCCGCCCCGCCCCGCCCCGCCCCGCCCCGCCCCGCACAGCGACAAGAACGCACTATGCTTGCGCGGTTGCGCAGGTCGGGGTGGTGTGGTATTGCACACACGTGCGCGCAAGATGAGTTGCCTACCTTCACGGCGCGCGCTCAGCCGCGACGAGCCCCGGCCTGTATCGCCTGCGCGCGTCCATTGGCCTGGAAAAGAGAAAGAAAAACAGATTAGAATAAGAGACAAGTGAGTGATAAAGTCGTTCTCCTAGGCAAAAAAAATGTTTGCCTGAGAGAGCGTAGTTTTTAACGCTATTTATTTTCCGCTTCTCTGTCGCGACCCGCGCTCGCCGCGCAGGCGAGTGAGCGATCAGGCTGGGGGCTGGGGGTGGTGCCGGGGGCGGGGCGGGGGCTGGTGCCGGGGGGCGGGGGTGGGGCTGGTGCAAGGGGTCGCGGTCGCCGCCACCCTCTCGCACTTAAGTGTAACGCGATGAGGACCGGCGTGGCGCGGCGTGGCGCGGCGCGGAGTGGCGCTGCGGGCGGGACGGGGTGTGTTACGATTCTAGGCGAGGTCGAGGCCAGTGGGACAGGGAGGGGCAAATGGCTTTGTGGGCCTCGCCTCGCCTGCAGGGCCTCGCCACCCGCACTCTTCCCCTCACCTCGCCGCGCCGGCCCACCCCAACTCTCTCACGCCCTTAAATTATTTCCACCCTCAACATGCGCCCTCAACATGCTCCCTCAACATCCACCGCCTTCACCCTCCCTCTCTTTCCCTCCGTCTCTCTCCCTCTCTTCCCCTCTGTCTCTCCATCTCTCTCTCTCCTCCATTCCTCAGCGTGAACTCGCCTCATGCCGGCCCTGCCCGCCCCGCGCTCCACCTCAAGTGCTAGTGTGCTGCCGAACAGAGAGAGCTCCGTAGTGCCCGTCTACGATTACGAGCCGCTGAGAGTGGGCCTGACCGGGAGGAGGAGGGGGGGGGGGTAGGAAAGAAATAGAGCATTGCAGGCGGGAGACAGAGAGAGAGAAAGAGAGAGAGAGAGAGAGAGAGAGAGAGAGAGAGAGAGAGAGAGAGAGAGAGAGAGAGAGAGAGAGAGGGAAAGAGCGCCGGTTTGAACAACGAGGGAGAGTGGCGAAGGGGTGGGGGTGAGGGAAGAAGTACGACGGAGGGGCGGGAACAAGCAAAAAGGGAATGAGAGTAGAACTGTCAAAATGTATATGCGCGGACTCTGAAGGGAGGACCTGGCAGCCTGGTGCGCGCAGCAAGGAGGACGGCAAGTAGGGCGCTGTGTTTCGCACCGAACGATGATGGCCCGGGGTTACAGCGGGGCAGGCCGTGTAAGGGGCGTGTGTCGCTCCCTCAAGGACCCCGCGCGGGGCCACTCTCACCTCTGCGGAGTGCAGTCGTCTTAGCACCGAGGAGGCCGTACGGAAAAAAAAATTCAGAATGTTTTTACAATTTTTTAAAAGACAAAGCGAGGTAATTTTCAAAAATATATTGCATGTATAGTATTTATAGATTATTACTAATACAAAAATGCCAACGCTTAGAAGGAAAAAAAAATCAACGGACGTTTTTCCTTCCTTGGCATTATTTCGTTGTGCACACGCCCACACACACACACACACAGACACACACAAACTCGGCTAATTGAATTTCCACTTGGGGCCGGAGCTGAGCGCAAGCAAGCGCCCCCTCCCTCCCTCCCTCCCTCCGCATCGCAGGACTACTCATTGGCGGGCCGATAGCGCCACGCCGCGCCACAGTGCCATTTCCTGCGAAACGTAATAAGGAATACACATCACTCTGGCTGCCGCGAAAATGCGGCAGGCATGAGTGCGGTGCGTGTGAAGTCAGTGAGGTGGCAAAGAGAGAGGGCGACATGAAAAAAAAACAACAAAAAAACATTCCAAACCTGTACAAAAGGAAAGGACTTGCGCCGACCCCCCTCCCCGATATGCTGGAAGTGCTAACCGTCGCGTGAATCTTTGAGACCTCATTTGAGAAACAAGCAAAATTCGCAGTGAAAAACAAAATAACCAACACAGACGCGGCGTATTTTACTCGGCAGGGTACCGCGGCGTTACCCCTGGTGGATGATGAGTCCCGGCCCGGCCCGGGGCGTTATCCGTGCGGATCAGCCGCGGGTGATTCTCGGAGAGCGCGTCACCACCCTGTCGGCCTGTCAGCTCGTCGCGTCGTCTCCATCTGTGCCAGCGACGGGCCGACGGGCCGACGGGCTAACGGGACGGCCGACAAAGGCCGACGAGTCGCTCGGAATAAATCTCTATTAGCGGGCGATTGGGTTTGCCCCTGACAGAGGGAAGTGGTTCCTGGAGAGGGGAGGCGCCAGCAGACGAGCAGCAGACCAGACTCAAACTTGTTCCGCCTCCACTCCACTTGCCCTCCTCCGCGGCGCAGCGCACGGCACCTAATAACTCAGTTGTCGGCCAGAGTTACATCAACGCCGCCATAAATTTCATCCCCGTTTGTCTGCGGCGTTGCTCTCGCAGGTCTGAGTATGGACTGGAGCGAAACTGTGTCCGAAAGAGGGCAGAAAAGAGCGAGAGGAGAGAGGAGAGAGAGAGAGAGGGGACCTACATCCTGACGCACATTCCTCCTCAGCAACGCCGCCAGCAACGTGTCGAATCAGCGCAGAAAGAAGGAGGTGGAACGGCGGGGACCAGCCTCGCACTCGTCCCGGTGCGTCTCCACGCCACCGCCCCGCCCCGCCGCGCCCCGCCCCGCCGCGCCCCGCCACGGCGCGCAGTCTGGTAACCTCTACCGGCTGACACCCCCGCGTCCCGGCCCGTCCCACCCCACTCACAGTGGGAACACCGGTCTAATGGCTTTCCTTCCACGACACACTAACAGCCCCCGGGGAGGGCACGCAGAGAGAGAGAGAGAGAGAGAGAGAGAGAGAGAGAGAGAGAGAGAGAGAGAGAGAGAGAGAGAGAGAGAGAGAGAGAGAGGCGGGAAGAGAAGCAAAGGCAGGGAAGGAAAGCATGCCGAGGAGTGGCGATGCAAGCAGTACTTGAAAAAGAACACAAGAGGGGTGGGGCGTGCAAGGCTTGCTTTGACGAGAGGAGGGGGCAAGTAGTGTGTGTGTGAGTGTGTCTGTGTCAGAGACGGGGAAGTAGGACGAGGGGTTTAGGGAGAGACGGAGAGAGGAAAGGGCCGACAACAGCCTCACACATTTTTGTAGGCGCACTCGTGGCGCAGCGCGTCGTGGCGTGGCGCGGCGTAGAGAGGGCTCTGTCCTGAATTCACAATCAGCCGCGCCAAGCTGTCTTCTACCTGCTGCGCCACGCCGCACCGGGCCACGCCGCGCCTAACCGCGTCTTATCAGTCCGATTTATGTGTCTGCCGCCCTGCCGCGCCGGACCGGGCCGGGCCGGGCGGGGCCGGCGGCCTGTTGGCTGCAGCGGGATGGAGGCCGCTAGGAATGGCAGCAGGAAAAAAAGTCTAGAGTGGGGTCTGGGTCTGGCAGTGTGGCGAGGCAGGGCGGGGCGGGCCGGGGCGGGCCGGGGCGGGGCGACAGAAGCAAGGCCTCGCAGCTCGACCACCGGCACTTTAGAACTCGTTAACGCCCACCGTGACGTGCACAGCGAGAATTTTCTTCGCATATATATGATCCACGCAAACTAAAACAGCGCAGATAGGTTGAAGACGGAAACTTTTAATGTCACACACAACAAAAGTGTTGTGATTAATGTGCGAATGGTTTTGGGACGCCCCAGGACGTTCTGGGACTGGGACGTTTCAGGACGTCCCAGGACTAAAAATAATTTTTTTAATAATTAAACTAATAATAATTATTTTCTCCCGAATGAGGTCTTTTATCGGGCTTTTTGGACTAGCTTCTTTCTTTTTAGACTTACAAGGAGGTGTCCTGTGAGTTTGGTCAAAAATCGGAGACAATTTTCTGCTGAAAAAACAAAAGGACATAACACATAGCCTTTGGATTTTTGCGATATTCGGCCAAAACAAATTCTCTTGCTGCTGCAGAGGTGTCGGTGGCTCAGTCGTGTATGCAAATGTCCCTTCCATTAAACATAGCCCTGGCCCGCGCGACAGCCCTCGCGCCCCTGGTCGTTCGCCTGCAAGGTCCTTGCCCCCCCCCCCCCCCCTCACCCCGCAGCCGTAGTCCGTCCAGGCTTACAAGAGTCTCCGTGTCGCTGCTCCCTAACTTGTACTTTAAGCCGGGGATTCTCAGCCCGTAGGGCTCACCCACCAGCCGGCCGCCCTTCACCGACCCGCCTCCCTCCGCACCTGCACCCCTCCTCTCCTCCCCTTCACTGTCGCGCCCTGCTCGTTGTCGCGGAGGGCGAGCGCCACCCGGCAACGACGTGTTGCAACTGCCTGCACTACGCTCGGGAGAAAGGCATCAAGGCATCATGCAAGCGGCATATGCAATCGGCAAATGACTTGACTATTCTCATACGCCAAGCACGACTCTCCTGCGCGCAATGCACGCAAGCACGCGTGACTTTTAAGGCACGAGGCACGGCGCACGGCACATGGCAACCGTTTCGTTTATCGTCGGCCAGCCCAGCGGCCCCGCCAGGGCCAGCCATTCTGTCCAGCTGCAAGTGCACGACGCGACGCGACGCTAGGCGTCGCGACGGGGTCCCTCTCCTGCCATATCTTGGCGTCGTGGACGGCCTGGCCCGGCTCTGCAGCACACTGCAGGGGCTCGCTGCAGAGATAACAGCGGCGGGCGGCGCGGCAGGCCGGGGCGGGGCGGGGCGGGGTGGCGGCGCTAACAGGGACAAACGCCACGTCCAAACGCAAACATCATCGGTTTGGTAGAGTGTACCTCCGCACAGCAAATATTTTTTCGTGGAGTTCCCGTTTGATTCCGGAAAGCACTTCCCGGTAGCTGTTTCGCGCCGCAACTTTTTAGGTTATGTGTTGCATTTTAAAATTAAACACGGTGTTCGATGATATAATGACGGGAAACTGATAAAAAATCAAAGCTGAGTAGGTCCCGGCTTTATATTTACCTGCCGGGGACGCAGATCATGTAAAATAAATAATTTGTAAAATGTGGAAATCTGTCAACTTGCGTTCTACGCATGCGTCACACAAAACCGGGAATATTCCCGAAAACAACCGGGAACTTCACGGTAAAAAGTTTGCTGTGCGAATACTGCGCGCAACCCGCGGATTTTGATTGATAAGTTCAACTTTATGGGTTCGCAAAAACACTGATACGAACAGAACATGATTTTTCGAAAACTCGCACACGCGGTGGTGCGCTTCGTTTGCAGCATGCTCGTCGGGAAATGTTCCTGTGAAAAGCTCGTTCGCACAGCAGGCGGCAGCAGAAGTCAGTCGTACCGGGGCGGGGCGGGGCGGGGCGGGGCCGAGCGGGGCGGGGCGGGGGGGGGCGGGGCGGGGCGGGGCGGGGCCGAGCGGGGCGGGGCGGGGCGGGGCGGGGCGGGGCGGGGCGGGGCGGCTGCGGTGTGTTCTGCTCTGCATATCAGCGCCGGTCGACCCCTAGCCTTTCGTACTCTCCTACTGACCCGCCGCGCCCCGCCGCGCCCCGCCTGCTCTGCTCCGCCCCGCCTGCTCTGCTCCGCCCCGCGCGCCGAGTCTGCAGGGTGGCTGGCTAGCCTAACATCCCCTCCACCGCTCCCCCACCCCTCCTACCCCTCGACAAAATCTTAATTAAGCAAAGAGCAGCGGCCTCTCCTCCCCTACCCACCAGCGCCCACCCTTCCCTTCGCCGCGCGCGGTTCATTTGAATTTGAGCGAATCAAGCCTTTCTAGTGGGCCTAGCACAATACAGCCGCTGCATTCCTGAGTGTGTCGTAGCCCCCCTCCCCTTTTCCCTCCCCCGCCACTTCACAGGGATAATGACGGAACCACTCTTAAAACAAGAAAAAAAGCTACCAAAACATACAGTCCCAGACAATAATTACTCGCATGTTTCTCTCTCTCTCTCTCTGAAATGGATTAAATACAAACTTTCTATTACTCGCTCTGTCTCTCAAGTCGCGCACTCCCGTTCTCTTTCTCTCTCCAGGCCCGCTGGCAGATAGACCCCCGTGCGATTTCCCTGGGTGCTGCTGGCTGCACAAGACGTCTTGTCCGTCTTCGCGCGCGCACGCACCACTTCGCTGGAATTGGAAGCAGGTCCTGGTGCAGTAGCACGGGGCAGGGCGCTGGGGAGGGACATGAAGCAGATTAACGTCGCCCCGCCCCGCCCCGCCCCGCCCCATCCCGCCCCGCTCGATGAATGAGTTAGTGCCGTGCAGCCCTGCCCTGCCCTGCGCAGCACGGCGCGGAGGGGCCAGCGACCACCCGCGACCTTTCCGGGCCGTCGCTTTTAAAGTTTTACTCTACCTACAAGATCTCTTCATCATCATTACTGCAACCTTCTTTAAGCCCTGCCTGCGCGCGCGCGCTCTTCCGCTTAGTTGTTTTACGCGCGGAAACGAGTAGAAAAAAAAAGCATTTCAAGAGAAAATCTGCGAGAAGGGAAGTAGAGTGCTGTACAGATTAAAAAAGTAGTTTTCATTCATGACACGCGCACCCGTCGAGAATAATTTCCGGCGAGCACGCGGCGTCTCTCACCATATACCCTGCTGTGTACGACCGACAGTATTATTAGGCAGTAAAAACTGGCGTAGAGACAACTGTCTCGCACTTGAGTTTGCCGAGTTGGGCGGAGACGGATAAACGCGACCACTAGAGAGAGAGAGCCTTGCACCAACAGCCATAGCCGCCGCAGCGCCGGAACTCTCGGGCAAAGAGGGGTGGATGTGAGGGGAGGGCCACTGTCAACATTCCCAGAAAAGAGCTCCGCTAGCGCCCGAGATCATGTTATATTGTTTCTGCTGGAAAACAAAGAAGACTTTGCAAAAGGACGTGTATATTGCGGCGACGACCACAGCAGAAAATGTCACGGTAGGAGATATAAGGATAGACTCTACGCGGGCGCATCCAAAGAGCTTTAAAGCTAAAATTTAGCCCGACTGTCACTCGTAGTCCATACGAGCAGCGGACTCCTTGAAGTGAATAGCAGATGTGAGCAGCGGAGCTAAGGGAGGCCCGGTGCAGTTAGGAGGGGGTGGGTGGGGTGCATGAAGTGCACGCTGCAGTAGGGCCGCAGCACAGTGCAATACTGCGGTGAGCGCGGGGCGGGGCGGGGCGGGGCGGGGCGGGGCGGGGAGAGAAATGGCCCGGGTCATTGCAGCCCCCCGCCCCCCCCCCCGGCGGGCCTGCTGGACGACGACGCCGGTCCCCCTGGCCGGCCCATTGAAACCCCTCCCGCCGTCCCGACGCCGCCAGGACAACGACTTTATTTTCATCCGGAGGACGGGACGAGACGGGAGGGGGGGGGGGGGGGGCAGTACGGTAGCAAGCAGCGGCAGCGGGAGGCAGCTTGTCGGGGGAGGAAGAGAAAGGGCAATATAATCCTTTCTAGCACACCTAGTTAAAGTCGTGTAGAAGGTAAAAGATGTCGATGAACCGTAGCCAGCCACCCCATATTGCCCTTGGGGACTAATACCGCGAGAGCACAGAGGTACGGGGTCGGCTGCGCCATGACCGCGGCCGTTGACCGAAAAAAAAAAGCCAAAGGTAAGGAAAATTCGTGAACTTGTGAGGCCTCGGCGGGGCGGACAGCGCCGGCAGCGGACAGCTCTCCCCCTCCTCCCCCGGGCCGCGGACCCCCAACGTCAGGCCTGCGCCGCGGTCGACCGAAACCGCTTGTCATGTGCCGCAGGGATGCCTAGCCTGCCGGGGGCAGCGGGGTCACGAGTCTCTGCGTCAGAGGGTGGGGGCAAGGCAGCGCTACCGCACGATAATTTCACTTTTTTGGGGTGCAATAAAAAAAACACGCAGAAATAGCTTTGGCGAAAAAGGTTTTCCTTGGCGGGGCCCTCGAAGGAATAACATGCGTCTACCACGAGCGCGCACCTCGAAGGAAAAGCAACAAATTGACATGATCCCGCTCCTCCTCCTCCTCCTCCGGCACCAGCTGCGCCGCACGCTGATCCGATTCCCACACCGCGCCACTCCCCGCCCCGCCCGGCCCGGCCCGGAAGGTGTCGGGTTCAAATCCCCGTCGGGCCCGACTCCAAGTTATTACTTTTTCCCGAGCCACTATCACCGGAAAACGTTCCGCGATCGATGCCAGGCGCAGTTCCGGACCAGCAGCAGCAGCGAGCAGTCGAACGGCGTGGCGTGGCGAGGCGTGGTGGGGTGTGGCGGGGCGGGGCGGGGCGGGGCGCGTCACTGGCGTAGGCACGCCCTATGCCCCACCTTGGGTTTGTGCGACGCGACGCCCCTCGGCCCGGCCCGGCCCGGCCCAGCCAATAACCCAGTTCAATTTCCTCCCCACCAGATCGGACAGACGCCCGTCATCTTAGCATGTGGTGGCAGGTTGACCTACTCGTTTTTTGGAAGGTAGTGCAGGCATAGGCCCATAATCTGTCCTCGGTAGGTCAGGTAAGTCCTCCAAGAGTGGACTTCCCTTTGCTTGAGGGTAGACATTCGCCTAAAATTTGACCTACTCTGTAGTGGACCTTAATATTTGACAAGGCTAGACCTACCGAACTGAAATACGCGATTAGACACTGGGGAAAACATTCGCCCAAAATTTGACCTACTCCAGGAGTGGAGTTTGGCATTTGGCAAGACTAAACCTACCAAACTTCACCACCAGTTTTCCGATATTCCCAACTGACCCACCCGCCCGGCTCGCACACTAACCGGCAGGGTGCCTCCGTAATTTCTCATAGCGATGAGCAAAACGTGAGGTAACATTGCATGGACGTAGGTCACAAGCGCTACAGGTCACAAAGGCTGCAGCTCGCTAACGCTACGGGTTAACGCTCTCTCGAACGCAGCTTTTTTCCATTGCTGGCTTAACTTCCGAACGATGTTTTTTCGTCTTCAGGACATCGAGATACACCTTCCATGTGATTTTCAGAAGTTAAGCCAGCATAGGAGAGACGCTAGGGGCGAAAGTGTGAATTTTTTACGAAGTTTCGTCGAGTTTTGAACCATATCTCGAACGCAACTTTTTTCCATTGCAGGCTTAACTTCCGGCGGACGTTTTTTCGTCTTCAGGACATCGAGATACACCTTCCATGTGATTTTCAGAAGTTAAGCCAGCATAGGAGAGACGCTAGGGGCGAAAGTGTGAATTTTTTTACGAAGTTTCGTCGAGTTTTGAACCATATCTCGAACGCAACTTTTTTCCATTGCTGGCTTAACTTCCGACGGACGTTTTTTCGTCTTCAGGACATCGAGATACACCTTCCATGTGATTTTCAGAAGTTAAGCCAGCATAGGAGAGACGCTAGGGGCGAAAGTGTGAATTTTTTACGCATTTTCGTCGAGTTTTGAACCATATCTCGAACGCAACTTTTTTCCATTGCAGGCTTAACTTCCGGCGGACGTTTTTTCGTCTTCAGGACATCGAGATACACCTTCCATGTGATTTTCAGAAGTTAAGCCAGCATAGGAGAGACGCTAGGGGCGAAAGTGTGAATTTTTACGCATTTTCGTCGAGTTTTGAACCATATCTCGAACGCAACTTTTTCCATTGCTGGCTTAACTTCCGAACGATGTTTTTCGTCTTCAGGACATCGAGATACACCTTCCATGTGATTTTCAGAAGTTAAGCCAGCATAGGAGAGACGCTAGGGGCGAAAGTGTGAATTTTTACGCATTTTCGTCGAGTTTTGAACCATATCTCGAACGCAACTTTTTCCATTGCTGGCTTAACTTCCGCATGATGTTTTTTCGTCTTCAGGACATCGAGATACACCTTCCATGTGATTTTCAGAAGTTAAGCCAGCATAGGAGACGCTAGGGGCGAAAGTGTGAATTTTTACGCATTTTCGTCGAGTTTTGAACCATATCTCGAACGCAACTTTTTCCATTGCTGGCTTAACTTCCGAACGATGTTTTTCGTCTTCAGGACATCGAGATACACCTTCCATGTGATTTTCAGAAGTTAAGCCAGCATAGGAGAGACGCTAGGGGCGAAAGTGTGAATTTTACGAAGTTTCGTCGAGTTTTGAACCATATCTCGAACGCAACTTTTTTCCATTGCTGGCTTAACTTCCGCATGATGTTTTTTCGTCTTCAGGACATCGAGATACACCTTCCATGTGATTTTCAGAAGTTAAGCCAGCATAGGAGAGACGCTAGGGGCGAAAGTGTGAATTTTTTACGCATTTTCGTCGAGTTTTGAACCATATCTCGAACGCAACTTTTTTCCATTGCTGGCTTAACTTCCGAACGATGTTTTTTCGTCTTCAGGACATCGAGATACACCTTCCATGTGATTTTCAGAAGTTAAGCCAGCATAGGAGAGACGCTAGGGGCGAAAGTGTGAATTTTTTACGAAGTTTCGTCGAGTTTTGAACCATATCTCGAACGCAACTTTTTTCCATTGCTGGCTTAACTTCCGAACGATGTTTTTTCGTCTTCAGGACATCGAGATACACCTTCCATGTGATTTTCAGAAGTTAAGCCAGCATAGGAGAGACGCTAGGGGCGAAAGTGTGAATTTTTACGCATTTTCGTCGAGTTTTGAACCATATCTCGAACGCAACTTTTTCCGTTGCTGGCTTTGCTTCGGAGCGATGTTTTTTCGTCTTCAGGGCATCGAGATACACCTTTCATGTGATTTTCAGAAGTTAAGCCAGCATAGGAGAGACGCTAGGGGCAAAAGTGTGAACTTTTTTACACATTTTCGTCGAGTTTTGAACCATATCTCGAACGCAACTTTTTTCCATTGCTGGCTTAACTTCCGACGGACGTGTTTTCGTCTTCAGGACATCGAGATACACCTTCCATGTGATTTTCAGAAGTTAAGCCAGCATAGGAGAGACGCTAGGGGCGAAAGTGTGAATTTTTTACGCATTTTCGTCGAGTTTTGAACCATATCTCGAACGCAACTTTTTTCCATTGCTGGCTTAACTTCCGCATGATGTTTTTTCGTCTTCAGGACATCGAGATACACCTTCCATGTGATTTTCAGAAGTTAAGCCAGCATAGGAGAGACGCTAGGGGCGAAAGTGTGAATTTTTTTACGAAGTTTCGTCGAGTTTTGAACCATATCTCGAACGCAACTTTTTTCCATTGCTGGCTTAACTTCCGCATGATGTTTTTTCGTCTTCAGGACATCGAGATACACCTTCCATGTGATTTTCAGAAGTTAAGCCAGCATAGGAGAGACGCTAGGGGCGAAAGTGTGAATTTTTTACGCATTTTCGTCGAGTTTTGAACCATATCTCGAACGCAACTTTTTCCATTGCTGGCTTAACTTCCGAACGATGTTTTCGTCTTCAGGACATCGAGATACACCTTCCATGTGATTTTCAGAAGTTAAGCCAGCATAGGAGAGACGCTAGGGGCGAAAGTGTGAATTTTTACGCATTTTCGTCGAGTTTTGAACCATATCTCGAACGCAACTTTTTCCATTGCTGGCTTAACTTCCGCAACGATGTTTTTTCGTCTTTGAGACATCGAGATACACCTTCCATGTGATTTTCAGAAGTTAAGCCAGCATAGGAGAGACGCTAGGGGCGAAAGTGTGAATTTTTTACGAAGTTTCGTCGAGTTTTGAACCATATCTCGAACGCAACTTTTTTCCATTGCTGGCTTAACTTCCGACATGATGTTTTCGTCTTCAGGACATCGAGATACACCTTCCATGTGATTTTCAGAAGTTAAGCCAGCATAGGAGAGACGCTAGGGGCGAAAGTGTGAATTTTTACGAATTATCGACGAGTTTTAAACCATATCTCGAACGCAACTTTTTCCATTGCTGGCTTAACTTCCGAACGATGTTTTTCGTCTTCAGGACATCGAGATACACCTTCCATGTGATTTTCAGAAGTTAAGCCAGCATAGGAGAGACGCTAGGGGCGAAAGTGTGAATTTTTACGAATTTTCGTCGAGTTTTGAACCATATCTCGAACGCAACTTTTTCCATTGCTGGCTTAACTTCCGCACGGATGTTTTTCGTCTTCAGGACATCGAGATACACCTTCCATGTGATTTTCAGAAGTTAAGCCAGCATAGGAGAGACGCTAGGGGCGAAAGTGTGAATTTTTACGAAGTTTCGTCGAGTTTTGAACCATATCTCGAACGCAACTTTTTCCATTGCTGGCTTAACTTCCGACGGATGTTTTTCGTCTTCAGGACATCGAGATACACCTTCCATGTGATTTTCAGAAGTTAAGCCAGCATAGGAGAGACGCTAGGGGCGAAAGTGTGAATTTTTACGCATTTTCGTCGAGTTTTGAACCATATCTCGAACGCAACTTTTTCCATTGCTGGCTTAACTTCCGAACGATGTTTTTCGTCTTCAGGACATCGAGATACACCTTCCATGTGATTTTCAGAAGTTAAGCCAGCATAGGAGAGACGCTAGGGGCGAAAGTGTGAATTTTACGAAGTTTCGTCGAGTTTTAAACCATATCTCGAACGCAACTTTTTCCATTGCTGGCTTAACTTCCGAACGATGTTTTTTCGTCTTCAGGACATCGAGATACACCTTCCATGTGATTTTCAGAAGTTAAGCCGGCATAGGAGAGACGCTAGGGGCGATAGTGTGATGTTTTTACGAATTTTCGTCGAGTTTTGAACCATATCTCGAACGCAACTTTTTTCCATTGCTCGCTTAACTTCTAAACGATGTTTTTTCGTCTTCAGGACAACGAGATACATCCTTCATGTGATTTACAGAAGTTAAGCCAACATAGGAGACACGATAGGGGCGAAAGTGTGAATTTTTTTCCACATTTTCGTCGAGTTTTGAAACATATCTCGAACGCAACTTTTTTCCATTCCTGGCTTAACTTCCGAACGATGTTTTTTCGTCTTCAGGACATCGAGATACACCTTCCATGTGATTTTCAGAAGTTAAGCCAGCATAGGAGAGACGCTAGGGGCGAAAGTGTGAATGTTTTACACATTTTCGTCGAGTTTTGAACCATATCTCGAACGCAACTTTTTTCCATTGCTGGCTTAACTTCCGAATGATGTTTTTTCGTCTTCAGGACATCGAGATACACCTTCCATGTGATTTTCAGAAGTTAAGCCAGCATAGGAGAGACGCTAGGGGCGAAAGTGTGATGATTTTACGAATTTTCGTCGAGTTTTGAACCATATCTCGAACGCAACTTTTTTCCATTGCTGGCTTAACTTCCGAACGATGTTTTTTCGTCTTCAGGACATCGAGATACACCTTCCATGTGATTTTCAGAAGTTAAGCCAGCATAGGAGAGACGCTAGGGGCGAAAGTGTGAATTTTTTTACGAAGTTTCGTCGAGTTTTGAACCATATCTCGAACGCAACTTTTTTCCATTGCTGGCTTAACTTCCGGCGGACGTTTTTTCGTCTTCAGGACATCGAGATACACCTTCCATGTGATTTTCAGAAGTTAAGCCAGCATAGGAGAGACGCTAGGGGCGAAAGTGTGAATTTTTTTACGAAGTTTCGTCGAGTTTTGAACCATATCTCGAACGCAACTTTTTTCCATTGCTGGCTTAACTTCCGCATGATGTTTTTTCGTCTTCAGGACATCGAGATACACCTTCCATGTGATTTTCAGAAGTTAAGCCAGCATAGGAGAGACGCTAGGGGCGAAAGTGTGAATTTTTTACACATTTTCGTCGAGTTTTGAACCATATCTCGAACGCAACTTTTTTCCATTGCTGGCTTAACTTCCGACGGACGTTTTTTCGTCTTCAGGACATCGAGATACACCTTCCATGTGATTTTCAGAAGTTAAGCCAGCATAGGAGAGACGCTAGGGGCGAAAGTGTGAATTTTTTACGCATTTTCGTCGAGTTTTGAACCATATCTCGAACGCAACTTTTTTCCATTGCTGGCTTAACTTCCGAACGATGTTTTTTCGTCTTCAGGACATCGAGATACACCTTCCATGTGATTTTCAGAAGTTAAGCCAGCATAGGAGAGACGCTAGGGGCGAAAGTGTGAATTTTTTTACGAAGTTTCGTCGAGTTTTGAACCATATCTCGAACGCAACTTTTTTCCATTGCTGGCTTAACTTCCGAACGATGTTTTTTCGTCTTCAGGACATCGAGATACACCTTCCATGTGATTTTCAGAAGTTAAGCCAGCATAGGAGAGACGCTAGGGGCGAAAGTGTGAATTTTTTTACGAAGTTTCGTCGAGTTTTGAACCATATCTCGAACGCAACTTTTTCCCATTGCTGGCTTAACTTCCGAACGATGTTTTTTCGTCTTCAGGACATCGAGATACACCTTCCATGTGATTTTCAGAAGTTAAGCCAGCATAGGAGAGACGCTAGGGGCGAAAGTGTGAATTTTTTACGCATTTTCGTCGAGTTTTGAACCATATCTCGAACGCAACTTTTTTCCATTGCTGGCTTAACTTCCGCATGATGTTTTTTCGTCTTCAGGACATCGAGATACACCTTCCATGTGATTTTCAGAAGTTAAGCCAGCATAGGAGAGACGCTAGGGGCGAAAGTGTGAATTTTTTACGCATTTTCGTCGAGTTTTGAACCATATCTCGAACGCAACTTTTTTCCATTGCTGGCTTAACTTCCGAACGATGTTTTTTCGTCTTCAGGACATCGAGATACACCTTCCATGTGATTTTCAGAAGTTAAGCCAGCATAGGAGAGACGCTAGGGGCGAAAGTGTGAATTTTTTACACATTTTCGTCGAGTTTTGAACCATATCTCGAACGCAACTTTTTCCATTGCTGGCTTAACTTCCGAACGATGTTTTCGTCTTCAGGACATCGAGATACACCTTCCATGTGATTTTCAGAAGTTAAGCCAGCATAGGAGAGACGCTAGGGGCGAAAGTGTGAATTTTTACGAATTTTCGTCGAGTTTTGAACCATATCTCGAACGCAACTTTTTCCATTGCTGGCTTAACTTCCGACGGACGTTTTTCGTCTTCAGGACATCGAGATACACCTTCCATGTGATTTTCAGAAGTTAAGCCAGCATAGGAGAGACGCTAGGGGCGAAAGTGTGAATTTTTACGCATTTTCGTCGAGTTTTGAACCATATCTCGAACGCAACTTTTTCCATTGCTGGCTTAACTTCCGAACGATGTTTTTTCGTCTTCAGGACATCGAGATACACCTTCCATGTGATTTTCAGAAGTTAAGCCAGCATAGGAGAGACGCTAGGGGCGAAAGTGTGAATTTTTTACACATTTTCGTCGAGTTTTGAACCATATCTCGAACGCAACTTTTTTCCATTGCTGGCTTAACTTCCGACGGACGTTTTTTCGTCTTCAGGACATCGAGATACACCTTCCATGTGATTTTCAGAAGTTAAGCCAGCATAGGAGAGACGCTAGGGGCGAAAGTGTGAATTTTTTACGCATTTTCGTCGAGTTTTGAACCATATCTCGAACGCAACTTTTTTCCATTGCTGGCTTAACTTCCGAACGATGTTTTTTCGTCTTCAGGACATCGAGATACACCTTCCATGTGATTTTCAGAAGTTAAGCCAGCATAGGAGAGACGCTAGGGGCGAAAGTGTGAATTTTTTACGCATTTTCGTCGAGTTTTGAACCATATCTCGAACGCAACTTTTTCCATTGCTGGCTTAACTTCCGAACGATGTGTTGTCGTCTTAAGGACATCGAGATACACCTTCCATATGATTTTCAGAAGTTTAGCCAGCATAGGAGAGACGCTAGGGGCGAAAGTGTGAATTTTTTTACGAAGTTTCGTCGAGTTTTGAACCATATCTCGAACGCAACTTTTTCCATTGCTGGCTTAACTTCCGCATGATGTTTTTTCGTCTTCAGGACATCGAGATACACCTTCCATGTGATTTTCAGAAGTTAAGCCAGCATAGGAGAGACGCTAGGGGCGATAGTGTGAATTTTTTACGAATTTTCGTCGAGTTTTGAACCATATCTCGAACGCAACTTTTTTCCATTGCTGGCTTAACTTCCGACGGATGTTTTTTCGTCTTCAGGACATCGAGATACACCTTCCATGTGATTTTCAGAAGTTAAGCCAGCATAGGAGAGACGCTAGGGGCGAAAGTGTGAATTTTTACGCATTTTCGTCGAGTTTTGAACCATATCTCGAACGCAACTTTTTCCATTGCTGGCTTAACTTCCGAACGATGTTTTCGTCTTCAGGACATCGAGATACACCTTCCATGTGATTTTCAGAAGTTAAGCCAGCATAGGAGAGACGCTAGGGGCGAAAGTGTGAATTTTTTACGAAGTTTCGTCGAGTTTTGAACCATATCTCGAACGCAACTTTTTCCATTGCTGGCTTAACTTCCGAACGATGTTTTTTCGTCTTCAGGACATCGAGATACACCTTCCATGTGATTTTCAGAAGTTAAGCCAGCATAGGAGAGACGCTAGGGGCGAAAGTGTGAATTTTTACGAATTTTCGTCGAGTTTTGAACCATATCTCGAACGCAACTTTTTTCCATTGCTGGCTTAACTTCCGCAGGATGTTTTTCGTCTTCAGGACATCGAGATACACCTTCCATGTGATTTTCAGAAGTTAAGCCAGCATAGGAGAGACGCTAGGGGCGAAAGTGTGAATTTTTACGAATTTTCGTCGAGTTTTGAACCATATCTCGAACGCAACTTTTTCCATTGCTGGCTTAACTTCCGACGGATGTTTTTCGTCTTCAGGACATCGAGATACACCTTCCATGTGATTTTCAGAAGTTAAGCCAGCATAGGAGAGACGCTAGGGGCGAAAGTGTGAATTTTTACGCATTTTCGTCGAGTTTTGAACCATATCTCGAACGCAACTTTTTCCATTGCTGGCTTAACTTCCGAACGATGTTTTTCGTCTTCAGGACATCGAGATACACCTTCCATGTGATTTTCAGAAGTTAAGCCAGCATAGGAGAGACGCTAGGAGCGAAAGTGTGAATTTTTTACGAAGTTTCGTCGAGTTTTGAACCATATCTCGAACGCAACTTTTTTCCATTGCAGGCTTAACTTCCGGCGGACGTTTTTTCGTCTTCAGGACATCGAGATACACCTTCCATGTGATTTTCAGAAGTTAAGCCAGCATAGGAGAGACGCTAGGGGCGAAAGTGTGAATTTTTTACGCATTTTCGTCGAGTTTTGAACCATATCTCGAACGCAACTTTTTTCCATTGCTGGCTTAACTTCCGAACGATGTTTTTTCGTCTTCAGGACATCGAGATACACCTTCCATGTGATTTTCAGAAGTTAAGCCAGCATAGGAGAGACGCTAGGGGCGAAAGTGTGAATTTTTTACACATTTTCGTCGAGTTTTGAACCATATCTCGAACGCAACTTTTTTCCATTGCTGGCTTAACTTCCGACGGACGTTTTTTCGTCTTCAGGACATCGAGATACACCTTCCATGTGATTTTCAGAAGTTAAGCCAGCATAGGAGAGACGCTAGGGGCGAAAGTGTGAATTTTTTACGCATTTTCGTCGAGTTTTGAACCATATCTCGAACGCAACTTTTTTCCATTGCTGGCTTAACTTCCGAACGATGTTTTTTCGTCTTCAGGACATCGAGATACACCTTCCATGTGATTTTCAGAAGTTAAGCCAGCATAGGAGAGACGCTAGGGGCGAAAGTGTGAATTTTTACGCATTTTCGTCGAGTTTTGAACCATATCTCGAACGCAACTTTTTCCATTGCTGGCTTAACTTCCGAACGATGTTTTTCGTCTTCAGGACATCGAGATACACCTTCCATGTGATTTTCAGAAGTTAAGCCAGCATAGGAGAGACGCTAGGGGCGAAAGTGTGAATTTTTTTACGAAGTTTCGTCGAGTTTTGAACCATATCTCGAACGCAACTTTTTTCCATTGCAAGCTTAACTTCCGGCGGACGTTTTTTCGTCTTCAGGACATCGAGATACACCTTCCATGTGATTTTCAGAAGTTAAGCCAGCATAGGAGAGACGCTAGGGGCGAAAGTGTGAATTTTTTACGCATTTTCGTCGAGTTTTGAACCATATCTCGAACGCAACTTTTTTCCATTGCTGGCTTAACTTCCGCATGATGTTTTTTCGTCTTCAGGACATCGAGATACACCTTCCATGTGATTTTCAGAAGTTAAGCCAGCATAGGAGAGACGCTAGGGGCGAAAGTGTGAATTTTTTACACATTTTCGTCGAGTTTTGAACCATATCTCGAACGCAACTTTTTCCATTGCTGGCTTAACTTCCGACGGACGTTTTTTCGTCTTCAGGACATCGAGATACACCTTCCATGTGATTTTCAGAAGTTAAGCCAGCATAGGAGAGACGCTAGGGGCGAAAGTGTGAATTTTTACGCATTTTCGTCGAGTTTTGAACCATATCTCGAACGCAACTTTTTCCATTGCTGGCTTAACTTCCGAACGATGTTTTTCGTCTTCAGGACATCGAGATACACCTTCCATGTGATTTTCAGAAGTTAAGCCAGCATAGGAGAGACGCTAGGGGCGAAAGTGTGAATTTTTACGAATTTTCGTCGAGTTTTGAACCATATCTCGAACGCAACTTTTTTCCATTGCTGGCTTAACTTCCGAACGATGATTTTTCGTCTTCAGGACATCGAGATACACCTTCCATGTGATTTTCAGAAGTTAAGCCAGCATAGGAGAGACGCTAGGGGCGAAAGTGTGAATTTTTTTACGAAGTTTCGTCGAGTTTTGAACCATATCTCGAACGCAACTTTTTTCCATTGCTGGCTTAACTTCCGAACGATGTTTTTTCGTCTTCAGGACATCGAGATACACCTTCCATGTGATTTTCAGAAGTTAAGCCAGCATAGGAGAGACGCTAGGGGCGAAAGTGTGAATTTTTTACGCATTTTCGTCGAGTTTTGAACCATATCTCGAACGCAACTTTTTTCCATTGCTGGCTTAACTTCCGCATGATGTTTTTTCGTCTTCAGGACATCGAGATACACCTTCCATGTGATTTTCAGAAGTTAAGCCAGCATAGGAGAGACGCTAGGGGCGAAAGTGTGAATTTCTTACGAATTTTCGTCGAGTTTTGAACCATATCTCGAACGCAACTTTTTTCCATTGCTGGCTTAACTTCCGACGGACGTTTTTTCGTCTTCAGGACATCGAGATACACCTTCCATGTGATTTTCAGAAGTTAAGCCAGCATAGGAGAGACGCTAGGGGCGAAAGTGTGAATTTTTACGCATTTTCGTCGAGTTTTAAACCATATCTCGAACGCAACTTTTTCCATTGCTGGCTTAACTTCCGAACGATGTGTTGTCGTCTTAAGGACATCGAGATACACCTTCCATATGATTTTCAGAAGTTTAGCCAGCATAGGAGAGACGCTAGGGGCGATATAGTGTGAATTTTCGAATTATCGTGGAGTTTTGAACCATATCTCGAACGCAACTTTTTTCCATTGCTGGCTTAACTTCCGAACGATGTTTTTCGTCTTCAGGACATCGAGATACACCTTCCATGTGATTTTCAGAAGTTAAGCCAGCATAGGAGAGACGCTAGGGGCGAAAGTGTGAATTTTTTTACGAAGTTTCGTCGAGTTTTGAACCATATCTCGAACGCAACTTTTTTCCATTGCTGGCTTAACTTCCGCATGATGTTTTTTCGTCTTCAGGACATCGAGATACACCTTCCATGTGATTTTCAGAAGTTAAGCCAGCATAGGAGAGACGCTAGGGGCGAAAGTGTGAATTTTTTACGCATTTTCGTCGAGTTTTGAACCATATCTCGAACGCAACTTTTTCCATTGCTGGCTTAACTTCCGAACGATGTTTTTCGTCTTCAGGACATCGAGATACACCTTCCATGTGATTTTCAGAAGTTAAGCCAGCATAGGAGAGACGCTAGGGGCGAAAGTGTGAATTTTTTTACGAAGTTTCGTCGAGTTTTGAACCATATCTCGAACGCAACTTTTTTCCATTGCTGGCTTAAGTTCCGACGGACGTTTTTTCGTCTTCAGGACATCGAGATACACCTTCCATGTGATTTTCAGAAGTTAAGCCAGCATAGGAGAGACGCTAGGGGCGAAAGTGTGAATTTTTTACGCATTTTCGTCGAGTTTTGAACCATATCTCGAACGCAACTTTTTTCCATTGCTGGCTTAACTTCCGAACGATGTTTTTTCGTCTTCAGGACATCGAGATACACCTTCCATATGATTTTCAGAAGTTTAGCCAGCATAGGAGAGACGCTAGGGGCAATATAGTGTGAATTTTCGAATTATCGTCGAGTTTTGAACCATATCTCGAACGCAACTTTTTTCCATTGCTGGCTTAACTTCCGAACGATGTTTTTTCGTCTTAAGGACATCGAGATACACCTTCCATGTGATTTTCAGAAGTTAAGCCAGCATAGGAGAGACGCTAGGGGCGAAAGTGTGAATTTTTTTACGAAGTTTCGTCGAGTTTTGAACCATATCTCGAACGCAACTTTTTTCCATTGCTGGCTTAACTTCCGCATGATGTTTTTTCGTCTTCAGGACATCGAGATACACCTTCCATGTGATTTTCAGAAGTTAAGCCAGCATAGGAGAGACGCTAGGGGCGAAAGTGTGAATTTTGTACGCATTTTCGTCGAGTTTTGAACCATATCTCGAACGCAACTTTTTTCCATTGCTGGCTTAACTTCCGCGATGTTTTTTCGTCTTCAGGACATCGAGATACACCTTCCATGTGATTTTCAGAAGTTAAGCCAGCATAGGAGAGACGCTAGGGGCGAAAGTGTGAATTTTTACGCATTTTCGTCGAGTTTTAAACTATATCTCGAACGCAACTTTTTCCATTGCTGGCTTAACTTCCGAACGATGTTTTTTCGTCTTCAGGACATCGAGATACACCTTCCATGTGATTTTCAGAAGTTAAGCCAGCATAGGAGAGACGCTAGGGGCGAAAGTGTGAATTTTTTTACGAATTTTCGTCGAGTTTTGTACCATATCTCGAACGCAACTTTTTCCATTGCTGGCTTAACTTCCGAACGATGTTTTTTCGTCTTCAGGACATCGAGATACACCTTCCATGTGATTTTCAGAAGTTAAGCCGGCATAGGAGAGACGCTAGGGGCGAAAGTGTGAATTTTTTACGCATTTTCGTCGAGTTTTGAACCATATCTCGAACGCAACTTTTTCCATTGCTGGCTTAACTTCCGAACGATGTTTTCGTCTTCAGGACATCGAGATACACCTTCCATGTGATTTTCAGAAGTTAAGCCAGCATAGGAGAGACGCTAGGGGCGAAAGTGTGAATTTTTACGAAGTTTCGTCGAGTTTTGAACCATATCTCGAACGCAACTTTTTCCATTGCTGGCTTAACTTCCGCATGATGTTTTTTCGTCTTCAGGACATCGAGATACACCTTCCATGTGATTTTCAGAAGTTAAGCCAGCATAGGAGAGACGCTAGGGGCGAAAGTGTGAATTTTTACACATTTTCGTCGAGTTTTAAACCATATCTCGAACGCAACTTTTTCCATTGCTGGCTTAACTTCCGAACGATGTTTTTTCGTCTTCAGGACATCGAGATACACCTTCCATGTGATTTTCAGAAGTTAAGCCAGCATAGGAGAGACGCTAGGGGCGAAAGTGTGAATTTTTTACGCATTTTCGTCGAGTTTTGAACCATATCTCGAACGCAACTTTTTTCCATTGCTGGCTTAACTTCCGAACGATGTTTTTTCGTCTTCAGGACATCGAGATACACCTTCCATGTGATTTTCAGAAGTTAAGCCAGCATAGGAGAGACGCTAGGGGCGAAAGTGTGAATTTTTTACGCATTTTCGTCGAGTTTTGAACCATATCTCGAACGCAACTTTTTTCCATTGCTGGCTTAACTTCCGAACGATGTTTTTTCGTCTTCAGGACATCGAGATACACCTTCCATGTGATTTTCAGAAGTTAAGCCAGCATAGGAGAGACGCTAGGCGCGAAAGTGTGAATTTTTTACGAAGTTTCGTCGAGTTTTGAACCATATCTCGAACGCAACCTTTTTCCATTGCTGGCTTAACTTCCGAATGATGTTTTTTCGTCTTCGGGACATCGAGATACACCTTCCATGTGATTTTCAGAAGTTAAGCCAGCATAGGAGAGACGCTAGGGGCGAAAGTGTGAATTTTTTACGCATTTTCGTCGAGTTTTGAACCATATCTCGAACGCAACTTTTTTCCATTGCTGGCTTAACTTCCGCATGATGTTTTTTCGTCTTCAGGACATCGAGATACACCTTCCATGTGATTTTCAGAAGTTAAGCCAGCATAGGAGAGACGCTAGGGGCGAAAGTGTGAATTTTTTACACATTTTCGTCGAGTTTTGAACCATATCTCGAACGCAACTTTTTTCCATTGCTGGCTTAAGTTCCGACGGACGTTTTTTCGTCTTCAGGACATCGAGATACACCTTCCATGTGATTTTCAGAAGTTAAGCCAGCATAGGAGAGACGCTAGGGGCGAAAGTGTGAATTTTTTACGCATTTTCGTCGAGTTTTGAACCATATCTCGAACGCAACTTTTTTCCATTGCTGGCTTAACTTCCGAACGATGTTTTTTCGTCTTCAGGACATCGAGATACACCTTCCATGTGATTTTCAGAAGTTAAGCCAGCATAGGAGAGACGCTAGGGGCGAAAGTGTGAATTTTTTACACATTTTCGTCGAGTTTTGAACCAAATCTCGAACGCAACTTTTTTCCATTGCTGGCTTAACTTCCGAACGATGTTTTTTCGTCTTCAGGACATCGAGATACACCTTCCATGTGATTTTCAGAAGTTAAGCCAGCATAGGAGAGACGCTAGGAGCGAAAGTGTGAATTTTTTACGAAGTTTCGTCGAGTTTTGAACCATATCTCGAACGCAACTTTTTTCCATTGCAGGCTTAACTTCCGGCGGACGTTTTTTCGTCTTCAGGACATCGAGATACACCTTCCATGTGATTTTCAGAAGTTAAGCCAGCATAGGAGAGACGCTAGGGGCGAAAGTGTGAATTTTTTACGCATTTTCGTCGAGTTTTGAACCATATCTCGAACGCAACTTTTTTCCATTGCTGGCTTAACTTCCGCATGATGTTTTTTCGTCTTCAGGACATCGAGATACACCTTCCATGTGATTTTCAGAAGTTAAGCCAGCATAGGAGAGACGCTAGGGGCGAAAGTGTGAATGTTTTACACATTTTCGTCGAGTTTTGAACCATATCTCGAACGCAACTTTTTCCATTGCTGGCTTAACTTCCGAACGATGTTTTTTCGTCTTCAGGACATCGAGATACACCTTCCATGTGATTTTCAGAAGTTAAGCCAGCATAGGAGAGACGCTAGGGGCGATAGTGTGAATTTTTTACGCATTTTCGTCGAGTTTTGAACCATATCTCGAACGCAACTTTTTTCCATTGCTGGCTTAACTTCCGAATGATGTTTTTTCGTCTTCAGGACATCGAGATACACCTTCCATGTGATTTTCAGAAGTTAAGCCAGCATAGGAGAGACGCTAGGGGCGATAGTGTGAATTTTTTACGCATTTTCGTCGAGTTTTGAACCATATCTCGAACGCAACTTTTTTCCATTGCTGGCTTAACTTCCGAACGATGTTTTTTCGTCTTCAGGACATCGAGATACACCTTCCATGTGATTTTCAGAAGTTAAGCCAGCATAGGAGAGACGCTAGGGGCGAAAGTGTGAATTTTTTTACGAAGTTTCGTCGAGTTTTGAACCATATCTCGAACGCAACTTTTTTCCATTGCTGGCTTAACTTCCGCATGATGTTTTTTCGTCTTCAGGACATCGAGATACACCTTCCATGTGATTTTCAGAAGTTAAGCCAGCATAGGAGAGACGCTAGGGGCGAAAGTGTGATGTTTTTACGAATTTTCGTCGAGTTTTGAACCATATCTCGAACGCAACTTTTTTCCATTGCTGGCTTAACTTCCGACGGACGTTTTTTCGTCTTCAGGACATCGAGATACACCTTCCATGTGATTTTCAGAAGTTAAGCCAGCATAGGAGAGACGCTAGGGGCGAAAGTGTGAATTTTTTACGCATTTTCGTCGAGTTTTGAACCATATCTCGAACGCAACTTTTTTCCATTGCTGGCTTAACTTCCGCATGATGTTTTTTCGTCTTCAGGACATCGAGATACACCTTCCATGTGATTTTCAGAAGTTAAGCCAGCATAGGAGAGACGCTAGTTCGCTAGGTGCGATAATAAGAATTTTCCAAAGGGAAGTCTTGGAGGACTTACCTGACCTACCGAGGACAGATTGCGGGCCTATGCCTGCACTACCTTCCAAAAAAACGAGTAGGTCAGAAATAAGTAGGGCCTATGATATACACCCGCCACCTTGATGGCATTGTGCGATGACGTGTTGCTAGTGGCGGGGCGGGGCGGTCCAGCTGCGACCAGCTGCCGCATCGGCCGTGTCTGCATGGCTGTGCAGATGAAGGCGCGCTCTCACATGAGAAGCGGAAACGGTTAATTTTACAGCCACTGAGCACGCTGTTTGATTACGCGCGCCGGGGCTGGGGCCGCGAGGTGCGGGCGGGAGGGTCGGGGGAACAGGGGGGTGGGGTTCGCTGCGGGCGGGTGGACGGAGGACGGCGGCGCCCACCCCCTCCCCGTCCCCGTCTGCGCGGCCCGACTGCACGCCCCGCCCCGCCCCGCCCCGCCCCGCCCGCCCCGCCCCGCGGGCTACCATACACAACCGAATCACGTAGTGCTGGCGTCTGCTCGGCCCCGTACCCCCGTGGCGTGGCGTGCCGTGTCTCGGGCCGGGGGCTGCGGTTTGCGATTTTGCAGTATCGCCGCGCCCCGCCCCGCCCCGCCACGCCCCGCCGCACCACGTCCGACATGTTGCCGTCAACATCTGCCGCCGCGCCCGCCCGCCCGCCCGCCCCGCCCCGCCCCGCCTCTAATTACGGCGGTAAATAAAACACATGCAGGCTTCGCGTGCACGCGATGCAGCCGCTGCATTCCTCTGTTCTGTGACACGCTGCTCATTATCATACATTTGTTTTTTGACAGCGAGCGTTCGGACGCCTGCTTGTAATGGAAAAACACTTCGGTTTCATGTCATGTATACCGTTTCCCATAATGTACACGTTACAGTACCACCATTCGCATAGGCTTTCATCCCACGGACACAACTACAAGGGTCGTGTTGAGTGACGAGAGGGGGCTGGCAGGTGCGCTAGGGGGTTAGGATGTGCGCAGGTGGGCAGGTTTGCAGGTGGGCAGGTGTGCTGCGCATGCTCTGCCCACCACACGTGCCTATCACAGGCCAGGCCACTCGCGGCCCCCGGCTCCGCGGTGACAGTCAGCGTGGCACATGACGGAGGCGGGGATAGGCAAGGCAAGGCCGTCGTGACATGCACGCGGCCGGTGTGCGGGGCGGGGCGGGGCGGGGCGGGGTGGATGCTCTTGCCCGTCCCCCCGCCCCGCGCCCCGCCAGCCGGCACCTGTCATACTCCCTTCCTGCCCCCTCGCACCGCCCTCTTCCTACCCCGAGCGGAAGGAGTGAGGAGGGCGAAGGAGCGTCGTTCTCAGGGGAGGTTTCGCCGACCGCGGGGTGGGGGGACGACGGCCAGGGCCAACTGGGAAAGAAGTAGCCCACTGCTCTCAGAGGAGCGGCGAGGGAAGGGGAGAGAGAGGAACAGGGGGGATTTAATTACGCTTTCGGTTATTTTTGTGTTGTTGCCGCCGTGTGGGAGTGAGACCTTCCCTTAGTTGGTCTCGAGAGACTCGAAAAGGGGTTTGGGGTGGTAATAACACAAGAAACACCGCAGCCGGGCAAACACACAGGGGAGGATTGTGGCGGGGGATAAGAGGGGCGGGAAGAATGGGGGAGATTGATTGATTACGTCTGCTTATTCCTAACTTTTTTTTCTGATTGTTGGTTGCCGTGCTGCCGCAAACACGATGTCAGTGTTTGGTTTATAGGACAGTAGGACAGCCGCAATAAATACATGACGTTTCATTGTGTATTTTTTTATGCGACAGCAAGCGCAACGACTGGGAATAAAAAAAGCATGGGGCAGGGTTTAGAGATGGTTCTAATGTCCCCTAGCGGGGGCCGACGGCCTGGGCTGCAGGCGGGGCGGGGCGGGGCGGGGCGGGGCGGGGCGGGACCCGCTGCAGCGAGCAAGGAAAATATATATCCAGGCCAGCTAGCAGCCTCGCCTCGTGCCCGCCCCCGCCCCCGCCCCCGGGCATCACATCACATCCCACGCCACCCAGCTCCGGGCCCGGAGCAATCTTGTAGAGGTCCGAGCCAATGACGGCCCGGAGCGGCCGCGCGCGACCACGCGGATGACGTCATTGCGCCAAATGGAAAACGTCAACACAGGTCTGGTGCGGTGCGGGGCGGGCCGGGCCACGCCTGTCGATATTCCTAATATCGCAAAACGGTGGTTCCGCGATTTGCTCGCGGCGGCGGCGGCGACGAGACGGACTCACATGTAGACCAGGGCCTCGCCTCAACACTGCAGCGGCAGCTCAGCGCTGTTGTGCGACTGTGGAGCCCACCACGCCCCGCCCCGCCCCGCCCCGCCCCGCCCGGCACTCAAGGGCGAGCGCGACGCACAACGCAATCTGCGCGCAGCGCTGCGCTGCCGAGTGTAAACCGCCCGCGGCCGGGGCCAGCAGGGGGGGGGGGGGGCTATTTTCAGAGCTGTTTGACGCTCGCGAGACAGGGGATGGAGATGTATTGCTCACACCACGCCACGCCACGCGCACACGCGACGTACTCCTCGACCATCTCAAGTGCATCAGGTATACACCCGCATCGCAGTTGAGGCCATCGATCTGAGCGCCCCTTAACCATCACGAAACAGCCCGAAACGCACCTAACCTCATACGAACTGAAAATTTAAGCCGCGACGGGAACGCCGTAATTTTTTTGCCAGCATACTGTTGTTCACCAAGTCCCCCAGCCCAGCCCAGCCCTTTCTCTCCGGCCCGCGTCTCGGCACGACTCTCCCCCGCTGCTTAAACGGGGGAAGGATCCCACCCAGCAGGCCCGTTATGACTTTATTTCACGTTATTATTGCAGTGGACGGACGCCTTGAGCCAAATTGAAAGACGCTATTACGCTAAAACCTTAAGCGGCTGGCATAAAAGGCCGTGACAACGTGTCGCTCAACAAGGGAGGGGCGAGGGGGGATGGGAGGCCATCGAGGAGGAGGAGAGGGAGAAGCCAATGGAGAAAGGCAGAGTGAGAGCTGCTGGACAGAGACTCAAAGCAAGTTCAGTGACAGAGCACACTGGCTTATCCCTAATGTTTTCAGTGCTCTCCCCCCGCCCGCTCCTCTCGCCATCTAGCGCGCTTACCACGACCCACTCCCCCCCCCCCCACCTCTCTCTCTCTCTCTCTCTCTCTCTCTCTCTCTCTCTCTCTCTCTCTCTCTCTCTGTCTACTTTTAATTCGGCGTTTGTCAAACTCAGTTTTCATTTCTTTGTGGGTGTTTTTTTTGTTGTTGTTGTATGCCGCGCTGCTATGCACTTTGCACGGCAAGAGGAAGAGGAAAAACAAACACGGTAAAGAAATTCGCGAATAAAGTACAAACAGAAAACACACATTAAAGATGTTATAGTGCTACATTTACGATTTAAAAAATAAAAAAGCGGAAACCTCCCATTCATGGTATAAATCTTCATTTTTCTGAGGTTTAATTGGCTTTTCCAGGGGAGCTGCAGCTGCATCAGATGCACCGCCGCGGAACGACTAATTCCGTTTATCGCCGTGCAGTTTGCTTTACGGCCGCATAATATTATCCTGAATATCCAATGCATCAGCGCATGGCGGGGCGGGGCGGGGCGGGGTGGGGCGGGGCGGGGCGGGGCGGCGCAGTGCAGCGGTGCAGGGACCAGCACCACTGGACGCGAGCCAAGAGGCCCTGCTGCGCCCTGCTGTCCACCGCAGTCCAGTCTGGCCAACTGTCAGGCAGTGTGTGTGCAACTACCCGAGCCGCTGTACTTTTCTGTATCATCCCCCCATCCCCCTCACTCATACATTCTACACGGACGGGCATACGGCGACCAGCGAAACGAATAAAAAAAGAGGAAGAATAAACGCTTATTTTTTTCCGTTCAGGATTGAGCGGAGCGGAATAAAATCGTAGCAGGTTTACGGAATCGAAAACTCGCACGACAACTTCACTATGATGGCCTAACCAAGAACACGAATTCTACAGATAGAGAAAATAAAATGGTGGAGAGGAGTGGACTCACCTTGCGTCCACCCCGGAGGGTCGCCGCCGGCCTGGTCTGCAGCGCACAGGCGCACAGGGCCGGCGCCAGCAGGCAGCAGGCGCCGCAGGCCCCGCAGGGAGGCCCGGGCCCGGGCCCGCAGGAGGCCCCGCAGGCCTGCAGGGCCCTCAGCTCGTCCGCGCGCGCGCGCCCGCCTGGCCTCGCCACTCGTGCGCATCCATGGCGGCTCTGTCAACTCCTGCAGGACAACAGAAAAATATTTCGTCAGCGTAGAAAAAAAAATCTGAATCTATTGCGCTTCGTATGTGCGGGCACTTTTCGTCTGAAAGCCCTCCCATCAGCCTTGGGCTATCTTTCGAGCGTCCATAGCCTGGTCCAGGGGTTTCATCGTGGGTCCAGGGATTTCGTCGCTCCCCAGTGGTACGTTTCACAAGGTGGAGACGATGGGTCGTCCAGCCCGCAGAGAGCGTCGCGCGGCGCGCCGGGCGTCGGTCAGCCAGGCCGGACCCGACCCGCGACCCACCCTGGTATGGGCGTCGCGACGCCCCGGCCCTCGGCAGAGTGATGGTGACCGTGAGCCGCACGTCACGTCCTCCTTATCGGGACTAGCCTCACCGCGGGATCCGGATCCGGACATTCCCGAACGACGAAAGACGAAATCCCCGCGTCGCTGGCCGACTTTATTTTTTTATTTATTTTTTTGATAAAAAAATGAAACACGATGTCGGGAAAAAATGCACGAGGAAGTACCGGGTGTAACAGTAGACGCTACAGTGGTACAAAGTGGTGCATAGTACAGATTTTGAGCGGTTTTTCCATCGCTACGCGGTGCTACGCGGCGCCACGCCACGCCGCGCCCCCGGAGGCGCAATTACCATCCGCAGAGTGCAGAGGCGCAGGGATCCAGTGCGAAATTAAAGTACAGTTTCCACACAGGCGCGGCGGGGCGGGGCGGGGCGGGGCGGGGCGGGGCGGGGCGGGGCGGGGCGGCTCCAGTGTGTTCATGCTGATGGCGGTGAGCGGGATAGAGACCCCGCCCCGCCGAGCAGTTACACCGCGCCGCGAATCAAAGAGAAAGCGAGACTTAAAACTTTAAAAAAAAAGAAAGGAGGCAACTAAATAGTCAGGAAGTAGGCAGCAGACGCAGCGAGAAGTTGACACCGAGGGAAATGAAACCGCACCGCTCCTGTGCTGCTCCGCGTCCGCCCCGGCCCGGCCGGCACTTAGGCCCTTGCGGTATTTACCCGCGCTGTGTTTGCATGGCGATGGGCGGGGCGGGGCGGGACGGCCGAGTTTGTCTTTCATTGAGACGGCCGGGGCGGGGCGGGGCGGGGCGGGGCGGGGCGCCCAAGCGCGGACCTCTTCCCTTATTGTGGCCCCTGCCACTGCCGCGAGCCGAATGAATGCCGAGGTAAAGCGAGCCGACCCGTCTCCGCTCCGTAACGACTCGCGCCCCAGCACGCCCCCAGCCGCCGCAGATATCAAATTTTCTCTCGCGAGTCGGATATCATTCTGGTGTTGTTTGGTAGTGATCGGGCGCGCAAGAGAACACCCCGCCCCTTCTCCACTGCGCCCGCCCCGCCCCGCCCCGCCGCAGCCCCGCCGCGCCCAATGCCGCCGGGGGCGGTACAAACGGCGGCCTGCTTCCCAACTCGGTTGCGGCGGAACTCAGCTGTGGCCTGGCGCTGCGCTGCGCTGCGCTGGCTGACTGGTGCCGGGCCGGCTGCACTGCAAACCCACAAATACGAATGGGAATACCCTCGCCTCAACCAGGCTTGACTGGAAAATTTAAGTTTAATTTTTTTTTGCTCCTTGTTATCTCCCCTATGCCGTCTCCTGTCTAGGAGGATGCGATGTATACGTAAAGCAGCGTGCCTGAAGTGTGTGTTGGAATATTTGTACTTTTGGTTATGAGCGTGTAGTTTGCCAGCGCCCGTTCATCGTTAAACACTAACTTACTCCAACAGGGTTGCGCCGCGCCGTTCTTATGCTGCCTGGTTAGCAGCAGAGCTCATTACTGTAGTTTGAGGCAGTCAGATTCGCTTGGCCTGCCTCAGCGGCAGATCTCTGCGGGAGAGAGGACAGCCCCAAACACCGGGAACAATAGATCGCTCACCTAATTAGATTGCCTCGGAAGATTGGGGAGCGGCGGCTGAGGCCTCGACAACGTCACATCACGTCACGGCGGTGATGAAGAGGAAGAGAGAGAGAGAGAGAGAGAGAGAGAGAGAGAGAGAGAGAGAGAGAGAGAGAGAGAGAGAGAGAGAGAAAGAGAGAGAGAGAGAGAGGGGGGGGGGACTGTAATGTCGCGTCGCTTTTTTCTTGAGGTGCCCGACTGACTCCTCAGCCTGGCAGGGTAAGCCCCCTCACCAGCTGGTGAAACAATGGCAGCTGAAAGGATCCGGACGAAAAGGTCAGTAAAAGAACTTTCCCCTGCAGGGCCTGCCTGCCTGCCTGACGCGATTCGTTCCGGGGCGGGCCAATTTGAAAGCCCCCCCTTCGCGTCGCGTCCACCCCCTCCCCTCCCCTCTGGGCCCTCCTCTCCCTTCTAATTCAACAAATCAGACGGAATCAAGTTGGAAACAAGGCTGTGGTGGTGGTGCGCGGGGAGCAGGCGGGAGAGTAGCGGGCGGTGGTGGGGGGGCAGCGGGGAGAGACGCCTCCCACACCGGTATCGCCGCTGACAAACTTGCGACTCATAAATCAGCGCGTTTCCCCCCCGCGCCGCGCCGCTCTCCCACCAGCAGAGGGAGAGAGCAGAGGCCTCCGCCGCGGGGGAGAGCAGAGGCCTCCACCGCGGGGAGAGCCGCGGTCACCCCGCGTACCCAGCAGGGCGAATACCGCATCCAGCCTCGACTTTCATTCCTACACCTGTCCCAATAAATAGTCCAAATTCCTTCTTTTAAAAAATCACAAATTTACTTGTTCGAGTGTGCGAATGGAAATTCACGCGCACCTGCAAGTGTGGGACATCGGTACACTTGTGTTTGCGCTGCTGCAGCTCTGGGTGTCGTGGGGCGACATGAGCGCAGATACAATCGCCATTTACCCGCGTAAAACGTTTTGTTTTGTAGGGAAACACTTTTATACGGTCAGCAGCGTGACGTTCGATGGCCGTTTTGTTATCACACGACTCCCTCCCGCCGCCGCGCCCCGCATGCATACTTAATGGTGAACTTCATTAGCGTTATCGGGTCGCGCAGGCTTTTTCGCGACCGCGTACCTGGTCTGGTGGCCGTGTACAAACAACCTCGCGTCTACTATACTCACGCGCTTTTCAAAAATAAAACATAAGTTTTTTCCCCTACGACTAGAATCCAAACATGATGTCGAGCGCGCAGGCTGTACTCCATGATAATTACCGCATTTGTTTTGGGGATAAAACGAAGGGCGGCGCTGGTTTCATACCACCCCCTCCCTCCCCCCACCACTGTTTCTCTCCCGCCCGCACTACCCCTGCTGCTGGCCTGTTCCCATACGCGCGGGCCGGGGCGGGTCGGGCCGGGCGTCAACGCTAGGGGTCATTATAATGCATCAGGCGACCCTCAGCCCACCCCTCCCCCGCCGGTACCAGGCACCGCAGCAGCATGCCAAAGAAACTTGCTTGTAGGGCGGGGCGGGGGAGTAGAGGCCAGCCCAGCCCTGCGCGCGCGGGGCGGGGCGGGGTGGCGTGCACACGGGAAAAATTGACATGTAATGTTGGCATGATGCGGCCGACGGATTCTGCTGATCCGCGCAGGAGTCCGGCATACGAGATGAGCGCTCATGCAAGAGTGATGCGGGACACGGCGGGGCGGGCGCGCGGGCGCGGGGGCGGACGCGGGGGCGGACGCGGGGGCGGCACCAGGGCGTGGCGGAAGGGAGTCTGAGGGCGGGGACGGCAGCGCCAAAACTCCTTTGGAGCAAACACCGATATGGGGAATATGCAATGAGCCTCGGTCGTGCTGGCGGCGCACCAACCTCACCTACTGAATGCCGTCCGCCCCGCCCCGCCCCGCCCCGCCTCCTCACAGGCGATACCTGGCGCGCCCCGCCCCGCCCCGCCCTACCCCGGCCGCCAGCCAATCTTGTTACCCCTTGGCTGGCTACCCACCGGGCCGGGCCGGGCCTGACCTGCAGGACCGCATACCCGTACCCGCCTGGGCTGCCCCGCCCCGCCCCGCCCCGCCCCGCCCCGCCGTCTCGCCCAGGCGCGCTGCCGTTGTAGTTGGTTATGCATATTAAGGCAGTGTTGGACAACTATGTTGCGTTGCTCCATGTCTGGTCCGCGTCATGGCCCGGCCCGTACACGTGGAGCGGCGGGGCGGGGCGGGGCAGTGCGGGCTGGGGCGCGACCCACACACATAGACACAGAGAGGCCCTCATTCACTCACTTCCGCACACATACCCGTACCACCACCCCCTGTGTCTGTTACACACACACACACACACGCACACTGTTCACACGCGATTGCACGGCACCCCCCTCTACTGTACCGCGAAGCGAATAGATAACCATAATCGAGTCCATAGATTGGCTCCCACCACAGAGTTTGCACAAAAGAAGGAGGGTGCTTCCAGTTCATTTTGCACGTAATTTACTTTGGCAATCGCATGTACAACATTCCTCCCTTTTTGTACAAATACGAGACCGCCACTTGGAAACGTTGAGCGGAATAATTGAAAGTACAGTCTTTGGTTCCGTTTTCTATGCCAAGGCGGACGGAGTATGCGCCGAGGGGGCCGAGCAGCTCACCTTATAGGTGCAAACCAGAGCGCCTCCCCACCGCACCGCCGGGCTGGGCCGGGCCGGGCCGCGGCGCCACAAACCAGGATGGAAATCGCAAAAAAAAAAAAAAAAAAAAAAGGAGCAGCGGAAACTTGCAGCTTTGTGCCGGACAGCCCAGGATTAATGGGGCGTGTGCGGCGTAAGGCGGGCGGAGTATTTCCGCGACAAGCCCGCGCCGCGCCCGGCCCGGCCCGGGCCGCCCTGCCCGCCGCACCTCGGAAATATATCGATGCAACTCGCGCATAGAAACTGTGCTTCCGTGCACTACACATATACATTATTCATTTCTGCCACGACCGCGTGTACTCCAAATAACAACTACGACGCATTTAAGAATTACGTCGCCCCTTCTTTTTTCCCCGCCTTTTTGGTTGATTTGGTAGTAACAACCATTAAGTAGAAAATAACAGCGTTTACTATGCTTACAGCCTGTTTTGGTGAACCACGAATAAGTTCTTCGACAACGGCTGATGAAATCGCGTCGTGCGCGGCACGTTTTGCGGTCGGGGTGCTGGAACAGGGCGCAGGGCGGCGGTGGTGGAGGGCTTTAGACCACCTATCAGCCGGTGCGTCAGGCTGCGGTGAGCCGCACGGGCCACAGGGCGGTGTGGGTGCGGGCGCGGGCGGGAAGGGCACGTCCGGGCAGCGAGCTCTGTCAACAGATCGGGCGCCCCAGCCCCAGCCCCGCCCGGCCCCGCCCGGCCCCGCCCGGCCCCGCCCGCCCGATACAGGATACAGCAGCACAGCCACACGGCTCATCTCCAACGGGCCGTGAGCCGCGCGATTTGTGCTACCCTCTGATACCAGAGGCAGGTGGGGGGCGTTCAGCACCCTCACGTCAAGACGTAGCCTCGCGCGGGGCCCGCTGCAGGGGCCGGGGCCGTGGCCGGGCAGACCCCACCTGCGTCATGGCGACGGCCGCCGAGTAGTGAGTTCTCTTCCATCTCATTTACCTCCCCTTTCTTAAGCGCGCGATAGGCTAGGCGGGCGGAGGAGGGGAGGGGAGGGGGTGGGGTGGGGTGGGGGTTGCCCTGGTTGCTCCCAGCTGATAAACAAAACAAAATCGCCCCATAAATCTTTCGCACGGAAGCCGTTTTGTCTCAGCAGAAAATTGCGGTGGCCAACTCAAGAAGTACACAACAAAAGAGCCCTGCCCCTCCTCCTCCGCACCCCCCTGCCTCTACCGCCTCCCTCCGCTGCCCTCCACCTCCCCAACCACGCTGCTTTTCGCTTCCTCTTCTACCTCCTCCCTCTCTCTAATGCAGAGGTAGAGGGTATGAGAATGAGGTAATGAAGAATGGGTCCGAAAGAAAACGTCGAAAACGCCGTCGGAGCGGCGTTCCCCGTGTATGGGTACGGGCACTTCGGCACTCCAACGTTGTCATATAAATCCCCCCCTCCCTCTCTTTCTCTCTCCTTTTTCGAGGTCATCGATGCAGGCAATCCTCTGCGGTCTATTGCGGGGTCCGAATAGAGTGGTGGAAGCTTGTAAGAGGAGCGCCCGGCCCGGCGCCCGCCCGGCTTCCACGGCCCGGCTACACCGACAGACCTGAGTCTGCAGTCTCCATTACATTTATCATCGGTGGGGCATAACGCGACGCCAGGCTGCCCTGCTCCGCCCTGCCACACCGCCATTAGCGAGGGCCACCCGTCCCGCCACGCTCCGCCACGCCACGGTCCTGCTTTACCTCCCCCGGGCCGGGCGAGTGACAGGACACTCGTGACACTACACCGAGGCCACTCCCTACGGGTACCGCTTTTACCCTGTTCTCTGACCCACCCGGTGCGAACACTGCGGGTGGTTCGGGTCGGGCGGTCACCTGGGCAGGGCCTCCGGGGCCCGGGATGGGGTCTTGACCTGGAGCTGGGTGGGGCGCAGCAGTTCTGTCCCGTCCCGCCCCAGAGCTAGGGCTAACTACAGTACTCCTGGCGGAGGGCCCGGCCGGGCCTACAGCGCCCAAATAGCTCTACGCCCAAATGAGAAGCTCTGGGGACGCGGAGGTGGAGTAGAGGGGGGGGGGGCGCAAAGGCCGAAATGTCACAACTGATGCGGGCGGGCGGCCTGGGCTGGGCAGTGCAAGGGCGTACCGTGCAGCTGGGAGACGGCGGCGGGGCAAGGCCACAGGGGAGATGTGTTTCAGGATAAAAATATATACAGTCAATAATGTGGAAGTCAATAAGCCTGGCGACAATTTGGGAAAGGTCACATGTGGTGGGGCGCGCGGGTGGGGCGGGGAGGGGGGCAGTAAGACATGTGGGGCGCGGCCGCGGGCGCAGGGGCGGGCGCAGGGGCGGGGGGTGGTTGTGAGGTAGACAGGCCCTGCTCATTAGTGGCCACTTTGACCTTCCCGGCGGGTTGGGGTAGAGGGGGAAAGGCAACAAAGTACAGCGGCCAGTGCCACATACGTCATTGTGATGTTGACGAAACAATTTGCGAGGAAAGAAAAAAGTAGAGGGAAAAAATTACATCTAGAACGAAAATAAGGTGGTGCGCGGACTCTCGAAATTTTAAACACGTAACATTCTGGCAGTTTTGTGGCGTTAGCCGCTTTAGGCGCAGCGTCCATTAAAGCAGCAGACTCGCCCTGCCGGGGCGGGCCGCATAGCCACTTCGCCCGTTGTTTGCGACGGAGCAGGAAAGACACACTTTCACAGAAGAGCTAGGGCTCGGGGACAACTTGTTCGTCTACGTCAGCACGTCGAGTGCGCTAGTTGGAGTATTGTGGGTCGGCCTTGGGGCTGTTCCCCGCCCCGCCCTCCCCCAAGGGGTCTGATGGCTGTTGGTTTGGGACGCAGATTCCTGCTCCTATCGGCCGTCTCCAAACGTAAACACCATGTCGCGGCGCACAGGCAAGCACGGGCCAGCCAAGTGACGTCACCAGAGCGGAGGGGAAACGTAGATTTCCGGGGTTATAAACGGAAGAGAGGGAGAAGAAAACGCTGATTAAAGTCAAATACACGACGGTGGAGGTCGTACTCTGTCATCATCGCCGCGGTATTATCCATCACAGGGCCATTTATCTTCCCGCGCCGCGCTGGGAACTTCGACTCGAATTGAACAGTGCGCAGCGGTATATATATATATTTTTTTTTCCTGGGGCCGAAGCAACAACACGCGATGGGCACCGCATCCGGACGGAACGGGCGACAGGAGGACAGCCTCCGCACCGAGAGAGATATGGTCCACTCCAAGGCCGCCCCGCCCCGCCCCGCCCCGCCCCGCCCCGCCTGCGGGCGACTGCCTCTGTGTTGTGGCTGAGCTGTGCGGTGCAGAGCGGAGCGGAGCTGGTCGTGAAATTATGACAATGCCTCGCTCGCAGCCGCGCGAGCTGATTTCATTTCAGACCACACCGCACCGCACCGCACAGCACCGCGGCGACGCGACTAGAGTACCACTGGAAATGCACGCGGGAGGGAGGGAAGGATGAGACTCGGGGAAAATTATTATTATCTCGACAGCACTGTCGACGTCGTCCGCCCGCCAGCCTTCCCTGCGGGTGCGGCGCGGCGGGGCCTCTTCCTCTCTCTCTCTCTCTCTCTCTCTCTCTCTCTCCCTCTCTCTCTCTCCCTCTCTCTCCCTCTCTCTCTCTCTCTCTCTCTCTCTCTCCCCCTCCGCGGGTACCTTTTCCGTCCTGTCCGAGCCCGAGCCCCCTCCCCGCCCCGGCCTCCACCCCGCCTCCCAGCTCACATAATTGTTGGCTAAATTACGACGTCCCTTACTGTAATCTGACGCACCGGGACCCCCGCCCCCTCAGGCAACTAGCCCCCTACCGCGCGCTCCCCCCTCCTCCTGCACGACTTCCTCTCCCTGCACACACACACACACACACACATGCATGTACACAAAGAGGGCGCGCGCTAGGAACTGGACCCCGGGGGCCCAGCGGCGCAGCGCGGAGTACAACAAGCACGGGGTGCACTGATGACGAGGAACTCACACAGCCAAGTTGTCGAGCAGAGAAAGGATTTTCAGAGGCGGACTCTCATGATACGGGAGTCAGCAGGCGGTGACGCGACACGACACGCAGCGGCGCAGCGCGGCAGGAAATTAGCCATTTTGAATTTGATGCAGCATTTCGGCAAAGTCATCACGGCGCAAAAACTCACCGGAAACGAAAAATTAAAAGAAAAAAGTATCGCAGCATGCGAACGAACGGAAATCAACAGATGTACAGTCGGCGTGTTGTGTCCAGAACTGCGCCCGGCCGCGCGCATCACGCGCCCCGCCCCGCCCCGCCCCGCCCCGCCGACAACAGCGGGCCTTCCCTCCCTCCCGGGGCTGTTTTTGTGCCCCGCTGCTATTACAGGCCAAATGAATGGATGAGACGAGGCGGGGGCTCTGCAGAGCGAGGCGAGGCCAGTGGCGGAGAAAAAACCTACACTCGCCAAAAGCAAAAGGCTAATAAAAATGTCCGGGTTTTTGCGTTCATTTCGTGTTTGCTTGTATTTATTTTTCCTTTTCAAAGACATCCACCGGACGCGCGCGCGCGCGCTCTCTCCAGCGGGGCGGGGCGGACCCTTGGAGCTCGCGCGCCTCTTGATGTTCCGCTGGGCACGCCACGCGGCCAACAGCACCGGCCAGGCAGAGCTTTATGCCCGGTCCGGTTGCACTATATATATATATGTCTGGCTCAAGTCTCCGCGCAGATGTCACCGCCGCGCAGTACGGAAGGGAGTAGAGCGAAACGGATGCCTGGTCACAGCGGCAGTCGCAATGCCTACTTAAGATTTATTTGGTTTTCATTTTTTTTTTCAAATTACATAAAACGATTCAAACTAATTATTGCCATTCGTAGAGTAAGTCCGTGACACAGGCTGGCTGGATGTGCGTCCGACAAGGACCACGAGTCATGCCGGCCGGGCCAGGACGCTGCGACGTGCTTTCACGGGTCCAGCTTAGAGCCGTTGAATATTCAGACCTGCCTCGGCTCGGCCCGGCCCCGGCCCCGGCCCCGGCCCCGTGCTTTCCGCTTGTCGCACGCCCGGCTGAGCGCCGAGGGACAACACACTAACACAATCATAACGGGAATTGAAACACGCAATTAAAATTCATTGCCGGCTTCCGTTTGCCGTTCTGATGAGGTGCTCGGCCGGGCTCGTCCCCATGGCTGGGCGCCCCGCCCCGCCCCGCCCCGCCCCGCCCCGCCCCGCCCAGGCTCCATAGCGCGGTGCACTGGCGGGGGCGCGGGCAAGGTCAGACTGCAAGGGCGCGCGGGGGCGGGGCGGGGTCGTTTTTCACTTTTCATTATTTCCATGGCACATTGTCACCACGACCGCGCGCAGAACCACGCTCCTCACTCCGCCCGAGAGCGCCTGTGGAAGCTGAGGTAGGCAGACCCGCGAGACACGCGTGCCTAGCGGGACTGCCTACCGCCACGGGGCTCCAGCCGGCGCTGCTTCCAGGCGGTGTAGGGTCACAAGATTATCCAGGTGCGATAAGATCGACCGGGTATTCGTCCCTCCCCGCTCCTGGATAGTGGGGTACAAGATCCACCCGAGTAATTGTACCTTCCTATTCTGTACCGGGAGGGTACAAATATACCCAACCTCCGCTGGTTGAGGGGTATGACTATCACGCCGTGGTAGTTATACCCCCTGGCCCCTGGCCCTTTAGCTCTCGTCGCCACGCTGCACTTCCGCCCCACCCCTGTCCCGTCCCGTCTGCTGCCGAACTCGAACGAGGCGACCGGCGCGCCGCACGCCCGGACAGATGTTCGCATGGTGTCCATGTTTATATTCATGGGCGCCCGCCACGGCGGTGTGAGTAGGTGCTGTGTGTGTGTGTGTGTCAGCAGCATCGGCGCGGGACGGGAGGGGGTGCATGTGACTGTGATATGATGCGGGGGGAGGGGGGAGAGAGAGAGAAAGACGGAGGGTGTTTGGTCAACGTGCGCGGTTCCGCCGCATTTTTCTCACTCCGTTCTGCCATATTATGGGGAAGCTATAACTCATACCGATACTTCCTCCTCATTCTCGCTTTCTGCGTTCTCTCTCTCTCTCTCTCTCTCTCTCTCTCTCTCTCTCTCTCTCTCTCTCTCTCTCTCTCTCTCTCTCTCTCTCTCCACACATTTTTCTCCTTGACATGTGTTTAAGAGAGGATGAGATCATACATCACGCGATCGCACGGTGATGGATACGGCGCAATGAAACGGAGTAGCAAATAAAAAAGAGATATTAAATAAATTCAGGGGGTAAAAAGCGATAGCAGCAGTTCTGTTGCCGCTTCTTTCAGTCACGAGGCCTGCCTCTTTTTCCAGCTAAAAAGTTATTATAACGGCGGTAATCATTAATCACCGGCGAGCTAGGCTGACGCAACTTAACTTTAGATGACGGTTACGGTTAACTCGCTCGTGCTCCTGAGAGTCCAGTTAGGCCGAGGCCCCGCCGCTCCACTGCAGAGAGACCTACTTAATATGCGACAACTGCATCGGCCGAACGGCCCAACTCGGCTCGGCGGACGGGACGCGATGGAGGGTGGGAGGGAGAGCGAGAGAGAGAGAGGAGTGAGAGAAGGGAATGCCAGCGGGGAGAGGGAGACAGCGAGATGCAGAGCCGTGTAGAGCGCAGGGGCAGCGAGAAAGAGATGAAGACGAGGAAAGAGAGCGGCGTGGCCTGAAAGTCTTATACTCTCGTATAACCCTTTTAACTTCAAAAGTCCCCGTCTCCCTCTCTCTCTCTCTCTCTCTCTCTCTCTCTCTCTCTCTCTCTCTCTCTCTCTCTCTCTCTCTCTCTCTCTCTCACTCTCTCCCACACCTTCACGATCCTTTTACACTGGGGCTCTGGAGCAGACACGTGCCCTCCTCATTCAACGCCAGAGAAACGCCAACATTGGGCGCCGCCACACGTACGGTGCACAAAAATCACAGTCGTTTCTAGCGGCTTACTTCATTTTTATTCCGCTTTATTTTATTTTTATTCTTTTTTTCACAGTGGCCGCGTCGACGTCGAGGCCGTCGAGACTCCATTCATCCGGTGCGCTGCTGCAGCACGAGCCTATTCCGCCGCGCAGTCGGCCGCCCCGCCCCGCCCCGCCCGTGCCGCCACGCCCGCCCCGCCCGCGCCGCCACGCCCGCCCCGCCCCGCCGCACCACTCCGTCAGCACTTACCGTGCGCACCAGGGCGGGGCGTCCTCCGGGAGCACCACAACGGCGTCACCAACGAGCCCACGGCGCGCGCCATCACTCACGCCCGGAGAGCGGGGACCCACTCCGGAGAGAGAGAGAGAGAGAGAGAGAGGGAGAGAGAGAGAGAGGGAGGAGAGAGAGAGAGAGAGAGAGAGAGAGAGAGAGAGAGAGAGAGAGAGAGAGAGAGAGAGAGAGCTGGGGTGCTTTCTCCGGTGGCGGGCCATGTGGCGTGCTGCTGCTGCGAACCATTCCAGAAACGACTTGCCAACAACAACGACGACGTGATCGCCGAGAAACGTCGTGAAACGTCGTGAAACGCTCCGGGAGGAAACGATTTCCCTGAGACAGCGAAACCTGTATCCACTCCCGCCCTGTACCCCGCGCGTATACGTCATGGGCGCGACCTGACCGTCCCCCGCCCCGCCACGCCCCGCCACGCCCCGCCTCGCCCCGCGCTGGCGCGCATTTCGCCCCACCACTTCACGCCACTCGCCTCGCGCGCCGTCAAAACGGGCAATAATCGAACCCCCTCGTATGTGACACTAGACACTACCGCCCTGGTCCGGCCTGGCTCGGCAGGCGGTGTTCCCCCTTTGCCCCGCCCCGCCCACGCGCTCTCCTGAGAACGACCTGCCTGCCCCCCCCTCGTCCTCCCAAAGCACCAATCCAGTATCCGCGTGCTCCTGTGTCGTGTCCTCGTAAAATATCACGACGCATGTAAGGGCCCTCCGCCCGGGCCGGGCCGGGGAGGGGCAGGCCCCTCTAGCGCGACCCCCGGGGGCACTTGACCGTTGACCTGCGCCAGTCGTTTAGAGCAACCTCCACCCCCGGCCCGCCCCCGCGACCCACCCCCCGGCCCACGCTGCACCGCCGCCGGCCTCCTACCCGGGCCGAGCCATCAGGTAGGCGCCAGGACGTGCCTCATGCTGCAATCCGACAGACCGCTTTAAAATTGCATGTGCACATGTCCAATGGAGTGTAGTGTGTGTGTGTGTGTGCAGCACGGTGGAGGGGCCCAGCAGCGCGCGCACATGCCCCTCCCCCTCACGCTGCCCTGCCCTGACCGCGCGCTTGCGGTGGGCGGAGTGATTCTGATTAACGAGGGCCTGCTGACGGCCCGCCCGACCCGCCCGGCCCTGTGGCCTCCACCACCTCCACGCCTCCTTACAAGGCGGGCGGGGCGGAGGAGGAGGAGGAGTCCTCCGCTACGGCATCAACGTGGACTTGTGACCTGGTTTATGGCGGGACGCGCAGTGAAAGTTGATTATTCGGGGAACAGTTGGCGCTGCAGGGTCAGCCGCAACCCCCACCCCTCCACCTCCGCGCCGGCCCTCCCTGCTCGCGTGGCCACCCTACCCTACGCCGCTCCACCTCGCCCCGACGAGCGTCACGCCAATCCATAGTCCGCGCGGCGCGGCGCGCCAGCAGACCGGCGCTCCTCATTTGTATGAGGTTTTATTACTAACCCTACCGCGCTACCTTTGCTGCTGTAACCGCGAAGGGTGAAATAATTCCCCGTGTCGACGTTGCCCGCTACGTTCGCGGCTGGTTGACGACAAAAAAAAAAAGGATCGCACAGTTGATGTTAAAGGGACTTTTCTCAGACTTTTCTGTGCCATAAAAAAGGTTTAATAGAAATGAGAAAAAATAAATTCCAAGTGCTAGACTAGGGGAGAGTTCTATTTCGGCAAGGGAGTGAGTGAAATAAGGATAAAAAGGGCAGAGAGAGGACGCAGAAGGCGGCCGGAGAATGTGAACGGTACACTGCGCGCGACGAACTGATAGAGTACAGGATGAAGCCCAGGCCAGGTCAGATGGATTGCAGCACAAAGTGCATAGTGGAGGGGGCAGCAGGTGAGAGGACGAGTTGGAGAGGGGACGGGGAGCAGGCGCAGAGTGAGGTATGGGGGGGGGGGAGGGCTGCGGCACCGCAGAAGAACCAATACTACTCCAAGCTCAAGCGGCGCGGCTCTTCGAGAGGGATCGGGATCAGCAGAGAGAGGTTCGGGATGGGACGGGACGTGGACGGCCAGGAATCAGCAACACTTCCCGCTATCGGGCAGCAGCTGCATCCGCTCAAGTTCTCGCACTAACAGCTGTTTGAGCATTCTTTTACGTGCGACGGTTTCGAAAAAGAAAATAGAAAATGATGTTGGCGAGATTGATCGGTCCTGCAGTTGAAATAAAGCCATTTTCCTAAATAAAATAAAATAAAATAAAAAAGTTTTTACAGTAGTGTAACCGGTACTTACTAAGTTCAATGTAATGTAATGTGTCATTAAAATTTTTGTTACTAGATTTTTCCCCGTGATACTAAGAAAGAAAAGAAGAAGAAGAAGCGTGTGAGCAACTGTTGTCATTCTGAAAGTTTTGTTTCCGGGATAAGACGTGCGCTGTACCCCGGGGGAGCAGTAATTGTCCCCGATTCACCGCACCCGCCCCGCCTCGCCTCGCCTCACCCCACCCCTCTCCTCTAGTATGTCACAAGCAAAGATGGTCGCTTCGCTCCGCTCCGGGGGCTCCGCCTGTGCCTTGCAGCTCCGCCTCACGGGCTGGGCCGGGCCGGGCCGCGGGGTCGGGTCGGGTCGGGCGGCAGAAGCAACTTTGTGGGGTTCGTTTTATCGCTCCTGCTGCACAGGAAGTTGGCTTGAGCGTGTAACGGGGGAGGATAGTTGGGGTGGGGGGGGGGGGGGGGGGGGACGTCCCGCAGCGGAATGGGTGTTGTTGTCACTCACTCAATCACGTGACATAAGCGTCAACACGACGCGCTGGTGGCGGGGCGTGGCGGGGCGTGGCGGGGCGTGCGAGGTGACGGCGCCGACGCCGCACCGCGCGGTACTCGAGGAGGAGGAGGAGGAGGAGGAGGAGGAGGAGGAGGAGGAGGAGGAGGAGGAGGAGGAGGAGGAGGAGGAGGAGGAGGAGGAGGAGGAGGAGGAGGAGGTGCCGGGCTGCACAGCGCACAGTGTTTGCCCTCACCCCCTGCTAGACCACACGGCCAGGCCCGGCCCGGCCCGGAGCGCGCGCGTGCCTCGCGGGACTGCCTACCTCTGGGGCGCGAGGGGAGGAGCACTGTGATCACACACACACACACGCACACGAACACACACACTGGCCCGCGCTCTCAAAGCATGCGCGCGGAACCGAGCCGCGCGTACGTGGTTCTCTCACGCTCCCCCTCCTCCACCGCGCACAGAAAGGCGGAGGGTCCATTAAAATTTGCGTTATTATCGATGAAAAAAAAAAGGGACTGAGAACAGCCGCGCTCACACACACACACACACACACACACACACGCGCGCGCGCGCTGTGCGCCCCTTTCTTTTGTAAAACGCGCGCATTCCTTTTGGCGCTCGCTGTGGCTATTGGAGTTTGAGAGAGAGAAAAATAAGAATCGACCTCGCGCGTTCGTTGAGACTGTGGCTGGCAACGCAAGAGAGGGAAAGAGAAAGCGATAGAGCTCCGGCTAGTGAGAAAAAGAGAGAAGAAAGACAGGGGGAGAAAGAGATATGGCCGTAAAAGCATAAAATACACAGAATAATGAGTAGAGGTATAAAAGTAAGAATAATTTTATGGATCGAGAGCAGTGCTCCTGGCTGCGGGGCGGGGCGGGGCGGGGGCCGGGCCAAGCTAATTAGCATGTGTTACGGCCGCGCTTGGCGTTAACGCCCCTAGTCGATGTGATCAGGCGGCGCCGGCACGTGCGGCGGCCAGGGGCGTAACAGCGCCGAGGGAATTACAATTTAAAAAAATTATATATGAATATGGAGGGCTTTTACAATTTCTGAATTTCCGAGTCGGCCTTCCCCCCGCTGAAATAGAATTGCCTCCTCTAGTTTTACATAGAAAGACAAGTGTCAGATCGCCCTTTAATGTTATTTTTCCCACCCGGCAGAGAACGGCTTTGCGTTATTTTGCAGTGTAGTGCAGGCGGTACATAGCTTTGGTGCGGTCGCGGCATCGCAGTCCTAAATAACACAGTCCCAATTCGCACCGACAGCCGCAACAGCGCGCCGGGGTGTGGCGGGGTGTGGCGTGGCGGGGTGTGGCGGGGCGGGGTGTGGCGGGGCGGACTCCCCACCCCGCCACACCGTTCTCACGCTCAACACGCTTCATTTGTTTTTACAGCCCAAACGATATCGCGATATCTCGATTAATTCCCCGCGTGTTTTTGAAGGCCGACCAGACCGGACCGGAAGGAGGAGGCGCACGAAACAATATCCGGCGCGCGGGGAGCGGGGCGCTACAACAGAGCCGCGCCCGCAGCAGAGTCCCGGTGTGAGCGGAGCGAGTAATGCAGGAGAAAAAATATAACGCATTCCATCCGTATGTTTATTACGCAGTCTACGGCCCACGTGCGCAATACGGGCGGGGCGGGCTCGGCCTGGACTCATCCTCTGAGAACGTAAAACGCACACCGCCGCAATATCAGACACCCCTATGCGCCCGTTCCCACCCGGCCGGGCCGGCCGGTGCGGCGGTACCCTCCAGAGTCACCCTGCCGCCCCGCCCCGCCGCGCCCCGCCCCGCCCCGCCACGCCCCAGCGGCCGCCCCGCTCCACCACACAACACGCCCCCGCTTCCTGGCGTGCTCAGGGGACCCCCCGGTCAGGGCCCGGCAACCCCTTCGCCAGCAAATCACCCAGGGCTGCCGCCCGACAGGACGGCCCCTCGGCCCCTCCGGCTTCCGGTCCGGACCACTGACCCTCCCCAGAGCCGCTCACGGGGCGGGGCGGGGCGGGGCGGGGCGGGGCGGGGCGGGCGGGGTGGCAAAGTAGGCGTGAAAGCAGCAGCGGGAGGGCGCCGGGCGAGGTGTGAAAGGGTGTGAAACACGCGTGAGAACATTGCCACCGGCACGCGCCGCCCACCCCGACCATACCCACGCAACAGCCTGCGGCCTGGGCCCCCGCATGTACATCACCGATGGGGACGGGGAGGAACACCCCCGCAGGGAACACCCGCATGGGAACACCCGTCTCCAGGGAACACCCGCAGGGAGCACCTCAAGGTAGCGGGCCGCACGCCACGCGCCGCCGCAGTGGACGGCACGGCGCGGCAGGCCACACCTTTACATCTCCATTCCGGCATCCATTCCCTTCCCGTTACGAACCCCCGCCCCGCCCGTGCCCCGCCCCACCCCGCCCCGCCCGTGCCCCGCCCCACCCCGCCCCAGCCCCTGCCCAGCCCCGCAGGCCCCCAGATTTACTGGACGGCCGGGCAAAGTGGCACTGCTCTGAGACACGGCTATTTGTCGTAATAACCGGGAGGGACGGCGTGTATTTGGAGAGGCTCGAGAGGGGGTGGGGGGAGCAGAGGATGAGCAGACGCCGCCGGGGCCGGGCCGGACCTGGGCAGCGTGCCGGAGTTTATACTTCTTCATGACGGGCGGGGCGGGGCGGCCTCTCCCTCCGCAGGGGACGTGAAAGGAGTGCGGGGCGCGGAGCGGAGCGGCACCTCCAGCGCAAACACCTCCATGCCCTCTCCTCTCGCCCCGGGTTCGCTTACTCTCTATTTTAAGGTCGAGAGAAATTTCGCTCATATACACGCCCCAGGTGGACCAGCGTGGATTACACGCGTCTGGGAGAAAAAAGAACGTTCCTTCTGAAAACTAAATCCCCTACCCACGTAAAATGGATTAATTTAAACAAATAAGACTTTATTTAAACAAATTACTCCTAAATAAGTCTTCAATTTACAAGAAGATTTTAATATAAACAAATTTAAGTTTATAAACAACGCAGATTACTTTAAGTTTTTCTTTAATAAGTGTTGATATAGAAACATTTTAAATTAAGGATTATATTTAATCATGTTAAAAGGTAATTTATCGTTAATAATTTTTATGGCTTAGTTAATTATTTATTTCTGTTTTATCCTAAGTTAATTTCAATAAATTAATTGTTTATTAACATCTTTAAGGGCACTTCCGCGTTAAACGTTCAAATAACACTCGGTACTTTAAGTAGTGTGTTGCGTATCGAAGTTCGTCGTAAGAGTCGATTATGGGTACCTTTAAACGAAATATCTCGCACGGATTAAACATACGCCCGTACATCCTACGTATTGTATAAAGCTATATATCGTAGATAGTCTTCCTTGTGCGGCCTTTCTCTCCACAAGCGGTGCGGTAGTGTAGTGGGTAAAACAACACGCCAGTAACTAGAAGGTCGTTGGTTCAAATCATGGATCAATCACATTTTTTTGTGTATGACTTTAAATTTAATAAAATTATATTAACAAGTTAGTTAAATTTTATATGAGTTTATTTAAATCATTTAAATTGGCTTTATTTAAATTTATTAAGGCTACATTAACTGTTTATTACCTACAAATTTCCGATAAATTAATATATTTTTCATGGGTATACTAGAGGGAAAGATTCGCTGTAGCCGCTAACTCTTGGCTCAGAGAGCTAATTATTAGTTTGGCACAGCAAGTTTTGAGTCGCGGCTATGTGTCAGAATTAACTCTGCGGACTAATCTTTTTTATTTTTCCCGAGCGATCCTGTCCTTTATTTACACCTCGCGACCACAGTCGCAGACAGACGGCCCCTCGGCGCCCATCGGGGGCGGGGGGCCCGTCACTAAATGTCGCGATGCGGTCTGGACGGTCGCCAATGCATTACCGCGCCGACGGACCGAGGAGGGACCCGTCCGGCCCGGCCCGGGCCCTGCGGGCGGGACGGGGCCCCTTGACCTTGCTCCGGGACCGCCCCGCCCCGCCCCGCCCCGTCCCGCTCTATATGCTCCCGAGTATGTGCCAGCGCTCGGCCTGGACGCGACGGGACCCTTTCCTGCTCTGTCTTCTCTCTCTCTCTCGCACACACAGACAAACTTGTTCCCTCTCTCCCTCGCCACTCCGTCTCACTCCATCTTACTGTCTCGTGTCACTATAGTACAGCGCGCGTGCGCTCCAGACACATGCGGCCCGGACTGCGTTGCGGACAGTACTAGCGGGTCAACGGGAGGAGTGCTCGGGCCAAAGCGGCAAAATTGAGAAACGTAAAATAGCGGATTAAGTGAGGAACATTGAAAAAAAACCGCACTATATGACATATCGAAAATTATACATGTTTCGAAGTTTTGTGAAATGGCAGAAATAATTTCCTACCAGAGCTATGATCGCGCCGGCATCTTCCTAGCACCGGCAGACCGTGGCGTACCTGCAACACACAAAACACACAGCTCGGGTTAGAACAGCAGCAGGATCTAATTCACCTCACAAGCACCTTCACCCAGAAAAGCGTGTTATCGGAATTAGTACGCCTTGCACTGCACTTGATTGAATCAATTTTATTGGACTCGATTCGTGAAAATTGTTCGTGTTACAAGTAAAATGTACTCGGAATAGTCTCAATTTACTCGACTCAATCAAGTACATGAAAAACCGAGAACACGCTTTTCTGTGTGGCAAAATGAAAATTTGCAGTGTTCTTCGCCCGGGGCGCGGGGCCGCGGCTGGCTCCCTCTTGAGCGCAACATTCCCGCAGCGCGTTGAACAGCGTTTTTCGCTTCAAACGCGCGCACCAGTGATCACTTGATCCTACATCATCCTCCACTCCGCCTCGGAACTCCAGACTTACGCCCCCCCCCCCTCTCCCCCTCTCTCCAACACAGAAGCAAACAACGCGATAACATTTAACTGCGCGAGTCGGAATAAAGGGAAGGCGAGGGTAAGAGAGAGCCAGGATAGAAAAGGAACGAGATGACAGAGAGAGAGAGAGAGAGAGAGAGAGAGAGAGAGAGAGAGAGAGAGAGAGAGAGAGAGAGAGAGAGAGAGAGAAAGGGAGAGAGGGAGAGGGAGAGAGCAGGACGCGCATGAGACGGTGTGGACAGGCGCGGCTTACAGCGAGGGTAGCGGAGGGGAGGCGGCACTTTACGAAGAAAACGAACCGGGCGTGAAACCCCACAAGGATGCGCAAATCCCGCGCCGGCCGATAAGGACGAGAGCCAGCACTCTCTGCTCCGATTCCTCGTCGGGGACAAGGCGGAGGGGAGGGCGGCGGGGGAGGGGCTGATCAGGAGGGGCTGGGCCCACCCCAGCCCTACAGGGGATCGCCAGAACTGGTAGGGGATGGTAGGGGAAAGAACGACAGGTAGACACAGAGGCGGGAGGGAAGGTGTCGGTAGAGGTTAGAGAGCACACTATATTTTTCCCCCGCCGAGCGGCGCAATCTCCTTAACCCTCCTCATAGCTTGGGCCGCCGTGTCGACAGGTGAATGGCAGGATTTTCTGGCAGGCCTCTTCTTTTGGAGTAGAATAAGATGGAGCTCTGGCAAGTGGAGGAAAGACGGAAGAATGGGAGGAGAAAAAGCAGAAGAAGAAAAAAAACATCGCAGAGAATCTTTGGGCAGTAAACGAAAGAAGCGGAGGGGTGGGGATGGGGCGCAGCAGTAAGGTGCACGAGTGATTGTCGGCTGTGCGCCAAAGTCTGCCGGGCCGAGCGGCCAATCAGAGTTCGATTCGCGTCAAGTGGGGAGAAAAAATACGCTTTGGGAAGCCATACTCGTCACATAATCCGCGTGGAAAACGGGCAATGTCGGGCGTATCGGGTGTGTGTGTGTGTCTTATTCGCAACAGTTTTTGCCCTTTTTCTAAATGAAAACAATTTCCGCGCGCTCGCCGGCCTCGTTTATCAGTAGCTGTTTTTTTTAAGGACATGCGTGTGAGCAGCGGAGGAAGGAGAGACGGCGCGGTGGGAGTGAGGTGGTCGCGTAGAGAGGGAGGGGAGGACGCGGAGAACAAGATGAAAGTCCTCTCCCCGCCCCGCTGCAGGCCAGGCCGCGCTCCTGCTCTACTTCGAGCCGTCGCCACGACGTTTCTCGGGCCGCTTGCCCCCCGCCCCGCCCCGCCCCGCCCCGCCGGGTGTAAAGCCCCTGAAAAGCCCTCGGTTCGCTACTGCCGCCTGCTGCTGTGTGAAGTCCTGCTGCTGCTGCTTCTGCGCTGGGCATAGCGGTTCTCTCTCTCTCTCTCTCTCTCTCTCTCTCTCTCTCTCTCTCTCTCTCTCTCTCTCTCTCTCTCTCTCTCTCTCTCTCTCTCGTGACACACACTCACGTAGGGCGGAGAAGCCCTCCACTCGTCTGTCACACGGTTGTCACCTGTGACGGGACGGACAAGTTTCCCCTTGCCGCCAGGTACGTAATAGGCCATGAGCTTGCGTCCCGCCCCAACTCAAACAATACGAAAGCGGAAACGGAACGGAACACGCGTCGGAATCAGGTCGAAAATGTGATCATATTTCAACGCTACCTTGGTCTTTTCTAAACTGTTACTCGCGGTAATAAAGGGCGTAAGGACGGGGCAGCAGGGGCTCATGTGCACGGCCAGCGCGGGGCAGAGCGAGGGCAGGAGAGGCGGTGTGGCGGCCTGCTGCAGCAGATGTCCGCTGTTCCCTTCGAATTATGAGGTTCACAGGAGGCGTGGTGCGGCGCGGCAGAAGGTGGTGGGGCGCGGCGGGGCGCGGCGGGCGGGGTGCCTGTTGCTGCGCGGCTATTGCGATTATGATGACGTCACGCACCCGCCACCCCGCTCACTCTCTCCCCGCCGCCGCTCTCGCCTCCCGCTCCGGCATCACCACTTCACACGCTCTTTGTGCGCGCGCGGGTTTCCTCAAAGAAGGTGCCCACACCTTTCATAATCGCACGGTTAAAAAAATAATTTAAAAAAAAAATTAATTTGTTTTTTGCTGTGCGTGGAGCGCCGTGCGCTTTATTTCGAGTCAGCGATGACATACGACCCCCCGCCGCCGCCGCTGCGTTCAGTGCCAAGGCCAATACAACTACTGCCCCCCCCCCCCTGCCCAGCCCGCCCCGCCCCGCCCTGCCCCGCCCCGCCCCGCCCCGCCCCGCCCGCCCCGCCCCGCCATCTGCTTTGAATTACAGCCCCCAGCGGCCCGGCCGAGCCCCGGGCGGCCCAACCCGCGGCGGTGTATAGGCAGGCGGCATTCCTGGACCAAAAGTCTGCAGCAGGACCGGCCGGCCGATCCGGCAGCAGGAGGAGAGAGCCGCGCCGCAGGACAACAGGGCGCGCAAAGCACGAACCCAACCAACAGGCCGCCGCGGGCCGTACACACCACTAGGGGGGATTATTTGTTGTAGAGAGAGCACGCGGTGGCACTGTGTTACTCTTTGTATGTAACAGGACAGGAGAACGCAATCCCTGTTTACTTGTTTAAAACAACGGCGGAGAGAGCGCTTCGGGGCGGGGCGGGGCGGGGCGGGGCGGGGCGGGGTTGGGCCGGGCGGGGTTGGGCCGAGCGGGGCGCCGCGGTCGCTCGGGGCGCTGGCGAAGCGTGGTGGCGTGCGATGCCAACGCAACAGTACGTGGCGGAGGTGGGGGAGGAGCGGGGCGGGGCGCGGGAGGGGAGGGGGCGCTACTTTGAAAGACAAGAGATCCCACCTCCTCCTGCCGCTTTCAGTGGGCCCCCCTCTCCCCCCCTCCCCCATTGAGGTTGGTAGGGGACCGAAGGGGAAGGGGACTAGGCTAAGAATCCTGGCAGCCATTATTTCCCCGGTTTTATATCGGCTTGGCGTAGGCCGGATTGAGGGGCGTGGCGTGGCGTGGCGTGGCGGGGCGGGGCGGGGCGGGGCGGGGCGGGGGCGCGGCCTAGCCGGCTCGGGCTTCGGCACGCTCGTAGGCAGACACGAAGGTCACGGCGACCCTTCACTGCACTACGCTGCGCCACCACAAACAGACTTCGTCCCCCACGAACACACGCGCACAAATTTACACACATGATAGTAAGCCTAACCCTGACACACACACACACACACACTCCTCTGCTGCGTCATGAGCCATAAAAAAGAAAGGACGTGCGGGGGAGGCCGCAAGATGCATTCCAGCTGATTACAGCCGCCGCGCCCAGAAGATAACTGGATCAGCGTAATAACATCGCACGCGGACTTGCACGGCTCTAATGTAATATTCCTGATAAGCACGAGTCGCGCGGAATATGTAGAACGCCCCGCAGCAGACGTCGTTGTGCATTTCGCCTTATCGTCATTTCCTATTATCATTAGTTCTCTCCAGAGCGCGCGCGGCGGCGGGAGCGGCAAGAGCACGCGCGCCACGGCCTTCTCAGTTAACATTCGGTTTAAATAACCGCGGAGTTACTACCAGTCTCGCTGGGGTTTTTAAATCCGCAGTAGTTACGCGCCGGGCTCGGTGCAGTATATAGGGTCAGCGCCGGGCGGGGCGCGTTGATAAGCGTGCAGGACGCGAGGTGCAGCTCAAACGTGCCGGTGATTGTTACGTACGCGGCAAGGGCGCTAAGTAAGACTTGAAACATCTACGACCGCCATTATAGCCCGGCCGTGCGCACAGCATAAGCGCCACAGGGGCGGCAGGGGGTGGATTTAGATTCGCTTAACTTAATATCCCCCAGAGCTACATTAGACTTTGGCACGAAGTGAATTGCGCGCACACACAGGCGCACGCTGGGCGGGGCGGCCAGCGCCAGCGCGCTGGTTGGTGCGGTGGTTCGTATTTTCAGCAGCAGGCACAGGTGTATGCAGCCGCGGGGCAACGTCCTAGTCCTGCCCTCCCTCGTCCTCCTCCTCCTCCTCCTCCTCCTCCTCCTCCTCCTCCTCCTCCTCCTCCTCCTCCTCCTCCTCCCCCACCTCACTCTCACCCCCTCCCCGCGCGGAACACCCCCGGGCATTACGGCGTGTGCTTCACGAGAATTAAGGGGGAACTAGCAGCCGCCGCCGCAGCAGCAGGAGGAAAGACTCACACAGATCAGCTTAAACCCGTCTGCGTCCAAACTTGCCAGACGCGCAGAGCGGAGCGGCGCCCCTAGAGCGCTGCGATGATTCCCTCACCGCCGCAGCCTTGCGACGTGAGGAGATCGTAGAGGAGAATTTTACGACCTCCCTCTCTATTTCTCTACTGCTTTTCTCTTTCTATTCTACCGCGGTGTCACCCCGCTCTTCTCGCGTCCAGAGGGGCGAATTAAAATTGAATGAACGAGGGATTTCCCCGTTGTGTTGGCAGCAGCAGGTTTAGCAAATAGTGCCTCTGGAGCGAGTCTGATGCACCCGCTGCAGACGATATTTTACGTCTTCGCCCCGTATTTTTTTTTTCGCTTGACTTTTCTCTGGAGTTTTTATTAGCCTCCTACCCCGCAGATCTCTTCGTTCGATTTTGTTTCTTCTGAGCAAAAAGTACCCTCATCCAGGCAGGGATACACAAACACAGGGGAGTAAAAAAAAATAGCGACGCCTCGAGGTCCATTCATTGCACCTGCCACACGCGGGTAGAAAAATAAATGTGCAAAGGGGCAGGGACTAGTTCCAGCCATGTTGATCTCACGCGCGGTATTCAAGCAGGAGGACTCACAACTATTGAGGTCGTTTCAAAATGTATAAAGCGGCTGCAACGAACTGCGGGCAGAGCAGAGCGCGCCGGCGGCAGCGGGACGGGCCTTTGAGCTTGTGGCAGGCCACGCCAATATGCCATTTGGCTGGCAACCGTTTTGATGTGGCGTCGGGGTTGAGGTGGGGGGCGGGTGGTGGAGGCTGCGGCGCACTAACAGAAGAGATGGTCTTTTAGAGCGCCCCGCTGCCGCTGCTGCTCCCCCTGGGGCCACCCCGCCCCGCCCACACACACCGCACCGCTCGGCGGTACAACTTTTCACCCTCTCAGAGTTGCACCTCTCCTGCTGTGTAGTCCTAGTGGAGCCAAGGGGAAGCGGGGGGAGGGGAGGGGAGTGTCTCTCATGTACCCAGCGGCGACGACAAACATTCTCGCGACTACACGCTCTCTCTCTTTCTCTCTCTATCTCTCTGCACAGAGATCTGTAGCTGTGTATCCAAAATGTTTATAAGAATTTAGTGTGCACCATTGAGCCCGCGCAGAGCCAGACGACCCACCCTCCCTCTCCCTCGCCCGAGCCATATTCCTCACAGCGGCAATAAATATTTTTCTTACCCGCCCCCTCCCCCTCCCTGTGCACGGCGCGCCGCCGTGACCCACCCCAAGAGCGAAACAGGCAGCGACGAGGGGGTGGGGGTGCAATCGGGGTAGATAGGACTAATGCCCGCACCACACCGGCTGGGGTGTAAACTGGGTCAAATGTTAATACGCGGCAAGTCGCGGCGGCTACGGCGGGCCAGCCAGCGAAGAGGGCATTAGCAGGACGGGTGCGGCCGACGAACGGCAACGCCCCGCGAAACAGCAAAACCACAACGGAAAATGGAAAATGATAATAAGACGCACGAGCAGGGGGGGAAATTGGGGAATAAGAGGTGGGAAAAGTAAAAGTCCGTGTGACTACCAGAGTGTCTGGCTGGCGGTGGCCTGGCGGGGTGGGGCGGGGCGGCCTGCACAAGGCCTCCGCTCGTTGCGAATCGATGGAGGCAGGCGGCAGCCCCCCGCCCCGCCACGCCCCACCACGCCCCGCCACGCCGCACCACGACACAAAATAACACGCGACCGCCGCGGGGAGAACACCACTGCAAACGAAACCAACGAAAATCCCTTTACGTCGCGCGTAATGAGCGTATAATGCAGGCTGCACGACATTTCCTCTTGCCGGGGGCCTGGGCGGAGCGCATCGCGCATCAATGCTTTCTGAGCGTGAATGAGTATACGCGGACGCGCGCGCACGTGTGTGTGTGTGTGTGTGAATCCCTTTGACACCTTCCATCATAACACACACGACCAGCAGCGAGGTTTTCTAGCATGTTGCGTCACACGAAAAACTATCGCCTGTCCGCAAATTTTTTTTCACACCGACACTATGACACATATATATACGCGCGCGCATAGAACGCTGACAGGTGACAAACTGACAGCAGCTGAGGCTTCTCTTTACGCCCCGTCTCTCTCTCTCTCCCTCCTATTTCGCCTCTCTCTTTTACCCACGTGTCACACACACACACTCGCTCTCTCACCACACGCACGCGCTCACATTCTGCAGAGGACTGAGAGTGGATATGGCGCCCCGGTCTCTGATATGCAATACCCCAAAGCATGCGAGGCGAGGCGGGCGGGGCCCGCGGCCCCCGGCCGTGGACAAATAGTCAAAGGGGATGACGGATACGCCAGTCAATGGGGGAGCAGGCGAGGTGGCAGCCCCCGCCTCTCTGGTGCCAACGACCCCCCTCCCGACACAGACAGACAGACAGACAGACAGACAGACGGATAGACAGACACATAGACTGAGTCTTATCATGGGCGCCCGCCCGCGACCCCTTCTTGGCTTCCCTGTGGGCGATTAACGGCAGTGACAATAGTGTCGCTACAGTGATAATTATTGCCATTATATCGATCACAACGCGCCCGCCCCGCCCCGCCCCGCCCCTCATCAGCTGTTCGCCGCCCCTCCTGCCGGGCTTCATTAGACGGCCATGAGGCCATGAGACCCGAGCAGCTCCGCCCCGCCCCGCCTATTGCCACGGGGCGTGGCGCCTGGAGGAGGCAGAGCGGGCACAACCAAGACGGGGCGTGGCGAGGCGGGGCGGGGCGGGGCGGGGCGGCACGGCGGCGCTGCTGGGCGTGGCGCAGGGGCGGGGCGGGGCGCCTAAATGCACAACAGCTCGCGGTGCGGTGGGTGTGGAGGCGCCTAATGCGCCCGTGAGGCGGGGTGGGGCGGGGTGGGGCGGGGTGGGCGGTCTGACCGCGGGTCACGCACGCCCGCCGCGCCGCGAGGTGACGTCAGTCGTCAGGTCAGGCACACCAGTGCCGCCAGCGGCCGACACGCTACGGACAGACAGACAGACAGACAGGCAGGCAGGCGGACACACAGACGTGTCGTGTGAATATTCGTGATGCATGCATGCCGCGGGTAGCGGGCAGAGCCGGGCCGGGCCGGGCGGGGGCACCGCCCTAAGCTAATCTACGCCCCCAACTCCTTCCTTCGGCCCAGAGTTTAGGCGCCCGCCCTCCCCCCGTGCCGCCCTGGCGCCCTGGCGCCGCGCCCCCGCAGACAGACACGGAGTTCCTTCCCTTAACTTCCCGCGCGCCCCGCCCAGACCACTCGCCTGCCACACACTCCCACATACACACACTCACAGGGGTTGCAGCCCGGGATGAAAACAACCAAAATCAAAACGATTTTTTATTTTTTCCAGACCCATGAAAAATAAAGATATGCGACCCAATAACGGATTTTTTTCCCATTAATATTACCAAAAGGAGAATTTGAAAAAAAGACCCTTTTTTCATCCCTGTACACACACGCGATAGCCAGGGCCTAAACCAGAGCGCTCCCAGCCTCCCCGCCCCGTCCCGCCCCGCCCCACCTCGCCGCGCCCGACCTTCTTCTGCCGCCTCGCCTCGGCCGACTCTCAATGTGATGTACGGTTAGACACTTAGCCGGGCTGCACACGGCCGCAGAGCCGGGCGTGGCGGGCAAGGCAAGGTGGGGCGGGGCGGGGCGGGGCGCGGTGGGGCGGGGTGGCCTGCTGTATTACCCCGCTGGTTTGCATAATGTGGCTCCCCGCGGGGGAGGGGGAGGGGGAGTAGAGCTTCACACCTCCGGACTGCTGGCCTGCCGGGCCGGGCCGGGCCGGGACGCTGCAGTGCGCACCATAACAATTTATATACTGTTTTCTTCCAGGTGCATTACTTCCGAGTGCCACTACCCCGTCGTGCTTTTATTCATCCACGTCGTGAGTTTCATATACTTAACTTGCACACATTTTTAACCTAAATGTGTTTCCACAAAGATTTGTGCATATTGCTTAAAAAATAAGTTGACGCTGTCCAGTAAAACGCGGCGGTATACGGAGGGGGCTGTGACCCGCGGCGGCCCCGCCACGCCCACCGGCCAGCCAGAGGGCGTGAGTGTGTGTGTGTGTGTGACCCCGTTACCCGACTCCGAGCCGCCACGCCCCGCCACGCCCGTCGGGGCCAACAACTCCGGACATCCCGCCCTCCTCGATCAATCCTTGTTGCGCAAAGCGATACAATAGTAGCGATGTCACCGCAGACGCTGCCCGCCCCGCCCCGCCCCGCCCCGCCCCTGTCTATCCCGCTCGACGCGCTGATTAGCCTCGACGCTTCAGAACTGGAGTGCGCGGCGTCGATAGGAAGAGGGGAGAAGGTCCGCGTGAAGAGCTATTGACAAGGCGGCGTCGGAGTGGCGTCGGGGCGGCGTCGTCGGGGGGGACGAAATAAGAGGGAGAAAGTGGCGCGGCGTGGCGTGGCGCAGTTAACGAGTTATAACACTCGCTGCTCCGAGCCGGGCCGCGCCGTGCCGTGCAGCTCGCGGTATAAAAGTTAGCGTGGCGTGGCGTGAACACCGCCAGCCTCAAGGACGGGGCAGGGCTGGGCTGGGCGGGGCGGGGCGGGGCGGGGCGGGGCGGGCCGTCAAGTCCCCCACCACCACTAGCCGCATCTCAAACAGCTCTCGGTCGGCTCGACTGTGTGGGGCGGACAGGGGCGGAGCATGGTGGGGAGGGGAGGGGACAAAGAAAACAATCCACAGAGCCGCTCATTGCGCACGGGCTTTACTGCCCACGGAGGAGTGGCGCACGTCTCTCTCTCTCTCTCTCTCTCTCTCTCTCTCTCTCTCTCTCTCTCTCTCTCTCTCTCTCTCTCTCTCTCTCTCTCTTTCGGGGTCAGAGGGCACAGTCCGCGCGGTTCGCACTACTCGCAGTTTTGCGGCCCGGCAGTCTACAGGCGTTGAGCCTACTTAAAACAATAGATTTAGAAAAGTTCTCGTCGAGTGCAAATTTTAGCGAGCTGATATTCGAACAGAACAAATTCTTCCGGTCAGAATACACTGCTTCTGATAGGGTAAAAGTACAAGGTGCGTAGAAATTTTTGGCGCATAGTACAAATTTTGATCGGCACTGGGCGGTGCGTGCTTGACGGAGCAGCTGGAGCGAGCGCCCGGAGGTAGGCAGACCCGGCGGGCAGGCGTGTCGGGCGGGACTGCCTATCGGCCCGTGTAAGGCGCTTGGCCGGACCGCACCGGACTGGACAGGACAGCGTGTGGAGGGTCGCGTGTGGGCCTGTACGTGCAGGTCTGCCTGGCAGACCGGCGGACAGACAGACCGGCGGACAGACAGACGGGCGGACAGGTAGGTGGGGCGGTGGGCCGGGGGTTTGACCAGACCAAGCAGTGTGTACGGATTGCAAAAGGGTCACGCGCGCAGAATAGCAACGAGTTCAATCCTCTCTCCGGTGCCACCTGGCGGGCGTGAGAGGCGTGGTGGGAGGTGGTGGGGTGGGGTAACGCAGGGTGGGGTAGGGCGCGGCGGGGCCAGCGGCAGTAGCAGGGCTCCGCGCTATGCCCCTGCTGCGTGCGACTATGAGGTGAGTCCTACGGCGGTTATCGCGCAGACACTGCCAGAAGGGAGAGAGAGAGAGCGAGAGAGAGAGAGAGAGAGAGAGAGAGAGAGAGAGAGAGAGAGAGAGAGAGAGAGAGAGAGAGAGAGAGCGAGAGAGAGAGCCTCGGTGGCCGGACCAGACCGGCACCGCGCGCACCACGCACTTTCTCGCTCCAGAACTCTCGTCGTAAATCCCGCAGGCGGCTTTCCATTCGCGTGACAGAGACACAATGCGCTGCATCGGCCGGCCGGCCGCGGCATTTAGCGTTATTGATGAGTGTGCATGTGGACAGGAAGTCCTGTCCCGGGCGGGCCACCGGGCCACCGGGCCACCGGGCCACCGGGCCACCGGGCCACCGGGCCACCGGCCACCGGGCCACCGGGCCACCGGCCACCGGGCCAACGCAGTGCACACGAGTACAGGCGCAATAAATCAGCAGGAGTTTTAAAAACGGCAAGCATTTTTGTACATTTTGCCAGCAGACGGTATACCGCCCGCCCCTACCCCGTGTAAAATAGTTTAAGATATTTTCGAGCGAGCGAGCTATCAGGCCTGAGCCGCCCGGGCGCTGCAGGGGCGCTATCGGGGCAGGCAGGGCGGCGCCTTTCTATTTCAGCGGGGCCGTCAGCGCATTTCGCTCTAGAGGCTCGCAGCTTAGAGGAGGCTCCCGCCCCGCCCGCCCCGTCGCGGCATGGCACTTGTTGCAGACGAACAGCGCGCCTGGGCGACCCTCGCCAATGCCTAGTAGCAGCGAAGGACATAAGATAGGTTTAGGCCGTCGAAAATCGGATCGAAATAGAAAGAGAGAGAGAGAGAGAGCTTAAAGCGCAGAGGGAATGTACTCACCACAACGGCAACAAATGCCGCACACTGGTGCGAACACAGAAGTACGGTAGTTGTCCGTGCGAGAGAGAAGAGAGAAGAGAGAAGAGAGAAGAGAGAGAGAGAGAGAGAGAGAGAGAGAGAGAGAGAGAGTTTAGTTTATAACAGGATTTATTGGGGGATAAGAAATCACAAAATGGGGAAAATGAGGGGCTGAGTAAATTTTGTCACATCGAGATGCATGCGGTTTTTTTTTGTTTGTGTCCTAAAAGGTGTAGTGTGAAAGAAACAACAGAAAAAAATTTTGAGAGAGAAAACTGAGAAGAGGGTAGAAAGATGTGTGCTAAGGTTTCGTAGCGCCTGGAGCATAGGCAACGGTGGTGCAGCGGTCCGTGGCGGGCGGCCTACCCAGAGGCCTGCAGGGGACCAACAGCTGATCAGGAGGTGGGGGGATCAGCCGGCGTGACGTAGCGATGTGATGTCGTGCAGTTTGTTGTTATTGTTTCTTTTTTCTTCTTTTCTTCCTCCCGCTCCACTGCTGCAGTCTGAATTTCTTCTGTTTTCTCATTTTTGTTGGATTTTTGTAGAGCAGAAAACTCGATGGAAATTATATTCAGTATTGGTGACTTGGGCATATGTGTTTTCAAGTAGCAATCTATATTTAAGTCTTCTTTTAAACATTGCCAAGTAGTTTGGAGGAATGGGATTTTCTTCTTTAATTACCATCATGTAGCTTCTGTAGATAGTGCTTTTGCTGAGGCATAGTAGAAAGTTTGAGAGTCTATCACAATCAGTCTTATCTTGGTAGCCAATGAGGGCTTCTTCATATGTTGGTCTTCTGCCTTGAATTAAGAATATTTTGTGAGACAAATATCTCCAAAGAGATGTGGTGGCATTGCACTTGAAAAACATATGTAGTGTGTCTCCTATTTCGTTATTACACCAGGGGCACTTGTCACTTGGTATTATTTTCCAAAGGTGAAGTTTTCTTGGTGTGACAAGAGCATTATGAAGTAGGCGCCATGTGATGTCACTGTCTCTTCTATCAGTTGGTTTGGAATAGATTTGATTCCAGGAGAATTCTTTGTCATGCCATTTTGCTTTTCCATTAACTTGTGGATTAATAATAATATTATTTAGGCAGGCTGCATAATTTTGTTTCTTCTTTCCAGGAAAAAATATTTTCTTGGATGTGTTGAAGTCTATAAAACTGTATTTAATGGGAGGTGCATTAATATTTATGATCTTGTCAAAATGGTTTTGAATTTGTTTCAGGTTGAAGGTTAGTCGTCTTCTTGTTGATGCTGTGACTTGTTGATCTTCTTCCAAAGGCTGGCTCCACTTTCCTTCTTCATTTATTAGTTGTCCTAGTCTGGTTATACCTATTGTGGTCCAGTCTTTTAAAATATTGATATTTTCATTTTGCACAATGGGATTGCCTTGAAGGGGAGTATTTCTAATAAAACTGAGATGGAATATTTTGGTGGAGAGCTCTGGGCGTATGTTGTGCCAGGCGTCTAGCAGACTAGAATAGAACGGGTCTAAGTTGGCTATGTAAGTTGCATTTCTCTCTTGAAGGAAGAAATGTTGATGAGAGACATCTCCATAGAGTGACATGTTGTACTGGTGGAAAAGAAAGACAGGTTCATCGCTTGTGTTATTGTTTTGTAGATCTTGTATTAGTTTGAGTCTTAGAGATGCAGTTTTGCTTGGAGGTTAGTGACTCCCATTCCCCTTTAGGAACAGGAGCATATAAATAATTCATGTGGAGCCAATGTTTTCCTTTGCCAGATAAAATTATTAATTGCGGTTTGAACTTCTTTGTAGAAAATTGTTGGAGGTTGTAGGACAGTCAGTGTGTGGATGAGTTGAGATCCGGCTAATTGGTTGCAGATTATTTTTCTGCCATGGTATGAGGTAAGTTTTACATATTGTGACCACTTACTAAGGGTTGCTTTTAATTTTATGGCAAGGTTAGTCCAATTTTGCTCTTCCCATTTTGGGGTGTTGCCAAGGTAGATTCCTAATGTTTTTGTTCCTTCAGTATACCATTGGCAGTTAAGAGGTTTGTCTAATCTTGTTTTCCATTGTCCACAGAATAAACCTGATGACTTTTCTTGGTTGAGAATTGCTCCTGATTGCTTCTGATAAGTGGTGAAGGCTTGTGTGGCTTCTTCGAAATCTTGGTTGTCAGTGATTAGCAAGTTAATATCGTCAGCAAAAGCAGTTAGTTTTGTGTATGATGGTGACTTGGGTATGTGGTATCCTTTGATGTTATTATTTTGAATAATTGTTCTTAAAAATGGTTCAATGGAAAGTATGTATAGGAGTCCTGCGATGGGATCACCTTGTCTGACTCCTTTCTCAAAGGGGAAAGGGCGAAGTAGCGTGGAGTCAATCTTGATAAATCCTCTTGTTCCAGATAGGAAAGATGAGACAGCTTGGCATAGGGATGGGCCAAATCCATGTAATTTTAGTAGGTAGTTAATGTAGTGATGAGAAACATGGTTAAAGGCTCCACTTTGGTCCAAAGAAAGCACTGCCAGTGGGGTACTGAATTTGTTGGAGTGTCTGATTGCATTTCGAAGCAGATGAAGATTATTGTAGATAGTTCTTCCTGGCACACAGTAGCTTTGATCTGATGATAAAAGGGAGGAGACAACACTAGAAATTCTTTTGCTGTAAATTCTTGAAATGATTTTATAGTCTGTGTTCAGCAAGGATATTGGCCTCCAATTTTGCAATTTTAATCTGTCACCTTTTTTGGGGATAAGTGTCACTACAATATTTTTCATGGACTTGGGTAAAACACCATTCTGGTGGAAAGTTTTGCAGAGCTTGAGGAAAATTGTTTTTAGTTCTAACTAAAATACTTGTAAAATTCAACAGGTAAGCCATCCATACCAGGGGCTCTATTTAATTGTGCTAATGAGATAGACTGGTGGATTTCTTCTTCTGTTACTTGTTTTTCACATATGAGAGCATTTTGACTAGAGAGTTTATGAATTCCATTAAATAAAATGCTTGTGGGGTCAATAGCATTTTTGTTTGGATCTGAAAAGTCCTTTTGATATTTTTCATAGAGAGTGAGATAAATTTTTTCTTTATCTGATGTTATTTCTCCATTTATTTCTAGTTCTGATACATTTTTGGATGCTTTAGATTGGTTAGCAAGGCGAAGAAAAAATTTGGATTGAGTGTTGCCTTCTTTTATGAATGTGGTTTCCATTAAGTTTAAATTTTTTTCAGATTTATCTTTGTATGCAGATGAAATCTCTCTTCTGATTTGTGACATTAGCTGCTGATCTTGTATGGATAATTCTTCTTTGTTATCAATGTATTTCAATTGGGATTCTAATAGAATAATATGTTCTTGACTCTTGATTTTTATAGTTTTCATGAAGCGTTTGGATGCTTGACTGATTTCTTCTTTTAGTTGGTCCCAAATGTCAGTGATATCACTATTTGGGGTTAGGGATTTTTCTTCAAAATACTTTATTATATTCCTTATAATGTTCTTGTATTCTTCGGATTTGAGGAGGAGAGGATCAAATCTCCAGTAAGGGGCTTTGTACTGCGCTTGAAGGTTGTTGATTTTGATGGAGACCGCATCATGATCAGAAAAGGATGGGATTATGCTTGTTTTTGAGATGAGGTGTAGATCTTGGGATTTTGTGTAAATTCTATCAAGTCTTGCCATCGGAAGGTTATTTTGTAGTCCTCTATATGTGAAAGCTTGTTTGAGGGGATTGAACTCCCTCCAAACGTCAGTGAGGTTGTGCTGCTCTATTACCATTTTAATTCTATTGACAAGTTGAGGTCTCATTTCAGAACAATTTTTCCTGTCCTTCTCTTCTAATGTGGTGTTCCAATCACCACCAATTATAACTCTTTCTTCATTTTCTAGGGACATTAAGTACTGGTTAATTTTGTAGGTTAACTCTTCTGCTAGAGTGTTTACATGAGGCATGTAAACATTTATCAAGTGATAACTTTGATTTTGTATTTCAGCATGGACAATTTGTAGATAGCCTGGGACTAAATTTTGGGAGGAGATGATGTTAGTTTCTTGAAAAATTTGAGACTTGAAAGCAATGGCTACTCCGGATGCTGGTTGTACAGGAGGGTTAATTAGCAAATGAAAATCAAGTGAGTAAACAAGAGTGGAGTTTTCAGAGAGGTTAGTCTCTTGTAGGAAAATAATAGAAGAGTTGGTCTTCTGAGCAAAATCGATTAGTGACAGTTGTTTGTGATGACTGGATAACCCTTTTATGTTTAATGTCAACAGGGAAACCATTATCACCGTGATTTGAAGAATGTTGAATTTCATTTGAAGAAAATATAATTAAATTGAATTAAATTTCATGTGGCGTAATTAGAGCTTCAGCAGCCCGTTTGAATCTTCGTTGAAGATTATAGTCAGCAGTACAGCATAGTTCTGCATCATTTAATTGAACAATGAGTGCACTAATGTTTGTTATGTTTAGTTTTTGCACAACAATTTTTGCATTGGCTTTGCCTCTGCAATTCTTCATGAACTCAATGAAAACTTCATCTGGTACATAGGAGTCTTTCTTCTTCATATTTTTTAGAACTTGTTTAAGTGAATCTTCATTATTCTTCTGCTTTTTTGAAACAGGAGGCTTTGATGCACTGTTGGGGTTTTCTGAGACTATAGATGAACTTGAAGAATAATCCATGTCACTTTCATCAGTTTGTGGTGGTGGTGGTGGGGATTGAGGGAGGCTTCTCTTCTTGGTTCTCTTTTTCTTGGGTGATTTTTCTTTGTCAGATGTGTGGAGACTTTGTATTTCATTTGCTGAGTCACTATTTGCAACAAACATTTCACTTGAGGTGAGGGGCACTTCACAGTCCATTATGTCACCCCAAATGGATAAGGGTTTTGTGCTACTTTTGGGGGATGATTGAGTGTTTATTGGGATGTCTATGAGAGAAACTTCTTGGTTTTGTGGAGAGGCTTGGAGGCCGGTGTCTTCATTTTCTTCTGTGTCCTCTTGCTGTTCTTCAAGTCTTCTTGTGGCTTCTGAAACTAGGGCATCAAGGGGATTTGAAGATGTAGTAGTAGCAGTGTTGAAACTAGGCATGAATGTATTTTGATTTTCAGGTTGGTTTCTCGGTGTGAAGATCGGGTTTTTCTGAATTTTAGGTACATAGAGGCGGCGGGAGACAGGGGGTTGGAAAGCTGGGAAGTCTTCGTCATGGGATTCTTTCTTCTTGCAGCGTTCTACTGTGTGCCCTGGAACTTGGCAGTGTGTACAAAACAGTTCATCTTTGGTGATGTACAGGGTTTGTTTCAAACCATGTTCATTTTGAGTGATGTTCATAGTCTTTGGGAGCTCTCTCTCTTGGTTTAGAAGAATGTAGACTGATCTTCTCCAAGACTTAATATGCCTGAGATCATCATGGTTGGTGGATACTCTGAGTCTTGCAGGTGAGGAAACTACACGACCAAAAGGTTCGAGTAGGGACGTGAGGAAATCGTCAGTAAGTTCAGGTGGGCAATTGGAGACAATGATTTTAGTAGCTTCGGAGATGTATCTTCTGCATGGGTAAAATTGTGAGCCAATTTCGACTCCTCCAATGTCGCACAAATGGCGAACACAGGATTCGTCTGTGAGATACAAACAAATTCTACCACCGCTTAGTTTGTGACAATAGTGAATGTTTTTGCCTTGAATTATATCCGCGACAGCTCTTAGACACGAATCTTGTGATAGTCGTTCGGTGTTTTCAAGAACGACGGCATTTCGTCTTGAAGGCTTGTAGGTTGGGGGTTGAATGTTGTTGTTGTCGTCTTCTTTTCTGCTGGGGGCGGCCATGATGCCACCGCCGGTGTTGTTGTTGATGACAAATCTTGTTGTGCGCTGGGAGAATTTGTGCGCGAACTGGCGCGACTTGAATCAAGATGGCCGCCAAGTCCGGAGAACAAATTGTTGGTTAGGTTACTTGCTGAGGTGGAGAAATCTTCTTGTCTTGATCTAGGGTAGGTTTTTGCTGAGGATAGGCGGATGCGTACGATGCAGATGAGTAGCTCTCACCGTAGGCGGTTGGTGTTGAAGTTGTGATGAGTGGTGGATTCATGGTGCGGTTAGTCTCGGTGATGATGGCGGAGGGCCGCCGGCTTGGGACGACGAAAGCCATTTTCGCCGGATCCGACCGGAGTACAGCACTACTACCATTCACATGGCTGCAGACTAGTTTAGGGCACACTTACAGTTCGAAATAATAGTTCACTCGTGTCTAGGAACACTAGTAGAAAGCAAAAACTGAGGAGCGAGACGCAGAGCTGTTTTCGCGGGCTTTCTCAGAGAGAGAGAGAGAGAGAGAGAGAGAGAGAGAGAGAGAGAGAGAGAGAGAGAGAGAGAGAGAGAGAGTGGATAGAGGGAGAGAGAGGGAGAGAAGGGAGATTATTGACACGCCAGCAATATTAACATTCGTGTGGTCGAATGCGCGCGCACCGCGCACACGGAAAGTGTAGGCAGGTATACGATATGGCGCGTTTGTGAGCGCAAGCCACATGGGGGGGAAGGGGAGAGAAAGAGCTACACTCGAACAAAGGACAGAAGGAGACAGAAAGAGAGAGAGCGACGGAGGGAAAGAGACAGTTGTGCAAGGGGGCGGGAATCACATTAGGTCGACTGGTATTTCTGTCCTGCCCTCGGCTCAAACACAATACAGCCCCCTACCCCCTCCCCCCTTCTCTCTCCTCGGCCGGCTCCTCTAGTCCGACCGACCGAACGGCGCCCCCCCCCCCTCCTCTCCTCCTCAGCCTGCAGACCAATCAGTGATCCTTTAGCTTCGTTTGACAATTACCCGATATTACGCGACGCGCTCCAGGGCAGAATTACCAGCGCGGGCTGCCGGCTGGTCAGGGCATTACGGCACCGGACAGAAAAAAGGGGAGAGAAAAGCGCGTCGAGAAGACATAAGCAGGGGATAGACATTTACCCGGTCGGCAGGGCAGGGAATCTTCTTGAAACGGTGCAAACAGGCAGAAAGGACAGGCGCAAGGAGGGAACAGGACGGAAAGAAGAGGGAAGGGGGACGTCATGGGACTCGCTCTGCGACCCACGGCGGGGCGGGGCGGGGCGGGTTCGGGCGGCACCTAAAGTTGTTGCGACGGGCAAAGCAGCAGCACTAGAGAAAGCGAGAGGCTGAGCGGCAAACTTGAGCGTCAGTAAAAGTTTCGATTGAAACTCATATCCTGCTCCATCGAAAGAGTGAGCGAGGCGGAGGGGGAGGGGAGACTCTCTTGCCTCCCTGCGCGCAGCCCAGCCCAGCCTAGCCCGTCTCGTCACGGCGAGTTGGGGAAGGGAAGGGAAGGGAAGGTGGCACAAGTTTGCTTACACGAGCATGACTGCAGCCGCAGCGTCCCGACGCGACGCGACGCGGAGAGAGAGAGAGAGAGCGCCAGCGTAATATTGCGCGCCACAAGTAGCAAGTTTTTCCACGAGGGAAAACCTTGCGAACCGCGTAAAGTTTCGTTTTGTTTCTTAAAAAAACATAACATTGGCTGCATTTTTTTTAATTTTTAAATGAAAAGTAAGTATATGATATGCAGTGTAGGTTATAGGCATCGTATTGTTCTCTTTTTTGCAGAGTAGCGGCTCGCGAATGCATGAGGCAGGCACGTGGCGGGGAGCGGCGCGAAGGCGCGACCTACACACTACTTTCTCACTCTTAATTTAGCACCTCCCTTCGGCCGAGAAATAAGCCAACGACTATTCCGAGCGGAGCTACGCGTGGGGCGGGGCGGGGCGGGGCGGGGCTGGGCGGGGCGCCCTGCGGCAGGACAGCAGGCACTGCATCCTCGAGGGGCGTCGACCAGTAGCCCAGCCAGCCGCCTTGGCGACGCGCGTGGCGCCACCACCGGTTAACGCATGGGAATTGCGGATTTTTTGTTGGCTTGGTAACCGGTTTTAGCAGAGGCAGAGGAGAGGAGAGGGGGCCCGTGCTACCGGTGGGGGAAACGGTTCTATTCGGATCGCCGGCCCGGCGGTAGGCGCGCGGATACAGCGGAACTGCTGGCGTGGTTGTTAGGACCGAGGTCACTTACGTCAGAGGTCGGGTCACGTGCACCACACACGTCGCGGTCATCAGCGTTACCTGAAACACACAAAACCATGACAAAATTAGCAATATTCCCATGCGGATTAATTCATAGACGAATAAAAGTAAACGGTAACGCCAAGGTAATACATATTTCGAGTTTTTTTAACTCCAGCGACGCTGCTCTGCTCGCATAATTTTCATTACCATACGCATCTAGCAGCCTTACAGCACTGTAATGCAGACTTGTTTCCCCCCTCCCCCACCTCATTCTCTCTCTCTCTCTCTCTCTCTCTCTCTCTCTCTCTCTCTCTCCCGAGCACAACAAGCAGTGCGGCAGGCACTTACTTGATGGCCGGCCATAAGAGGCGGAAGCGTGCCTCGGCGTGGCGCAGCGTGGCGCATTAAAAATGGCGATGGCCCTGGAGTGGCCCGCCCCGCCCCGCCCCGCCCCGCCCCGCCCCGCCCCGGCCCGGGCCCAGTATGATGAAGCAGAAATGAGCCCGCTCCGCTCCTTAACGCTCGCGGGGAGGGGGGGGGGGGGGAGCCGCAGCGCGCCAAGACTGCAGCAACGGTCGGTGGAGGTAACAAAACCACTTCGACCCGCTCACCACCCCCACCGCACCTACGCGCTACTCCCGGCGCCCCTCGCCTTATCCTTCTCCAGCTAACTCTCTCTCTCTCTCTCCCCCTCCTCTCTCCCTCTCCCTCTCAGAGAGCATCGCCACTCATCCCTATCGCAGCCTCGTGCTCAAGTTACAAGCGCGTTACCTGGCGCAGCGCGACCGCAAACAAGCAGGCCTACAACGTACTCACAGGCAGGCGTGACTCACTCTCTCTCTCTCTCTCTCTCTCTCTCTCTCTCTCTCTCTTTCTCTCTCTCTCTCGCCTCCGCGACTTGCCGCGGCGACACCTGGTTTGCACAGTCATTCGCACCCAGCCGAGCCTGCTGGGCCTTATTAAACTCTTCAAGGCAACAGGTGTGACGCAGCAGGGCGTCGGAGAGAGAGAGAGAGAGAGAGAGAGAGAGAGAGAGAGAGAGAGAGAGAGAGAGAGAGAGAGAGAGAGAGAGAGAGAGGGGGGGGGGGGGCAGCAGTGTGGTGTCAGTGTAAAGGAGTCGACAATTAATGTATAGATCCAGCAGCGAACACTTGCGGACGCCTCGAGTCATTGGCCGAGTCGTTCATCTTCGCCTATCCGACCTGCGCGCCCTGCCCTTACCCACTACCCACATCCACTCTGCTCTCGCTCTCTCTCTCCCTCCCCCTGAGTCACTCGTGCCCCAATAGGGACGCGAGACGATGCAGCAGACGCGCTCCCCACCCCCACCCACTGTAACCAACCACCAGCAGCAGCACGTTCGGCGCAGCATATCTCTCCCTCTCACTCTCTCTCCCTCTCATTCTCTTTCACTCTCGCTCTCTCCTCTCGACCAGACGGTTCTGGATCTGGATCTGTTCGGATTTGGACGGTCCGTTCGTCGGTCCTGTCCTGCTGGCTCTGCTTCTCTCTGCGACCAACAGCCCTGCGGCCTCTGCGGTGCTGCCCGGCGATCCTCCAGCGCCCCGCCCCGCCCCGCCCCGCCCCGCCCCGCCCCGCCCCGCCCCGCCGCACCCCACGTCAGGCCCGACTGACTACTCCTTTCAGTCACATGCACTCCGCTCCGCTCGCGGCTCACCGCACGCCGCTCCCCTCCCCTTCCCTCGACCCTCAGGACGACACGACAGACGTCAGAGTCCCCCGCCAAGGCCCGCCCCTCTAACCAACAACACAAACACACACTCGCTCTCACACACACACACATGTACATTTCCTGGTATGGAGGGTCAGCAAAGACAGCGAGAGATAAACAGAGCCAGCCAGCCAGCGGGAGAGTGGGAACCTTTGACAAAACGCGACTACCCTGCTGCGCCTCACAGACAGACAGACAGACAGACAGACAGACAGACAGACAGACATGCGGCCAGCGTACTCTACTCGTGACTAAAACGCCATATAATTTAATTTAAATTAGGTAAGACCCGTTTCCCTAAAAATTTCCTTCTAGTGACCTGCTTGTTAGTGCCAGCTTGCCGCGGGGGTAACCGCTTCTCACCTCACCTGAGGCCTTCCTTTTCTCCTCATTTTCATATTCCTTTCTGCTGCTCCGGCTCGCTGCCGCCTGACCCGCTGGTCAGCTAGCGCAGCGCCTGCTCGCCCGGGCTGAGCCGGAATACAGCTAGCGCCACAAAAACCCCTCCCCTACCCCTTTTTATTACGATCGCCATCTTATCCTCGAATGGGAGATAAAAGGCCCGATCCCTTAACCAGTCACCGGGGACGGCAGCCGATGCAGGGTTATTTGATTTGCACCCTCTTGTGGATAAATGCACCCCTCTCCTGGCACGGGGGAGTTTGTATCCCCCAGCACAGTGGAGTGGAAATTGCCTAAGCCGTGTGTAGAGGGGTAAAACTCGCCCGGTCGCGGGAGCCTCGTGCATGGGAATCGTTTGGCACACGCACCGTTCTCGTGGAGGGCTCTCACACGAGAGGAGATTGTCCGTCAGGGCCGCTAACGCGCCGTCGTCCTTTTGAACGCCGTGACGTCACGACAGCCTGCTCTTTTTCCTGCTCGGCAGCAGGCGAGGCGACGGAAACGGAAAAATGCGTGCAACACGCCAACGCTCTTACCAACGACAAAAATGAAGAGGAAAAAAAAAAAGAAGAAAAGAAAACAGATGAGAAATGTCATTCTGGCGGGGGTGTACTTTTTCGAGAGTGCCGCCTTGCCCTCTGCAGTGGCGTTACACCTCGGGAAGTTTAATCTTTGCAGAGTAGAGGGCGTAAAGGAGCGCGGGCCGGGCGCTTGTCTGGCCGCGGGCGAGCGCCTGAGCCCCGCGGACCGGACAAGATACAGCTGATGGAGTAAAGTAATGTGGGTCAAAAATATTACGACCGCTGATAAAACGTTTGCCCACTCTTTTATTTCTTATTATTGCCAAAACTAAAACAGAAACGAACTTAAGTGTAGTAGGGGGAGGAGAGGGGGGTGGGGCAATGCCACTGCACTGCCACGCGATTTCTCCTCAGGAATACCTGCCCGTGCGGTTCTCCTTTACGGCCACTTTTAATGTCGCTACTCTTGCTGCTACAGCGTCGAGATAGCATCGCGGGCGGCGAGAAACTTTTTCGACCCCCTCTCCTCCCCTACCTTACTCCAACTCCCCATCCCCACCCCCAAAACTGCACATACATAATCCCCCCCCCCTTTTTTTTCAGTTCACCTCCCGTCCTCGTGGCGCGTTTAGTATCGCGTGAGAGGCTCCGCGTTCACTAAAAATATCAAACACTCGAGAGTTTTGGGCTTGGATCGTGTGTGTTCTACAATGTCCGGCGAAATGGAAAGAAAATGCAACGCATTGCCAGCAGCAGCGCAGCAGCAGCCAGTCCCGTCACACGTGGCGCAGCGCTGGCGCGGGGGGCGCGGGGCTGGCGGCACGTATAAGGAACACCACCCCGCCCCGCCCCGCCCCGCCCCGCCCCGCCCCGCCCCCGTCACACACGTGTGGCTGCGTCCGTGCGTGTGCGGGCAGCCGCGAGAGTTAGCGCGCCGCCAGTCTTTGACTCTCATAGAGAGAGAGAGAGAGAGAGAGAGAGAGAGAGAGAGAGAGAGAGAGAGAGAGAGAGAGAGAGAGAGAGAGAGAGAGAGCGGAAGCGAAGTCGACGAGAGGGTGGCTGCTCCCGAAGTGCCCTCGCCCCACCCTACATACACCTTCCACCAAGAGTAGCAGCAGCACTACTACGAGCCCAAAGGAGAGAATTCGTCTTTATGAATAGGCCAGCGCGTGTGTAGTTGAATTATAGACGAAACGTGCCGATGACTTATTCACACGAGCGCGAGTGTGTGTGTGTGAGCGCGCGTATGGTGAGAGTGTGAGAGGGAGGGTGAGAGCGGGAGGGTGAGAGAGGGAGGGTGTGCAGGTGCGGGGCGGGGCGGGGCGCACCCAGCGCAGCCCGCCCTGACCTGGCTCTCGACCACGACCACCGCCTCATTCCCCTTGTCTAACCACCAAGCCCGTTACCACTTCCGTCCACAGCAGTAGCCCCGGCCCCGCCCCGCCCCGCCCCGCCCCGCCCCGGCCCCACCCCGCCCTGCCCTGCCCCGCTGGCCACACCACACACGAGCTAACCCGTGTCCCCCGGGGCCGGGCCGACCTCTCTGTTCTGGTGTCTTTATCAGAACTGACGTGTTGTGTTAAGAGAAGAAAATTATAGCCAACGCTCCCGCGCCGTCCGCCGACATGGCCCCGCTTCTACCTTATGCGTTGGGCGCGGAGGCTGGTCGTTGGCGCGGGCCGCTGCGTGCCGCGTGTCTCCCCTGTGGACCGGATCGCGATCCGCCCCGCCTACAACTACCACAACAGCCCCACAAAACTTTCTCCGGCGCGGCTCCTCCGTCCAATTTTAACGAGCCGCGCCCGATTCTCAATGGGGGAAGGATCAAACTTTCACGCGTCCCTGCCCGGCCGGCCTGTCCTGGTAATTGACGACTCTCGATTTTGAAACATTCATGAAACTTTCGAAACTTACCCCTTCGCTTCCCGGCTGCGGGCCGCGTGCCGCTAAAAGGGGCCCAACAGGCTGTTTCCGTGTCAGTCAACACGACCACCGCGGGAGAGACAGAAACTTGCCGCGCTCAAGTTGGATCCGTCGTCGTCGTTCTATTTTTTTTTTTCTTTCCATGACAGAAACAAGAATTGAAGACACGAAAGGGGCAGTTACGAGGACTGTGGGGGGTGGGCTGATAGCATTACATTATAAAACACGTCGGAGAGAGGGGAGGTAATGGGGCGAGAGCGAGAGGGAGAGAGCGAGAGAGAGAGAGAGAGAGAGAGAGAGAGAGAGAGAGAGAGAGAGAGAGAGAGAGAGAGAGAGAGAGAGAGTCGCATCACCCATCACCCAAATCACTGTGGTGTTGCGCTGGCGCCTGTCGGCTGATTCCGAGGATCGCTCTCGTACTTCTGTCCTTGTCGCACTCATGCAACGCTTCCACGCCCAGCACCGCCATGGTTGCGACAAGCATGAAGGAACGGGAGCGATCTTCAGAATCAGCCGGCAGGCGCCTGGCGCTCTGACGTGGGGCGCGCGCGCTGCGCTCAGAGAGGCTCAGAAGAGGGCTCGGGTAACAACGCGCCGTGTGTGTGTGTGTGTGTGTGCCCTCGACTCGCCTCGAAATACAGCGTTTTGTCCCATTCCCTCGGCCACGGATTTTTTTTTTTCGCCCCTGAGCGACCCACTAGACATGCTGCACTTGAACCTCCACGGCGCGCGCGGCAGCGTGCGAACAGCGCAGCGCCACCACCGGGAGAAAAGCAGGTCGCGGGTGCGTGGCGTGGCGTGGCGTGGCGTGGCGTGGCGGGGCGGGCAGCGCCGGGGCACAATGGGCAGAGGGCGGGGCGGGGCGGGGCGGGGCGGGGCGGGCGTCTGAACGTCACGAGAGTCGGGCGAACCGGAAAGCCACACTAAAGCGAAAGCTCTCTGCGACCCGGGGCGGGTGCCCTGCCCGTGCGCTTGTGTGGCGTGGCGTTGCGGCCCGACGCATTGGCTGGCTCATGCACGGCTCCCCCTCCCCTCCTATTTTTCTCCTCTCTTAAACTCTATTTCTCCCTCTTACGCTGAGGTCCAAGGTCCCTCTCCCTCTCCCTCTCCCTCTCTCTCTCTCTCCCTCCCCATCCGACCCCGGAGCAACTTGAGCCCTGTCGTGACGGCTCGTGCTCTGAAATGAGTCGAGAAGGGTCGATGGGGGTGGCCTGCCCCCTCGTCCCAGACGGGACGAGACTGGCGGATGAAGTGGCTGCTGCCATATGCCATGCCAGCGGGGTCCAGGTGAGCAGACAACAAAAACAGACAGGACGGAGGAAGCGGAACAGACGAGCAAAACGGTTCCTCAACGGGGCGCAGACACTGCGGCGGAGCGAGCTGACTGCCCGCTGACTGCCCGCTGACTGCCCGCTGACTGCCCGCTGACTGCCGGCTCCTGCAGACGGGCGTAATGTGCATGCGCGAGCGTCCACAAGCAATCCCACGCGCAAACTCGCTGCAAAAGTATTCTTTTTATATGCAGTCTGCTGCGCGGCGCCAAAGTGGGCGCGGCGGCGGCGGCGACGTCACGGCCGCGCCCCGGACTGTGCGAATAAAAATTGCACGCGAGTAAAAATAAAAACAAAACAAAAAGCGCCGGCCACGCCTTAAATACAATTACTCGGTTGCGCACGTCTCACGGGTCCGGGCGGCGTGACGGGGCGGGGCGTGGTGCGGTGGGGTGCGGTGGGGTGCGGTGGGGTGCGGTGGGGTAGGGTGGGGTGCGGTGGGGTGCGGTGGGGTGGGCCACACGACGTCAAGTAATGGCGAGGAAAGCACTGCAAAGCGGACTGCTAGGGGGTGGGTGGGGGGCTGACCAAACAATTAGGTGCCGCACGTTTTTCACCAGTGTAACTCTATTCCGCCGCCGGGCCGGGTCGGGTACGGGGAGGGGCGGAGAGATCGGGGAGAGCCACGGGGTGCATGCAATTTACAAACTGAGTCTAATTTCATGGTATCGTGCGGGAAATTGTGTCGTTATTTGCGAGTGGTGGAGAGAAAGACGGAGGGGGCGGGGGGAGGCCTAGGGAGGGGGGCAGGGGGTGAGGGCACGCGAGAAAAGAGTGGGTCAGCGTGTTGCGTAGCTGACGGGACGGGACGGGACGGGACGTACGGCGGCGTCGGGTTTCTAAGCTTCCCATTTCGCCCCCAATTAGACTTGAGCAGGTTTCAGAGCGGTGGCGGCCGGCTCTGGCCCTGGCGCCCTGGCCGCCGCTACTCGCCCTCCGCCCCGGAAAGACTTTCCGTGAGAGGATTTACGCGAGGGAGAGCAAGTTTGAGGTGAGGTGCGGAGAGAGTGTTGTTCCGGCGGTTATACGGCCCCCGCGCCGCCACGCCGCGCCACGCCGCGCCACGCCGCGCCTCGGTCCAGCGTGATCGTATATTGCTGATGGGACCGCAACCCAATCAGGATCAAGCTGCAGGTGCAGGCCGCAGGACATGTCACGTGTCCCATTAGCCAGCACGTGCGCGCCACGTGGGGCGCCACTCTCATCAGGGCGGCAATGGCTGATGAGCGGCCGGCCGGCCTGCAGGACTCTCTCTCTCTCTCTCTCACTCTCTCGCTCTTCCTCCCTCTCCCTCTCCCAGTCTCCGTTACTCTAGCAGCAGGAGCCGAGCGCCTGAGGGTAGGCAAGCCCGCCGGGCAGGCGTGTCGCGCGGGTCTGCCTACGGGTCCATGTAAGGCGCTCGGCCGGACTGGAAGTCAGCAGTGTAAGTTCGTGACGTCGTGCCGGCGAGCAGACGAGCTGATGGAATCATTTGCATTAGTCGGGCTTGCGCAGGCCCCTCTCTGAGAGGCTCCAGGGGTTCGCTTAAACGTGCAGTTCGATCCGAGGTCGATCTTCCAGGTACTGCCGCGTGGAGTGCATTTTGGCTACCGTTTCAACAGCAGGGCGCTCTCCAGCAGGAGGGCGCTCCCCAGCAGGAAGGCACCCTCCAGCAGCAGGGCGCTCTCCAGCAGCAGGGCGCTCTCCAGCAGCAGGGCGCTCTCCAGCAGCAGGGCGCTCTCCAGCAGGAGGGCGCTCCCCAGCAGGAAGGCACCCTCCAGCAGGAGGGCGCTCTCCAGCAGCAGGGCGCTCTCCAGCAGGAGGGCGCTCCCCAGCAGGAAGGCACCCTCCAGCAGCAGGGCGCCCTCCAGCAGCAGGGCGCCCTCCAGCAGCAGAGCGCCCTCCAGCAGCAGCGCGCTGCTCGCACGAGCCCCCTGCTCCCGCCCCCGGTCCCGGACCGGAAAGACCTCCGCACGGAATCAGAATAACACGATAAGACAAACGTTCTTCGGCCCAAGTTGGATCGGAAATAGAGAGGAGGGAGGAGGTGAGGAGAGGGTGTCGGTGGGGCCGGGGGAGCGTTCGACACGGAGGGAAAGGGATGAAGGTGGCTGGCGAAAGACTGGGCCTGAGCAGCACCACGGAAAGTCCTTCTCGCTCAAACTGAAAACATGTATGAATAGAAGTTCTCGTCCTTCAGTGCATGCCCTTAGGTGGAGTACTGGTGTTCTACACGGCTGGGGATCGACCAGGGCAAGCAGGGTGTTCTGGCCAGGGCAGGGGCAAGAAGACCTTTCGGACTTCGGACTAGCCCGCCCCGCCCCGCCCCGCCCCGCCCCGCCCCGCCCCGCCCCGCCCCGCCCGGACTGAATCATTCAGCCGCCCTGTTTTATTCACGGTTCTGGATCTGCGCGCCGCGTCCGCCACAACAAATCTGGCAAAGGTCTTGTAAGCCCTGCGTAGCATACAGACAGGTGTGAATAAGCCTCTGGAGGCTAACTTAGCGTTTGGTGGCTTCGTGCCAGATTAGTCAGACGCACGGAGAAAAAGAATTCGTTGCATCAACTAAATTATTAGTTAATTTCAAGATTACAAATAAAATTTGGTACGGATGAACTCAAATTTAGTTGCGCGAACCTAAAATCAGTAGCGACAGTCAAATTCTTAGTCCTGACGGTGAAAAGTACACTTCTTGCGTGTTTTGGTCGATTTAGTCCTTACAACGAGCGTTTAGGTTATCTCAACTAAATCTAGGCTCCTACAGCTAAAATTTCGTCTTGTGGTACGAAATTTTGTTCGTTATCTTGAAATTAACTAATATTTTAGTTGGTGCAACGAATTCTTTTTCTCCGTGCGCGGGAAACAATACCTGCTGAGGAATTGAACCTCATGTTTTTTCCCGAAATGAAACGTTTCAAAGTTTAACCAATACCTCAAAATTAGGAATTCCTGCATGCACCGCATCGCAAGTAAGTGAAGGAAGAAGTGTAATATAGTCAGGGCGACGACCGCTGACTGCAGTAAAAACAGGGGAGGGGGGAGGGAGAGAGGCCTCTCGAACTCAGTTTACAGGGAGCCTACTTTTGTTTGCAGGAGGAGGACTTGAAGAGTCTGCAGAGCAAAGCCAAACACACCGCCCTGCCCCGTTACGGCCCGACCCGGTCCGCATGGCCGGTAACTTGTTACCATACTTGCGGCGGGAACTGGCGCTTCAAACCGCCCGGCCCACGCGCCAAAGGTTCCGCCGTGGCGGCGGAAGACAGAAAACCCTCTTTTTATTCGCGTCTGGACAGATACGTTTTCAAGTAAAATGCCCCCTCTTGAAAAACAAACATTTCTCTTAGCGAGCAAGGGGGCGAAAAGGGGGTCAGTCCGAGAGAAAGGGGGAGTGAGAAGGCGGCGGGGGTTGCTAAGGGGAGGCACAGCGAGGGGAGGGGGAGGGGGGATCAGCTGACGGCGACCTTGTGCGGCTAAATGCCACCGAAAGGCCATCGCGAGCGTGGCGAGCGGCACCGCAGCAGGACTGACTCCGCGGCACGCACAGCAGCAGGACGCAGCAGGAATAGCCCCCGCAGGACCCGCAGGTAGCAGGCCGGGCCTGGCCGGGCCAGGGAGGATGCTGCTCGTGCAACAGGAGCCCCCCCCGCCCCGCCCCGCCCCGCCCCGCCGCGTTTATACAGCGGCTGCTACTTGCACCATTATCGGAATTCAATTGTTGAAAGCTGCTCTTCTCTGGCTTGGCTGGCTCTGCTGGCCGCCAGGCGGGGCGGGGCGGGCGGGGCGGGCGGGGCGGGCGGGGCGGACGGGGCGGGGCGGGGCGGGGCGGTGGTGTGATCGCCTGCGCATGACCTTATCGCTATCGCATTGCGCGATATTGCATACCTAAGCGCGCCGGGCCGGGCCGGGCCGGGCCGGGCACAGGCGGATCAGCCCCAACCCCTCCCTAATGCAGCAATCGACTGGCCGAGCGTGCTGTACCGTTTGCCCGCGGCTGTTTTGTTTCTGGGGATTACAGGCTAGCGTACCTCATGACCTAGTGACGCACACAAAACGAGCAAAATTTCTCTCGGAAAACAGTGCGAACGAGGCAAAATAATTTACTTTCTCAGCTGCTTGGGGTTGATAATTGTTTTGATTTGAGTGGCGCAGTCAGGTCAGGTCTGTCGCGCAAAAAGTAGAGGGGCCGTGACACGGCCGCATTACGCTGTGCTGAACCCCACCCCACAACCCCCACCTCAGTCCCCTGCTCCTACCCCACCCCATCCTACCCGACCCCATCCTACCCCACCCCGCTGCGCGACGACGACTGGGCAACGCAAATTCAGCGGGTCTGCACTCTGCACACCCCCACCCCCTGCCCTGCCCCGCGCCCGGCCCCGAGTGGACGTCCGCCCTATGTGTTTGTTTGCACAGCATTTGGGCCGTAAAGACCGAAGACCCAGCCAGAGGGTAAACACATTTTTCCCTGTTATTACGTCGGATAATCGTTGCGACCAAATCCGCCCCCCCCCCTCTCGCCCTCCTCCTTTCTTTCTCTCTCCCCACTCTCTCCCTCTCCATCTCTCTCTCTCACTCTCAGGGGACACAGCGATTGCGCACTTCTTGCTAGAGCGGGTCGGTCGCTTCCCTCCGCTGTCCGCAGGGACCCTGCGCGGCGGCCGGCGGCGCGAAATCACAACCAGCCAGATAGATCCCCCAAGCACACTCTGCGATCCCCTCCCCCCACTACCGCGTTACACTGTTGGTAAACCGTGCCCATAATTGAAACGCCATTTCTTTCCAACTATATATTTTTTTTTTTTTGGCCACTTTTGCGCGAAATAAGGTCATGCCAGAATGTGGAAGGCGCCATGCCAGGCACGACAGAGGGGGCCGCGCGAATCGCAATCGCGTGGTGCTGGGGGTGCGACACCGGCATGGCAGCCCACCAGAGAGCAATCGGCCTCCGATTCAGGTTCGGATTCGTGCTGGATGCCCCGGCCCGGCCCGGCCCGCGCGACAGAGCATCTCGTGCCCAGCCCGACCCAGCCCGTCCCGTCGTGTGGCATGCAGGGCCATCGCATTCCGCTCCGGCACGGCGGCGACTGCGTTCCGAACAATTCGGCCCTCTATCTCTCTATCTCTCTATATCCATCTCTCTCTATCTCTATCTGGAGTCCGACTGAACGTCCTTTTTCTATTAAATCCAGACCAGGCCACGCCACGACGCGCATGTATGGCACCTCTAGGAAGACGGGCGTCAGGGAGGGGGAGAGAGGGGGGGGGGGTGAGGCCCGGCGCCGGCTGTGGGGCCGAGCGTGTTCGAACCTTAATCTGATAAAAGCACTCTCCAATTGGCGACCATCGATTGACGGCCGAGCGAGCCGGGCGCACACTCACTCGCTCACACGCAAGCGCGAGCGCGCGCGCACACACACAGCCTCAGCACTCCCGCAAAGTGTAGCGCGCTGCGGGGAGGGAGGTCGCGCGGAGCATCTTGCAGCCGCGGAGGAGTTACCGCGCAGAGTTCAGAGTCCATATGGAATGAGGCGGGACAGGAGGAAGGGTAAACGGAAGGTGAAGCGAATAAGAATTTTGGTCGACTAAGGTTACCTGACCCTTTCCCTCATCACGCCATGCACGCTAAAATTGCTATTTTAAATTGTAAAATTACAAGCACATAGCTATATCCATAGCTATATAGCTATAGCCATAGCTATGTAGCCCTGGCTAGTTAGTAATCTTATAAAAGATATTGGGTACTTGACAGCAGTGAAGTAGGTTGTGTGTAGACACATTTAAGGTAATCGTTTGGCTTGGTGAGAGCGGAGCAGGCGGGGCGGGGCGGGGCCTCGTCCACAATGCAGTAGGCCCCTCGGCCCACGCGCGTCGTGTGTATGGGCCCCGGGCGGGGCGCGGGGAGACCCCCTGCGGATCCCGGTGGGGCTGCGGGGGCTCACCCGCCCGCACCTACAGAGGGCGGGGCGGGGCCGGGCGGGGACGGGCCGGGCGGGGCGGGGCGGGCCTAGCCGCTCCCAGGGATTAGGGCGGCCTGGGCCGAAGGGCCTATGTAGGGCCCCCGGGTTGTTTAGGGATGGGAGGACCGTTTCGATGCGTGCCATGCCAGGCGGGACCCCGCACGTAAAGCACACAAATGAACGGCAATTTTTGTTTGTTTTAGAAATAACAACGTCTTCGCGGGAGGAGCAGCAGCAGCAGCCTTAAAGCACAGTGGCTTGAGACCCTATTCGCTGACATGCAAAAGCGTGCGTTATTCAATTGAAGTATAGAAGTGCATGACAAAATAACGACGCGGTATTATTCTCTGCGCGGCGCGAAAGAACGGTCGCAAAACCTCGCATCGAAAGAACCCTGCGTCACGGAGCGGCGAAAATAATAAAAAAAAATGGAATTTCAAATGAGGCGGCAATAAATCCGAGAGAGCCAACCAAACTGATCCGACCCCGCCCGGTCGGGCTGGAATGGCCCTTCGTCCGTATTGGCGGTGGGGCGGGGTGGGGCGGGGCGGGGCGGGGCAAGGCGGGGTGGGGCGGGGCGGGGCAAGGCGGGGTGGTGCGGGGTGGGCACGCGTCACAGTGTATGGAGAGTGGCGAAGTGGCGCGGCGTGGCGGGGACGGGCACGGGACGGACCCCCGTAAAAGCGTCACTCTAATAAGACCCCCACTCCCTTCGATACCTCCCAGCTGCCCTATACGCCGTACGGATCCCCCCTCCCCTCCCTCTCTACCTCCCCCCAGCCGCCGCCTGACGAGCGATGATGGCAACATCAAAAGCACATTCACCAACTTATTTTTTCTCCCTTTTACCTCCTTTTCCTCATGTATACTTTTTTTCAGAAAATGGGGAAAACGATAAACGTAAACTCGGCTGTGTTCGTCTTGAGCAGGTAAGGCAAATCGAGTCATCCATCGGGCTCTCCACTATTGGCTCCGGCGTGCCCGCCCAGCCTCCCCTGGCTGGAGAACACACGTTTATCGAATGAAAGAAATTTCAGTGAACCGTAGATTGCGGTCTGGAAAACACTGTCAAACCCAATGCCAGCCAGTTAAAACCTCGCCCTGTTTAATACTGAAACCGCAAAACGCCTATGATCAGAACTAAAAAAAGTTTCAGGATCACACTTTTCTTGATGAACCCGGACGCCGATAAGCCATCGCTGACGCCCGCAGGGGGCGCAGGCGCAGTTCCTGCAGCTCCCACTGGACACCCCGCAGGCCAGGCCTCCACCGCAGAAACGACCCCTCGGCTCCGGACCCGACCACATCCTGGCGGCCCTGGCGGGTGGGGGAGGACGCTCAAACTAACTCCTCCCTGGACAATCCCCGGGGCGGGGCGGGCGCGCTTTCCTTTAAAGCGATGGTGCTGAGGGGGTTGAAGAACCTCCCTAGTGTAACACACCCTACACCGGCTGGCTAATGGCCGTGGCTGCTCTACTCTGTCGCCGGGCAGAATTTATCGAAAATGGAGATCGGCGAAAGAACGCGAAACAATGCATGGTGCTCGATATAAATCACGTGAGCTCTTATGTGCGGCCGGTACTCGCTCATCCCGACGGCCTGGCCTGGCCGGGGCCGCTCACGCCCCGCCCCGCCCCGCCCCGCCGCACCCCGCCCCGCCCCGCCCCGCCGCACCCCGCCGCGCCGCGCCCGGGCCAGGCCGGCGGCGCCAGGCGACCCCGAGGCGCCGGTGCATCGATTCCCAAGCAAGGACAACCAAGACCGCCGCCTCGCCTGCCGCCGGCCGGGCCGTGCGGGGCCTGGGGGCCCGGGGGTCCCGGGGGGCGCTGGGGCCCCTAAAGGGGTTGCCGGGGGCGGGGCTGAGGGTACGCCCTAGCCCAAACGGGTACTCAAAAAGACGTGCGCGTCTTGTGAGACCGCCCGCCTGCCCGTCCGCCCGCAGTCTGCAGGGGCTTTGGAACGGGGCCGGAACGGAACGGGGCAGCAGAACGGAAACGGAACGACTCAGACCCCAGGGGCAGCAGCCCTGCAGGCCGGGGCCAGGAGGACCCCAGTGGGGGCGGGGCGGGGCGGGGTGGGGCAGGAACGGTAGTGGGGCTGCCAAGTACTAAGAGCATAGCTGGACGCCGACCCCGTGGGAATCATGTCGGAAGGCAGAAGGAGGCAGGGCAGGGTAGGGTGGGGTAGGGTAGGGTGGGGTAGGGTAGGGTGGGGTAGGGTAGGATCATTAATGAAATTTGTCTCCCAGCTCCGCCCCCGCCCCGCTGGCCCTGCCGCAGGACACGCCTGCACTACTCACTGAGCCACGGCAGGGCGACGAGCCACGAGGAGTGCAGCGCGCTTCACTAAAGTACTGCAATTGCACTTTGACGTAATGCGTTATTCATCAATGACGTAACACACACACAGAGGCTGTCCTCCCTCGCATCGCAACCCTCTTGCAGCGCCTGCTCATGCAGTTTGAATTATGAATTTTGCAACAGCAGCGGCGGCGGCGGCGGGGGCGGGGGCATCAGCAGCCCTGTGTGCACGCGGACAGGCCGGCAGGCAAAGAGGGGCGGGGCGGGGCGAGCCGACAGGCCAACTGAACAGGCCCGCTGACGCTGAAAAACAAACGCGAAATCGATGACGGAGGAATGGAGAGCGGCGGGGCGTGGCGGGGCGTGGGGCGGGGCGTGGCGGGGCGGGGCGGAGCCGGCGCGCGTTTCGTAGAAGCGCGGGTACCGCCCGCGGGTATTTCGGTGGAATTAATGCGCGGGAATGGTATTAATACCGCGAGTATGAGGCGCAGCGGGGCAGGGCTGGACAGGACTGTGCGGACTGGGGTAAAAGTAACGCGACAGGCCGGGCAGGGGCAGGACAGGCGGGGCGGGAGACCGACCAGGGCGGGGTGGGCGAGGGCGGTGCAGACTCGCCCCTGGGGACCCGGCGTCGACCGCCCCGCCCCGCCACGCCGCACCCCCACCCGCCTCCGCCCGCAGCAGGCCCAACTAATCGGCAGTGAGGAGGGGCCGGGCGGGGCGGGGCGGGGCGGGGCGGGGCGGGGCGGGGCGGGGCGGGGCGCCGCTCGGGGCCAGACGGGCAGTCTCGCCTCGCGCCACTGCAATACCCTTACAGATTAGAAAACACGATTATGTCCACTCCGAAGTATTAGCGCCTGTGCTCTAGGCCGCGGGGGTGCGGGGCGTGAGGAGGCAGCCCGCGCAGCGCCGCGCAAAACAGCCAGCACTTGACCTGGAGCCTCCCCTGGAACACCCACTCCCAACCCCTCCTCCTCCTCCTAGAACCCCCCGCACACAACCACTCCTCCAATCCCCTATCTACCCTCCCCCCCCCCTTCCTCCACCGCCCCCCTCTGCTACGGCCTGGCGAACGGCACGCAGCGGCTCGGAGGTAATCCGCGGAAGAAGCTGAGCATGCCGTGGGATTAGCCTACGGTATGCGGTTAGGGGGTTAGCGGGGCGCGGCGGGGACGGGCGCGCGGGGCGTGGGGCGCGCACACTATCCTGGTGTGTGTGACCATGCGTGCGACAACATGTTGTCATCACTAACACACACACACACACACTCCGCCCTCCTCCCCCCTCCTCCTTCCCATTATAGCGCCATTCATTGACACCCTCCTGCGTAATTGGCTATAAAAGCGATAAATTTGAAAGATGCAGAGTAGAGAGGGAGGGAGGGTTTAGTCTTAGAGCGCCGGGCCCAGCCGGACTGGGCTGGTGACGACTCAATGACCGCCTTACTTTTACTTTTAATCCGCGCCCACCAAACAGACCCCAGAACTTTTTCCGACTCGAGAATGTGCTTCTCGCAGGAGGGAGGGCTCTGGGCCGCAGCACGGCACGGCACGGCACGGCACGGCACGGCACAGCACGGCCTCCACTCGGCCGGTCCCAAACACTCCCAGACCCACTACATAATGCAAAGTAGGCTGATGGCGGAGCGTAAGCCGCACATTAGTTGGGTCGCCGTATACCGCGCTATCCTTAACCTTTTTTTTTTCTTTATGCTCCGCGGGGAAGAGAAAATGCTGCACCCCCTCTCCCACCCCCATCCACGGTCTCCTTCGCTCCCCCCTTCTCCCTCTCTCTCTCTCTCTCGCACACACACACACGCACGCACACAACCCACTCATTGTCTGAGTCCGATTATCATCACCATCAAATCAATCGCGGGGGAAGCCCACCCCCGCCCCGCTGCAGCGCAGGCCTAGTAGTTAGTTTATCCCACCACGTTGTCTATGAAAACAAAAAAAAAATCGACAAAAAGCGTTTCGGTGGAAAAGTTATATATTATCAAACGGTGCGCTGCTCGCATTAAAAATAGAGGATGCGATGCAGTGATGACGCACAAAGCAGCACACGGAATAATGAAATAAAAACCCCCGCGCGACCAGCGCCGCCCCGCGCCGCCCCGCGCCCGGGCCTTGCACAAAGGAGGTCGGTTGAATGCGCTACTCGCGTTTACGGCAAAAGCAAACACGGGACAGGCACCGAGCAGAAAGGAATTAACCAAACAGTGATTCGTGCAGAGCAGAGCAGAGCAGAGCAGAGCAGAGCGCCTCCGGATAAATGAATCCCCTATCGCGCTCCATCTCACTTCTATCTTCTCTCCGTCGCCCGCCGAACGAATAGCAGTCCACCCGCTTCGCGAATTTCGTTTACCACCCAGGTGGCCTTTTACAGGGGGTATTCACATCGAAAAAAAAACCTGTACAGATGTGATTGGTATCACACGGTATGACACCGGTACTCCACACAAAATTTGATCATTTTAGAGCATATTTTTCACACTACATTATTAGGTGTGCAGAGTGCTACGAGAGTGAATACAAACTCGTGTTGGTTCAGCTAGGTTAGGTTAGGTCGGCCGCGCTGTCATCTAAGAAGTCGAGGGGCTTCACTAAGACCGTGACGGGAGAAGCCCGGCCCGGCCCGGCGCGGCGCGGCGCCCGGACTGCGATATTAATTACGGCAAACAAACGAGTTTAAGGGGAATAATGAAGGATCCTGCTGCGGCCCCACCCGGCCCGGCCCGGCCGAGGTTGCGGCGGCAGCCTGAGCGGCCTGGACTCGGCGAACTTGTTCCGCTCCGGCCCTTCCACGCAATAAGAAAATAGGGAGAATTTCTGAATGCGTTCTGGAAAAGTCTTGGCCGTAAAGGTGCCCCCACAGTGAACTCTTCGGGAGGTGACGGCACGAAAATTGGGGCACCCGGAATTTAATTCCTGTTTCCCCCCTCAGCTTGGGCTCTCCGGGTAGGCCACCAAATTAACACGAGTGCTTGGCGGGTTGGCCTATCCAGTGTGTCGCAGGCGCTCTCCTTAGCTCCGCCTCCATTGTGGAGGCGCCATAAAACACTGCAGGCGTAACGAACATAGCACACTACAGGTCATGAATTACCCCCCCCCCCCTAATTTCTTACGTCTTACTTTCGCATGAACATTCTTTTACTTGAACTGATCATGCCGTCCGCATCGACCCGACCCGACACAGTTGCTCCGTGGTCGTTCCAAACTATGGGCGCGGGCGCGTCCCCCGCCCCGCCAGCCACACCGACACCGACGCACTCGCCGGCCATTGACAGGGAGCCCCGCCCCGCCCCGCCCCGCCCCGCCCCGCCGATGTTGCTAAGGCCAGGCCCTGCTTGGCCGCGGGCCGCCGTTGTTGCCTTAGGGCTGCGTTTGTACTGAAATGTCCGCAGAACCAGTTATTCTGGTCAACCCCGGCGATCGATGGTGAGGGAGGGCCTGCCCGGCACCACCTGGTGGGGGCAGGGAACACCCCGCCCCGCCCCGCCCCGCCCCGCCCCACCCCACCGCGCCCCGCAGGTGCAAGGCGTGACTTGGCGGGGCCGGGGCGGGGCCGGGGCGGGCGCGGGGCGGGCGCGGGGCCGCGGTGGCGGTTGGTGGGGGTGGGGGTGATGAAGGGAGGGTGCGTGGGGCGAGAACAAGGACGTGCGGACGGTAAGGCTCCGCTATCGACGTTGTCCGATCCGGAACACACGCCGGGTCAGGCCGGGCCGGGCCGGGCCGCCTTGAAGGTGGAGGTAGTGATGCGGCCCCCTGAAGGGCCCCGGGGCGGGGCGGGGCGGGGTGGGGCCCCCTAACTCCCTGGCCACACCACCTCCGCTGCGCTGCGCCGTGTTGTGTTTCACTTTGGAATGGCGGACACGTTGGGATGGCCTCCTCCCTCACCCCCGGGGCGAGGGTGGTCTCAAGGACGCGCACGGCGCAGGGCGAGCCGGGCGGGGCGGGGCGGGGCGGGGCGGGGCGGGGCGGGGCGGGGCAGCCACACCGTGTCGGCGGTCGCAGCGCGTCGCCTCGCCCGAGAACTCACACGACTCACCCACAGGCACCCAACACACGGACGCATAGAGAGGAAGGAGAGTGAAAAGTAGCGAGAGAATAATCATAAAGAGAGCGCGCGAACAGCAGGGAGGAGGAGCGTGCAACATTGTGGCGGGGCGGGGCGCGGGCCGGTCAGTAGGACGGCCAGCACAGTGAAAGTAAAAGCCCCCTCACTGACCGCGTGTGGACTCGAGGCCGGGGAGAGGCGGGGCGGGGCGGGGCTGGGAGGCGCGCAACATAACAAACACGCACCACACGGCGGGGCGGGGCGGGTTGGGCGGGGCGGGGCGGGTCAGGCCGGTCAGGCCTCGTGCGGGCGGGACACGCCGCTAGCAGGCCAGCGGGACGGACCACAGCCCCCTCCCCCCCCCCCCCCCGGCCGGCCGGGCCAGGCGCGAGGCGAGGTGCACCGCCGTTCAATATTTTCGCCCTCCCGGGACGATATTGACATCATCAGTGTGATAAAACCGGCTCCGGGCGGGCCGAGCCGGGACCGAAAAAAAAAAATCAGAGTTTCTCTAAGCATGTAGCTTGGTGTTGTTTAAACCGATGGCATCGCCATCTTACCCCTAGATTTAGTATAAGAATGTTAAAGACAACGGTAGAGAAAGTCCTCCAGCTCCCTGCTGCTGTTAGCCTGACCCGTTTGAGAGGTGCTCCGTTAGAGAGAGGGAGAGAGGGAGAGAGGGAGGGAGGGAGGGAGGGAGGTGCCGAAAGTGTGGCCAAGCCTCCCTTGCCCTCTTCTTGGCTGGACCGGGACCGGTCCCCTTGGTTGTCCCGCCGACAGAGAGGCTCAAAGTTTCCGACAAGGGGCTGAAAAGCGCGCGCGGAGTAAGGGGTTCTGGCAGGCCGTGTCGGGGCGGGGCGGGGCGGGGCGTGTCTGAATCTGCATTCCCGGGGCGTGGCGGGGCGCGCAGCGCGAGCTCAGGGGCGCCAACCCGGTCCCGTCCCGTCTCTTGCTGATCTGACTGCCACTACAAGGCAAGGAGCCCGCCGCCCCGCCCAGCCAGCAGCGCGGCCAGGCCGGGCCGGATCACGTCGGATCACAGGGGATCAATGATCTGCCATCATGCAGGCGGCAGCGGCGCGCGCTGAGCCAGCGCCCAGCCCAGCGCGCAGCGGGATCGGGAGCAACAACATGAGCGCGTAAGGTTGCGGCAAGCGACGTCAGAACAGAGTGCCGCCCCGCCCCGCCCCGCCCCGCCTTGCACCGGGATCAAATCCGCTACACATTTCCTCTGAAAACACGCGAGATAAGCCCTCCAGCATGACAATAAAACACGAGGCCCGTCCGGAGTCTCTCTCTCTCTCTCTACCCCCCCCCCCCTCTCCCTCTCCCTTTCTCTCTCTCTCGTTTCAGCCGTAAGGCGCTGGCGCTGTGGCCTATGGCGCCTCTCGGGTAGGCAGACCCGCAACACTGCTAGGTCTTCTCTAAAACACCCGGTATGTAACACCAATTCTTTCCCACATCCTTCATTTGAAAATTTAGAAGGCCGTATTGCCGGTTATATCCTACTATGCTGCGACGAAACATAAATATCTTGACTAGCGTGCTGCGTGGCCGCCCGCGCCCGGCCCCTGGCTGCGGCGCGCAGTACTCGTGCATGCTCGTGTGAGCGCGCCGCGCCGCGCCGGGCAGAGCCGTGCCGAGCACGCGAGCCAGAAGCACCTGACGCCCGGCCCGGCCGGCACGATATGCCAAACTCCCGGGACAACGGGACGAATGAGGCCATGCGCGCGCGGGCCGGGCCGGACACCACGCCACCGACAAAAGTATGATCATGATCTCTGGCAGAACCGAACCAAAGCAGAGCCCTGCCTTCCCCTTCCATTTACTCGTCAATAACAACAACTAGCACCAATACAACACACTGAGTGCAGGAGGTTTTATTCTCCATGATTTAACACGGGACTCAATGTGTCAATATTAAACATGTACAGTACGCATCATATCTGCGGAACTTTTTTTTTTCTGTTCGTGGTTAAAAGATTTACGGGTAATAAGCGCGCGTTTCCCTCTATTTTCTCTCCCCCAGTCTCGAGCGCGTATAATCCCTTTGCGGTGCAGGCCCGGGCCCGGGCTGGGCCCAAACACATGTCCATGTCGCCCTATCTCCAGCGGGTGGCCGGCGGAGCGCGCTGAGATACGAGGGTCCATTGGGGCGTGGCCGTGGCGTGGCGTGGCGATTACACCTCGCAAGTAGCACTGCGAGGCCGGCCGGGGCGGGGCCGGGCCGGGCCGGGGCGGGGCCGGGCAGGCCGCACTCCATACACACATGGCTGGGTGGATGATGGTCCCCAGGGTGCAGGGCCCCGCCCCGCCCCGCCGGGCCGGGGGTGGGGTGGGTCAGCGGGGAGTGGAATCCGCTTACCGGTCTGCCCCGTCCGGTCCGGCCCGGTCCGGCCCAGCCGTGCGTGGTCCATTTGGAAGGGGAGGGGGGGGGATGTACCGGGCGGGGCGGGGCGGGGCGGGGTCGGACTGCGCAGAGTGACTGGTCCTACCCTACCCCGCCCCGCCCCGCGCACCGCAGCGTGTACGGGTCGTTAGGCCCTGTTAGTGGGGCCCTAATCACGAGCGGGCCGCCCCGCCCCGCCCCGCCGCGCCCCGGACCCACCACGCCTCCCCTGGGTCCCCCCCGCGCGCCCCGTGCCCCACCTGGGGATCCAGCCCACCCTGCCCCGCCGGCCCGGGCCCGGGCCTCAGACTACACTGCGCACGGGGGCGTATACCGCCGCATGCCAAGCAGCTACACGATTTTCCGTTCAATTTGACGGAAGCGACACTTACAGCGAGATCCACCCCCGCCCCGCCCCGTCTCGTTTAGCACTAGGAATGTGTCGTTTACCTGTCTCCGCAGCGACCCGGGCGCAGACGGGCTCCGCGCGCACGCCAACAGCAGCACCACTCACCTGTAAAAGAGAGAAATAAAAAAATGTTATTTTCAGTTCGCGGCCGCGTCTGACAAATTAAGAAACACTTTGACGGAGAAAAATATATTTGTGAATTTTGAAAATATATTGTAAATAACGATTTACGAAATATGTTGTAAATTTACGACAACCCAATCCAGCTCGTGATTGAATTTGAAGTTGATGCGGAGTGCTAGTAATATTACGATTTCTAATTGTAAATTTACAACTGCACTTCGTGGAAAATTTTCCCGTAAACCTGCACAGTGTTTTGCGTAATAATCATAATGATAATGAAAATGAAGGCAAAAGCTAAGAAGGCTTTGTGTAGGAGGGATGGAGGTCGGGAGAGAGGGAGACAGAGTGGGGGAGAGAGAGAGAGAGGAGAGAGAGAGAGAGGAAGAGAGGGATAAAAAAGGAAACAAAAATAGAAGAGAGTGGTGCTGGAGAATGTTGCGCTAACGAACAATGTTCCGCCCGCAGCGGCCTCTCGGCCCGCCCCGCCCCGCCCCGCCCCGAGCGCGCGTGAGGGTCACGCCAGGTAGAGCGTGAAATAGAACACACTGCGGACAACAACCCCATCGCAGTGTGACCGGGCACAGGGGCGGCGGGCGGGGGTGGCGAGGGCGTAGGAAAAAAAAAATCGCACAGCAAAAAGCACAACAGTCCTACGGTAGCGCGCACCCCCGCGCGCCCGCGGAGCAGCAGGACAAGAAGAGCAACACGAACAAAACCCTTCCCTCCGCGCCTTTCCACATCGGCCGCGCCCCACCCCGCCCCACTACCCCAGCCCATGACTGCTCGATGAGTTTAAAACTTTGATAGAAGCAGCTGAGCGGGGGGCGGGGGTAGCGGGGGTAGCGAGGAGGTCGCCCAGGACGGCACGCGCGCTGTTGGCGGGAGGGGAGGAAGTGAAAGCTGTGTCTGTTGTGTGTGCGCGTGCAAGAGAGAGTGAGAGAGAGAGTGAGTATTTTCTTTGTAATACGAAGCATTTCTTTGCAGAGTTTTAACAGTGTGCTTGCGGTGCGGCCCGCGGCCCAGCGCGGCCCGGCCCAACCCTATCGGGCCGCATTTTGGAGCGCGGGGAGCGAGGCTAGTGGTGATTTGGGCGCTCACACACACACACACACACACACACACGCGCGCATTGAAAATTCAATGCCTCGCTCGTTTGAGTGAGGACGTATAATTTGAACTACACAGACGCGCGCGGAGCTCCGCTTTCACAGTCCACGCGCACACTTTGCGCACCGCCCTCTCTTCATCACGGGCTGACAGGTGGCCTGCCCCGCCCCGCCCCGCCCCGCCCCGCCCACAAACGACCCGCCGCGGAAGACTCATTCCGTTTGTCAAAACCTATCGCCCGCCGATAGGTGCCTGCCGCCTGCCTCTCCTCGGCCACACGTATAGATACACACCTCAACTCATATCGAGCCCGCTCCCCTTCCTGACAAGCAGGGAAAGACCTCCCCCTCTCCCTACGCCCCTTGTCCAGCGAAATGGACGGCTGAGGGCCGACAGACCAAACCCAACCAGACAAAAGCAGCCGTCTTCCAAAGGGGCCGTGGAGTGTAGGGGCTATTTCCAGAATGGCATTAATTACTGTCCGAAAACGCTCTGCGCGCATGTCCGTCTGCCAGCCCGTGGCAGTGAGCAGGGGGCGGGGCGGTATGAGAGATACGTCCGTGCACGCGCGATTGAGTCGGGCAGTTCACGCTCGCGACGAGCCGATCGGTGGGGTGCTTCGTCGCCGGCCGGCCTTAAGACGGAGGGGGGCGGGCGTTCCCAAAGGGGCGTTCCTCCCCCCGTCGCTGTTCAACCCCCCCACCCGCCACCCCCCTCCCACACGCCCTGGTGGAGTCTCGGATCCCCGACCCGACGCCGTTCCTCGCGGTCAATGGCATTTTCGAACTACTCGTCTTTGAGGGCGGGGCGGGGCGGGGGCCGGGCTGGGAGCGCTGGGAGAGGGTGGTGGTCCGTGCATCATGCACTATCGCGCCAGAGGGAAACCGAAAAAAAAAACTACGAAAAAAACACTATCGGCGGTAATCTTTTGCCATCTCGGCCGGATGTGGGCGTGGCCCCGGCGGGGCGGGGCGTGGCGGGGCGGGGCGTGGCGGGGCGTGGCGGGGCGTGGCGGGGCGTGGCGGGGCGTGGCGGGGCGTGGCGGGGCGTGGCGGGTGGGGCGGCGTGATCGTGACAACAATTGATCGCACGCGACTGCACGCCGTCAATTCGCGTTCCCAGCGATGTGGCGTCGGCGGGGCGGGGCGGGTGGGTGTGCCCTCTGTAGGCGGGCGGGGCGGGGCGGGGCGGGGCGGGGCGGGGCGGGGCGGCCCTATGGGTGGAGACAGACAAGGCCACGTCACAGCGTGATGGGTACTACTACTGTACCCCTCCCGCCACGCTCATGCTCCCGACCTGACACCCTGCTTCACAGAGCCAAATCACCCCAGACTTCTTAAGCCCGACTCACACCACCCCCTCGACACCGAGGCCTTCCTCTCCCCTCCACCCGCGCCTACACGCGCCCCGCGGCGCCCGCGCCCGCCACCGCACCGCAGGGGGCTGCATGATGTGCATGTTTCCGAAAAATTTGCTGCACGCCCGCCACTTTGTCAAGCAAGCGCCGCGGCACCTTCCTCCCCCTCCTCACCTGCACCCTTCACCTCGCCACCAATCTCAATTTCCCACCCGCCATATTTATTTATGGTCGCGGAACACGTAATCTATTTCGCGGTGCAGCGGCAGCACTATATACCGCCGCGACTACAACACATTTACATTTTTTCCCCACCCCCACTATTACTGTTTCGCCGGGTGATTACAAAGCCTTTCGTCTCCATTACGCCGCGCACACGGGCGAGCAAGTGCGGTCTTCTTGTGACGTTTTTATTTTATTTTTTTCGATATTTTTCTTCGCTCTCCGCGTCTCTACACGTGTCGCGTCGCGTCAGAAGAGCTGACCGAGTCAAATTAGAGGGAGAGGCTTAGGGCGGGGCGGGGCGGGGCGGGGCGGGGCGGGGCGGGGCGGCGGGGGCGACGCAGGGCAAGGGCCACGTCTCGCGCGCCGAGCGCTCTGGCGTCGCCAACCTTTTCTTTTCTTTTTTGCTGTCGGTATGTTGGCAATCAAGTATTCCGAGCGCCCTGGCCGGGGGTTGGCGTGGCGTGGCGTGGCCTGGCGCGGGAAGGGAGGGGGGATGGGCCTTGTCCTGGGGTTTCACCATGCCGCCGGCCGTCACCTTGGCAGACCAGCCCGCCGGCGGCACTTCAAGGAACAAGGCAGTTCGTCTACACAGCACGACGCCCCGCCCCGCCATGCCATTGCCATAGAAATAAAGAAATAAATGTTGTGCGGGTGAAAAAGATAAAATACAAACATACACTATTTTCATTTCTGATGAAGTAAAGGGCACGCCTCTCGCAGGCGTAAAACAGATCAGGTCTTGTTTTCGGTCCTTTTTTTCACATTGGACGTATCTAGCCTCGGGGGAAACGCGGCCCACCTGATATGCATGGATTGGGAGCGCGCCATGCAGCGTAGGGCTAGAGTCCCCCCCCCCCCCCCCACACACACACACACTGGTGTGGGTGTCAACTCTTTTGTCCCACCGGGTAATCCTTTTATCATTTTTCATTCATCCACATATTTTTATTTTGCACCGTGTCTATCGCCATGGGACGAGACGGCCAAAGCTGGTTGTCAAACAACAACAGAGTGGTGGGGTGGGGGCGGCAGGCACGGGCGGGGCGGGGTGGGGCGGGGCGGGGCGGGGTGGGGTGGGGCGAGGGGCCGCTAAAAATACAAAATAACCACAGCGGACACAGGGCGGGGCGGGGCCCAACGCAGTTGAAACGATTCAATCCATGCCTGGAGGCGCGCAGATCGGCGCCGGCTCTGGAGATATTCCGTGACACGGTTTGCACAAATAATTTTTCCTTTCTCTGCCGTGGTGACCGGGGCCGTCGTCGCAGCGTCTCCGCGGAGCGGGGCGGAAGTGAGCGCCTCGCGGACCAACGATTATTCAAATGCACTCGCAGAAGAGAAGAGAAGGGAACCCGGTCTCCACGGCAAACAATTACAATTTTATTTGTTGTTGTTCTCTGTCCTTTTTTGCGACCCTCGCCTCTCTCTCTTTTCTCCGAGCGCAGTCTGAGCGCAAAGTTAATTTCGGACGCGCAGGGCGGGGAGAAGGGCAAGGCAAGGCGGGGCGGGGCGGGGCGGGGCGGGGCGGGGCGGGGCACGCCGTTCCCCCTTCACCAGAACGCAGGTCAGCATCTGGAACGCCCCCCGCCGCCGCCGCCATCGTAGGAGAGAAACTTTTCCATTCATCATCATTTTTGCTATCTCTTCTGTCTTTTGTGTTTTGCGGTCTCGTTTGACAAATTTGCATATTGGGCCAACCTCCTTTCTTCCACGAATAATATGCGCTGGCCGCCAAGTGTCATTACTGATTCACCCTAGCTCTCCCCCGCGGGGGGGGGGCCCGTGCAGTATCGGGCCGTCGCAATTAACGTGGAGTATTTCCCTCGCTAGCGCTAGCGGCCAGGGGTATTCCGGGTTAAGAACAAAAGGGGCGGAGGGAGAAATGGGGGTAACGATCGCCCGCCCTCTCCTACCCCTGGGGCGCTAAAGCAAACACAAGCTGTGATTTCTCATAGTCTTCTACACTTTCCGTTCTTACTGGAACTCATCTTTATCGCCCTCTCCCCACACCATTCCCTCTCACACCCTCCCCCCCAAGAGCTCCCTATCCATTCATCACATTCATAAAAATTCATCCTGCCATTGTTGCCACCTCAAAAATCCGGCACCGTAACAAAGGCCCTCGCGCTGCTGGCATTTGTGCCTCATACCTTCCTCGACATCTGCTTCTATTATATTCGCGGCTCCTCCCCCCCTCTCTTCTTTGTTTTTATTTTTTATTATTTTACATACAAATTTATTTGCTCCCAATGAGAACCCAACGTGGCATTTCTCTATCTCTGTTCCTCCCCGCCCACGCCTCCTACACCACCCCGCTCTCCGCACCCCCTGCGCATCTAATCTGTTGCAGACGTAAGTCGTGCCCCCCAGTCCTCGCGTCTCGCCCCTGGAGAGGACACGGACAGGAGCCAGCGGTATAGGAGGAGAGGTCTGGCCAATCAGTCCAGTCCAGGTCCCTGGCAGGGCAGCGCTGGGCAGGGCAGCGCCGCGCCGGGCTGCACTGGTCTGTCTGCATGACCTGCCGACCTGCCGGCTCTCCGCTCCGCTCCGCAATATTCTTTTATTCTGCCTCTCCCGCCAACGATCCGCGAGAGCAGAGCCAAGAGCCGACCCGCCAAACAGCGAACCAAGAGTCCGACCCGAACCCCACTCTGCGCTGGACAACACGCGGGGAAATGAGCTTTTCCCTTCTTTCTTTAAGAGTCAACAAAAAGTTACCCATGCATCTTTGAAAAAAGGGTACGAAATAAAATAAATGAAAAAAGCCCGCGGAAGACTAGATTGCCACTAACCCCTTCAACCAACATTTTGACATTCTCTTTACGGGCGAGACAACAAGTTTTGCACAATTGTCATCGAGTAATGCTGTTGACCCCAGTGTTTTCCGCCGTAGGCTACACGAAGGACTGAAGCGGCAGGAGGGGCGGACAAAGCGGGAAAAAATGAAGGGAGACAAAGGAGGGGGTTGGGAGAGGGAGAGAGGGAGGGGGGGAGAGGGGGTATAGGTAGAGCGCGCCCCAGGGGGTTGAGGGACGCGAGCGAATTCGGGTGAAGTCAAAAGGATGAGGACGGGAGGGGGCATCAGTATACATGGCAGGTAGAAGGCTCCATAAATTACGTGACACGCGGGAAAGAAGGAGGCTTCGGAGGGCGTTATCTTTCATTTGCAGAGCGAGCGAGAGACAGAGAGAGGGAGAGAGAAAGAGGGAGAGAGAAAGAGGGAGAGAGAGAGAGAGAGAGAGAGAGAGAGGGGGAGAGAAAGAGGGAGAAAGAGGGAGAGAGAGGGAGAGAAAGAGGGAGAGAGAGAGGGAGAGAGAAAGAGGGAGAGAGAAAGCCGGCCGGCGGCGAGGGGAAGTCCCTCCGGCCTCACGGGCGCCTCTTCACAACGGCAAAGTCGACGCGCGCGCGTACACACACACAATCACAGAAAAACAATTTTAAAAACAATAAATACAAATGTCGTGGTGAGCGATTTCTTTTTAAGGCCGCAGGGCAAAACAAGTTTTCGCTTCAAATTAACGTCGTTACGTGACAGACGGTACACCCCTAACCGCAATCTACCCTCACACACACGCGCGCGCGCGCGCTCGACCCTGCCAACGCATGTGTTGCAGCCCTTCATACACACGCAGACACACACACACGCGCGCGCGCGCGTGCGTCCGCCATTCACTTTTGCCCGCACGCGCGTTTCAGAGCAACATAAATCCATCACCAGAGGAATAACGCACATAACGGTCACGCAAACGATAAACGGAGCTGCGGTGCGGCCGGCCCGGCCGGCAGATGGCGGTGCTGCGCGCCGCTGCGCCACCTGTTTTAAATTATGGCCGGGGGAATATTACTGTGTTGCAGACGCTAAACACACTAGCCTTAGGGGCTCCTCTAGCTGGGGCTACTGCATGTAGGAAGGGGCTGGGCGGGCCGGCCTAGCGCGGGGGTAGCTCAGCGAATGGCCAAACGCCCCCCCCCCCCCCCTGGGCGGGTAAACACTCAAACAAATGCCCAGATGTCCGCAAACAAACAGGCCGGCCGGGCTGCGCAAGGGAAGGGGCCTGCTGTGTCCGACTGCCGAGGCCAGCACGGCACACTTGACCCCTCGGGCGCGATTTGTCTTATATTGCGCGGGCGGGCGTTGCGTATTACGAAAGCAAGGGAATTACGAAAAAAATAAAATAAGTGTCTGCATCATTATGCACGTCAGTCTGGATTCTCAAACTCTTTTCCTGGGCGCAAAAAATGAATGGGCTGGGAATTTGCAGAGCGAAGCTTACGCATAGGCACAGGGGAGGGTCATTGCGCCCTGACCCAGGGGTGGGTACGTCGGAGGGTGGCACGGGCTACCCCCGCGGGGTAGGCCCCCGCCCCGCCCCGCCCCGCCCTGCGGGGGTGGCAGAGGGGGTAGCTCGGCTCGGCTCGGCCCCCAGGTCCGCCCGCCGGCCCAGGCGCTGTCTCACCTCACCTGACCCAGCTGACCCGGAAGCAGCGGGGGCACACGCACCCCCTACCCCCTACCCCCTACCCCCCACCTCCACCCCCTGGACGCCCCGCTCCCACGCCTTTGTCATCGATTAGAGGGACGATTAGTGATTATTTCCATCCTGTCTTGCACGCCCGGGTGCTGCTACCCCCCTCCCTCCCCCCTAGAGCTGAGCAAGGCCGGCCCGCCCCAGGACACATCGACCCCAAGGCGGGGCGGGGCGGGGCGGGGGGGGCGGGGTGGGGCGGGGCGGGGCGGGGCGGGGCCCCCTCGGGTACCGCAGGACGGGCCCGCACCCAGGGCCGCGTCGTACCCGCGCCAAACAAAAGCGAGCAGCAAGACAGAGACGAACACCACGGTCGCGGGCCCCGCCGGGGTAACCTTCCCAACCCCTAAACCCACCGGAGCGCCGCCCCTCCCCCTCCCCCTCCTCCTACACCTCGGCGTCAACAACGGCGCCTCTGATCAGGCTGAAGTAACAATTAAGGCGCTCGCCCTGTGGAGGATCAAAAGGAGCAGGTCGATGGTCGTCCACTTCCGGCTCCCCTCCCCTCACTACCGCACCGCACCGCCTTCTTTTGTTCCCGGCGCCGTGATGGAAAGTCAGCGCGCCCTCCAAATGGAGAGCGTCCTCGTCGTCGTCCTCATTGTCAATTTGGACGAAACAGCCTCCCCCTCTCCTCCTTGACAGAGGTAAGGCGCGGCTGGCGGACAGCGGCGCAAAGATTTCTTAATTTCCATTTCGCCGCGAACAGAGAGTGAGAGGTAACGGGAAAACGTCGTTTACCTGCCGCGGGTAAACGGCGGTCGTGCTAAGGGTTCAAAAGAGGGGCAAGAAAGAAAATAAAATAATTAGCCCGCCACTGAATAAACAACAAAACAAAGGACTTCCACTTGGGGGGGGGGGGGATGAGTTTTTCATGAGGATATTCCGGTGGGCGCGGCGACGGTATGACGGCGAGGGTGACAAGGAGGGTGACGGACGGCTGTCACCCCGGCCACGGCCACGCGACCGCGTCTAGGCCCGACCAATCAATGCCCGTTTGGAGTCAACAGCACGGCGAGGCTCCTCGAGCTGCTGACGGGGAGGTGGGGGAGGAGGGTGACGGAGGAGACGGGGCCCCAATGGGGAGCCTGAGACGTGACCTCCCCGCCCGCGACAGGGAGTGCTGTGCTGCAGCGGGCGGGGCGGGGCGGGGCGGGGCGGGGCGGGGCGGGGCGGGGCGGGGCTCAGGGGAGGGTAAGGGATATACGGCGCCCGACCCGGCACGGCCCGGCCCGCCTCAGAGCGCCTTGTCGAAGGGCGGAAACGATGCCTTGCGGAACCTCCGGCCTCCGCTGCGCTGAGGCGGAGCAGCAGCGGCAGCAGCAGCGGCAGCAGCAGGGAGAGAGGGTGGGGAACGGGAGGCGTGTGCACCGGGCCGAGCGAGAGAGTGAGAGCGAAGTAAATAACGAGGATGAGGGGGAGAGAGAGAGCGCGGGGGGCGGGAGAGAGGCATCCAACGGGTTGTGAATGCCCGGCTCGTAATGAGAGCTGCTGTCCCCGGCCGGGCCGGGCCGGGCCGACCCCACCCCGCTGGTCCCCGGTCCCCCACCGCGCCCTGCCCTACCCCACCCCGCCCCGCCCCGCCCCGCCGCACGAATAGATAAATAAGGCACGGGAGATGACAGCGCCCGGGATATAAATTGTTTCCTTTGCGGGGAGCACCTCAAATATACCAGCAGCAGAGTGCCGTGCCTCGGCCCGGCCCGACCCGGCCCGCGCCGCGCGGTCGAGTCGAGAGCCGCATGACTGCGCGTGACACTGCCAGCCTGGCCGCGGCCCGGCCCCCAGCGGGGCGTGCTCGATTGAATATCACCCCGCCCCTCTCCCCACTCTTTCTCTCTACCTGCCTTTCTCCCGTGTTCCTCGCCCTCGCTCTTTGCACCGTCTTTCACTCACACTTCCCCTCTAGCTGTTCTGTTCTACACCACGCTCTATGTAGTAGCCTCCCCGCGGTTTCCGTAACCCCTGCACAGCACGGCAGTATTTCTTTCTTTTTTTTCCCCCCGCGCTGCGTGTTCTTCTTATGTATCGACGCGCCTATGACGGTTCCTTATTGATTGACCAGCTCGCCGGCCGGGTCCCCCCACGCGCGCGAGCCCACGCTAACTTCCCGGGCCTCGGCGACGACGACGACGACGTACTGCTCCCCGCCCCACCCTACCCTCCTCTCACCCACCCGCCCCGCCCCCGCCCGGCCAGGCCCGTCCACTCCAACGTGCCGGCGACTTCATCAAGAAAACATTATGGAACTCATAAATACTCTCTGCTTGATGCGATGGGGAGGGCCCCGGCCCCGGCCGCTAGGCTAGGACGGCCTCGCCCTGGCTTTGAAGGCCAAAGAAGTCACCCGGCCGAGTCGAGTCGGGCAAACAACACCCATAGAAAAAAAAAGGTCGCACCAGACTGCTCAAAATCAGGAGCGAAAACAGTGGGTGATGATTAGCAGTAGCGCGAGGATGAGGGTGTCGAGGAGCGGGAGCAGGACCAGGAGGGCCTTGCCGCGGGCGGGGCCTGCGCGGCCAGCGCGCCCTCAAGTAAGAAGCTTAGGCCGCCCGGCCGGGCCCGGCCAGGCCCTGCGGCGACAGAGCATCGGCACCGGACGGCCACCTTCGGACGAGAAAATTTCCCTGATGCTGATCGAGCCTGCGCAATTTCCTCGGTCTGTAGCAGTGATGCCCCTAATCCGATCGGGTCTATTCCCAATCTCCTGTCCCCGGCCCGCCCCCGCCCGCCGCCCCCAGCCCGTCCCCGCAGACCACACTCTGCTGCTGCAGTGCACTCTGCTCACGCCCGCCCCCACGGGACGTCGGTCGGAACGCCATGTCCCTCCCCTCGCGGGATAGGCCGGGGCGGGGCGGGGCGGGGCGGGGCGGGGCGGGGCGGGGCGGGCCGGCTCAGCGCGACTGAGCCGGAGCTGCCGCCAACGGGCCTGGTTCCTTCGCCTGAGCCGCCTCCGCCACCTAACCACACTGTATATTTCTAAAATAAAAGAAATAATACAATTTCGATAAACTGAAGACGGCGCCTGCCGCCGCAGCGACGCATCCGCGGATCTACTCCTCGCTCCACGACCTCCCGCCCGCTCTACCCCCGCCCCGCACCCAGCACGATGAGTCAGCTGAGCTGCTCAGCTGACGCGGTTGAGGTTATGTCCGGGCCGGGCTTTGTGCGTGCCTATTTTAGCCAAAATGACAGCATCGTATCCACGGCTCGCCCCTCACGGAACTGAACGAGAAACAGGCAGAGCAGCCGGTGCCGACAAGCGGCCCTCGGACACGCCCCGACCAACCCTATTCAGACGGCGACAGAGATTAACTCACCTTTACATCCCGTTTTCTGCGCGTTTTCTCTGTCTCGTCGTTCCTCCAGCTGCCCCTGCTTTCCTTCTATCGTTACTACTTCACTCATACTTTACACAACTCAAATCAAACCGTATTTTACACAAAAGTACCGAGATTTAAAGGGACGGAGCCCGGCCGTGACTCGACGTCTCCGCGCGCGCGGCTGTACTACCGGTAACGGCCGCGCGGCTCGCCGAGTTCAAACTCCCCAGGCTTGCCACTACCACGAATAAAAAGTCACTAGCGTCTGAGAGGAAGTCGGCGCGGCCTACCAACTTTGGATATTTGTCTACTTGCAGTATTAGGGATTCGGCCAAGCCAATTAATTGAAAACGTTTAACCTGTAGGTTAGAATTTTCGTGCGAGCTCAGAAAATAAAATATCAATGAGGGCTGTCATTCTTTCCGCTTCCCAGGGAGTAGTTCGTACCGAGGTATGCGATGATAGCAGCAATGCGCGGGAGGACCAAACCAACCGAGCAGCGCAGCGTAGTTACCTGAGAGAAACAACGAGCCTGTTAGCACGACAGCGTAGCGCCCGGGGCGGGGACGGGATCACAATATGTAGCTCTAGTCCTAGTCAGGGCCCGGTCCCGGTCGGTCGAGTCGGGTCCGGTAATTGTGGCAATGTCACTACTATAGCCGGTGTGCAGCGCGCAGCTCGGCCCCAAGGCGAATGTCACTCTTCTTGTTGTTGTTGTTCTTATGTCTGAAACAACAGCGCCGGGCTCAGCCATCATCACACACATCATTGGGGACGCAATGGCCTCTTTCGAAGCCATAAAAAGAAAGGGTCCGTGCCAGATCCGGTCGGCATCTCTACCCTGCCCCGCCCCGCCCCACCCCGCCCCGCCGCGCCGCGCCACCCTCCCGGGCGCACCGCACCCCGTCATCGCGGGCCTCGCCCGGGCCCTGACATCTCAAGCAAGGGTATATCCCCATTTAAAAGAAAAATTACAAAAAAAAAAAGTTAATTTTAAAAAACTTGCAAAATACTGTATCGTGGATTAGTCGTGAAAAAAATCAATAGTACAACTCGCGGATACTCGCCAATGGTACTCGCTGAAACTCGCAGATACTCGCGCGCAACTCGTTGTGCACCCGCTAGGAGATTGGGGGAGCTCTCGCGGCGGTGCTCGACCCGGGCCCGGGGTGCGACATAACTCAATCAACTTAACAACGCAGAGCACAGTAGCCCGTAAAACCAGTGGAACGGTTGTTGCGCGCTTGGAGGCGCAAGGGCCAGGTCAGGGTGCACGGCGTGCTCCAGACCACCTCGTGAGGCCCTTAGTCAAGACGCCAACGCACGACTGTTTTCAAACCACATGGGAGACTTGTAAAACTGGCAGCTGTTAAAGATAGGTTTGGACTTGACCAGACCATCTAAGAAATTAAGCTCCTTTACAGTATTAAAGAGACTTCTATTCTGCTGACTTTCCAACATCCTACTCTAGACCTTACAAAGGGGCAACGAACGGAGCCCGGCAAAGTTCATTTGTCTTATCACATGAGATTAAACTTCCAAATGAATTTGTTTCAGTAAAGCCATAAAAGCGGCGGCGCGGCGGCGGCCTGGCCAGGCGCTGGCCGTCGGCGGAGGTCGACCCACCACCACCACCGTGTCACTGACAGGGCGCCGACCCCTGCGCTGCCCGGCCCGGCCCGGCCCGGCCCGGCTCCAAGTGCTGCTGTAGCTGTTGCGCACTAAAACAAATTCTGTGTTTTAAGGAGCATACTGACCGCCAGGCCGAAGGGAGGGCTTGGAGGGGGCGGCCTGCACAGGCGTGCACCAGCGAGAGACGGGGCGAGGCGGGGCGCGGCGGGGCGGGGGCGCTAGCGTGCACAGTACCACTGTGAGTCAGGGCATCGATCCCACCTCTGACCTGCAGCTCCGGCCCCACCGCACCCCGCCGCGCTACGCCCACCCCACCCCCGCGCCAAGTACCGTCACACGCCACGCCGCGCCACGCCGCGCCACGCAGTCACTACGACCTTCGACCCCGCCCTTGCCCCCATCTGCAGCCCCAAGCAGAACGCCTCGCCACGCCCCACCGCACCTCTGCCACCGCGGGGCGGGGCGGGTATCACCCCCTCCCCCACTGCCGGATTTATGGGTAACCAGCGGGCAGGTCAGCTGCCCCCACCACGCTCCACCGCCCCGCCCCGCCCCGCCCCGCCCCGCCCCGCCCCGCCCCGCCCCGCCACGCCCCGCCCCGCCCCGCCCCGCCACGCCACTCATTAATCAAGCCGAGGTGTGGTCGACACACAGAGCCCCTAATGCAGGGTCCCAGTGCAGCGGAGGGCTAAACTGAACTGAACTGAACTGGTCTCTGGGGCGTTGAACTCGCGACCAGGCCCGGCGGCAGGGCGGGCGGTGCAGGGCGCGGCCCGGCTCCGCGCCCTCGTGGAGGTTGAGGTAGCGCCGGAGGTAAGGTGGAGGCAGGGCGGGGCGGGGGCGGCGCCCGACTTCGGCCGGGCATGCGAAATGCCTTCTCCGAGGGGCGGGCCGTATGACAGCCAGTCTGCGGGGACGGGGAGACACAGTTGGCACGGCGGCAGGGGGCGGGGGCCGGGCGGGGGCCGGGCGGGGCGCGGGGCGGGGTGCACCCCGCCGGCGCACACACACGCTAGCTCGGCTCGGGGTCGCTAACCCGCCCGCCCTGAGAACAGACGACGGCGGGTGGAAGGTAAGAAAATTAAGAGAATTGACGGGAAACTCCCCGCGACTGGAGAGGAGCGAGTGAAAGGAGGACGAAGTACAAACAGAAGGAAAGGAAGGCGATGGCGCGTCGTCGTCGTACCTCTCGCGCGTGAGCAAGGACCGTGCCGCCTCCGCCCGCGGGCGCGCCGGGGGCGGGGCGGGGCTGGGCTGGGCTCCTCCATCCACCTCCCGATACCGAGGGCGCGCGTGGGGAGTCCCCCGGAGTGCGAGAGAGCTGCTGAGTCTGAGCGGGGAGGTAAGTCTATCTGTACTCTCTCTCGCAACTCTCTTTTTCTCTCGCAAACTGCGGCTCCCCCACAGCCCTTGCCGCCCCAGCCCGCCCCAACCCGCCCCGCCGCCCTCCCTCCCTCCCTCCGCCCTCCTCCGCCGCGGACCTGCCGCACGCAATATCCTAGAGAGGATGCGTCAGGTTAGGCCGCAGCCTTTTAAGGGGACTTCTCGCGTTTCAGCCCCACCACGCCCCGCCCGCCACGCCCCGCCACGCCCCTCTCCCTTACGCCCCCCACCCCACCCCTCGCCGTGCCCCGAGCGCCTCCCTCCATTAGCCTATTAAGCTCGCTGTCCCTAGCCTGGGCCTGGGCCTGGGCCCCGGTGCCGCCCGTGCTGCCCCCTTACACCATGTGCTAAATTTAAGGGGAGTTTCTTCTGAAACTGCAAAAATTGACTTAATAAAACGCATCCAGTTTACGCCAGCCTCGAGTGTTCCCTTGAATGAGCGGGCATGACACCTTGCTAGGTACGGTAACGTGCAACTCGCATGAGGGCCGTAGGGCGGTTCGGTGTCCGGGGCTAAACCGTCCCTGCGCGCTCCGCTGGCCCCACCGCTCGACCCTCAGTCAACCTGTCGTGCCGCCCGCCCCACCCCGCGCCACGCCCCGCCCCGCCCCGCCCCGCGGTGGTCGATCACTGAACCCTGCGCTGCCCTGTTCCCCCGGCCCGGCGGCCCGGCCCGGCCCGTGCGCGTCGGGCCTGGCGCCAAGCTGCAGCCGTGGCCGTGGCTGTGCCGCGTTGAATTAGCTGGGAAATGTGCAAGGGGGAGTTTTGATATTTTATACGTCAGCTCCCATTAAACGTGCCCACGGAGACTTCAACGCCCTCCCGACGCGAACAAGCGTCCCGCTGGTTGAAGTCGAACTTTAAAAGGAGCTTCGTCTGAAGCCTGGTCGCCTGCTGCGCCTTTCTATCTGTACCCCGCGCGCGGACGACGGTGCGGCACAGGATGGCGTCCTGTCTGCGTCCGCCGCCGCGAAACACAGCAACTGGTGAGAACGGGGCTGGGGCTGGGGCTGGGGCTGGGGCTGGGGCTGGGGCTGGGGCTGGGGCTGGGGCTGGGGCTGGGGCTGGGGCACCCAGATGGGTCTGGGGCTGGGGCTGGGGCTGGGGCTGGGGCTGGGGCTGGGGCTGGGGCTGGGGCTGGGGCTGGGGCTGGGGCACCCAGATGGGGCACGAGCCCCATGTACGTAAGCTGGGAGCAGAGACAAACAGTGAGAGAGGGAGGGAGGAAGGGGGCGGAATGAGGTGGCAGAGGGGAGGGTGGGGCAAGAACGGCAAAAGTGGGATCCCTCGCTGGGCGGGCGGGGATTTAATCATGCCACACGGGCTTTTCATTTCCTGGTCCCGGTGCAGGAAAGTAAGTTGTGACCTAGTGGACGGGTGTGGCGGGGCGGGGCGGGGCGGGGCGGGGCGGGGCGGGGCGGGCACCTCCCGTGGACCGCAGCCTGATGAGCACCGGGGAGGGCTCAGGGCCACGGCTGGCCCGGCCCGGCCCACCACCGCACGGGCGGGTAAGGTACCCTTTACCGAGGGCAGGTAAAGGCCCAGGCGGGCGCGCATGTCTGCCCTTGAGGGAGTTATGGGCCTATACACAGCGAGACGTTAGGCCGTTTTATAGTCCTATCCCGCTCACTTGGAGCTTTACACATGAGCGATAAGCGACGGTGAGCCTCGTAAAAGACACACACACCACACACATCTACAGCAAACACTCACATACGAGAGGCATTTTGACCCATTCGAAATCACTGGGAGTGGATAAGGTCGCCCAGGCCCTCTTACTCTAGCGCAGCCCTCGAGTCCTCCAGCTCTGTGAGTGAAGTGGGGAAGGACAGGGAGTGCAGCCGCAGGGCAGGGCGCTCTCCTGGGCGGGGCGGAGCGGGGCGAGGGTCTTCTTCTCCTTCTCGCCGAACATCGCGCTGTCAGAATTAAGTCCATCACGGCTCGGCGCCGCCCGCCGCCCCCCTCGCCGTGTCAAGAGAGAAAGGGAGAGGGAGGAGGAGGAGAGCGTCGAGGCGGTAAGCGAGCGTCGGGGGCGGGGGAGAGAGGGGAGGGGGCGAGGCCGCGGGTCATCGTGAGCTCGGCAACATTGCGGGTGGTGCTTGGGTCCCTGCAGGCAGGCAGGGCGGTCCCCGGCTCCGCCCTACGTGCATAAATATGCGCATAGATAGGAGGAGCTCTGCTCCGCCCGCCCCGCCCCGCCCCCGCCCCGCCCCGCCCCGCCCCGCCGGGGTAGTAGGCAGCTCGCGGCACGCGACAAGAGTCTGTGCGTCGCAGCACAGCGGCCTAATGGTGGGGCGGGGGCTGGTGGGGCGGGGCGGGGCGGGGCGTGGTGGTGTCGCGTGGAGTGGAGAGCTTCCACTCCTCCCGCCCCACCCCGCCCCGCCCGCGCCATATCTCGCTCCGCATGTATCTTACCCTCCCGCGGGCTTCCTCCTCCTCCCCTTCCTCCTCCCCATCCCTCTCATCCTCCCACACTTTTCACCTAACGGCCTCACCGAGTTACGCGTTGGAAAAGTTATACTTCAACCCCGCTCCCCCGCTCACCTATACATCTTCCTTTCAAAATTAAAAGATGGGAACCCTACAATATTTTGGGGGCAAGCGGGGGCCTAGTACAGCACATAAGACATACCCCTTTACTTCCTCCGTTCCTCTCTGCTCATGTCCGCCCTATAGACCGCTTTTGTTTTCCTGTCCCCTGGCCTGAACCCAATTTTTCCAGCGTTATTGGGTGGAGGACAGCGTGTTGTAGCGGCGGCGGTGGGCGCGGCGGGGTAGGGCGCTGCCTGCAGTAGCCCTAGAGTAGGCCACGGAGGCCGAGACGCGCGCGACCATGCCCAGCATGCCAGGCGTTGTGGAAAGGTTTCTTACCGGGAGGGCGGGGCGTGGCGGCGGGGCGTGGCGGCGGGGCGTGGCGGCGGGGCGTGGCGGGTTGCGCCATCATATGAAAGTTTAATGCAGCGGGGCGAGTTTGCGAGCTTTATCCAATAGTGTAGTGCCGTGGTGGGGGCCGGGCTGGCCTCCGCAACTCCACCTCGTTGCGAAAGGGAAAAGCTATTTGGATATTTTTTATTTTCGCAAATAGCACTCGTTGCTCTCTTACCCCTTCCTTGACTCTCTCTGTTTCAGTCTGGACCTGCCTTTATAAATAAAAAGAAAATAAAGTATTCTTGTATCCTTTCAGCTAAACGATTTTCGCCCGTAAAGGGCGTCGATTTTTCAGCTTCGGGGTTTTTTCTGTGCAGCCGCCATGGCTCCCTTTGTAACCCGACTCGTGCGAGCCCGGGGCCCCGCCCGGCCCAGCCCCAGCCCCATTTCATGCGTGTAATAAAAGGTGAGGGTGGGATGCACTGTACGCTGCGGAATACAAACAACAGTATTTTTCGGTTCGACTTTTTAATGGTTGCCTCTGGTTCTGGTTCAATAAGAGCCGGTAAGATTAACGTTCGTTTATTATTCCTGGCAATCAAACGACTGTCGCGCACAGCATGCAGGGGCGGAGCGGGGGCAGTGCGAGCATCGAGAGGATAATTAAACAGCAGCTGCCGAAGTAACGTAACGCGCGGCGAATTCTTCGAAAAAAACAGGGAATAGAGGAAGAGTCGAGGTCGGCGTGGCGTCAGGGTGCATGATGAGTGCTGGAGAGAGCAGGTGTATCCTCTACCAGCCGCCGCGGCCAGGGCAGCAGCAGTGCTTCAATATTCATAAAATATGGAGCGGCCACCCGGGGGTGAAAAGCAGGAGGGAAATGCATGTTATTAAAACATGTGAATCAAGAAAGAAAAAAAAACATTCGACTGTTGCCTTTACCCAGAGCCTTTAAAAGTCTATGATTAATATTACAAAACTCAAGTTTATACGGAGGACGAATGTGAGAGAGCACTGCCGAAATTTTCGCTGTATTTTTAAATTATAGGAAATGACGTGTTTAGAGTACTTGATCATTCGTTAATTACCACTTCGATTTTTTTATACCTCAAATTCATTCATTGATACAGGCACCGAGCCAGCAAAACCGCACGACCCGCTGTGGGGCTGCTTAGGCGGGGTGTCTACACCGCGAAGTAAAACTAAATGGAACTTGTTGCGGTGCACCGCAGCCTTGACTCCTCCCCCCTCCCCCCTCCCCTCTCCACACCACCACCCCGTTCCGTCTGACTCGCAAAAGCGCGGGACGCACAAAAAAGAGAGGGAGCGGAAATTAGCAATATTAAATGTATACTGTATTTCCAGCGCGCGCTCTGGGCCAGAGGCCAGCAGCAGCGAGTCGCCGCGGGGCGGGGCGTGAGCCTAGTCGGTCGCAGATAAGCGCCGTGGAGGTAGGCAACTCTCCAGCCCCGCACGACAGCCGTGCGGCCGGGTTGCCTACCCATGAAGCGGCGGGCGCTCCGCCCCGCGCGCCGAGTGTGGTGGCGTTCCCAATTATTACTGGATCCCTTGCGGTGCAGTCGGGCGTGGCGTGGCGGTTGCGTGGAGTGGACACGGGGTGTATGCGGGAACCTTTTATTTTGTACGTCTGTAGCGCTGCTGTTCGCGCGTCACAGCAGAGAGCGAGCGAGACAGAGAGGAAGAGGAAATCCCGCAGGGAACGCCAAAGTGGCAAGTGCGAGCGCGATGAGGTTTATTATGCGCGGACATAAGTGAGTGACGTGTGTAAAGTGATGCGATAATTATCGGCTTTACTGTAAGAAGAGGGAAATCTCTTGACAAAATGAAAGCTGAAAGCCGCCGTATTCCTCTGCCGCACTCGATCGTCGGGGCGGAGCACGGAGCGGTGGCGGGAGGGAGGCGGGAGCAGACGGGAGCTAGGCGTCAACAACTCTCGAGCGCAGCGGCAGTGGCAGCGGCATGCACAAGAGGCCCATAGGCCCATTCACTCCACCCACGACCCCTCGCATTTTCTCGCTCGTTCAGTTCAGCCGCGTTAGCCGCCACCTTACGTCTCTCTCTCTCTCTCTCTCTCTCTCTCTCTCTCTCTCTCTCTCTCTCTCTCTCTCTCTCTCTCTCTCTCTCTCTCTCTCTCTCTCTCTGTCTTTCTCTGTCTCTCTTTCTCTTTCCCTCTCTGTTATTTCTGCACGGGTCCCGCGAGACTCCCGCCTTCATCCGACGAGGCCTCCTCTTACCCTCTCCCACGCCACCTCCCCGCCAATCCTCTCCCTCTCTCCCCTCTCTCCCCCTCTCCCTCTCTCTCGCCCTCCTGCGCGCGCACACAACGCAAGCCGCCAAACAAATCACTCTTCACGGAAAGTTTGGCCAAACGGTCCCGCACCGTTGAACCGCGCCGAGCAGCAGGGGCGTGGCGGGGCGGGGCGGGGCGTGGCGGGGCGGGGCGGGGCGGGGCGGGGACGCACGACGGCGGGGCGGGGCGGGCTGGCCGCATTACAGAGCGATCAGGCCGCCTCGTCAAGTCAAGGCGGGTCGAGGCCGTGGGTATGGTCGACACGTCGGTCACGCTGAATTGCTATTTCATCTCCGCCTCGCCTCGCCCCACCCCGCCCCCACCCCACCCCACCCTCTCGCGCACGCGCGGATACAAGTTTACTACTGCCATGGCATGCTTACCAAAACATTACCAACTATCGTCACAATGTCGGCGCCGGGCCGGGCCGGGCCGGGCGGAGCCTGATACATATTCTACATACCCGAGCCGGGCGAGCCCAACCGAGCCGAGCCGGAGCAGCAGATATGCAAAATCACGCAGCAGGCTCTACATTCCTCGATATCACGGGGCACGGTGCCCCCCACCCCCGCCTCGCCATCCTGCGCTCCAGTTTCGCATTTCAGAGTTAGGCCGCCCCGCCAGCACCGCCGCGCCACGCCGCGCCACGCCCGCGATATCATTAATTAGCGACACACTGGGGCATTATTATTCACAGATTGATGGATTGCGCGCGACACGGCCCGGGTGCTTTACTTTGCAGTGTATCTGCAGACTTGCGGGTGGCGCCTGCTGGCGCCTGGCGGCCTGGCGGCCTGGCCGGAGGCCGGCAGTCATTGTAGTCCTCCAGCGGAACAAAGCAGCCGGCCTGCGCCGCTGAGCAGGCTGAGGCTGAGGGACTAGACGGGGCGGCGCGGGACGGGACGGGACGGGACGGGGCGGGACGGGACGGGACGGGACGGGGCGGGGCGGGGCGGGGCGGGGGGGGGCGGGGCGGGGCGGGACGGGACGGGACGGGGCGGGACGGGCATAATTAGTGAAGGGCGGAGCGACCCGCAAGATCCTTGGGATAACACGGAAACTCTGATGGTGGTGGTGGCGGTGAACCCGCGGGGCGACAAAAAAAAAAGTGGGGCGGAGGAGGAGGCGTGATGGTGGTGGGCACGATGGAGAGGAGGGGGAGGGGGGAGGGAGGTCGAGCGCGCCTCCGGGCCTCCACCTCCGGGCCTCCGGGCGAGTTAGTTGTGTCCATGATGTTGCACGCTGGAGCCCAGAGTGAGGGGCGAGTGGCAGGGCGCCCTCGCCGCCGTGCACAAGGAGGAGGAGAAGCAGGTGGGGCAGCAGGGCGGGGCTGGGCCTGCCCGCCCGCCAGGGCGCCGTGGTAAATACACACTCTATAGAGCTCAAGGTAAACGGGTCTACGCCATAAATGAAGCGCTGCCGTTACGCCCCGCCCCGCCCCGCCCCGCCCCGCCCCGCCCCCTCTACGCCTCTTTGTTTCCGGTGGGAGGCTATATAGGGCCCCGGCACAGCCCGGCCCGGCCCGGCCCAGCCCAGCCCTCGGCAGTCCGGGGCTGCTAGGGGGCTACCATGATCCCCGAGGAGCCGCCCCCTCCCCTCCTAAATTACAGAGCCCAGCGGCAGCAGCCCCACGTAGGGGCGTAAGGCCGCAAGGTGCGCGATACATCCCCCTCCCCCGTCCCGACCCGGCCCTGTGTCCGGGAGGGGGGGGGGGTCCTCGCGACATCCAGCGTTATATACACCGCCGTGCCGAGGGCTCGGCGCTCGGCCGCGGCCGGGGCGGTGGCGCCGGCACCGCTCCGGAGCCGTTTCTTTTCCTCCCGGTGGTGATACTGCACCGTGCTCCGGTATGCGGAGCGGGTTGCCTGCTCGCACGGCGCTGCTGCGGAGGCACAGGCACGGTGACGGAGGCCGCTGCTGCATTTCGATTATTTTTGCGTTCCCACTTTACTGCGGCCGCGTGAGTGTATGTGCGCTGCGCGTTTTCATTTCGCGCCGCATTGGACGTGCTGACCGTCGCGTCGCTATCGCGCCTCTGACCTGACTCATGAATACTTCCTGGGGGTGCTGCGCGGCGCGGCGAGGGCGAGAGCGAGCGCCGCCGACTGGACTGGACTGCTGTCCTTGAATGCCGATCAGCCACCCCCGGCCCAGCCCGGCCCAGCCCGGCCCGGCCTATTCCAGCCCGGCGCGCACTCGAAAAACACTCCCCCCCTCCTCCCCTGCGCCCCGCCCCGCTCCCGCCCCTTATCTCTAGGGCTGTTTCTGCACCCACCGCACGACTGTGCGGCTTTACGCCACATGCAAGCACCTCATTGACCCCTTTCACCCAAACGCCTCACTTCCCCCGCCCGCTCGCCCCCCGCTGCATGTCCTCAGCACCTCCCCCCCCCCCCCCTATCCCCTCGGCTCAGCCGCTCAGCCGGGGGGCTCTCACGGCGATATCGTCAAAGATTATGAGGCCTCAAGTGGGCATTTGAGGAGTGTGTTACGATCGGCCGCATCTCGCCCACATCCTTAGGCTACACTTCACCCCACCAGCCCGGCTAGCCCCGCCCCCCCCCCCACCCTGCCCCCTGTTTGCGCCGCGGGGATGCGGCCCATGGCGGCGGCGGCGGCGGCGACCGGCTAAAGTAGCCACCGTCACAAAAAAAACGTGACAAACCATTCACAAACGCCGCAAAAAAACAACCTCAAGAGAGAGATGTGCTGAGATTTTTAGATCAATCACCATCGAGCACACCCCCATTGGAAAGATACCGCACAGCACGCGGGCGTGCGGCCGTATTGCCTACCCGCCCGGCGCTCGGCGGGGCCCGGCCGGTCTGTCCGATCGGCTGCACTGCCGGCCGGCGCGGCGGGACAACTCGAAGAAGGGACGGCGTCCGCCACGCCTCGCCAACACGAATATTCGCTGGGAGGTGGCACCTGGAAGCCCGACTGGGAGGACTCTACTCAGAACTCCCCCTGGTCGCACTGTCCTGTGGCGCCTGAGGCCCGGGCGGTGGGCGCGCTGCATACCAGGGGATGGGAAGGGAGGGGGGAGGGGGGCTCGCCGTCCCCCTGGCTGTTATACTGACCTGCTAGCCGGTCCCAACCGGTGCCAAAGCCGCCGCCCGCCGCGCTATACGCGCGTGGGGGAGGGAGGGGGCGGGGTAAGTATGTGAACCCCCTCCCCCCTGCTACACGCACACAAACACCGCGGCTGCCCCCTCCCCTCTTTTCTTCCCACATTTCGATCCCCCTTCCACTCCTGCCGCAACCTCATGTCTGGTAGGCGCGCCGAATCCACTGCAGTCACATGCATTCAATAGGTATTTTTTTTTTCCATGGGGTTCAGGGTGATGCGGTGTGGGGCAGTGTCCGTGGGAAGGGGACAGGGAGGGGTGGCGCGGGGCGGGGCGGCGCGCACCCCCTTTTATCTCCCGATACACATCCGTAATTCCGAACCAGATTACTGAAATCTTATCGCCAAAAAAGATAAAGTTATTTCTGTCCTGGACAGGACACCCCGTGCGTGGTGTGTGCAATACCACGCGGATGTGCGTTCACTACGGGCCTAAGCAATGCTGACGGAAGTAGCTCAGTCACCTCGTGAGGTACCCCCTCCCCCCTCCTCCCCCGGGAGGGAGGGAGGGGCGGCGCTGTGCCACACTTGCCACACTCACTCCAACCAGTTCCACAGCAATCGCAAGAAGTTTCGCTCGATCCAACCTGACTACTGACCACCGCGCGCCGTAAGCGGTACCCGGAGCAGGGGTGCCGGGCCGGGCCGGGCCGAGCCGTCCTGGCTGGCGGCTACCGCTCTGCCTCCGGGTCGCGGCCGCGCCGGGCCGGGCCGGGCGGGGGACTGCGGACGACCTTCACCTTTTTGTCCTTGGTGTGCTGGAAGGGGACGTCCGCCGCTGCAGCAGAACGCCCACGAGGACGTGGGAGGTGAGCTGCCGCCGGGGTGCTCCGCACTGCACCGCCTCTTCGACGCACTCCCCGGACCGGACCGGACCGTCGTCACTGGGATCTTCTTGCCATCAGGGTCCCCGGGGGACTCCCGCGCGCGCGCACACGCACTCACACACCACTGCCACCACCAACATCAACAATAACAACAACAACAAACACGACGGCGACGACAACGACGTCGACAACGACGACAACAAGTAGTACGCGCACTTGGGGACACCGACACGACGCGACGGGACGCGCGACGAGCGGCCACCTTGCGGGTCACCCTGCTCGGCCCGGGTCGAGTGCCCACCCTGCGGTGCCCTGCAGTGCCCTGCGGTGCCTCACGGTGCCCTAGAGCGTAGCGTGCTGCTCCGTGGCGGGTCTCGGCGCGACTGGTGCGGTGTGGCGGCGGCGGCGCCCCCCACCCCCACGCTGCGCCCCTCGCCGTGCTCGCAGCCGGCGGCACGGCGCGTTGCGGCGGAGGGCCCCTTCGCCCCGACCCTGCTCGTCGTGCGCGTCCTGAGGTAGGCCCTCGTCCACATTGGAGCCGTTACTAAGGATCCCGAGGAACTCCCTACTTCTTCTGGGTCACCCAAGAAAATGATCGCGCTTCAAGGTGCTTCCCTGGGCATTCATCTTGGTGGGGGCACAATGGTTTATCAGAAGTAGAAAAAAATGTGTCTCGTATGGTGTCAAAAAATTTAATATCATAACACATATTAATAAAAAATACTAGTGACTTATGGATGTAGTAGTTTTGTTTTGTGCAAAGAGCATTGAAGGTCTTAACAATGATAACATAGAAAGAACTAGAACCAAGAAACAAAACTACATAGGAGAATAGCTAATAAACTGGTTATATCAAAATATGTACTTAATAATTTACAAAAACTAGAATACAAAGGAAACATGATTAAGGCAAAAATACCTGTTCTTTTAAAAAGAAAAATAATAATGAGGGAATAAGAAATCAAATTATGTGTGTTGCAAAATATCTGTCTGGAACAATGTTTAATTTTATCTACTAAAATATCTATTTAAAATAAAAAAAAAATAATCATGTGTAACATCACAGAGACATCAGACTGCTTTTGCCACTGGTATGACAAATTCTGACAGAATAATTATTGGAAAGTTTTAATCACAACTAGTTGCGGACTAGCAAGCTAGCAGGAATGCATAACAAATGGCATTTCAAGTAAGAAATTTTGTCATCATAAAAGTGAGCACAATACTTGAATACAACATAATTCTACATCAATATTGGTATCAGTTACATTCTATGGAATAAGTTGACTAGAAGCTACACAACAAAATTGACATTGACAATTCAATTGTTCATTGTCAATTCGATAACTCCATTTATCGAACACTGGTATATGCTTTCCCACTCAAACCTGAAAATACCCAAACAGATTGAGGCAAAAAAATTTATATTTTCCAAAAGAGGACCATATGACTAAACGTGAAAGAAAGCAAGGTAGGCGAGGAAATGGAACTGGGATGAAATTAAAACATTGGTTTTAGATGGATAGAAACTGAAATAATAAATTTTTACAGTCTTTAAGGTACCTTGTGTGAATGCTAGGGCAAACCTCATATCACAGTATGAAAATTTCAATTTGACACTAAATCTGATTTAGAAGACTTTTCACTAGGACAGATTTGGAAGCATATTAAATATGTTTTAAAAACACTCAAAACCTTATAAAGGTTTCCTATGCTAGATAAATTTTGTAGTAGATTACTGTAGCAAGATAATATAGCTTACTGTTTAATTTGACTATAAGTACCCATGTTTTAAGGTTACACATGTAAACTCTTATCATTTAATAAGTTAATCAAACAAAAAATTTTCTGTATGAAACCATTATTTACCATTCCAGTATTCAATCTTTCCTTGATGAAATATCAAGTTGTGCGTTGGAAGTGCGATAGGAGGTTCAGAACCAATGTTTGGGATATCATCCTGTAACAGAAAACAGCTTTAAAAATATTTCCTTGGTTGTGACTGGTGGTAAAACTGACTAAAATATGAGTTAGTGTGAAACAGACATCAACAGTGCTTACTTGGTACTGTTTAATGAAGTTTAAGAGACTTTCACCTAGCTTTTCTCCACTTGATCTTAAACAATCCAGGCTGTTTAAGAGAAAATAAATTTATTTAGATCTTCATTAACAACAAACTTCATACAATAAGCTAGAACTAAGACTTTAAATACCTTTCCTGTTCCCACAAACCACAACAGGTAATGGAATTGCAAATTTGATTATTTGCCTCAACATCAAAGAGAGGAACACCAAAACAACAGTCAAGCAGAGTCCATTCATCGCCCTCAGGTAAGTTGCAGAGATGCATAGGAATGTCCAATTTAAGTTTATCAGCGATCTGATCAGAAATGGTATTTATTGATTCAATTGCTATGTCAGGCGATGAGGTTGAATGTTTGAACTCTGCACTATTGATATCATCATCCTGAATAAAAAGTTAATGACAATGAAATACATACATCCAAGCACTGCTTACCTCAACAAGCACTAAAAATGTTCTTACCTGTTTCAAACTATCAACTTCTTCACGTAGTATGTTTGCACACTCTTGGTTAGTAATACCATTCACTGGACTTGGTTGCCTCTGTACTGGGTTGGTTGCTTCTAATGTGTTTAACACTTCTCTTTTTTTTCCACTGCTATTATGTGAACTTAAGCAAACCATAGTGACAAAACCACAGTTGTGTTTTAAATCTACATGCTCTGATAATCTCATGATGGCTGGATGCCTCTGCCAGTCCAGAGAGGTGTCCTCTGTGAAGAATGAAATAAAATTTAGAACACACATATATAGTTAATAATGAAGAAGTATACAGTGTGTACAAAATTTTGTTCGGCAAAAACAGGATAACATACTTGATGCCGAATTAAATGGGAAAGGAACAAGAGCTGTATCAGCTCCTCTGAGAACTCCATAAGCCTAAAAGAAGAAAAAAAAGGTCTTGTTAAGAAATCCCTGGGTAACATTCAATAAAATAGAACACATTTGTAAAAAAAGAACAATTACCTGAACTAAAACAGACGAGTGACATAAAGCATCATTAAGAGTTACAACAATATTTGCTACAGGCAATACACCTGGATCATGACCCCAGGTAGTTACTAGAACTTTATCAAAGTTACGGAATATTGATGGCATACGCTTCAGCCTTGTACCTGAAAAATGAGGAAACCACATGGGTAGAATACATACATAGTTTTAAATTTAGTAATGTTTGACCATGAATCCATATCAACATGAAACAGAAAAGGGCAAAATCTCATAGGGTGCATCAGACTTTAACTTCAGTTAATACCTTTAGCCAAGAGAAGAGAGGGCGGACCATAGCCTGTTTTTTGATACAAAAATAATTTGAACCATGCTGAATTAACTTCTGGAATAGCTGGACCCAAATGAGGTGGTTCCATGCTTGTAATTGGCCTAATTTCGCGGCTCAGAGGGGCCATAGACACAAGCAGACTGAAATTGAAAATCAGTATGAGTTATGATTGGACAGAAACTAATATAAGAAGGGGATCATGGTAACTCAGCTGTATTGTTTCAAGCAGCATAGGAAACTTACGAATAATTTTTGTTGAGAAGTCTAGTGCATGTTGCAAAATCAAGAGAAAGGAGAGATTCACAACGTACAAGGTCTAGACGGCGATTTTGTCTAAGAAATAATATAGTTGATCGTAGGATTACAGCATGGTCAAAGTACCGTTGGGCTTCACCTTCACCTTCACTACCTTCTACAGAAACTTTTTCTAATTCTAGGAGAAAGCTATCCAATGACTCATCAGGCAATTTTCCAACCTCAAACATAGTCACAGCATGGTTTTTTAGACCCTGGGAAATATATTAATAATGAGATCCTTATTCACTAACATTGAGAAGTCTACAGATACAGTAACACTTACCGGTGATAAATTTCCCATCATAAGAAAAGCTGTTAATGTTGAATCAAACAGAAACGCAATTCGTTTGGCACGAGGCTGGGCTATGGCAGCTTCACTCTCTTCTGTACCACTTGAGGCATCAGCCTCTGCAAGAGCAGCATTAATTTCCTGGAGAAGGTGATCATCAGGGGGAGGAACTAACCTAGGTACGTAAAATAGACAAGTTCACACAAGGTTTCCAAGAAGATAATTATGTGAAAAAAAATAATTTTTTACCTTTTAGTTTCAGGAGTCACCTGCTTCCATGATGGATGATTAGGTGTACTGCAGACCTCGGTGACTTTTTTTCTTGCAAACCCCAGTCGGCAGTACAGAGACACAGCATTTTTGACAAGATTAGCATCAATTTGTAAGACACTTGCTAGCTGGTAAAACAATATCAGATAAATGTAACAAGGAATTGGAGAAATATTATGTAAGCACTCTAGTTTTTATCTTCAGTTTACCTCTCCAACTGAAGTATGCTCATCAATAGAAACAAATATTTTGTAAAGTAATACTTCAAAATAGTCACCAAGAACTCTATTCATAACAAATCCCTCTAATGGAGGAACAACAATAAAATCTGTATCATCTACAGGAACATCCAAGTATATGAGGCCTTTCCTATATTTATGGGAAGAAACAGAAATATTAAATGCACTTTTACCATAAAGAATCAATAAGGAAAAAAAATAAGTTAAATTGTTCTAACATACTTATAAAGTGCATGCACAAGATTGTGGTCCAGATCACCTGCTCTTTGACTTCCTGTGTCAATGATTTTATCAATCATGGCAACCTCAGGCTCTGAAACCATCTGCAAAGAAGATAGTTGATAAATTTTAAGTAACATGGCATGGTGAAAATTATAATGTTATTATGGTATGTGGCTTACCTTGATATCTTCCTCTGTGATGTAGCCAACATCAACATGCCACCAGCTTTCCATAGTAATATCAATTGGTTTGGAAGGTAATAAATCTTTCACATTTTTCTTTCTAAAAAGTTTACGTCCTGACCTACATTGATTCATAAGTTCAATATATTCATTACGCCCAATGCCAAGGAGTCGTAAGCCTGAAAAAGAATACTTATATAAACTTAAGAGAAGTTTTGATGCTTTTTAAAATTCTTTATGAGGAAATACCTACAGTCGGCTGCTGTGAAATTTGGTAGAGAATCATATGAACGCTCTTGTTCCATAATAGACCCCATTACATTCAAATAATATTGAAATGGTGTAACACGAAGGCCTTTGACCATAACATCTGCTAAATGGTATGGATACAGCATGAGATGTGATTGGGAAAACTCAAGTAGCTCTTCATAATATCTTTTTTCATCCTTTCTAACATACTGAACTAATGGGAAAAGATAATGCAAACTTAGTATTGAAAAATATTCATTGCAAATTCATATTACCATTTATTACTTTAGTATTCTATTGACCAATTTATTACCTAAACTTCCTCTGAAGCGAAGTTGGTTTCTTATACTGAAATATGTTATACATTTCTTGTATTCCTTCTGAGAGTTACCCAGTCGCTAGAGTTGAGAAAGAACACAGAACAAAACACTTCAAACATTTACATGCCATTCACACAGCATATAATGTAATACATTTTTTAAACGTTAAACACAAAATATACAAAGGTAACAAAGTAAATTACACTCCAGTAAAGGAGGCCTTGAGGAATTCCGTTATATATCGAAATCAAGCCATAGCAGAAGTAGAAAAGCCCTTTACATTATTATGACTACGACGATAACAGTCAAGGAATAATTTGTAGTGTCCACGGATAAGTTTCAACAGAAAAGGATTTGACAGTTGTTTGCATAGCAGACAGGGCCCTGGACATTTGTTTACCTGCTTTATGTTTTGAGGTAATTTGCTCCAATCGTGATTCTGTCGAATGTGGAATTCTACGTCTTTTTGCATTTCTGTAGAGTTCTACGAACATCTAACACTAAAGATATATGACACTGTTTCCGACATTAACCAGATATAAAGAGGAATCTGCGGTGTTTGGTCACTCCGTCACTCCTTACGTCGACACCTCCCAAAAACCAAAATAACGAAAAACATAGAAAAGTGTCATCCTTTGCTCAAGGCGGTGTCTGGGAGGCGCGAAAATTTAAATAGCAGATCGGCGTTGACATGATATTGACTTTCCCTGAGATTTGTAAACGGAATGGCGTTCTTCGCGGATCACGAAATGAAGCTCAGAAGAAAGTCTGTATCATGCCTTAAAATGCCCACCAGTCAGCACTCTTCTTTAAAAGGAGAAAAAGTACATCCCTAACTTAGATCTGAACTACTAGCATACGGCCCACTTCCTAGAAAACAACATGTTAACAATTATACTTTATTTTTAAAACGCTGAGGGAGTAATATGTTCTCCTCTGTTAGTCGTTTCGCAGACAATGTTCTATTCAACCGATATTTCGAAAACCAACTGGTTGAGTGACGTGCGCATTCTTCAATGTCATACCCTACAGCATGCGCATGAAGTCGTGCTTTCGAGGAGACTTTGCATAATTTCGCAAGCCTGTACATCGAAACGCTCCCGAAACATGACGTCAAAGTTAATGTTGTAAAATTTTCTGTAACTTCCATGTTTGGAGAGTCCTATACTACTTTTCACAAGCTCCCAGGAAAAGCAGTGGCATTTTATTTTTAGTGACTTTCACTTCTTGACGGTGCATTCAACGAACGCAGTGAGTAGCGTACGTTGAGTAGTTTCCGTATTATATTTCTAAGCCTTTTAAAAATTGACATCCGTACCTGCGAATACCAAAATGTTGAGAGGATTTTCCGGACCCCTAAAACTTTTCTTTTGCTAAGAAATGTTGGTGCTTTGGTTGACTTTTTATTCTGAAGTTAGGATCTGTAAAACAATCTGAACTGCAGCGTCACTGATAGGGTCCGCCAGGCTTCTAAGATTTCATCTTGTTTCACCCAAAGGTTCGTACGCTATGGGAATGTATTTAATCCGAAGGAGTAGAGTTGGGTATTGTACATGCTTAGAAAGGGAAGAAAACGAGTATTAGACCTACAGAAGTATGTCTGCTGTCGACAAGGACATCAAGACAAGTAAAAGCTTCCATTCCTTTGAGGTTAATGTTAAATGTTTTATATAGGTGTATTTTTCTTCTGGGTCAGTGGTAATTGTTTTAATAAGGTCGATGTGGTCAGCGCACATTTCTGGCGAGATTTTTTCTCTTTATTTTGTTGAAATAAAAATATTTAACATTAACGATCATCGTTGACATGTCCTCTAGTTCTCATATCTGCCGTCGTATTGCGAACCTTGGCGCTAGTGTACGATGCTGCTGTTGGGGTTTGCAGCTCAGCTTTGCAGCAGTTAGTTAGGTCTGTTACACGGTTCTCCGCTCCGATATGCACATCGAACGTGCGAAACTGTAAATTTTCTTTCTCGCCCCAAGTTTTCATTGAAACTTGGATCGCCAAATTGTCTTTCAGTCTCGCTACTTGCACCAATTATGACTATAGCGTTTATTCTTGAGTGTTGACGACCGGGGTAAGGAAAGCTTTTTTGTAGACTCGTTTTTCTCCTTTCCTAGATTTTTTACGAACTCTACTTCTGATATACTTTTGTTCTTCTGTGTTTCCTCGAAACTATTTTCCCACTCTTTTGCTTCGTAAAGCTTTATTGAGTCCCTCATTTTTCTGCTATTCAGCCGCGTGTCAGCCGATGACTAGGTCCCAGATCGAATCAAATTTGCAGATGTAGGTTACAGATTTCTTTCGCAAAATTTTTACCAGCTATATTGTGTGTTCTGATACTAAATCCCTCCCAGTTCCATTGTGGTTATACATGAAATATTTTGAAATTCATTCCATGTTTTTCCATCAAAATTTTGCTTGGTTTTTGCTATGCACTCAACTTGTGTCAAAGGGCATTCTTGATGCATAATTTTTACACTTAAATTCGTCCCAATTTTTACAATGTTTGTTGATTTTCCCTATGGCTTATTGTTTTGCCTGTGCTCTCTTCCAATTATTAGTTGTACAAGTCTGGAAAAATTATTTGTAATGTCTTTTATAAAGAAGTAATCCTACTAGGATGTACAATGCAGTTTTTATCTTCCTCCTTTATTGAAGTTATTTTTTCACTGTACCTCCCTCTTTCTTCTGCAACATCATGAGTCTCATTACATTAATCCTTTGAAAGGCTGCTATTGATTTCTTTATCAGTCTTATGATGGCACTGATTTTCTTACTGCTCAAATATCCCTTATCATTACACTTTCTGTGTTTTCAGGTGAATTGCAAAAATTGAAATGGTCTCAACAAGACAGTCCTCCAATGGAGGTGGAGGAGATAACAATGAATCAAACCACTCTAATGCTACATGGTCCAGAAGTCGTTCCACTGGTGCTTGTACATCAAATGATGGGCTGAGTAGCTTGAGCCTCAGTAATGTAGCTAATGCAGGGCACAGTGGAAGTGTCAATAGCTTAGAAAGTGTACAAAGTTTATGCAGCTCTTCAAGTAGCAGTGGTGTTAGCAGTGCAAGTTCTGTTATTGTGGAGCCACTCAATCTTCTTGATATGCCCCCTGAAATCCTTGAAAAAATCTTTTCATACCTGGGATACCATAAAGTTTCACAGCTTCGTCTGGTAACTATTTTAACTTTTTTTTTTTTTTTTTTTTTTTGATGAACTTTGGAAATATCTTTTTTCTTACATTTTGCATCTGTGCTTAGGTTTGTAAACAGCTAGATGCTGTTTGTTGCAATATCCTCAATTCAACTTTCCATCGACTTCAGAACATGATGCTTAGTCGATTCCAAGCAATACGAGCTAAAATGCCTCGCAGGGAATCAGCAAGGCGCCATCATCATCTTGCCCTAGAATCTGATATAGTAGAAACTTTGCACATGCGACTTACTTTACTGCAGATGACCTTTGGGAAACACATTGAAAGAAAGCACTGTTGTTTCTTTGCTGGAGAGGTACCATCCTTTTATATGTTCTGTAAATATTTTTCCTTGAGTATTTATGTTTTGCTAATTCCTGTTAACATTCATCTCAGATTTTAGATGAAGTTTTTAGAATCCTTCTCTATTTAAAAAACACTCCTAAACTGTCAAGGCCATACAAAGTGACTGATGAGTTGTTCGATTTATCCACAATGGCAATGGAATATTTTAAAGAACACATTGAACCAACCCTTCCAGAAATCTCATGTTTTGGTACTGATTTCTTGGACTTTTCTGGTTCCTTCTCAAGTAAGTATCCATTCCTTTTTCTTTCTTCTAGTTTCTTTTCCTTTTCCATATATATATATGTTTATGTCAATTTATTTATCTACAATAAATTTCTTCTTTATCTTGATGTCTCAAACCCCTGTTTTATTTGTAGGAAAAGATGACAATGCATTGGTACCGTATGCTATGGTACCATCACCTGAAATGGATAACTTTCTGGAGCCAGTTCCTCAGTCCAACATGGTATTGAGGAAACGAATCCGGAAAATTAAGCAGGGCATGAGGAGGTAATTACTTTTATCTATCTTTTCAACTGGTCAACATTCCAATGATGGCACTGTTATTTCAGAAATTAACTATATTGAAGGTCAAACTAAAGTTTATTTTTATCAAAATGACTATTTTGTCTTACAGATACAATAATCAGCTAGGGGCACTCAAGAGAGAGATCAGGACCTGCAAAACTAAAATTGGTGACCAGCAGAAACTTCTTTTAGAATATGCCAATCGGTTAGATGAAAATGACAAAAAAAGTGAAGAAACCTCTAGAAAATTCAGTACATTACTACAGGTACGACTCAAATCAAGTTTAATTCAAAGTGGTGTTGCAGATGGTGATTCGAGCTTAATCAAATTTTCATATCGTTAACTCTCTCTTGCAGGAACTTAACAAGTGCAAAACAGAGCTTCAATTTTGGCGTTCTAAGGCACCGGCCACTACTCCTCACTGTCAAAATTGTGGAAGTGCTATTCCTGTGGTACCAGGCGAGGACTTAAAAGCATTAGCAAATCAAGGTGTTCTAGATGGTTTGCTGGCATCTCCTGCACCAACAGACAGTGGTATGAGTCTTGATACTGTACTTGATCTTTTGCCCATTCATATAATTTTATGTGCTTTACCTAGTCATGATTTTGTCTTCCACCAAGGGAAATGAGTTTTACATACTTGATATGTGGGTAATTTTATTGCAGGTGACCCCTTCCATGGTTTATGGGCTGGACTAGAAGATGCCTGTTGTAACTCCTCAGCAGCTACTGGGTCAGCCCTCCCTTCTGTGTCTGGTCAGGGATCAACACCTGGTTCAAATTCTGAATCACCTTTACCAGAGACTAGCTCAGCATTTTTGTTAACCAATGTCTCTACCACCACCTCCAACCCTTCAGTTAATTCAGCTACACCTTCAACCTCTTCAGCGAGCTCAGCAGTTCCTTTGAGCTCCTCAGGTACCTCAGATATACAAGAGTCATCACAATCACCTAGAGTAGGTGTTAAAAGAAAATCCAGCCCAGCAGGTCAGTTTGCTATTGCAACTAAGGTGCGTCGAGCTGCCCATTTCAAGTCGCGTGCAAGCAAACGAGCCAACAAAGTGTAATTAATACTAATAGCAGCACCGATTTTAGACTGGATTTTCAGATAATGGGCTTGTGTGTCAAATATTGTTAGTATCTTTTTGTTTGTTTTTTAAACTATTATTTTGTCGTATAATTGTCGTATATTTATTAATGCTTATGACAATGAAATATGCCCTACTGGGTGAATGTTAATATATTCCCATCAAAGTGATTTTTTTAGAATGGAACTTTAACTTTAGTGTAGGATATCAAATAAAAATTCTAGTTTTTGATTTTTTTTTTTTCACCTTGATAAGGAACCCAGGATGATTTTAAGGCAGAGCTGGGACCAACTCAAGTCAAGTTACCCTGTAATTTATGGTTTTATTCATATTGTGCAGTAATGTAGTAAAATAAATTTAAAGCAGATGAACCAAAAGGGATTTTGGTGTTGTAATATAAGAGAAAGCTTTATAAGATTGTGGTTGTTGACACATGGAAGTATACAATGGGATTTCTGTCTTGCAGTAGTCCAAGTAATTGGTCTCACAGATTGGATGTAGTGTCTAGATGAACTGATGTGCAAGGGTTGAGGGAAGTAGATGTCTCCTTTTCCCAGTAAATTAGCGAGTTCAAAAGAAACTTGCTCAACATTTGATATGTTTAACTTCGTTTACAACAATCAGATGATTGTGGTCAGCTTGTTTGTCATTTGTGAACTATTGTTGATTCAATGTAAGCAATTCAGCTTATTCATTCTGAATAGGAGTATGAAATTCGCATTGCAAGATATTGAGGAACCAAATTGAAGATTGTTTTAGTGTGCTCAGAACTCAAAGGTAATGTTGAGCTTAAAACTCACCTTTTTGTTGTGTCTGCTATGGCTTGAAATGTATGTGGAGACTCTTTTGTAGATGATTTTTTGCAATTTACTGTTGATATATCTGACCAGTGTACCTCTAAAATTTTGTAGATTATTTTGAAGTTGTTCTCAACTAGTACATTTACTACTATATGATTTATATGTACATTTTCTCATCCCATTTCCTGTGAAAATAGGTATTGTAACTTATCAATTTTAAAGACCATGGTGATAACATATTCTTTTCATAATGTGGTCGGGTGTGACTTTGTATTTGTCTGAAAGAGACTAAAATCTTATGTGAGAAGGTAGTGAATATTGTGGAAAGATTATGGCTCATAAATTGTCACAATATTTCATCATTAACATTATATGGGGGGGAAATCCACCCACTAAAAATAAACCAAAAAAGATGTTTTATCTTAGAGCTTAAATCAGTTTTTTGTTTTTTAGTGATAAACAAAGAATTGATTTAATTTTCTTGTCTTTTTTTTTAATTAACAAAAGAGCAATGTCAAAGGATTGGTTTTAGAGTTTTAAGTTTTGTCACCACTTTCAATAGACATGTGTCCAGAATCATTTCTGTGTGAGAAGTTAATTAAATGCATTCAACATTGAAAAGTGCACCATGTCTTCTTGTGACCCCCTATACCCTTCTAGAAAAAGTGAGTGAAATCAAAAGCTAACCAATTCAAACAATAACGTAATTTTAATAATACAAGTTATATATACAATTTTGCACCACTACAATTTTAAATCTACTTCCCTAACCTCTTGCGATCTTCATTTCTTGGTCTTCCACTAGCTTTCTTACCACCAGCTGGTGGTTTGTCCTTTGTCCGATTGCTTATCAAAGGGTGAATTTCTGTGTCAAGTAAGAAAAAAAAAGAAAATCAACATGGAACCAATATCCCTCAGAGCAATCAATTTGATAGATCTGAGACTGCCAGGAAACGTACCATCTTTAGGAGCACCTTCTAACTTTATATCATGTGTCTTATACTTTCGTTTCTTGGCTGGGCTTGGAGAGTCATTTTCTTTGCTTCGTTGTTTGTCATTTTCTTGCCCACCACTACCACTAGCCTGAGCTGCACCTGGCAATGCACCATCTTCTGGATCTTCAACCTCAGGGGCAATGGGTAAAAATTGTAAAGAAGCCATATCCTCTGTCTCTTCATCAGAGCTGCATAGTGCAGCTACTCGGTCAACAGTGGTAACATCAACCTATTCCAAAAGAAAACAGAATAAGAATTACAAGTTACGACTATCAAGACTGATGAATCACATGCATTTTTAAGCAGTACCTCTAAATCTTCTTCTTGTTTTTCTGGCCCTAACTCTACAGATTTGTCCTCATCACTGAGGTCAAATTCTGATTCCCTTTCTTCATATTCTACATTTTCATCTAGCTCTTTGAAATCAGGAGCAAAAGCTGACCAATTTTCCACTTGGTTCTGCGCCCAAATTGAAACAACGCCACTTGAAATGGAGGCTATTATTGGGCGCACTGGATGCCACTAACAAAACCAGGATAGTTAATTAAAATACTTATTAAAATTAGATTCTTAAAATAAGATTTAAAAAAGGATTAAAGCCAACAATTCAACTCACAACCACATCAAGTAGCATCTCTCCTTTGGTACCATGAAGAATTTTGACCAGATTTCCAACACTCTTTTCCCAAATGTACAGAGCATGCTGACGAGCTGAGCCTCCACATATGTATTCACCGTCACCAGAAAAGCAACACTTCTTCCACATCATCCTAAGAACAGAAAGACAAGAATTTCAATGTATACTTGATTAAGTTATTATTGATTAATTCTAATCTTTCAAATATTTCCAAGATGATAAAAATTTTTGTTTTGAACTGATATAAAGTTTTCATACTTATTAACAAGGTCTTGAAGTTTTTGCAAGGGTTCTGGGTCACCTTCTTTACCACAGGAGAGAACTTGCTTAGTGTCATACACTCTAATGACACGATCAGCTGTGTTGACAAGAAATACACTGCACAAAGCACATAGTGAACATGTTTCTAAAGAAATACCAGAATTAATTTTTTATTGAGGTAACACTTACTCTCCTCGTCGAGCAAACTCAATACTTTTAATGGCTGTCGCACTAGTTGTAGCTTGGGTAACTTTAAAAGTTGCTTTAAGGGTCAGCTCTGGAAGTTGAAAAACTTGCATTCTTCCCTTAGAATTTCCTACATAGAGATACTGGCCACGTCGATCTAATGCAGCCACTATATTGAGATCAGACTGCAAATAAAATTTAATAATATTTTGATAATTACTTTATAATTTTATTTTTAAGTGCATAAATGTACAATTTACCTCATCATCAAGGGGAACAACTTTGTGTTCTCCATCAACATCAACAAGGACAGCAGCATGACGCATTGGGCATACAAGAAACAGACGCTCATTTCGAGGATGAAACTGAACCTGAGGAAAGAAGATTAATCAATATTTAGAACCAGTGTCTACAGAAAGCAAAATTAACAGTCAACAAAAAGAGGGGAAAAATAGAGCTAACCTTGAGAATTGGCAAAGGGAAACGGTATTTCTGCTCACATTCTCCAGTTAAAACATCCCAAATGCAGACATTGTTATCAGTAGATGCACTCAGAAGCTTATGACCACTTCTAGACCAACTGCAGTATAAATAAATAAATTAATTAATTAGTTTTTCAGTGGAAAAAAAAAGGGAAGAATTAATGTGTCTCATTTTTTGTTTATGCAAAAAATGTAATTCCAGCTCTTACCTCAAAGAACAGACAGGATGAACATGAGCGCTTATGATTTTGGCTATACCTCTGGTAAGAAAATCCCACACAACGATACGACCATCATTACAGCCAACAGCTAATAGGGTACCACGCTTGTTAAAGGCACATGTCACAGCCAAAGAAATACAGTCTAATGTACCATCAAATTCCTATGAAACATGTGAGTGAATGACTCAATCAGATTCAATAATAAACAATGGGAAGGTTACATTTTTCTAGTTCCAAAACAAACCAATCTTACCTCAGGATAGTTTTGACCAAATGACTCTGGAATAAAAACGTGATAAAATTAATGTCACTTTGTAGTTGCTTTAACTTGTGTTTTTTTTTATTTCCTTTTTTTTTTTTTTTTGTAAAAAAGGAGTAAGTAACCAATTTTTAGAAGAATCTGTATGTCAAGACAGCACCGACATAACCTCAACCCTTACGCCGGTAAGGATTACTTGGAAAGTAGCTCACCTAAAAGTTCCAAATTCATGATAGTAGATGTGTTGGTACATTAAAATATTCGGAAATTACGGAAAAGTTACTTCCTAACAACGAATTCACAAAAAAAATCACTGAAACTCAACGAACAGCTGAAACAGTTGTTTACATTTTCTGGTTAGCACGAAGCACATACAGGATTGCCATCCTAATAGGCCAAGAAAAGTTTATTGCATGTTGTAGGCTGTCTAAAATTTTAGGCAGGTTAAAATATGAACAGAACAATATGATTTAGAACAGGTGGAATACTAATATATACTTGGAAATCGACAAAAATAATACAAACCATCGACTTGCAAGTAAAATCTACAGAGTTGGTACAACGTGTGTTTCAGTTTCAAGTTTTGAATGGCCGTTAATGGCATTGTTCTCTGTTCACAACAGTGCGAGTACGACAGTGACAGTGAGTTTGCAACGGTTCACGACAGGAAGAAAACCCGACCACAATGAGCGTGAAGAAGCCGGGTAGTCAATCGCAGAAAGTTACCCTGGAGTCAAGAGTTTTTGAGAGCTTGGTGTCGACATTTCCACAGTTCCCATGCACTCTAACCGACATAAAATTCCCCAAGAAGGATTTTGTGATAGGCTTCTACTTGTTCATTCTAGGGGAGCTGCGATATAATCCAAACACAATTCTCCATGTAAGTCCAATTCATTATCTCTACTGAATTGTTTAAGGGGACAGGGGACATCTCTGGGGACAAATCTCATCTTCAATCATTATGATTCTTTCATTATGAGTGATATGATTTAATATTTCCTTAGTACTACTATTATAATAAGTTCTACCATCAGATGTGATCTAAGCTTTTTCCATTCGTTTTCAGAGATAATAGAAATGTTTTAATTATGTTTTTATGAAAGTTTTTTTTATTTTTTTTTATTTACTATTTATTTTATTCCCCAGGGACTACTTGAGGAACAGTTGAAAGGCGAATCCCATCCTGAAATGTTTCGGGACACTCTTCAGCTTTTCAACCTCAGCAGAGTCCTACGGACCATTATTAATAAGCTCCATAATAAGGGAGATAGTTTGCGGTTTGGACTTAATGACATTGTTGATCCTAGTAAGTTTCATATCATTGAACAAGAGTGATCCATTGATTTTTACGTGGTACAGTCTGACAATCCTAAGGGTTTACTTCTTAAATTGTAAAAAGCATCGGAGTTTGCAAGGGTATTGAAAAATCACCTTGAAAAATCTCCTCTCCGACTGGAGACCTTAAGCTTACACACTCACACTCATTAATTTTTTATTTCTATTGCATTAGGTCCTGCCAGAAACTCAGCTTTCATGTTTACTCTCCTTAATTTCTTCAATTTTGCTGATACAAGAGTGGCACAATTGAAAGATAAAGTAGAGATTATTGGTGAGCGTAAGGCAGAACTAGATCAATTATTAGCAAAGCGAGAAAAACTTGCTAGAGAGATAAACAACATAGCTGAAATGAAAACAAAAAAGAAGGATTTTGCTAACCAGGTACTTAAATATCATTTATGGCTTTGATATTATCTCTGATTCCTTCTTTTTAATGTTCTTAATTTGTAGGTTCAACTTAAGAAATTAGAAATTGTCAAATTGAAGGAAGAATCTGAATCCCTGGAGAAAGTAAGTGATAAAAGGCAGGAAGAACTTGAAGAAGTTCAACGACATCTTACCAGAGTTCAAAATCAGGCTTTAGAGGTAGTTAAACATTCTGTACTTTTTAAGTTTTAGTGTTTTTTTAAATAATTGATTTTGAACCTAGATTTCTCTTTTTCTATTTTATTTGTTTTTAGTTAAATCAGACTTACCAGAAACTACAGGCCCAACAAGTACAATCTCCAGATGTACTTAAAAATAATTACAAGCATCTTCAAGAAAAGCTGAAAGAAACTAAACTCCTGTTGGAACAAACAAAGGGGACTAACAAGGCCAAAAAGAAAAACCTGCAACTACTTGAAACAGTTTCCAAACAACAAGAGTATCGCATGTCCTTGCTCGAAGATATAATAAAGCAGGCTAAAGAAGTAAAGTATGTATACTTGAATACAGCAGTTCTGTTAAAACTATAGATTAAAGTGTGATGCCTCCATGTTTTTTCTTCCTTGGAATTAATCTGAATTTATTTCTCTCCAGAAAACTTAGCTCTGACCTTACTAAATTGGAGTCCGAACAGAAATCATATGTAACTGTAACAGAGTTATCTCAGATCAAAGTTAATGGGCTCAAAAACGACATCTCTCGTCTTACCGCTCAACTAAACTCTCTACAACTTCAGCATGAGAAGACTAAAAGTAGTATGAAGGAGAGCATTCGCCACCTTCTTGAGTAAGTCAGCAATTGTGATATTCTGGTCTCCTAGAGAACAAGTTATGGGAAGCATTTGCATCAGTGTTATAATCATGTTTGCTTACAGAGAGAAGAAGGCTCTAGAGGATAAAGAAAGCTCTGAAGTTGAATCTACTTTAGAAGCTATTAAGAATGTTCAGGAAGAAATCAATGAACTGATGGATCAGAACAACAACTTAAATAATAGTTATCAGAAACTATATGCACAGTTGATCCAGAAGGTCAGATTTAAACATTGATAATTTTTCTTTGAGCAAGTACATTTTGATATTTGTCTAAAATTCTTCCTTTTTTTGAAAAATATAGGAACAGAATTTTGTTCAAAGCCATACTTCGGCCATGGATGCTGAAATTGCTGAGCTCTCAGAAGCACTTAAGTCTAAAGGAAGACATTGAATTTAATTATTTCTTTGAAATAAATTTGTAAATAAAATTTATACCATAACAATAAAAATATAAAGCATGTATTTACATTTTTTTATTTTCTTAACCTACCACAAATTAATCTTATCACATATATTTGAACTTACACTGTAACATGTATTGTGAAGTTCTTAATTTAAGATAGTATCACCGTCCAATTTTGATCACATTTTAGTTACATCCACCACCCACACAGAGGCCATTGCATTAAGATCAATATTAAATTTACTCGCACGCTCCCTTTCACACGAATAAGACGACTGGATTAAGCTGGAAGTTGGAGTGGAAAATTATGTATTGTAATAGCGAATTTTCCTGATGTTGACTGGAATGCCATCTGGACTGACAAAGGAGAAGGATCCACCAAGTAGTTTAACGGCAGGGGAGTTGGCGAGGCTCAGAGGGGAGTCACGGTGAGGCCCCGTAAACAGGAGGCCATCCACTAGATGACTGAAAAAAAGGGAGAAAAAACATGAGTTAGTCAACAAATATTAGGCCGAAATGAAAGACACTGCTGGCTGGGTTAAACTTGACATCAGAGTAAAAAGAAAATAATACCTGTAGACAAAGCGACCTTCCACGTTGTCTTGGTTGACTTGCGTAGACTGCGCCTTGGTGGCGGGCGCACCAGTCTGGATCTGCTGATGCCCTCTCTGCAGAGACGGTGAGCCCCTTGATTGCACTGGGGTGGTGGGTTTGAACACCTGAGTCTGCTGGGCAGGGGCCGACCGCAGAGGCTGTACCTGGGTGGCGGGTCTGTTAGCCTGGACCTGGACATGCAGTGCATGGGCCTGCTGCGCTGTCGGCCGTGGCGTAAGTCCTGCTGACTGCGCCGGCACCGGCGGGGTGCGCTGGAGCTGGTTTTGGTGGCTGCTCGCTGGTCCGGAGCTAGCGGGTAAGCCTGCGCTCGTCAGAAGACTGGAAGGGAAGCCCCAGTCGGACGAGATTTCGTTGAACTCCTGCAGAGGCTCCTCGTCACTCTGCCGCTGATGCACCTGCTGCTGCAGCCGCTGCTGGTGCTGCTGCAGCAAGCTCTGCTGCTTGCCGAGGAGCTCCTGTTGCTTCTGCAGTGTCAGGTCCCAGGGCCTGGACGGAACTCCCCAATCGGAGGAAATCTCGTTGAACTCCAAGAGTGGCGGCTCGCCCAGTCCCTGCTGGTGGCTCGAGTGGTCTGGTCGTCGCTGCAGCTGCCGCCGCCGCTGCTGCTGCTGAAGCTGCCTCCAATGCTGCTGCTCGCGCTCGAGAGCCTTACGCAGGGCGCCGTAAGGCACGCCCCAGTCGGATGAAATTTCGTTGAACTCCTGGAGGGGTATCTCGCCGACACCCGCCTGGAGGCGCTGTTGTTGCCGGTTCCGCAGGACGCGTTGCCTCTCGCGCTCGAGGGCCTTGAGCAGGGCGCCGTACGGGACGCCCCAGTCGGACGAAATCTCGTTGTACTCCTGCAGGGGCTCCTCGCCCTCGCCGGCGCCCGTCTGGACCCCCGGCCGAGGCTGGTACCCGGGGCGTCGCTGCTGCAGGTGCTGCCTTTCGCGCTCCAAGGCCTTGAGCAGGGCGCCGTACGGCACGCCCCAGTCGGACGAGATCTCGTTGTACTCCTGGAGAGGCTCTTCGACGGCGCCCGCGCCCGCATCCGGCCGTTGGCGGTTCTGCGCGAGCCGCCGCTGCTGGCCGAGGCGCTGCAGCTGCAGCAGACGCTGCTGCTCCAGCTCCAGGGCCCTGAGCAGGGCGCCGTACGGCACGCCCCACTCGGACGAGATCTCGTTGTACTCCTGGTTCGCCGCCAGGTGGTTGGTCACGCTCGTCGGCAGGGAGGCGGTGAGGGGAGGCGACCCCGACCCACCCCCGTCGGGGATCTCACTACCCCTGCGGTTGGGGGGGTGTCCGGCACCCAGCGGCGTTCCCGTCTGCGAATGGGCGGGGGTGGAAAATCGCCCACGGGTGAGGGTGGGGGCGAGGACGGGGGCGGGCGGGCCGTACACCGCAAAGGGCACGTAGGGGACGCTGCGCAAGGCCACGCGCTGCTTGGAGGGCGCGCGCGGAGCGGGGGCGGGCTCCACGTCAGGACCCGCAGGCGCAGGGCTGAAGGCGATGTTGGGCCTCGTCGGGGGCATGAAGGGCTCGTCCGGCACCTCCCGGCTGGGGGAGAGGTCAAACTGGTAGTGGGACAGCTCGGGTGGCGGCGGCGGCGGCGGTGGGGGCGGCGGCGGAGGCTGGATGGGGGGCGGTGGGGGCTGGATGTCCTCCAGGTCCTCCGGGGGCGGCGGCGGGTCGAAGTCGAAGTCCTCGGGCGGCGGTGGCGGCGCGAACACGGTGGCTGGGGGCAGCTCCTGCTGGCCTTGGGGGGCCCGGGGCGGGGGGACCCGGACGCTCGCGGCGGACGCTGCCGTCAACGCCGCGGCCACCTGGGCAGGGCAGGCGGGTGCAGAAAAACATAATGATCAAATCTTCTCTGGAGCACAGCTGGGCACGGCGGGGCAGGGGCACGGTTGGGCGCGGGCTGACTGGACTGACCACAGGGTGGGCCGCTGACCGCAGCGACCGGCAGCCCCCTAGACGCACTGGCTCTCTCTGCCATGGCCAGGGGGAAGTCCACGACCCGGAACCATTCGGTCTCATCTCAAAACAATTTCTCCGCACAGCTTGTCACTACGCCCTTTTTCTCCTAAATAATTATTCCACAACCACTTGCCAGGTGCCGTCGCACTTTTCACCAATATTGTTAGCAAGTTGAAATGTAAGAATTACCGGCACCCTCCCCGCGGAGGAACTACAGTTGTCCCGAACTCGATTCCCGCCCCTTTCATGCCAAAAATAAGCTTTCATAACTATTTGACCCCAACTGATCTCACAAGCACAATCGCGCAACGTTTTGCGCCCGCGGGAAACCGTTGAGAACTCACCAGCACACACAGCTTCAGCATGGTTCAGAGATTCCACACACACGACTGAAAGAAGACGGGTGAGAGCGGACGGGGGATCCGGCTTATAAGGGGGCTCCCCACCCTCCCGCTCGTTGCCCCCGCCCTCGAACCCGCCCCGCCCCGCCCTGCCCCACCCCGCCTACCTACCCCCCGGCAGCCGGCGCGGCGGACAACGCGCCCGCCCCGCGGCAGCGAGATTACTCCCTAATGGCCCCGGAGCCCCCGCTGCCCCGCCACGCCTCGCCCCGCCAGCCCCTCTCGTCCCCTCAGCCCCAGCGTCACCGCTGCCCTGTCACACCTGAAGTGGCCGCCCCGGCCCGGCCTGGCCCGTCGTGGGCACAAGTCCCTGACTAGGTGGCGTATTTCCAGAACTGGGCCACAGTGGTGAGTAACCATTAGGACGTCGATGAAAACGCATCTGTTCCAGAGAGATTTGTCACGGGAGGAATAAGAACACGGCTAAGTATTGCACGTAGATGGCGATCTATTTCACGGACCTTTGGTTTGCAGCAGTACTGGTGCACATATTATACCTAGGATGAATTCAAACTTAAAAACTAACATCACATCACATTTTTGTATCTTTAACTTACTTATAATATGGAAGGTATTTTATATAGGAAATTAAAGTTTACAATAGGGCTACAAATATGCCAATAAGACAATAAAAGATTAATTGCTTACATGTAACAAAATAATAAACTCAGAGTAACGAGTTTAGTCAAAATCTGTCAATAATTTGCTTAATATAAATAATGAGATATAAACAACAGATATGACACATTCACAAACAATAGTACAAAGTATTATTAAGTATCACATATTTTGTAAGCGAATTAGGACAGCACAATGAAACTCATATGCAGACAAGTTGCTTACACCAATGTATAACTAATGGACAGGCATAATAAAATCTTTCAAATAATATACCTCTAGTCTCCACATATTCCAGCAACACATATATGTTGTAAAGTAAATCACAGTTGTCATTCTGCTCAAGGTGGTTAATCTTGTGCGTTTGAAACCGACAACCACTTGCAGTGGCAAGGTAACATAAATGCACAAAAACCTCTACTGAAAGCCTTGAAAAATCAGTATAAGTATTTAAAAAAATTACATTGAGCACTTTATACGATTTGTAAAAATTAACAACAATAAATAAATTTAACTTGACAGAAATACTGAAAAAATAATATTTATTTCTTACAGATATTATAAATTCTTACCATTATGACTCCTTTTCACAAGCGTTACCAAGCATTACCAACGATCAGTATCAGGCAGAAGAAAGCAAAACGCTACAATCTGAACTCTCCTACATGTGGGCCGGTGGTTCGTTCTCGTCGCTGGCGATGCTGTCCATCTCGTTGGTGTCGCTCGAAACAGCCCCGCCGGGCATGGGCACGCGGGCGTACTCGTCAGTGTCAATCGACTTGCAAAAGTGGATGGCGTACTTGAGCTTCTCCAGCAAGACGGGCTGTGATATACAGTCGAATATAAGTGGATGAAGAAAAACATAAATTTAGTGAAGAAAAAAGTGAGAAGTGACGTAAAATTTAAAAAATAAAATAAAAATTAAACTAAATGAATGGCGCGTACCTTGCAAGAGTATCGAGGCATCTTGAGCAGGAAGAAGCAGGTGTAGCTCTCCGGCAGGAAGTGGTCGGGCGGGTTGTACTTGTCCAGGACCTGCAGCACAAAGTCGCGGCCGCGGAAGTCGGCCTTGCTGCGCGGTAGGCGCGTGCGGCCCCAAACGAAGCGGAGGAAAAGGGAGCGCTCCTGCGTGTTGAACTCCTCCATCACTTCCCAGAACCAGCGCACTAGCGGTGCGCCGGCGTCCACACCTGCGGAAGAAAAATCAAGGAAAACTCAGATTATAAATTGAGAAAAAAAATCAACAGGCAATTCAATAAGAACACAAGACAATTTTTTTTTTTTTAGAATATTGAGAAAAATTTTACGTCATTTGGCACGGCCGGGCAGATGACACCGGTAAAGACTTACCCCGATAGGTGGCCACAGACTTGAGCAGGGCCAGGGGGATGTCTGGGGAGCCGCAGACCATCGTCTCGAGCTCGTAGCCTCGGAAGAGTGCGAGCAGCGGCACGGGCACCACGCGGGCCAGCCCCTCCCGCACCGCGGCCACCTGCTGGTCGAACTCATGCAGCCGGTAGTTGAGCGCCAGCTGGATGTACTCGTGCCGGTTCTCGGGCGTGATGCGGCGGTGGCGCGTGGACAGCGGCATCTCGACGCCCGACGCGGACGGCGTCGAGAAGGCGATCTCGAGCGTCTGGAAGAGCTTCTCGTCGGGCGACATGTCGCGGATGCACAGCAGTCCGGGCACGTAGTCGCGGTCCACCTCGGTGAGGTCGGCGGGGGTGAGCGGCTCGCCGGCGAGCTGCTTCCACACGGGCTCGGCCAGGCTCAGGCTGAGCGGGTTGCCGGTGCGCACCGCCACGCCCATGAGCACGCCCAGGAAGCGGAACATGGTGAGGTGCAGCGGCGAGCGCGCCGCCGGGTTCAGCAGGAAGCAGTCGCGGTTGGTGCCGGCGTCGTCGCGGCCGTTGGGCGTCGGGATGAGCAGCGGCAGCGAGCCGTTCTGCAGCTCGTCGCACATCTCGGCGATGCTCTCGCTGAAGCCGCCGCCCAGGTCGTCGACGCTCTCCCCGACGAACTTGACCTTCCAGACGCGGTGCGGCAGGAAGAGCGCCTCCTGCGTCAGCAGCGCCATCTTGCCAACCATCTGGCCGAAGACGGACTTCATGCCGTCGGGGCCCGCCAGGCCGCCGCGCGAGCCGCGGGAGCGCTTCACCTGTGGGCAGATGGGGATCAAGACAAAGACACTGGACATGGCGTCGACAGATGGCGCGCGGGGCGCGACGCTACCCACCTGGATGCGGTTGAGCTCGAGCACGGGCCCGTGCTGGCGGTCGCGCACCATCGTGGCCTGGATCACCTTGCGGAAGGCGGCCTCCTTGATGGAGTAGACGAGCGAGGCGCGCAGCTGCGACAGACTCACGTCGCCCTGCAGCGCCTGCTGCACGGGGAACATGGCCACGCCCGGGCACAGCAGCTCGCTGAAGTGGTGCAGCAGCAGCAGGCGGTCGCGCAGCGTGCTCATGGGGAAGTCCCGCACCAGGTCGTACTCGAGCGGCGCGCTCTGCGGCAGGCGGCTCTGCGGCCCGGAGGAGCTGGACCCCGAGCCCGAGGCGGACATGTCGTCCTTGCCGCCGGGCTGCGCCAGGCTCCAGGCCAGCGTGTGCGCCGAGCCGCACGCCACGCGCGTGATCTTCTTGCCCTGCAGCGCGACCACGGGCCGCGGCCGCTGGATGGCATTGGTCGTGCCGTCCGCCAGCTGGCCCTCGTCGTTGTCGCCCCACGTGAACACCTCGCCCTGGTCGCTGCACGCCACGCAGTGCAGGGAGCCTGCGGGCGGGCGGGAGAGAGTCGAGTCAGTCAGGAGGACGGGTAGGCACGCCCGCAGGACGCGCGCGCGCGGCGGGTTTGCCTACCCGGCGCTTCGCAGGCGCCCCATCGGGAGGCGCTGACCTGCCGCAAAGTACCACGCCTGGCGCCTGGCGCCAAGCCCGCTCGTCAACAAATACATACCAGTGGCGATGGAGATGATCTTCTTGCCCTGCAGCGAAGATACCTTCCGCGGCCTTCGCACGTGATCATCGGTGCCGTGCCCGAGCCGGTGATAATCCCCCTTGCCCCTGCACAGATTTGAGATGGAAATAAGTCCCCCGGTCTGGTGCCGCCCCGCCACACCCCGCCCGCCCCGCCCCGCCCCGCCACTCACCACGTGTACACGCTGCCCGAGCGGGTAAGCGCCACGGAGAACTGCGAGCCGCACTCCACCTTAATGACGCCGAGCCCGGCCAACGACTCGATCTTCATGGGCACTTTGCAGCCCTCGGAGCCGCCGCGGCCCAGCTTGCCGTAGTCGCCGTCTCCCCAGGACCAGACGTTGTCGTCGTCCGTGATGCAGAGAGTCTGCGCGTCGCCGCTGCCGCACGCGATGTCCACGACGCGGTAGCCCACGAGCGCCTCGACCAGCTTGGGCCGCAGCTGGTCCTCGCTGTCGCCGTGGCCCAGGCGGCCGTAGCGGCCCTTGCCCCAGGTGTAGAGCTCGCCGACCACGCTGATGGCCGCCGAGTGCGCGCCGCCGCAGGCGATGTCCACGATCTCGCAGCCCTGCAGGGCCTGGATGAGCTGCGGCCGGTCTAGGGAGCTGCGGGGGACACACGACACAGACCCCGGGGGGCCGGACCCACTCGTGAATGAACAAAACAACCATGAATGGCAGCTTGAGACTATGGCAGCGCAGCCCAGAGGCTCGCGCACGCGCGCTGGGAACTCACCAAGTATTGCCGTGGCCGAGCTTGCCGTCGTCGCCCTCGCCCCAGGACAGCACCTCGCCCTCGGCCGACAGCGCCAGGCAGTGCTTGCCGCCGGAGTTGACGGCCACCTTTTTGATGAAGATGTGCTGGATCGACTCGAGCAGGGTGGGCGTGGTGGCAGAGTCGACGCCGCCGATGCCGAGGCGGCCGCCGGCGCCGTAGCCCGTGGCGTACACCTTGCCGTCCGCCGACACGGCGAGCAGCGTCTGCTCGCCGCCCACCAGCTGCACGGGCCGCAGCGCCGACAGCGCCTCGCACGGCGTGGGCAGGCGCACGCGCGTGCCCTCCACGCCGCCGAGCTGGCCGCGGTGGTTGTGGCCCCACACGTAGATGGTGCCGCTGCCGCACGTCAGCGTCCAGTCGTCGGGCCGCCGGTTGAGCCACATGAGCAGCTGCTCGTCGTGCTCCACCTTGAACAGCGCGTGGCTCTCGTGCTCGCCACTCATGTCCTTGGCGTTCGTGCCTTCCTCCGACAGCTCGAGGATCCTCTTGCGAACCTAGATGCACAACGCAAAAAGAAAACTCGAGGTAGCATTTATTTTTCGATTTTGTTTTGTTTCGCCGCTGCTGCTAAAAGCGCGCGCTTTGACCGCGGGGCAATACGCGAAGCAGCTCGCGTTCGCGGAATGGCGACTGTCGTTTTTTCCGAGATGGCGAGATATCGCGCTGGGCTGTAGCGACAGATCTGCAGTCTCGCTGCTCGAGTGGTGTAACCGGGGTGTAACCCGCGCCCCGCGCCCCGCGCCCCGGCGGGTCGCGCAAGGGTTGACGTGCACTCACCTCGGTGCAGAAGGTGACGGGCAGGGTCTTCCTGTTGATGATGGCCGAGGCGACGCGCGCCGCCATGCAGTAGCGCCGGAACCAGGACCACTTGTGGTTCTCGGCGCAGCAGGGCAGCGAGTCGAGGCCGAGGTCGCAGGCGAGCGCAACCAGCTCTTGGAAGAAGGGGCTGTGCATGAGCTGCTTGCCGGCGCGCACGGCGGGGTCCTCGTACTCGTGCTGGCGGAGCAGCGCGAGCGGCAGCCCCTGCAGCAGCGCCGCCACCGGCTCGCCGCCGCCCTGGCCGGCCCCCGCCGCCCCCGGCCCCGCCGCCGCCGCGCCCAGCCCCGCGCCCAGCCCCGCGCCCAGGCCTTGGCCCGCGCGCAGCAGGCGCCTCAGGCTCTGCAGCGACCACATCCGCTCGCTCGACACTGCAAAAAAAAGAGCCCCCGTGCAGGCAGGCACATGCTCAGCCCCGGTATTCTCGGACACGCCCATGCCATATCAGCTGGTACTAGAAAGTTTGGCGCTAAAACAGGAAACGCGTCGGACGGAGGCGGAGGGGTTGGAGTAATCTACTCATTCACATAGTGGACCCCCGGCGGTTATATCATTTGCATCGCCAGAACGACAGCGCGCCCACGCAGACGGAGTGCGTAGATAAAAAGCGCTCCCGGCCCAGCCGCACCACGGCGGGTGAATGTTGTGGGAATGTCGCCAGGGGCGCGGCAGGGGCGCCCTGGGGGCCGGCTGGAGTGCTCGTGCCGGTCAATGTGCTATTGCCCCGCGCTTCTTTGTACTCGCTCGCGCCACTCACCCCGATCGGATCGGACTTCCCCGCGGTCCGGAGCGAGGTGAAGAACCTACTTAACTCGAGAGAACCATGGCCACTCATGACCCAAAATAAAATCGAGGAGACTGTACTCACTAAGGTGGCTGAGCTGCGCGCAGGCCGCGAGCGCGGCGGCGAGCCGCGACACGACGTGCCTGTCGGCGGCGTGCAGCAGCCGCGGCTCCAGCAGGCAGATGACGAGCTCCATGGAGGGCTCGGACAGCACGAGGCGTTCGGCGCGCACGTCCCGCGCCGTGGACAGGACGACCGGGTGCACCGTCATGCGCCAGCCCCAGCCGTTGAGCGAGCCGTCGCTCGTGAACTTCCAGCGCAGCTCGTCGCCTGGAGCCAGAGAATTTTTATTACACCATTTCTTCTTCCTGTAAAGAGAAACACCGGTGGTCCGAGCGCTCACCGGGGACGTGCAGCTCCTGGCACCAGTCGCTCCACTCGCGGCCCGAGCGTACGGCCACGACGCGGCCGCCGCCGTCCGAGATGGTGAGGGGGTCGTGGCGGCGCTCCGTGGAGCACAGACGGTCGAACTCCACTCGCAGGCTGTCCGCTCCTGGATGACGCGCCAGTGTTAGTAGGAGGCTCAAGGAGTGCAACCAAGCGTATCGATCAGAAGGGCATGATGAGTAGTTACCGGGTATCTTGACGTGGCCGGTGAGCGTCACGTCGTCGATGTAGGGGTGGCTGCTCTCCTGCACCACGGGCTGCGGCACGCGGCGGCGCGCGTGCGTGTCACGCGCCACGTCCTCCAGCTCCGTGACGCACAGCTCCACGAGCAGCGCGCGTACGCTGGGGTTCGTGGCCGCCAGGGCTGCGCATTGAGACGTCAGACGTTAGTCTCGCGCTGGTAATTGTAAGGTTTGCTGGGCTGGGAGAGACAAGTGTCACGTCACTTACAAGAGAGGATCTTGGACAGCGTCTGCCTGGACTCGTCGTTGGCGCTGAGCGCCACCTTGAGGATGTCGACGAGCATGCAGGCGTCGTCCGGGCCGAGCAGGGCGCACAGTTCGTCGGCGGGTGCGGGCGCGTCGCTCTCCAGCGCGCCCACCACCTGCGCCTTGGACGTGGCCGTGGCCGCGATCACGCTCATGGCGCTCGAAGACATCTTGGAGCCCGAGGCCCGGGAGCAGAGGCTGGCGGAAGAGGAGGCCGAGAAGGACGGGAAGCCCATGGGGCTGTCCTCGCTGCCCGGAGTAGTGTGGGCGCTCTGGCGGGAGGGCAAGGGTGAAGCGTTAGCGTGGAAAAAAGAAGAGTACGTGAAGACGGGAGAGAGCGGGAGCAGGTGTACTGACCACCACCATGGTGTCTGGCATCAGTGCGGGCGCCTCGCCACCTCCCTGCGCGATTTCAGGCTCGCTGCCCTCTGCCTCCTCCTGGACTTGGACCTCCGCCGCCTGCAGGGCGAGGGCCTCGTCCAGGGCTTCCTGAATCACCAAGCCCATGCCGACGCTGTCCAGTGTCTCGATGGGGCTCTCCGGGGAATCTGCGCCGACGGAGCAGTCTGCAATGCAACAAAATTAGTAAGAATAATTCTGAATGGGGCTAGTGAAGTGATGTACGGTGGCGATTTAGTGACCCACCTGACGCCGTGAGTGCAGCGTTGGCCACGCTCTCCACGGAGCAGTTGAAGGCGGAGATGAGGGCCTCCCTGGCCTGCAGTATCTTGAGCGCGGCCAGTACAT